>CM032118.1:10000-2410000 GCA_018894105.1 Jacaranda mimosifolia | reverse complement strand
TAGAAAAATGTATTTTGAGAAGAAGAAAAAAATTTAGTATTTTGAAGAAAAAATGAGAATATATTTAATTATATTTTCTCAAAATAATTTTACTCTGGAAAAACATAAGCAAACATTTCCTGAACTTTTCCATGTGATGGGCTTAACCTAAAACACTCGCAATTGAACGTTGTTGGCTTGGTTTTGAGCTAACTAAAATACATCACATTTCTGCAGTGAGGTTTCATCCTTTATTATTATTGATTATTATAATGTACGTATCAAACACTTTAGAACATTATTGTATTAATGTATATGATATGTACTGGATATCGTATTAAATATTGCGCAGTTCTTGGACATATATCCAATACATTATAAATATTTAAAAAAAAAAAAATTAAATAAGTCTGATGACATGTACTTGAAATATACACGATCAAGGGTGCTGGGGTCGTTCCTACTCCCCTAAGCTTAATGCCAGAGACTATTTGGGAAAAAATAAAAAATAATTTTTTAATATATTTTATAAAGTATATATAAGTGATAAAAAATAAACTAAAAAATTAATTTTTTTAAAAATAATTATAAAAAAGCATCAAAATCACTCTCTGTTAACATTTTTTTTATGAAAGTAATTAATTACTAATTTTCTTTTGGAATACATATATGCATAATCATATCTATATGTTTATATACAGTACACACACATATGTGTGTGTGTGTGTGCATAAATGATAATAGTTGATCACTCTCATGTATATAATACTATAATTTAGTGATACTGATTAAAACCTCATAACTCATGATGTCGTTGCACTAGCTTTTTAGTGCGTAATATATTAGTTGATGTTTATTTTTGATACTATGGTATGTTTTGTGTGGAAAATGTGTAAGTTTAGTGTCATGAGTCATGACTAATTGTCGGATATTTATAACTTTTTGAACCTTCAGAGAGATAAAGTTGTAACTTTTAGAATACGGGGTATTTGAGTGAGTTTATAAATTTTTCAAAATATTTTATGAAATATTTAAGAGTTTATAGGGTATCAGAAAGTGTTTAGTAATTTTATTTTATTTTTTTAAAAAAAGAGCTTATTAACTCTAAAAATAAAATATTAAAATTTTATTAAAAAAATTTAAGTAAGAAGTTCTATTTAATATATTTTAAAATTTTAAAATTTTAAATTTTAATTATTTAATTTTAACCATATTAATTATAAAATTGTCATATTACTAATATCTTATAAACTACAGACTTTATTTTATTTAATACTTTAAGAGCTCTTTTGTAAAATAAGATTAAGCATATTATAAGATCCAAAAATAACTTACAAAATATAAGAATTTATAAAATTCTTTAAATAAATTTTGCCAGATACCCTCTGTACTTGATGCTAAATAATACATCACGTCTTCCAAAATCATCTAAAAGTCTGTCCAGGTTGATTTATTTTGAAGCTCCAACAGGTCGACTAAATCGAGATCTTGGCTGTTATAGGGAAAATTGAATGTAAAACAGAATAATCAGTTGGAATTATTGGGAGGGATCCCAGCAAAATTCCGCCGATGGCTAAGTTAGTACAAGTAGTGAGGCCCTCATAAAGTGGAAGAATTTGTAGCAGCACGATAATAATAAATATACATTTGCATCACAGAGTCGGGGATATTTATAGGATATTACTTATGTGAATTTGTACAATTGGGCTAACATGAAGGGTTAGAATACTATCACTTATCCCTCTCGTCAAGTTGGATATGATATCGGGTCAGGTTTATGGGCACGTAAAGATGCAAATCCCTAGAGTATGCACTTTGGATTCTTTATTCTATTTCGTGTTTTATCTCTTATTCTAATGTGATGCATGTATATATGTCTAGTGTATTTGGTTATCAATCAATTATTTTTATAAGTATTTAATATATGTGCCATATATTAATACAATGGAATAGGAAATGAAACATATATTGAAATAGAGAATTTAAATTTAAACCGTAGAGTATATGGGTACTTATTGTCTTCCCAAGGATATTTTGGAAATATACTGATACAAACTATAAGTTGGTGTTATTAAATATTTCAGTTACAATATGTTATAAATTCTATGCAAAACCTGGTCAGCCTTTTCTAATTGCAAGAAACAGGTGAATATTAATGTAGTATATGCACGTCGAACTGGGAATTTGTAGCAGAGGCAATTTACCATATTAAATGTAGACTTAACTTTTCCACGAGGAAAGTTACGTGAACATCAGAAGATATCTGAGCCACAATATTGCCAGCCAGAGTAGAGTGAGAGTTAAGCAAGCTAGTATTGATATCCTATATGCATTTGGATTGTGGGAGAAAATCACATTGATTTGTAAGTAATTTAATGGATTTTTTAAAAGTAATTTATATTAATTATTTTTCAAATTAGTGAATACAATCAACCATGATGAAAAATCGCATTGATTTGTAAGTACGGATTTTTCTAAAGTAATTTAGATTAGTTATTTCTCAATATAGTGAATACAATCAACTGTCATTGAAAATTTCAATATCTTTTGATCAAAAACAAACAAGAGGTGGAATGCAACAAATAGAAAATGTACCGAATAAAAATGAGATTTTGATCATTTGTACATATTATGTTGAACCAATCATAAGAAGTACATTCTGAGTTTTATCTGAAAAATAGCTAATAATGCTTTTCATTGAATGAATAACGAATCCAAATCCTAAAAATAATAGTAATTTGGAATAAGTATGAGTAATCAAATGAAATAATACGCTTTCATAAGACCTCATTCTTAGAGCTAACATGCTTCATATAACCCAATTATACATTACCGATTAGGCTAAACCCTTTTTAATATCTTTTTTAATAAGCTAGAGTAGCTAATGTTAATATTGCTGAAATTAAATTCAATGAAAATGAAATAGTTACTAGCGAATTGTGTCATGAAATAACAACAATTTGAGTATATTAAAATTTTCGTCATTATTAACTTTGTCAAATTCATTATTATGACAAAATAATGCATTGTCACTTAATGTTTTGTCAATAATATGAGTTGGGGCATAAATTTACACTTTTATCCCTATTGGTCATTCAAAAATATTCAAACAGTTCAAAGAATCCATGTCTTTTAGCATGAAGCGAATCCAAACCAACTTCCAACCTAAAGGATGTCCTACAATCCTAATCATCCAAGAGTTACCCATGGCACCAATCCAACTAACCACCAAGGCACAATATGACAAGACATACTCATGAGCTAGACGATATAAGTATGCTTTTTCTTGCCGTTATTATATTGTCATTGTTACATACCTTGACTCTAAGTTTCCGATCGACTATCGACTTAAGCATCATAGGATTTTCACTGGAACTATTCCAACAACTCACGAGCATATATTATGAGTTCTATATGAATAGATTGAGTTTGTATTCAACTTAGGCAGTTGACTTGAATTTGCCGCTAATTTTTTTTTCCCTTGTGTTTTTTAAACATTATAAAATTAAAAAATATTTTATTTTTTTAAACATATATAAGTTGTTCCCCATACATAATAACACGTCATATATAATTAATTCTTCAACCATTATGATCTCACTTGTTGAAATGTATGATTCTTTAACCTACCAATTCCACCCTACTACAAAAGCCCCGAACATAAGTTGCCGAGGAGGATATGAGATTCAATTTAAAGCATGCAAGAGGTCAGCATCGATCGGTGTGAAGAAGCAAAAATGGGACCATTTTATAAAAATTCTGCTCATTTCAAATTTTGTGGTAAATTTTAGATTTGGATAATGTGGAGCTGTAAATGCATACATATCTACGTTTAAGGTATCTCTGCATGACACGCAGATAGTGTGGTATCTACGTGTAAAAGAGATGAGAAAGCCACTTGGGGTGTGTGTGTGTGTCATCATTTGGGTGAAGTCAGTTTCTAATTTTCTATTAAGGCTGCTGATCACATGCAGAACTCAATTTTGTAGTAACCGTTAATGCTGTGTGCTTGGGCTGCAACTTTTGACTCTACTTTTGTCTATTTAAGGTTTTAATAATAGACATATATGCCTTCTCACATTTAGTTCCATATATACTTGAATATTTGGCACAAAATTTAAGTTGTAATGTAAAAATGTATAAGTTATTTTTATTTTTTGAACCTTAAAATAGAGGATTTGTAGGATGGTAAAAAGTAAATAGAACGTGACGTGAGTTTATGGGATTTTCTTTCAATTAAGATCAAAATTAGACCTGACAAAATTCAATCCATATCCGTGGGTATCCAAAAAAATACGAGTAATTTTACTCGTACGCAATTTACCCGCCATCTTTTGGCCCAACCCGCGGGTACCCGTGGGTAATTAGTAAATATTTTTTTTTATTTATATATTTATATATATATATATTTACATATAAATATTTTTATCTAAATATTAATTTTTTATTTCATAAATTAAAAATCTATAGCAAATTAAATTAAATTATATTCTAAAACAACTTGTTGTGCATATTCCTATGGATCCAACATCTTCTTCTACAAGAATAACAATATTTGATTGATATTTAAATTTTCAATTCAAAATTTTTTTGGCATGTAATGGAATTTAAGTTTGAACTTTTGAATGTGATGTACTTTAAATTTGGTAGATTTTGAATACTTAAGATATAACATTTTAACTACAATATTATTAATATGCTTTAGTTATTTCTTCAATTTAATATTTAAAATTTGTAATCTTTTTTTTTCCTAGTTTTATTTAGTTAATATTTGAGTAACATCATGTTTACCTTTAAATAATTAGAAGAAAAAAAAAATATTCACGGGTACCCGCGGGTTACCCGTTACCCATCCTCATGGGTTACGGGTCCCTTACCTCGTACCCAATAAAAAATAGGTAAATTTACCCGTGAATAAATTTACCCAACCCATTGGTACTCGTCATTGGATTACCCACGGGTACCCAATTGCCAGGTCTAATCAAAATAATGAGATTGTGGCCTAAAAGCATAAACATGTTAAAGTTAGTTTGGCAGAGTTCTCCAACATTCAAGTCAATTACGAAAAAAATAAAAATTAAAGATGAATACAAAAATTATTACTAATTGTATATTAAGTATAAAAAAATTTATCCTATCACAACAATAATTTTTACAAGTTTATATAATAGCAAAAATTATTTATAAATTATTATTGATAATTAACGACATATTTATAGTAACAATATCACAATTTATACTAACAATTCTTATTGTTACGTGTGTTTTCTTATCACTATTAAATAATATTACAACAAAACAAATTTTTTTGTGGTGTATTATCTTGTCATTTAAAGAAATTTTGGTGGCATTTTAATATGTCACTACATACATTTTTAATGGCACTTTGGCATGTTATATAATGCATTTTTTGTGATATTTTAATGTGCCATCTAATATATTTTTTCTTGTATTTTATTAATGTCACAATAAGGATAAATTAATGACATTTATACCTTTAGCTATACTGCTACAAGTGAACTTTTAAAAAATATCATTAAATATAAAATTGCCACTATAATACTATTGAAGTTGTACTTTCTAACGCCACTAAATGCAATTTTTCTTGTAATGTATCTATCATGAGTGATGAAATAAAAATTATTATTTAAAGATAGTGATATTTTCACATGTCACCTTATTTTATATTATTCATATTACAATTCTTTTGTAGTATAAGTGGAACAGGAGGTGGTTAATTAAAAAGGTTAAGAGTAAGTGTTGTATAAATAGTAAAATAATAATTACATACTTGCAAATTAAGTGCAATTAAAAATACAGTTATAGTGATGGTGTTTGACATGATCAATAGTCCGTGCGGCTTTATCCAAACTTGTCATATTTCGTGAAGTTCCACGATCAAGTAGAAATGATCCACATCAAACTTGAAGATCCAGCTAAGGACAAGGATTTCCCAATTAATCTTAGTTATTCATTGATATCCTAGTAAATACCACATAGCAGAGAACATCAATATATTTAGAGGGGGGAAAAGGCCTTGGGGACTAAAGATATTCGATATGTATCTATAATAGAACAAAAGATAAGATATCAATTGTAATTTAATTTAAAACATGCTTTGGGCTACATGAGAGAAAAGACCTCCTATCTTTGAATATAAATACATAACACTGTTGGAAATAATAGTTTCGGGTCTTAATGAATCAGTCAAAAGATTTATATTTGAGTAATTTCTAAATAATCAAACGTATATTTTCTAATATAATCTATATTTCCTAAAGAGTCAAGGAAGTGTTTTGGCATATGTGAATCTTTAATATGGAATCTTGTATAAATATGTATCATTTTATGAAATTATTTGAAGTCATTCGTAATCAAAGAGCAGGACAAAAGAAAATAAGAGATTAGAAGATAGCATGTTTTTCTCTGGTTCAAAAAATTTATTCAAAAATTTTGGGAGGGGATTGTTGACCTTGAAAGTGTTGAAATCTTCAGATTGGTGAAGAGAGATCCATTGACAAAATGTGAAGGTAAAAAGTGTCTTTCTAAGAGAACGAAAAGTTAGAGAACAAAGGCCTAGAGCTAGAAGATCCAAAGGTAAAAAAAACCTATCGAAAAAAGTATCTTTCTATATCCAAGAGTATCAACTTGATGAAGAATAAAATATTTATTGTTCTTATTATTATAGGAAAAAGCTAACGAAAATACCATAAGAATGAAGGTAGTCGAACAAGCATCTTGGACCCCATTGAGATCAAGGATGAGGTAGACACAATATCAATTGAGGTCATGATTTTCATGTCTGCGTCTCGAACGAGATGAGGTCGAGCACAAGATAACTATAAATGGCGAAATAAAAAGATGCAAAATTTAATTGGAATGTGAGAATGTAACAATCAAGCTAGGGGCGTGTTGGAAGTAATTATCTTGATTCTCAAAGAATTGATCAAAAGATTTATGTTTAAGTAATTTCTAAACGGTCAAATATTTATTTTCTAGGACAATCAAGATATATTTTCTGAGGGGTCAAAGAAGTAACTTGAAACCTATGAATCTTTAATGTAGAGTCTTGTATAAATGCATGTTATGTTATAAAATTATTTGAAATCATCCAAAATTAAAGCCCATTATACAGAAAATGACATACTCTTCTATTCTCTTATTTTAGTAAATCTTGCTTGTTCCCACCACACTTGCAACAAACACTACTTGTTTATAATAATTATCCAATTTTCACCATATGTGATTACGCACCCCACAACTAGCAAAACTAACTCCTCGTCACCTCGTTCGTTGGAACTTTAACACTAAAAATATTTATAAAACAACAGAATCTGTTACTCTTGGCCACTCCACCAAATGACGTCACACAGAAGAAAAACTGGACAAAAACCTTCTGACAGAACCGAGCGAGCAATCCCATTGATGGTCTTTCAAACCGCCATCTGCCTACGTGCATGCATGCGTATGAGTACATAATAAAATATGAAATTAGATAAGAATAGTGAAGTGGAATTTTCTTGGGTTTTGGTTTTTCCTTTCTTATCTTTTTTGGCCCCTGATCCTGGATGTTATCCCTTCAACCCTTATAAATTGAGGCATTTGGCCTCAGCCATTTGCATTCTCAAGTTTCAGTACAGGAAATTGTATAGGAAAAAAAAAGTACATTTTTATTCATACATTTGTTGGAGTTCTAGCCATGGCTGCATCTTTCTCTGCGCCTTCCATGGTAATCTTCAGTCTTTTAAATTTCTTAGCCCTTTTCTCATAGTTCTTTTGGTCTGCACTAGTTACTTTTTTTTTGTTGTGTGAACAGATAATGGAGGAGGAAGGGAGATTTGAAGCAGAAGTAGCTGAGGTGCAAGCATGGTGGAACTCTGAGAGATTCAAGCTGACCCGCCGCCCATACTCCGCCCGGGACGTGGTGGCACTCCGCGGCAACCTCCGCCAGAGCTATGGCTCCAACGAGATGGCCAAGAAGCTCTGGAGAACCCTCAAAACTCACCAAGCTAACGGGACTGCCTCAAGAACCTTTGGTTCTCTTGACCCTGTCCAGGTGACCATGATGGCTAAGCACCTGGACACCATCTACGTCTCCGGCTGGCAGTGCTCCTCCACACACACCACCAGCAACGAGCCCGGCCCGGACCTCGCCGATTACCCCTACGACACCGTTCCAAACAAAGTCGAACACCTCTTCTTTGCTCAGCAATACCATGACAGGAAGCAGAGAGAGGCTAGAATGAGCATGAGTCGGGAGGAGAGGGCTAGAACTCCTTATGTTGATTACTTGAAGCCCATTATTGCCGACGGAGACACTGGTTTCGGCGGCGCCACGGCCACCTTGAAGCTCTGCAAATTGTTTGTGGAGCGTGGCGCTGCTGGTGTTCACATTGAGGATCAGTCCTCCGTGACCAAGAAATGCGGCCACATGGCCGGAAAGGTGCTGGTCGCCGTCAGTGAGCATATAAATCGCCTCGTCGCGGCCCGGCTGCAGTTTGACATAATGGGGGTTGAGACAGTTTTAGTGGCTCGTACTGATGCTGTTGCTGCTACTTTGATTCAGACCAATGTGGATACGAGGGATCATCAGTTTATCTTGGCTGTCACCAATCCTAGCCTCAGGGGTAAGCCCTTGGCCACAATCTTGGCCGAGGCGATGGCGGCAGGAAAGACAGGGCCGGAGCTGCAAGCCATTGAGGAAAATTGGCTGGCCATGGCGCGGCTGAAGACGTTTTCCGAATGCGTCATTGATGCCATCAATAATATGAACATTGGAGAAGCTGAGAAGCAGAGGAAATTGAATGAGTGGATGAATCACACTAGCTACGATAAGTGCATTTCCAACGAGCAAGCACGCGAAATTGCTGACAGGCTTGGCCTGGCCAATCTTTTCTGGGATTGGGACCTGCCAAGAACCAGAGAAGGGTTCTACAGGTATCAAAAACAGAGAAGATTTCAATATTTCTGTGAGTTTTGGTCTCTATAGAACCATAATATGTGCATAAATTTCTTGTTGGTACAACAGGTTTAAGGGCTCAGTAAATGCAGCCATTGTCCGTGGCTGGGCTTTTGCACCACATGCTGACATGATTTGGATGGAAACTTCGAGCCCTGATTTGGTCGAATGCACGGAATTTGCACGGGGCGTTAAGTCAAAGCAGCTGGAGATAATGCTGGCCTATAATCTCTCCCCATCTTTCAACTGGGACGCGTCTGGAATGACCGATCAGCAGATGATGGATTTTATCCCGAAGATTGCCAAACTGGGATATTGCTGGCAGTTCATCACCCTGGCGGGCTTCCATGCCGATGCCCTCATCATCGACACGTTTGCAAAGGATTTCGCCAGGAGGGGAATGCTGGCTTATGTTGAGAAAATTCAGAGGGAGGAGAGGAACAATGGTGTTGATACATTGGCTCATCAGAAATGGTCTGGTGCAAATTACTATGACAGAGTCCTCAGGACTGTGCAGGGTGGCATTACTTCAACTGCAGCCATGGGAAAAGGCAAATCATATGAACTCAAAACTATATATGCTTTTTCTATATCAGATTTAACGTAAAAAACTTCTTGTATAACTGAAGATTTTGATGGTTTTTCCAATGTTTGTGTCGTCTGAGTTTTGCAGGGGTGACTGAGGAGCAGTTTCAGGAGACATGGACCAGACCAGGGGCGACAAATGTGGCAACCGATGGCAGTGTTGTGATTGCAAAATCAAGAATGTAGGAATCCAATTCTTGAATTCATATGGTGCGCGGGACAGCTTGAAGAACTACTATTTCTGCTTACATTTGTGGAATTGGATGCAATAAAAGACGTTTTCTGGGCATTTTTTAGCCCCCAATATCGAGTATGATGGTTGTATTTGTAGCTGTTGAAGCTTATTCACAAGACAGGAAACATGTTGGTTGATTTCCTGTCTTTCAGCTTCATGTTTATTTGCATAGCATCTACATAAATGAAACAACACATTAATGGAGTTGGTTTCCGGAAATTACATTAATCTAATTTTTAATGTTTGAAGGGCACTCAAAATTGAGAGGATTTCTCCTTATTGCAACATGCAAACTGCTAGATTTATTGGAGATTTATTGGCTATTTCTGAGATACATTCCATACTCTGTAATATCATAAATTTCAACACATTGGAGTTTGCATCTTTTTTCTTAATTGGTGTTTCATAGATAGATTCATGAGAAAATTTACTTAAAAATAAGGAAAAAATGTGGAGACGAATAAATTATATTTCAATGTAAATTGCTGGTTTTGACGGCAATATAGTACACTTTTCACTAAATGAGACAATTATTTTTTGGATTCTCAATTTGCCACTAATTCAATATCACTCTCTATTAATTGCTAATTAAGTTTCATATATGCAATGAACTAAAATTTGTAATAGCTCCAAATTAAAATTAAAGGGCTTGAATTGTAAAAAGAAATTTAAATTTAAAGAAAATTTTGTGAGACATGTTCTTAATTGCACCTCAACATGGTTTTGGACTTTGTTATGGTTACCAAGAGATCTCTAATTAACTCATTTCTCAACTTTAAAAATTTACATATTGACCCCAAGAAAATGCAAATAATTATATCAATTTACTTCTGAGATAAAAAAATGATATAAAAGATTATACCAGATAAATAAGGATGTCAAATTTAATTGTTGACGAAGTCCATTAGATAACCGAATCAATCTTCAGGGTCGTGCTATTCTTACTTACACTAAGAGTGATGTCCTCTCTGTAGGGAGGAGGAGGAGTAAGAGGGTGTTTGGCTAAACTTATTTTAAACATCTTATAAGCTCCTACATCTTATAAAATATTTTTTAAGTTTATAAGATGTTAGATCTTATTTTTAAAATAAGTTGTTGAAGTGTTTGTATAAAATAAGATGTTGAAGCTTATAAGATGTTAATAATGACAATTTTGTAATTAAAATAGTTAAAAAGAAAGGAACTTGTTAAAATTTTAAAAATAAATTAGGGTTTTCTTATTTTTTTTTAAAAGAAATTATAAGCTCCTAACATCTTATTTTAGAATTTTATAAGCTATTTTTTAAAAAAAATTACCTAACACTTTTTATCAATTTATAAGCTCTTAAACATCTTATAATATGTTTTGAGGAGCTTATAAGCTCACCCAAACACCCTCTAAATGAACAATGGCGGTTCAGGATCTGCTGCTCTGTCTAACTACTACCACTATTGAAAAAGTGAAGAGTCTGTAGGTGGCTGTTTGCCATTAAATCTCAGGGCTCAACCGTAGAGAGGTGGTGGAAACTACCCAACATCACTATGGTAGGGCTACCCTTTAATGTCAAGCAGCTTTCAGATTAATTTAAGTTTCTTGTTTCCGTTGGGCTTTTGCATGTTTGTTTATGCGGGGCAGCTTGGCAGTATATGTAACAACTTGTTTGTTATCATTCTGATTAGGTAATTGAAGCATGGAAGTCTGTGTAACTGCATGATCATGGCTGCTATAGACAACTTAAATTTTACTTGAGCTCAGCTTAATGAATCATACGTACTTTGCGAGATGAACAAGTAGAACCTCTACTTAATTTGTTGACAATTTAGAATTTTTGCAGCAGGAGCTTGAACTATGGCTTGCATCATGATCTAATGTGTATATGGAGGAATGGGATGTGAGCTTGGTAAGTACTATTCTTCTAGTTAGGATAGGGTATTAGATTGCTTTGGGTTCGATAACTCGATCTAAACCTAAAACCAAAAAGAGATAGATCATCAGGTTCTCAAGAAAAACTTTCGATGCTCAAATCAGTAAAATAAAAGGGTATGTATATAAGTGTGTTGGGGGGTGGGGGTGGGGGTGGGGTTGGGGTTGGGGAACAGAGAGAGATGTAGAAGTAAAATGTACGTTTCGTACATGAAAATGTAATAGTTCAAGTATTTATAGTTGTTTCATTTGGCATTTGCCACGTTAATGGGTGACATTTGGATTGTCCCAATTTCTTTCCTGTGAACCATTTCCTACTTTTTGTTTTAGGTCACATGTATCCTGTCTTTTGTAGGTCTGTCAATAGATATGATATTATTCTATCAAGTCAAAAATGTCATACTCATACACATATCTACATCCATATTTATTGAAAAGAATATAATAGGGTATGAGTAGAGATACCTATAAATTACCCATGTACCTGTACTAAAAAATTACGTACCCATTATTTTATACTTAAATTTAATTTATTAATCTAAAAATTATTTATACTGAAATTAAATCTATACTAAAAATAATTTTTTTTTATATAAAAATTATAAATATTTCAATGAACAGTAACAGCCAAACAGTTTTTTTCATACAAAAATTAAGCTAAATTAATAAAATAAACAAAGTTTTAATAGTGGAATAGAAATGGTAACAGCTAAACAGCTTTCATTAATAAAATTAGCAATATTAAAACTAACGGTGGACTTTGTCAATAAAATTAATTTTATTAATGAATAAACTTTTGGAATAAAAATTTGATTAATGAATGAAATATTAAAAATAAAGATTAAGTAAATTAAATATAGAAAAGTTTTTTGTATTGTATGCAAAATAATATTTCTAATATATATATAGAGAAAAATAGTCTATATATTAAAAACATAAATCTATTCAACTAAATTTAATGGGTCATAGGTTAGAAAGGGTATGGTAGAATTGAGATCTTATTGTTTCAGGTATTTTAGGATATAATAGAATATATGGTACTTTTGTTTAGGTATTGTAGGGTACGGATCTGGATAGGATACCTCCTAGTCGTTTGGATCATTTATTCTAGTTCATGTTTCATATCTTATTGAATTTCAAGAATACAAGCTAAATGTATTAAATATTTTTTTAATAAAAATAATTAATTGTAGATCAGATACACTTGATATGTACTCATCAAGTTGGAATATGAGATAAATATAAAATAAAATATAGAATCAAATACAGTTAAAGGTGTCGGATCCGGAAACAAAAAATGTTTGCTATGCTTGGATTCCCATTAAGCGTATTTCTGGGACACTATTTCATAGAGTATATGCATAATGTGAATTCACTTAAAAAGTTACTGAAAAAGATCAACTTGAAGGAGCTGCACTCGATTTGGTTCCACGCTTCCACTCCTTTATGCTGTTGGTCATGTTCCAGTCCAGGGAAAGAATTGGCTCTCAAAGATTTCAGCTCAGTTGAAAAACTTGACCATTTCAATGTAGAAAAACAACACAAAAATATTGCTCCTTCCATAAATATCACGACTTTTCCTCTGAGATTCTGATTTTGGGTGTCTGCCAATGGTGTTATATTATAACGTATTTATTGGGTTTCTCTTTTTGCCGCAGATCACGTAATAGAAATAGGAGGAGTTAATGCTAAGTATATTCATTTCATATGTCTCTAGACATTTTTGGAGAAGGGCTAAAAAAAAAAAAAAAAAGAAAAAAGAAACTTACAGTTCATCTAACGTTATATATAACCCAGCAGAACATGCATGAATGTACCTTTCTCAAACACATTCGATAACAAAAATACCTACTGAATGGGTAATTCTTGTTTTTTATTTGCTCTTGCACTATTGTTATTATCACACAGCATCACATTCTGCTTAGCCAAAGTAATATTTAATTCCACCACAGATCAACATGCATTACTTGCTTTCAAAAATTCCATCACTTCAGATCCTCATGGTATTTTAAGCAAGAATTGGTCCAGTAACACATCCATTTGTTACTGGCTTGGTGTCTCTTGTGGTACCAAATACCATAGAGTTATAGCTCTAAATATTTCTCATTTCAAGTTTGGAGGAACTATTGCTCCACATCTTGAAAATTTAACATTTCTCCAATCTTTAGATATTAGCTTCAACGATTTCACAGGCTCTATACCAAATGAACTGTCTAAATTGCATCGTTTGAAAGAGATTTATATAGAGGTTAACTTCTTTTCTAAAGAAATACCATCATGGTTTGGAACTTTACCAAAACTACAACATCTACATCTGAATAATAACTCCTTCTCAGGCTCCATCCCTCCATCTTTATCCAATACTTCAAAGCTACAAACCTTAGATATGGGACACAATTTTCTTGGTGGGAATATTCCACAGGAGATAGGCAATTTATCTTTCTTAGAAAGCATAAATTTAGAGTATAATAAGTTATCAGGCCCCATACCATATCATATCTTCAATGTGTCTTCTGTAAGGGCAATTAATCTCAGATTTAATAGCCTAACAGGCAGACTTCCAGATTCTATATGCAACAATAATATGCCAAAACTTAAGTCACTCTTTCTCTCATCCAATCAGCTTTATGGGCAAATCCCACAAAATATATACAACTGCATGGAACTTGAGGATCTTCGCTTACCTATAAATCATTTTAATGACAACATACCAAGTGAAATCGGGAGGTTGAAGATGCTTAGGGCTCTTTCTCTACAGAAGAACGAGTTCACAGGTATGATATATATGTTTTGACTTCTTTCTATTAAAATTTCGTAGAAGTACTGTTTGAAAATTATCTCACTTAGCATGATGATCAATAAGTTAAGCTTTTATAAATCTACTAAAACCCTCATATAGGATAGTAGGAAAGTTTCATTCAAAGAATTATTCTTGTTAAACACCTGCATGTATCATACCAAGGCAAGTCACAAACTTCACTTATTTAAACTATCTAGAACTTCATATGAACAAATTCACAAGTACATTTAACACCTCCAAAATTAATTTTTTGATTTTATATTTGCAGATAATTATTCTCTATTATACATCTTATTGGATGAGATCTTTTAAGTTAGTATAGCCAAGTACTCCCTATCTAAATTAATTTTCTAATTACACAAATGTTTATGACCAGCTCTACTTAATTAACTCCGTCCCAAGTAAATGAGGAAGCATACCAAACATATTTTGTATTATACTTCGTTAATTACTTAATTCTAAAACATTTGGTGGTGACCTAATGATTTTGGTTCACTATCTGATAGAATTATTACAAGACCGCAATTTAATGATGAGACAAACGCAAGATGTGAAAAAACAAAAAATACATTTACTTTAATTACATTTTTTTAATTTGTACATATTTATAGCTCTGAACTAAATTGTCACTAAAAAAAATTACTTTGATTATACCTTAGGTAATAACAACTTAACATGTATCTGAAAAATAACTAAAATTAGGTGTTAATTGTAGTATGAGAATAACCAAAATCTTTCTTCTTAACTCTTATTTGCTTGACTTAATTTTTTTGTGAAGATTTTGAGTTCTTAAGGTAACTTTTTTCCAAGCCATTACTTAGAAAGAGGGTAAAGTATACATTAATTAAAAAATAAATATATTCTAGAATTTGTGATATCTAGCTAGCTTGAAAAATATAAGATGCTTGCTTAACTTCATTATAATGTCTAATCAGAAATTAATCAATCAATACTAATTATGTTTTATATTAATTTATTATCAAGTAGAAAATTGTGATTAATCTTCATGATAATATTTTTCATGCATGTTTCATGGGGTTTTTTAAGGTTCTAATCACTTTGTTTTATCTATTATGTAATCACTTAGTTATCTTTTATATTTATTTGATTAAATCTCAGCCTTCAAAGTTATGTTTGTCTGAAAACAATTTTTTTTTTCTCAAACAATCTTCTATTAACTTTATTTGATTTCCAAATATGAATTTAGCATCTTTTATACTTTGTTTACCCAAATTTGCCCTTTTGTTTGGTTTTGTCTACCAAATTAAATTTATTTAATAGCTAAAATATAAAATAAGTAAAAAATCAAAAACATAAAAATCTAAATTTGTTATTTTAAACAATATAATTTTAAAATAACATAATAACATATATATATATATCTAAAATAATTTAATTAATATATGTATTAATTAAAACTAAATAAAGAAAAGTCGTCATCTTTTTCTTCCCTACCCCCCACTACCCGACCCAGCCACGTCCCCTCCCTAGAGACAACCATAGCCGGCTGACCATGGCCAGCTAGCGGCTAGCCGCCTAGTCAGCATGGCCATGGCAGATCCGGCATGGCTATTGGGTTGGGGAAGGGGGTCTATGTATCTATATTTATATATATATGTATTTATATATATGTGGTTATATACATGCATATATGTACATAAATATATATAATATTTTGAATATATATTTTGTGGTATTTTGTGTCATTTGATTTTTTTAAATTTTTTCAATAACGGTTAATCTTTTTTGTTAATTTTAACAGCAGTCTGTTAGAATAAAAAGGTAATTGTAACTTGTTAGTATTGGTTTTTTTTTTAATAGGACAAACATCAAGGAGAGGTAATTAACCCTTATAAATACATATATGATTGATTATACAGATATTCATATGTGTGTGTGTGTATATATATATATATATTAATTTTGATATATTTAAAAAAAGAAATAATGTGCCTAAAATCTATTAGTTTAATTTGTTTACTAAATATTTAAATAGAAAAAAATAGAAAATATATTTACTAAAAAGAAATGTCAATAGAGGAAAATAAAGATTTTAGATGGCATTCACCACCCAATATTATTAAAATTAAAAATCAATATTTTTATATTTTTTATTAATATATATTCTAAAAACATGAAGTATTTGGCATATGAGGAAATTGGAGAAAATAAGAGAGATATTAAACAAAATTAGATGCTCTCTATATTTATAGAGGCCTACAACTTTCTGAAAACAGCTCGACAGGTACATACATTAATTTTTACATTGAAAATCACTCTTTAATGTCTATATTCTAAAAATAAAATAATTTTTCTTGTACAATAACAAACTTGCAAGTGGTATACCAGAACAAATTGGAAACCTCACTTTCTTGAAATATCTATATCTTGAAGGCAATAATTTGAAAGGTGTATATTTTTAACTACTCGTGCATCATTTAATTTTCCTTGGTGAGATAACAAGGCCATTATATATTCTTAATTTGATTTTTCGTGCTCTCAAACAATTATTAATTCCCTTCAAATTTTGGCACACAAGAGCTTGAAAAATATAAGATGCTTAGCTCCGTTAAACATAATTTTTATTCAAAAATCAACTAATTAGTACTAATGCTTAATTTGTTCACCATCTAATAGAATCATCATTAACACCACATTTTACTGACGAGACAAACACAACGTATGAAAAAAAGAAAAAATAAAAATTACACCTACTGTTTTCGTAATCCACTAAAATTATCATTAAAGATTTAGGCTAAGAGTCAAAGTAATGAAAATTAATTTGTAGCTTTTTTCAATTTATACACATGCATTTAGGAGTTTATTAGGTTCGAATCCCTGACTGAACACTTTATATGTGAGATTTATACCACTAGGCCAGATGATCACTAAAAAAATTACTTTAACCTTAGATAATGACAACTTAACATGTATTTGGAAACTTGTATATCTTTTTTTCGTCAAATAACTAAACCTAGGTGTTAATTGTAGTTTAAGAACAAGTGAGATCTTTCTTCTCGTCGTTCAAACTTTCATTTGCTTGACTTATTCTTTTGAAAAGATTTTACTTTCTTAAAGTTATAACTTATTCTAGTTCACTTTATTCAGAAAGAAATCTATGACCTAAATGTAAAATATACGTTAATTAGGAAATACATATATTCTAGAATTTGACATATCTAGGTAGCTTGAAAAATGTAATATGCTTGCTTAGCTCCATTGTAATATCTAATCAGAAATTGATCAATCAGTACTAATTATGTTTAATATTAATTTATTAATTCTAATGAAAAATTGTGATTAATCTCATAATGATATTTTTCATCTTTCATTCAAGTTTGATAACTACTTTGAAAAAATAATTTCTAAGGAAGTTTGAC
The DNA here is from genome assembly GCA_018894105.1 of Jacaranda mimosifolia. Taxonomy (NCBI): domain Eukaryota; kingdom Viridiplantae; phylum Streptophyta; class Magnoliopsida; order Lamiales; family Bignoniaceae; genus Jacaranda; species Jacaranda mimosifolia. Next base: position 2,392,159 of record CM032118.1, on the reverse strand, counting down.
AAACTTATTGGTCGCATACCGAAGCAAGTTGGAAACCTCATTTACTTGGAAAGTCTATACCTTTCCAAAAATAGTTTGACAGGTACGTACATTAATTTAACACCTTGAAAAGTCACTATTTAATTTTCATGTGATCAAATAATTATTCTCTTATGATAACAAACTTACAAGTTGTACCCCAAAACAAATTGGAAACCTCACTTCCTTGAAATATATGTATCTTCAAGATAATAACTTGATAGGTATATATTCTTAACAACTTATGGATCATTTGTTTGTAAGATGACAAGGTCATTATATATACTTATCATATTTCATTAAGTTTAAACCAATCGGTACTAGTTATCTTTAATATTAATTTATTAATTCAAGTAGAAAATTGTGAATATCTCAATAATATTTTTCGTCTTTCATTCAAGTTCAATAACTACTTTGAAAAAAAAAATTGTAAGAAAGCTTCACAAACTTACAAGTGGCATACCAAAGGAAGTTGGAAACCTTATTTACTTGGAACGCCTACACCTTCCTAAAAACCACTTGACAGGTATGTACATTAATATGACACCTTGAAAAATCACTTTTGATCTTCATGTTGTCGAACAACCATTCTCTTATGACAACAAACTTACAAGTGGTACACCAAAACAAATTGGAAACCTCACTTTCTTGAAATATCTATATCTTGGAGATAATAACTTGACGGGTATATATTCTCAACAACTTGTGCATCATTTGTTTGTAAGATGACAAAGTCATTATATATACTTTTCATGCTTCATTAAGCTTAATCATTTAATGTTGTTTATGCATGATAATGATAAGTATTAAGTAGTTATTTCTCTATTAATGAATTGATAATCTCAAAAAATTAATATATCTGAAAAGATAGATATATATTGTTTGAAAATTACATTACATTACATTGTTTGATTATGGGTGTTTTCTCATTAATATATGTTTCATTAATTAGATTTAATAATTTTTTCAAATCAATACTTATATATATGTATATCATAATTAGCAAATATTTTGTATCATAAAATTGGAAATTAATTCACACTATATGCTTGTTTGGTGTAGGTGAATTACCAAATGAGCTTGGCAATCTAGCTTACCTCGAGCGATTCACTGTTTCATTCAATTCCTTATCTGGTGCCATCCCAGCTTCCATTTTCAACATATCAACCTTGAAGATACTTTCACTTGCCTTCAATGGCTTTTCAGGCAATCTTCCTTCCACTATGGGAATTAATTTACCTTTCAATCTGGAAGAACTTTATTTGGCTGTTAACAAATTCAGCGGTCCTATTCCAAGCTATATCGCGAATGCTTCTAAGCTTACTATCTTGACCTTGGACAACAACTCATTCAGTGGCTCTGTACCCAACTTTGGTAATTTAAGACTCTTACAGATCCTTCAACTTTGGGGAAATAATTTGGCAGGAGATTTTACATTTTTGATCTCTTCACTATCTAATTGCCAATATTTGCTAAACTTGGAGATATCGAAAAATCCATTGAATGGAATTCTCCCAACTTCAATTGGGAATTTATCTACCTCTCTTCAAAAGTTTGACGCATCTGAATGCAACATAAAGGGTCAAATTCCTCCTGAGATTGGAAACTTGAATAGTTTGCTAAGTTTATCTCTTGATGGAAATGAGCTCACAGGGTTCATCCCAACAACACTTGGAAAATTAGAAAATCTTCAATTATTAAATCTTTCTAACAATCAGCTGATGGGGTATATCCCTCCTGATTTTTGCCAGATGAGTCATTTAGGGTACTTGTACCTGAGTAATAATACACTCACAGGTCCAATACCTCAATGCTTTGGAGAACTTAGATCCTTAAGAATCGTCTACTTAGACTCAAACAAGTTGAATTCCACTATACCTTCCACCTTCTGGAATCTTAGAGATCTTTTGGCTCTAAACTTTTCTTCAAATAATTTGGGTGGTCAGCTTTCATCTGAGATTGCAAGTTTCAAGGTAATCAACCAAGTAGATCTGTCATGGAATCAATTTTCAAGTGATATTCCAAGCCTAATTGGTAGCTCCCAATCAATAGAGTTTCTATCTTTGGCACACAATAAATTCGAAGGTCCTATTCCTCAATCCTTGGGAAATGTCATAAACTTGAAATCATTGGATCTATCTAATAATAATCTTTCTGGATTGATCCCAAAGTCTTTAGAAAATCTCCGCTACCTTCAATGTCTTAATGTCTCTTACAACAAATTGGAAGGAGAGATTCCTACAGGGGGACCTTTTGTTAACTTCACTTCTCAATATTTTGTCCACAACTTTGCTCTGTGTGGTGCAACAAGATTTCAAGTTCATCCTTGTGTTGTAAATCATAAGAGATCAAAAATATTAAAGAATGTCAAGTATATTGTGCCCCCCATTATTTCAGCATTCGTTTTGACAATCGTCATACTTATGCTTATAAAGAGGCGAAAACAGAGGAAAATACCACCCCCATCCTCGGGTGATATTTCACTAGATATTTCCTGGAGAAGAATTTCATATAGAGAACTTGTACAAGGAACAAATAACTTCAGTGAAACCAACCTACTTGGAAGAGGAAGCTTTGGTTTGGTACTCAAAGGGACACTTTCTGACGGATTAAATGTCGCAATAAAAGTCTTTAACTTGCAATTGGAAGGAGCTGCCAAAAGCTTTGATACTGAAAGCAAAATATTGAGCACCATTCGACATAGGAACCTAGTCCGAATAATTGGTTGTTTTGGCAACACAGAATTTAAAGCCCTCATTCTTGCATACATGCCAAATGGAAGCTTGGAGAAATGGTTATACTCTGACAACTATTGCCTAAATATGAAGGAAAGACTCAAAATAGCAATAGAAGTTGCATTAGCTTTGGAATATCTTCATCATGGTCATACATTCCCTATTGTCCATTGTGATATAAAGCCAAGTAATGTGTTGCTAGATGAAGACATGACCGCTCATGTTAGTGATTTTGGTATTTCCAAGCTCTTTGATGAAGGGGAGGCTGTGATTCAAACCAAAACCTTGGGGACGATTGGTTACATAGCACCAGGTAATGTTTAATATATTTTCTCAATATATTTCTTTTATTTTATCTAGATTTCAAAAATTGAATCCTCCAATAATGATATCTATTACATGAACTAGAGTACGGATTAGAAGGCAAAGTATCGACATATGGGGATGTTTACAGTTATGGTATAATGTTGCTAGAGATGTTTACAAGGAAAAAGGCGACGTATGATATGTTTAGTGAAGAAATGAGCTTAAAAGACTGGGTGAGTGAAGCATTACAAGAAAATGCAATAACTCAAGTTGTGGCCCCTAGTTTGCTGAAAAGAGAAGATCCACATTTCAATGCAAAGGAGCAATGCATCTCATCTATTTTTCAGTTGTCAATGGAATGCTTAGCAATTTCTCCTGAGGAAAGAATTAACATGGTTGAAACAGTGGCTGCTCTCCAGAGGATCAAAGCTAGACTTTTAGCAGAGACCAGAACATCAAATAAATACAATTTCCACTGCTGGAGGTAATAGTTATTGATAACAGTGTTCTTGCATGGCTTCTATGGAAAAGAATAAGGCTGCTTGAATTAGATTTTAAGTGTTGTGTTTTCAATCGATCTATGTAATTGATATATAGTTTAAGGATGCAAAAAATATGTGTTGTTGTTGAACTTCTTTTGTTGTTCGAAGTATCATATAAAACAAGCATTTTCCTTCCATTATTTACATAAAACATCCCTACATCATATTAAAGGTACTTAATATATAACACAAACTTATATGTATATTGATATGATACGTGAATCTTTAATCATCACCTCAAGTTGCAATATGTTGACGAATACTATAAATACACTTTCATCAATCTTAAGTGACTAGTGGATCATTCAGGTGATTTCTAATCTAACTATGATATTAAAAGGTAGGCTTTCTTGATTTCTAATTTTCATGTTTTCAAGGCAAGCCCACAACAAAACACTACTCAAAACTGTGCCTTTCTGGGTTGGAGCAATTTGACTGTGTTTGAGCCCAGATGGATCGATCTCAGATAGCAACTCATCACTTGGTCTATAATTGATTATATCAACTCTTTGTGGATAGTATTATAGTTCGCCATGCCTTTATTACTAAAAATTATGTAGTATAATAATATTTTAGAGTTTTAAAGATTTAAAAATAGTGAATTCAAAATCGATCGAATCTGGCCTATGAAGTTGAGCAAGCGATAAACTATTCAACTAGTAACTAATTCAAGCGAGCTTTTAGGGGGAAAATTCTCAAATATAAAAAATAAAGATTTCAGGTTCTCTATCAAGTCAAAACTATTACAACTCTAAAGTACAAGAAAGCCTAACCAAAAATTCCTAGACAGTGTTAAAAATTAGTACATCTTACTTGTTTCCTTTGTTTAGTTTTTTCTTGTTTATCATGTCAAATAATTCAGTTCCTAATTTTTAGGTACATGAAATCAGATTATGGATTATCGGTAATAGAAATAGGTGGGATTTTTTGTTAGTAGTAGGAGAACTTTTAGGAGGTTAACCTTAGTTGTTTCTTGGCTATTTATATGCCCAGTGTCTATTTATTTTATCAGTTCTAGAAAAAAAAGAAAAAAAAGCAATAAACATTCTCAATTAATTTCTCTTTCCTCCAAGCTATTCAACTTTCTGTCATATGTACTTCTCTTGTTTTTTTGTTTTTTTTTTTTTATGGTACCAGACCCAATTCTTGCACTTTTACAATGCTTTCTCTCTTCTTGTCTATCAAGCTTTTGTTTGTCTTGTTGGAGAAGATTGAAAATTGTGGAGGGGAAGCTCTTACTTACACAGTATGGAGTTAGCAAATGGGGGAAATAGTTCAAATACACATTATGGTGTCGAGAAGCTTGTAGGGACAAACTACAAGTACTATAGAATATGTATGGAGGCCTATCTTCAAGGTCAAGACTTGTGGGAACTCATTGCTAGTGCTGATGTAGAAATCCTAGCTGATATTCCAAAAAATGCTAAACTACAGAGAAAATGGAAGATCAAATATGGTAAAGCTCTTTTTGCTTTAAGGACTTCAATTGGCAAAGAATTCATGGATCATGTTTGTGACACTAGTTCACCAAAGGAAGTTTGGGAAATACTGGAGTGATTGTTACAGTTGATGGAGAATGAATTAGCAATGCTAATACAAGGAAGTATGTCTATTTCTGAATATTCCTTATGGGTTAAAAGTATATACGCAGAAATTTCAAAACTAGACCCAGATGAGAAAATCAATGAAGCAAGATTTCGTTGATTTCTCATTCAAGGATTAAAGAAGAAGTACACTCCTTCCATTACCTCTATTCAAGGATGGGCCAAGCAACTTTCAGTTGAAGAATTAGAAAATTTGCTATCTAACCAAGAGGCATTGACAAAGAAAATGACAAAGAGTTGTGATTCAGATACTTTCTTCTTCTCAAAGGGAAAGCAAGATAAGAAAAATACAGCAGTTGGAAATAAAAACAACGAAAAAGGATCAAGCGCCGCAAAAGCTACTAGTGGCAGCTCACAAAATAACAGTCGTATCAAGTGTTATGGTCAATGTTTTCAAAATCGGATCGGACAAAGAACTGGTGACCTTACTGGTTACTGGTTCAACCGGTTGGACCACCCGTCCAACCGGTATGACGTCATAATGATGTAATAATTATATTTAATTTTATAAAAATATATAATATTTTAATATTAACAAAAAATAAAACTTTCAATTGATATAAAAAGAATATTATTTGAAAAAATTTCAACTTACTTATTTTTAAGTATGTTTTTTAAAAAATAATACTATTTCACAATTAGTCAACTATAAATAAATAACAAATAATATTTCACATTAATATAAGTAATCATTCATTTCATGCTTTAACTCCAAGTGCAAATAAATTTTTCTAAGCTAAATATTCAACATAATTGAAGAGAGATTAAACAAAACAAAATAACAAATTAAACATAAACATTCACATATAACTACTACTTCATTAAATATCAAGAAAATAAATTCACATTTCAAAAAATTACATGTCCAAAATCTTTAATTATCATCTTCAATCCATAATTTCTCTTTTCTTTTATCTTTTTTCTTTTTTTTAAAAAAAAAGTAATTTTTAAATATTCAAACAAAAAAAAAAAGTAGCAACCGGTTTTTGACCAATTTTCGCCAGTTTTGACCGATTTTGATCGGCACCGATTTTCAAGCATCAACCAGACCGAATTGGCCACCGGTCCGGTCCGATTTTCAAAACAGTGGTTATGGTAAACTTGGGCACATTAAGAAAAATTGTAGAGTTAAGCTTTCCAAAGGCAATGTTGCAAGTTAAAATGAAGGCAATGAACCAATCAAACGGGAGCAATGCTTCACCACAGAAATAATTGAAGAAAGGAACGATGATGATTCTAAAACAGTCCCATTTCAAGCTCTTTTCAACTAGGAGTGTCAACAGGGCAGGGTGGGGTGGGCCCCCCCATCCCTGCCCCTATCCCCGTGGCGAGTACCCGTCCCCACTTCTCCGCGGGGGAGATAGGTAACGAGTACCCACGGGTATGATATAAAAATTTATTAAATTTATAAAAAATAACTTTAGAAATAAAAAAAAAGGTACTAAAATTTTCCAATAATGTAAATTACTTCTAAAGTTATAAGATTGTCAAATATAAGTACATAATACACGATATTTAATTATGTTTTATAATAAAATATTAAAAGATAAATAATACATAAATATATATTTCAAAAAATGCATAAAAATTTGTCAATTCTCCAAAGAGATGGGGGTGCCGCGGATGCTGGGAAAATGAAATGCAAAGGATGAAATAAAATGAATAGAAATAAGATTTGACACACACACACATATATATAAATATATATATATATATGTGAAAATAATAATAATTTAATTATTTAAACAGGTAACGGGTACCCGCGGGGATGGGGACTATGAACCCCACCCCCGCCCCATTTAGCATTTTGGGGACTAAATTGTCCCCATCCCCATCTCCGCGAGGAGAAAATTATCCACAAATTCGCCCCATCACAGGGAATTCCCCACAAATACTCATGGGGATGGGTAATTTTGCCATCTCTATTTTCAACCATGAAAGCTGCAAGCAATAGTGGATCATTGATTACGGTTGCTCTCATCATGTAAATGGAAATAATTCACTTTTTCCAGAATTGCATCAACATAATGGCGAGCGAGTTATTGTTACAGTTAATAACACAGTATATCCCGTAGCAAAAGAAGGACTTGTAAAGATCAGCCCTGATGATACAAGGAGTGTCAAGCTGAATGATGTGTTTCATGTTCTAGGTTTAAAGAGAAATTTAATTTCGGTTTCTCAAATTACTAATTATGGGAAACATGTTTTGTTTGGCCCAGTTGATGTAAAAATTCTTGATAACGTGAAGAGTCTAACTGCTGATGTTGTTCTCACCGGTGAGAAGAAAGGTTCTCTATTTGTCATGACCTTGGGAGAGGCTTATGCAAAGAAGACAAGTCGAACTGACAGTCCAACAATTTGGCATGCTCGTTTAGGACACTTAGGCTACCAATTTCTACAGCAAATTTCTTCAAAGAATTTACTAGAAGTCATACCAGCTCTACCAAATGTTCATGAAGATGTAGTTTGCCAAGGCTGTCAATTCAGTAAATCACATCATCTTCCTTTCAATAAATCATCAAATTGCATGTCTACTATTTTTTCATACAGATTTGATGGGACCAACAAAAAAACCAAGTCATAGTGAATATCGTTATATCATGGTGTTGGTAGATGATTTTTCAAGGTATACATAGGTGAATTTTTTAAAAGAGAAAAGTGAGGCATTACCAAAGTTATTGAATTCAAGAATATTGCAAAGAAGAAATTCGAAATGAAAGTTAAATGCTTGTGAAGTAACAATAGAGGTGAATATATGTCTGATGAGTTCTTTCAATATTGTGACGACGATGGTATTTTGAGACGAATGACATGTCCAAATACTCCCCAGTGGAATGGTGTTTCAGAAAGAAAATTAGCTCACCTTATCTCCACAACTCTCTCATGGCTACATGACAAAAATTTGCCTCGAGAGCTTTGGGCTGAAGCTATTCCATGTGCATGCCATGTTATAAATTGTTTACCTCCATGGCCTGGTAAAGAAAAATCTCCTTTTCAAATTCATGCAACATCCAAGAAGTTCTCGTTTAGATGTAGCAAGGAGAACTTTTCATTATGTATAGGGTCCACTTGATCATGGTCTTATGTACAGAAGGCATGAAAAGTTTTTACTAAGTGACTTTACTGATGCCGATTGGGCTAGAGATATAAATGGTAGACATTCAACTTCATGATATTATTTCAACATTGGTTCTACTATGATATCTTAGTGCAGCAAGAAGCAATCGTTGGTCCCTTTACCTAGCACTGAAGTTGAGTATATATGTGGCAGCAACTATGGCTGCATAGTAATTTATGTGGTTGAAGAGGTTAATAGGAGACATGTTCTACAAAATTGATTATTTTGTCTGAATTAAATATGATAATGAAAGCGTAGTCAAACTTGCAGCGAATCCAATTTTTCATGCCCGGACAAAGCTACATTCTAGAAAATGTGCTGGATCAAGAAATTGAGCTGAAAGAAGTCTCTACAAATGATCAAGTCGCAGACATCTTTACAATGGCTTTAGTATAGCCTAAGTTTGAATATTTCAAGGCTACTCTTGGAGTCATTGATCGTAAGCATACACTAAGGACGAGTGTTAAAAATTAGTGCATCTTACTTTAGTTTTATCTTGTTTACCAAGTTAAATAATTTAGTTCCTAATTTTTAGGTACATGAAATCATATTATGGAGTGTCAGATATAGAAATAGGTGGGATCTTTTGTAAGTAGTAGGAGAATTTTTAGGATGTTAACTTTAGTTGTTTCTTGGCTATTTTTATGCCCAGTGTTTATGTATTTTATCAATTCCAGAAGGGAAAAAAAAAAAAAAAAAAACCCAATAAACATTCCCAAGTAATTTTTCTTTCCTCCAAGCTATTCAACTTTCTGTCGTATATACTTCCCTTGTTTTTTGTTTTAGACAAGTCAGCTTGCTAGCTAGTCAAAACTTTATGGCTGCTTGAGACCTGCAACAATAGTAAAGAAAAGCAATACTAATGTAGAAAAGAATGCAGAATGCACAAGTTAAGGATCAACCATGAATATTCCAAGAAAAAGTTTGTGCAATTTTATAACACGTCCACCCAGCCAGACAAGAGCACATCAGATTATTGTAGAAGCATGAGGAACTAATAATAGTGCAGAATACAAATAATCAAAAGGAACAAAACATTTTTCTTGAGTTACCTTTACAGACATCCATCATTCTATAGCTGAGGCTCCTTAGGAGAAAGATGAGGTGGATTGTTAGAAACATTGCCCTATATGTATAGCCCAACTGGTTGGCCAACCTACTGCTGCCATGGCAGTAGCAGCAGAAGGCCAAATTGTTCTCTGCTGCCCATCACGGCCGCGATTGCCATGGGCAACATCACCTACTATGGTAGCCATGGCCGACGGAAGAAGGGAGGATAGGGTGGGGGCACCGAGAGGAGGAAGGGGAAGTTGGCGGGATTGAAATTTAAAAAAACAAAAAAAGAATTAATTAATAAATAATTTAATTAATATATATATATTTAATTTTTTGTTTACTTATTCCTAGTTAATATTATTTTTAATTTTTTATTTATTGTGTTTTGAATTAGTTAATAAATTTAAATAAGTTTCATTAATTATTTTAATTATATATCTTTAAATTTTTTTACTTATTTATTCTTAATTAATATAGTTTGTAAATTTTAATTTGTTATTTTTTACCAATTAATAATTTGTTTTACTTATTTATTGTTATTTTAGATAGATTTATCATTTGAATAAATATTTTAATTATTTCAAATATCTTTAATTTTGATATGAATATTACTTTAATAAATATACAATTAAATTTAAAAAATTATCTTTTAATTAATAAATAATGTACTTAAATATACATATATTTAAAGTTTTTACTTATTTATTCTTAAGTAATATAGTTTTTAATTTTTTATTCATTATTTTTATTAATTAATAAATTTAATTAAATTTTATTAATTATTTTAGATATGTTTATTATTTGAATAAATGACAAATATCTTTATTTTAAATATAATTTCTATTTTAATAAATATTTTAATTAAATTATTAGATATGCTTATTAGTTTAATATTTTCTAATATATAACTCAACTAATTATATTTCATTATTTAATATTATTAGATAAATTTAATTATAAATAGATTATTTTAAATATATATACTACTTAACATAATTCAAAATTTTAAAATACCATAACACAAAGAGGGGCATTTAGGACTTTAACCATCAAATCAATTTTTAGTATTTTTATTTGTTTTAGTTATTTTACCATCAAGGGTATTTTAGTCTTTTCTCAAATTTTGTCAACATTACTATTAGGTTTGTCATTTTATGGGGGATTTTTTTTAATTTTTAAAAAAGCAAAAACCTTTTCATATTACGCTAAACCTCCTGGGTGGTAACTGTAATTCACCCTAAATAAAATTTCTTATAAGTGGTCGGTAAGATCTTAGCCATTTGATTCTATTTGATGACCAAAAATTTTTTCCACACACGATAGTAATGGAGTTGATGAAGTGACCCTCGTCACTTTCCCTTGCACCCCACAATTAACCCATGTAAAAGAACATAGCGATGGTCTCAATTTATAGAATTGATCCAATTTATGATAGAATGACCGAAATTTATATTTCAAATAAAATAGAATGCCAAAAAAATTGGTCCCAATTTATAGAACATATCCAGTCCAACACGAAATGATGCAGTTTATATTCCAAATAAAGTGGATGCCATTATTTTCCACGCAAAACTTGCACCGTTAAGAAAAAAAAATGTTGTTACCTCTCTGTCATCTATATAGCTAGTGACTGAGTAATTCTGGCAATTTTTTTTTGTCAATCAATTGTCACTATATATATATTGTTAGGATTTGACTCGGTTTTCGAGAGACCAAGTTTGACTAGAATTAGGACTTCTTCTTGTATTGGGTTTCCTAGTTCTAGGTAAAGTAGTCAAGCAATTTTCTATTATAAATAGAGGTGTTTATTTGATTACTTTAAAAAAAGAGAGGACACTCGTGGAACTCATGATGTGATACTCATGGAGTAGTTATTGTGAGTACGAGTGGGGCAATACAAAGGGGTGGAGTGAGTATTTCTTTGGTAGTTATGTTAGTGGTTGTACAAGGGGTTTTTTTGGCTTGAGTTTGGGCATGTCAAATTCAAGGGTTGGCTTGTACTGGTCTATCATAATTGAAGAAAGAAAACTCCCGTGGAGGTAGGCGAAATTTGCCGAACCACGTAAATCTGTGTCTGTTTTATTTTTCTATCTGTCGGGTATTAATTTTGTCATTAAATTTGTGAGTGTGATTTGTGAATTCCTGATAAATTAAATCTCATGCCTAAATTATTTTCGCTGTGCTTCAACATATATATATATATATATATATATCACCAATTATTAACAATAACAATTTGTATGGAATTGTTGTCAGTAAATTATCAATTCGTAGCATCATATGTTCAATGCATAACATATTATTTTTGCATTATTCGTAGAAAATTAATATATTTATAAAAAAAAATAATCATCATCTACAAATTGATCGTAGCAAATGTTAACTACAAAAGTATCAGCTTCAAACTTGGCTAGAACGATTTCATAGCCAAAGCAACAAACTTTTAGCATCAATTACGGTTCAATGTAGTTAATGTCCTAATTTTTTGTAATGAAATGAAATTTCTTATAGATTGGCGAAATGCATATAGATCGAAAACAATGACCAACAGTGAAAGCACTCTTTTGAATCAACACTAAAAGACAAAAGCTACGGGCGCGAATAGAATTCGATTCCCCAGTAGTCCTAGCCGTAAATGATGTATGCTAGGTATTGACGTATTGACCTATGCAATGTTGTAGCTAACGCGTTAAGTATCACGTTAATTTATACTTTTTCAAGAATTTCAACAATTTTACTATGCAATTGCATATGTTTCAAGCATATGATAAAATATTGTGCCATGGCAAAACTTTTGTTATTTTAATTAAAATCCTCATATGAAGTATCTCACGAAAAGAAAAGAAAAGGGGAAAAAAGGATGCTTCATGCTGCATTGTTCTTCAGCTTCTCAAAATCTGCAGCTCCATTACTTTCTTCACCATTGCTTGATGTTCCTTTGAAAACTGCAGCAGCTCCCATATCAATTGAGTACGGAATAGAAGAAAAGGGAGTAGCAGCTGAGCTTGAGAAGGGCTTGCCAACATACTTTGCTGCTTTAGCTGAGATGCTATCAATCTAAAAAATAAATATACAAATAATTATTAGTTTCAAAACTAAAAATGGAATCAGTAAGAAGTTAATAATTTTTATTTAAGAAAAAAAATAATGTATTTGAATTTATAACCTCTTCTCTTAATCGAGCATTCTCCATTCTTAATTGACGTTCATCAAGAGACATATCTCCAACAACAACCATGCCACCACAAGTAGGACAACAAGCATTGCTAAGAGCTTCCCTATATCTCATGTTTTCTGCACGAAGTTTTTCATTCTCAACTCGAAGATGTGTGTTTTCATGGCGGTCATGCTTCGTCTGAGAATAAGTAAATACCCAATAAATTTATATCAAATAATAAGAATAATTGAAAATAAAGAAAAACTACAAGTACATAAGAAACATACTATCAATTTTATTTTATTTTTTATTTTTGGCAAATTTGCATTATGTAACTTTGTCCGTTTTGGGATTTTGCCCCATAACTTGTCAAATTTCAAATTTCATATTGTATAATTCAAAAAAAAATTCACATTTAGTGCGACTTCACTGGAAATTCATAATTCACCAGTAATGGATTATATGACAACTCGGAAATTGCAAGCGTATCATCAAATTAGGAAGTTTTGGCGCTCAAGTTAAATGTGAAGATTTTTTGAAACATACAAAACTAAATTTGAAGATAAAATTCCGAGGTGGCAAAATTACAAGGTGAAAGATACAATTTTACACTACTTTTTTCCTGAAAAAATTCAAGAAGATTGATGTTTGTGGTGACCTTTCTCTAAAAATATCTATGTTACGAAACATATGATTGTATAAACTGGGAAAAGAAGGCTCTTACCTTCATTTGAGTTCGTTTGTTCTGGAACCAAAACTTAACTTGCAACGGTTCCATCCCTAATTTTTGGCCAAGTTCTTTTCGTTGGTTGCTGTCTGGGTGAGGACTCTCTTTAAAAAACCTACAACCAATTCCAATTTGAAAATTACTAATAAAATAAAAGCAGTATGCACATGTAAAAAATAGGCTAGTGAGAAGCATCACAGTGGTTACATATAAAATAAATAAATAAAAGCAAAAAGCACACTGAAAAATCAATAGAAAATTCTTGTTTCATTTTTCAAGGGATATAAGTTTTACAAAATTCTGGAAAATAGTGTTATTATTGACTTTCACTTTGAAAATCTATGTAATTAAAAATTAGTACTCTTCCATTTCTTGAATTTGATATGGAGTGTGACGATGAAAACGCTTTCTCTTCCGCTTTTGATTCTCGATGGAATTATTGTCTGTATTCTCACTACCAGATTTGTAGTGCATTTCTTCATCATTTTTTCCCATCCTTTGTATACCATCACCTTCTGATACAATTGGGTTCATATCTAGAAATTGCTTTTCAGCCTCTTTTACCTGTGGCACAATGAATTATGTTTCATTTCTTTACATTAGTTACAATCAAAAGAAGAAGAAGAAGAAGAAGAAGAAGACTTCCGTCACATACATTAATTATATAACTCAAGAAGTGTATAAATTTGAAACAAGTGTTTTTCTTTCTTTCACTGTTGTGTTTCAGGATTATATTGATGCTGAAAAAACCAGATTTATTTCTCATAAATTTCATGTTTAAACGAAAGGTAGGTTATGTAATTTTTTTGTAGGAAAAAATGTTTCTGTCAGCTTTTTTCTTATCCATGTCTTTCTCAAGCTTATAGAAAATTTTATGATAATAATTTTTCCATATGTCCTTTTAAAAGTTTCCATGGAGCATGTTAATCTACATTTTTCATTATTATAAGAAATTTTTTTAGATCTAATCAAACTTTATTTTTTCAAAGCAAAGATTTTATGCAAGATTTTGATTCATATAATTCTCTTGAAGTACTAATATGTGCATATAACCAACACCCCATGGACAAAATAACACGAAAAAGTTCTCAAGTAATATTAAAAAGTGCGTAATCTTTTTCCTAAAAAGGTAAAGAATAAATTATATATACGAATGCACATATCCGTTAAATCTACCTGCAATACGAAAGTGTATTAGAATGTGTTTTTTTTGTGTTGGTGCGTTCACATATGCCTATGAGAAGATATGTTAGCATATCTGAAAGTGGAGTGCGTATTTTTGAACGAACAAATAAAAAGAAAGTAGATATGAATTATAAAAATAAAAACTTACTAGAAGGAAAGCTTTTCCATTAACTTTAAAACTCTTGGTTGAGAATGAGGAACGAGTAGAGCAAAAAAATGCTGCTAGCCATCAAATTCTAGAGGTCTTTTATGAATATTATATGATTAAAGAAGAAGGAATTATATAGAGAGATGATGATGATGCATAAAGATGAAATAAGTGAAAATGAAAGGATTGAAAGAAAAAAAGAGGATCGATATGGAGAAGTGGAGAAAATGAAGAGAGAAAAATATGAATGAGAGGATTTATTTAAAAAAAAAAAATGTATAGAGATCGTGCAATTATTAGAGGTAAGGAATAGAGAAATATATAGTTTTTATTGGCGAGTGTAAAAGATATATTACAAAAAAATATTAGATTTTGAATTCAACCTAGAAAATCAAGCATAATTGTCGCTAAAATTAAATATAAAAATTACTTTATAATGATTTAGGAAAACGACGAAAAATTTATCGTGGTAGACATACCTCTAGACTACAAAAATTCATGATAAACTTATTTTTCTATAATAAAAGGTTTATGGCATCATAGATTTTGAGAAATCTCACATTCATATTCATGCCGTAAATAGCTTTGAGAATTTGATATTCATATTCAATATTTACAAAAGTTGGATTGTCAAAATCTATAATATCATACACTTTTTATTACCATAATATGAATTTATTATAGTTTGCACTCTGATATTTAGGACATCTGAAATATGTAACTATAGCATATTTTGCAAAAGAAATCTTGCCACTTAGATACTAATACATAGGAACTGCAAATATATTTTTCTAATAGATTTTCATCTTGAATTAATAGATTGTCAATAATTTCTTAAATTTGATAAATATTTTTTGTGGTTAAATTGAACAAATTCGTGAAGAAATTAATGAATTTTGATTAAAGTGGTCTACTTGGCATGCTTCATGAGCAAATTACCAATTTTCCCACCCGAACAAAAAAAATCCCCAACTTCTCTGAGGAGATTCTTAATTTTTTGCAGTTAAATTGCGGCGCCAATTTTGATGGACCAAAAATAAAATGAAGTGAACCAAAAATGCAACTTTGCTTAAAATTGATCGTTATTTTATAATTATACGCTTAATAATGAAAACGTTCCAATTCTTGAGAACTATCCAAGAAGGTAGATCAAATGGCCAAGTCACTTTATACTTGCATATTCAACTTTTACCATAATTATATTGTTGAGTGGCTTGTGGCCCTATAGCATGAGTCTTCCATATTATGTGGAAGGTCAAGTACTCGAATTCGAATGGACTCCTTATGTATATAACAAGGATAATATTGTCTTATTAAAAGAATATATTCGTTATTATAAGTTCTCAAAAAAAAATGTCAAATCACATTATACTTACATATTCAACTTGTACCATAATTACATTCTCTATTGACGAATTACTATCAAAAAATTAAATATCTACTAAAAAAATATTGCTATGAAGTTAATTTCATAGCTAGCTATTATTAGAAATATTTCATTGCAAGTGTATTTTTTTTAAAATATCAAGCAAGAAAAACTACTAGTTATCAATCTGTAACCATGTTCGTTGCAAGTGCAACGAAAAGATACACAATATCTATATGGAAATTAATATATTTATATATATATATATATAAAATAATTATCAACTACGAATTGATTATAACAAGTGTTAGCTTAAATATCTACTTGAAATTCGAGTAAGTCAATTTCATAGCTAAGGTCACAAATTTTTAGCATTAATTATAAAGTGATTAACTTTTTGTAGTGTATTCATCATGACCAATCAGACATCCCTCATGATGCCTTGACTTTTTGTAGTACTCCCGATCAATGAAACCATTTCTTGAATCCCTCATGATCAAACAAAAATTTTTGCCAAAGCATTTGACAGCATCTGAAACAGATTAATTAAGAAATACTTCATTAATATCATTTCATGTACATCAGTGCCGAACTTTCTATGATTTTAACACATTAACTTTCAAGACGATCCATCCATTCATCCATCCATCGCCTAGCCCAGCAGCAAACTGATTAACGCACCACCATCTTAGGGAACTCGCAATTTGTTGTGTCCAAAAAATATTGATAATCCGGATAAATGATGCTGCAGCGATATTTCCGTTGCGCTTCATTTGTTTTCCATCATCTACTAAGAGGTAGAGCTGTTAGTCCATTGTTAAATGTCTGAATCTGCTTATGGCTTATCTCCCCCTTACAATCCTTACTTGATTTACAGTACCAAAAAGCATAACCTCAAAGTCATATCTCTTAATTACTGCTTAGCCTGCACAAAAGATTTCAAAAACACAAAAGAATTGGTTAGAGAAGAAATTCAATTATGTATTTACAAACAAAGCATTTAAGTTTATTCCCTTCTCAATTAGTCCTAATTTATGCTCCCATAACCATTTATTGGAAGAGTTCGTCCTAAGATATATATTATAATAGGTTCGAGTCGTATCGGACAAGTTTAAGATACGAGTACAACTCAAATATGAGCATGACACATGTCATATATGATGACTAGAGTATCGAAAAGGTCAGTTATAAATCAAATGAAAATTTTTGAATACGATGTGAGACACAAGAATATCGTTGTTTTTTGAAAATTTGTAATTTTTGGAATATGAAAAAATTAAAAACTAAACCATTGACTGTACCCTTGAGATGTGGGGGCAACTGATGATAAAAATAATGACAGCATGTGACAAGTGGCATAGTTCACATGTAGATTCAAGACAAGATATTTTGCCTTAAAGTGAAAAGGGGGCAGCACAAGATAAAATAAATAAAAACATGGAATTCATAGAAACTGAGTGGGAAAAGCCCATACCTGAGAGTAGAGAAAAGTGCCAGAGATTGCAATGGCAGCACCAAGGGCATTGATTGGTTGAAGTGGGGTGTGGAAGATGATGATAGAGGCAACTATCACTGAAATCCTCTTCATTGTATTTCCAATGCTAAATGTCAATGGAGATATCTCATTGAGAGACATGTAAGATACTTGATTGTATAGATGGTAAAACACACTCTGGGCCACAACCCACCTGAATTTCACAACCACAAATTAATATTTGAATATATATATATATATATGCACACACACATGTGTTTGTATATTTATATGTAGCAATGAAATGCTGACAAAAAACTAAAGATTTTGCAATCTCAAGACTGACAGGATCCATGCCACAGTCATATTTTTCTTGGTGGGATCTGAGAATGAGTTTCTAAGAAAAGATATTCGTACAAGAATCTTTTAACATTGTGGAATATTCATTAAAAACCCAACAAAAACTGTATTCTGATATTTTTGTCCCAGATCATTCATGCATAAAAAAGCATTCAACTTTGTTATGGACGTCCTCTGTCCTGCAAACTGTGGGGCTAATTTGACTCGATACAGAATTTAGACAAGGGTTGAAAAAGTGTAATTTTGTTTACTTTTACACGATCAATCTTATATTTTACCGTGGACAGCTAGTACATACGGTCCCTTCACTGTTTTAACCGAGACGGTATACATGTAGTATTTCAAAGAAAAGAAAAGAAATCACTGCACAGCAGATATAAGTCAAGTAAATTAAACTTGATCATTATTTCCTAGTCATAGTTAAGAGGCCGACATCATTTTTCCAATTTTTTGTGCAGTCACAATTTACCACTGGAAGTTTGCTGTACGTTTTCTACTTTTAGTTCCTAAAATAAGAAGTAAAAAATGAAAATAAAAGAGAATGTGAGAGGAAATTGAACTAACCATATGAAATTTGGTCCAATTTGAGAGACTGCTTTTTGCCAGCCAACTGCCCACAATTGGGGGCCCTCCACAGCTATAGCAAAGGGAGTAAGTATCAAGAGGGACAGCATTGAGAGACAAGCATAGTAATTCATCCCACCAACAGACTTCCCCTTCATTCCTTTCTTGGAGAATATGTTCCTAAATACAAAAGCCAAGTTTGACACCATAGCCCCCATGAAACCTGCACAAAGTTATCAACAATAAGTACATGTAAAATTATTTACCTTTCTATAAGGATTGATTAATATGTATAAGATATTCTATATTATTATTATTTTTTTTTTATTGACTCGAGTGATAAAACAAAAAATTATTTTTCACATTTTAAATGATATATCTTTATACTTTATTGTTTGCGTCTTTGCTTTTTCCTTCTCTTTTTCCTCACTATTTTCGTTGATCCAAATATAACACTTCTAACTCTCAGTCAGAACAATAATGTTATACGCTAAAATTTTTCACTTTTTCGACTCTTATCTAAAACGACATGTCGATTCAAACAAAATTCATTTAGGGGGGAAGGGAGTATAAAATGCTTGTAGCTCTCGCTACTTGAAATGAAAAAGGCAAACTATTTTCTACCATTAGCATGATCTACACCTTTTGGTATTATATTCACACCAAATGCATATAAAATTTTTCTATTTTCCGGCAATTAGTTGCAGCTGCTTTCTTAAGGTACATAACTAAATAACATGATTGAAATTCAAGAACCAATATATATGCATCGTAAGATTTTGGAATTTGCAACCAACAAAACATCTGCCAGTCAATTTATTCGCACCTGTGAGATTGAAATTGAGCTCAGTAACAGCAGAAAGCGCACAACCTCCAATTATAGGCAACAGGGAAAGATAAACTGGCAAAGGAAAAGCCTCCCCAAGCAGAAATCTTGAAACCAAAACGCTGAAAGCCGGCTCGCCGCTCTTGATAATGTGAGTGAAAGAAACTGCAACTTTGGACATGCTAACTGTTGCGGCCACATGCCCGATCGTGTGCGCCACAGCAACCTAAGCAACATTTGAGAAAACATATACAAAATTAGCTATAGTTTTTCTTAAATGTTAGCCACATTGAGAATGATGAATTCCATTATTGTCCAGTTCAGTTCTTCAATCTTTAGTTCTAATAGTTTCAATTAGTCCTTCTACAGAAAGCTAAATCATAAGTAATTAAGCCCTTACAGGAAAGAGAGTCTTCCAGAACTGGAGATCGGTTTGTGGGGCTTCAGCAATCCTAGTAGCCCAAGAAATCAACATAAGGAGAGAGCCAGCAGCGAGGGAGAGAGTCGAAGTGAGCCAAGGGAAAGGAAATGCATTAAGGACTTTCTTGTTGTATATATTGAAGACCACATTCAGAGCCCACCAAGTGGCGAAATAAACGCCAATCTTGAGCTTCTGGGCAGCGGCCTCCTGATCGATTTCGATGCTGATCGGGATAGACTGCGATCGGGCTTCGTAGGCATTGCACTGGACTGACGCCTCTCGGTTCTTGGACGAGCCCTCTGGCTCGGAAATATAGCCAAAGCCACTGACAGCAGAAATGTACAACGGCTTATGGGCTTGTACATTTTTCTTGGAAGGGTATAAGGTTGGCAGAGTGTTAGGTTTTGAGAGGAAAAGGGTTCTCCTGGGCAAGTTTTGAGAGAATGCTGGTGCGGTTGCGTAGGATCGATTTGCTGAGAAAGCCATCTTTTTTTCAACCGTGTCTAATGAGGCAGCACTAGTATTGAAGTTTTTGATACTAGTAATGCTGCTGAATTGAAGTGTTCACTATAGTTTAAAAATGAGTGTATCTGTATTTATAGATAGGAAATTGCGACAGGTGGGGCCCACCACGGTGGCCGGCCCCTCCACCCAACTAGGGTTGGGTTGGATAGTTGTGTATTTTTACTGGCCAATAGTAGGTGGGAAAAGGCAACCATAGGGGAGGTAGTTGTTGAAGTCACCATGGGTTCTGAATTTCCAGGTACGTTCATTCTCTTATGAAGTTGTAGGCTAATTGGGTTTCTCTTGGTTTTCAACAACACACAAGTTGTACTTGAATACCTCTCTTGTCTTGGCTTATTGAGTAGGTGAAAGATTCACAACTGAAAATTAGTTGTCACGCCCAACTATGGGATTGGGGTCCACATACGATCTTGGATACAATAAATTTTATTATACTTTATGTTCATTGTATATTTTACTTCATGAAAATGATTAATTTAATTTGTTAGAAAAAAAAAATCTATCAACTTATTTATCACTCTCAATCAATTTGAGGCCATGAGGGTGGATCATGCAAATAGGACTTTGCCACAATTAATTTCGTTAACAACTACTTCATATTTGTTCTTACTTTCTGAATAGAGTTAATACAAATTGTTGAGTAAATTTATTTTCCTTCCATACCAAATTGAAAATCATTTTTATTGTTCAATAGATGAATAAATTGAGATATTTACGGTTATTGTTAACTATACTACCTTATTATCAATTAATGAATTTTGTTAGAAGTTATTATCATATTATTAATTTTGTTGAATTTTGTTATCAGTTATTATAATATTATTAATTTTAGGCTCGTGAAATGTGAATACTCCTAGTTTGCTCCAACTCAACTTATATAACTATAGTTACCAGGATCTAGTGAAAATTTATTGAACAATTTGAACTTAGTTAAAATTTTACTTCTTTTAAAATTAACAGGGAGTAATTATTAGAAATTGCTATGATACATACATATATATATATTTGATATGAAAATTGCTATGATATATATACCATTAATAAGAAGCAAGTTAATAACATATACTACTATCAACATCCATATATAGTTGAATGCCCAATAATTATATATTTTTGTTGATCATTCAACTTATGATCTTTAGCATCATATTGATTATTGGAAATTGCTATGATACACACACACACACACACACACATATATATATATATATATTTATATATATTTGATAGTAAAATTTCTATGATATATACACCATATCTAATAAGAAGCAAGTTAATAACATATACTACTATCAACGTCAATATATAGTTGAATGTCTAATAATTATATATTTTTGTTGATCGTTCAACTTATCATGATCTTTAGCATCATATTGACAAATTTATTTAATTTACAAGAATATTATATTGAACTACTTTAAAAAAATCTATGACCTAAAAGCTAATTTACAATAATAATTTTTAAGAATCAATACTATAAGTCGATCAAAAAATTAGACAACAATACGGCTTTGAATCATAACCAAGCAAAAATTTACGGGTAGAAATAAAAATATTCAAAATAATAGGGGGCAGTAGAGTGCTAGTACTTGAAAATACAAATAGGCTATGTAAAGAAGATATCGAAGACTAAAACTAGAAAACAAAAAACACTACTTTATCGTGGTCTTGACCTTGATTTTGCCTAATAATTTTATTCATATATATATATATAATATTTCAACGATGAAGAAAAGTCGAATATATTGGGCGTATAAATATACAAACAAACTTATTAACAATTTAAGTATCGATCGATCTCTTATAGTAAATTTATAAAAAGATTATAAGTTAAAACATAGATCTCTTATAAAAAATTATAAAGAAAATATAACAAACAAAAGGTCACATGACTTTTTTTTTTTTTTTTTTTTTTTTTTGGTTGGGGTTGTGGGTGGGAGGTGGAGCCCTTCAATGGTGGAATTTTGTTGAATATCTTGGAACGGTACAGCTTTGATATTGAATAACAGCCGTTGGAATGATTGTCACTATCTAAATAATAGAGAGGACCCTTTTGGAAAATCGTTCATGTCATTTTCACCCACCTTATGTTTCTCGAGTTTGGTGTCTCATGAGAAAAAATATCATTTCTACAATCCTCGTGCTTATTGCATTTTCTTGATACATTTTTTGTATTTTTATAACTAGGTCTTGTTAAGTTGTTTTTTTGTTTCCGTAGCACGTGAAATAAGAATGAAACAAAATGAACGACCATGATACACGCCAACTCAAGAATTTATCTACAATAATTGAATATTTGGTTAGACAAGAAATTTAGTTTAATTTCATATTATACTCGATGGATTTGGAAGTATTTCTCGTTCAATAGATTTATTGACACTGAGTTTGTCAATAGATCTGTATGAACATCGTATAACTTATTATATGAGGGAAAACGGACATAAGATCATATATGGCCAAACATATATTTTATCACAAGATGAGAATATTCATTAAAACCACATGAAAGCAAATATAGAAAGATAATTGCACTCGAATCCCTCAACTTTATCATTAATTTAATTTCAATCCTTCTAATTTACCCTCATCAAATCTAATCCTTCAAATTTTTATTTTCCGACATATTCAAATTCCATTAAGTACTGATAGAACTGCTCACATATGTGCATGTGAGTATTTAACATTATCTAATCTTCAACCACTTAAGTTTGAACACTTTACAACCTACTCCTTTAAGATTGAACTTCTACAATTTAGTACCACACATATGTGCTTAGTAATTCACATAGAGTTGGTGATAGTGATAATCATAATGACTAAATTTATACATAAAATTGAAAGGTTGAAGCCTAAATTAAGATATGAGCTAAAGTTAAATTTGCTAAATGAATTGAATTAGTGGTAACAGATAAAACCAAAATATATATTCAACTTATCAAAATAGAGTCCGACTTATCAACTTGAATTTAATGTCTCACAAAAATTTCATAAACCTTATATCATCAATCAAAGGCATGCCATCAATTTCCTAAACAAGACATCGAGCATCATATTTTGGCTCATCAAATATTTGGCACTATTGTTGTCACCTTTGTCCTCATACTCTTAAGAATCAATGAATTGGTGGATCAAAATTGTTCAATTAACGTTAGAGGATGTCCCAGTTTGATTGTATCCAGCTAGGCTTGTAAATGGGTAGGGTGATGCCCATATATACTTAAAATACCCAAATAAAAATACTCTTATTCTACCCTACCCTAAAATACCCAAAATGATGAGATTTTAACCCTACCTTACCCTATCTAACCTAAAATTCATTGGGTCTAGTTTATATTATTTGGCAAATGATAACCAAAAAAAAAAAAAAATTCTACATTTAATTTAATTTAATCATTAAATTTAAATTAATTAATTTTAAACTTTTTGCTAATCAAATTAATTTTTTTATTAATATAATAGTTAAACTTTATTAATATAATTAATAGTTAAAATTTTTGCTAATTATTTTAATATAAATAAAAAAACAGTTAATAAAAATAGTTTAAAAGCAAAAACTTTTTATATATTTAATTTTATAAAAATAGTTAATTTCTATATTAATAAACTTTATTCATTAGAAAAATTAATTTTATTAATTGTTTTTATAAAAAATATTTATTTCACTATTAATTTTAATATTATTAATTTTATTAATGAAAAATGTTCAACTGTTGTTATTCTATTCCAATTTTTTAAAAAAATATTATTATCCCAATACATTAACTTTATTATTTTTATTAATTTAGTTGAATTTTTAATGAAAAAATTATTTAGTTGTTAATGTTCATTCACATATTTGTAATTTTTATGTATAAAAATTTTATCATTAATATAAATTTGCTTTCGATATAAACAGTTTTTAGATTCATATATTAAATTTAAGTATAAAATAATGGGTAATTTTTTGATATAGGTACATAGGTTATTTATCAGTATAGACTCTACCCATTTACATGCCTATATCCAGCAACAATGTGTTGAAGAATTCAATCATATAGTCTTTTCCAAGCTATTTCCCAGAGCAAATTTTTGTGTGATCAACTGCAAATTGCAAGCTTTCATTTGGCTCTTTCTATATATCTTTTTGAGGTGAATTGCACATTCCCTTGGTTGGGTGATGTGACAAATGATAGCTTATAGTTAATGGTTCTCATTGAAAGGCCAGTCAGTTTTCTTGCTGCATTATTTGACACCAAAAATATCTCACAGATATTACAAGCTATGCAAGAAAAAGACTCAAGAAATTTGGTGGAAAATATTGTATTTCGTTGAAAATTATATGTTCTTGTTGTAATCAATTATAAGTTGAAAATTTTAAGTCATTTGATTTTTAATATGGACGGCTGTAATTAAAATGCAAATATATGGTTTAAAATCAACTGCTATTCCAAACTAGTGGACAAAAATTGCTTCAATTTATAAGCAATTTCAGGTCAATAAACAAAGTGAAAACATCATGAAAAAGGTGTATGAAACAGCTTAAGATTCGTATTCTAGATAATTATTCTTGATTAAATTCATACTTTAATGTTACATTAATTTTCCTTCATATTAGTAATAGTATCAATACATTTATCTCACTACCAAAAAACTAAGCATTTGCTACGAAAAATTTACTACGAAATTAATTTTGTAGCTATAGCTACAAATTATAACTATGAATTTTCATAGCAAATGAAATTTTTTAAATTATAATCAACAAAAATTATGAATGATCAATTCATAGCATTATACGTTCGAAATATAACAAATTACTTATACATTATTTGTAGAAAAATTAATATATTTATAAAAAGAATGATCATCAGCTATGAATTTATTGTAATTGATGCTCTAATTTTTTATAGCGCCTCCTCAATTAAAAATATAAAAAAAATAATCACACCATTTATAATTTGACACATGCATGAAAAACTATTTGGACACAATAACATCAATTGCAATGTCCATGCATTAATCATCCAATATCTGTCGTTATGCAAGTTTTACTTTGAAAATGAAGAAAAAATAGTACTTCACAAAATGAAAACATCATTAATTTCTGTCCGTAAAAAATCTGATGCGGCTGTTTTTGTTTGACATCATGCTTGAACCATCTGTGCTTTTGTGGCTCAAAAATTTGGAGAAGACATTAACGGTGACCTATTTGGCCAATAATTGTACTTGACACTAACAATAATTGATCAGATCTTCTCTGAAATCACCGTCTCATGTTATTTCATTGTTTTTCACAAAAATGTGTGACCGGAAAATTATTGATTACATACCTAGGGTAGCAATCGCCTTGTGTTGGGTTATTTCATATAGAGTTAAGGTGGAGATATTACAAAATTTTGATCAACTCGAATCCAACCCAATAAGTCTTAATCCGAATCCAACCTGAAAGTTTTTCTATCAACCCGAACCCAACCCGTTTCAGCATATAATTATTTTTCATTAATAATTCATTTAAAAAACCTACACATTTTATGTCCAACCAAAATTTTAATAAAATAATCAATTTATATCAAAATTTGAGAAATGTCAACTCATACCAAAAGTTTAGAAAAAGTCAGCATTATACTCTAGCAGCCCAATTTTTGTACTATAGAGCAATTTGATAATTGAACTTCATTTAATTTCCTCTACAACATCAATAATATACAAATTTTCATGTTAAACCAAAAGTTTTGCACAACTTGATTTTAACAACAATGAAGTGAAATTCCAACAAAGAAATATAATTCGTCACATTCAATTATTAGTAATCATCCCAACATCACCTAATAGTCATGATTTACGTAGTAAATAATAATCGTTAATTCTTATAAATTAATCTACAGTTAAATTATTTAAAAATAACAAGTCATTACTTAAAAATGCAAAAAATATAAGGTTACTATCGTATTATCGGGTAACCCGAAACCCAACCCAAACCAATCTATAATTTTCGTGTTGTTTATCGGGTCGACCCAATATCGGCCCAACTCAAACCCAATAATATCGTGTCGGTTTGTAACGTGTTATCGTGTCGTGTTAAAAATTGTCATCCCTATACTCACCCAGTATGTTGTCCAATTTGATTGATAGATATAAAGATGAAATTAACAATAAATTCATGTACAAAACAACAAATGACAATAAAATTTACTTTGGCTCGAGCTTAGTGGATAGCTTACAGCCTTACATCCAAGGTGAAAAGAGAAATAATAATTTCACTAAGGCCCTTTATGGTTTCATTTCCATAGTCCCCTTTTTTCATTTTTTACTATTTCAAAAATAAATCACATCACTTTTTACATATTTTCACCCAACATTATTTGTATTTTCATTTTCAAAACACATTTTCCAATAACCTATATATTTTATCCTAATAACCTATATATCTTCTCTCTTTATTCCATTATTTCTATCTCTCTCCACCTACAACCTACTAAATCCAACATAACCATAGTTTTCCAACAATTCATCCAAATACAAACTCATTTTCACTAACTTTTCAAATTTTAGAAATGATAAAAATAAAATAAAACCAAACGGGGCCTAAATCTCAACTGAAAAGTTAGGAATATAGAGATGTGTCTCAATCTCACTAAACTCGACTCCCTCAACTTGTTTAATCACCCAAATCCAACTATTTGCAGAACGGGATCGAGTATGAAGAGTTGCTAATAGAACTATGTAATGTAGTTTGTGGGCACCACTTATAGGCCTGAAACTTTACTATCAAAATATTACTTCAATTTGGACCACAAACAACAGGAATAAACCCTAAAGTATATTCACATAAAAGTCACGAAATAGCAACTTGTACAACTAAGAGTACGTCATATGAACTAATAAAAATCTCATTCTGAATCCCAGAAATTTGTTGGAACCAAATCATTTTTATTGCCAATACATTAAAAAAAATTAAAAATAGAAATAAAACTCGACTTGAGCGATTGTTTACAAAATGATTTCTAGTCAATTCATTAACCAACTGCAAAATCAAGAAGCGAGAAGCAATTCTTTCAAAATAAGTCACATAGAACATACTCTCAGCCCCTAACTGAGGAGTACAACTTGATTTCAAGCCCTCTTTTTCCTATTTAGAGCCGGTCTCTTTCCAACTGCTATGCTTTTGCCTGAATGAGCCAGCAGACCACGCAAGAAAGCTAGGAGCGCAAACCCCAAAAAAGGGAAGTACATCATTAAGAGCTTATCAGATGCTCGGTTGGACAGTGTCAGTTCGGCTAGTATGGCAACCTGAAATCAAACAATATTTAGATGAGAAAATATAGAAAAGATGAGAGGTAGGGATTGTTCTACTAGGCATGTTAGAAATTTATAACACAAATTTTGTGCTGGTGAAATGAAATTAAAAGACAAGACAAATTCCTACAAATGAAAAATAAATAAATAAATAAATAAAAGATTTATTGAATTTCTGAATTGTGGACACAACCCCTAATTTGGATCTTTGGATGCTTCTCCTTAAAAGATGGTTTTAAACTTTGAGGGGGAAATTCAATACTTTGATGTCCTCTAGTGTAAACTTTGTTCTTTTAATTCGAGGGCTTCACACCGTAATCTCAAGCCAAACGCAATGAGTTCTGCGACAAGCACCTTGCTATACACTTTGAACGCCATAAATCTTCTTGAATTTTATTGTGAAAAGTGTGGAACTTCCTTAATGCAGCAATTGTTATGACTATGTGTTTAGCTTCTTGAAATGACCCCTATTTATACTTGCAGAATATGAGCTCTTGCCATAATCATTTGATGAAGTGGCCCTCCATAATTTGATTGGTATTTATTTCCTTAATCACAAGATATAATTTTGATTACCAAAAATGTCTATTTGCTTCCCAGTTTTGCAACACTTGATTAGATTTATCCATCAATTCAATATTTTACTTAATTTTTTAAATGAATTAGCTAACAAAATTTCGTATCTACAGATAGCTTGTTTTTTCTTTTTCCTTTCCTCCAGATTTTACCCATTACATCAATGCCTTAATTCCTAAGCACTTGATCATAGGGAATCTTCTAATATAGCTCTATATTCCTATGTAAAAATACAAGAGAGCGAGCATCATGGCACATCATTAGGGATTTATATAATGCTAACTATAGTGTGGTCTCTTCACCATCTAGTGTTTTTACACCTAATGCATACGAAAGTTTTCTCAAGTGTTGAGTGCTTCGCATGGTCTAACAACATGGAGTTTTTAGAAGGATTCCATTCAAATTTTAATGCAAGCAACTCAAGAAAACTTTATCTCACTCATTTAGGATCAATTGCCTAGTCAATTTTTCTCTCTGTGGTGCCAATGACCATATCTTTGGTTAAACCTATAAAGCTTTTCAACAACCTACTTTTATGATATCGTATGCAGCTCTGTTTTCATTGTTGCCATTGATTAGTTCAAGAGCTCATTAAGTTTAAGAAAGAGAAAAAAAAAAGAAGGTGGTTGGATCAACAAAATATAGGAGATATATGCAATTATTTTTTGGGAAATACTGACGCTTTGTATTAAAAAAATTTAAAACATATTTATATTATATGATATAATTTCAACATTTTATGAAAAGTTAGCAATATTAAATTTTGGGAGCATGTAACTATCCCTTCTTTTGTGTCAATTGTCTAAGCTCTATTACTCCAAAATCTTCCTAAAGCAAGCTTGTTGGTGTGGTAATAGAAAGCAGAAGATTGATTTCATTCCCATCGGCCCTCTACTAAAAAGTAATCAGATAACACAACTCCTCAGAAAACAGGATTGAGAGAAGATAGAAAAGAACAGTAATGCAAAGGATTCCAGGTCCAAAACGTGATCAAGTTAGTAAAAGATCAACATTTCAGCAAATTTTTCTTGCCCCATCAAACAATTCCACAAGAAATTGCAAAAAGATATAATTTATTGTCTTAGCCAACAAACAATGATGAAGAAGGAAAGCAAGCAAATTGGTAGGCTTCAAAGCAAAACCAAAACCAAGAGAATCAAAGGTATCATAATTTCAGCAAATCTCTCATGCCCCATGGCTTATCCATTTTAGCCTATAAACAATGATACATTAACAAAATTTTGAGAGAATTCCAATCGAAAATGAGATGAGGTGTTTGCTGCAGCTAATTTTGAGCCAGCTAACTTGAATGAAAAAAGCCAGTTCATAACAAGCCTTAAATTAACTAAGTTAAAGAAAAGAGTCTTCCTCATAAAAGAAAAAATCAAAGAACTTTTACTAATGCTCAAGTTGTGTCTCACAATCTACATAAGTGCGTAAATTTGTAGGCGTCTGAAAATCCTAATTCTCTAACTGACAAGAATATGATAAAGTCATGTTTTTTTTACCTTTTTATTTCTACACATGCACATTGGGCATCCGCTAGGTTAGAATCCCCTATCTCAGACTTCATGTGTGAGAGATTTATGTTGTTGGGCCAAAGGCTACTCCGCATAGATTCATGCTTATCTCTAAACCACCTACCCCTAAAATATAATATAAAATTTTAAATCACAACGAATATAATGTTTATCAAGAAAGAAAAAGTCTAAAAGATCAAACTTATTATCTAAATGGTAGGTATAAAATATTTCTCATGTGCAGATAATTTTCAAGAAGATCACTCCAAATACTTCAACCATGATTTTCTCTAGCTTCCTTATCACTTAAGAAGGTCAAGAGATGTTTTTTCGGCATCGTAGATTATTGAAGACACTGTCAAATCAACAACGTAACACGACGCATATGGTTAACATCATTGTATTCTGAAATATGATTCTCACAGCTACGCCAAAGTCCCAACTATTTATTTTATTAATTCATACAATTTACGCATTAACATCTTCAAACCACAATCTATGACAAACTAAAAAAGATCATAATTTCATCAAACTTTCCATGCTCCATAGCACAATGCCACTAAAAAGCCAAATCTTCCATAGAAGATGAAATATAAATGCGAATAGAGAATCTGAATTGCCATCACACAATCCCACTAAAAGCATCAAACCCTTCTCCTCTTAGTTACACATACTCCAACCGATTATCTTATTAAACAATTTTATTATAATCAACTCGACCATCCATAATCAAACAATCTTAGCATAACAGGGATCCACAAAATTCTTCTAGAAAAAATTTCAATAAATCTTTCACGCCCACCATCAGTGATCACTTCCTTAGGAAACTTCAAAAAGACAGCACATCTTCTCTTAGCCAAACTAACAAAAACAGATATATGATGCATATAAACAAATAAACCGATTTAAGGTTAAAAAGAAATAAAGAACTGTTACCATGGAAGTCAAAGTGGAGACCCCATAGATCAAGCAAGTGGTGCTGAACCAAGACTTCCCAGCAGCAATGCCGTAGACACAGGCAACAGCGAGAGGGCACTGCAAGAGAAGTTCGAGCCAAACCACCCCCACAAAGAAATGCGGCTTTTCAGAGACCAAGTAGTCGCCATACTCCTGCGCATACCAGTTCTTGAGCTCCACCAGAAAGGGCGGAAAGAGATGCCGGGGAAGGCACGTTTGGCCGTCGATAAGCGGCGCTACAATGGCGATGAAGAGGAAGAAGATGAAGAGTACGGCATCAACCAGCTTGCAAAGGGCGCCCATTTTTACATGGGATGAGTGAGTTTTGATTGCGAATTTGTTGAGAATTCGTTAATCTCAAGGTTTGGTTATATTTTTCGACAGTGAAAAGGGGATCTGACCATGTCGATAGTTGAAAGTTCCCACGGATGTTTCGTAATTTTGCGTATTTTCACCATGGCCCTTCTATTTTGTGCTATTTACACTCCAATTTCCACAATAATTCCTTAATTTATCTTTAAATATCACCATAATTCTTAAAGTTTTTTATGAACGAAACTATGAAAAATCACTCATGTCAATTAAATACTTATTACACATCATGTCCAACAACACGACATGTTTCCAACACATTCCCTAGTTTATTCAACATATTTGTATATTTAAAAAAAATTATGATATGAATAATAATATATGATATGTTTAAAACAAAGGAAGATCTTTTCAATATACTTTAAAAAGTACAAGAATAGTGAAAAAATTTAAAAACTTGAAAATTTTAAAATTACTTAAAAAGGTAGTACAAATTATCTAGATTTATTTTTTCTTATGAGGATAAAAGATTTTTTTTTTTTTTAACTAGTTATTCAGAGCCATCAATTGGTTGTCGAATATTATCCTATAAATAGAAGAGAACGGTTTCTCGAGTATTATGGTGTGGGTGAATATAGAGTAGTCTACCCTTTTACTATCTTGGCTCTTATTGATCAAGTAAGTCATTGATTGATAAGAGTTTTTACCAATGACAGAGAAAATTTTCTTTGACCCAAATAATAAAGGATAAGAAATAAATTAGATTTTTGTAGCTATAAAAGCCCACGGTATGGTAGGAAGCAAGTGGAGCCATTTGGAATTGGTTGTTTCTTCGTTTAAATCAGACTTTTAAGCAATCACATTTTGCACATCATATTAGCAAAATATGCATGATCATTATAAGAATTTTTTCTCAATAATTGCATAAGTAACTTTATAAATGCATTATCAATTACGTATATACATATTGCGAAATTTATTAAAAAAAATATTGAGTGGAACGTTGGTATTTTTAAAAATAAAAAATAAAAAATAAAGATAAAGTTGATTGAATATTAAAATTAATATTTAACAATAGGTCTTTTGTTAATTATTTAGAAATTATTATTTTTTCATGATTCAAGAAATTCATGCGCCATAGATCGCATTATTCCCCGCATTTCACTCAATTAATTTTCTTTGGACTCACTACTCAGCTATTTATTTGTAACATTACATGGCCCATTAAATAAAACTCAAGCAAATTTTGGCTTTGTTTGGTTATATTTCCCGAAACAATATTGTTTTGAGGAAATATAACCAAATATATACTCATTTTTTCTTCAAAATGCACATTCTTCAATATATGTAAATATTATATATATATTATTATTATTATTATATTAAAATAATCACTCAATTCCATTTTTACTTCAAAAATTCAATAAAAAAATATTAATTTGACTACTACAGTAAAAAATGTCTCCTCCAAAACATACACAAACATGCCAAAAAAAACTTTCACATTCTCCAATAATTCATTCTCCCAAAACACATAATAAAATAAAACAAAAAACATAACCAAACACAACTTTGACATTTAGAAATTTCTTTATTATTTTGTTTTTAAAAAAAAAGGAAAAAAGGGATAAACCCTCAGGAGCAACAAGAAAAGGTTTCACTTGTCTCCTGTTTTTATAATCAAATTCCCATCTCCAAACCTAACTGAAAGAAGAAGAAGAAGAAGAAGAAGAAGAAGAAAGAGAAATGAGTGAGAGGCCGGTGCCCAGAAGGGAGAGTCCTTGGGGGGTGTCTGAGGGCGTACACCCTCAGCCTAAAGCCCATAGATGCAATGACCGTGCTGAAGATGTCATCCACGTAGGCATTTTTATTTTACAAATCAGATTCTTGATTTCAATGTTCTACCGTTTGCTAGATAAACTTTTGAGTAATAATTTACCTAGGTGAAATTTAGATGGAAAAGGATGCTGATACCCTTAGGAATCTGGGAAGATTGGGGTCAATTTCCTGCCTTTATAACCGAGAACAGTAAAATGGTCTCAAGAAATCAGTTTTTGCAAGCAAATCGATGCGTTCAATGGAAAGATATCCATGTAACGTGTCAAAATCCGATCTTTTCTTGCTGCAGTTGAGTTTGTTCTTGTGTTTTTTGAAAAGGGCTGAGGGAATTTGAGTTCATTGTTTGAAATAATAGCCCAGATGGTATTTCTGGCTGAAAAGAAATCTAGCTTATAGGATAATGTGATCCGTTGCTGTTTGTTAAAATGCAGCCAATGAGATAATATCAGGATATACTGTATTATTAGCTAGAAATAGCTTCCGTTTTTGCTGTGCAATAAGCCATTTGGATAAGTTGTGATCTTTGCTAGAAATGAAGTTTATTTTGAAGTAAATAGCTATAGACATGCCTAGCCAGGAAATACTAGCTTGAAAACCTAGAGAAGAATAAGAATTCCTCGACACTCGGTAAAAATCTTTGCTGGTGCAGTCAAGCCATTGCTTGGATTGGTCCAATTTGATTATGCTCTGGCACTGGAGTAAATCCTCATTGGTGGCCTTCTGCCACAAATGGAATCAGTTGTTGAAAATTTTGATCTAGGTCTCGTACAAATTTTAAAAACTTTAGATTGTAGCAACTTAACCTGTACTAGCTGTTGTGTGAGTGTCACATATGTATTAGAAGATTGAGAAGGCAATTTATTTGTTTTGCTTGCTACGATTAGTTGCCTGATGGTTAATGTAAATGGTATACCAAACCCATTTACTTATTTAGATGAAAAGAACTAGGCCCACCAAATCTTTGGCAACATCTCCTCCTGTATTAGGGTGCACTACAGATTCTAGTGGTGTTGGTTGCACTGGCTTCAGAAAATATAGTAATAGTTCTGAATTTTCATATCCTAAGTCCATCTATTTGAGTGCCTTGCAGGCATGTTTCGAAGGCAATCCCTTCAAGACAGTTCCAGGCCCTTTCAAGCTGTTCTGGCGGTGCATGCGTTCAAAACCTGGGTACGTTATACCAAAGTCTTCTGATTCCCATCTTTTCTGGTCATGAATCATGATATGATTCAATATTCTCTTTTGCCAAGATACTTTGAATGATCTGAACCCTTGTTAAGAAGCATTGCCTCATAAATCATCTATAAGAACATCCAGGAGAATGTCAAAGTAATGTCACTATCTCTAATGTGTATGAGTCTACTTATCTGTGGGAGTAAAATTGAAAGAAGCTCCAAAAGAGGAATCTCTTTTCTTTGATTTTACTTTGGGAACAGATCAAGAATGTCACCTTGATGTTTTCGAATTAATATAATAATGAATCTTTCATTTGCTTACTTTTTTTCCCTGCTCATATGTGCATTTCTTCCTTGTGTTTCTTATTGGATTATTTGCTGAGAATTCAGCTGTATATTGATTTGCAGGGAAGAGCCTACTGAGCCTTTCCACTACTTGGAACTGGATCCTCCCAAAAGAGAAGTAAAACTTGATTAGAGCCTTGTGATTTTATTTACTCTTGTCCATCCAGGAACTTGAAAACACATGTCTCGTTATCCGTGACAATATCATAATTCTGAATATCGATTTCTTTTCTAGAGTAAATATGAGATCAATATTTCCTGTTGGATGCAAAACCTTCCAAGGAAAAGATTGCAAATTTCACCACTGCATTTGATAGTTGTGCTAAGAATTTTGTACTTTATGTTATTTTTGCATTGGTGCGTCATCGCCACCGGTACGGCTTTGACTCTAGCTTTCATTGTGGGGAAACACACACACACACAACTTCAACACATTAAAATCATTCTCTTTTCCTCTCATGGTTGTTCGTTCCACAAACAGACAAGTCTTCCATGCTAGACATTCTTGCATAGCCTTTGAACAAAAGAAGATTGCACAAATGTTCCAAAATCGTAGAAA
This sequence comes from Jacaranda mimosifolia, assembly GCA_018894105.1. NCBI lineage: Eukaryota > Viridiplantae > Streptophyta > Magnoliopsida > Lamiales > Bignoniaceae > Jacaranda > Jacaranda mimosifolia. Next base: position 2,357,472 of record CM032118.1, on the reverse strand, counting down.
AAACATAAATGAACTATGCCTCTTGCAACAATTTCTTCTTAAGTATTTACCTATAAAAAACTTGCACAAACGACTATTTTCACAGCAAACTGCTGCCCATGCGCTGCTGCCTCATGAGGCTATATAGTATAGCATATTACTAACTACATCTTAACAAGATCTTGGCAATGTATGTGAAAAAAGGATTTGGGGATGTAGTATGTAGGAATGGGAGTAGGCCAGGCTACTTGTTAGGGGTCTATAGTTTAGTCTACTTATGGTCTAGTTTAACTTAGCTTATTTAATAAAAAAGTCAGGTTAAGACTTAAAAAGTAGTATTTTTAGCTAAATAGGTTAGATTTGGGTTTTTCTAAAAGCTTACAAAGCCTAACAGGTCGGTTTGTTTATCCTTCTTTACATAAAAAGTATAATAATACTGATATAATATTAAATGACTAATTGAATTTGATTTCTTTAATTAGTTCTTTATGGAATCCGTTATATTGTTTAGTATTATTTTTTATTATAATATTTTATACTTAGATTTGAACTTTTCGTAATTATGCATTTGTTATTTATCATTTTGATTATTTCTTATCAAGATCTATTTACAAATTTAATCATATTAAAAATTTAGATTTATGTGATATTTAGACTTAATTGAAGCTTTAGTAGAAAATATGTTTTTAGGTAAGTTTTTAGGCCAGATTAAGGCATTAGAATTTATTAAAAATGTTAGGTTTAATCTTAAAAAATAGCCTACCATAGATAGACTAGGCTTAGGCTCGTTATTTGCATAGCAGGCCTAGCCTATTTAAGTCAAAACCTAACCTAGCCTAACCTATTTCATGCCTAGCAGTATGAAAAGATCGACTGATGAGTAAAAAGGTCATCTCAATCGCTCTGCCCATCGGGGCCATGGCTGTTGGGATGCCTCTTGGAATTTTCACCCTTGCTCTTTAGCACTTCCTTAATTTCAGCTTCTTTCTTGTCCACAAAATCAATCAGGTTCTTGAAGCTGGGGGGGCGCCGGGGACCGGCGCATGCCGGTTCAGCTTGTTCATTATTCTGCTGGTCTGCCTCCCCAGCCCCAATCCCTGCACTATATCTGTTGTACTGCAAGTAAACCCTGCAGAAAAAGACAATCAAAGCGATCAAGCAGGCGATCCCACACATGAGAAACATGCCCCAGAAGCTCTTGAGAGAAAGCCTGGTCTCATCACTGGGATTGTTTTGACCAGAGCATGCATCCTGGGAGAGCCATTTATCATGGATCCTTTGAAGCTCTCCATTTTCTGATAGTTGAAGGATAGCAGTCGACAAATCTACTGCCAGAGGGGAATCCCTTTGAAACACCTGGGCGGTACGACGAATTCAGAATGACTAGCAAATACAACGGGATTTGTATCAAACATAAAGAAATACTTACAAATCCCCATCCACTCTTGGTGAACTCCCGGCCCACAGTACTGAACTTGCACTTGGTTTTGGCCAAGAACAGCTGAACATAAGGAACCTCATCGACGATGGCAGCAACCCCACCAGCAGCCGGGCCTAGTTCAAGTGCCTTTATATATTCTTCTTGAGTTTTCATTATTCGGAGCCTTGGTTCTGCTATGTTTAGCTCATTAATCAGATAGTTATACACGAATGACCCATCTTGGACCCCTACGGGATCAGAACTTGAGGTCAAGGAGTCTATTCCTTGAATTCTTGAAGTAAGTTGCTGCGCTGTGAGGATTGATGTTAAACTAGCTGTATAGCTTGAGTTGAGAATTAACACTACAAAAAGCCAAAGGATCAGCACCAAACGACCTAGGGTGCTCATAGTGTTTTCTCCTGCAAAAAGTCCAATTGAGTCTACGGTTAGCTTTGGTATCAGCAAGAAGAATTTCCAACAAGCAAAGGAAAAGGAGGAAAGTGAAGAAAAAGCAGACCATACTTACTGTGGGAGAAGAACATTGTTGAGAAGCTAAACCTGAAATGTTGAACAAGATTCAGTGAGAAAACTGAGAATATATGCAATATCTTGGCGTGTCTATCATTCTGTGCATGCACACTTCCTATTGGTCCACTAAAAATCAGCTCTTTTTGTCTCGGAAATTCATGTCCTTCTCTTAATGTTTTGGAACACATACAGCTAGGGATGTAGGATGAGTCGAGCCCGGCTCTGGTTAAACTTGTGTTCAACTAAGCTCGAGCTTTCAAGCTCAAGCATTATGATATGACAAGCTCAAACTCACTTATGACTGTTTAAAAGCTTAAATGCTGGGTCATAAACTTTTTTAATTTTTAATATTTTTTAAATTTTAAATATATAATATCGTTAATAATACTATTATCTCTTTAATATTAAAATTGAACTCAATTTTAATTGCACTCGTTGAAATTCAAACTCGAGCTTAATGATGCTTTCGAACTCGAATTGAAATGGGTAAATAAGTCGAGTTTGAGCTTTTTTGCTCTGCTTCGAGCTAGAGCTCTAGAGATAAGCTCATCCAGCTGAAATTCAGAATAATCTACTCAAAGTCTGAGTTCAAACCTTAGCTTCCAAAACTAGTGTAGCTTCAACCCAACCCACTTACACCTCTAGGAACATGCATATGCAGGTGAAAAGAGAGGTCTTATGCTACCAGAAACCCAAATATGGATCTTTGGTATTTTTTGTGACTCATCTAAAGATCTGAGGTATGCATAAAAGTGTAATCCATCAAGATTTTCAGTAAAGCCAGAACAATGAATGACTAGGAATCATATAAATTGAACTAGTTAACTTGGGATTGAACAGATTTGATGAATACTAACCAAATGACTGTTACAAGTTGTTGACTTAGAGGACCACGGAACTCAGTATTGATCCGATGCTCAAGAATCCAAACAACAGCTCCCACAAAAAGAAAGAAGGCCCCTGTAACACACCACATTTGCCAAGTAAATGGCTTGAGGAATGCCCACGGATTCGATTTCATCTCTTGGACAGGAACAAGCACGACAAGCCCAGATTCCATGTAAGGTTGTGTGAAGTCCACAATTCTTGTTCTATTTGTAGTAATAGTTATATCCCCAACAGCTGCATCATATTTCTGTGGAAAACAAACTAAAATAAGCTCCTGTACAAACACATTCAGCATCTGAGAAATTATTACATTTATCAGAAACTGAGCCTCAGATAAAGATATTATGGAGAGTTGTCAACATGCTAGTTCTTACAGTTATTGCGGTACTTTGTTAAAGGAGCAAGCCTTAGTCACAAGGGGCGGTTAAAGGAGCTAAGGTCACATGGTACATTGTTAAGGGAACGAGTCCGTGACAATGTGTAAATAAAAAGCCCAAGATATAATCATGTGACATATAATAGAACTAGAAAGTGAATGCTCACATTATGTGCGACGTCGTTCACAAGATCTCCATATGAAGGATTTCTTTGACCATTCCCATATAAGATATACCGATGAGGAACAGGGTAAGGCAATAGCTCAACTGCAGCTTCAAATACATCAATGCAGTATCCTTTGGCCCCCAACGGTCCATCATCTTTCGTCACAAAATCAGGATATGTAACCCTGTAAGGAACTGCAATTTGCAAAGGTTTTCCATTATTGGGGAGCACCCATCCCCTAGGCTTTGTTATAGTTTCACCAGGCCATATGACGCTATACAGACGCTGATAACGGGAGGAAATGTTTGGTGGCTTTGTATATAAAGTTTCTGGAGGAACAATAGATAGACCTGTGTGATTTGACCAATAACCAAGCCTCCGTGAACCAGTTCTACGAAAGTTAAGAATATCAAATGCTGGATGAATCAAATTCTTGTCTGAATCAAACTGGATCTGTCCAGTTAGACCAGTGAAGTTGGTTGTAATAAGTATCTGGAGCAATCTTGGGCCTTCGTTGAAAATTCTGAGGGGTGTGGAATGGAGGACAGTTCCATTAATTTCATGCAATCTTGGATCATCAGAAAAGCTGATAGTTCCACCAGCACTGAAGAAAGCATCAAGTGCTCGGGCTAGTAACCACACAGAATCATAAGCATATAGTGCATAGGAATTGAACTTTTGTGTTTCTTTATTCTTCAAGTTTCTCCACCGAGAAGTAAACCTTGTTTTAAGATCAGAATCTGGAGTATAATGTCTGAGTGCAATAATTCCATGTATAAGTTCAGCTGTATGAGGATCAATTTTTTCTGAGGAATCAAGAAGAGTTGGAAGCCAATCTGTGGCAATCCAAACATAGCCTTTGGTCATCATTCCAAGCCTCTTTGCAGTAGAAAATATATTCAGACCAGAATCAGGGTTCACATGTACAACAAAAACCCGAGATTCCAACAAGTTCACTTCCACCAACAAGCTGTCAATATCAGTTGCTGAAGCTCCCAGAGTAAAGGTAGCCTTGTAAGAAATCTTTACACGTTTCTTGGCAAGTGCGTCACCCAATACAGAAATCCCATTTCTACCATAATCATCATCGACAAAAATGGCGACTACTTCTCTCCATCCAAAATATACAACCAGATCAGCAACTGCATACATCTGGAAATGATCACTTATGGTGGTCCGAAGGAAGTATGGGTACTCCAGAGCTGAAAGAGTGGGATCCGTGGCCCCAAATGACAAAAGCGGCACATGAAGTCCAGTCAAAACATAAGAAGCCACATGAGCTATCCCTGAGGACTGCGGACCAAGTGCAGCAACAACCTCGTTCCCCATCAGCTGCATAGCTACATGAGTAAGGAGGCCCTGTCAAAATTCCTCATTTTCCTTATTTTTCATTGGTATATCATTGGTGTAAAGCAAGGAGGAAATGTTCCCGTGAACTTTAATTCAGTGTTACATGAAAGAAGAAATGGCTTCCACTCATTCTGATTTGCAGTTTATGTATCTTGATCATAAATCTAAAGACAGATATCGGGTTCCTTTAGCTTTCTTCCATCAATGTCATAGTACTTCCTAGAAATAACTGCCTATGTTGGAATCTCAGAGCAAAAATATTGCTTGAAGTTGATCACTTTTATCTGGTAATTGCATTAGCTATAGACCTGTTTGTTTCTAGATGCATGTAGCTAAATAACAACAACATTAGTCCTCAGAAAAGATCATTTGAAAGAAAAGTTGGAAGTTTCAATGTGCACAGATAAAATGCTCAAATTTTGCACATAGAGTTTAGCTTGTTGAAAGGACAAAAGGAAACATAAGTAAATCAAGCATTCTCTATGAAAAACTAAGTTGTGCAAGAGAAGGCAAGAACTATTGTTGCAGTATGAACAATCAAATCTAAACAGTCAAATATTAGAATAGAAACACGGTAGTAAGACGCCCATCATCCCATTGGAAAGTGAAATGGAAACCTATAGAGATAAACAAGCTAATAAAAGGCACAAGAAAAGCAAAGCATATTAAGAATTTATCTTTAAATAAACGTGTTTTTTCAATCTTAATGTGAGAGGATTCTCCATTTAAGTTCTCGCTAAGAATTTTACCTTCAACTGTTCCAAGAAATCCGCTGCAATTAGTGTCCTGCAAGATAAGGTTGAGCTTTGTGTCCTTGAGAATGCTACTATCAGAATTCACATCTTCAACTGCAGCAAGGAGAGCTGGCCGTGCAGACCTTCCAATAGCTGAATTAAATGTGAACATAGCCCCAACATTTATCACTCTTGGCCGATCAGAAACAGCACTGGAGTTTCCTGTCTGGCCATTGACTTCCATGGCAACCCACATAGAAGACATCAAGAATACCAAAGCCTTCCTCATATATACATGGGCCTTCATTTTTGCAGTAAAAGCCTGTAAGTTCAGCAGCTGAATCTTGAATTTACATCAACATTTGAAATCAAACACCCGCTGAAAACCTCAAAAACCCACAAACTTTTGAAGTTAGAGGTTTAAGATTTTTTAACACACAGGTTGTCATTGGTCAAAAGTTCAAATTTTGAAGTATAAACAGCCAGAAATGGATATTTGGGGGATGGGGGTCCAAACCATTTAATGCTCTATTGAAATACAAATGTCCAACCAAAAGAAGAACTTACTTCATTGGGAAAATACCAAAGAACATAATTTCAAGAATAAATGCAGACAAAACCAAGTTGTAGCTTAGATATTTGAATTCCACATGGGGAAAAGGAAAGTGAGACAACATCCACAATATTAACTATATTTAAAACATGTCTCATAGAATTCATAAAACCCCAAATACTTCTAAGTACAGCACAGAACCAAGGAATGCAGACATAACATGCACACATACAAACATGATTAGTTAATCATTAAAAAAAGAACTGCCATTGAGGGTGTGTGCACATGGACAAATTAAATGAAAGAATGCGGAATGATTATCAAGAAATTACAATCTAAACACCAATGCAGTCAGCTGCAGCAGTTAGTTGGTAGGTGGCAACTTGGCCCTTCATTTTACCTGAAATTTTAACAGTTCTTGTGGGGTTTGGGAGGGTGGGCGTGGGGGTGGGGTTGGGGTGGGTATGAACAAAAGAATAAGCTTATACACAAGTTTGGAAGTAGCCAGACAGGTTAAAAAGCTTACAACTTAACAGTCTTCTTGCAAGCTAGGAAAAGAATGATTCTTTACTAACTTCACCAATTAGCTGTCTAATATATTACTTTAAGTACTTAAAGTGAGATTTGCTTGTTATATACTCTCATTGCAAATAACAGTCTCTTCCCTATGTCATGTCATATTGCTAGCATAAAATATTAGTCCGCTTTATGAGTTAATATTATATTAATTCTTTCATAATTGTATATTTAGTCAACTACTTTAAAATTTGTTGATAATTGTAGTTTTATAAGGTTCACAAGTTTTAATATGATTGATAAAGTATCTGTTAAAGAGCTTTTAAATAAATTAATCAAGTTATGAATTTTTAATTACATGTGTAATAATGCCTGTCGACCTAATTGAACTATTAAATTTCTGAAGCACACATATATAACTAGTTCGAAGCTGAAAATCATATGGTTTATAGTTTTGATGTTATAAAAAGTTTTTAACTCTAATTCTTTTAATATATTCTTAAGAGAATATTTTTGTCATTTAATTCATAAAATTATTCAAAATTAAGTTAATCAACATCATAATAAGAAATAACTTTTTTTTTAATAATAGTAATAAGAAATAAATAGTGGAAGGTAAAAGTGTCCTATAAATTTTTATTTATTTATTTATTTATTTATGAAGAAAAGAAAGAAAATAGTAGTGGCAACCTTGCCTCCTCCCGCTACTCCATGTCCGGACTTTTGTATTCAGCCGCAAATATATCAGACACCTGAACAACCCGCGCAAGCACAAGTCTCGTCAACGTAGCACCACCAAGAGCCACCTTGCCTCCTCCCGCTACTTTATGTCTAGGCTTTCGTGTTCAATCGCGAAAATATCAGACACCTGAACAACCTCCACAAGCGCGAATCCTGTCAGCGTAACACCACCAAGAGGCCGAATAAAGTCCACAAAACCCAACATATTGGTTCATACCCAGGTCGAAAAGTACATAACTAGCAAATATTTGTGACAAATTCATAAAGAGGATTCGAACTCAAAACATAGACATATCAAATCACATGGGAGTGAGTTTTGAACCACTCGACCAACACCCTGGTGGTAAACTGTCCTATAAATTACTACTCCATATTTGGGAAATCAAGTTAGAGACTGTTCCATTAATAAATAAAATGTCATTGAAAAACAAAAGAGTAATTTTTTATTGAACTTTATTGCCATGATAGAGAAATGGCCAAAAAGTAGCTTAGCCATCCAAGTACCTGAGAAAGCCAGCAAATACCTTTCCTCAGATGGGGTCTAGTTGTCTGGTGTGGAACATGTGGGACTCGTTTATTTTTATCTTTTTTAATTAATTATGAAAAAAATAAGTTTGCTTTATTTATTTTTATTTAAATACGCATAAATATCAATTTCAAATTAGACATTTATTTCAAATTAATTAGACAATATTTAATTGATTAATAATTTCTATTTTTCATAATAAGTATTACAATCAATTAAATAATAATTTCACAATCACATATATGAGAACTTAATAAGTCCACTAATAATTGCTCTTGCATTGAATATTATTTTCAACTTAATGTAGTTAACAGGTCTACTATATATCTAAATATATTGTTATTCCCACATAAAAATATACAATAAAATGAAAATACACTTAAAATCAATGATATAAAAAAAGAAATTGTTACTGCATATGAATTGAGTATATTGCATTCAATACAACTATGAATTTCACACAAAATAATTTTAGAAATTTCGATTTTAACTAAATATATATATATATATAGTAAAGTCATACTTTTAAGTTGTGGTCATGTCACGTTTTAGAAATTTCGATTTTAACTAAAAAAATTTAGTACAGTCATACTTTAAATTGTGTCCATGTCACGTCCCAATCAAGAATCATCTATATGTAATATAGACTTTCATGTCATTCAATAATATATATGTGCTTTTACCTTCACCACATGCAAAGTGAAAATTGACCCCATAAATTAATTGGATCAGAAACTTGTTCAAGGCAAAATTTTATTTGGCTTAAGTACTTAAATATACTCATTAGACTCATCTCAAATTATTCAATAAAAATGCAATTTGTTAGTTTCTATTATATAATGAAAAGTCTAAAATGTTGCCTTTCTTGATGGAAAAAATTGTTCTTAGAACTTTCACTCACTTTAGTTTGCTCAATAGGGATGAGAAGGATCATTCTTACCCTTACAACTGCACCCAATAAATTAACACAGATGATCTAACATAGTATTTGTCTACTGTCTGTTCAGCGCCGAATTTTATTACAGAAAGAATATACTCTTTCATGCCTCTGGCAATTGCTTGCCCTTCATCAAGGAAGTAATGAAAATCTCTATCTCATCAACAGGATGTAAAGAATGAAAATTTTTATTCTCATTTTATGATTGAGAAAGTTCATTTGATGGCTGATCAGCATGATTCATGGTTCCTCACTGCTTAGTCAGCTGTCGAATTACGTATGGAAGTATACCACCATGGTTGAAGTAAGCCAACTCCACCTACAAGACAACATACAAGTATCAGACTCTTGCTCCCAAAGGAGCGAAAAAATAGAGGATGCAAAAGTTTCAAACGACCAAAAAAATAATAATATCTACAATGAGAGGTGGTTGAAATTTAAATGCATAATTGCTTTTGTTTCTTGACAACGTTTTTGGGACGTACTTCTGCGAGTTGGATTCACAAAATCTCGTATCTACCCAGAAATGTCGATAACCATTTTAAAAAAAAAATAGTTGCCTTACACCACATTTGTAGAATGAAAAAGATATTGCACGAGCAAAGGACGAGTGGAGTTACCTCAGTGTCGAATCGAACAGTGCATGTGAATTGTTTTCCAGTGTTGGTATGGACGGTCACATCTTGGCCAGGGCGGATATCTGAGAGTTTGCTTGGAAGATTGATAGTGTAACGTTCATGGCCAGTCAAGCCTAGTGTGTCTGCATCCTCACCTGGCTTGAAACATAGAGGAACAATGCCCATTCCGACAAGATTACTTCGATGGATCCTCTCAAAGCTCTTGGCAATCACTGCCTTAACACCCTGTTTTTTGATAAAAGTCAGCCTGATTACTTTAGGTTTCTCCTGTTTCTTTAATATCTAGAATGTCTAAAGCATAAGACCCGCAAACCGGAAAAGATGAATCCTCAGGAAAACATTAGCAGACTCACCAACAACATTGGGCCCTTGGCAGCCCAATCTCTAGAGCTTCCACTTCCATACTCTGCTCCAGCCAAAATAATAGTGTCGTGTCCCCCAGACTTGTATTTCTGCAAGTTGCATTTTGGTTAAAATGAATATGCAACAAAGAGTACCCAGCAAAGAAAATTGTTTTCATGCTAAATAGATGGAGAGAAGAGTCTAAGGAGATCACCATTGCAGCATCAAATACATTAAGTTTTTCTCCAGTGGGAATGTGGACTGTCTTCGGGCCAACTTCCCCATTCAACAACTTGTTCACAAGTCGGATATTTGCAAAGGTTCCTCTTGCCATTATTTCATCATTACCGCGGCGACTGCCATAGGAGTTGAAATCCTTCCTATCAACTCCACGCTCAATGAGAAATTTGGCAGTGGGACTATCCTTGTGAATGCTTCCAGCTGGGGAGATGTGATCTGTCGTAATACTATCACCGAAGTTCAGCAAGCAATAGGCATCTTTGACTCCGTGTGGACCAGGAGGATCCATGGTCATATTCTTAAAGTATGGTGGCTCATGGATGTAAGTAGAACTTGGATCCCATGAGTACAGTTTGGAAGAGGGCACTGATAATTGATTCCACATGGGATTACCCTTAGTGATAGATTCATATGTGCTCTTGAACATATCAGGCAATACACTGGATTGAACGACCTAAAAGAAATTCTTGGTTATATTCCTGGGCCACACTTTCAGCTCTTGCAAGTTAAAAAGCAGTGTAAACATTTAAGTACCTCGGCTACTTCTTCAGTTGATGGCCAGATATCCCTGAAATATACTTCTTTACCATCCTTGCCAACCCCAATTGGCTCTTTTTCGAAGTCAATATCAACCTGTCAGAAGAAGTAAATGAAATATTGTTTATATTTTATAATGCCTCAAGTGTAGGAATAGCAATGTTGAATTATGATCCGGGAGTGGGAAATACAAAGCTGAGTTTTGTAATCGTAATATGCCATCTAACCGCATACTCCAATACGAAACTTATTATACCCTTGGAAACACAAACCAGAAAAGCAAAAACAAAATGACAAAGTAAGAAAAAGATAAGTTTATTGCAAATTTCTCAATGCTCGACTCAAATTCCCCCCCAAGAAAAGAAATGGGTAGGTTTCTCTCACTTATGGCATAGTAAGGCCCTCATACAAGGCTTGATGAAAGGCTATTCGCCCAAAGGTGAGGCTTACCCTAAGAATTGCATCCCTGTGTAAGGGCTCCCAGTGACTCAACCACATCAATAGTCCAAGCTCATTAGCGTCTAATTCTGAGATCTATATCAAGTCTCCTATCTTTCTATCATTCTGGTATTGCATATATATGAAATAGTATATTCAGTTACTTGGCCCATTCTATCATGTGAAAATTTTGGTTCCAGTTTAATTTTGACAAGATACATAAGGTTCATCCTTAATTCAGTTTTCAGTATCCGAAAGTCACTTGATTATTCAAACAAATTGTAGAGAACTGTAGTTAAGAATTGATCACTAACCGTGCCAGCAAGGGCATATGCAACAACCAGAGGAGGTGAAGCAAGATAATTTGCTCTTGTCAAGGGATGGACGCGACCCTCAAAGTTACGGTTTCCAGAAAGTACAGCAGCTGCAACAATGTCTGCACAACACAACCGCATTTCAATTGGATAAAACTCATCTCATAGACATGCAACAAAACTCTGAAACTAAAGTGGGGATCTATACTTCACAAGTCAGAATCTCTTTAGATATTGGAAGACCAAGCCTACAACATACCATTTTCTGATATAGCAGCAGCAACTGATTCATCCAAATCCCCAGAATTTCCGATGCATGTTGTGCAGCCATACCCAACAATATGGAAGCCTTGCTCATTTAAGTACTTCTGCAGCCCACTGCAATCATCCAAAGAACCCATACATACTTGTGCACTCGGCAAAATATTGGGCTTAAAACTAAAAGTCACAATCAATACCTCTGCTGCAAGTATTTTGTAACAACGCCAGAGCCCGGAGCAAGGCTTGTCTTTATCCATGGTTTTACCTGACAGATTATCACCATTAGATTAACATTCAAATGAGGTGTCAAATTGATAATCATCTCTGTTCGTGATAAACCAGCCAACCTGAAGACCCAGCTCACAAGCTTTTTTTGCTACAAGACCTGCCCCAAGCATAACACTGGGGTTTGATGTATTAGTACAACTAGTGATAGCAGAAATCACAACACTGCCATGCTTAAGCTCTGCAGGTTTTCCATGGAATGAAAACTTTGCAACCTTTTCTTGTGCTTCCTTTGGTACAGCAAAGCCCTACATCACAGTTAATGATGATTTAGTAGAATACTTTGAATGAAAGTTTTCAAAATATGACCACTCTACTATTATATTATTTTACAGCAATAAGACAGCACCACAAAAATTTCCTACTTCATCCACATCAAACGACGACTAACACCACCCACAAATAGGTAACCAAGAAATAACAATAAACGTTATAAGCCAAGAAATATTTAAATACAGCCTACTTGAGTAAAACAGAAGAATATTCATTGTATATAAGGTTGAAACCTCACCTTGAAACCAACTTTATTATCAAGGCAAGAATGCCAATCAGCTTTCATTTCTTTCAGAGGGACCCGATCATGAGGCCTATCAAGAAAGACTGATTAGCTATCACCAAAAACATGCAAATGAAAAGGATGATTGTAAGTGCAGAATCCCCGGGACAAACCTCTTAGGTCCGGAAATGCATGGTTCGACATCTGCCAGGTCTAGATGCAAATAAGATGAGTACATTCTTTCTTGTTGAGGCTGATATTTTGAGAAAATAAAGAGTGAATCTTTGGAAAGAAACAAGAAACAAATTGTTTGGAAAACAATATATATATATATCACAGCTAACATAGAGACCTACCTCACTGTAGTCCACAAAAATTTTGTTTGCACGCAGATAAGCTTCTATCATTGCCACCTAAATGTTGGTATATCAAAAGTTACTTGCTTTGCAAACATAGAGAATAAAATAGATAAAAAAATCTGTTTCTTTTATATTTTCCATGTCTATACTAATTATAAAATGTATGAACAGTCAACAGCTCAAAGGTTTTTGGAATTTTTGACATTCGTTATAACCTTAGTTAATAACTATTAAATAGCAGAAAATAAGGGCATATCGGACTTTATACAAGGTCTTCTTTGAATATTCTTGAATTTTTAAACAAATTGGTTTCCTAGAAAATTAGATTTTCAGAGCTTTTTAACCATATGTAATTGGTAGATAGCTTATGAGAGCGCTATGGTCGTTTGAAGTTGACCAGCCCGCAGTACTACCAATTCATGATATTTTTAATTTTCTAACCAATTATCCTACTTCTATTATAAATCTTTGGGGCAAAGAAAGATGAATTTATAGTAGAAATAAGAAAAAGACTAATTAAAAGAGCTCTGAAGCTAAATGAAAAAGAATGCTAACAAAATTAAAGTACTTGGATTCTATTAAAAGTTAAGAGTGAAAATCATTTTGGTACCCAACTTTTGCCTTTAATCTCCATTTGATATATAAGCTTTTACAATGCCTTACCTGATACCCATGTTTAGCCATAAATATTAAATTGATACATTTTGGACCTACTCCATCTAGAACTATTTATGATGATGGATATACCCCTTTAAACTCTAACTTAATCTGATGGATATACCCCTTTAAACTCTAACTTAATCTTACTTCTCTCTTTAATTTTCTATGACATAATTGAGTAAACAAATCTTAACACTGTAATAATATAAAGAAAATATCGAGTGAACAAAATGTACTTACAGTCTCATCACTTCGTCCCGTTAATTTCAGATACTGTAAAGTGACATGATCAACAGGGAAGAACCCCATAGTGGCACCATACTCCGGAGACATGTTTGCAATGGTGGCTCTGTCAGCTAATGAGATTTCACCCACACCCGCACCTGAACACCACCACACGTGTTATTACATCCTCTAAGAGACATAAGGCATTAGAAGCTCTCAGGATTGAGTAATATTACCGTAAAATTCAACAAATTTTCCAACAACACCATGCTTCCTTAGCATTTGTGTGACGGTTAAAACCAAGTCAGTAGCAGTAACACCATCCCGTAATTTCCCAGACAACTTGAATCCAACAACCCCAGGCAACACCATGCTCATTGGCTGTCAGACAGATAGTAGCATTAGTCAAACAAAGCACAGACATCTTAATAAAGATTTCATGAGAAGTAAAAGAAAATAAAGATGAATTTCAATATTTAAGTGTAGGCACAAGTAGCAACTATCAAAATGTTGATTGGAACTTGAGAATAGCATGAAAAGCACAGGCTAATTTACTTCATTTCTCAAACAATTTTAGAATAAAATACAACCTAAAAAATAATTGCAGACACAAGAAGTGGATGTTAACTAAGAACCAAAGAGATTATCTTACGTATTTTTCATAGTTCGTAAAATAGGAAACAGAAAAACAGAACTGACATAAATAGACAAGCCATCCCATACCAAAGCTCTGAACCATTTACAGTACCTGACCAAGCATTGCTGCCTCTGCTTCAATACCTCCAACGCCCCAACCAGCAACTCCAAGACCATCAATCATGGTGGTATGAGAATCAGTCCCTACCACACTATCTGGATAGAGTATGCCGTCAGTATTGAAAACAACCCGTCCAAGATATTCAAGATTGACCTAAAAATATAGCATAGGAAATAACTCAGTTATGTTTGCATCAAGAGAGATGATAGAGGTACAAACTACAAAGTAATGCTTATGAAATTATCCATTTCTGTAATAAATGTGATTAATGTACAACTGCAGATACAAATTATTACTATCATACAAGAACATTGATGCACACCAAAAAACTTCATGCACTGAAATCACACTGTCCATTATTTTTTATGCTCGATACCTGGTGCACTATACCCGAACCCGGTGGAACAACCAGCATGTTTTGGAAAGCATTAGATCCCCACTTAAGGAAAGCAAATCTCTCCTTGTTTCTCTGGAACTCAAGCTCCATGTTTGCTTGAACAGCATTTTCTGATCTTGCAACATCAACTTGAACTGAATGATCAATAACTAAATCTACAGGAACCTGCAAGCCACCCAACATACTGAAATTTGATCATTGGGCAATACAAAGAGAGACAGCAGCGAGCAAATAATGAGGTATATGAAGAAATTTATCAAAACTAATAACCAATGATCCAACATAAACTATTTTGAATTTATTTGAAATGAAGAACATATGCTTTAGTATTAGGAGGACCTAGGGTTTGGAGGCCCCATCGATCCACCCTCAGGCCTCAAAGATGTGGGAATGGTTTAAATAAAGCTAACGTACAGGGAAAATTTAAGCTAACAAAAGAAATAGGTTGGACTTGGGCAGGGAGTTCAATATATGAACAAGACAGGTTTGGTCATGCCTTACTCCTCACTAAATGTATGATTTTCACAATAAACTTCAACTTATTGGAAATTCATAAGATAGAAGACTCCGAATTGGTTTTAGTTGGTGTCATATGTTCTTTTTTTTCTTTTCCAAATTATTATCAATTGTAACATATAAAAGAATGCTGCAAATTGGTCTTTTGAACTCCATTAATTCCAGGTTTAAAGTTTCAATAAGATAAAAGTTTGTGTCCACTTTTCTATTAGCAAGTAACACAAAATTTCATGTATCTTGAGTTATTGAATAAACACATTTTTATTTTCAGAAAATGTGAAAGCCCACGGCTAGTGACCAGCCATTATTCTTACCTGGAACATAGTTTGACTTTTTATAGTAGGGTATAAGCTGCGTTAGTTTAGGTCTACCAAAGTCCTCTTGTCTCTTAAGGCTATCCTACCCCCTACCACCAACCCGAATAGGACCCATGGATACCCCTTGTAGACCTACAAGCTCACTTATGTCTAAACCATGCATTCAAACATGGCCATACACCATACTAGTCTTGGTAAAAACCTATGGATCCTAGCCCGTATCAACCTGGACAGGACCCATGGATACCCACCTTACACACAAGCTCACTAATGTCCATATGTTCAAACATGCCCACAGAACATTTTTAATTTAAAATTGACCTATAACCTATTTCTGAGTTTAAAACGGGAAAGAAGGTAATATTACTAGAAATATCACACCATTTGGTGCATTGAATTAACCTGGAAAGGCAGTTCCAGTATCTAGTTACTCAAAGAGAAGACAAAGGAATATACCAATGGATTGATCTTGTTAGAATCACTGCCAAGCTTGTTCATAGCATCCCGCATGCAAGCTAGGTCGACCACAGCAGGTACACCAGTAAAATCCTAGCAAAAGAAACATTTTCAGAAAAAAACTGCTTATTTGTTAGAACAGAGTTATTGAAGTTAACATTGAGCAACCAAGACCAGTACCTGGAGAAGCACACGAGCAGGCTTGAAGGGTATCTCAACTTGCTTTGGTGAAGTATTTTCCCAGTCAATAATCTTCTCGACATCTTCCTTCGTTACTTGGAAGCCGTCACAATTACGTATCGCTGATTCAAGAAGGATTCTGATAGAGTATGGCAGCTTATCTGTAATCACAGCATGTACATAAAACCATCAACATATCATAAAAGATAACATCATATGTATGCTAATACTGTTAAAAGTTCAAAATCAAATAACAACCATCTTACCCAACAAAAATTTCACATTTTGGAGCATTTAGGATACAAGTGAAACCATGTTTTGGAAAAAGGGAAATCTCCAAAATATTAAGAATAATTACCTATCCTTGGATCATTTAGGGCGGGCAGGCTGTAGAACTTTCCAAATTCACCACCTCCAGGCTTCGGAAGACTAGTGAAAATTCCCTTGAAGGCGTTCTCAGAAGCTGAAACCACATACAACAAATTCAGTTTACTTAACATAAGCAACTAAATTATCCATCAGAAAATACATATCGTAAACTAAAGAAGACTACATCTTCCACTAACACATTTTGCCACAAAAATGAATTATTGACAAAAAGCAGGTGAAGAACAAATTTTTCTATCATACACTGGAATGGAATATATTATCGATGCTACATGACAATTCAGATGCAGAATTCTCTTTCATCCAATTTTCTAATGCAAAGTTCTGTTATGATGCTGCAGACAATCTTTCCTCAAAGTTTTAGCATACAAGTTCCGCAAAACGAGGGGAAAAAAGCGAAGCCAAATTCAGTTTATCTTTTGAAAGAAAAAAACAAACTTTAAAAAAAAAAAAAAGGAAAGACTGGACGAGAGTCAACTTCAATCAACCATCACAAGAAAAACTGAAACACAAACATGAAGCACGTCAATTCCACATATTACCATTGCACAACACTTAAAACAAATAACTTTTGTCCAAAGATTCTTAAAATCCAAATATAAGATTTACATGATCAGCAACTGAAACACAGAATTTAGAAACAAGTAATCCATCTTCCAATTTTCTCAGAGAAAAAGGATACAAATCAGTTCATTTCAGTTGACCAAATATTGCCAGTTTTTACCGATTAAAATTCCATGGTCAAAACAAATAATCAAGATCCCCACTTTCCCAACAGAAAAAGAAAAGGAAAAAAAAATTCCAACGCCACAAAATTGGAGCAGCTGATTCAAACATTAGCAAAAAAATAATCTTGAAAAGGCAAGACTACCCACCCATTGTAGTGATCTTGCGATGCAACAGAGTATCAGAAGAAGCAGAGGCGATTCTGATCTGCGCAGCGAGACTGGATGGCGATTTCCAATCAACACCGTGGCTCCACCTCGCCGCTGACAAAAAACTCAAAGATCGATGGTGCTGGTGCCCAACAGAACACGAATTACTACTTTTACCAACAGGGGAAGGCGAAACGGGTTTCCTAGAGAGAGAAGAGAAGACCCTTTTGCCAGCACGCGAAGATGATGAGTGAGAAGCTCTTCTTAGAAGAGTGGAGGTGCCACTTGTTATATACATGACGAAATTCACTCAGTGGCCGCAATCACATTCAATTCAAACAAGCAATGATAAAGATAAGGATATGGGACTGATTGCAAGGTGACGATGGAGAGAATGGCGTTTTCTGTGAGAATGGAGAAATGGGTTCTCTTTGATTTGCGTGCCAGCGGACGATGGATATATATATTATGGGAGGAGGAGAAAATGGAGCGTTTCTAAGGAATTGATGCCCGTGAGACGTTTCTGAGAAGGGGCAGCTCTTGTGAGCTTGTGGGGGGCACATGGAGTTGACGACTTTGATATTTTCTCTAATCTATTTTATGTTAGAGGGCAATTTGAACACGGCCACTTGGAGAAAAGGGCCACTCAATATTCATAAAATCTTCAAGGGGTAAAGTTATTTTTGTGAAAGATTAGAATTTTAACATATAATTGGCATGAAATCATTTTAGTATATGTTCTAAAAAATCATAGACCTTTCCTAACTTCCATAAACATTTTAATTTTTAGTTATCAACTTTACTATTTTTTATTTTTATACAAATTTCAGAATTTGTCTCTTTAACTAATTTATTATTCTTTACCTGACTTAATTGTCGGAGAATTTTTGCCTTGCATGCACTAAGCGTCTTTATCGATTTATTTGTATTGCAATCCGAAAATCTACATCATGGAGGAAAGCTTCAACTATATCATATGGACATTAGATATTTTAGTTAGAATTTACCATTTCATCATCTTAAATTAGGAGTCTCCATCAAGTAGTGTTTTGATTGTGAAAAGTGTTTGAAAAATAGTAGGGTGGGGTGGGGAGAGAAAGGGATTGAAAAGCAATAACTCTTGAGTGGTGGGGACATTATAGTAATTTAAGATATGGAGTTTATGTGCATTTCATAGATTAATGGCTATAATGTTATAGACCTAAGGATCTCCACTAGCACTAAATTTAATTGATTAGAAAATGTAAATGTGAAGTTGAAAAAAAATTTAAGTGACTTGAAAATATAATTAGTTCACTATCAAATAGATGCATACACTTCTATTAAGCCTAGAGCTACTTACAAAACCAATAAAACATTTCTTTAGGTAGTAATATTTCTTTGCATTCTATTAATTATTTAATGTATTGCTAATAATTATGATGTTTGCCTCATTAAAAAATTAAAAATAAAAATAAAAAACAAAAGTAGCAAAAATATGTTAGTGGGGGGCATTGGGTGTGGGGTAGGGCAATAAAGTTATGATTAAGTAATGGTTGCAAAGGTCTCTTTGTACTATACAATCGATTATTAATAGACCAAAAGCCTCACAATTGCCTTTTAAATAGTTTTATCCTTTTCTATTATTCTTGTACAAAGAAACTAGCTTCTAAGTTCTTACCAATTTATTATTTTATTTTATGACCATCATCATCGTCTCTTTTGGATGAGTGTTTAATATGTTGTGGAAAATGGATAAAAGGGCATTGTGCATGTACTTAGGTCACTAAATAAAAAACGGATCATCTCTTGATATATCGCAATTTGTATTCTAACTGATGTGTTATATATTATTTCGTTTTATGAGTACATAGCAAGTGATAATTGTATTGATGGTGGTGGATGGTTGATCCCTTCTAGTTTGATCTGAGCATACCGCCTAAGAAGGTGAGGTAAATCCTTTTACCTAAGTGTATGAACGATCAAGTCAACCTCAAGATCGGAAAACCTCCCACTAGAAACAGACGACAACATTTAGTGTTGTCGAGACAGAGTACGTCCTTCATCCAATCCCATTAATGATAAGTTGTGCCACACACAATCCAGACAAAAGCTATTAGGTAACAGAGGATAGTATGCACCTTTGTCTATCAAATAAGTCTGCTAATAGACCTCTCTATTAAGGAAATGACCAATACGCCCCCGATGTGAAAGGAACCATCGTAGGTTCACTAAGGACATATTAGTAAAAGCACTATTTTGTCTCCTTATAAATACCCCGCTCATTTCCTCCAACAGGTATGTCCATTATTCCACAGGTATGTCAATTATTCCACAATCTATCTCGACTAAGTTAATTACTATTTTTTTTCTCTTCCTTCACTTTGAGTCTCAGAGAGTTTTAGCTAAGGATCACCTTAGCAAGCCTAACGGAGTTTTGTGGTTGCAAGTTCGACCTCTGCACCTCCTACTGAGCTAAAGGTCAATCTCATTGGTTTCTCCAATTTCCACTTTCAGCCTTCCATATTCTACAATCGGAAAACTACCATATCTTGTATGTAATTTACGTTTATGTTAATACTGAATTCTAAATTTTAATAATGTGATATCATCTTTGCCGTTTTTCAAAAAACACTAAATTTAAATAATTATTTTTTATTAATATAGAGGAGTGTTTCAAATTGCTATTTACCATAGAAAGAAGTGGAGGAGATGCACACAAACAAACAAACAAACAACGTGGAAAAGAATGCAAGAAGAATAGAAGAAGACAAAATTGAGAAGGAGAAAAAGACTTCTTGTTGAATGTGGATTTTGAACCTTCTGGATGAAAAGAAACAACAATTGATCATCTTCCTTTTTTTCCTTTTTTCTATACTTTGTCTTTTCGTTTTTCCTTTTATGTATTCAAATTTCTCATGCTAAAATGGAAAGGACTCATCGTGGTGGGCCTAAATAAAACTATTGATGAATTCGGCGTGGAATTGATTATCTCCTGAAATAATTTGGCAAGAAAAATTTAATGCCGGGCTCGTTTTGTTTCATTTTTAAAACCCATTTTCATATTTTTTTTTTATTATTTGAAAAATAAAATACATTATTTTTTTATCCATTTTCACCCAACATAATTTTCATTTTCATTTTCAAAACACATTCTTTAATAACCTATATATCTTCTCCCAATAACCTATATATCTTCTCTTTTTATTTTATTATTTCTATTTCTCTCCACCTACAACCTATTAAAACTTTTGGGTCTATTTGAATTTGTTATCTGGAGGCATTTTCATTTTCACTAGAAAATAAATAGTGGAAAGTTAATTACAAATTTGAATTTGAAAATGAAATATATTTGGAAATTTTGTTTAAAATGTAATGATTATATAGGGTTGAAAATAAGTTATATTTGGAAAATATATTGTTTTGTATTGAAAATCGTGCAAATATAAATAGAAGAAAATGAGAGAGAGAGAGAGAGAGAGAGAGAGAGAGAGAGTTTTGGAGAATATTTTGAGAATGAAAATATTTGTGAAAATATGACAGAAGTTGATAGTTTTTTATTTTTATTTTCAAAAGAAAATGAAAAAGGTGTTTGAAAACAAAACTAAATGGGCACTAACACAATCATTACTTTTTCAATAATCTATTTAAATATAAACTTATTTTCACTAACTAACTTTTTAAATTTTAAAAATAATAAAAATGAAAATAAAACCAAACGGGCCCTTATAACTGGATTTTGTGGCCGTTTTGGTTGATTTTTCTTTTCCTGTTTCCTTTTCGTCTCCACACAATTTGGAAAGAAATTTCAACACAATTGCATCAGTTGTGTCATCCTTTTCTAGTTTGGTTCGTGTAAAAATGAATATCTATTTTTCATCATTTTTAATAATATTCATTATAACTTATAAAGATGGTTCAAAGCTTGTTTTCCCTAACAAGCAAGACGAGAAACATTTCTCATAATAATAATTTTTTTAAAAATATGATATAATAGATGATTTTCGTTAAATGCGAATATATATATATATATATATAAAACAATTTTTGGTTAAATGATCTACAACTAATTTAAAATAAATCTGAATAAATTGAATCTCATACAATCATAGTCTAGAGTCAAGCCAAAACTTGAGCACAAATAAATACAATTCAAAATTTCAAACTTTATTCGTACTTAACTTTATGTAAAGCACTAAAATTTCTGAAAATTATATCCAATTCGATGGATTTACACTCTTGTTTAGGTAGATTTTGAATGTTCCTGAATCATTCTCTAGTGCACCTTACTTCCCCCAGTTTCACCAACCATCTCCATGAATTGTGCTACTTAAAATGTCACATTAGGTCCATCCAAGAAATTTACTTCTAGTTCTGTAACACCATACAAACTTAATGTGTTAATGTGCTTTAAACTTGATAGATTCGACTATAGGTGTCAAATTGGGCTAGAATTCATAACTCAACCCACATAATTTTGGGTTGGATGGGACCCAACATTTCAAAAATAAATTTAAGCAGGTTGAACTTTAAATGGATTATATCAAATTTAAATTCAAAATGAGTTTTACAGTAATCTAAAATGGGTCTTTTTAAAAAATTTAATTAATTTAATAAATCATCTCATTATATTATAAAATTATATATTAAATACAATATAAAAAATATAATAATATTACTATGATATTTTGAATGAATTTTTGAAAATACATAAATTAACTCAATTTTTTTATTTTTTATTGGAACCATTTGAAATCTAACTCAACCCACAACTCAATCCATTTTGAACACAACCCACTTTCAATTCATCTATCTTAACCGATATAAAACCCAACCCATTTTAAATCCAACCCACATAATTCCAAACCCACCCCAACCCAACCCACCCGTTTACCATCCATAGATTCTACTTCAATTGGATTAAAAAATTTTAAGAAACATCGATTTGAACATTTTTCCTTTTCATAATAAGAGCTTTTTTTTATCTTATATGTGAACATAGATATCTATGGCAAAACCACGTTAAATTCATGAATCTAATTCTATCTCTTTGTGATTGCGTGTGTCCATGTGCCATTTTTCATAACACGATCCTTAGACCACTCTAAAAGTATTTTGGTTCAACCAATATGGTGAGGCCCATGTCCAGGCACTGTCAAGGGAGAACATTAAATGCATAGAGAGCTTCTCAAGAAACAACCATTTACTGATGCCAACAAGATCACACAAAAAAAGACACAATCCACACCAGCAAGAAGGAGAAATCAGCCCGCATAATGCAACCACACTATTAAGTACTTTGGAGTTCAACATAACCCGGAAGATATCCACAGAAGATCGGGCTTATTCTACATTAAGTAACGGCAATAAGAGTATCATAGAGCTCAATGGGACAAGTAACGACCCACCCAAGTGCGGAAGCGAGTCCAAGCCAGCTCAACTGCAGCATCATCCTCCTCGCCCATTCCCATATTTTTCCTTCTCTGCTTCGCCTCGGGAGAACTGTTCATAAAGGCATGCCCGAGTCCTGGATAAATGTGTACCTCATGGGGAACTCCCGATGCCTTCAGTTTCTCTTCTAAAGCTTTCGCAGTCTGGATACGAAGTTCAATACCAACAAAAGTAAGATACGGATGCTTGTACATAATCTAGGGCTTAAAGAATGCCTCCCATTAAAAGATCTCCAAGTTTTACATGAGAGCTAATTTGTTTTAAGATTGTAAATAAAATAGTTAAGTACAAGGATTGAAGTATCTCAAGAATCTCTTGATCATACCTTTACAT
Source organism: Jacaranda mimosifolia (assembly GCA_018894105.1). Taxonomy (NCBI): domain Eukaryota; kingdom Viridiplantae; phylum Streptophyta; class Magnoliopsida; order Lamiales; family Bignoniaceae; genus Jacaranda; species Jacaranda mimosifolia. The sequence continues at coordinate 2,334,314 of CM032118.1, read as the reverse complement.
CTGAAAATCCAACAACATTATCAACTTCACCAAAGTGAGCTTGGACTGGCGCTTTAGCATTCACAGGATCCGCAAGCTCTGGTGAAGGCACTCCGTAGAAGGCTACCACAGCATCAACCCCAGGGACCAAGACAGAGCTTGCAATACCAAGAGCACCACCCATGCAGTATCCAGCTACACCAACCTATTGTATCAAATCTTATTAGCAAATTAATAGGAATAAATCAATGCATAGCACCAATTTAACAACTTAACGAAACAGTATTAAGCGAATGAAATGGTTTAACAGAGGTTAGATGCATCCATCATAGTTTCCAAGAAGTACACTCCAACAACAATTTTCACTACTTCAAAACTGACATGGTATAGAGTTGAAAGGGTTATGCCAAAATTTATTATTCTTACAATGAATCGTTATTTGCTGAATGTGGAAGTATGAGAAAAAGAAGCAGTGGATAAAGAACATAAAGACAAAGGAAGAAAACTAATTTAAGGAAATTAAGAGCCTGTTTGGTTTTATTTCCAAACCCCTTTCCACCAATTTAAATCATCACTTTTTAAAAAATTTCAACAAACATAATTTCAATTTTCATTTTCAAAACATATTCTCCAATAACCTATATAACTTTTCCTAATAACCTATATATCTTCTCTCTCTATTCCATTATTCCTATCTCTCTCCACCTACAACCTACATAATCATTACATTTCCAAACATTTCATCCAAATATATTTCCATTTCCACATCACATTACATAACTAATTCTCACCATTTTAAAAATGATGGAAATGGAAATAAAACCAAACAGGCTCTAAATAACCATGTAGTTTTATTAGAGAAGCAGTTATATCTCGAATTTCTTGACATACTGAATCTCATCAAAATGGTGAAGCATCAATAACAAGAAGGGGAAAAGCATAGTTCAAAAGGATCAAGAGAAATTGATACAACATTCTTGTTTCCTTGGACCAATTTTAATACACAAAACAAAACCACACCTGTCTTTTGTGTCCAATGCAACTCTTTGGATCATACCATATCCTCATAAATTTCCCAAAATGTAATCTAACATTTCTCAACGAAGAATAACTTTACCATCCATTTTCTCACATTCCCAGTAATAACATCTCCCTATTTGGAGGAAACGAGATGATACTAACATTATTACTCCTTAACTCCATATTTGTTGAATTGAGCTATCTGCTTGCTTATTTTTCACTTTGATTTCCTCCTAAATTGTTCCATGTCAAAGTTCAGATCCAATTTTAACAAAATATTGCTCATCAAAGACCATGGAAGTGTCTCAAAGATTAAAACTGGATGGTCCACTGACTTACATTTTAAGCTCAAGGGATGGCCAAAAAAAAAAATTCTAATTTGTTTAAATTATAGCAATTATTTTGCTAAATGAGACATACTAATATCCAAAGAAACCAAAAGCCCCTCATATGACTCATATCCTTAGCATCTTAGTTTAAAGGTAAAGAAAAAGACCACGGTGAACACAACTTAAGCACAAGTGCTAACACTCATAATTTGCAATCAACTGTGACCTTCTTGATAGAATCCTGCCCCCCCAAAAAATTTACTTAAATACTTCATAGTATCAATTGCAAATTGGTAATTCACCCAAAGATACGTGTAAAAAAGTTGCCCACCTTCTTAGAACCATTTGCCTTCAGCCAGTTGACTGAGGCTTCTATATCCTTGACAGCACCTTGCCAATCAAGACCACTCATCAAATGCCGTGCTTCTGCAACATCCAAGCCAACCTTCCCACGGTACAAACTAATTTGCAAGAAACATCGGATAAGAAAGAGAAATCAATACTTATACAAGATCAAATCATGATAAAAGAATGTATAAGCAATAGCCAAAAATATCAAGCTGAATATGAATGGTAATATACTGATTCTTACTCTGGGATCAATGCTTTATAACCAGAATCAAACTGAGATATCTTCTGAGCATGGTTCTTGATCTCATAATCGACACCCCACCACTCCTGAAGCACAACAATCCCAGGAGCATCCTCTTTCCCAATTACGTAGGCATCAAATGTCTGCTCGACAAATTCCCCCAACCAAAGTATAGAAAACGTTAACAAGCTAAACACGATTTGGAATGCAAGTGCTCAACAAATTAGAGAAAAAAAATTGCATAAACAATTAATTACTTTATTTTAATCATATTTCTTGGGCTCATTGTTCTTGAAGCAAATGTAAGCAAGGAATCTTTATCACCATTGATTACAACCTAGCCCTTCACTTTTAGCAAAATCCTATCTTTCTTCATCTCAGTGAAAACCAACGGTGAATAAAAGCAAAATCAAGAAAAATAAGGCGAGAACATGCTTATTGTACCCATTCTGAAATTAAATAAATTGCATCCAAACACACAAGAAAATGTGAAAGTCACCAAAATCCTTCTTTCTCCACTCAGAATAGAAACCAATCTTGAATAAAACTAAACCAGATAAAGAAAAAGAGAACAAAATAAAAAACAAAAAAAAGAAAGAAAGAAAGAAAGAAAAATGCTCATCACTCATTATTCCACTGAATACTTGTACCCACACACACAACCAAGTGTTGAATCCACCAAAATCCCGAATTTCTCCACCCAAACGGAGACCGATCATGAAGAAAACAAAACCCGTAATACAAATAATAAGCGTTCCACTCATTTGTGCAACCGAATAACTTAGCCCAAGTGAGAAGCAGTCTTACCGTGTTGTCTCTCTGAATCTGGATTTTCTTGAATGGTGAAGACGCAGCTGAGTCAGTTGCCATTGCTCGAACCTGAGAAAGAGAACTGGAGCGAGGGAAGTGGGTTCTCGCAAGGTAGAAAGCGATGGAGGATGCGGGATTGGGTTGAGTGAAAGTTGTTGTGAAGAATCGAGAACAACAAGATATCATTGCCGCCAACCACTTTCAGAATCATAAGATATCATTGTCGTGTTTTCATAAAAAAAAATCTACAAGGGATGGGGTAGCCGGGTAGGGATTTAGGCCATTTGTCAAGACTTGATATTCGATCCTCTAAAAATTTTGACCGACTCGAGATCGGGTAATTAAACCCGTTGGATCGATTATATAATTTTAAAATATTAGAAGATAATATATTTATATTATTAATAAAGTGTTTATACCTTCTTTTTTTTCACATGTTTTTTAATAATGTACCTAAAATATTTTCATTTTTTTTTTTTCCAAACCTCATAACTACAACATATATGATAACTATCACTACAAGAGTACAATGCCTATTTTTATAACATACAATTGCTATTTTATCACAATTTTTTTTATTATTTACGTAAAAATTTAAATAAATATACTAAAATTATTAAAAAATACGATTACATAAAAATAAATATTTATTTATATTATAAAAATTTTAGTACATGCATCGAATGTGTCCAAATTACTAGTATATCATAATTTTTGAAATATAGAAAATTATTTAAAAGAACTAATTATTTGTATGTACATGTTTTAGTTTAGCAAATTATAGGTTTCAATCATATATGTTACTTTTATATACTTACATATATATATATATTAAATGGATAAACTATTTATTAATACAATCTTATTGTTTTAAATTTATCAATAATTATACCTATATGTATATGCACACACAAATTTTTTGACTATGAGTACATATTATATAAATATCCACATAATAAGTAAAGATATTGAATTGATAAGATGATTTTTAGGAATGTCTTTTTGCCACATATTCCTCCTAAATCGAAGGCAAATGTATAATTTTATAATATGGTATATCATAATCAAGTTCAATAAATTAAAACTGAATATTTATTTCAAGATTGTCTATAGTTTCAAATTTTAGTCTAAATAAAGTGAGGTTGAAATAAATTCAAATCCATTGTCATCCCTATAAATTATATATAGGTATTAAATACAAAAAAATTCATGCCTAAATTAAATTATATGTTAATATGCACATCCCAATTAATTTGTCCCTTAATCTTGGTTAAGACTTAAGGGTAATCCAAAAAGGGCCACTTTATCTCAATGTTTACCCTCTTGGGCTTGTTTAAAGTTAGACTTATGAGGTATACCAATCCACTCCATGGGGCCTAGCAGAGGCAAATCATTGAGAGACTAGAGGATTGCAAGAATCTAAATTGGGAATTTGGGAGTTGTAAGAAGATTTCCTACAACCTAACTTAGGAAATAAGAATATAAGATTAGATAACTTCCATTATTTATATGTTATGGTGCAATTTTAATTAATTGGTAGAAATTTACTAGAAAATTCTAAGTCAATAGAGATTATTGATCGTTATGGAATCATCATATTTCCCGTTTTGAGCCATTAAATGGAAATATTATCCTAAGATGATTTATATTTTACGAGTATAGAAATATTAAAAGAGTTTGCATTATATCATACTAGCAATAAAATTTATACAAGCTGACACAACATACTTCGAGACCATTTGAAATTTTCACATAGTCAATCCATATGAATTTTCCTGCTAAATATGGTTATAGGATTGAAAAGTAAGTTGATTTATATTTTTTATTTGATTTATATTTTTTATGTTAAAAATAATTTATTTTTTTAAAATATATGTATTTTTATTAATTTTAAAATAATAGTGAGTACTTTATATCAAATCAAATTTGAATTTAATTGATATGATAGTAGAATGATATTGTATGTTTAAAAAGAATTTTGAGGAGAAAATGTGTACTTTTTCTATAAAAAAAATTGTGAGAAGGTGATAGAATTTTCAATTTTCATTTCCAATAAAAATAAAAATGAGGTTTGAAAATGAAAACAAACGGACCCTTAGTTCCTCAATAATATGTCTATTTATAACATGCAGCCTTAAGCTCTCTTCATTCTCTCCTTATATTGCCTCAATTCGAATTGACCATTGATTCGATCAAGAGAGAGCATTATCGCTAGATAATTTTCAACAACCTTAACCTTATTTGTGTACTTAAAATCTAGAGAGACTTTGAGGATTTGTTTAATTGATTATGCTTGATAGATGCATAATTACTCCTAATTTATTGTTTGTTTGTCTTGATATAGGGCTCATAATAAGACTTGACCCTATATTAAGTTGGAATATTAATTAAGATGTGAGAGACTTGATACATTTTTTTTGGATTGAATAAGATTCAAAAAGATCAAATTACTCTTGATTAGTATATAAAAAGTTATATTAAAATAAAAAATAAAATATTATAATAGTAAAATCATATGTTCTGTTTTAATTTACTTTTCAGATAATCTTACCAACCAAACATGAAATATATTGTTTTATCTTGATGGACTTAAAACATATTCATTTGTTTGTATATCATTCATAATCACATCACTTCAAGCAAACTAGCCCTGAGATAACTAGATCAGATTAATTTTACTTATGTACTTAAAATATAGCTAGATTTGAAGCCATATTAAATATGCGAGATTAAACTGACATATTTAATATGGTCCAGGCTGACAATTAGCGGACAAAAAAAATATTGAGTCCATCTCCCTGGAACCCTGAGAACTAATAAAAGAATAATAGGCTTGAAGGACCAAATAGGGAACGTCATGTGGTCAGCTCTACGATATAAATATATTGACTTAACCAGCGGGAAGGTATGTCTATATTCCAACAAAAAAAGCCCTCTTGAGTTGTTCTTATTGCTTCCTTAACAACTTGTTATATTTTTTGTCATTGTACTAATTTGATTGTCAAAGGTTTTTCATCCGTCAACAGATAACTCTAACCCTTATTGTATTCTAGTGGTCAAAGTGATGATGGTATAAACAGTTTGGTAGTATACTGGGTTGTAATCCAATCTAATCGACCAGTTGGGAGGTCGAGAAAGATGTTTGGTGATGTGATATTAGGTCGCATTCTACAACTAATAGTACACGTTAGGCTAACCGAAGTGTCCTCCACTAAGGCACTTCGATGCTGAAATCAGTATTTAGTCAACTAGAAGATAGAGTAGCAGAGTGAGGGCTTTGAATGATGATGGGTATACCTAGTTGAAGGGTGGCAATGGAGTATTTATAGCCTTTCTGGAGAGACTGATATGTCCATGATGCCCTTGCATACAAAAGGGGCCTTTGTCTTCACTTGATGACCCATAGGTCTTCTCTATTTTGTGTACTATTTTAGGTGGCGCCTCCTCCAGCTCCATAGGACATAATGGTACGAAGGAGGCGCGCACTACCCCGGTAGGGCAAAAAGGTGATACTTGTGATGGCACGCGTCATTAATATGGAGGCATGCTGCTTGTCGGAACATTTAATGCGGCAGAGGGGTGGTCGCGTCCGTTCAACCCCCTAGGGTCGAGATGAATACCTACCTATTAGTCATCTACGCATGTTTTGGTCCACATGGTGGAACTCTGTGGGATTCAGATATCTCCCTAGCTGAGTGCTGAATAAACATTCTCGACCTGGTTGACCATACTCTGGTCGACTGGGTAAAGCGTCGATACTCGTGTTGGCGGAAAGGCGTAGTGAGGTTGGGTCCAATCGGTAACCTAGTTGATCACCAATGGGCTGGACCCGGAAGCCAATTGAGTTATCCCACATCATACCTTTTTGTTTGGTTGAGTATTATTGGATTGGGCCTATTGGGTTATCCCATATCACAAAGAGAGAGGAGATTGAATTGACGATCAAAGTCAAGATAATAATAATAATAAAAAAAAAAAAGTTGGATTTCTACTACACAAACTAACCTCATTGCAATATGTTGGTTTATTATGTCATACATAGTACATATCACATCCTCTCTTCTTGCAAGATAATTTTTGTTCTCTCGGTAGTGATTTTTCCACATTCTTCACAACTATTTAACACATTCCCTCATCCTTTAATTTCTTTATTCAATCTTTGCCAATTACCTTTAGTCTTGATAATAATTTCTTTACTCTCTTATTTTCATTTGACTTCCATCTTAACAACAATTTACTCTTTCAAAGAACACAAATATGATTAGTACAACACACACAACATAAAAATGGAAATCCAATAATACACATAATATATATATATGTATAGAGAGAGAGAGAGAGAGGGTATTGTTATTTCATTCCAAAATTTGTTATTTGCACTCCATATGAATTTTTGTGTTAGGTCATTGACCAAAATATCCACTTACTTTTCATGTATATTAATTTGTAAGACAAATATACCCTTAAATATAATAATTATCACTTTCAATTTTGTTACTCATGAAAACATTCCACTTCAAATTGTCCAACTTAATATGAAATAATAATAAACTTGGCAAATGGGCACCTGTGGGTAGCCCAATAATGGGTAATGACGGGTTTGGTAAATTTACCCATATGTAAAATTATCCATTTTTTTATTCAATATGAGATAGTAGACCCATTACCCATGACTATGAGTGATGGGTAATCCACAATACTTATATGTTTATTTTTTTATACTAGAAGATAAATTAATAAATATTTTTTAATTTACATAATATTATTCAAATATTACTTGATAAAACTAATAAAAGAGGCTATAAATTTTAAATATTACATTAAATAAGTACTTAAAGTATGTCAAGTATTTTAGCTTGAAAAGTACAGCTTAAATGTTTAAGCATCTATTGATTTTAAGTTATATTACATTTTGAAGTTCAAATTTAAATCCCATTATATGTCAAAAGTTTTTTGAACTAAAAATTTAAGTACCACTTAAACATTGTCGTTACCATAGAAAAATGTTTTATATCCTCTAAAATATTTGTAAGGATTATATATATATATATATATACGTATGGTTGTTCACAGGTTACTTGTGGATACCCATAAGTTGGGTTAAAAAGTGGCAGGTAATTAGGCGATGAGTAAAATTACCCACATTTTATTGGGTGGAGAAAATGAAGTCTAATATTCACATTTTTTTTGGGTACCTGCAGTATGGATGATTTTTTGCTAAGTTTAAATACCAAGGTGCAGTATTCTTTTCTTCTTTTATTTCACTTTTCTGATTGAAATAACTTTACACGGCAGGTTTTATGAAATAAAACAAGACCCACATTTGGGGTGTGAAAATATACTATTTTGTAGTGATGCTATTATTTTTCTATTAAAGTTCATAGTTATGTCCTCAGTTAGATGATTGAATTTAGAGATGAGATAATTTGTTCATTTTTATGTACTTTATCAAGTTTGACATGGAGTAAATTAAGGCTATGAGTGAATCAAAACTATATTTAATAAAACAAAGAATAGTACATTAAGGGCATAATTGTCCAATAATTTAAATTAAATGATATGTTGAAAATAAAGGGATATAATGGCCAATTCCTATGGATTAAAAATCAATCGGAATACCAACAACAAACTTTGGAATACAAATAACAATACTCATATATATATATATATATATATATTAATATCTATAGAATATATTAAATATGAAGTTTGAAGGGGAACTCAAGAATACATAGGGATTATTATGTCAATTTCTGCCATCAAAATAGTCTCTCTCAATTCTCATTTCCAAGCTTTTCATTGGCAGCTGCAGGCAGCCATTCCTTCGGTGGAGAAGATCCATCGCCAATAGTAATGGACAGTGACACTGTAAATAAAAGACAAAAAAATAAAAAAGGAAAAAAAAATCAAACTATCAAAGTGGTAAAATTTCTAATAATTATATTAATCATACCTTCATTTTTGTAAATCTTTTTCATATTCAAATCCCCCCCCCCCCCAACAAAAAAAATGTTTTATTTTCTTAGGACGAATTTTCCAAAATTCTCAAAATGTGTTTGGATGTATATACTTGTGGCCATGGAATTAATTTGATGGAAAATTGGAAATGTATCCAAATTTGAGAAAGTGTCTTTGAAATGCTAGAAAATTAGAATTGACAAAAAAAGAAATTCAAAAATTGGAACAAGTATTTCTAATTCCAATTCCCCTCAAAAAAAAAAAAAAGGGGAAAAGAAAAGAAAGAAAGAAAGAAACCCATAATGCAGAAACCCAATCAAGATCAGTTACCCTAAAGTTTTATAAACCTTAAAAATTGAAATAAATAAGGGACAATTAGAATAGCATTAGGTACAACTGATATTAGCACATGAAATTGAAGATAGTACCTTTTAAATCAAGAAAATCTTCTCTTCACCTCAGGAACTTAGGTGCCATTTTGGATATTTGGAAATAAATATCAACAATTCTTGAAGCTCTTTGCCCATAGTAATAATAAGCAAGGACATGGAATAATGCCTTTTTAGGTTCATCGAACCTGGTCATCTTTTCTTGAACATATGCTTGTATTTGTAAAGAAGAAATAGGGTTCTCATATTTATATTTGCATGCCCACTTAGATGGCTTGTCACTTTCTGGCTTTGGATCTTTTCTTTATGGGGAATGATGAAAAAGTAGTAAGCATCTAAGGTGTATTTCTTTTGTGTTTTTTATTCCCCCTTTTTGAAGGTGGGTGGATGAGCCTTGGTTTGTGCATTTAGGTATGGTATATAAATTTATAGGGGAGAATAAAATATTGGAGAGTATTAATTATTATTTAGGATCTTGGCCATTTTTTCTTGGTTTGGGTAAATAATGCGAGATGTATCTTAAAATGATTTATTTATTTTTTATTAAAAAAGTAGTGATATGGGAAAGTAAGACTAGCAAACAGGCCCAACAGAATCAGCCTAGAACTAAGAATATACTGGGTTAATTGACTAATAAAAGCTATCAGTCTTCCTTTAATCGATCAGGCTATGGTTGAAAGGCCCACTGCTAGAGAGTCGTCTCGACCCGATGAAGTCATGTATTCGACTAGAGTGGGCGGAGAGACCTACGACCGGGGAGACATCTTGACCAAAATAGGTCGCCTCGAAGGGGTCATGCATTCGACCAAAGTGGGCAGAGAGACCCACATCTGGGAAGACATCTCGACAAGAATAGGTTGACTCGAAGATGTCATGCATTCGACCAAGTGTGGTGGAGAGACCCACAGTTGGGGAGACATCTCGACCAAAATGGTAAACCCGAAGAAGTCATGCATTTGACCAAAGTGTGGCGGAGAGACCCACGACTGGGGAGACATCTCGACCAGAATAGGTAGACTTGAAGAAATCATGCAGTCAACCAGAGTGAGCGAAGAGACCCACGGCCGGGGAAACATCTTGACCAGAATAGGTCGACCTGCGAGACAGGAAGGTTTCTCTCGCCACTAGTCGCTGTCGTATTTAATGCACTCAACCAGCAGTCTGCCACATTAAATACACTAACATGCGGCTTACCTTTTAATGTGGAGATCTTCACCATATCCCGAAAGGATAGATGGCGCGCCACCTAGAAAGAGGATTCCAGACAAGGAAAAGACTTAAAAACTCTCATACAAGGACAAAGGTCCTCCCTACAAGAGCAAGGGTACCACAGACATTTTGATCTCCCACTTGGGACTATAAATACCCCATTACAACCATGCCATAAGGTACGTTCACTATAACTTTGGCCCTAGCTTTGCCACTCTAAATTCTAGTTGATTATACTGACTTGAGTATCAAACTGCCTTAGCCGATGGCCTTTTCGGCTAGCCTCATGTGTGTTGCTTGGTTGTAGGGCTCGACCCGCTCTCATCACTACATTCATTTTCAACCAACTTCCTGGTCGACTAAAGTGGGCCTGGGTCAAATTCTCCAACTCCCAGACCATTAGTATCATCATTTGGCGCCGTATGGGGGAAATAGAGTCCATAACTTGAGAAATAGTAAATATGAGGCGAACTATTTCTAAAAGGGAGGAGGCCAGAAGATCTTCGACTCCTCCCCCTCGTCCCCAGTAAAAGTAGGATGTGGCTGGACCAAGTCCCCAGCCAGAGCAGGTGGTAACCTTGACAATGCCATAGCTTATGTAGATAATAAGTGATCAAATATCCGCCCAACTTTCAGCTTAGTTATCTGCAGTGCTGCAGAAGCACAAAATCAATCAAGTCGACCCTGTAGTCGACCCTATCATTAAAGAATGATCAAGTCAACTCCATAGTCGCATGATCAAATTGATTTTGAATCAGTTATTAAAGAATGATCAAGTCGCCATAGTCACATGATCAAATTAGTTATTAAGGAATGATCAAGTCGACCCCAATATTAAAGAATGATCAAGTCGACCACGTAGCCACATGATCAAATTGGTTTTGAATCAATTATTAAGGAATGATCAAGTCAACCCCGTTGTCGACCTAATTATTAAAGAATGATAGAGTCGACCTCGTAGTCACATGGTCAAATTGACTTTGAATTAGTTATTAAAGAATGATCAAGTCGACCCCATAGTCGGATGATCAAATTGGTTTTAAATTAGTTATTAAGGAATGATCAATCCAACTGTAATAGGAGTATTAACGAGGTGGGGACGGGGATAGCCCCCTCGCCTCTGTCCCCGTGGTAGGTACCCGTCCCTGTTCTCCACTGGGGAGACGGGTACCCACGGATTCTTAATTTATCAAATTCTTAAAAAAAATTAGAAATAAAAAAAGTACTAAATTTTTTCAATAATGTAAATTACTTCCAAAATTAAAAGATTGTCAAACATAAGTACATAACACACGATATTTAATTATATTTTATAATAAAATATTAAAAGATAAATAATACATAAACATAAATTTTGAAAAAAACATAACAATTCGTCAATCCCTCCAAAGAGCTCTCCATTTAGCTTGACTCTTCACAAGAGTTCTCTATTTAAATTGGCTCTTACAAAAATATATGTATTATTAGAAGAAAAAATAATTCAAATAACCAAATATATTTCGATATTAATTTAAAAAACATTTACATCATCATCTTTATCCTTTTGTATTGTGAAGCATTCAAAGTCCATTTTTGCTTTTGAACAACCTTGGGGAAAAAGAAAAAAGAAAAAAGTTAATTGAGGATTTGTAAATTAGAAGCATTACTACCGATACTAAAATACTTAATTTAATTAAATTAATGGGTAACTGGTACCCACGGGGATGGGGACTGTGATCCTCGTCCCTGCCCCCGTTTAGCAAACGGGGATTAAATTGTACCTGTCCCCGAATCCGTCCCTTCGAGGGGAATTCCCCGCAGATACCCGCGGGTATGGGTAATTTTGCCATCCCTAATTTTAAATCAGTTATTAAAGAATGATCAAGTCGACTCCGTAGCCGCATGATCAAATTGGTTTTGAATCAGTTAATAAGGAATGATCAAGTTGATCACATAGTCGCATGATCAAATTGATTTTTAATCAGTTATTAAAGAATGATTAAGTCAACCCATAGTCACATGATCAAATTTGTTTTGAATCAGTTATTAAGGAATGATCAAGTCGACCCCGTAGTTGCATGGTCAAATTGATTTTGAATCAGTTATTAAAGAATGATCAAGTCGACCCTGTAGTCCCATGATCCAATTGATTTTGAATCAGTTATTAAGGAATGATCAAGAATTAGTTATTAAAGAATGATTAAGTCAACCACGTAGTCGCATGATCAAATTGGTTTTGAATCAGTTATTAAGAAATGATCTAGTCGACCCTGTAGTCGCATGGTCAAATTGATTTTGAATCAGTTATTAAAGAATGGTCAAATCGGCCCCGTAGTCGCATAATCAAATTGGTTTTGAATCAGTTATTAAGGAATGATCAAGTTGATCCCGTAGTCGACCCCATTATTAAAGAATGATCAAATCGACCTCGTAGTCGTATGGTCAAATTGATTTTGAATCAGTTATTAAAGAATGATCAAGTCAACCCCGTAGTCGCATGATCAAATTGGTCTTGAATCAATTATTAAGGAATGATCAAGTCGATCTCGTAATTGCATGATCAAATTGGTTTTGAATTAGTTATTAAAGAATGATCAAGTCAACCCAACCCCGTTATTAAAAAAAATGATCAAGTCGACCCCGTAGTCGCATAATCAAATTGATTTTGAATCAGTTATTAAAAAATTATAAAAATTTAATGTCAATAAAATGAAGAAAATCAGCTACTCCCCACTAATTCTCATCGTGAGCTCGATTAAGACTCGGGAGTGGGGGGACTCCTGATATGAGGAAGTAAGACTAGCCCAACAGGCCCAACAAACCAGCTCAGAACCAAGAATACACTAGGTTAATTGACCAATAAAGGCTATCAGTCCTCCTTCAATTGATCAGGCTATGGTCGAAAGGCCCACTGCCAGAGAGTCGTCTCAACTCGATGAAGTCATGCATTTGAATAGAGTGGGCAAAGAGACCTATGGCTGGGGAGACTTCTCGATCGGAATATGTAGACTTGAAGAGGTCATGCATCGACCAGACTGGGCTGAGAGACCTATGGCTGGGTAGACATCTCGACCAGAATAGGTCGATCTATGCCCAATAGAACCAGCCCAGAACAAAGAATACACTGGGCTAATTAACCAATAAAGGCTATCAGTCTTCCTTCAATCGATCAGGCTATGGTCGAAAGGCCTATTGCCAGAGAGTCGTCTCGACCAAATTAAGTCATGCATTAGACTAGAGTGGGCAGAGAGACCCACGGCCGGGGAGACATCTTGACGATAATAGGTCGACCCAAAGAGGTCATGTATTCGACCAAAGTATGGTAGAGAGACCCACGATTGGGGAGACATTTCGACCAGAATAGGTCGACCCGAAGAGGTCATGCATTCGAACAGAGTGGGCAGAGAAACCCACGGACTATGAGACATCTCGACAAGAATAGGTCGACCCAAAGAGGTCATGCATTCGACCAAAGTGCGGTGGAGAGACCTACGGCCGGGGAGACATCTCGACCAGAATAGGGAGACCCAAAGAAGTCATGCATTCGACCAGAATGGGCAGAAAGACCCATGGCCAGGGAGACATCTCGACTAAAATAGGTCGACCCAAAGAAGTCAGGCATTCGACCAGAGTGGGCGAAGAGACCCATGGCCGGGGAGACATTTCGACCAGAATAGGTCGACCTGTGAGACAGGAAGGTTTCTCTCGCCACCAGTCACTGTCGCATTAAATGCATTCAACTACCACTCTGCCACATTAAATACACTGACATGCGGCTTACCTCCGCATTAAATGCTGAGATCTTCGCCATATCCTAAAAGGATAGAGGGCGCGTCACCTGGAAAGAGGATTCCAGACAAGGAAAAGACTTTCAAGTCCTCATACAAGGACAAAGGTCATCCCTGCAAGAGTAAGGATACCACGAATATTTTGATCTCCCACTTGGGACTATAAATACCCCATTGCAACCATGTCATAAGGTACATTCACTATAACTTTGGCCCTCACTCTGCCACTCTAAATTCTGGTCGATTATTCTGACTTGAGCATCGAATTGCCTTAGTCGAGGCCCGATTCGGCTAGCATCATGTGTGTTGCTTGGTTGCAGGACTCAACCCGCTCTCATTACCACATTCATTTCCAACCAACTTCCTGGTCGACTAAAGTGGGCCTGGGCCTAATTCTTCAGCTCACAGACCATTAGCATCATCAAGTAGAATTTATGTACTCAGCTTTAGGGGTAAGTAAAATTATCTATTAATCGAAAAAATTGATTAATTGATTGAATCGAAATTGAATTTATTAAACTGTTTTGTCCAATTGATTTTTGATTTGGTTAATAGTTAATTTTTTTATAAATTTTCAGTTAATGGTGCAGCTCGATTAATTTCTATAAAAAACCAGTCAAAAATCAATTTAACCGAATTTTAATAAATTCTCAACCATTGTGTGGGTTGGTCGGGCTTTTCTTTACAAATTATATAACTCTGGGAAGAATTAAGAAGCATTGGGCACTAAAAATAATGAGGAGTAACTTTAGATTTATGGAGTTTAGGTTATATTCTTGCCGAATTGTTTACTAGAAAACTACTTATGCAGATACATTCTCAACTAAATAAAGTTGTAATTTTTGGATTGAGTCCATTTAATTCTAATTTTTCTTGCTATAATCTAATTAAAAGATGTTCAAAATTCTCCAGAAAAGGGTAGGGTATGACAATTTTTAGATATTCTACTTACTGATGCATTTGACTTGTTATATGGTATTGAAAGTTCTTTACTATGATTATGAAAATGATTAAATTGATTGTTTTTGCTTGAACTGCAATAATTAAGTTTCCGTTTCAACTATAATATTATGTTGTTGAATAATAATATTGAAAAAATAAAGATTAAATAAAGATGGGTCAATTGGTAAATTATCCAATAGAACCAAATTTTTTTGGTTAATTTCATCGGTCAACCAAAAAATTCAATTAACCGAAAAATTCAGTGCGGCAAACGGTTAATAACTTTCATACATTATTAGTAAATTAACCAATCAATTAATTTACTGAAACGATCGATGCTCTCCCCTACTCAGCTTGTTATATATTTTATTGTTTGAATGAATTCCAAATAAAATATTTGATAAAAATAACTCTCTCTTCATTTAATTTGTAATATTAAAATTAAGGATAATAATTAAAGTTTCAGAAAATTGGTGTGTTTGAAATATTCGGACTCATTTTTTTAATCACAATATGCATTTTCACGTCATTATTTGTTGGCATGTTTCAATTTGTTTAAATGTAATCCAAGCAGGTTCAGGTGCTTGGAATCAAAATAAAATATGATTACCTCGATAAAAGTTTTCCTTCTTTCTTCCTTTACATTATTTATGGAACCTAAAATTGCCTTTACTTTAATGAATTAAAATCTACTTCTGTTTTAAAGGGTAAAATAGTGTATTTATTTATCTATGAATTGAGAAGGCCATGATACCATATTAGACTACAAAAATATCATGGACCAAAAATACAAGTGATAAATTGTGCATATATATTTTATTTGTCACGTCATATCTTATGATGCGAGCCAAATGAGCCTTAAATAAATTAAATAGTTGTAAGATATTATGAAAATGACAAAAAGCTATTCATTCATTCATTTATAAGAATATAGGAAAATATAAAAAAGTAAAAATTTTGAATAAATATACAAAAAAGACAAAAATCTTTTTCACTAAAATTTAAGATTTAAAAAAGAAAGAAAAACAATTATCTAAGTTGGCCAATTGGTATCGAATGACCAATTAACTCAGTGATATTACCTTCACACATATAAATGTATGATAACTTTTAATGTGTGTGTGTTAATAAATAGAAAAACAATGGTTAATTGGTCAAAGATTTCAACCTTCCTTAGCTACATTGGGCCTCACCTCTTTTGGGTCACACATTCAATTCCACAGCCCCCAACAAAAACATCAAAGGAACCCAAAATAACAAATCCAAATTACAAATTATCCAATATTTTTGCTCCCATTCTCCTATACCATGCTTCCTTCATTAACCTTAACTAATCCTTCTTAGCAATAACCCTAATTTCCTCATCTTAGGAGAAATCCTTGCCTTATGGATAGCTCTTTATGTTCAAGTAAGTCAATGGAGTGAAGTTAGAAGGGGAAGATTTTTCCTATTCTTATGTTTGATTCCTTGGATTCAAATAGCTTATAAAATGCTCTAATAGCCTATGTAATATTCCATAGAAAGAGTATCTTAAATAGTCTAAAGATTTCTAATAAATACCATACCAATTCAAATACTACATATTTGTCATTACTAATGATACTAACAACTTACAAGTTAATTGTTGGCACTATTAATTTTAAAGTTGTCATTCCGTCAAAATAATACCTATAGTTACTTTACATTTAATGTCACAGACTTTATTTTTTAAAATATAATTTATTTTCTCAAAACTATTATCTCGACTTAAGTAATGATTTGGGCATTAACTCTCAACTATTAATTCTACCGCCAACGATGAAAGCACGCATAATTTATATTTTTCTCATCATTCATTTATATATCTGTGTCGGATCAAACTAGCCCTTAAAATTTGAAACTTTGGAATGTTACAATACAAATTTCATTTTATAAAATAGATTTTCATTTAAAAAATTATCCTTTTGACTCAAATAATGAAGCAACTATTAACTCTCAACTACTACTTTTATCAACAATGATAAAAATATATATATAAAATTCATACCTTTTGACATTTATTTAAAACTTTGTGTTGGATCATATTAATCCCTAATTTTGAAATACTAATGACTACTTACTTATATAGTCATTTCCTTGTGGGTTTAGGAATGTGTTCCAATAGCATGTCCATGCATTGCTTAGACTAGTGACAATCATTACAATGATGCATTTAACCTAGAGATTTCAAAATTTGCTCTTTATAGTTATCATGTTTTTTTATTTTGGTAATAAAGGATAAAAGCTTCTATATTATTGTAATTCTATTACTTATTAACTTATATTAGTAAATTGATTTAAGTAAATGAAATCTTGTTTTTTTAATTTAAGAGGTTGTTTGACTAAGAAGATCTTATAAAGTATTTTTGAAACTTATATGATATCAAATCTTATTTTCAAAATAAACTCTTAAGTACTGTTTGAGTAGAATAAGATTATATAGTTTGTAAGATATTAATATCAAAAAAATTGTAATTAATGTAGTCAAAACCTAAAGAGTTGTTCTTTTTTTTAAAAAAAAATATTTTAATGACAAATCAAAAGTTCACTCATTTTACGTAATTAAGGATGAAAGTTCGCTCATGTTATGCTTATACGAAGTAATTTGATTTATGTAAACAAGTTTTGGCCTTACAATTGACATACTATTTGTATATGTTTATCTAAAATATCTTATAAGTTTTTAAATTTTATAAAATATTTCTAAATTCGATAAGATGTCATGCTCTTATTTAAAAATAAAATTTTATAATCAATTTGAATAAAATAAGATCACGTAGTTTATAAAACTGATAATTTTGTTAAAAATACTCTTAAAATCTAATTTCTAATTCTAAGAGGTTATAATAAAAAGGTAAGTAAACAAAATCCAATGTTGTTTTACTAAGTGATTTTGGGGAGGATGCATGAAGCAAGATGCACGTGAGACGCCAAGAATTACTATAATCTCATAGAATTGAACAACACATCTAAGATTGTCGCAATTTGAGGAGTGAAACCATCTCTCATAAAAACCATGCAAACACGATGAATTTATACGTGCGTTAGGACAAACTTCATTGTGCATACAAATAACCCCGCAACCCCACCCCACCCAGCCCCACCCCACCCTGGTTTCATTATTTTGCTTTTACAATTCCAATTTCCAATGGACAAAAGTTGTAAATGGAGGAGCATTCAAACCGGGGCCGAAGTATAAGGTTTCACCTATAAATTGTCACAAGCCCCCATTGTCAGACTGTGAATTTCCCTGCTCAACTCTCCCTCTCTCCCTCCCTCTCTGTTCATCATTTCTTCCCATTTGAGATTAATATACAAGAAAGAAGAGAAAAAAAATTAACCAAGTCTGATATATATATATATATGTATATATGGCCCCTGATGTCTCTGGAGGAGGCTTGAGGAATTCTTCATCAGCTGTAAAGAGCAGGCATTTGTTAAAGAAAGGGCCATGGACAACGTCGGAGGACATGATCCTCGTAGAGTATGTTAAGAAGCATGGGGAAGGGAACTGGAATGCTGTTCAAAGGAATTCGGGCCTGATGAGATGTGGAAAGAGCTGTCGCCTCAGATGGGCTAACCATTTGAGGCCTAATCTCAAGAAAGGTGCATTTTCTCCTGAGGAAGAAAAACTCATAGTTGAGCTTCATGCTAAGCTTGGCAACAAATGGGCTCGCATGGCTGCCCAGGTTCTTTCTTCATTCTTAATCTTTTTGGTTGATTTCCCTCTGTGTGTGTTTTTTTTGTGTGTGTGTATATAGTAAAGGGCTCTTGATTTTCGAATTATTAAGAGCAAACTTCATATCAAAGTCTATATAAATCTTTTCTTGTCTTCGATCATTCTTAATCTTGTTGGTTTCAATCTGTGTGTGTTTGTATGGTAAAGGGTTCTTGATTTTTTGAAGTTATTAAGAGCAGAGTTCAAAAATCTTGTTTACTGTTCAGTTCTCTTGAATTGATTTTGATTTCTGTCAGTTGTTTGTTATAATGTCTTGGTGGAAGTGAATTTCTTTTCCTCTGTGTAAACAGCTGCCTGGAAGAACAGATAACGAAATCAAGAATTACTGGAACACCAGATTGAAGCGTCGCCAACGTGCCGGTTTGCCAATTTATCCTCAAGAATTAATACAGCAGGAACAGCAGCAGCTGAATTCTTCGCAATCACCTTCACTTTCATCTCTTTTAGCCTCATCACACTCGGCAAATCCCAATCCTTTACATTTTTACGACAAGTTTAGTGCTTCATCGATGATGAATCAGCCTAATACTCCATATATCGATCACCAGTTGAAGCTTTACCGCAGTGACAATGGCAGCCTGGCCCTGTCGTTGGCTGCCTCAAATTCAACGTTCTCTTCATCCACCTTATCTGCAGCGCCGTTTTTCAACCAGGGGCCGTCGAATCCATTGCCAATACCTTCTCTTCTTCAGCATAATTCTCTCAACTATGGCATCAATAACATGGGGGTTTTAGGGCTGCCTTCAATCCAATCACCGGTGCAGGGGAGTGTAACACCGGCTGCTTCTTCAAGCGACTTTGTGATGGCGACAACGTCCAGTGATGGTGCCGAGGATTATGAGGTGGAACTGGGCTTTTCACAGCGTAATAACAGCGGTTTGTTGGAGGATTTATTAGGGGAATCTCATGCTTTGGCTTGCCCTGATAAACAGGAGGGACCTTTTGTTGCTGCAGCTGGAAATGTGAATGAGAATGCAGATTTTGGTTTTGGCCATGGCAATGCCAAATCTGATAATAACTATGAGGGTATGAACTCTTCTTTTGTCTCCTCACTCATCAATTTTTGTAGCTCCAACTGTATTGCTAAATGCAAGCTTCAAATCAATTTTAGTTAAATTGACATGCATAGAGACCTATACACAACCATGTATATTAGTTGTAAAGTAAATTTCGTTGGTCGGAAAATTCTCACATGAAGTCAGTCTGGTTAAGAAAAAGTCATTATTCTGCAATATCAGCGTTGCTAATAATGTTGTATAATGATGACCTGTACAAAGCTAATAACGTGGTATAATTATAATATGTCGTCCTGACAAAGTTGGGTCCATACCGTTCGCTTTACAGTAAAGAAATATATGTGTCTATAATATGGTATAATTATGACCTACCGTTCTGACAAAGTTGGGTCCATGTCGTCTGCTTTACAACTTTACAGTAAAGAACCATCTAACGTCAATATTTATTATCAATTTTGGACTTACTTATTGAATAATATTATATTGTGAACCTAATAAGGTGAACTTTAAAGAGTTTATTGGAAGGATACTTAGCTTAGGTCATTGTAAGACGTCCTTTCTAATGATATGTGTCTTTATTTGCAAAATTGTTTTCGTAACATTTTTGTTCTTATATCATTCACAAGATTTAATTCAGTAAATGTAACAATAATTATCGGATTCATGTCTCAATATGATCTAATTATTTTTTCTGGACTTATTTCCATATTTCATTACTCTATGTTTGTAACTTGGCACAGGTCGAGAAGCTAAGGCTCCCGGAGAGGGCATCGCTTCTATGGACGATGATCTATTGAACCTTCTTGACAATTTTCCTCTATCTGTACCAATTCCTGATTGGGATGAAGGGCATGGCAATGATGAATCACCCATCTTGACCAATGGTACAAACGGCACAATAGAAAGTCAACCCAAAGCTTCAGAGTACAACCTAGTTGCAGCCTCAACAGGGACTGGAAATCAAGACTGGCACTTTGGCTCCTGCCTTTGGAATAACATGCCCAGCATTTACTGAAATTGGTCCCATCTTCAAGAATTCAGATTTAGGAAGACAAAAGATTGAAGGATTTATATCTTTTGAATCTGTCTATTTAGTTGGATTTGTAGACTTTGGTGTTTAGTTTCAAAGTGTTGTGTTAGTTTGTGAAGTACTTTTTATAGCTTTAAGGCATTGTGTAGTATTACAATGGACAACATATAATGTAGTTATTCCAAGTTCCAACCAAGTAGCATATTTGCTCACTTGGTTTGTGAATGTGTTTGAAACTATTTGAAATTAGTGTTGTGTTGATCAAATTATGTCAAAATTGGTATTTGGGAGAACACTTTCTCTCCACATGAGAAAAAAAATAGTCAAATCTATTTCTTATTGCTTCGGCTGTGAAATCTTTTCTCGAATCTAGTTTGATCGGACCTAATTATATGTAATAAATTATCTTGACACGAGAAAAATAATAAGTAATTACTTACTACTACTTTCTAGTAAACTTCATACATAGAAAAACTTTGATCAAACTTAATTAATCACATATCCTTTAATATATTTCTTGTAGAAGACAATTTTAGTAAAAGTTTGATATTATCTTTATAATACTGCCCTAGTGAATCATAGAGGAGAGTTATTGGATTTAGCCACCGCAAATTGATCAAAGTAACACAACTTTTCTTCTACTCTTGGCATTATATATAAAAAAGGAGTTACTAATAGTGTCATATCACGTATTAAGCGACACTTTGAATTCTTTATTCCATTCCCTATTTTAATTTACAGTATTTATGTAAAGTGTATTCGATTATCAATCAGTTATTTTTATAAGAAAATATTTAACACATGTGTCATATATATATGAAATGAAATATGAGATGAAATATAAAATGAAATAGAGGATTTAAACCAAAGTGATTGGATTTTTAAGAAAAATAATGTTTTCATTTTAAGAAACAAAACTTATTTAAATGTTCTAAAAAGAAAATATGAGCATAAACTTGAAATAGAAGAATTTGATTGGTTTGGAAGTATGATGATATAAAATTTTGTTTAATATCGAATAAGTTGATAATTCTAATATAGTTTATAAGTTGTTTACTTTTATCCGCTTCATATGTTTTCTTGTAAGGACAAAATCAACTACTTACTAATTTGATTTCTCATAAGAACAATTCACTACCGTATAAGTGAATGAAATAATATTTTATAGAATCGAACTTTCATGTAAGATAATAAATTCATACATCATCGAAATAATTCATCGTTTAAATGACTTTAATATGAAGAAACCAATTTCAAATAGAATTTTCTACTACCATTTATTTCTAAAATCATTATTGGTCCTCCACTGGGATTTGTATGAATTCAATGTTAGCCATCAAATCTGAATAAGAAAAATGTAAATGATTGGGAAACTTCCATGATAATTCCAATTTGGACTAGCATGCCACGTAGTAGGGCTGAGCTAGTCTACTTTATCCGCAATCTCGCCTTTGCTAAATTTAGAAAGTGCTTCCAAAAATGGTCTAATTTTAGGTGGACTTTTCATGCATATAATAACATTTTATATGAAAGTTGTTATTAAAATAATTAAAATATATATATGCAGCTAGCAACTAAAAATTATGGATTTTTCAAAAAAAAAAAAAAAATTTTTGAATTCATCGATCGATCATCTACACAAAATATAGTACAATCATTAAAATAAATAAACCATTGATGAATTTGTAAAATGAATTTAAGCTAAATAAGATGAGCGAAGTTGAAGTTTCATACTTACTAAATTGAATTACATATTCTAAATATGAAGGTAGAGAGAAAGATTTAATGGATATGATCCATTAAAAAAAATATTCATGATAATTAAGAGATAATGTATTTGAATACGTAATCTTGTTTTGATTTGCAATCCTCTAATAATAAGTTATAATATCTTTTTAGTTTGAATTTAATATAATTATATTTTACCAATCAGATATAGGGATTTGAAACTTAGAGTCAAACATATATATATATATATATAAATTCTTTTTGTTCATATATCTCAAATAAAAAATTATATATTTTTTCTCTCAGAATTAATATCTCATTCGACTCAAATTCAACCATAAATATTGCGACTATTTACAAACACTGTTTAAAAAATGGACCGAACCAGGCAGTCGGATCGATTGAACCGTCCATCGCCCTATGAACCGGTAGACAAAAAAGAAAAGGTAGATTAAAAAAAAGGTCATATTTTGTGAACGGTTTATGAAAACCAGACCGATTCATTTATTTTCTTTTTTTCCCTTTAATTTTTGGCACATTTAATTATTATTATTATTTTTTGGCCTGATATGAACCTTCATAGCTAAGATATATATTAAAAAGGTAAAAACCTAAAATACTCAAACAAATCTATAAAATAAAAGCCCCAAATCAAATCTAACATTCTAATTTTCAAATCTTGCTAGAAGGTAGAAATGTGTAATCCCTTAACCAACCTACGTGCTCTTAGTTGTCTCATCCAAGAAATTCTAACTTATGAAATTGAATAATATAATTTAGATTCTTTATATTTTATATTTAGTATTTTATTAATTTTTAAGTAAACATTACGATTCAATTATGATCTGACCAACATGTGAATTAATAAATCATGAACCGATAAATTTTTCGATTCAATAAATGATTCGATTTTTCAAATACTATTTACAAATGGTCTTTCCTAGTTATCAGCTTGTGTAAGGTTCATGCAGGCCATACCCCCAACTTTTTCCCATCCTATTTCTCCATGATTATCTGGGGAAAAAAAAAGGATAAGATAAGACTTATTTAAAAAAAAAAAAAAAGAAGAAGAAGAAAAGATGTGGCTTAGGTAATGGGTGGTAGCAAGTTTCACGTTGTATCCATTGTATTTAGTACTTTAATATGGGAACTTTAAAAAGAAAAAGCCTAAATGGCAACGTCATGCCCGCAAGGCCATAAAATCAGCCAAATAATAATGACGGTTTGTCCAAATCATAAAAAAATAAAATAAAATCCCAAAATTACGAAGTTGTAGGTTGAAATTTCTAAATAACATGTTGATATTTGTAGACTTTTGTAATAATGTAATTATTTATTTAATCATCTCTAGTTGGTGAGTAATTAATTATTATGACGATGAAATGGCGTGTATTTGATTGTCTACATAAAAAAAAGTAAACTATATGTACAGATCTTGTATTTAATATTTATAATATTATAGAAAGAAATCTGCTTTGAATATGGAGTTAAATATATTTTTAATCACTTGACATAATTATTCTTCCAAATTTAACCTTATAATCATATTTAGACACACAAGTTAGTAAGATTTTAATTAAAAATGCCCTAAAAACTACAAAAAAGAATTATCAACAATATTATTTGTGTACCACCACATTTACAGCCCTAATATTTCTAAAAATAATATTTTTGATAATTCTTTTAGCAATATTTTTTGCATCAATTTATTCCGCTTATTATTTGAATCTAAACTTGAAAAATGATTATTCGGCATTTGTTTTCAGATATATTAAGTAATATGTTTTTCGTTCCTTTTAATTAATTAGTTATTTTAATATAGTAATATTTTGACCAATACAATTTACATATTCTTTTGTCTGATTCTTTGATTGCCATCATTCTTCCCTTTTTCTTTTTTGAATCAATCTTTACTTTTATGATTTGACAATAAACTGCAATTTGTATATTATTAAGAGAATTAATTTTTTTTATATAAAAAAATATATGTGCGAGAACAGCATGCATAAATTGCTAATAATATGAAGAGAAAATGAGAAACAGCAAGTGGGAACTTTAAAAAGAAAAAGCGTATATAATATGTCATACACCAAGGCCATAAAATTAATTATTTGTAGGTTTATCCAAATAACAAGGTTAAAATCTCGAGTTGTGTATTGAAAAGAATTAGCAAAATATTAAAAATTCTGCATAACATAGAAGAGAAGAAATCATGAGAAAGAGTAAGCAATAAGTGAAAAAAGAAATAATGATATAAAAATCTAGCCTTATCCGTTTTTTCTCCTATCCAAAAGAAGGGGATACGACTGTCCAACACGCCAAAATGTACTAAAAACTATACTTTACATTTGATTTTTAGTGCAACATATAAATTAGGTCTTGGATTTATCTAATTATAGCATACCAAAAGAATTGAATTTGATAGTAGAATTGTTAGTGGTTTGAATAAGACAACAATTTCCCTCATGACAACCGTGATAGATAAAATTCTGAATGAAATCCAATTTATCGTAATCGATTAGTTAACATGCTGGTTAACCGTATTTTGAAATATGAAGAAAAAAAAAAAAATTATTGACTTATCAAATTATCTATCGAGCCATGAAAAAAATTCTACAAACAACATAAACAAATCTACTATCTATTTTACGTCAAACAATATGTGAAGTAACTCCCGATATATCAGTATAAGCAAAACGTGTAAGTGGATCGACTCATCAAGTTCCATTGAAATAGGATCCACACAAGGAAATGACTTGCTAGGAAATATTCAAATTTTTGTAGCAACTTAAAAAGTAGAAATACCTATCAATTATTTTTCTATTTCAAATATTTGTTAAAGAATCGACTTAAATATATATGAAGTTATGAACACATATCAAGCAAGTATAACACCACATGAAGGTTTTTTTTCTATAATGTCCTCAATACAAAAATTAATAACAAGATATTGTGCACACACTGCATGTAATTATTCGTGAATCAATGAGAAGTTAGCTATTAATTTTTCCAAGTTACTTCTCTTGGTGGTCCAAAATCCTAATTCACCGAATTATGATGTTTCGAATTATGATGTTTGGGAACATAGATAACAATGTGTTTATATACAATAATTTTTTAAGTTAATGAGAAATTAGCTTAAATTTCTCTTAAATAATCCAAGCCAATAATCGGAAATCCTCGCTTCAATATATAGGGCATGAAATAATAATAATAATAATAATAATAATAATAATAATAATAATGTGGTCGTACTTTTTACAAATTATTGAAAAATTGACTTTCTATTTTTCTTCACATGTAATTATTTATAAAATGATTGAAATACTTCCCCAACTTTCCTTCGCCCACACACACACACACACACACACACACACAAGCCTATCTGCATCGAATCATGTGGGTATAACAGAGATGGCATGAATGAGAAGAAGCGGCCGTGATTTATGTCTTGTCACTACATGCAAAATGTTAAAAGACTATTTTCCTCAGCACCACAATTTAAGCCTCCGAACCTGTCCTCACCACATATGCATGAATTGCAAGAAATGATGGTGATAACTGATATGTCTTTATGCCCTGGTTGTCGTACAATCCTTTGTACCTCCTCACACTATATTAACATCTGCACTAAATTTAGGAACCCTTGTCCCCTCAACTCTTTCCTGCATACTCAATTATAATAAAATTCGATCCTAAGCGCCATGTCAAACATAACAATTTGCATCAATTTCTGTATAGTTAAGGTTAAAAACTAGTGCAGCCCCCATCAATGTGACAAAATTAGCCAACTCGTATTATCAAAGAAATAAAGAACCAGCCATGCCAGAAGATTAGCCGAAAGTGACAATAGTTCATAACATAGATGGTCATCCCTTGATTTCTTGAAGTAAATTTTGGGCAGTGATGCCCATTGCAGATATAAGTTATTTGCCAAAAGCAGCTGGATTTAAAGCCAACACGACTAATTTGTGCTGCAAAAGAACACTACTAAGGAAACAAACAAGATCAAGGAAGAGATACTTCTGCTCAGGGCTAATCCAGCTTAGGTCACAAACAGGAATTTCAGATCAGCTTCTGTTAGTTTTGCCAGAGCCTCAGAAGATCCACCAATAGTCCTGCAGTAGAATAATCTGGTTAATCAAATTTCTTTGGAAAAAAATATGGAAAAGAAATAGACTCAGGAGGTGGACAGCTAAAATGAAGCCAAAGAAAGAATTGAGAAGAAAGAAAGAAAATGCAGTCACTGAAAAGATCTCGGTAGAAGAAAAGAAGTCAATCAAGTACTCTAATGTAAACAAGAGCACACACAAAGACAAATATATTAAAAAATGGATCATTATACATTTCAAAGCACAATTAATCCAACATGTTCTAATTACAAAAGTTATTACAATCCTTTAATTTTTTATATATATATATTTTTAATTATAATATAATTCCATTATCTTGTGTATTTTACAAAATGTGTACCAAGTGTTAGCACTGTAGCACAGTATAACTAGTATAACTAGAGATATATGAGGTAAAGAAATATTCACACTTGAAATTTGACTTAATGTACTATATCATTATTGTTGTAATATATAATGTTTGGCATCGATACCTATAGAAAATGATAGTATTTTACAAGTATTTCGTTTAAAATAATGCACATGTCTTACACAACCAATAGGGATGATAAAATAATCTGAGAACATAAAAGCTCAGCTAGATAAGAAACAATGCCTTTTTTATATGCATCTCCTCGTATAGTTTGCACACGAGAAGATCTGTTTTAATTTCTTCTCATTTCAATACTAAATTTTTTAGCAAAGTATCATCAAGAACTTGTAATAGAATTTAACTTACCCTTCAAACACCAATTCTTTCTTCTCCTGCAACTTCAAAATCCTCTCCTCAACAGTATTTTCAATAATAAACCTCACAATCCTTAAAAGGGAGGAAAAAATAGAAACAAATTATTTTTACTGTGTAAACATAAATGAATGACATAATAAATGATAAGAAACAGTCAGGAATGCATAACTCGTTTAACTTACCGGATTGGTTTATATTGGCCTATTCGATGTATTCTATCCTGAGCCTGCCGCTCCACAGCAGGATTCCACCAAGGATCCATCAAGAAAACCTGGTGTTATCCAACAGACAATGCCATCAATCACTTCAGCATTATGATTGAAAAAATCAACTATAAAATCCATGAAAGATTTCATCAAATACATCAGAATCACACACATTTAATCAATTCTGGCATGTTAAGAGTCATAAGAAAGATCACATCCCCTCTTATTACGAGGCCAACGAGGAAGGGGTTCTCAGTTTGCATGTGCCTTGTGTGTGCTTATGTTGTACTTAGATCCGGACAGGCAGCAAGGAAGGGCATAATTATTTCCATATAAGGCCCTAATGATATAACCATCTTCCACCCAATATAAGCAGAATTAACTTAAGATGATGTAAATAATGAATTAACAAGTTCAAAACAAGAGAAGAATACGTGTACAAATTAAATCATCTTTGCATTACATAAATCAAGAGTCTTACATGCGATGCTACTGTCAGATTGAGGGCAACCCCCCCTGCTTTCAAACTCATTAGAAAAATTCTGCAATTAGGATCCTCAGTAAATCTTTTAATAGCAGCATCTCTGGCTCCCATGGACATGGACCCATCTAATTGAACACAGTTCACTCCAGACTGAAGAAACACAAATCATTACATATTTCTTTCTTGCCATAATACAAATGACAACAAAAACAAAGCTTTCATATGAAGTGTACCTTTTGAAGGGCGTAATGTATGAGATCCAGAAAAGATGAGAATTGGCTGAAGACAATTCCCTTGGCAGAACCATCCCTTTCAACCATAAACCTAATTTCTTCCCTCTGTAATTAAGCAAATTAAAAAACAAGCAAATGTAGCAGATTCATGTAAAATGCATATGATGAAGGAAAATGAAAAGAAACTGCAAAATTAATCAAAAATGAAATTTACTCGTATTTTTGCAAAAATGTTCATATTGACACATATATCTTTAGATACAATTGAAAAACATGATGAATTAACTAAAGGTAATGTTTCAAAACAGATGTATAAATTAAAATCTCTTTCATATTTAAGTTCTCTCCAAGCTTTTCCTTCATGCTTTTCATCTAGAACCAAAGCATGAAAAGACTGATTTTCTAAATATTTTCTTTGCTCAGGTGCAAGATCCAAAATAGCGTACTAAACTTACCTTACAGCTCAATGTAAAACAGTCTCATCTCAAAGAATTCAGTACAAAGAAAACTAGATTTGAGATTTCCTGCTATTTGGGCCAGGATTATCTTTTTATTTCAAGTCACTAAAACTTCTCCATTGTTAGTTTTCATTATTGATTTTCAATCTCCTGAGTGAATAAAAATGTTAGAAAGAAAAGCATGCTGGGCCCCCACCCCACTCAATAGGAAACCACAAACTTGACACTAAAACTCAAAATCATTAAAAGGGGCTTCAGGCACACGTGAAGAGCAGTTTGTGATGGGTCATGTGAGCAAGTGAATCTCTGGCTGTGAATTCTAGCAGATTTGGGTGCAATACCAAGATCCTATGACACCAGTCACCATGAGGCAAGCGCATGTGCACACTGCCACAACTACACACTCACAATGAGAGAGGAGAGTAAGTGAATATAACTTAATAGCCAGAATTTCGATGACTGGCTACTTACGCATAGCACCTTCCATTCATTCAATATATTGAAATCTCAAAGAGAAGGATACCTAAAGAAAATGCAAAACAGGGGAACAGAATTTCACATACTGGGAAATTAAAAAAAGAATAGCAAAAGGAACATGCTTTGCCAAATTGTCAATTTTCCTTCTTTTTTTTTTTTTTCTTCTCATAGTGGGCTTAGGGTTCATTCAAATTTCACATACCAAAGCATCTATCTTTGTACTTGTCTGAAAGTCATCTAGCTGAATTCTATTCAAAATACTTGAAGCTCTGAATCCTTTAATAGTTGTTTTTGAACTCTGCTCCTTGCCATCCTTATTAGCCGTGAAATCAACAGTAAGTGGCTTTGAACACGAAGGGCAAGAATTTTGTCCCATGCTAGCACCATAATCAATCAAACATGGCTTGCAGAAGACATGTCCGCATGATGTAACCTAAAGAAGCCACAAAATGAATAACCAGAAAGGGTTTCAGAACTACAAAAATGGAGAGAAGTATAAGGAAAAAAAAGACCTACTGGTTCCTGAGTAAAGCAAAAACGCAATGAGATCAAAATAAACCTTTACAAAGTAACTTAGAAAATACAAGAAGCTGCAGAAATCCAAATAAAAAAAGCTTTAACTAACTCTTGCTTTTCACCATTAGTCAGTTAAGAATGCTTAGTGCTAGCTATGAGATATGGCCTGGAACAGAGAATGAGCCATGCTAACACATGTAAACTGAAGAATAAAAGAAACTGTAATATCTTATCATGATATATCAATCACAAATGATTATAATCAAATGTTCAACATAAACTGAACCTCAAACATATGAGAACATACTTTCACTTTACAGAATTCAGTAACAATCTAATCTACTTTGGACACCAACTTGTAGTGACATCATTCTATAGCCAATATCTAAATCTACTTGTAATGACATCATCCCATAGATAATATCAAGAATAGTATCCAAGTGATGCTTGAAGAGAATGCAACTTATTATATGTGTATTGACTACTGAAACTTATATTTAGCAATACTTCAGACACTGGAAATACCCAGTAGCATTAAATGTGCCAGTTACATGGAAATACCTGCAGAGTAGTATGTAACTAGCCAGGCTTAAGCTAAAGACATTTGAAATAGGCCTCTTCAAATGTAAAAATATGGAATATTCAGAAAAGAGAGACTACAAAACGACAAAAGATTGTTTAGTCAAAAGTTTTGGCATTAGAACTCACCACAGTATCTTCTGCAGGGTCACAACATAAACTACATTTTACATCATTGCTAGTATCAACTGTTTTACCCTTTCTTTCCATAGCCGTAAGAGAATATTCCACAAGGTAAGGATGATCAACTGCCTGCATTGCCATAGGAGAGAAATAGGATGAGGTTTATAAAAATGTTTTTGTTTTAGAATTTAAACATATTGGAGGTACAGTGGTTGAGGGATCAACAAACAAGCATATTGTGCAGCAATTTTCAGCTTCACTCCCTACTCAGGCGCATTCTTATTCAGTGAAGAAACAAGAGATGATTGATCCAATTGTGAGTACCCTCCACATCCACACTTTTAGACAACAAGAGACATTAAACTTATTGGTGAGGATAAAGCCATGAAGTTGGAGGTTGCAGATTTTCACAGGCACAGCAATCCTGAAGTGTTTACTGGTTGGCTTCATGGCATAAAAAGCCTTTTTTAAGGTTGTAATGCTTTAGTTAACAGAGGAGAGTTTTCCTTACCAAGATCAAATTAAATGAAGCAGGAAGAGCACGGTGGACATTTCGATGGATTAACTCTAGGCCTGGAGAGAGAAAAGTGGAGATGTCCCTTCTCCTTTTTTCTTCCTCTTCTTCAGTTCTAATTTGGCAAATGAATTATTTTTTTCCATCAAAAGTTCATTACTTGGCAAAGCCAATCCTCTACTGATAAAAAGACTAAGCTAAAACAGCCCCATGTTATGGTAAGTTGTTAGTATGTACTGAACATGGCCCTAAACACAACGTGATGATGAAAAGCCAATGAAATGCCAGGATTAGATAGTAAATTCTGTTTACTTTGTTCTATAAAGTCTGAGCAAAAGATATTCATAACAATGATGTGTCAAGGGTAAAATGCATCAAGATCTTAGTATATAGAAAGAACCCACAACCTGTCGAAGGCGAGTCAGAAGATCAAATATGTGAGCATAGTTATTCAACACTGTCCCTGCATTAACATATCTGCAGATAGAAAATAATATGGTAAACACAAAATCGAAAGAAGATTTCAATGAGCCAGGTGAGCAACCCTCAAAAATAGGTCAAGTGAAATGATGGCCACTTGACTACTTCCTTGAAAATGAAATTCGTTACCAATAATACATGGCTGTAGCTAAAAGTACAAAAACTCTCCATTTAATAACTTAAATGGACACATACAGAAATTGATGACATACGTATTAAACTGTGCCTGGCTTTCATTGTACAATGCCGTATAATAATCTTCTTCAACAACATCCAGAGAATCCCGTCTTAAAGTAACCTGAATTTGAACAGACCCATTTTATACTAAAATACTAAATCAAACTAAATGTTCGAGTTTAACTGGTTTAGAATCAAAAGCATACAATTCTAGGAGGAAGCGCAAGATCAGCTGCCCTGCCCTTTTTTGTGCGTCTTAATACTATGCTTTTCAAAATTTTTTGCTTTAACAAAAGCATAGCTTCTCTACCGAACCCAGCATTTCCAGAATCTTGTATTGGCGAGGCAACATACTGAAATGGGAAAAGAGGTACAATCTCAGCATTGCCTTAGAAAAATTAAAATAGCAGGAAAAGAAAAGTGCAACTATCAGCTGAGCTACTTACTTTGTTCCACCAGCAGAAGTGCCGAACATTTTTATGAGCACAGCCAGGACATTCTGCTGATGTACTGTATCACAAACAAGGTTCAGATATTTATGCTGCTGCACAAAATGGGAAGTACAACGTAGCACGGAATGAGAAAAGCTAAAACAAAAGGAAATGAGATGACTCAGGTTAGATATCTCTTTCTTGGTGGTTTCAGTGACTTATCATAATTTACTCTAACTCAACAGCTATGAATGCTAATATGCATGGACAGATAAATAGTAATCAATAATACTAAAACAATACAAATACCAGAAGGAGGCAGTTGACCACATAATAAAAACATTCTCAGGATACATTTGATTGAGAGAGAGAGAGACAGAGAGAGAGTAGTTCCAATCCTCCACATAGCGGAGGGATTCAAACAACCCTCCATGTAATTGCCGCCCTGGAAGGGAAAGAATAGACAACATTTCTCTGTGTTTGACGTTACAAAAAAAGGCAAGGGGAAAAGAATGTTATATATTCAATGCCTCTTCCAACTCCTCAATGTTAGAAGGGATTGGAAATTGTACATGAGGAATGATTCATTATTTCTCCTTCCGCTCCACCGCTATACTTCTTAACAAATCAAAGGAGAGGTGGGCAACCTTCCCCAACTTCTTTCTCCTCCAATACATCCTTGAGCCTTCCTCCCAAACATCCTAAGCCAACATACTAGTACCTGTGTTAATTGCAGGGAACTATGGATCCTACAATTTTGAAAAACCACCAAAGGATGATAATAAAATTCTGACAGGAATCTCCACTCAGCAAGTATTGACTCCAAAGAACATGCTGAAAAATTTCTCAGTGAAACAGACCACAATTTTTACAGAAGAATAACAGAAACAGATATTGGGCTAAATTGGGATCAACCATCACAAGCCCGACCCGATAGATATCCAACTTTACACATATACCCATACCAGTCTTGTTTTCCTTACTTCTCCATGTCTTCTTTTTTTATAATTTTCATTTTTTTGTTGTTTTGTGTGTGTTTTGTCCTCTGTCCCAAGAACAGGGAGGAAGGGAACAAGGTAAAGAGAGGAGGGAGGCAGATGAGGCTTTGACCTCCGAAAGCATCTGGTCTGGATATGCATAAGCTATACCTGTAATCAAGCGTACGGCAATCACAGTCCTTGCAGAAATAATAAGAATACGGAACTATCTGGAGAAAGCGAACCTGCACAAATAGAAATGTTTTTTGTTATGCCTAAACAGAAAATTTTGAGTGGGATAATCCCTTTCAACACTAACTTACAAGAGAATAGAGCTCTCCCACACGATTCTGAAGGGGAGTGCCACTTAAAGCCCATTTATATGAAGATTGTAAAGCAAGAACAGCTCTAGTTGTGTTGCTTCGTCTCTCTTTTATATAATGAGCCTGTGTCAAAAGATAGTCCATCCCCAAGGAAGGAAAGAGTCATAAAGCAAAAGGCAAAAGAAAGGCATTGATTGATTAACACTGACCTAAAAAAATCAGAGACTCACTGCAACTTGAGGAAAATGAATTTCATGTAGAATGGTATTCAATCATAGGAAACAAAATGAACGAATTTGACCAGTAGGGCGGGAGAGAACAAATTATGCAAAACAAAAAAAACAAGAAAAGAAGCACATGCACATAAAGATTATTAGGAGAGATACACACTGTTCACCATTTCTCCCATTGTTACATGATTGATTAATAACTTTAAAGCCTTCTGTTGCCAAAAAGTAATGCATGACGAAATGCCGTGGGGACACTATAAAGTTTTAACATATAATCTGGAAACATTCATCATGCCACCTCCTTAATCATTAAATGAATAAATGAAATATTTTTTTAAGAAATTGAAGAAATACATGTATATATATATGTTACAAGCAAAAGCAAGGGCATGGAGATCTGCAGACTGGCAAAGGAATATAACTATAGGAAATTGTTTATCAGCCCCATCCCAGATCCTTGTGAGCATAATGGTAGTCTTTTCAAAGAAATGACTCTCATAAAAAATAAAATAAAACAGATGCATAACAGAAAAGCAAAAACTGTCACACTTACCTCATCCAATATGATACGCTCCCACGTCATGGAGTGCAAAACAGATTTTCTTGCAGGCGAGAGTCCTCCAATCACAGCAGAATTCTCAATTAAACAGTCATTCTCCATTTCCTTGTCACCATTATCATGCTTCTTTCCTTCATCGCTACTTGTATTCCTCAAACTAACCTCAAAGTCTGACACTTTCATTGGCTTTTGTTGTTTCTTTTGCTGCTTTGACTGCTTATCAGTCTTAACAGCATGAGGTCCGCATATATACCTCAAGTGAAATTTCAGTTTATGATCATAAAATAACTTTCCACAGTATTGGCATTTCTCTTTAGGAGGCATTACATATTTTCTGTATTCAGCCTCAACAATTGAATATGTTGTTATAACAAAATCATACTCAGAAAACTGATAAAGATTTTTGGCTCGGTTGGCACCATGATAGACAAGCACCTTGGTGCTTCCCTTTGAAGTGAACCGGTCGATCTCACTTACCCACTGCATCACAGCTACCAAGGGGCATATGACAAGTGTGCCTTTTATCGCTGGTAACTCTTTTGAGAAACTGGCTGAAGATGTGGGTACTTCATGCCCACAAATTCCCCTCAAGATATTTCTTTTGAGAAGAACGAGTGCTATTGCCTGAAGAGTCTTGCCCATCCCCATCTCATCTGCAAGGATGC
The DNA here is from genome assembly GCA_018894105.1 of Jacaranda mimosifolia. Lineage (NCBI taxonomy): Eukaryota > Viridiplantae > Streptophyta > Magnoliopsida > Lamiales > Bignoniaceae > Jacaranda > Jacaranda mimosifolia. The sequence goes on along the minus strand of CM032118.1, from coordinate 2,299,496 downwards.
CTCCCCTGACAGCAGACTCCTCTTGCTTCAAAGCCCAAGCCAAGAACTCTTTTTGGTATCTTAGTAGCGGTATTATCAAGTCATCTGAAGGCTCAACAGTTTCTGTCACCATTTCATTTTGATTTATCAGGTCCATATCTAGTTCCAAATTCTCTGCAACCCATCTGTTATTTTCTTGTTCTAATACTTCCCACATCAATACAGGTCTATCCTCCTTCTTCTTCTTACTCTTCTTTTTCCTCACAGATTTCTCCTCAAAGACTCCAGTAGAATCAAATTCCACTGGGTCACCGTACATTTCTGCCTCAATACCTCCATCCATGTCTCTCTCTCCATCTTCATCTTGCTTGTCCTGAACCTTGCGACTTTGTCCGTTCCTGTTCTTCCAAGAGTTCCTTTTCCTCCTCTTTGGGACATTATTCAAAAGATCATCATCACTTTCAAATGCAGTCTCCAAGGCAAAATTCAAGCCTGGAGCCTCTCCCTCTCTGATGTCTTCAAGCACACTCAACAAATCTTCACCCAAATTCACAAGATGCACAGTGAGTGACACCTCCAAAAGGGGGGTTGGTGACCAAAGAGAGAGAGGGGAGAGAGAAATTATAAAGTAACAAAATAGAACCTCTCCCTAACTCTGCCATAACAGTCAGTTTCATAATTGAACAATGGTAATAACAATTGACAAATCAATATTTAACATTAGGGTAGACATCCAACTAAGTTACCAACCCAAACATATGACATTACCAACCTAAAATTTCAATCGCCGAAATTATGCATGATACTTCTGTTCCTATTCAAACAGCCATCAATAAACAGCAACTTATAGGAATAAAATTGATCCTCATTAACATCATTTATTTTTCTCACTTCCATTTACATATTTAACTACTTCACTAGAATGGCTGGTGTAATGGCCTCAGGGGCAATGACACTTCAACAAAATGAACATTAGTTAGAAATTTCTAAAACTAGATTTCAGAAAAGGAACTGGCAAAAGTTCGTGAAATATATATCCATATATACAAAAATATTTGCAGCACAAGAGAAGCAGGGTTTTGATGTGAAACATTTTCCAATATTCCATTTCTCGAGGATGAATACAGTTTATTCAGGGTGGAAATTTTATTAAGAGAAAAAAAGAACACCACAGAAAGCTTCGAGAATCTCTTTCTGGGCATACTCAATCTTATCAGTTTCCATCCCAGATCACATTAACAAAATCCATTCTGATACTGGGACACTAAATTCAGGAGGAATAGCAATGCAAAACCTAGTACAGACCATTCCTGTGTTGTATATTCAATTTGAGACTTCAGAAAAGAAAGGTTAGAATACAAAGACAAACCATCCACTTGAAACCACTAAAGCACATTTCTAATTCACCCAAAACCACATGCACATTCCCGCGCATACCTTCATCAATCTGCGCATTATAATCAGAATCCGAGGACATTCCCCCAAAACAATCATCTTCAGAACTCTCCCTGTCCTTGAGCTTCCCTTTCCCTGCTCAATTTCAATTCTCAAAGCCCACACTTAATAAAAACTAAAAACAATAAAATAATTCCACCCACCCAGCCACACACACAAAAAGAAAGAAAACATACAAAAATTGACAGAAATAAAGTATTCACATCAGAAATCAACAGAAATAACCCACAAAACAAGGGAGACCGGAATAAAGAAAACGAAAAACAAACAAACAAACAAACAAGAACGTACCCTTGGAAGAAGAAGGGCCCGGGTCGTGAGAGCGCAGCTTCATCGTTTGATTTAAAGCAGACTGAACTCAAGAAAATACAGAAATTAGGGTTTCAATAATTTTCGTCGCTGACCAGTCCTCTGTATTTCTCATTCGAATTGGGAATTAGAAAGAAAAAGAACGAGAAAATAGAAAGACGGGGCGGGTGAGGGTGAGGGTGGGGTGGGGTTGGGTAGTTGTGGGAGTGGGGCAAGTGAGAAATTTCGCGGCGGGAAAGGCTTTTTTATTCTTGCCTTTTCGAAACGGCTGCGGGAGCCCAAAAGCTTGCTTGGTCCCCTTGGACCGTTTGAAATGGCAAATTTGCCCTGTGTTCCTATTTCACATTATGTTTAAAATACTATATATGGTCCCCTTAAATTTTTAATCTATATCAAATTTAAAATATTTATTTATATTTTAAATGACAATATGTGTTTTTCATAGGGGCACTTATTATAAAGTACCAAAATCACTTTCCAAATTCATATTCAGTCTCCACTTGAATTTTTATAGAGTGAGCTTCCTAGTTTTGTTAAAATTTTAAAGATCACTCTCTACCCACTTGATTTGGCAAAAATACCCTTAAGTATAATATTTTTCACTCATTTTTTCATTCTCAAACACTAAACCCTACCTTCATCTTTCATTATCAAAAAAAAAAAAAAATCGAAGAAGCAAACTGAACTTGACGAAGCGAATGAGGAGCCCACCACTAGCACGACCACCGCATTTCCTCCTTCTCAGTTTATTTTCATCATTTTCAGTTTATTTTCTCAGTTTATTACCAAGTTATTCTCTTCATCTTGTATTTTTTTTCTTAATCAGCAAAAAGAGTGTTTGTCGAAGATGTGGGTATGAAAAAGGAGATGAATTTTTAAGAACTTCGGACTATATCATTTGTATTGAATTTGTATTAGTATATAATTTGTTTATGTAAAGTATATTTAACAAGAAATTGTAGTATAAAATATTCAGTCTTTCAGTACATTTTAAAAGAAATTGTATTATATAATTTATTTATCTAAAGTACATTTTACAATCAATTATAGTATAAAATATTCAACCTTTTAGTACACATTATTATAAGTGGTAGTATATAATTTATTTATCTAAAGTATATTTTACAAGTAATTGTAGTACAAAATGTTCAACCTTTCAATAAACATTATTTGAAAGTTGTAGTATATAATTTATTTATGTAAAATACATTTTACAAGCAATTGTAGTACAAAATATTCAACCTTTTAGTACACATTATTTGAAAGTGATAGTACATAATCTGTTTATCTAAAGTACATTTTACAAATAATTGCAGTACAAAATATTCAACATTTCAATACACATTATATAAAAGTGGTAGTATATAATCTGTTTATGTAAAGTACATTTTTCAAACAATTGTAGTACAACACATTCAACCTTTCTGTACACATTACTAGAAGTGATAGTATATAATCTGTTTATGTAAAGTACATTTTACAGGCAATTGTAATGCAAAATATTCAACCTTTTAGAATACATTGGTATAAGTGGTAATACATATGTAAAGTACATTTTACAAGTAATTGTAGTACAAAACATTCAACCTTTCAGTACACATTATCTGAAAGTAAGAGTATATAACCTGTTTATGTAAAGTACATTTTGCAAGAAATTGTAGCACAAAACATTCGAGTTTTATACTTCAACCTAAAATTGTATTTCATTTTACCTAAAATTGTACTCTGTTATTTAAGTTTTATACTTCAAGTGTTCTCCTAATTGATTATCCAAAATTGTATTGCAATTGCTAGCGTCTTATACTTCAAGTATTCTGAAATTGTACTTCTTTTTATATAAAATTGTACTTCATTTTACATAAAATTGTATTCTATTATTGAATTTCTATACTTCAAGTGTTTTATTTATTAATTATCTAAAATTGTACTGCAATTACTAAGGTTTTATTCTTCAAGTAGTCTAAAATTGTACTTTTTATATAAAATTGTACTTCATTACCTAAAATTATACTTTATTTTACATAAAATTGTATTCTATTATTTAAGTTTTATATTTCAAGGGTTCTACTAATTGATTATCCAAAATTGTACTGCAATTGTTGGCATCTTATACTTGATGTTGTTTTTGAATTGTAATTCTTTATCTGAAATTGCACTTCATTTTATACTTCACTTTACCTAAAATTGTACTCTATTATTGAAGTTATATACTTCAAGTGTTTTATTTGTTGATTTAACATGAAAATGTAGCATGTGCATGTTTTCTGAGATATTAGTGCTTTTGTACTTCAATAAGGAAAATTTATACTTGATTTCAAGATATATGTACTTTATGGCAGCAATTATGTACTTGATTTCTTGTTTTTTATACTAATAGTGATGAACTTGAGTTTTGTTCCATGATTTGCATTTTATTTCTTAATAATTAACAACTAAAACTCTAAAAATGTGTGTAATATTTAGTACGATATGAATAAAATAATGTTAAAGTATTAAAGTGATAACCACTAGTGTTCAACGAATCAGAGTTATCATTTGCAATATTCAAAGTATACTTATACATTGAAAGTTGTAAACACATCAGCATTTGACAATCATATCCATCCTATCACCCGTACAAATATGTACTTCATCTGATTCGATAGTTTCAAAATATTGTATTTGACCCTCACTATAATTATTAGAGACTAATTATTCAATTGCATAAAGTGTACTTCAACATAGCACCATATGTACTTCGTTTGTTCTATACTTGTACTTCATTTACAATATATTGTACTAAACCTCGCTATAATGTTTCGCTTTAATTGAAATGTACTTCAACATAACACCATATATACTTCGTTTGTTCTGTATTTGTACTTCACTTTCGCATATTGTACTAAACTTCGCTACAATATTTCACTTTAATAGAAGTGTAGTTCAACATAACACCATAATACTTTATTTGTTCTGTATTTATATTTCATTTCCCGCATATTGTACTGAACGTCGTTATAATATTTCACTTTAATTGAAGAATATTTTAACATAATACCATATATACTTCATTTGTTTTAATTTGTACTTGATTTCCAGCATATTGTATTGAACGTCACTATAATATTTCACTTTAATTGAAGAATACTTCAACATAATACCATATATACTTCATTTGTTCTGTATTTGTACTTGATTTCCCGCATATTGTACTGAACCTCGCTACAATATTTCACTTTAATTAAATGGTATTTCAACATAAGAACATATCCATGTATATATAAAAAAGAGTTTTCTTCAATGCATCAAAATATTTTGACCCTATCTTGAATTTCACATGCTCCAATTTAACTTGAAAATATTGGAGGAGCAACGAGAGCAAACCTCATTATGTCTTGCCCTTGCTATAACCAAATAAAGAAAAATTAGTATATAAATAAATTATATACTGCCACTTTTCAGATAATGTGTATTGAAAGATTGAATGTTTTGTACTACAATTGCTTGTAAAATGTACTTCAGATACACATATTATATACTACCAATAAGACAATGTGTATTGAAATATTGAATATTTTGTACTACAGTTGCTTCTAAAATGTACTTCAAATACTCAGATTATGTACTACCATTTTCAGATAACGTGTATTGAAAGTTTGAATGTTTTGTACTACAGTTGTTTCTAAAATGTACTTCAGATAGTCATATTATATACTACCACTTTCAGATAATATGTACTGAAAGCTTGAATATTTTGCACTACAATTGCTTCTAAAATATATTTCAAATACTCAGATTGTGTAATACCACTTTAAGATAATGTATATTGAAAACTTGAATATTTTGTACTGCAGTTACTTCTAAAATGTACTTCAGATACACAGATTATATATTACACTTTCAGATAACGTGTACTGAAAAATTGAATATTTTGTACTACAGTTGCTTCTAAGATGTACTTCAGATATACAGATTATATACTACCACTTAGACAATGTATACTAAAAAGTTGAATATTTTGTACTACAGTTGCTTCTAAAATGTACTTCAAATACTCAGATTATGTACTGCCACTTTTAGATAATGTGTACTGAAAGGTTGAATATTTTGTACTACAATTACTTGTAAAATATAGTTCAGATACACATATTATATACTACCACTCAGATAATGCATACTGAAAGGTTGAATATTTTGTACTATAGTTGCTTCTAAAATTATTTCAGATACTCAGATTATGTACTACCATTTTCAAATAACATATACTGAAAGGTTGAATATTTTGTACTATAATTGCTTCTAAAATTTACTTTAGATACACAAATTATATGCTATACTTTCAGATAATGTGTACTGAAAGCTTGTATATTTTGTATTATAGTTGTTTCTAAATTATATTTTAGATATACAGATTATATACTACTACTTTCAAATAATGTGTACTGAAAACTTGAATGTTTTGTACTACAGTTGCTTCTAAAATGTACTTCAGATACACATATTATATACTACACTTTCAGATAATGTGCACTTAAAGGTTGAATATTTTGTACTACATTTGCTTCTAACACGTACTTCAAATACACAGATTATATACTACACTTTCAGATTTGTCCTTAGATAGAAGAAGAAGAGGAGAAGCAAGAATGGCCTCCGCTATTTCCGCTTCGGAATTGCTACTATAAGGGAAAATCTCTTTAGAGAAGGAAAGTCCTAATGAAAGCTGGAAGGTAAGTCAATTCTTTTAGGATAGATCGAAAGTTCCATCGATTTAGGTGTAGGAGGAGTAAGGGCTTTTAGCCTAGGAAGACGACGGTGCTAGAGAATCAGTGATTGGGGGAATAATGATTGTCGAAGGGAGGTAGCGGTCTAAGCCTCTTAGGCTTGGCACAGGAACTCTTCTCTCACCCGCTGGAAGGAAGTGATGTGACCCTGGTACTAAAAGTTTGAATGTTTTGTACTACAGTTGCTTGTAAAATGTACTTTACACAAACAGATTATATACTACCATTTTCAGATGATTTCAAGGTATAATTTCAGGTATAAGAAATATAAACCCCAAGAAAGTGAAGTATAACTTTCATGTCTTTCAAGTGCAAATCAGAGATTTATAAATATTACAACAAAAATCATATATTTAACAAATGGGTTAAAATTTGTAACAACTAAAAAAAAGTTCAAACAAAGAAAGATGAGAAAATCTACCTGCAAAATTTATAAAACTGAAAAATACACACATTTGAAAGAAAGCAAAGTCCACGAAATGAGTAGCAGAAAACATACCTTTTTGAACCATGTTCTTTTCCTTATGTTCTTCGCTCCTTATTGGTGCTCTTGGTTGTTCCATTTTCGCAAGTTGCAGAGTAGTTGGGCTTTTTTTTTTCCCTCCTTCTTCAGTCGATTTTGTTTTCCCTTTCCTGTTCTCTCTTTTGTTCGTACCCTTTTGTTGGTAGACGAAAGGTTGTTTTTCGTGCCTTTTGTTCTTCAGAGGAGAAAACGGTTTCCAAATGAAAAAAAAAACGTACTTTTGAAGAAAAGTTGTCATTTGATAGAGTGGGGAGAAGAAAACCGCTGTTTACTGATTTTTTTTTGTTATTTTAGCTAGGTACAAGGGTATTTAAGTCTTTCTCAAATATTTGGGGAGTGATTCCTAAAGTTTTGGAAAAAATAGAGAGTTTAGTGTTTAGAAAATCAAGTGGAGAGTAAAGTGTAAAATGAAAGTAGGCAAAGGGATATTATCTTAATTAACCATTTTTAATAAGTTATGTGTACTTTATTGAATTTATTTTATAAGATAATGCATTTGAAAAAGTTGACGAGGGTTGAGTTGGACAGAAAAAAATAATAAGGAAAATAATTTAAAGAGAAAATATAAGCTTGGGAAGATGAGAGAGTTAAAAAATTGATAAATTTTTTTTTAGAGAGTGTTTGGTTATGTTTCCCCAGAACAATATTGTTTTAGGGAAACATAACCAGAACATATTCTCATTTTTCCTCTAAAACACATATTTTTCAATATGTATATACATATATTATATATACATGTTATTATATTTTATTATTATTTTAACATTAAAAAAATCACTTAATTTCATTTTCACTCCAAAAACCAAACAAAAAAAATATTGATTTGACTATTACAGTAAAAAATGTCTCACCAAAAACATAAACAAACATACCAAAAAATAACTTTCACATTCTCCAATAATTTATTCTTCCAAAACACATAATAAAATCACACAAAAAACATAACTAAACATTCCCTTAATATTTTTTTCACATATGGTTAATTTAATTGATACATTTAAATATTCTAGTATCCTCAAACTTTATAAATAATAGTAATTGTGGGACTTGATATGTATACTAAATTTTTAATATGTATTTCATCTATTTAAATATATTTGCTGAAAGTATTGAAGGTAAAATATTTTAAACTTGCAAAAAAAAAAAAAAAAATTTGCATGATTAATTAATCACGATAGCAATGCGTAAATAAAATTAAATTGTGGTTTTACAATAAAAGTTTGAACTTTTACTACATCATGTGTTAAAACCCAATGCAAACTCAAGATAATATGATTTTATTGAAAAATATAATACCAAAAACTTACATGAAAAGTAAAATACGTATAGGGATAGCAATGGGGCGGATATGGCAGGACTTGAAACATGCCCCACTTACTTTCTATTTGGACTTGTAACCCGACCCATCCCATCCTTTCTTTTAAACCTGCCCCGCTCCGCTTCACTTTAGATCCCTAATCGGCGGGTCCAACTCTCCAAATCTTTTTTTTATTTTTTTATTTTTCATTAAAATATATAAATTTACAACTCATATGTTTTCGAAATTAATTAAGATAAACATACATAAAGAATATGTATACACATATAGAAAATAAGAATTCAATATACAATAAGTTTTTAACACTATTTTTTTAAATTTAAAATATATATCCACATTAATTGATTTTAGTATATTCTCCATCATTTTTATGATGATTAAATGAGTACAAAAGTATTATTTATTTGATAATATATACTATTATATATCTTAATTTTTTATTATTTTATGTACATATATTATATAATATATTATATATTTATTATGCGGGGCGAGTTCGATCGAATTTATTTAAATTCATAACCCGCCCTAAACCCGGCTGGGTCCATGAAATTAGGATCTGTAACCCGCCCTCGAAAGCCATTTATTTGACTCCTAATCCCTAATGGGGCAGGTCTGAGCACGTGGACCGATCTATCAAAACCCATGCCTAAATATGTCTATTGCATCACATATAATTTTATTCTTCATACAAATTTCAATGTATTTTACAAAATACATTCTCTGAGAATGCATATGTTTTTTTCTTTAAATATCCAAAATACAATCAAAACTGGCCTTTGATTTTTCAATATCCAAACTGTTGAGCTTGCTAATCACATTTGAAAATATCTATTTTTGAATTAATCAAAAATCAAAAAGAAAGATAAGTTCTAAGAATAGAAAAATATATTATAAATTGAATGTTCAATCAACTAAATTGATTTATTCATGTCTCTCACTTAAGTGATTATGAGTCACAAAATTATAATAATTATATTCGTACCCAAATATCCACTTAAATCACGCTGATGTCGATATTTTTCATATTATAACATATTATTCCTCTCAATAATTAACAACTCTCTTGGGTATATACTGAAATGATTGGTATGAAATTTCCCAAAATAAATAGACCAACATACAACTATTCTACTTAGATATAAATTCAAGCGATTGTAAATTATTAAATAAGAACATAACAATAACATAAAATAATATTAACACATTATATATGATATAGCGATTCAGATTAATATCATAAATAAAATATTAATATTATTATACATGATGTAAGCCTTCATATCTGCAAGATACGAGCTTCACCCATACAAAGCCTATCACAAATAGTCCAAATTCTCCCTAAGTAGAAGAATTTCTTGATAGAGTACTTACAGTCTGTTTGGTTTTATTTTCAAATGTCATTTCCATTTTCAGTCATTTCTAAAAATTGAAAAGTTAGTTATAAAATAAAAATAGAAATTGAGATGTATTTGGATGAAATATTAGAAACTAATAATTAGGATACGTTATAGGATTGAAAAGTAGGTTAATTTATATTTTTTTATATTTAAAAAGATTTATTTTTTTAAAATATATGTATACTTTATTAATTTAAAAATTATAATGGGTATTTTATGTTAAATCAAATTTGAATTTGATTGATGTGTAATAGAATAATACGGTAAGTTTAAAAAGAGTTTTGAAAAGAAAATGTGTACTTTTTCTTAAAAAAATTGTAAAAAATTGTTTGTTTTCAATTTTCATTCTCACATGAAAATAAAAATGGGGCTTGAAAATGAAAACAAACTGGCTAACTTTCCCAAGCCCCAAATACCAATTCAAATAACAATGTTAGCATCAATTAGAACTAAACACATTCTTGATGATCACTCTCACTTTTACAGTTCATTTTTTTTCCTTAAGTCACCCTTTTCACTAGAATACTTCCATTGGACAGTGAATAAAGATGGAAGAAAACATACAAACAAACACTCATCAAAGTCCAAAAGTTGGGAAACAAAGTAGAATAAGCCACTCTTTATTAACAAATATGACTGATATGCAGACTCAGGTTTCCTGCTTTGGTTGTTTCTTCAAGATGGAGCGGAGGCCATTCGTTAAAGCACAAGTCGACGTAAGAGACGCCTTCAGTATGCTCAAGGCCTGGGCCAACAAAATGATTCACAATTAGAAGGAAAGATCATTTCTTTATCAAAAATTGACATAAAAGCTAAATCATTACCTCTTCCAGCCCAATCTCAACGTCCACTTCTTCAACTTCAGATAACTGGATTTTCATCCCACTGAAAATAGAAAGACTAGAGGACACAGACAGAGGCGTAACAGTTAAATCGTCGTTAACCATATACATTCCCGGCCCCCTAACGTAACTCCCTTGGCCTTTAGGGTCAGTAACACCAACAGGTTTATTATAGCTTATTATCTTGAGGCTACTTCTGCCGGTCGACGAGCATACTTCTGAAAGTTTTTTGTCGTCCAAATATAGCTCTCGTGTTTGTTCATTGAGGGAAAAAATTTGGTTCTTGGAAAGATACATGGGAGCAAGATCCGGATTGAATGGATTGTTTTCCATGGTCTTCAAATACTTGCTCAAATTGGCTGAGCTTCTGTGTAAATTATCTACGTTGTTAAGAAAACTGTTGCTGCCCAAAAGGGATTCTGCTCCTGCCAAGGGGATAGTGAGGAAACTGAAAAGAAAATCAACGAAATCTTCCTCTGCTTGAGCAAACAAGAACCTATTCGTAGATTTTTGCACCATGATTTTCAAAATCATCTTCGCCTCAGTTCTAGAAGTTTCCTTCTTCTCAATCTGATGCAGTAAAGAATCCGTTTCGAATTTTGCTGTGGCGGAATTCTTCTGTCTTTTGCGCAGAATGAGGTCAGTTAATGGAGTCTCGGAAAAAATTGATCCCCAGAGCAAATCCATGATCTGATGGAAAACAAATATCAGATAGTTAAAAAATAAAAGTCCAAAAGATGAAGCATTTGAGAAAGATTACTAGGACAGAATCAAGATTCAAGACTCACCTCATTGAATCCAATGGTAAGAGTTCTTTGCTCAGCCCAATCTCTGTCTCTAATGCCAAGATTGCTGAGAGTTTGAATGAGGGAGCCTGCGTCGTTAGGCAGCAGCATTCTCAGATCATCACTGATTAAGAAAGAAACGGTTTTTATCATAAAAACTTCATCAGCATCAGGAGCAGCTTGAGTCTTTGAATCTGTTTTACAGACTATTTCTCTGTTCATAGTTTTCCCACAATGGCGGCATCTAGCAGTATCATAGTACATGCTTATATTCGAATATCTAGAATAACCACAATTGGAGTTGTCACAGATGAAGTACTTGGTGGGCTGAGTATCATCTATATTGAGCTTCAGTTTAGAACACTCATCTTGGAAAGAACTTCTTGGATTGAGCAGCATCAGCTTTCCCCCCTCAGTCCAGAAATGGACATTCTCAAGATCTGCTAAACTATTGTACAAAGTTGTCAAGCTTCCAAAGACAGGTGCCTCATCTCCATAGTGCTTCTGCAGAAGTCTCACAATTGTCCCCAATGGCAACGTCAGGAAGCTTAACAAAACATCTGCAAAATCCGCGTCGACTTCTGCAAAAAATACCTTAGTTTTGTCTTTATTCATCATAACTTTCAAAGAGAACTTAGCTTCATCGGTATCAGACATTTTTGTTTTGTTTGGGCGTACAAGTTGAGGATTTTGAGACTAATGATATCAATATTTGGGGCATCCTCCCCTTTTTATAAGCTAAGAATTAGTTAAGAATATGCCCCCAACAAATTTCTTACACCCAATATGTACTAATGTAATGTCCTTTTGTAAAATATTCAATATAAAATTACAAATAAATTGTTATCACGAATAAATTTTATCATGATTAAATGAGAATAAAAAAAATCAAGCTTTATATTTTTTCGCTCTCATTCAAAAAGCACAACCTATCTAGATGTATTTAGTACGCATCTCTAATTCATTGTGAATGTACTATTCTATTTGTGACATTGTACATATATTGGCAGAATATTTAGTATCATTAGTATGTTTGCCATGTATCAATTATATTTTATGATTTATTTTGCCTAAATATAATGAATCCGACTACCTAACTTAATGTAAGCTACAATGAAAATTATTTTATTATATGTATGCAAATATAGGTAAACAAACTTTATATGTCCCTATTGACACTGGTATACAATATTATCTTATGTGATATTCTGCTGTAACATGTGGTACATGATTAATAATACCATATTTATGTACATTTGCTGCCAAACAATGGAAAAGAGCATACCTTAGCCTACCTAGTTTCACCAATATCTATCCAATTATATACATTCAATGGTAATAAAAACTAGCCTTCTCACAATATTACATATATTGCAAACATAAGAGTGCACATATTACAATATGATATAGGATGGCCCCAAATAGCCCAAATCAGCGAGGCCCAACACTCAATCAGCGGCCCAGGACCCAAGTGACCCGTCGACCCTGTTCGATCAATCCACCTCAAGCCTAGACAGGCGCTCCATGACCCTTGGATCTACTCGACCTGTGTCGACCTGTCCAGGTCGATTGGAAAAGTCGAGCCCCGCACGGTACTCTGCCACTGCATTAAATGCGTTGACTGGCAGCACACCTCCGCATTAATGGCGCATGCCCTCCCCTCACCGTCTGACACAGCAGGCGCCGCAACAGTGCACCATCTTGTCTTGCAGCAGGAAAGGACATCCACCTGGCAAGATTCAAACGGGGGGAATTGACCCATTACCCTTGGTAGGAGGCTGGAGACCCCTTGGGTAAGCCAAGGGCTTCCCTGACATTTCCTACAAGGGAGAGGAGTATAAAAACCCTCAACCTTGCCTCTCACAGGTATGACTCATATACCCTAAAGTCCTTACATTCCGCTGCTCGATTTCAGAGGTCGAATTATATACTGACTTGAGCGTCGGATGGCCTAAGCCGAGGGCCACTCAGCTAGCCTAATGTTTGCTGTGATTGCAGGATTCCAATCCCAAACCAATCCAGAATATCAATACCGCGGATCGTGATTCAAACTAGATCCCTATTCCTTACCGAAAGCGAACCCTCATCACAATACAATAGCACAAATAATTATACAACATAAACAACATGAAAAATTATATAATACACATAATATCGATGATCAAGCAATGTGAATAATATATATAATTATACATGTCCATCAATCACGAATATTAACTTAAAATAGAAAAGACTTCATATCCTTGATAAGAGAGCTAAAATTGCTAATTTTTATGAATGATGGCTATGAATGGATATATAATGCTTGAAGCAAATCATTTTTACGTTGCCCTTCAATCCAAATTAGCAAAAGGAGTATCTATTTGTATTATCTTTATTTCAAACATTGAATAAAATAAGTTAAAGCGATTATCCCTCGATCTATTAGAGAACTATTTTCTAAGTACGTTTTACTAAACTATAATTAATCTTTAAAAAATAATATTCTTCTCAATTAAGTTTAGAACAGAAAAGTCCCAATATGATAATGTAAATGGAGGAAACAACGTTGTTATTACTACTTCATTCTTTTTCTTTATTAAAAAAGAAAAAGAAGAAAAAGCAAAACCTGCCTTTATTTTGCTTTGGAGGAAAAAATAATGTGAATACATAAAGCTTATTCATACATCCAAGAAAGATTCCAAGCATTACATGACTTTTCTTCAACCCCTCAATCATAGTACAAAACAAAATCAACTCATGTCCCCCCATATTCCTTTATCACGTTGTCACCACCAATCCTTGCTCAAAAGCTTTGTCCTTGCTTACTTAACACCAAAGGTCTCTTGATTGATTTGTGGGATTGTTCTTGTGGGCTTCTAATTTGTTTCTTTGATATTTTTTCTTTCTTCATGGTTAAGTCAAGAGTCAAGCAATATTATACAACTTACCTCTAAAAGTTTTAATTACGTATCTTTAATCTTTCTGCATTGACTATCACTATCTACTAATATAATTCATATCATAAGAAAGGAAGGTTGCAGAAAATCTCATCATCATCTGTCTGACAGTGCTCCAAACTTATACAAGCAAGAGAGGATGTCTGATGCAGAGAAAGTTGAGTTCTCTTTGAAAATAATGATGAACAAAGAGAAAACTAAGGTACTTTTTGCAGAAGTGGACAGCGGTTTAGCAGACGTTTTGTTAAGCTTCCTGACGTTGCCATTGGGAACTATTGTGAGGCTACTGGAGAAGCAATATGGAGATGAAGCACCAGTCTTTGGAAGCTTAACCAGTTTGTACAAAGGTTTAGCAGATCTTGATGATGTCCATTTCTGGACAGAGGGGGGTAAGCTGATGCTGCTCAATCCAAGAAGTTCTTTCCAAGATCAATGTCGGAAATTGGAACTCAATGTAGATGATACTCAGCCCACCAAGTACTTCACTTGTGAAGATAGGGGTTGTCAGTATAGGTTGGACTTCTTTAGCATGTACTATGGTTCTGCTAGATGCGAATGTGGGAAAACAATGAACAGAGAATTGGATGTAAGAGAGTCCAAAGCTGAAGCTGCTGATAGTGATGAAGTTTTTACATTAAAAACGGTTTCTTTCTTGATCAGTGATGATCTGAGGATGGTCCCTAATGTCGCGAGGTCCATCGTTCAAACTCTAAGCAATCTTGGTATTACGGACACGTATGGGGCCGAGCAAAGAACTGTGACTTTTGGATTCGATGAGGTGAGTCTTGAATCTTGATTCAGTCCAAGTAATCTTTTTCAAACCCTTCATTTGTTGGATTTTTATTTCTTACTATCTGACATTTGTTTGCATCAGATTATGGATTTGCTCAGGGGATCACTATTTTCCAGGACTCCACTAACTGAACTGATTCTCCACAAAAGACAGAAGAATTCGGGCTCAGCAAAATTTGAGACAGATTCTACACTGCATCAGATTCATCAGAAGGAAACTTCTAGAACTGAGAAGAAGATGATCTTAAATATCAAGGTACAAAAGTCCACGAATAGGTTCTTGTTTGCTCAAGCAGATGAAGCTTTTGTAGATTTTCTTTTCAGTTTCCTCACTATCCCCTTAGCGGGAGTTGAATCCCTTTTGGGCAGCAACAGTTGTCTTGCAAATATAGATAATTTACACAGAAGCTCAGCCAATTTGAACAAGTATTTGAAGACTACAAAAATAAATTTGTTCAATCTGGAGCTTCCTCCTATGTATCTTTCCAAGAACCAAATTTTTTCTCTCAGCCAACAAGGAACTCCTCAAATGTGTTATCTTGATAATCTTGATAGTGACAACCAAGAATGTTTCTCTACCATCAACAAGTTCTGTTATGATCCTTTGGATGTTATTGATCCGAAAGGACAGGGAAGTTATGTTACGGGACCAAGAATGTACATGATAACTGATGATTTAAATGTTACGCCTTTGTGTATGTCTTCAAGTCTTGGTATTCTCAATGGGATGAAAATCCGGTTATCAGATGTCAAAGAAGTGGATATTGACATTGGGCTGGAAGAGGTAATTATTTAATCTTTTATCTCATTTACTATAGAGAAATTATCTTTCCCGCTAATAAGAATCATTTTTTTTGCCGCAGGCTTTAAGCATGCTAAAAGCATCCCTTACGTCAAATTGTGCTATAACCAATGGCCTGGGCTCCATTTTGAATAAACAACCAAAGCAGGAAGACATCTTATGATGCTTCAATGTATCTTTATCTCCCAGACTTTGTATCTTTACGTGCCTTCTAATGGAAGTATTTAATTAAAGTCTTGAAAGGTCATTGTGAAAAAATTAAAAAAAATAAAATAAAAATGAACTGTATAAGTGAGGGTGCCTATCTGCATTTGCTGCTTCTTATTTGTTTACGTGTATTATTGCAAAAATACCCTGATCAAGAATGTACTAATAGGATTGGACATATTCTTGTCGTTCTATATCCTGATGTCATGCTTCGCGAAGCAAATGCTATATGAGGGCAATCATATCATGGAATTTTCTGAGCCTAAGACCTATTAAGGCCCTGTTTGTTTTCATTCTCAAATTTTATTTTCACATTTTCTACTATTTGAAAATGAAATACATTATTTTATACACATTTTCATTCAATATACATTTATTTTTATTCTCAAAATGCATTTCAAAATAACCTATATATCTTCTCTATATTATTATTACTACTATCTCTCTCCCAATAATCATTATTTTTTCAATAATTTATCGAAAGCAAATTCATTTTCAATAATTAACTTTATAAATTTTAAAAATGATGAAAATAAAAATAAAACCAAACGGGCGTTTCTCATTTTCTGATTAGCTTCCACATTTTATGACAAAAGTCTTAAAAATCATGCATACTCGGTTGCTTTACTGCAAAGGCTGGAGAAAGAAGCTACTTTGCAATTGAAGAAATTCACAGGATATGTCATCTGGACTTATTATATATCTCCGCCATCTTCTTAACCCTTTGATGATTTTGGATATTTTACTTATGATAAAATTACTTTCATATGATTATGTGCTGAAAGCATGAATGATCTTCCATATTATTTCCTGGAATTTGTTTATTGATTATCTACTGGAATCTGTCATGAGTTGGAATTTAGTTTCCAAAGATAAAAGATCTCTTAAAGATTCTAGATTGACTAGCATCTTTATAACTTAGAAAAGAGAATCACACATGCTGAAATTACCAAAGTTATTTTGTTCCATTATTTAATTCCAATTGATTCTTGCCTTAATGAAAATTTATAGACATTGGATACATGCATATAAAAGTAAAAAGATGTAGCAATTGAAGGTATGAACCACAAAGTCAAGAGATAAATTTATTAAGTATCTTGAGGAGTTGTGTGATACTTTCATACATGATTTGTGCTTAATTGTTGCTAATTTCTTGCTCTACATGTGTTTTCGAGGAACCTCATGGTGAAGAAGGTCAAGTGGAACTTACCTTCGATGGACCTTGGGGAGACAAGGATAAGGCCATTTGTGTCTCGAAAGACCTAATGGTGAAGAGGAATGAGAGTCGTACATGCTCTTCAAGGACCTCGTGAAGAGAACAAATCGGTGTTTAGTTGCTCTAAGAACCTCTAGGCGAAGAAACTAGTAGGGCGGTATTGTTTGGAATCTTCTATAGTGTTCTTGGTTTCGATTTAAAAGAAGAGACTAGAGTTTGCCGTATGGAGTGGCAACAACTCATGCATCAATTCACAGAGGTTGTATAAGTAAATCTAGCAAGTGTTCCCTCGGGCCTGTTCACAAGTAGCTGGTTTTATAGTGCTCTGGAATTAGGAGTGTCAACGGGGCTGGGTGGGGACGGGGATGGGGATAGGGATAGCCCCCCGCTCCCAGCAAAGTGAAAATGTGCCCCCCCCCATCTTGGCCCCTGTCCCTATGGCAGGTACCTATCCCCGTTCCCTAGTGGGGAGACAAGTACCCACGGGTACCCATGGATTTTTAGTTTATCAATTCTTAAAAAAATTTTAGAAGTAAAAAAATTATTAATTTTTTTTTAATAATGTAAATTACTTCCAAAATTAAAGAATTGTCAAACATAAGTACATAACACACAATATTTAATTATATTGTATAATAAAATATTAAAAGATAAATAATGCATAAACATAAATTTAAAAAAAAGCATAACAATTCGCCAATTCCTCCAAAGAGCTCTCCATTTAGCTTAACCCTTCCCAAGAGCTCTTCATTTAAATTGGCTCCTACAAAAATACATTTATTTTATTAGAAGAAAAAATAATTTAAATAACCAAATTTATTTCGATATTAATTTAAAAAATATTTACATAATTATCTTTATCCTCTTGAACATTCAAAGTCCATTTTTGCTTTTGAACAACCTTGGGAAAAAACAAAAAAGAAAAAAGTTAATTGAGGATTTGTAAATTAGAAGCATTAATACCAATACTAAAATACTTAATTTAATTAAATTAATAGGTAATGGGTACTCGCAGGGACAGGGATTGTGATCCCCGTCCCTACCCTCTATTTAGCAGATAGGGATTAAATTGTACCTGCCCTGTCCCCACGGGGAGAAAATTCTCCCCGAATCTGCCATGTCGCGGGGAACTCCCCGTGGATACCCACAGAGATGGGTAATTTTGCCATCCTTATTTGGAATATGCCTTATCCTGTTTGGGATTTCAATGTAGCTCTTTGCAAAGAGCTGACTTTCTCCTCT
The DNA here is from genome assembly GCA_018894105.1 of Jacaranda mimosifolia. Classification (NCBI taxonomy): domain Eukaryota; kingdom Viridiplantae; phylum Streptophyta; class Magnoliopsida; order Lamiales; family Bignoniaceae; genus Jacaranda; species Jacaranda mimosifolia. The sequence goes on along the minus strand of CM032118.1, from coordinate 2,280,924 downwards.
ACTAGGGTGTTTCTAATCCTTTATTGTTCATTACTGTCAAATTACTATTATCATCTGTAAAAACATTCTTATACATTTATTAATTTGACATGTTTAAAATCCTAAATAAAAGTTAGGTAGATGATATAGGCCTACCAAACCTTTATAAATACCAATGTCTATTTACTTCTGTTTTTACTACCTTTCTTATCAATGGTCTGACTAGTATCTTAACTTGTACTTACAAATTCCAGTAAGTAACTAAAACTATTTTTCTGCAAAATACTTAAACATTTCTTAAAGGAAAAAAAGTATTTTAGGTGATAAACTTCTGCTGCATTAAAATCTCTTAATTCTAATTCACCCCCCCTTTAGGCATACAATCACTCCCAGCTGGTATCAGAGCATTGGTTCTCTATATTGTGGTGTAACTATAAGAGTAAAAAATCCCAGGCCACTAATACTCTTGATGTCTTTGCAGAATGGCAATTACACAACTTGCTTCCACTGTTCGATGGTTCCAACTATGCTACGTGGAAAATCGGATGAAAGAATACATAATTCCCTAGCTTTTGATTTATGGGATGTCAGTTAAGGGCCGACAGTTCCAACGAAACTACTTGATGGACAAATAGTTCCAAAGGAGAGGCGTGAATTTACCAATGATGATAAAAAGACTATCTCAATGAATGCAAAAGCCAAAAATATTATGTCATGCGCTCTCACTGAGGAGGAGTAAAACTGAGTCAGTACATGTGCTACAACAAAGCAAATGTGGGAAATGTTGCAAATGACCCATGAAGATACCAGTTAGGTTCGATAAGAGATGATTGCTCTTCTTATTCACAAGTATGAAATATTCCAGATGAAACCTGAAGAGACCATAAGTCAGATGTACACGCGCTTCAAGGAGATTATAAATCCTATGTTCGCACTCGGTATGACTATAAAGAGGATGAGCAAGTTCGGAAGATTCTTAGATAGCTTCCAAAGGAATTGATGCCAAAAGTTACTATTATTCAGGAAGCTCGTGATCTTAGCAGAATGACCATGGGTGAACTGATTGGATCTCTCACATTCTATGAGATGACATTGCTAAATAAAAATGAAGGTTCGGAAATAAAGGTAAAAAAGAATGACCATGCGTGAACTGATTGGATCTCTCACATCCTATGAGATGATGCTGCTAAATAAAGATGAAGGTTTAGAAATAAAAGTCAAAAAGAATATTGCTTTTAATATCGGTCATGATTCCGACTCAGAAATTCAAGAAGATCTTGATGAGGACTAGGTTAAGGATGAAATCGCTCTAATTTCTTGAAGATTAAAGCAATTGACGAACCTTAAAAGAAAATTTCAAAACAATAGATCAAAATAGAAAAGAACTAGTCCGAAGACTATAAATATCGAGCCACCTCGTTGCTACAAATGTAATGAAATTGGACACAAAAAACCAAACTGTCCCCAATTGAAGAAATATGCACAACAAGCTAAAGCTAAGGTGATGGCAACTGCATGGGACGAACCTAATTGTGAACAATTTGATGATGAAGAGAATTGTTTCATGGTAAGTAAGTATCTCTTCATGTTTTGATTATGATTCCAATGACGAAATTGACATTGATGAGGATGTGCAAAGATTGCTTAAGCTTTATGAAATTCGTGTAAAAATGCTTGTTGATAAAAATAAAGCTTTGCAAGAAAAAATGGACTATCTGCAAGAAGAATTGGATAGGCCCATAAAGATAAATTTGAAATATAAATGGCTAAAAGCAGAGAGACCCTTGATGTGGAATGTAGAAAGAAAATGAATGATTAGCTCACTAAAGAAAATAATTCCTTGAAGAAGCAAGTTGACAATATGAGCCGTGAAATCAAATGAAAAATGATTGTTAAAGAATGCTTGCATGCTGAGGATGATCTAGGTGAATGTTCCACAAGTGTCAAACACACATACATGCATGTTCCACCTAGACAGAATGTTAAGAAGGGTTGAAATTTCAAAAATCGTGTGAACTAAAGAAAAACCAAACCGATTTCAATAACTTCCAGAATGGATTTCAAACCAGTTCGAAAAATCTGGTTTACTTGTAGTAGATCTGGTCATGTTAATTATAGAAGTTTGATAGAGAAACTTATTGGTACCAAGTTTGTTTGGGTAAGAAAACTATTTGCTACTAACCATGAAGGGCCCAACATAGTTTGGGGGCCTAAAACAAACTAATCTCTTACAGGTACATGCCAAGGAACATTCCCAAAAAACAGAAGTGGTACTTGAATAGTGGATGTTCCAAGCATATGACAGGAGATGCATCTATGTTTCTTAAGCTTAAGGATTATTCTGCGGGAAATGTTCTTTATGCAGATAACATAAAATGATGCATAATAGTTAAAGGTACTGTTGGTAAGCAGATTGGTATTTTCATTAATAATGTATGGCTTGTTGAAGGCCTTAAGCCAGTGTTTTGAAAACCAGATTGAACTGGCCGGTCTAACCTAGTCCGATCTGGTTGAAGCCTAAAAATTGATGGTGGTCAAAACCAATGAAAACTGGTCAAGAACCGGTTGAACTGGTTCACTTATTTTTTTTTTTAAATTTTATTTTTTTTAAAAAATAAAAAGTAAAAAAGAAAAGAGAAATTATGAGTTGAAGATGATGATTAAAGATTTTGCACATGTAATTTTTTGAAATATGAATTTATATTCTTGAAATTTAATGAAGTGGTAGTTATATGTGAATACTTATGTTTAGTTTGTGATTTTATTTTATTTAATATCTCTTAAATTATGTTGAATACTTAGCGTAGAAGGACTTATTTTTACTTGTAGTTAAAGCATGAAATGAATGGTTACTTAAATTAATGTGAAACATTATTTTGAATTTATTTCTAGTTAACTAATTGTGAAATAGTATTATTTTCTAAAAAACGTACTTAAAAGTAAATAAATTGAACTTTTTTCAAATAATATTCTTTCTATATCAATAGAAAGTTTTATTTTTTGGTAATATTAAAATATTATATATATTGATAAAATTAAATATAATTATTACATCATTATGACGTCATACCGGTTCAACTAGTGGTCGAACCAGTTGAACTAATTGGACTAGTAACCAGTAACCTCACCGGATCATTGTGCAGTCCAATTTTGAAAACATTGCCTTAAGTATAACTTGTTTAGTATCAGTCAACTATGCAATGAAGGTTATGAGGTTAAGGTCCATCCTTATCATTGTGTTATTAAGCAAAATGAGAAACTGGTTTTTATTGCTACCAAGAATGGAAATATTTATTGTATAACCCTTGATGATTTAACCTGTTAAAATGTGGAGTGTTTAACTATTTTAGATGAAAAATGTTGGAAATGGCATAGAAGAATGGACACGTAAACATGGAACTTATATCTCATCTCACAAAGAAATATCTTGTCAAAAGGGTATCCAAGTTAAACTTCTCCAAGGACAAGATGTGTGCTGCATGCCAAAAGGGGAAGCAAATTCGAGTATCTTTCAAACCAAATAATGAGGTCACAACTTCCATCCTTCTTAAAATTCCACTCCTTTGAAGCTCTAGCATGCTTTAATGAGAAAATTTCTTGTCACAATCTAGATCATGGTAGGGCTATCAAATTTGACTCTTTGATGCTATTGACCGAGTTTGTGGTTTAAAGTGGGATAGTTTAATGAAAATTGACGAACATTCCCTATCCTCACTTAGTTAAGCTGTTTTACTCAAATTTCACCTTAATTGAATCTAATTCTGATATTTCTATGAAGTCTTATGTTTTTGACAAATTATACTGTCTCCTTCAAAGTTGAACTTTTTGTTTGATATTCCAAATGATGGTACCAAAATTTTCAATTTTGGTGATTTGTTTGATTATGATGTCTCTTATGATGAAGTCTATCAACTCTTTTAGGAAGGAAAATAATATTCTTTTTTTGGAGGTGCTAGTTTGAACAAAATGAAAATTGAACATATTTTACTGCATAAGTTGCTTAGCTGCTCTGTTTTTTCTATCCCAATTTCAAGTGGAAGGCATACCATTAATCTGAATTCCATAAGCATTTATCTTATGGCCAAAGCTATCAAGTAAGAGCTTTTTAACCTTGGATTTTTCATTCTGAAATATATGGTTTATTCATTCTCCCATCAAGCTAAAAATATTTCATACTCTGTGCTTATCACACACATCTTTAAAAGAAAAGGAGTGTTTTTGCCTGATGCCTAGATTGAGGGGAGGCGTGACCATAAAGTCTTGGATCTTGTCAGCCTTATGAAAATGATAATTCAGTATGCTAATAATGATTGATGGTTTAGGGAGGTTGGTAGAACTCCTAGCAATATTAAACTTCACCCTCGAATATTCAAATTCCAGTATCCATCAGCTCAAATTCTAAACAATTCGATCATGTTTGTCCTACTTCCATTAAGACACGAAGAAAAGCTCAAGGAAAAACTAGCAAACTGGGTGTTGGATTTGAAGCAAAACTAGATGATCTTAGCAAAATAGTGGAAACCTTTGCTGGCCGGCTGGAAACACTTGTTGATTCCATGGACTACAAGCTCGAGTACTTACTTCACAAATCCAGTTGTACTCGTGCCAGTGTCATTTGTCTGAAAGAGAAAGTTAGAGCCTATGTGAATACTTCTCAGGTTTTTTGCTGATGAAGGGAGAGAAAGAGAACCTCTGAAATTTGGATATGAAAATCTTATATGTTGGAACTTTTTATTTTAACTATTTGCTAAACTTTTTATCTGCTGGAACTTCTATCACTTTATCTACTGGAACTATTTTTTTAGACTTTTATGGGCCTGCAAAACTTATTCTTGTGATGATCAATATTTTAATGAATGGGTTTACTTTTGATAAAATTCAATATCTAGTATCTACTGATACTTGTTAGTTTTCTAGTTTGTTAAGTATATGGACAGGAAAAGCACACATTACTCCAAACAGGGGGAGCACAAGCTAGCAGAACCTAGCACATAGATAGGGGGGGGGGAGTTTAGGTGATATCCTTGCACTCTATTCCAAATTTTCCAGGCATTGGAATTTACTTTCCAATGATAAAAGATCTCTCAAAGATTCTAGATTGATTAGCATCTTTATAACTTAGGAAAGAGAATCACATCATGTTGAAATCACTGAAACATCTATTACTTAAGGAGTAAATGCATGTTTACCAAAGATATCTTGTTCCCTAATTTAATTCCAGTTGATTATTGCCTTAACGAAAACTTATAGACATTGGATACAATCATATAAAAGTAAAAAGATACAACAATTAAAGATGTGAATCACAAAGTCAGGAGAGAAATTTGTTAAGTGTCTTGAGGAGTTATGAGATACTCTTATACACCGTTTGTGTTTAATTGTTGCTAATTCCTTGCTCTATGTGTGTTTTCGAGGGACCTTGTGATGAAGAAGGTCAAGTGGAACTTGCCTTCGACGGACATTGGGGAGACGAGGACATGACGGTTTGTGTCTTAAAGGATCTAGTGGTGAAGAGGGATGAGAGTCGTACCTGCTCTTGAGGGACCCCATGAAGAGAACAAATCGACCCGTAGCTGCTCTAAGGACCTCTAGGTGAAGAAACTAGGAGGGCGATATTGTTTGGAATCTTTTGCAGTGTTCTTGAATTTGGTTTGGAAGAATAAACTAGAGCTTGCTGTACCGAGTGGCAGCAATTCGTGCATTAGTTCGCAGAGGTTATGTAAGTTAATCTAGCAGAAGTTTTCCTGGGCCTATTCACAATTAGCTGATCTCACTGTGCTATGAAATCTGCCCGTACCTTATAGAATTTTGTTGTAGCTCTTTACGAAGAGTTGGTTTTTCACCTTGTTAGGGTGTTTCTGATCCCTTACTGTTCCTTACTGTCAAATACTATTATCATCTGTAAAAATATTCTTATACATTTATTAATTTGATAGGTTTAAAATCTTAAGTGAAAGCTTAGGTAGAGGATGTAGGCTTGTCAAACCTCTATAAATACTAGTGTCTATTTACTTCTATTTTTACTACTTTTTCTTACTAGTAGTTTGATTGGTATCTTAACTGGTACTTACAAATTCCAGTAAGTAATTAAAACTGTTTTTCTACAAAAGAGTTAAATAGTTTTGAAAGGCCAAAAAAGTAATTTGGTGATAAACTTCTGCTATATTAAAATCTCTTAAGCCTAATTCATCCCCTTCTTAGGCATACAATCACTCACGCATCTAATTCTTTATTTTCATTAGAAGTTGAAAATCTTAGCGCTTGTTTGGTTTTATTTTCATTTTTCATTTTTATCAGTCCTAAAATTTAAAAAGAAGTACGTGAAAATTGAAAATGAGTTTGTATTTGGATAAATTATTGAAAAATTAAATAATTATTATGTTGGATTTAGTAAATTGTCGGTGGAGAAAGACAGAAATAATGATAATAGAAAGAGAAGATAAATATTGATTATTAGGAAAAAATATATAGATTATTGAAAAATGTGTTTTAATAATGAAAATAAAAATTTATTAAATAAAAATGTATAAAAAGTGATGTGTTTTAATTTTTAAATAGTAAAAAATAGGAAAACGATATTTGAAAATGAAAACAAATTGGCACTTAGATAAATAAGATAGCGGCCACTGGCACACTCCTCCGTCAAATCAATTTATTGGCGAAAACGAATTCCAGAGGATCAACTCTTCTGAAATTAATTTCACGAGACTCAAATTTTTTTTTTAGAATCAATTTTCTTGAAGTTGGTAAACATGCGGAGATGGAAAGTCTTTCAATCTTATTTGATGCAGAAAGACCTTTAGATCATAGAAAGGCGAAAGCTTATGTCAAGAAAAAAGCTCTGCAATTGAATATTCATTTCAAGAAAATAGTGCAACCTTTATGGACTTACATAGGCTTGACACACGTACACCATTAAACCCATAAAACCCACTTAATTGACCAAATTCTAGGAACAAACTACCTACTTGGCTAAAGATTAGGAACAAACCCAAAATACAGGAATAAGATAAACTACATGCATTTGACTCTTTCAACTAAAAATTAAAAATCTATAAATTTGCTATTTTGAATCAGAGACCCTGGAGTCCCGGAATTTGGTGGGACAGATTCTTGCTTGGTTTCTGGACTTTAAAAAGGGATGCTGCAGAAGATGTACATGCTGTCCTTTAAATTTCAACCTGAAATGTTTAGACTTCAGGATGAATGCAGCTGCAGGAGAGGAAGTTAAGTTCTCTTTGAGGGTTATGATGAATAAGGAAAAAACTAAGGTATTATTTGCAGAAGTGGATAGCGATTTTGCAGATGTTTTGTTAAGCTTCCTGACGTTGCCATTGGGAACGATTGTGAGGCTATTGGAGAAGCACTATGGAGATGAGGCACCTGTTCTTGGAAGCCTCAACACTTTGTACAAAGGTATAGCAAATCTTGATAATGTCCATTTCTGGGCAGAGGCTGGAAAGCTGATGCTGCTCAATCCAAGAAGTTGTTTCCAAGATGAATGTTTTAAACTGAAGCTCAATATAGATGACACGGAACCCACAAGATACTTTACTTGTGAAAACTGTACTGAGGACTACGTAAGCTTGTACTATGGTAATGCAAGATGCTCCTGTGGGAAATCGATGAATGAAGAAGTATTCATGAGTGAGTCAAATGGTGCAGACATAGATGACGATGGTGGAGTTTTCACAATGAGATATAATTTCTTAGTCACAGATGATTTGCAAATGGTACCTAATTCAACAGGATCCATTTTAGAAACCCTCAGCAATCTTGGCATTGTAGACACGTGTGGTGCCAAGATAAGGACTGTGACTGTAGGTTTCAATGAGGTGAGTTTATTTCTTGGCGTTCTCTTTAAATAATCTGTCTTGCTCACTTTGCAAATTTAAATTCTTGCTGCCATTTGGTATCTTTTTGCTTCAGGTTATGGATTTGCTCAAGGGATCTTTACTTTCTCATACTCCACTGACAGACCTCATCCTCAAAAGGATGGACTCTTCCACAGCAAAATGTGCTAGTTTAGAAGATGATAGTGAAAGCCACGATACAATAGTGCAAGAAGCTGCACCTTCTAATTCTAAGAAGATGATAGTGAAAGCCACGATACAAAAATCGACAAATAGGTTGTTGTTTGCTCAAGCTGACAGTGATTTTGTTGATTTTCTTTTTAGTTTGCTCACAATTCCCTTAGGAGCAGTTGTGCGCCTTTTGGGCCACAACAATATTTCACTTGGGAGCGTAGGTAATTTGCGCAGAAGCATAGCATGTCTCAATGGCCATGAGTTCTTGAAGGCTTCATATATTAAGGCTCAGCTACTCGAACCTTGGATTCCTCGCATGTATGTTTCCAAGAACCAGATTTTTGCTCTTACTGTACCAGGTCTTTATTCACCACGGAACTACCTATATTGTCAATATGATGGCAGAAAATATCTGTCTAATATCTCTGGGGACCGAACATCTCCTGTGTCTTTCAAGGACCCGAAAGGCAATGATAGTTATGTTAAGGGGCCAAGAATGTTCGTGATAACTGATGGCTTAAATGTGTTACCTTTATGTATGATTTCGAGCATTTGTAATCTGAACAGGCTGAAAATTCCTTTAACTGATGTTGAGGAACGGGCGGTTGAGATTGGGATGGAACAGGTAATGGTCTAAGGTCCCTGTCAGATATTGATGATGGTCATATGTTAATAGGATGATTCTTGTTTTTGTTTTTTTGCAGAGTTTAAGAGTATTAGAAGCATCTCTTACCTCGACTACTGCCTTATCCGAGTTCCTCAATCCCATCTTAAGCAAACAACCTAAGCAAGAACACTGAGGTTGTGGTAAGGATTTTCATGTGCAGCTTGGAATTTACTTCAGCCTCATTGTCCAAATTTTCAATGTGGAATCAGTGTTCGTTATTATGGACTATTTGGTTGCCATCAGTTATTTTATTATTTCACCAAATGGCGTCATTTTGCTTTTGGTACTCTTGCTGTATTGTTAACAATACATTCCTATGCTGTCTTTGAAGTAAACTACCTTTCTATGAGATCAAAATCCGGGCTAACTAAAGATCTATATCTCCAAGGATGGAGATGAGAAAAGAAATTGATACTTAAAACAGTTTTCCAAGAAATCTTTATTATTCAGATCGTAAGTAGAGCACCAAATGCCCTGATCAAGATACTTCTGCTGGAATGTTTTGAAAGATCCAAAACCATTTAGGAACCACTCTATTCTTAAGAATGAGTAATATTTGCCCTTTTTCGATCCTTACTACCCTCATTATTGAGCATTCTATGGTTTGGTGCTCTTCTGAGATCTGGTCACGCGGAAGGCACACTTATTTACTAAGCTGATTGCTGTGAGTACTGTAATGCCTCATTGCTACCATTGAAGTAAACTGAACTTCTATGAGATCAAAAGTCTGTACCATTCCCCAATTCTGTGAATGTGAAAACCCTTTACTCTTTACATATGTAATATATGGAATTGATGTGGCAAAACATTGGCAAAAGCCTACCTGTTTACAAGCCCACTTTTCTGCACAAAGTAAACTGTGGGCTTCTCCCTGTACGCTTTTTGGTGCTTCAATCAATATAAGAAGTTTGAGGTTCATTTGCAAGTTAAAAGAAGTGATGAAATTTTCAAAAGGATGCAAACAAAGAAGGTGAAAGCTAAAAACTATCTCAAATGATTGATTTTCATGCCAATAATTTTGAATATGGTATGTAATTAATTATAGGAGTTTAGTTCAATTGAACATGCTAGGGAACACGGTAACAAATCCCATCCCAATGAAACTACATCTATAACACTGTGCTTTCCATGCTACAGCGGGAGAAGGAAACTACATCTCTCTTTTAGATCAACTCTCAAGCACTTGCTCAAACACAAATCAGGTCTGATTTGGGTCGAAAAATTATTGGACATAATAAGATGCGGAATTTTGCCCGAAAGATTCTTGGTTAACTTTGGGCCTAATAAAAGGGGTGGCTGCAGACATTCCATATACCATCAGTCTAAAGTTTCTGAATTTGTACAACTAAGAGGATGGCAGCCGCAGGAGAGGAAGTTAAGTTCTCTTTGAGGGTTGTGATAAATAAAGAGAAAACTAAGGTATTATTTGCAGAAGTGGATAGTCATTTTCCAGATGTTTTGTTAAGCTTCCTGACGTTGGCATCGGGAGGGCACCTGTACTTGGAAGCCTCAACACTTGGCGCAAAGGTTTAGCAAATCTTGATAATGTCCTTTTCTGGACAGAATGGGGAAGCTGATGCTGCTCAATCCAAGAAGTTCTTTCCAAGATCAATGTTCTAAACTTAAACTCAGATTATACAGTCGGACAAATATATCATTTGTGTAGATCGGCGTGTGAATATTCCAGAAATTCATGTTTAACCATGTACTACGGTAATGAATAGAGAAATTTGCATAACAGATTCAAAAACACCAGCTGCTGATTATGATAAGTTTTTACCATAAAACAGTTTCTTTCTTAGTCAGCGATGATCTGAGGATGCTGCAGCCTAACGACGCAGGGTCCCTCATTCAAACTCTAAGCAATCTTGGCATTACGGATATAGATTGTGCTGAGCAAAGAACAGTGACTGTGGGATTCAATGAGGTGATCAGTATTGATTATGTTTTAACAATACTAAATTACTAGCTGACCTTTTCTTTAACTCTCATATTTGAATCAGATTATGGATTTGCTCAAGGGATCATTACTTTCTCGGACTCCACTAACTGACCTCAATCTCCACAAAAGCCAGAATGACTTTGACAATATGGCTACTTTACTGCATCATATTGAGAAAGAACAAACTTTAAACCCTGAGAAGAAAGAAGCAGCTTCTAGCCCTCAGAAGACGCGTTTGAAAGTAATGGTACAAAAATCTAACAATAAGTTCTTGTTTGCTCAAGCAGAGGAAGATTTTGTAGTTTTTCTTTTCAGTTCACTCACCATCCCCTTAGCAGGAGTCGAAAGGCTTTTGGATAGTAACAGTTGTCTTAAAATATAGATAATTTGTACAGAAGCTCAGCCAATTTGAACAAGTATATGCTGAAAAATACAAGAAACAGTCTATTCAATCCCGAGCTCCTCCAATGTATCTTTCCAAGAGCCAGATTTTTCCTCTCAAACAAGGAACACGTAAATTATATCCTGGTGAACTAAAACTTCCAGAGCCATATTTCTCTCCCCCAAGAAGCTATATTTCTAGCTTTTGTTGTATTTTACGACAGAGAAATCATCTTTTCATGCTAATTTATATGATTCATTTCATTGCCGCAGGCTAAAAGCATACTGAAAGCATCTCTTACTTTGACATGTGCCTTAACTGACGGTCTGATCACTTCTATCTTAAAGCAACCAAAGCAGGAATACTGAGTCTTAAGTGTCATTCTTGATGTTAAATTTCTCCAGGTCTTTGATGTTTTTGATGCATTTTGCTATGGCATTCTTCTTTATCTCCCAAAGGTTTTGGCTTTGAATCAGTATGCCAAGGAAAAAAAAAAAAAAAAAAAAAAATTAATAGCGCACCTGACATTTTCTTTTCCTTTGCTTGTCCAAGTTCTGTACCAAACAGAGCACAAAAGAAAGAATAGTGGATGCATTGATTTCTTGATTTAATTCACTTGGGACTCCCTCAAACTGATCATTCTCATACATTTACGCAAGTATGCATGGACCCCAGAGCAATGGAAGCTGTGTTTAAAAAGCCAGGAAGACTTATCATTTATGATAACTAAGTGAATTTTATTTTGATGTCATGAAGTTCCACTATGAGTTGAATTTTCACCTTTTAATGACAGTAGTCTCCACACTTTGCACATTATCTCTCTGTCTTTTGATCCTTTTAACATCTTCATAAATGAGAATGAGTACTTCACCTTCTCCAGCCCTTACTGCCTAACCTGAAAATGGATAGCTAATGGGCTTCATTGTGCATGTTTTTTGTTGCCTCAATCAATATAAGAAGTTTGAGATTTATTTACAAATTAAAAGAAGTATAGAAATTTTCTAAAGGATGCAAATAAAAGTGGTTAAGCCTAAAAACTACTCAAAATCATTGATTTTGGGCCAAGAATTTTGAATGTGGTATGTAGTCGTAGGAGTTATATCAATAGAGCACCGCTTAAATCACATATGCTAGTGTTAATATCCTTATATTATAATTGTAATACCCCGATCGAGAGGCGGCTGCTTCCGGCCGAGATGCTAATCACACAATGTCACACGTCATCCTTGTACAAAAAATCACCTTTAAAATTTTCAAAATAATTAAATCTTACAACCATCTCCATCCGATACTTACATCTGAGCCGAAATATCTCGAATCACATCTGGAACTTCTATCCCCCTCATTGGCTCATGTGTGGCTAGGGCTAGCCTATCTTCATCACTTGTTCTTATCTAAGGGTAAGAATGGAGAACAATAATAACAACATAAGTCCGAATGACTTAGTGAGATAATTTAACAATATCCACAAGGTAGCAATTTCACAATTATTATATAAGAGACAAATAAAGGTATATTTATTCCCAAAAGTTGTGAGAGAATGTTTTAATCAAAATTTAGAGTGATCTATCTCACCACTGTCTCGTACTAGTGATGAGACTTCACAAATTCACTATCTCTCACAAAGGAATTTGAAATCACGATTACGACCACAAGGGGTCAACATGTCACTTGAATAATCACTGAGTTTGTGTTAAATATTCAAATTTCAAAGTATAAATAAAATTAATAATCACTTTCACACTTTTTTCTATTGATGGTTCTCCTACCTTATCACTCCACTTTTGAAAACACGAAAATCCTTGTCCCTCCAAAGTACCTAGTAATCAGCTCAGACACTTAATCATTCACTGGGCATGGCTAGCTACATTTCTGATCCTGCTCATAGACAGCTACCTCTAGCTAGCCTACTAAGTAGGGATTATGAGTGCATCGTGCACGGGTATCAGTCAAAAAGTCTGTCATTGTCCGTCTGTTCCGCCTGGTCACCTTTCGTAACCGATCCCAGGGTCCACACCCAAGCGTATTAAACACTTTCACTGTTATCACACAACATGTCCAACAACGTTTCATTGGACACATCAAGTAGCTATGTTCTCACAAAATCACTAATTCAGCCCCAAGTTGGTTTTAAGATAGACATGGCGATAATAACATATATTTCAAAATCACTTTTTAGCTTCCTTAACACAACCGCCAACTTTAGATAAAGCGACATTAATTAATATCAATAAAAGCACTAAGTGAAAAAGGGTGATGTGGAGTACTATTTTCATAAACAGTTAACTTTATCAAAAGTTGGGTGGAAGTTAATTGTAGGGTGCAGAATTAAGCATGTAAAATGGGTGAGGGAACTTAGGTACAAATAGTCTAAGAATTACAAATAAGGATAAGAGAGGTCTAATTAACTATCGAGAGAGCTCAAGAGCAGAAAGTCCATGTTATATAGGTAAATGATAATTTTTAGTAGAAGGGGCCAAACAGAGTTGATATACATGTATCAATATAAATGTACAAGACAAGAAATCGTATCCATCAGAATTGAAAGTTTAGGCAGCAATAATTTGAGCATTTCGAGCAGAAGGGACAACTCAAACAGACTAACCAAGTGAACATGAGAACCAAGGAATAACATAGAATGAGTATGTATCAATCATTACATCTTAGCGAAAGTAGAACCAGGCGGCAAGACATATTAATAAGCACGTATGTTCTTTCCCCAGCAAGAAAGCTAATATAAACTCACCTGAAAAATGCAGAGGAATTCTTAATCATAAAGTCACACAGGTTCTGGCTTCTTAGTTAAATCGAGAGCATTGTCATAAAATAACTCCAGTTATCATTGCATCAATCTTCTGAGTCTTCACTATAAGCATAATGAATGCTATTATCAAACTTAAGGGTATTCTAATATGCCCTGATAATTCTTAGATATTTAAACAGTCTATGGCCTTGTTTCCCTACTGATTTAAAGTTCAGAATACATAACTTAAACCTAATATTGGCTGTGATTTCTCAATCATAATTCTCAATTCCATCTTACAGTCAACTGTGCAAGGTAACCACTTATCATAGTCTTTAACTCGACAAGCCAATAAACAGATTGTCAAAATCTTATTTAAAGTGTTAACAACAATCTGATAATTCCTCCAAACCGATTAAACTCATTCCTGTATTAATTACAAAATCAATCTATAACCTTATACTAAATCTTAGCTTAACAATCTTAACTCTGGTCATATTCAATTTCATCCGAAAATCTAAATACATACAACAGTTCAATCGAATCAAAGTTTGATTACCGAAATTTATCCAAGGGATCAAACTGGGACCTAGTCTCATGTTAGAACTAGTTCAGATGAGTTCGAGATCACATCCTACATAAGCTGCCTAAACAGTGTTGTTATGTGCCGCTACCGGCCGCCACGCATCGCCATTGGAGTTCCACATGCTGCCGCTGTTGATGGACACCACCATCACCAGCAGGCGCTCCTCATCAAGGCCTCGTTGAGGCGATCACAACCCCTCAATCAATTTCTGGTTCCAACCACCGTAGGCCGGCCAATTGGCCACTTGAAGCCTTAGAAACCCTAATCCCCACGGTTCTCCGCCACCTTCACTTCTACCACCACCGTAACTCAAAACCCAAAATTAACATCATCATGAGCTTACACATAAGCTCACGACCAAAACCCACCTAAAAACCACTATTTTTCGCCATAAAAAATGACAGAACCATCACTCTCGCCTAGCTCCATCGTCGGTCCTCTTTTTTAGCAATTTTGTCGGTTATTTTGGATGAAGCTTGGTATGGGTGTAATCCTTGAGTTGTGGGGAGTATTCCTATCGGTATAGTTTTGAGCTTTACGATCATTTTCCAGTGATTCGACGGTGGGGTGAGTTTTGGGATTTTTTAAGAATTTAGTAAAAATTCGTCCTTCTTTCTCTATATGTAAAACTATTTTTCAGCCTCTTTATTTTGGCCCCAAACTTTTTGACCGACCACTTTTTACCCCAAAACTTTTTAGTGCCTTCAATTTAGTCCCTAGACTTCAATTAAGTCCTCTAACTTTCAATTCTTGCAAATTGACCCCCCAAATTCCTATTTCTGGACAATCAAGTCCAACCTAGTTTATTTTGAGATCCTCAAACTTTTATTTATCTTACATTGACCCGCAGAACTTCTAAAACTTTTGGAATCAAGTCCTTTTTATTTACTTTTTGAGCCTTAAAAATCCAATCAATTATCATCTTGATTTCTAAATCCTTATTTGTTCAAAATACCAAATTTTAGGGGTGTTACAACAATATCTTAACTCATTCAATGAATAGCAATACTCTTGGGCATATACTTAATTGGTTGGCATGAAAATTTTCAAAATAGATGGACTAAAAATAAATTATTGAATAAGAATATGACAATATTATAAAAATATATTAACACATTATATATGATCAATATCATAACAAAATATTAATACATTATTATATGTCATGTAAGGATTCATACCCATACTATATGAGCTTCACCCATACAACATATCACAAATAGTCCAAGTTCTCCCAAAATAGAAGCATTTCTTGATGAGTTAACTTTCACAAGCCCCATATACAAACTCATGCAAATAACAATGTTAGCATCAAGTGGAAGTAAATGAACTCTTGATGACCACTCCCACTTTTACAATTCTTTCTTTTCCATAGTCACCCTGTTTAATAGAATATTTCTATTGGATAGTGAATAAAGATAGAAGAAAACAAACAAACTGGTCATCCAAAGTCTAGAAGTATTCCTGCTCTGTTTTCCTGCTTTGGTTGCTTCTTCAAGATGGAGCTGATGCCATTAGTTAAAGCACAAGTCGATGTAAGAGACGTCTTTAGCATGCTTAAGGCCTGCACTAACAAAATGATTCCCAATTATAAGGGAAGATCATTTCTTTATCAAAAATGACATAACTGTTAAATAATTACCTCTGCCAACCCAGTCTCAACCTCCACCTTTTCAACATTAGATAACTGGATTTTTATCCCACTGATAATAGAAAGACTAGAGGACATGCACAGAGGCATAACGGTTAAATCATTGGTAACCATATACATTCCTGACCCTTAACATAACTCCCCTAACCTTTCGGGTCAGTAAATTGATAGGTGCATTATAGCTAATTCTGTGGGCCAACAAGTATAGTTGTAGAAGTTTTTGGTTGCCGAGATATAGCTATGGAGTTTTTGGTTGGTTGATGGCAAAAATTTGGTTCTTGGAAAGATACATAGGAGGAAGTTCCAGATTCAATGGATTGTTTTGTTATAGTCTTCAAATACTTGTTCGAATTGGCCGAGCTTCCGTGTAAGTTATCTATGTTTTTAAGAGAACTATTGCTGCCCAAAAGGGATTCAACTCCTGCCAAAGGGATGGTGAGGAAACTAAAATGAAAATCAACAAAATCTTTCTCTGCTTGAGCAAATAAGAACCTATCCATAATCTGAAGGAAAACAAACATCAGATAGTAAAAAAATAAATAAATAAATAAATAAAAGTGCAATAGATGAAGCATTTAAGAAAGATTACTAAGATAGAGTCAAGATTCCAACTCACCTCATTATATCCAATAGTTAAAGAGTTCTTTGCTCGGCCAATCTCTGTCTCTAATGACAAGATTGCTAAGAGTTAGGATAAGGGAACTTGCATCGTTAGGCAGTAGTATCCACAGATCATCACTGATTAAGAACGAAATTATTTTTATGGTATTTTTTTTATTTTTTTTGGGGGAAAAACCGCATAGAGCGAGGGACTTAGGTAATTAGTCATAACCTATAAATTAAGTCAAAAAGGAGAGTGCTTCTCAATACATAGGGATTACATCACATCAAAAAGAATTATAAGATTGCTATATATGGCAAGGCACAAAAAATTGCTCTCCGAATCCCTATACATCAAAAGAAGACAATTACTTAAATCTAAAATAAGGAAAATGAAGTTCTTCCATTTTAATTAAAGCCTTAACCCTCAATGGAAGCTCTTGAAGAGAAAGAACCTGCGGGCCATCCATATAAACAGTATTTTTAATTGATAAATCTACCATGGCGTTTCCTTCCCTGTAGATGTCTCCGAAACGGATAGTGAGGGTAGTGGAGAGCTATGAGATTTCCATTACTAAGTGAGCAAAAAAACAGTGGTGTCCTTCTTCCGTTACTAAAGCATCCATTTGAACAATGATTTTGGAGACTCCTCTATTAGCACAAATTTGAAGACCTTTCTTAACTGCATATAGCTCAGCAAACATGTTAGACTTCATTCCCAGCGGCTCCATGAATGGAAATATCACTTCAATGTTATGGTTCCTAAGGATTCCCATGCTCTAACAGGTCCCAGGTTACCATGCGACGATCCGTCAGTGTTAAGTTTGCAATAGCCATCAGGTGGGGCTTCCCATTTAACAATCTTGCGTGGAGTTAGGGAAAGAGAAGGAACATAGATATCGAAGATTACTGCAACATCAACATATCTAGTCCAGTGTTTTAGTTTCAGCAAATTAATATTGGCAGCCATGTACAAAAATTTCTAGACTTTCCAAATAGTTATCCCAGCCGGCGAAGCAAAAGCAAGCTTTTTATGTTTAATGTCATTTCTACTACACCATGTAAACCAACAAATTAGCATGGGAATGATCATCATGATATATTGATATGTTACTTCCTTCGAGATGCTGCCCTGTTAATCCAAGCTTGAATAAGGAGTGAAATGTTAAACGTATGAGGAATATCAAAATGAAAAATGTGAGCAAAGTGTTGCCAAACATCTTGGGCATAAGGGCATGTGATGAACTAGTGTTCGGTGCTCTCCACATCTTGACAGTGCATGCATTTAGAAACAATAGAAATTCCTTTTTGCTAGAGCCTAGTGTCTGTAGGAATCAAGTTATAAAGAAGCCTCCAAACAAAACAAAAGTAGAAATAGTAGGGATATTGATTTTGTTTTTGTTCCAACATAAATGAGAAATATAATTGAAAGAACCCATGTGCCTAATATACAACCAAGTGTATTTAGTGGAGAATGTACCTTTGTTAGGGAGTTTCCAATACATGGTGTCCTTAGAACTGTGAAGGATGGGAACATAATAAACTTGTTCAACAATGTTTGTTGGGAGCACATCCTCCAATCTCCAAACATCCCATCTACCATCTACCCAAAAAAAGTGAATAGGAGGATTATCAAGGGTATTAATGTTTAAGAGGGAGTTTACAAGAAGCCAAGAGTCATGTCAAAAGGATAAATTACCCTCTCCAATAGCTTAAAAAATATGCTGTTCAGCTGTGCCCCGAATAACACAAAGTCCTTTCCAAACACTATAATTGTAAGGAGACACTTTGACAAGCATATGATGTTTGTTACCACAATATTGGTTCTTGAGAAGTTCAACTTAAAGAGATTTTGAAGTCTAAACTGCTACCAAAGTTTGAAAGTGAAAGTAGAAGTAGTTTCAATGAGGCTTCTAAATTGGGGTCTCTTTTGGAGTATGGGAGGCACATTTTGTCCCAAGCTTTCCTACGGATTTTTCTTTTGGAATTGAAAGAGTCCCAATAGAATTTGTTGAAAAGTCTTTCGAGTTTGGTGAGGACTAATTTTTGGGGATTAAGGACTCGTAAAATATGGAGGGGAATGGAATAAATGGTGCTTTTGATAAGGGTGAGTCTACTTCCTATGGAGAGTTTTGAGAGGTTCCAACCCATAAGTTTTCTTCTAACTTTAGAGATGATGAAATCATAGATAGAAGCTCTTTGGTTGCCTTTGTGGAGGGAAGAACCAAGGTAGATGAATGGAGTTTTTCAAGGGTAAAACCAGTAAGGTCATATAGGAGTTGGATGAGGAGAGGGTTGTTTTTGTTGGTGATAATGGAGCTTTTGGAAGGGCTAATGAGCTGACCAGAGATGTTTTCATAGACGATGAGGAAGTATTTGAGGATTTAAATATTTTGAAGGCTACCTTTCAGAAAGATGATGACATCGTCCGCATAAGCAAGATGGGAAATATGGATGTTCTTACCAATGTCAAAGAATAGACAAGGATTTCGATTGAAGAGGCAGTCTAAGCTTCTGGAGAATAATTTGGATACAATAACAAAAAGATTGGGTAATATAGGGTCACCATGTCTGAGACCTCTTTTAGATTGAAAGAAGCCCAAGCTCAGCCATTAAACATCACAGTAAACCAACAGTTGGAGAAAAGATTTCTCACCAAGTTAATCTAATGTCTCAAAAACCCAAATCACCCCAAAATAGCTAAGAGAATATTCCAATTGATCTAGCCATGCACCTTTTGCATGTCAAGTGTCGTAACAACATTCTCCTTGTTCTTACTCAACCCGTGAACCATTTCTTGTGCAAGAAGAATATTGTCATAAATCAACATTCCTTTTATGAAACTACTTTGAGCTGGAGATATGATATGGGAGAGAATATGACCAGTCTTGTAACACATAAGTTTTGAAAGAATTTTATTGGTAGTGTTACAAAGTCTTATAGGTCTAAAATCTTTCCAGGAATAAGGAAGAACAACCTTAGGAATTATGGTGGTTGAAGTGAAGCCTTTGGGGGGGGGGTTAGGGGATCCACTGAAAAAGTCTTCAATCATCTCAAACACATCTCTATCCACAATATCCTAGCATGCTTGGAAGAATTTAGAAGAGAATTCATTCGGGCAAGCGACACTATTTGAGTAGATGTCAAAAACTGCAGCCTTAACCTCTTCAATGCTTGGAATGGTCATGAGGGAGCTTTTGTTCAAATCATTGAGATGTTAGGGATGCAATTGAGATCCCTTTGGTGAATTCTCCTGATTGTTCTGAAAGAAGATCATCAAAAAATTTGGCCATTAACTGTCTAATTTTCTACATGGTAGCGAACTTAATGCCATGCACATGAATTTTATAAATCTTAAATTTGACTTGCTTTTCTTAATCATAGCCTAAACAAACTGAGTGTTTTTTTCCCGTTCCTTGAGTCATTTACATGCAGACTTCTATTTCCAATAGTATTCCTCCATTGCAAGAGAGGCAACAAGGATAGCATTACAACACTTAAGATCAATGAGGTTCTCAGTAGAAGGATTGAATCAAACTTATTCCCAGCTTCAGCAACCCCTACTTTAGCCTCCTTGACTCTATTGACAATGTTCCTAAAGATGTCAAAATTCCATTTTTTCAAGACTTTTTTGAGGTCGATCAGTTTGAGATAAAGCTTATTCATGCTCGAGGCTTTGATTGGGAGATTCCAGCAGTTTTTAACTATTTCATGGAAGGTATGATGGTGTATCCACAGATGCTGGAATATAAAACTAGAGGGCTGATCAGCAGAGGCAGTGGTAAATGAGATAAGGAGGGCATGGTGGTTCGAGCTATCTTTCCAGCTATGTTTGACTTTGGAAGAATTAAAAGTGTCACACTACTTGGAAGAAAAGAGGACTCTATCTAATCCTTCCCAAATCGAGTTGCTAGTCCATATGAATGGAGATCCTTCAAAACCAATATCCTCTAAATCACAATCCAAAATCATATCACCAAATTCCTCCATAGCTACATTATTCGAGGGTACACCACATTTTTTCTGAGCTACACTGAGCATAATGTTGAAGTCCCCACCAACAAACCTAGGAAGATTAGTATAAGAGATGCTTCTAGTATCATCCAAAAGGGCTCTTCTTTCAAGTTTCAAACCTTTAGCATAGACAAAGGTGCAGACAATGTTTGAGGGCCAGAGAGGGCAAGAAATTTGAACACGGAGAAGTTGATCCGTGTCAAGAAGAACAGAAACCTCTAAGCGTCTATCAAAGAGACACCAAAATTTTTGATTAACATTAGCAATACCTTGATACCTTCTAGGCATATAAATGTCATCAAGTTAGATTTTAGGTTCAAGGAGAGCAATGAGTTTGAGGTTGTTTTCATGCACAATACTATGAACAATTCTTTCACATTGGAATTACTAATGACTCTAATGTTCCAAATCAAGAACTTATTCATTTATTAGCGTGTTTGTGGGTTTTATGTTTGGTTGGTTTCTTGGTGATGAAAGGGTCATCTTTGGGTTGTGGTTGGAGAGATAGGGATCTCTTGGCTGTTAGGGATTTAGAGCAACTATGTTTGGAGTGGGGAGGGTTATCTTTGTGGCGTGGAGATTTCATTTTAGGTTGGGGCGAGGAAGGCCTATTTTTTGAAAAAGAGATTGTTTGGATAATTTTATGTGCTTGACAGCATCATCAAGATTTGGGCAATGGTGAAGTAAGCGGATGGATGATCAGAGGCGTCATCCAAAGGCTTAATCAATTTTTCTCCAGTGTTTAAATCATCAACCAATCCAAATTTATTAATTAGTTCACTCTTGCCAGCTCTATTTCCATTCATTTCATGACCATTTCCAGTATCAGCTAACATATCCAAAGTAGTATTATTCACAGAATGTTCAACCAAGACATCAAAATCCACAATATTCCCCTCAAATTGCAAAGCAGTAAAAGAGTTACTCACTTGAACTGTGGGAGGATGTCTCACTCCACTGGGTTCGCGTTTCTCAAAATGGCTATTCATTGGACCTTCACAGACTTTCCTTTATCTTTTTTGTAATTCCCATTATTATTTCCTTTATCCATTTTTGGCTGAATTTTTCGTTGATGTGGCTTGGGAGCATTACCATTGATGTAACATGACTTGTCACTGCGGCCGACATGTTTACAATAAGCACAATATTTTGGGACATTTTCAAAAACCACATAGAGTGTGGAAATCTTATTGTCCTGTTCAATTGTAATATTCTATGGGAATGGCCATTTGAGATCAATTTCAACACAAAGACAGGCAAATCTAATTCGATCTCTTTTCAAAGTGGCCTTTTCCAATTTAAGGGGTTTGCTAAGGGCCTCAGCAATGGTGAACAAGGAATTAGGCTTGAACAGAGGTAGAAGAAGAGTAGGGATGCGGACCCATATAGGGATAATGGAAGATTCTTGGGCGGGGTTGAAATCTAGGGACCATGCGAGGGTACGCATTAGGAAACCCTCAATAAGTCATTCTCGCTTGAGCCGTAGAATAATGTAGTCTTCAGTATTGTTCAATATGATAACAATGTGTTTGGATAAGGGCTTGGACAGGGAAACCTCCAGAAAAGTTTTTAGTTTGAAGAAATTGAGAAATAGCAGAAAGCCTGAGAGACCCAAAGGAAAATTTCCCAATAATGGCAAACTAAAACTCAGCAGTGAGATCTAAAATTTCATCTTGGGTAAGTGAGATCACAAGTTTCCCACTTTCGGAGGATATTTTCCTAACCTTCGGAATACCATAATCAAAAAGTGAAGAAAGATCGAAAGGATTAGGGTGAAGAGGCTCTTTGCGATTGTCACTCACAGCACTAGCGAAGGATTTTGGCAATTGAGTTAACAGGGCTAAACCAACAATAAGAAGGTTACGGGGAGGGCTGAAGGGGGGAAGGGTTAAGCGAAGGGGAAGTAAGCATAGATAGACTGGGAATAGGGAGGGCAGCTGGTAAAGAAGGAAATGTGGAAGAAATATGAGATTGAGGGTTTATAGAAGTGCAAGGTTTATTACTGTAAATGGAAAGGGGTGGGAAGTTGGGTAAAGATGGGGAAGACGGGGAGGAGAAAGGCGAGACTGAAGGAGAAAAGGGTTCCATATTTGGGGGGTGAAGCTCCACTAACTGCTGACCGTGGTGGTTGGGCGAGGTAAAAAAGAATAAAACGGGTATAGAGCAGATTACCAAAAAAGGAAAACGAAGAGAGAGAGAGAAGAGAGAGGAGAGGATTTCCAAGACCATGCAAAAATTCTCTCACAATGTTTCAATCACCAATAGTTTGTATGGTAAAAACTTCATCACTAGCAGCTTGAGTCTTTGAATCTGTTTGTTTTACAGACTATTTCTCTCTTCAAAGTTTTCCCACAATGGTGGCATCTAACAGTACTATAGTACATGCTTATATTCAAATACATGGAATCGTGACAATTGGAGTCGGTTCAGATAAAGTGCTTGGCGGGCTCAATATAATCTATATTGAGTTTTAGTTTAGAACACTCATCTTGGAATGAACTTCTTGGATTGAGCAGCATCAGCCTTGCCCCCTCTGTCTAGAAATGGACATTATCCATATCTGCTAAACTATTGTACAGAGTGGTTACGCTTCCAAAGATGGGTGCCTCATCTCTGTAGTGATCCTATAGAAGTCTCACAATTGTCCCCAATGGCAACGTCATGAAGCTTAACAAAATGTCTGCAAAATTCCCATTGACTTCTGCAAAAAATACCTTAGTTTTCTCTTTATTCATCATATCTTTGAAAGAGAACTTAGCATCATTGGTATCAGATATTTTTGTTTTGATTGGGTGTACAAGTTGAGGATTTTGAGACTGATGATATCAAGATTTTGGGGGCAGCCCCCCTTTTTATAAGCCAACAATTAGTTAAGAATATGTCCCATATCAAATTTCTTACACCCAATTAATCAAAAATATCTTATGTGATACTCTTTTGTAACATATATGGTACATCATTAATGCCATATTTATGCACGTTTGCTGTGAAAATAATGGAAAAGAGCATACTTAGCCTACCTAGTTTCACCAATCTATACAATAATATACGTTCACCAGTAATAAGAACTAGCCTGCCCACAATGCATGGTACATGTATTGCAAACATAAGAGTGCATATATTACAATGCAAATAGCACAAATAATTATACAACATAAACAACATGAAAAATTATATAATATGCATGGCATCAGTAATCATAGAATGCGAATACTCATAACTATACATGCCCACCAATCATGAATGTTAAATCAGATAAGATTTTGTAATCTTGATAAGATAAAGGAGTCGAAATTGCTAATTTTTATGAATGATGATTATGGATGGATATGATGCTTGAAATAGACCACTTTTACATTATCTTTCAATCCGAATTAGCAAAAGGAGTATCTATTTATATTATCAAATATTGAATTAAACAAGTTGAAGTAATTATCTCTCGATCTATTAGAGAACCATCTTTATGAGTATGTTTTACTAAAATATTATTAATCTTTAACAAAATAACATTCTTCTTAGTTAAGTATAGAACACAAAAGTTCCTATATAATGTGAATGAAGGAAACAACATTGTCATTACTACTTCATTCTTTTTCTTTATTAAAAAAGAAAAAGAAGAAAAAGCAAAATCTGCATTTAGTTTACTTTGGAGGAAAAAATAATGTGGACACGTAAAACTTATTCATACAGATACTTCCAAGAAAGATTTCAAGCATTGCATGACTTTTCTTCTACCCTCAATCATAGTTAAAAACAAAATCAACTTATGTCCCCTCATATTTCTTTACTACTTTGTCACCTCCAATCCTTGTTCAAAAGCCTTGTCCTTTCTTACTTAACACCCAAGATCTCTTGAGTGATTTGTGGGATTGTTCCTTTGGGCTTCCTAATTTCTTTGATATTTTTCTTTCTTCATGATTAAGTCAAGAGTCAACTAATACACTAGGTAGCTTGCCTGCAAAAATTTTAATTATATATATATATATATATTTAATCATTCCACATTGATTATCACTATCTAATAATATAATTCATATCATAAGAAAGGAAGGTTGCAGAAAGTCCTCTCATCATCTATCTGAAGGTGCTCTAAACTTATACAACCAAGAGAGGATGTCTGATGCAGAGAAAGTTGAATTCTCTTTGAAAGTTATGACGAACAAAGAGAAAACTAATGTACTTTTTGCCGAAGTCAACAGCGATTTAGCAGACGTTTTGTTAAGCTTCCTGACGCTGCCCTTGGGAACTATTGTGAGGCTACTGGAGAAGCACTATGGAGATGAGGCACCAGTCTTTGGAAGCTTAACCAGTTTGTACAAAAGTTTAGCAGATCTTGATGATGTCCATTTCTGGACAGAGGGGGGCAAGCTGATGCTGCTCAATCCAACAAGTTCTTTCCAAGATCAATGTAGGAAATTGAAACTCAATATAGATGATACTCAGCCTACCAAATACTTCACTTGTGACAATAGGGGTTGTCACTATAGGTGGGACTTTTTTAGCATGTACTACGGTGCTGCTAGATGCAAATGTGGGAAAACAATGAACAGAAAATTGGATGTAATAGAGTCGAAGGCTCAAGCTGCTGATGGTGATGAAGTTTTTACATTAAAGACAGTTTCGTTCTTGATCAACGATGATCTGAGGATGGTCCCTAATGTGGCAAGCTCCTTTGTTCAAACTCTAAGCAATCTTGGTATTAAGGACACGTATGGGGCTGAGCAAAGAACTGTGACTTTCGGATTCGATGAGGTTAGTCTTGAATCTTGATTCAGTCTTAGTAATCTTTCTCAAACCCTTCGTTTGTTGGATTTTTATTTCTTACTATCTGATATTTGTTTGCATCAGATTATGGATTTGCTCCGAGGATCACTTTTTTCCGGTACTCCATTAACTGACCTCATCCTCCACAACATTCTCCACAAAAGGCAGAAGAATTCGACCACAGCAAAATTTGAAACGGTTTTTTTACTGCATCAGATTGATGAGAAGAAAGAAACTTCTAGAAGTGAGGAGAATATGATTTTGAAAATCATGGTACAAAAATCTACGAATAGGTTCTTGTTTGCTCAAGCAGAGGAAAATTTCGTAGATTTTCTTTTCAGTTTCCTCACTATCCCCTTAGCAGGCGCTGAGTCCCTTTTGGGCAGCAACAGTTGTCTTAAAAATATAGATAATTTACACAGAAGCTCAGCCAATTTGAACAAGTATTTGAAGATAACAAAAAACAATCCATTCAATCCCGAGCTTCCTCCTATGTATCTTTCAAAGAAACAAATCTTTTCTCTCAGCCAACAAGGAATTCCTCAACTGTATTATGGTCATATTCAGAACCAAGAATGTTTCTCAACCAACAGAATCTACACTGAATTTAAGCCTTTGGATATTATTACTGACCCAAAAGGGCAGGGAAGTTATGTTACGGGACCAAGAATGTACATGGTAACTGATGATTTAACTGTTACGCCTTTGTGTATGTCTTCAAGTCTTACTATTCTCAATGGGATGAAAATCCAGTTATCTGATGTCAAAGAAGTGGATATTGACATTGGGCTGGAAGAGGTGATGATTTGATCTTTTATCTCATTTTCTGTAGAGAAATTATCTTTCCTGCTAATAAGAATCATTTTTTTGCCGCAGGCTTTAAGCATACTAAAAGCATCCCTTACGTCGACTTGTGCTTTAACCAATGGCCTTGGCTCCATTTTGAATAAACAACCAAAGCAGGAAGAATACATCTGATGCTTCTGATGTATCTTTATCTCCCAGACTCTGAGTCAGTATCTTTATGTGCCTTCTAACAGTAGTAACCGTAGTATTTAAGTGTTGAAAGGGTAATTTTGAGGGGAAAAAATGACCTGTATATAGATGAGTGTGGCTATCTGCATTTGCTTCCACTTATATGTCTATTTGCATCAGTATAAAAATGCCCTGATCAAGAATGTAGCAATAAGATTGAACAGTCTTGTCATTCTATTTCTGATCAGCTTCCAGTTTTCTTGGCAGAAGCCTTAAAACTGTGCATACTCGGCTGCTTTACTGCATAGGCTGGAGAAAGAAGCCACAACAAATTGAAGAAACTCACAGGATATGTCATCTGGACTTAATATATACCCCAACCATATGATACATCCTTTTTTTTTTTCCAAATAAAAGTTTAATTCTACGACAAAGTTCTAGCTAATTCAGGCTTACATGTAAATTTCTAGTGGCACATTGTTAGGCATTTTCTCTACGCTGTAGATGTTTCAATATGTTTTTATTAATATAATTCTTCTTCATTTCCCAGCTGCTAGGCTTTGAACCAGTGTGTCTAGAAGGAAAAGAATTCACCTTCTAATAAGAGTACTTAACGAAAGTTTATGAGCCTCGGTAATTAGAAAAGGGGCAAATCACATAATTAGTCCCTAAAATTTTACATTATAATTATTTTAGTCCTCAATTTTTAAAAGTTCATCTTTTAGTCCCTGATATTAATATATCATTTCATTTAGTCCTCAAAACAACTTTCTGGTGGTATTTGACCGGAAATTGACCAATTTTGACTTTTTATGGGTAAAATTATCAATTTATGATTTTATGTTCTACTTTAGTCCCAATTTAAGATTTTATGTTCCACTTTTGTCCCAATATCACTTTGTATTTTTACCTCCTATGAAAATGGAAAAGGGAAAAAAAAACTGGTTATAAAAAAAAAAGGCAAAAAACCTCATTATGTTTTGAAAATTATGCATACAGCTTCCCGCTCCTGATTTGCTTCAATTTAACCCTAATTTTAAAATGTAAAGACTATATTATTCTTAATTATTTCATATATTTTCAATTTAATTAATTTATTTTTTTAAGTATATTTTCATATATCTTCTTTGTCTCCTTTAAATTTAAAAACTATTTTAGTTTTGTATTTCTATTTCTCTAATTTATTCTACTTTTTCTAATTTTTGTACATATTATATATATATATATTTACGTTATATGTATTTGTTATATATTTATCAGATATTATATATTTGTATGTGATATATATTAATAAATAAATATAAATATATAAAAACACTATATAATTTTATTTGTATAACAATCTTACCCACCTGTGCACCTTGCACCCTTTGCAACCCCATCCCCACCCCCAACTAGCCCACCCCCACCATGTGGTGGGTGGCCATGGCAGCTACTTTTAGCAAACCCAGCTCATGTACACCGCATTTTTGCAACCCCCACCCAACCCCCAACTCCCTGATCCCCACCCAACCATGCAACTGTTGGTGCAAATAGGGCCATGGCAACCATGATCATCGCACCGCTTTGAAAACTAACAACCATGGTTGTTGTTTTCCAAGCTACCATTGTCACACCTTCACCGTGGCCACTATTATTTATGTTAATAATCCATTCAAACTGTTCTTAAACAACTGTTCAATCACTCCAAGAAAATGAATATCTGTGACGTTGAATCAATTAATTAAGCATTTTAGATTGATTGAATCAACAACTAAACATAAAAATACATGTGTGCCCTGGGGTAGTATGGCATCAGTACAAAGTGATGTTTGTAGATTTAAGAATGGATAACTTCAATGAATAACAAAGAATGTAGCACAATTTCTACTAATTAAAAGGTATTTTAGTACTTTTATCATGTAATTATCAAATATATTAAGAAATGTAGCTGTTGGCATAAAAAATAAAGAAAAAGTGACATAGTGATTAAAGTGGAACATAAAACTTTAAATTGTGACTAAAGTGGAATATAAAACCTTAAATTGACAATTTTGTCCTTAAAAAATCAAAATTGGTCAATTTTATGGTCAAATACCGCAAGAAAGTGGTTTTGAGGACTAAAATGAAACAATATATTAACATTAGGGGACTAAAAGATAAATTTTTAAAGATTAGGGACCAAAGTGATTCTAAAGTAAAATTTTAGAGACCAATTATGTGATTTGCCCTAAGAAAAGTAATAGTGATTTCATGAAAATTGCAAGAGACTTGGCTTCAACTTCTCTATGTGATTCTTGAAATTGGGCTCCCTACTAATTACAATGTTCTTTTATTGGCAGCTTTACATTAACATTTTTTTTTTTGAGTACATTTGTACCAAGAGTCAGCGAAAATTCCCTGATCGAGATTCAAGAATGCACTAAAAATATTTGATCATTCTTGCCATTGTATATCCTGCTGTCATGGCCCATTGGACGATAGTGATTTTGTAAATTTTTTCAGTTTGTTCGCCATTCCCTTAGGAGAAGTAGTACACCTTTTGGGTGGTAAGTGGTGACATTTGACTTCAGAGTGTAGATGATTTGCACAAGAGCATAGCAAGTTTCAACGGGTGTATTTTAATTCTCAGAGATATAAAGATTAAGCTACTTGAACCTAAGGTTCCTCACATGTATCTTTCCAAGAATAAGATTCTTTCTCTTATTGAACAAACCATTGCTTTAGTATTTATATTGTGACTGTGATGACAAAAACTGTCTTGTCTTGTGTCCATGTTGCCGTCTTTGAAGTAAACTATATTTTCCGTGAGATAAAAATTCCAGCTAACGAGAGATCGATATCTGTAAATGTTTAAATTTATTATTCATCAATTTATATGTTGTATATTGTTACCAATAGTCGTATGAGAAAGTAACACTTGAGTGCATATTGGCAATAATAAGGCAAATCATATAATTAGTCCCTAAAGTTTTACTCTAAAATCACTTTAGTCCTTAATTTTCAAAAGTTCATCTTTTAGTCCCTAACATTAATATATCGTTTCATTTTACTCCTTAAAACCACCTTTTGGCGGTATTTGATCGGAAAATTGACCAATTTTGACTTTTTAAGGGCAAAATTGTTTCTTTTTCTTCTTCTTCTTCTACTTCTTTTTTGCCAACAGCTACATTTCTTAATATATTTGATAATTACATAATTAAAGTACTAAAATTCTTTTTAATTGGCAAAAATTCTACTACATTCTTTGCTATTCATTGAAGTTATCCATTCTTAAATCTACAAACATCACTTTGTACTGAAGCTACACTGCCCCATAGCACACAAGAATTTTTATGTTTAGTTGTTGGTTCAATCAATCTAAAATACTTAATTAATTGATTTTATTAATTCTTTTGGGGTGATTGAATAGCTGTTTCAAGAACAATCTGGATTATTGACATGAATAATTGTGGCCACGGTGAAGGTGTGACCATAATAGCTTGGAAAACACTAGCTATGGTTGTTGTTTTTTAAGGCTGTATGGTGGACATGGCTGCGATGGCCCTGTTAGTCCCGACAATTGCATGGCTGGGTGGGGATGAGGTAGTTGGGGGTGGGGTGGGGGTTGTAAAAATGTGGTGTATAGGAGGTAGCTATCATGGCCAACTACCATGGGGTGGGGTGAGGCAGTTGGGTTGGGGATGGGGTTATAGAGGGTGCAGGGTTCAGGGTTGGGTGGGATTGTTATACAAATATAGTTATTAGTGTTTATGTATATATTTTATGTATATATTTATATATATTTATTAATATATACCATATACAAATATATAATATATTATAAATATATAATAATACGTAATAGAAATAAATACATATATTTATATTATATATTTGTATATATTATAAATTATATATAATATATATTAAAATGAAAAAAAGTACAATAAATTCGATAAATGAAAATACAAAAATAAAAAGTAGTTTTTAAATTTAACGGGAATGAAAGAAGATATATGAAAATATACTTAAAAAAAATTAAATTAAAAATATATGAAATAATTGAGGATAATATAGTCTTTATATGTTAAAATTATAGTTAAATTGAAGCATATCAGGAGCGGGAAGCGGTGTGCATAATTTTCAAAATACAAGGAGGTTTTTTTCCTTTTTTTTTATAAGGGTTTTTTTGTCCTTTTCTATTTTCATAGGAGGTAAAATGCAGTTTTTCCTAAAAAATGAGAAAAAAAAAAAAGAAAAAGAAAAAGTGACATAGGGACTAAAGTGGAATATAAAACCTTAAATTGGGACTAAAATGGAATATAAAACCTTAAATTAATAATTTTGCCCTTAAAATGTCAAAATTGGTTAATTTTTTGGTCATATATTGCCGGAAAGAGATTTTGAGGACTAAAATGAAATGATATATTAACATTATGGACCAAAAGATGAATTTTTGAAGATTAAGGATTAAAGCTCCTCTTCATCACAGGGCAAAGCTCACTCCAACAGACCATGAGTGCTTTGTGCCTATCTACGAGAAAGTGGGGGACGACTGGAGATCCCATCTTAGTGTGGGAATTGACTCACATAGTCAAAATCCTGGGAGAGTATGAACAATGGCATTACCCTTGTAGAGCCCAAATGCACCTTTAGCTGTTTACTAGGGTTTAATAAGCCTTTTCATTATAGAATACTGAGCTATCTCACTTTCCATAGGGGTTAAGTGGTGAAACCCTCGTCTCTAGTTCAACCATGGCGGTAGGTAAGTGAAGGAAAAGCTATGGGAAGAAATGCTAGAGGGAAGAAAAAGTAAAATTTTAGGGACTAATTATGTGACTTGCCCACAATAATATATAACTCATAAACAATATGGAATTTCCAAGACTGATGCAAAAACAGAAGGTTACATGATGAATTTTTTATTATAACTTGTAAGAATGATATAATAGTTGGTAATAGACAAAGATTGTTCCCTGTCTTTACATGTACTTTTACAAAAGGATGGAGTTGCAAAAACGAAATTTATACTTCAAACTGTTTTCCAACAAATTTTTATGATTCAAATCATTTTGGAGCTTGCGAAAAATCTTCATTAGTTGAGCAATGCCCTAATCAATATACTCCTGTTGGAATATTCTGAAAGATCCAAAACCTATTAGGAAAAATGTTGGTTTTTGTTGTGGATAATTGTATGATTTGTGTTAAAATATAAAATAAATAATCTTCATACTCATTACCTTATAAATTTATAATTTAGAAGTTAATAAACCAAACTATATAAAAGATTGAAGAAAATGAGCTGGATCAATGGAGAGCCACGGCACTTGTCGCTGTCCTAAAACCATGATTGCTTCCCTTTGTGTGGGTACTAATGGTTGATCATGACTCTAAGGTAAAATTCATTAGCTCTCAACAGTGTCTCATCCAATGTGCACAAAGGTGACTATCAACCAGCCCATAGTTACTTTGTTAATAACACAAAAGCCTTGTGGAAGTGTATGAAATAAAATTATTTAAAACTCACAAACTCTATGTGCCCAAAATGGATTATGGCCCCTTTATATAAGAGTAAAAGGTTTGAGCATTGGAAAGGATTAATGGGCCACTAAAACACCATAAACAATCCCATAAAGACACTATAGGCCCCAAAATGATTAGAAATAAAATGGTCAAACATTTATAAAATCATAATAAAAAATAATTGATGAGGCCATATAAATGTAATAAATCAAAATTAATAGGCACATTAGTTGTGGCATTAAAGCATATAAAATAAAATGATTTTAATAAATTGAAGAAATTTTAAAGCTTATTTCCAACAGTTTTGAGAATGAGTACATCACAAAATTAAAATTTTGGTTCTCAAACACAACCACTTATTCGATTTTAATCCCTAAAAAATCTTGAGTTACACTTTTGTCCTCAAATTGATTTCCCCCTATTTGTAGATTTTTGTACCATGATTTTCAAAATCATCTTCTTCTCAGTTCTAGAAGTTTCTTTCTTCTGATCAATCTGATGCAGTACAGAATCCGTTTCAAATTTTGGTGTGGCCGAATTCTTCTGTCTTTTGTGGAGAATGAGGTCAGTTAATGGAGTCTCAGAAAAAAGTGATCCCCAGAGAAAATCCATGATCTGATGGATAACAAATATCAGATAGTTAAAAATAAAAGTCCAACAGATGAAGCATTTGAGAAAGATTACTAGGACAAAATCATGATTCAAGACTCACCTCATTGAATCCAACGGTTAGAGTTCTTTGGTCGGCCCAATCTATGTCTTTAATGCCAAGATTGCTGAGAGTTTGAATGATGGAACCTGCATCCTTACGCAGCAGCATCCTCAGATCATGGCTGATTAATAAAGAACCTGTTTTTATGGTAAAAACTTCCTCCCCGGCAGGCAGCAGCAGCAGCTTGAGTCTTTGAATCTGTTTTACAGACTATTTCTCTCTTCATAGTTTTCCCACAATGGCAGCATCTAGCAGTATCATAGTACATGCTTATATTCGAAAACATGGAATAGCCACAATTGGAGTCGTCACAAGTGAAGTACTTGGTGGGCTCAGTATCATCTATATTGAGTTTCAGTTTAGAGCACTCATCTTGGAAAGAACTTCTTGGATTGAGCCGCATCAGCTTGCATCCCTCTGTCCAGAAATGGACATTCTCAAGATCTGCTAAACTATTGTACAAAGTGGTTAAGCTTCCAAAGACAGGCGTCTCATCTCCATGGTGCTTCTGCATAAGTCTCACCATTGTCCCCGATGGCAACGTCAGGAAGCTTAACAAAACATCTGCAAAATCGCCATTGACTTCTGCAAAAGATACCTTAGTTTTCTCGTTATTCATCATAACTTTCAAAGAGAAGAACTTAAATTTATTGGTATCAGACATTTTTGTTTTGTTTGGGTGTACAAGTTGAGGATTTTGAGACTGATAATATCAAGATTTTGGGCAGCCTCCCCTTTTTATATTAGTTAAGAATTTCCCCTGTAACAAATTTCTTACACCCAATATGTACTGATGTAATGTTCTTATGTATAGTATAGTGCATGATTAAATTCAGTGTAAAACTTACGCTCAAACCAACCTGAAATGCACTCAGTCATTCCAGGGTGCATCGTGCCACGATCTCCACTTGGAAGAAATTATTATCACAAATACATTTAATCATTATTAACGAGAATCAAAATAGTAAGACTATTTTTTCCGCTCCACAAAAAATACAACCTCTTTATGCATTTAATACATATCCCTAATTCATTGTAAACCTACTATATATTATATTTGTGATACTGTACATGTATTGGCAGAATATTCAGTTCATCGGTATGTTTGCCATGTATCAATTATATTCTCTGATTTGTTTTGCCTAAATATAATGAGTCGTGACAACCTAAATTAATGTAAGCTACAATGAAAATTATATTATTATATGTATGCAAATATAGGCAAACAAACTTTATATGTCCCCATTGACACTGGTATACAACATATTTATGTACATTTGATGCCAAAATAATGGAAAAGAGCATACCTTAGCCTACCTAGTTTCACCAATCTATACAATAATATACATTCAATGGTAATAAAAACTAGCCTTCTCACAATATTACATATGTTGCAAACGTAAGAGAGCATATATTACAGTACAAATAGCACAAATAATTATACAACATAAGCAACATGAAAAGTTATATAATACAAATAGTATAAATAATCACACAATGCGAATAGTATATATAATTTTACATGTCCATCAATCATGAATATTAATTTTAAACAAATAAGATCATGTAACCTTGATGAGAGAGCTGAAGTTGTTAATATTTATGAATGATGATTATGGATGGATATGATGCTCGAACGTCGAAACAGACCATTTTTGCATCGCCCTTCAATCCAAATTAATGCAAGAAGTATCTATTTATCCTATAATGATTTCAACATTGAATTAAATAAGTCGAAGTAAGGGATAATTTCAATTTTTGTCCCTCAAGTTTGTCATTAATTCAATTTTCGTCCTCCTGATTCAAGTCATATCATATTGTGTCACCAAAGTTTCTTAATTTCATCCAATTCTATCCTGCTGTTAATTAGTCCGTTAAATGCTAAATTGCTAACTATTGAATACTGTAGAGAACACACACACACACACACACTCTTTTTTACCAGATTATGTCAGTCCCTCTCCAAAATTCACTCTCTCCTCTCCAAGCACCTAGGATCAAGCCCCCACATTATCAAAAATGAACTTTCTTTCGCCAGCATCCATTCAAGGACAAGCACAACAAGAGTAAACATACCATCGTTCTCTCCACTCAACAACTTGTCGATCTCTTTCCACCCCCAACATAATAATTTTCATACTCAACCAGCAACAGCCACGCATCATACATCCAGCGGCTAGCCCAAGTGCTTTGGCTATCCAACAATTTATGGAAGCAACAAATAAACCCTTCCCTACAACTTGGCACCGTGAGCCAATGGAAGTTAGTAATGCACAAGCTCACTCCAAAAGGGTCGTTAACTTACAGCAGCCAACAATCATGCTCTTGCTAACAAGACTAACAGTAGAAGAGACCATTCAAGTAGGTCGTTTAGTGTAGCTGGGCCAAAAGAGTAAGTTTATTAAGCATGTTGAACAATGCCAGCTTCTCCATGATTAATAGACATGATATAATGATTGAGGATGGAGAATGCCCCCCTCTTCTAATCTTTTTGCACTTAACAAACCCATGGCTGACATTATGCATTGGCTAATGAAGTGGCATATCGGGAAGAAAAGGAAGAAGTACATGGATGAGCCGAAACAGGGAGATGTACCTTATGTTTTATCAGGAAACTACTATTATGCCTATTATCAATCAAGTAATGGGATTTCACCCAAGACTTCATCTACTTATTCATCCAAGTGCCTCAATAAATTAACTTATGTAAAAATAAAAATGTGATCTCTGAATTGGAAGACATGTGTAAGGAAAAGGATATAGTGGTGGGGGACCACTACAGTGGCCAAGAAAAGAGGTGATGGTAAGCCCCAAATTCTACCCCTAAAGAAAACCCCTCGGGCCTTAAAGGAATGTGCTGAAATTTTGATTAATGAAGTCAATATGGATATTTTCAAAAATCCCTATACCAGTTTGCATGTGCACTAGGACACCACAGTAATGTTATAGGTCGTTGACACCACAGTGAGTTGGCAGACCACTTAAGGTACAGCTTCGTTGTTTATATATCCCTTGCCTATGAGCAAGAAGACACGTGGGGCAAGGATAGCGTGTGGGAAGATGAGTGTTGAAACTTTTGAGAAGGTCTTGGAGAAACTTGAAGCCGATAGTTATAATTTCTCTAAACCAACCGATCTTATGAATTGGGGCGAAACATGGTACTGATAAGAAGAAGAACTCATTTAAAAAACCCTTTTCACCTTTATTTTGTTGCTTGGAGAGGAAAGGCAGTGAATTTTGGGAAGAGGCAGATGTAATATAGTAAAAAAGAGTGTTTCTATTCTCTCAAAAATTTCAACTGTTAGCATTTAACGGACTAATTGATGGCAGGGTAGAATTGGATGAAATTAAGAAATGTTGGTGGCACAATGTGAAACGACTTAAACCAAGGGGACGTAAATTGAATTAGTGACAAACTTGAGGGACGAAAATTGAAATTGTCCCATCGAAGTAATTATCCCTCGATCTATTAGAGAACCACTTTCAAAATATATTTTACTACCAATTGAGTTTAGAACACAAAAGTTCCAATATAACGTAAATGAAAGAAACAAAGTTGTCACTACTACTTCATTCTTTTTCTTTATAAAAAAACAGAAAAAGAAGAAAAAGCAAAACCTGCCTTTAGTTTGCTTTGGAGGAAAAAATAATGTGGACACATAAAGCTCATTCATACATCCAAGAAAGAGTCCAAGCATTACGTACATGGCTTTTCTTCAACCCCTCAATCATAGTACAAAACAAAATCAACTCATGTCCCCCCATATTTCTTTGCCACTTTTTCACTACCCATTCCTTGCTCAAAAGCGTTGTCCTTGCTTACTTGACACCCAAGATCTCTTGATTGATTTGTGGGATTGCTCTTGTGGGTTTCCTAATTTCTTTCTTTGATATTTTTTCTTTCTTCATGGTTAAGTCAAGAGTCAAGCAATATTATACAAGATACATAGCTTATCTCCAAAATTTTTAATTAAATATCTTTAATCTTTCTACGTTGACTATCACTATCTAATTATATAATTCATATCATAAGAATGGAAGGTTGCAGAAAATCTCATCATCATCTGTATGAAAGTGTTCTAAACTTATACAACAAAGAGGGGATGTCTAATGCAGAGAAAGCTTTCTCTTTGAAAGTTATTGTGAACAAAGAGAAAACTAAGGTACTTTTTGCAGAACTGGACAGTAATTTAGCAGACGTTTTGTTA
This sequence comes from Jacaranda mimosifolia, assembly GCA_018894105.1. Lineage (NCBI taxonomy): Eukaryota > Viridiplantae > Streptophyta > Magnoliopsida > Lamiales > Bignoniaceae > Jacaranda > Jacaranda mimosifolia. The sequence continues at coordinate 2,244,190 of CM032118.1, read as the reverse complement.
GGCTTCCTGACGCTGCCATTGGGAACTATTGTGAGGTTACTGGAGAAGCATTATGGAGGTGAGGCACCAGTCTTTGGAAGCTTAACCAGTTTGTACAAAAGTTTAGCAGATCTTGATGATGCCCATTTCTGGACAGAGGGGGGCAAGCAGATGCTGCTCAATCCAACAAGTTCCTTCCAAGATCAATGTCGGAAATTGAAACTCAATATAGGTTATACTCAGCCCACCAAGTACTTCACTTGTGAAAATAGGGATTGTCACTATAGTTGGGACCTTTTTAGCATGTACTACGGTGCTGCTAGATGCAAATGTTGGAAAACAATGAACAGAAAATTGGATGTAACAGAGTCGAAGGCTCAAGCTGCTGATGGTGATGAAGTTTTTACATTAAAAACAGTTTCTTCCTTGATCAGCGATGATCTGAGGATGGTCCCTAATGTCGTAAGATCCTTTGTTCAAACTCTAAGCAATCTTGGTATCAAGGACACGTATGGGGCTCAGCAAAGAACTGTGACTTTCAGATTCGATGAGGCGAGTCTTGAATCATGATTTTGTCCTAGTAATCTTTCTCAAATGCTTCATCTGTTGGACTTTTATTTTTTACTATCTGATATTTGTTATCCATCAGATCATGGATTTGCTTTGGGGATCACTTTTTTCCGAGACTCCATTAACTGACCTCATTCTCCACAAAAGACAGAAGAATTCGGCCACAGCAAAATTTTACTGCATCAGATTGACAAGAAGGAAACTTCTAGAAATGAGGCGAAGATGATTTTGAAAATCAAGGTGCAAAAATCTACGAATAGGTTCTTGTTTGCTCAAGCAGAGGAAGATTTCGTAGATTTTCTTTTCAGTTTCCTCACTATCCCCTTGGCAGGGGCAGAATCCCTTTTGGGTAGCAACAGTTGTCTTAAAAATATAGATAATTTACACAGAAGCTCAGCCAATTTGAACAAGTATTTGAAGAATACAAAAGACAATCCATTCAATCCCGAGCTTCCTCCTATGTATCTTTCAAAGAAACAAATCTTTTCTCTCAGCCAACAAGGAACTCCTCAACTGTATTACGGTCATATTCAGGATCAAGAATGTTTCTCTACCAACAGAATCTACACTGATTCTAAGCCTTTGGATATTATTGACCCGAAAGGGCAGGGAAGTTACATTACGGGACCAAGAATGTATATGATAACTCATTATTTAAATGTTACGCCTTTGTGTATGTCTTCAAGTCTTGGTATTCTCAATGGGATGAAAATCCAGTTATCTGATGTCAAAGAAGTGGATATTGACATTGGGCTGGAAGAGGTAATTATTTAATCTTTTATCTCATTTTCTATAGAGAAATTATCTTTCCTGGTAATAAGAATCATTTTTTTGCCGCAGGCTTTAAGCATACTAAAAGCATCTCTCACATTGACTTGTGCTATAACCAATGGCCTCGGCTCCATTTTGATTAAACAACCAAAGCAGGAAGACTGAGTCTTATGGTGCTTCTAATGCATCTTTATCTCCCAGACTCTGAGTTAATGGTAGTATTTAATTAATTGTTAAAACTAGAAAGGGTCATTTTGAGGGTAAAAAAGAAATGTATATAGGTGAGTGTGGCTATCTGCAATTGATTCTACGTAATTGTTTATCTGTATTATTGCAAAAATGCTCTAATCAAGAATGTAATAGTGAGATTGAATATTCCTGCCATTCTATATCCTGATGTGATGCCCCATGGAACAAATGCCATATGAGGGAAAAAAGTTGTGGTAATTCAAATAAACAAGTCGTACATTTTTCGTGGCTGAAGTCTTAAAACTGTGCATACTCGGCTACTTTACTGCATAGGCTGGAGAAAGAAGCCACAACTGAAATTGAAGAAATTCACAGGACATGTCATCTGGACCTAATATATATCCCCACCACATGATACTTCTTTTTTTCTCAATAAAAGTTGAAAATGTTTGATAAATTAAGGCAACCGCCTCTGCAGCAGAGCATTTCTCCACTAATTCAATTTATTGGCCAACATCAATACCTAAGAACCAACTCTTCTGAAACTAATTTCACGGGAATCAGAAATTTTTTTCAGAATCAGTTTTCTTGAAGTTGGTAAACATACTTTAATCAGGAGATGGTAAGTCTTTTAATCTTGTTGCCATGACCCGTGTCCATGTTGCTGTCTCTGAAGTAAACCATCTTTTCTGTGAGATAAAAATTCCAGCTAATGAGAGATCGATGTCTGTAAATATTTAAATTCATTATTCATCAATTTATATATCGTATATTGTTGCCAATATAATTCGTAAACTAATATGGAATTTCCAAGACTGATGCAAAAACAGAAGGTTACTTCTTGAGTTTTTATTATAACTTGGAAGAATGATATAATAGTTGGTAATAACCTGCCTTTACATGTACTTTTAAAGAAGGATGGAGTTGAAAATAGAAATTGATACTTCAAACTCTAAGAAATTTTTATGATTCAGATCATTTTGGAGCTTGCGAAAAATCTTCATCAGTTGAGCACCAAATGCCCTGACCATTATATTCCTGCTGGAATATTATGAAAGATCCAAAACCTATTAGGAAATATGCCGGTTTGCGGTTTTTGTTGTGGATAATTGTATGACTTGTGTTAAAATATAAAATAAATGAAATAATCATCATACCCATTACCTATAAAATTATAATTTAGAATGTAATAAACCAAACCACATAAGAGATTGAAGTAAATGAGTTGGATCAATGGAGAGTCACAACACTTATTGTTATCCTAAAACTATGATTGCTTCCCTTTGTGCGAGTACTAATGGCTGATCATAACTCCAAGATATGTGTACGACTATGAGAAAACTATGAACTAGTCCATAGTTACTTTGCCAATAGCACAAAAGTTTTGAGGGAGTTTATGAAATAAAATTGTTAAAACTCACAAACTCTATCGGTTAGTTTGGTTGGGATGATAAGGCCAGCACGAATACCAAAAATCCGTGCTTATATGTGCAATTCCTATGATTAGGCCTGTAAATGGGTAGGGTATCACCCTACCCATACCCATACCCATACCCATACCCATACCCTAAAATACCCAAACAAAAATACCCAATTTTTACCTTACCCTAAAATATCAAAAGAATGAGACCCTAATCCTACCCTACCCTAACTAACTCAAGACCCATTGGGTCTAGTTTATTGGACTTATGTTTTTAATGTATACACTAATTTTCTTAATATATACTAAAAATATTACTTGGCATATGATAACAAAAAATAATTTTTTTTTCTATATTTAATTTAACCATTAAATTTAAATTAATTAATTTTAAACTTTTTGCTAATTAAATAACTGTTTTATTAATATAATAGTTAAACTTTATTAATATTATTAGCAGTTAAGCTTTTTGCTAATTAAAAAAATTATAGTTTAAAAGCAGTTAATTAAAACAGTTAATAAAAACATTTTATTAAAAAAACAGTTAATAAAATCAGTTTGTTAAAAAAACAGTTAATAAAAATAGTTTATTAAAAAAAAGTTAATAAAATCAGTTTGTTAAAAAAACAGTTAATAAAAATAGTTTATTAAAAAAACATACAGTTTATTAAAAAAATAGTGTATAAAAACAGTTTATTAAAAGAAAATACAGTTTATAAAAAAATAGTTAATAAAAACAGTTTAAGAGCAAAAACTTTTTCTATATTTAATTTTATAAAAACAGTTAATTTCTATATTAATAAACTTTATTCATTAGCAAAATTAATTTTATTAACTGTTTCTATAAAAATATTTATTCCATTATTAGTTTTATTAATAAAAAACGTTCAACTGTTGCTATTGCTATTCCAATTTTTTTTTTTTCAAAAAAATTGCTATCTCAATTTATTAACTTTATTAATTTTATTAATTTTGATTTAATTTTTAATGAAAAAAATTATTTAATTGTTACTGCTCATTCACATATTTATAATTTTTATATATGAAAAGTTTATCATTAATATAAATTTAATTTCGGTATAAACAATTTTTATGTTCATAAATTAAATTTAAGTATAAAGTAATGGGTAATGTATGAGCATGGGTACATGGGTAATTTATGGGTATAGACCCTACCTATACCCATTGCATTATCTTTAATAAGTATGGGTACGGGTATGGGTATGAGTATGACATTTTGGGTTTGGGTAGGGTATTACCCTACCCATTTACAGGCCTACCTATGATAAATTAACCTACCGCCCTCCATGAGATTATTTATCCATAGTCTACTTGTGTTAAAATTATCCATTTAACCTTTAACTTTTGAAATTATGGATTTTATATTTAAGTAAGGGATAAAAAGATAATTTACTAAGTGTAATCAAGATACTTTAATATTGAACTAAACACAGCGACCAACAATCATGTGGACCTACATAAAAATAATCATCCAAACCAAGTTGTAGTGCAATGATAAATAATCACATAAATTAGCACATAATAAATAATCATCAGATAACTTAAAAATCGAACCAAACTAGCCCTATTTGAGCAAAATGGATTATGGAGCCTTTATGTAAGAATAAAAGGTTTGACTATGGAAAAGATTAATGGGCAACTAAAACACCATAAACAACACCATAAACACACTATAAATAGGCCCAATAATTAGAAAATAAAGTGGTCAAACATTTATAAAATCATAATAAAATAATTGATAAGGCTATAAAAATACAACAAATCAAAATTAATGGGCACACTAGTTGTGATAGGAAAACATATAATAAAATGATCCTATTGGAAATAAAATAAATTGAAGAAAATTTAAAGCTTATTTCCAACAGTTTTGAGAATGAGTACTTCACCTTTTCCAGCCCTTATTGCCTAACTTGAAAACAGACACCTAATGGGCTTCATTGTGCATGCTTTTTGGTGCTTCAATTGATATAAGAAGTTTGAGGTTCATTTACAAGCTAGAAGAAGTGTTCAAATTTTCAAAAGGATGCAAATAAAAGTGGTGAGACCTAAAAACTACTTAAAATGATATTTTTTTTGAATGTGGTATGTAGTCGTAGGATTTAGATCGATAGAGCACCTCTTAAAAAACATATGCTAATGTTAGTATTTTCATATTATAATATCTTAATTCTTTCAATGAATGGCAATTCTCTCGAGTATATACTCAATTGGTTGGTGTGAAAATTTTCAAAATAGATAGACTAACATACAACTATACCACTTTGGTATAAATTCAATCAATTATAAATTATTAAATAAGAATATAATAGCATCATAAGAATATATTAGCACATTATATGTGATCTAGCGATTCAGATCAATATCATAAACAAAATATTAATATATTATTATATGTCATATAAGGATTCATATCCACATGATACAAGCTTCAAACATACAAAGCATATCACTAGTAGTACAAGTTCTCTCAAAGTAGAAGCATTTCTTGATGAGTTAACTTTCACAAACCCCAAATACAAACTAATGCAAATAACACTGTTGGCATCAAGTAAGTAAACAAACTCTTGATGACCACTCCCACTTTTGCAGTTCATTCTTTTCCATAGTCACCCTTTTCACTAGAATACTTCCATTGGATAGTGAATAAAGATAGAAGAAAACAAACTGGCTCATCCAAAGTCCAAAAGTATTCCTGCTCAGTTTTCCTGCTTTGCTAGATTCTTCAAGATGGAGCTGAGGCCATTGGTTAAAGCACAAGTCGACGTAAGAGATGCCTTCAGTATGCTTAAAGCCTGCACCAACAAAATGATTCCCAATTACAAAGGAAGACCATTTCTCTATCGAAAAATGGAATAGAAGTTAAATCATTACCTCTTCCAGCCCAATCTCAACCTTCACTTCTTCAACATTAAATAACTGGATTTTCATCCCACTGATAATGGAAAGACTAGAGGACACATATGGAGAAGTAACAGTTAAATCATCAGTAACCATATACAATCCCAGCCCCTTAACGTAACTCCCCTGGCCTTTTGGGTCAGTAAACTTGACAGGCTTATTGTGGATAATAACTCTGCGGTGGATTGACAAGCATGGTTCTCGAACTTCTTGGTTTTCCAGATATAGCTCTGGAGTTTTTTGTTCATTGAGGGAAAAAATTTGATTCTTGGAAAGATACATAGGAGGAAGTTCCGGATTAAACAGATTGTTTTTTGTAGTCTTTAAATACTTGTTCATATTGGCTGAGCTTCTATGTAAGTTATCTATGCTTTTCAGACCACTATGGCTGCCCAAAAGGGATTCAATTCCTGCTAAGGGGATGGTCAGGAAACTGAAAAGAAAATCAACAAAATCTTCCTCTGCTTGAGCAAACAAGAATCGATTTGTAGATTTTTGTACTGTGATTGTCAAAATCATCTTCTTCTCAGTCCTAGAAGTTACTTTCTTTTGATCAATCTGATGCAGTAAAGAAACCGTTTCAAATTTTGCTGTGGCCGAATTCTTCTGTCTTTTGTGGAGAATGAGGTCAGTTAATGGAGTCTCGGAAAAAAGTGATCCCCAGAGCAAATCCATGATCTGACGGAAAACAAATGTCAGATAGTTAAAAAAAAAGTTCAACAGATGAAGCATTTGAGAAAGATTACTAGGATAAAATCATGATTCAAGACTCACCTCATTAAATCCAACCGTTAGAGTTCTTTGCTCGGGCCAATCTATGTCTTTAATGCCAAGATTGCTGATAGTTTGAATGAGGGAACCTGCGTCATTAGGAAGCAGCATCCTCAGATCATCGCTGATTAAGAAAGAACCTGTTTTTATCATGAACACTTCATCACCACCACCAGCAGCTTGAGTCTTTGAATCTGTTTTGCAGACTGTTTCTCTGTTCATAGTTTTCCCACAATGGCGGCATCTAGCAGTATCATAGTACATGCTTATATTCGCAAGCATGGAATAGCCACAATTGGAGTCGTCACAAATGAAGTACTTGGTGGGCCCAGTATCATCTATTTTGAGTTTCAGTTTAGAAAACTCAGCTTGGAAAGAACTTCTTGGATTGAGCAGCATCAGCTTGCTTCCCTCTGTCCAGAAATGGACATTACTAAGATCTGCTAAACCTTTGTACAAAGTAGTTAAGCTTCCAAAGACAGGTGCCTCATCTCCATAGTGCCTCTGCAGAAGTCTCACAATTGTCCCCAACGGCAACGTCAGGAAGCTTAACAAAACATCTGCAAAATCGCCATCGACTTCTGCAAAAAATACCTTTGTTTTCTCTTTATTCATCATAACTTTCAAAGAGAACTGAAATTCATTGGTATCAGACATTTTTGTTTTGTTTGGGTGTACAAGTTGAGGATCTTGAGACTGATGATATCAAGATTTTGGGCAGCTTCCCCATTTTATAAGCCAAGAATTAGTTAAGAATATGCCCCCGTAACGAATTTCTTAAACCCAATAGTTAATAATGTAATGTTCTTTTGTAAAATATAGTGCATGATTATATTCAGTGTAAAACTAACGGTCCTCAAACCAACTTGAAATGCACTTAGTCGTCCTAGGGTGCTTCGTGCCACGGTCTCCACTTCAAATAAATTGTTATCATTAATTAATATAATCATGGTTAAACAAGAATAAAAATAATAAAACTTTATATTTTTTCGACTTTGCAAAAAATACAATCTCTTTATGTATTTAGTGCGCATCCCTTGTTCATTGTAAACGTGCTACTATATTTGTGACATTGTACATGTATTTGCCGAATATTTAGTATCATTAGTATGTTTGCCAGGTATCAATTAAATTTTATGATTTATTTTGCCTAAATATAATGAATCCGACAACCTAAATTCATGTAAGCTACAATGAAAATTATATTTTGTATGTATGGAAATATAGGTAAACAAACCTATATGTCCCCATTGACACTGGTATACAACATTATCTTATGTGATACTCTTCTATAAAATGTGGTACATGACTTTTTTTTTTTTTTTTGGACACATAAGTAAATTCATTGCAAATCCAACAAAATTACATCAGTCAAATATGCAGGAAAATGGGTACATGATTAATACCATATTTATGTACCTTTGCTGCCAAAATAATGGAAAAGAGCATATTAAGCCTACCTAGTTTCACCAATCTATACAATCATATACATTCACCGGTAATAAAAGCTAGCCTTATCAGAATGGTACATATATTGCAAACATAAGAGTGCATATATTACAATGCAAATAGCACAAATAATTATACAACATAAACAACATGAAAAATTATATAATACACATAGCATCGATAATCATAGAAAGCAAATACTATACATAATCATACATATCCATCAATCACAAATGTTTACTTAAATCAGACAAGACTATGTAATCTTGATAAGGGAGCTGAAATTGCTAATTTTTATGAATGATGACTATGGATGGATATATCATGCTCGAAATAGACCACTTTTACTTTGCCCTTCAATCCGAACTAGCAAAAGGAGTGTCTATTTATATTATCTTTATTTCAACTATTGAATTAAATAAGTTGAGGTAATTATCCCTCGATCTATTAGATAACCATCTTTTTGAGTAAGTTTTACTAAAATATCATTAATCTTTAAAAAATAATATTCTTCTCAATTCAGTTTAGAACACAAAAGTTCCTATATAATGTAAATGAAGGAAACAACGTTGTCATTACTACTTCATTCTTTTTCTTAATTAAAAAATAAAAAGAAAAAAAAAGCAAAATTACCTACCTTTAGTTTGCTTTGGAGGAAAGAATAATGTGAACACATAAAGTTATTCATACATCAAGAAAGATTCCATGCATTGCATGACTTTTCTTCAACCCCTCAATCATAGTACAAAACAAAATCAACTCATGTCGTCCCACCATATTTTTCTTTACCACTTTGTCATTGTCATGCCCCAAATTCAGGACATAACATGGAAGTGTCCCTAAGCCTAAAGACTTAGAGACGCCAAGTCTCAGATCGAACAGCGCATGCTGAATTCCGAAAAATTTTATTAAACAAATTCCAAAATAAATCATCACCATGAAAGGTAATTCCAAACACTTGTCTTATCAATCAAACTTGAGTACCCAAGACCTTGAAAAAAATAAAAATAAAAATAAAAATCCTAAGCAACTAACTAAGAATCTTAAACATCAAACAAACCTATTCTAAAATACCAATCTCTTATCACCATCCCCAAAACTGCTCATCTTCCTCGTCTTGAACTAAGTTTTCTGCAAAAAGATGGGTTAATAACTTATGAGCGGTACTTCACCCAGTAAATAAATCTCCTCCTCCTCCTACTGGATTTGAGCATGTATAAATATCAAACAAAATAAAAGTAATCATTGAAGACAAAAATATTTGTTTTTAGAAATCTAACAATTAGTGTGCAAAAATTCAAGAATTATCTTATTAGAAATTCAGAACATACTTTCAGTGTAATTTAGAACAAAAGTTATACAGCTTATTAGAAGCTTTCAATTCATTAATTAACCATGCTCATGAATTCTCGAGATTTTAATTGTTATCTTGGCCGAGATCTTAACTATAACGCCATTAAGTGGCTTCGAAATTCTTAACTACAATGCTATTAAGTGGCTTCAAAAATCTTAACTACAACATTGTTGAGAGGCTTTGGAAATCTTAATTACAACACCGTTAAGTGGCTTCAAAAATCTTAACTACAATGCTGTTAAGAGGCTTCAAAAATCTTAACTACAATGCCGTTAAGTGGCTTCAGAAATCTTAACTACAAGGCAGTTAAGTGGCTTCATAAATCTTTTGCTACTGTAACCCCATAGCACAGTTATGAAACTCGTTTCTACCTACAGTTTCTCGATTATTCAGAGTATAAATCCTTTTTCTTATTTTTATTTCAATAGAGAATACGATGTTTCATGCAAGATTCAGAAAATTTTTGTTTTACATGGTCAAATCCTAAAAAGAAGTTTTATATGCATGCGAAAAACTCTTATGAACAGTTAAATATTTGCAGATAGAATGATTCTTCAAGAATAAAACCATTAGATTTAAGAATTCAATATGCAAAATTACCTATTTTGATGCAGAAAAGATGTTTTCAATAGAAAGAAAATAGACATTTACTTACTATTTCATGCAAAAAACATTTATGTGAAGAGAATATTTTTAGTAGAAGGAAGAAACCCAAAGTTTCCCTCAGATTTGATCTACCACTTAAGTGTTCTCCACTAATTCTATGACAGAAACAATAGTGTGTTAGTATCCAAGAATAAATTTCCTATGAATCTTCTAAAGAACAATAGAAAAATCCATATTTTTCTCACCTCTGCATATTGGCTTCTCTATTTCCTACTATAGATGTATTTATACTACTAGGCGAAGTATTCTAGATAAACTAGAATTCATATCTTATTGAGATGGGAAGGTCACTCTAATCCTAACTCTTCAGATTTGATTAGATCTCAATCCTAAATAACGATAACTCAAAGCTAAGGAGGTAATTCTAAAATCCTAACCTTATTAGGATTTGGTAATTACTGAAATCCCTAGTATCTTTAACTTATCAGGATTGGATAATGACTAAATTCCCAAGCTCATGACTAAAAATCCAAAATCCTAACTTTTCATGATTTAATTATTCTGGATTTTATCTCACTATTACCATAGTTTTGTAATTAAATAATAGGGGATATCTATGATGATTTTTGGCATAGAAATATAGCGGTAGAAAAAAGGAGGTCCTAAGATTTCAAATCACTTATATTTATATGATTTTAGCTAACCAATATGATTAGATACCTTATGGGGGTCAAAAACTATCCAAATGGAGTTTTAAAATGGTGGGAAGAGGTCTAGAATTATCCATCTATCCATAAATCCAAAAATTCCATAAATATTAATTCCATCATTTTTAACTCTATAATCATGGGTCCAAGCCCGTAATTACTGCATAATAATTTGTGGGCTTATTTTCTACACTACTTATGGGCTTAATAATAACTTCAAATAAACTGAATAGATTTGGCTTAATACATCTAACAAGATATGGACCAAAGATTAATATTTCTTTTTGATTATAAAAACATAATAAGGGCTTACATCATATTGCTAATTCTCAAAAAGAAACCCAATCTTCGAGACATAATTTGTCTACCTCTGATGTTTGTTCACATGCGATTCATATAATTATGGTCCAAATTCAAATAACCTTGAATGAAAGACTAATTTTTAGCTCCAAAATTGATATCCATAGAGTAGTTAACTTAATCGTAAATATAAAACTCAATAAATAAAGTTTCCATGAAATAATTGACTTGATAAATTGTACATTTTCAATAACAACCAAGCAATCATTAATAACAGGGTAAATGTCGCCAATAGTCCTTCATGTTTTGATTTGATATCACTTTAGTCCTCAATTTTTAAAATTTCATCTTTTAGTCCCTAACGTTATTTTTTAGTTTCATCTTCATCCCTAACTCAACTTTTAGGCAGGTTTTTATCGAAAAATTGGCAAACGGTGATATTTTGAGGGGTAAAATTGTCAATCTAATCTATAATGTTTCATTTTAGTCCTTGTATAAGGTTTTATGTTCCAATTTAGTCCCTATATATATATTTTTTTAATGAATATATGTCCATGTGTGTATATACATTTGTGTATAATATATGTGTGTATATATTATTGATATATTAATATCATTTGTGATGCCATTATAATTAATAATATTAGTTGTATGATTAGTAATATATTATTAATAATAAAAATTATATTATAATAATTTTAATTCTATTCGTAATATATAGTATTAATAATAATGCATGATACTAATAAATATTAAATTAATTTGCTATTATTATTATTATTATTATTATTATTATTATTATTATTATTATTATTATTATTATTATTATTAAGAATAATAAGATTAATATTTTCAATGATAATAATAGTATTATTATGATAATATAATTATCGAATATTGTTAATAATAATATTACTAATAAAAATCCAAGTAAGCAAAGACTTTTTCCAACAAGACAAAAAATTTATCATGTTAGCTGAAAATTTTCCACCTAAGCAAAAATTCCAAAATTCAACAAATTTTGGCATGCCACACTAGCATTTACAACCATTTTATGAGATTATGGCAACTGGCCATGGCAGCTACCCCCAGCAAATAGGAAAAATATTTTTTGCATCCTATAAAATTTTTCAACTTTCAATTTTGTCCTATATGTTACGCAATTTTAAATTTAGTCATATAAGTTAAAAAAAAAATTTAACATTTAGTCTGGAAGTTGCCAAAATATCATAAAATGGCTGGAAATTCTGATGTGGCATGGCGAAATTTGTTGAATTTTGAAATTTTTGCTTAGGTGGCAAATTTTTAGCTGACATGATAAATTTTTTTGTCTTGTTGGAAAAAGTCTTTGCTTATTTGGATTTTTATTAGTAATATTATTATTAATATATTATGAACAACATTGGATAATTATATTATCATAATAATACTATTATTATCATTGAAAATATTAATCTTATTATAATAATAATAATAATAATAATAATAATAATAATAATAATAATAATAATAATAATAATAATAATAATAATAATAATAATAATAATAATAAAATTGATTTAATATTTATTAGTATCATGCATTATTATTAAGACTACATATTATGAATAGAATTAAAATTATTATAATATATTTTTTTTAATTATTAATATATTACTAATCATACAATTAATATTATTAATTATAATGGCATCACAAATGATATTAATATATCAATAATATATTATTAAATATTAATAATAATATATGAGCATGTGGCTAATATTAGTACCACTTATATGCACACATATACTATGCACAAATGTATATACACACGTGGACATATATTCATAAAAAGAAAAAAAAGAAAAAGAAAAAAAAGTAACATAGGGACTAATTAAATTGGAACATAAAACCTTATATAGGGACTAAAATGAAACATTATAGATTAGATTGACAATTTTACCCCTCAAAAATCACCGTTTGCCAATTTTCCGTTAAAAACCTATCGGGAAATTGAGTTAGGGACGAAGATGAAACTAAAAAACTAACGTTAGGGACTAAAAGATGAAATTTTAAAGATTGGGGACCAAAGTGATACCAAATCAAAACATGAGGGACTATTGGCAACATTTACCCTTAATAATATAAAATCTATGTTATCCTTAACAACCCAAAAAGAATTCAATTTATATCCCATATTTATTTTCAATTAAGATCCCTTAAACATTGATCGAGCCTCAAATAAATTGTATGCTCAAAGTCTAAGAGAAAAGCAACCCAAGATTATTTGTGAAGAATCAACCATTACTCCATTATTCCTAACATCCAATATTGTATGTATCCATTTTTTTTTTCCTCAAAAGATAGAAGCTCCCTATTAACCACGCATTCTATTATTCTAGGTCCCATAACATTAAAGTCTAGCCTTAATTAAATTCAAATACTTCAAGAGGTATAATTAATAAAACTTCTAAGACAAACTATAATAATTCATCTAAAGACTTGGGGTATTACATTCTACCCTCCTTACAAAAATTATTGTCCACAAAACTTTAGACTTTCCATATTTCAATATAATCCCTAGGTTTGTAAGTAACATTCTCTTGTAATATGCTTGTAACTTCCTTTCTAGAGACCCAATTGATCTGATTCTTGCAATATTAATGAAAAGCTAAGAGAGAGAGAGAGAGAGAGAGAGAGAGCAAAAACTTCTATGTCGAAACCTCTGTCCAAATAATTCAATTTATCAAGGAATAAAATTGAGTCCAGCATTCATAGCGTAATGAAAATTTGAATCCAAGTCTAGGAAGTCTTTGATTTGACATATCTTAGAATTCTGGCCATAACTTTCTCCATGTAAATTGGATTAGAGTGATTCAAGTGCCTATAGAAACCTAACAGACAGAAATACAAATTATATGTCTACCACTTTTCTTAATTTTTTCATGATTAATCCATAAAAATTATCACAAATATATGTTATCGGAAAATCGAAGTCCGCACTTCCTAACTTGACATGTCTTAGTATCTTGGTCATAATGTTCTCCATGTATATCAGAATAAGGTGATTCAAATGGGTATAGAAACCTAAGAGAAAGATATTAAATTTTTATGTTGATCATGTCACTAAATTAAATCATAATGGATTAGTAAAAGTCGTCACAGTATTCTGTTCTAGAAAAATCAAAATCCTGTATTTTCTGTCATGCCACACCTATGTATTTTAGTCATAACTTTCTCCCTATACTTCGTATTGTAGTGATTCAGGTTGAAATAAATACCTAAGTGATATATTTATAATCTTTTTTTGATCACATTACTTAATTCTATCTAGATCAAGTAGTAAAAGAGTCCAAATTATCTATTTTCAGAAAAATGAAAATCCTGTATTTCTAGACTTGACATATCTTAGTATTTTGATCATAACTTTCTCTATATAAGTCGGATTGAGGTGATTTAGGCGGAAATAGAAACATAAGATACGGATATAGAATTATTATGTTTATAATTTTGCTTAATTATTTCTGAAACAAGTAGTAAAGGCGTCACCAATATTCATTTCCGGAAAATCAAAGTCCTATATTTTCTGACTAGACACACCTGAATATTTTGGTAATAACTTACTCCATATAAGTCAGATTGAGGTGATTCAAGCAGATACAAACACCTGAAAGATAGACCCACAATTTTTGGGTTTGGAATATTTCCATATTCAATCATCAACTATGAGAAAAATCCATTAATAAATCAGACCACATGAAATTAAGTGGTTGTCCTCTATACCAAAGTATATCCCAAAACTTCTAATTTCACAACTTAAGATCTTGTTCTCTCAAATAAAAAAGTCATTGTGCACCATTAGGACCACAATGTTATTTCATTTGGGAGTGTAGTTAATTTGTGGAGAAGCATAGCAGTGTCTGAAGACCCCAGTATATTAAGACAAGCTACTCAAACCTAAGCTTGCTAACATGGTATCTTTCCAAGAACCAGATTTTTTGTCTCACTAAGCAAAGGCCTTCCCCACTGTGCTATCTGCATTGTGAGCATGATGGCAGAAGATATCTGTCTAATATCTTTAGCAACCGAACATCTCCACTGTCTTTCAAAGACGCAAAAGGCAATGATATTTTTGTTAAGGGGCCAATAATGTTTATGATAACTGATGGTTTAAAAGTGACACCTTTATGCATGCTTTTGATCATTTCCATTCTGAACAGGCTGAAATTCCCTTAACTGATGTTGCGGAATGGGCAGTTGAAATTGGGATGGAAGTGGTAATGGTTTGAGGTCCCTGTCAGATATAGATGATGGTTCATATGTTCATAGGATGGTTCTTGTTGTCTTAACTCAGCTGCAGCCTTAACCGATGCCATCAATCCCATCTTAAGGAAACAACCTAAGCAAAAGTACTGAGCTGTGTTAAGCATTTTCATATGCAGCTTGGAATATAATTCAGCCTCATTGTCCAAATTTTCAATGTGGAATCAGTATTTTTAATTATGGACTATTTGTTGCCAATCGGTTGTTTATTGCTTGGCGAAACAGGGTCATGCTTGCTTTCGGTACTCATGCTGTATTGTTAATAATACATTCCTATGCTGTCTTTGAAGTAAACTACCATTCCGTGAGATCAAAATCCTGTCTAACCAAAGATCTATATTACTTAGAATCATTATCCAAGAAATCTTTATGATTCAGATCATTTTGGAGCTTGTGTAAACCCATCCTAATGAATATTGTAGCAAAACCCATCCTAATGAAACTACATCAATAACACTGCTTTCCATGCTACGAGTGTAAGAGGGAAACTACATCTCTCTTCTAGATCAACTCTCAAGCACTTGCTCAAGCACAAAAGGGGAGGCTGCAGATATTCCATATACCCTCTGTCTGAAGTTTCTTCACATGTACAACCAACAGGATGGCTACTGCAGCACAGGAAGCTAAGTTTTCATTGAGCGCTGTGCTGAATAAAGAGGAAACAAAGGTACTATTTGCAGAACTGGATAGCAATTTTGCAGAATGACCTCAATCTCCATAAAAGCCAGAATGACTTTTATATAGCTACTTTACTGCATCATATTGAGAAAGAAAAAACTTTAAACCCTTGGAAGAAAGAAGCAATTTCTTGCCCTTGGAAGACGCTGTAGACATATCAATTTTTGGCCAATTGAGAGGAGACACGTGTAAAATAATATGCTAGTTATTAATTTAAAATTTTCTATTTATATTTTGAAATTTACTAAATTTAATTTCAAAAGATAAATTGTTAATTTTAATTAATACTCCAGTATTTAGTTTATGTTCAAATCAAATATTGACAAGTGTTAATGATGAAGTGTCTACATTTTTGGACCAATCAAATTGAAGATATTTGACATTATCTATTGATATATGATATTATCTCTTGATATTTGATATTATCTTATCAAATAGATAACTATCAAAGAAGTTCAAGTCAATTTGGAAGTCTCCTATCAAGCATCTATATAAAGGGGATGACCAAAGCTCATTCAACACACAACACAAAGTGCGAGGAACCTTGAAGGTGTCTAGCAATTCTCTCAATTAAATTTAAGGAGATCCACGGTGTTCAAGGCGTTCTTCATAGAGCTCATCATATTCTGGCAATTGATTTAGGATTAAGGTGTGAAACCCTCGAATTGGCGTTATTTTTTTCAAATTAAATTCAAGGACATCCACGAAGTTCAAGGCGTTCTTCGCGGAGCTCATATATTTGGGCGTTTTATTCAAGATTAAGGTGCAGAGTCCTTGAATTGGCGTTATTTTGTTCAAATCAAATTTAAGGAGATCCACGACATTCTTTGTGGAGCTCATTGAATTCAAGATCATGTTTGGAAGGGAAGAATCAGATGATTAGATTAGAGATTGAATCTACAGTTGATAGATTTTAATTTAATTTTATTTGTAAAATTTTTCTTGTCTTGTAATTTTATTTATTGCAGACAAAGAAATTTGCATTTACAAATTTTGGCGGGCCCGGTGGGATGATCTCTATCTCTCATCTCTTTCCTTCATCAAGATTGAAGTAACAAATGGCCGCCAACAAGATTGCTCATTGAACATTACTACTTTAAATTCCTCAAATGCTGGAGCAAAAAGTATTGGCGTCATCCCAAGAAGTATGTTCAATAAGTTTCAATCGTCTTCGTAGGCAGCTCCTCTACTTGCTGTGGAAAAGGTGTTGCCGCATGTTATTGACATAAATAAAGATGGTGGAGATTCAAAGGAAGAATCCTCATTATCCATTCCCCACTCAACATCAAATTCCTTAAGCATGGCGATAGCGATGGTGATAGGTGCTACAACTTTGGAGGAACAAATTGCAAATTTGACGAAGGTTGTTGAAGGACGCATGAAGCATGTCCAAGAGCGAGACTTTCAAATCTCCAAATTGATGAGCAAAGTGGGTAATTTTGATGCAAGCTGCATGGTGGAAAAAAAAATTGAGGCTCAGGACGAAGGCAAAATATCCACAAAGAAACAACCAGCTGAAAATGAAAAGACTGCAACAAAAAAACTAGAAGTTTTCATTAGATTAATTCCTAGCAACCCATTAAAGGAGTTTGTCATGGAGACTATCAAAGGCAAGCTTAATGGAAGTTCTAAGTCGTTTATGACTTACTCCAAGCCTTATACTCAAAGAATTGATAACTTGAAGATGCCAATTGGTTACCAGCCCCCAAAGTTTCAGCAATTCGATGCTAAAGGCAACCTAAAGCAGCACGTGGCTCATTTCATTGAGACTTGAAATAATGTTGGGACATATGGAGATCATTTGGTCAAGTATTTTGTTCGATCATTAAAGGGAAATGCTTTTGATTGGCATGTTGATTTAGAGGCAGGCTCTATTGATAGTCGGGGGCAATTGGAACAAGAGTTCCTCAATCATTGTTATAGCACTCGAAGGACGGTCAGCATGATTGAACTCACCAACTCTCGCCAATGGAAAGAAGAACCTGCCATTGACTGCATCAATTGCTGGAGAAATTTGAGCCTTAATTGCAAAGATCAATTATTAGAGGCTTCAACAATTGAGATGTGTATCTAAGGAATGCATTGGAGTCTTTGCTATATACTTCAAGGAATTAAACCAAAAAATTTTGTAGATTTGGCAACTCATGCATATAATATTGAAATGAACATGAATTTTGATGAACAAAAATATTCAAGTGATGCCGAAGATGATGAAGATGTTGGGGGCAATTAATTTTCATCTTCAAATTACAAATGCTCCTTGATATGAGTGTAAACTGTTAATAATGCTCCCAGATAAGAGCATAAGCTATCCCAAATTTTCAAGTCTCTAAGTCTCCAAGTCCAAGACTCAAATTTTTAAGTCTCCAAGTTAAAGACTCAAGTCTCCAAATCTTCAAATTCAAGGTCATGTCTCAAGTATTCAAGTCAAGGCTCAAGTTTCGAAGTCTTCAAATTCAAAACTCAACTTTGCAAATCTCTAAATCCACGACTCTAGTCTTCAAATTCAAGACTCAAGTCTACAAATGTCCAAATTCAAGAGTCAAGTCTTCAAGTTTCCAAATCAAAGACTCAAATCCCTAAGTTTTCAAGTCCAAAGCTCAAGTCTTCAAATTTCAAATGCTCCTAGATACGAGCATAAACTATCTAAATTTTTAAATTAAAGTTTTTCACATGTGCTCCTTAATAAGAGCTTAAGCTGTTAATAAGGCTTGTAGATACAAGCATGAACTATCTAGATATTCAAAATATCCCTATGTGCTATTTAATATGAGCTTAAACTTTCAATAAGGCTCCTAGATACGAGCATAAACTACTACATATTCAAAGTCTCCCCACGTGCTCCTTGATATGAGCTTAAACTTTCAATAAGGCTTCTAGGTATGAGCATAAACTATCTAAATATTCAAATTCTCCCCATGTACTCCTTGATAAGAGTGTAAACTATCTATTAAGTCAAACTCAAGTAAACTCCTTGACATGGGTATAAATTGTCAATCAAATTCAAGTGAACTCCTTAACACGAGTATAAAATATCTATTCAACATAAATATGCTCTTTGACGTACAAGCCTAAATGGTATGTTACTCTTGGCCTGTATGAGTACAAATTGTGTACGGTACCCCTCCTTAAAAGGATATTTACTTTGAATTATGTTATGACTTGACCCTTTGATTGGGCACCACAGCTCGAGGAATGCATGGAGGATGTTCTTGTTGCAAACATATTGGGAGAAAAGGAAAACTTCTCAAAAACTTCAAGCCTTAGCTCTTTTGTGGATGATTGGCATATCTTTTGCCAGGTCTTGAAGCGGGGGCACTTGTAGACTTATCAATTTTTGGCCAATTGAGAGGTGACACGTGTAAAATAATATGCTATTTATTAATTTAAAAATTTCTATTTCTATTTTGGAATTTACTAAATTTAATTTCAAAAGATAAATAGTTAATTTTAATTAATACTTTAGTACGTTTTTGAACCAATCAAATCGAAGATATATATTTGATATTATCTATTGATATATGATATTATCTCTTGATATTTGATATTATCTTATCAAATAGATAACTATCAAAGAAGTTCAAGTCAATCTGGAAGTCTCCTATCAAGCATATATACAAAGGGGATTATCAAAGCTCATTCAACACACAATACAAATTCCAGCAAGTGAGAGGAACTTTGAAGGAGTCCAGCAATTTTCTCAATCAAATTTAAGGAGATCCACGGCGTTCAAGGCGTTCTTCATGGAGCTCATCATATTCTGGTGTTTGATTCGGGATTAAGGTATGAAACCCTCGAATTGGCGTTATTTTTTTCAAATTAAATTCAAGGAGATTCACGACGTTCAAGGCATTCTTCATGGAGCTCATATATTTTAGCATTTGATTCAAGATTAAGGTGCAAAGTCCTTATTTTATTCAAATCAAATTTAAGAAGATCCAAGACGTTCTTTGTGGAGCTTATTAAATTCAAGATTATGTTTGGAAGGGAAGAATCAGAGGATTAGATTAGAGATTGAATCTTAAGTTGATAGATTTTAATTTTATTTTATTTGTACAATTTTTCTTGTCTTGTATTTTTATTTATTGCAAATAAAGAAATTTGCGCTTACAGACGCATTCGAAAGTAATGGTAGAAAAATCTACCAATAAGGTCTTGTTTGCTCAAGCAGAGGAAGAATTTGTAGATTTTCTTTTCAATTTCCTCACCATCCTCTTAGCAGGAGTCAGAAGACTTTTGGGTAGCTCAAGTTGTCTTAAAAATATAGATAATTGGACAAGTATGTGCTGGAAAACACAAGAAACAATCTATTTAATCCTAAGCTTCCTTCTATGTATCTTTCCAAGAGCTAGATTTTTCATTTGAAACAAGGAACTCGTAAATTATATCCTGGTGAACTAAAACTTCCAGAACTATATTTCTCTCTACCAGAAGCTACATTTATAAGAATAAGCCTCTGGATATCATTGACCCAAAAGGCTAGGGAAGTTATGTTAGGGGACCTGGACTATATATGGTGGCAGATGATTTGATTGTTACACCTATGAATGTGTCAGCATGTCTTTCCATTATTAGTGGGATGAAAAAGCCAGTTGTGTGATATCATAGAACTGGAGTTTGAGATCTGGTTGGAAGAGGTAATTATCTCTATTGTATTTTACGATAGAGAAATCATATTTTCATGCTAATTTATGTGATTCATGTCATTGCTACAGGCTAAAAGCATACTGAGAGAATCTCTTAACGTCGACGTGTGCCTTAACTGATGGCCCGGGTTCCATCTTAAATGTCATTTTATATGTTTAATTTCTCCAGGTCGCTGTTATTTTTCATATATTTTGGTATGGCATTATTCTTTATCTCCCAAAGGTTTCAGCTTTGAATCAATATGACAAGGAAAAAAAAAAGATGAATGGTGTACCTAACATTTTCTTCTCCTTTGCTTGTAGAAGTTTTGTACCAAACAGAGCACAAAGGAATGAATAGTGGACGCATTTCTTGATTTAATACACTTGGGACTTCCCCAAACTGATCGTTCCCATACATGGATGCAAGTATGTAAGGACCGAAAGAGCCATGGAAGTTATTTTTAAAAATCCAGGAAGATTTATCATTTGTGATAACTTTTATTTTGATGTCATGAAGTTCCACTACAAGTTGAATTTTCACCTTTTAATGATAGTAGTCTCCACGCTTTGCAAACGATCCCTGTATCTTCTTGTCACACCCCAAATTTGGGACATAAGATGACAGTACCCCTAAGCCCAAAGACTCAGAGACACTAAGTCTCATATCTAATAGAGCATGCTAAATTCCCAAAAATTTTATTAAACAAATTCCAAAAATAAATTACCGTAGTAAAAGATAATTCAAATACTTGTCTTGACAATCAAACTTGAGTACCCAAGACCTTAAAGAAAATTTCCTAATCAACTAACTAGAAATCTTAAACATCAAATAAATCTAATCTAAAAATACCAATCTTTTATCACCATCCCCAAAATTGCTTATCATCCTGAACTATGGTTTATGCAAAAATGTAAATTAATAACTTATGAGTGACACTTTGTCTAGTAAATAATTCTCCTTCTCCTTCTACTAGATTTGAGCATGTATAAATATAAAAAAAAAGGAAATCATTGAAGACAAGAATATTCATTTTTGGAAATATACCAATTGATATACCAAAATTCGAGATTAATTCTATCAAAGTAAATCACATATTTTTCGGAGTAATTCATAATAGAGATTTCACATTTGTCGAAAATCTTCATTAATTAATAGTGCTCATGAACTTTTGGGATTCTAATCAATTAACTTGGCCAAGATCTTAATCACAACGTTGTTAAGTGGCTTCAAAATTATTAACTACCATGCCGTTAAGCGGCTTCAGAGATCTTAACTACAACGTCATTAAGTGGCTTCTGAAATCTTAACTGCAATGCCGTTATGTGGCTTTAGAAATCTTAACTATAACGCCATTAGTGGGCTTCAGAAATCTTTACTAAAACATCGTTACGAGGCTTCAGAAATCTTAACTACAACATTATTGGGGAAATTGCAATTTTAGTCCACCAACTATACCCTCTTTTGATTTCACTCCATTTTGATATGGGGTTAGCACATTTAGTCCATCGGGCTGAAAAATTTTCAATTGGGCCCAAAAATTGCCCAGTCAACTTTCAATCGGGCCTAATTTTGGGGATTTCATGACACATGTCACCTTGCACCACATCAGCAAATTTGCTAAAAAAGAAAAAAAGAAAAAGAAAGAAAAATGTATAATATATTATATAATATATACATATGTATAATATATATAATCTAAACATATATTTTTTATATTCATCTCCCCCACCCCCACTCCACCTCGAAGCCCCCAAATCCCCCCACCCCAATGCCACTAGCTGCCATGGCTGCTTGCAGCATAGCCGACGGCCATGGCAGCTCGAGCCGCCGGCAGCCAAACGGCTGCCAGCGGAAACGAAAGGGAAAAGGAAAACAAACAAACCATCCCTCCCCCCCAACACGCACCCCCCCACCACCCCACTGCCCGCCTGCTCCCAACCCCACAACTTAACAAGCTGCCATGGCAGCTTACATACTGGCCGGATTTGGCCAGATCAGGCCACTGGCAGCTATGGCCATATTTGGCCATGGCAGGTTTTTTTTTTTTTTTTTGTTCTTTTCCACCGGTAGCCAAGCCTGGCGGCCGTTTTGCCGCCGGTGCTTTTTTCGCCGGCATCCAGTCGGTGGCCCGAGGCTGCCATGGCTGCCGATGGCCATGGCAACTGGTGGTGTTGGGTGGGGGGGGATTTGGGGGTTGGGGGGGGGGAAATATAAACTATATATATTATATATGTATTATATTATATGTATAATATACATATATATATATATTATATTATATATATAATAATATAGATTTTTAATTCTATTGATTATTTTTATTTTTTTCCCTTAACATTTTTTTTTTAATTTTGGCCATTTTGCTGATGTGGCGTTGGGTGACACATGTCACAAAATTCCCAAAAATTGGATCTGATTGAAGCTGACTGGGCAATTTTTGGGCGCAATTGAAAATTTTCCAGCCCGATGGACCAAAATTGCAAAAAATTGGACTAAATGTGCGAAAATTTACGGGCCACTGGACCAAATGTGCTAACCCCATATCAAAATGGACTTAAATCAAAAAAGGGCATAGTTGGTGGACTAAAATTGCATTTTCCCCAACATTATTAAGTGGCTTCAAAATCTTTTGCTACTGTAACCCCATAGCACAGTACGGAACTCATTCCTATTGTAGTTTCTTGATTATTTAGAGTGTAGATCCTTTTTACTATTTATTTCAGCAAAGAATACTATGTTTTATGCGAGATTCAGAAAATTTTTTGTTTTACACGCTCAAATCCTAAAAAATAAGTTTTTTGCATGTGAAAATGTTTTATGAACAATTAAATATTTGCAGATGGAATAATTCTACAACAAATAAACCATTGGATTTAAGAATTCAATGTGAAAAATCACTTATGTAGAAAAGGTATTTTTAATGGAAGGAGAATAGACATTTACTTACTATTTCATGTAGGAAAAGTTTATGCAAAGAGAATATTTTCAATAGAAGAAAGAAAGAAATTTACTTATGCCAAAATCTTAAAGCCCAATGTTTCTCTCAGATTTGATCTACCACTTAATCGATCTCCACTAATTCTATGATAGAAAAATAGGATGTTAGTACCTCGTCATGAAATTTCCTACGGATTTTTAAAGAACTAGAAAAATTGGTACTTTTTTCACCTTTGTGTATGGTTTCTCTTTTCCTATTGTATAGGTATTGAAACTACTAGGGTAGGTATTCTGGATAAACTAGAATTCATGTCGTATTGAGATAAGAAGATAATTCTAATTCCTAACTCCCTAGACTTGATTAGTATCAATCCCAGATAGCAATAGCTCAAAATCGCGGAGATAATTCTGAAATCTTAACCTTATTTGGATTAGGTATATAGGTATTGAAATTTCTATAATCTTTAACTTATCAGGATTGGATAATTACTGAAATTCCCAAGCTCATGGCTAAAAATTCAAAATCCTAACTTTTCATGATTTAATTATTCTAGATTTTCTCTAACTATTAACATAGTTTAGTAATTAAATAATAGGGAATATCTATGATGATTTTTCTCATGAAAATATAGCAGTAGGAAAAAGGAGGTCCTAAGATTTCATATCACCTATATTTATATGATTTTGGCTAGCCAATATGATTAGATATCTTATTGGGGTCAAAAACTATCCAAATGGTGTTTTAAAATGGTGGGAAGAGCTCTAGAATTATCCATCTATCCATAAATCTGAAAATTCCATAAAAATTAATTTTCGTCATATTTAACTTGACACCTAAGCCCGTAATTACTTCATAATAATTTGTGGGCTTATTTTATACACCACACATGAGCTTAATCATATCTTAAAATGAATTAAATAGTTTGGGTTAACTAATACATCTGAAGTCACTAATTAAGTATGGATCAAAGATTAATATTTCCTTCGCCATAAATTGGTATTCATAGTAGCTAGCTAAATCTTTAACATAATACTCAATATATAAAGTTCCCATCAAATAATTAACTTGATAAATTCTACATCTTCAATAACAACCAATCAATCTTTACAAAATTATTAATACTCTTATGTCTACATTCTCAAGATTGCAAGTAAAAATCAAGATAAGTACCTAATATTGGATCCTTAATAACCCCCAAAAGAATTCAATTTGTATCCCATATTTATTTTCATTTAAGATCCCATAAATATTGATTGAGCCCCAAATAAATTGTATGCTGAAATTTTAGGAAAGAGAAACCTAATAATATCAGTGAAGAATCAAAATCAACTAATATTACTCCAATAATCCTAATATCCAATATTGTATATATCCTTTTTCTTCCCTAAAAAAGATAGAGATTCACTACTAATCACAGAGTCTTTTACTCTAAATCGGATATCATCGAAGCCTAGTCTTAATGAAATTCAAATACTTCTAGAGGTATAATTAATAATACCTCTAAAATAAACTATAATAATTTGCCTAAAAACTTGGGGTATTAAACTTCTGATTTTTTTAAATCTTCATAATTGGGCAACGGTTTTTCATTGCCATGGTATTTAATCCAACTGTGCTTACATCTTGGGAAAAAGCATCGAAAGCAAGAGTACTTGGTCTGATATATTGCTCTAGTTAATATTCAGGCTTACATGTAAATTTCTAGTGGCACACTGTTAGGCATTTTCTCCAGGTTGTGGATGTCTCAATATGTTTTTATTAATATCATTCTTCTTTATTTCCCAACTTCTAGGCTTTGAATCAGTATGTCTAGAAGAAAAGAATTCACTTTCTAATAAGAGTACTTAACGAAGGTTTATGAGCCTCAGTAAGAAAAGAAAGAGTGATTTCATCAAAATTGCAATGTTCTTTTATCAGCAACTTTACATTAACATTTTTATTTAAGTATATTTGTACCTAGAGTCTGTGAAAATTTCCTGAAAAAAACTGCACTAAAAAGATTGAAAATTCTTGGCACCATTCTATATCCTGCTATCATGACCCTATGGACGATGGTGATTTTGTAATTTTTTTTGATTTGTTCGCCATTTCCTTAGGAGAAGTTGTACACCTTTTGGGTGGTGACATTTCACTTTAGAGTGTAGATAATTTGCACAAGAGCATAGCAAGTTTCAATAGGTGTTTGAATTCCTAAAGATATAAAGATTAAGCCACATGGACCTCCCATGTATCTTTCCAAGAATAAGATTCTTTCACTTACTGAACAAACCATTGCTTTACTATTTATATTGTGACTGTGATGACAAAAACTGTCTGTCTTATACTGATGGCTCGTGTTCATGTGGATTTCAAAAGAGAAACAACCAAAGGAAGGCCGTCAAGGATTTTCATATGCAGCTTGCAATATAATTTTGCCTCGTTGCCCAATTTTTCCATGTGGAATCTGTATTTGTAATTATGGACTATTTGGTTGCCATAAGTTGTTTTACTATTTAGATGGCATTTATTTACCCGTTTACCGTTCGCATCCGAATTCATATAAATGGCATTTATCTGTATCCATTTAGAGCAGAATTATCCGTATCCAATTACTAGATATCCGACTGTAAACAGATACAAATATGGTAATTGCCTATACAATCTATTTAATATTTGCTCCGAATACATATCCATTAGATATATCTGTTTATATATTCGATTATCCGTAATTTAATTAAATCCATTATCCGTATTAGATAATAATATTTAATAATTATTATATACAATATATTCTAATTTTCATACATTTTAATATATAAATAATATTTAACAAATATCTTATATAATATATTATACATAATAAATTGCTTTTAATTTTTCAATATGAAATCTCATAATCTATATATATTGTATAAATTAGTAACTAAAGAATTAATAAGAAAAATTTAGTAGTTAAAGATTGCGACAAATCAATAGATGGTGGTAAATTAGTAATGATAATTAAACACTACTAAATCAAAAAAATAAAAAATAAAAAAATTAATATATGAAGGGTAAAATTAATCAATATAAAATTATTGCTGCTTAACTTTATAATTAATTTATATGTGTATCATTTTATTAATATTAATTAATCATAAAGTCAAACAATAATTAAAAAAAATGAATTAGATAAAAAAATAATTAACTTTTTAATTCTAAAATAAAATAGTAAGATACTAAAATTATTTACTAGCTAAAGAGACATTAAGAAGGTGTTTGATTAAACTTATTTAAAAGGTCTTATAAGCTTCTGAATCTTGTAAGATGTTTTTGCAGTTTCTATATCTTATAAGATATTTTTTTGAACTTATAAGATGCTAATTTTTTTTTTTTTCCAAAATAAGTTCTCAAAATATTTTGATAATAAGATCTTGGAGTTTATAAGGTATTGGTAATGACAATTTTATAATTAATATAATTAAAACATCTTATAAAATGTTATAATTAACAAAAATCTTTTTTACAATTTTATAATAAACAAAACACTTTTTGACATCTTATAAGCTATCGGACATCTTATAAAATATTTTGAGAAGTTTATAAACTCACTCAAATGACTTCTAAATGTTTTAGAATATCTAACTATACTCTATAAATATAATATAAGATGAATACATCATTTCACAATTTTATTTTGTAGACTTGTACTATTATTAATATAGAAAACTAATAAAATTTATCTAAATATTAAACTTAAACACTAAATCCTAAAATCCCTCAACTGTATAAATTTTAAACCCAAAAATATTAATAATAGAGAATATTTTTATTGATTAATATTATTATATCTACATATCTAGAACTAAATGTCAATATTTAATAGCTATTGTAAAATTTAATTTTTTAATATTATATTAAAATATAATATACAAAAATACTAAGTATCAAAACATGAATTAGAGTCATATATAACAAACTACTAAATAATTAAAATTTGAATTTAAAAATTTTCAAATTAAAAAATTAATTACCATAATTAAATAAAAATTATCAAAATAAAAAATATAAAAAACAAAAATCACCAAATCACTAAACCCTAGCTCCCATATACATTTCAATTTCAATTCAAGCTTCACCACTTTAGCCGTCTGGTCCTCTCTTTCCTCTTTTTCCTTTCTTCCCCCCCACCCTCCCTTGTGTAACGTTCTCACCAGCAAAGCACCGCGCGAGATGCTCGTTGTGGAAGCCCGCTGGCCTCCGCAATGCCAAAACTGGGAGCCAACAGCAGCTAGCCCTGTGAGTCGTGGGGCTAGTATCTGCTAGCTGGCTTCGTAAGTCACGGGGCCAATAGATCTATTAGCTGGTTTCATAAGTCGCGAGGCCAGCAGATTTGCTGGCTCTTGCGATGGGGAGCTGGCCTCCCATTCCTTGCGAGCCAACAATAGCTGATCTCGTGAGTTTAGCTGTTGTTGGGTCTCCCATTAGCCAACCAACAGCAATTGGAGGCTAGCCTCTCTGTTACCGGCCAGCTACTTCAAGGTTCCAAACTTGGAAGTAGATTAAAATGTGAGAGAGTTCAAATTTGCAGTTTGCCAAGGATTAAATATCGAAAAAGTTTGCCAATTCCATGAAAGTAAAAGCTTCATGTGTAAATCCAAGTGGTCGTCCGCCATACATTGAGATCTATTTCCACATGTGAAATCATCCCACTAAATTGTTTGACTCATAGTAAACCTAATTTGTTTTAAATGTTTAATGATAATTTTGTGATTTGTCATAGTAAATGTAATTTCTTAGTATACCCATTATATTATTTTACATCAATTTTGTGCTCTCCTGTCATTTCAACTTGAAAATTCATAGCAAGAAATTTTTTTTCTCTATTTGATAAACATGCTATTAGTCTGTTCATAAAAGGGTTATTGAATTCCAAAACATGATACTCTCTATGATCATATGGGCATTGAATCTCCATAATAGTATTTGCTAAGATCTGGATGTTTGTGGAAGTTAATTGATGGTATGTGTTTATTTGAATTCTTTGATGTGATTAAACAAAATTTGCTGATATATCATTTTCATCTCATTTAGAAACTCTTGATTGTAATGAACCCAAGGCATATTTTTCATTCTAGGGATGGTCCTCCAATTACTGCTAACATATGGGATATTATGCAATGCTTAAGTTTTAACGTAAAATACTAAAGTAATACTTTGATTGTGTTAGCTTTTGTCTATGTTCTTTTTAGTGTGTGTAGATGTATATCTACTTCGACACATTCATGTTTATGTGTATAAATTAACAGCCATAATGCACTGTGCAAAAATGTATATCTTGGGATAGGGATGTGCCCTCAAGACCAGTGGGAAAGGCTTACTGAGGGATTATAGGTTAAATCAATGTCTCCTTTTGATCATAAAATCTTACACATAAGGATGTTGGCATCTTATTCAGAAAATCTTCAGGTGTCTCTTGATGAAGGTTTATTCTCCATGATCACTACTTCTTTTTCATTAAGCTACTACCATTTTAGTCTATAGTTTATCTTTTTTTTTTTGTGTGTTCTATGGCTAATATCTCAAAATACTTTACCTTTGCTTTATTGTTACCTTGATATCTTTTTGCAGTATTTTTTTCGTACAGGATACTCGTGCCTCACTAAATTCTGAAACAGTGGAGTGTTTACTTCATGTTAAAGATTGATTGCCAATAATTGAAAATGATGGTAACTAATGAGTATCTCTTTCATTTATTTAGTTTATTTATTTATTTATATATATTAACATATAAATATAGACTAATACATACATATTTTTATAGGTATAATTGATTGAACTTTTGGAGTACATGGTGCCAATTATTTTGATGCTTTAATGATTGCTTTTAGTATACTTTCTCTTTACTTTTTGAGATTATTCATAAAGTATATTATAAGTTCTTGTAGAGTGTCCCCCCCCCCCCCCCAAATAGGTAATCACTTAAATTTTACCACTAATATTTTTGTTTATTATGTTTTGCAATGTTGAACAGATGAGAAGTTCAAGCATGTTCACTTTGTTGAGCTATATGAAGATTTTTTTGAAATGAACTTTGTATTTTTTTTTTCTTTTGGGGTGTTGTATTATGTATTAAAGATTGTTATTTTTATTTGATTTTTAAGGAGATTTGTATGTTTATTTGATCTTTGGAGTATGCCACTTTGATTGTTTGTTTGTTGTTTTTTTTCTAGATTTTATTTTGCTATTTATTTGATTAATAATTTTTGTTAATAAAATTTATTAGAAAAATATGGATTTTTGGATTCGGATATTCAAATATGTATAAACAGATGTTCAGATATTTATAAATGGATATTCGGATATTTAAAAACAAATATGTCCTAATATTTATAATTGGATACGGATATATCCAAATTTGGTTAATATCCATTGGATATGAATTTGAATGTTATAAAAAAAATATCCATTGGATACAGATTCGGATATGGATATTATAAAACTTAAATGGATACGGATATAGATAAAGTGTATCTGTACCATTTAATATCTGTTTACACCCCTAACTATAATACCCCAAGTCTTTGGATGAATTATTATTTTAGAAGTACTTGAATTTCATTAAGGCTAGGCTTCGATATTATGGGATCTAGAATAAAAGAATGTGTGGTTAGTAATGGGGTTTTTTTTTTTTTGTAAGGAAAAAAAATATGATATTGGATGTTAGGAATAATGGAGTAATATTAGTTGATTTTGATCTTTACTGATATTCTTGGGTTGCTCTTCTGCTAGAAGTTGAGCACATAATTTATTTTGGGACTCGATTAATATTTAAGAAATTTTAATTGAAAGCAAATATGAGATATAAATTAAATTCTTTCTTTTGGAGTGATTAAGGATCCTATTTTAGGTACTCATTTTGATTTTATTTGCAATTCCAAGGATATAGATTTTACCTTTTTAGGATTGCTTGGTGATGATTGAAGATGTAGAGTTTATTAGGTCAATTATTGATGGAACTTTGTTTATTAAGCTATGTTAATGGTTTTAAGCTAGATACTACGGATACTAATTTATGGCAAAGGAAATATTAATCTTTAGTCCATATTTAATTAGTGATTCAAGATGTATGAGTTGGCCCACATTATTTAAACCATTTCAAGTTGTTAAAACATAACTAGTAAAAACAAGCCCATAAATTATTATGAAGTATTTACAGGTTTGGGTCCATGATTGTTAGATTAAAGATGACGAAAATTATTTTTTTTAATGGAATTTTCGGATTTATGGATAGATCGATAACTCTAGAGGTCTTCCTACCATTTTAAAACTCTATTTAGATAGTTTTTGACCCCCATAAGGTATCTAATCATATTGGTTAACTAAAACCATATGAATATAAGTGATATGAAATCCTAGAACCTTATTTTTTGTAACTCTATATTTTAATGCTAAAATTCATGAATATTTCATATTCTTTTGATTACTAAATAGCTAGACAAAATTCAGAATAATTAAATCATGAAAAGTTAGGATTTTAGATATTTGTCATGAGTTGGAAATTTCAGTAGTTATTCAATTATGATGAGTTAAGATCTAAAGATTTCAGTAACTACCTGATCCTGATAAAGTTAGGATTTTAGAACTATCTCTACGGCTTTGAGTTATCATTATTTGGGGTTTAGGAGTTAGGATTAGAGTGACCTTCTTAACTTAATAAGATATGAATTCTAGTTTATCCAGAATACCTAACCTATTAGTATAAATACCTATGTAGTAGGAAATAGAGAAGCCATACACAGAGGTGAGAAAATATCATTTTATTTATTTGTTCTTTAAAAATCCGTTGGAATTTTTATTATGGGGTACTAACATCCAATATTTTTGTCATAGAACTAGTGGAAAACACTTAAGTGGTAGATCAAATATGAGGGAAACTTTGGGTTTTAAGATTTTTGGTGTAAGTAAATTTCTTTCTTCCTTCTATTGAAAATATTTTCTTCGCATAAATGTTTTCTGGATGAAATATTAATTAAATGTCTATTCTCTTCCTATTGAAAATATCTTTCCTGCATAAATAATTTCTGCATCAAAATAGATAATTTTGCATATTGAATTCTTAAATCTAACGGTTTATTTGTTGAAGAATTATTCCACCTGCAATTATTTAACTGTTCAAAATTTTTTTTTCTTCACATGTATAAAACTTATTTTTAGGATTTGATCATGTAAAAACAAGTTTGTTGAATCTTGCATGAAACATAATATTCTCTATTGAAATAAAAATAATAAAAATGATCTATGCACTAGATAATCGAGAACTATCGGTAGCAATGAGTTTCGTAACTGTGCTACGGGGTTATAGTAGCAAAAGATTTCTAAAGCCCCTTAACGGTGTTGTAGTAAATATTTCCAAAGCCACTTAATGGTGTTTTAGTTAAGATTTTCGAAGCCACTTAACGGCATTGTAGTTAAGAATTTTGAAGCCACTTAAAGGCATTGTAGTTATGATCTTGGCCAAGATAACCGATTAGAATCCTGAGAGTTCATGAGCATAGTTAATTAATGAATTGAAAGTTTATGATAAGTTGTGTGACTTTTGTTCTAAATTACTCTGGAAGTATGTCCTGAAATTTTTTTTGGTAAGATGATTCCTAATTTTCTACATTAAATTGTTATTAAAAAAAAAAAGAAAGCGAATATACTTGTCTTCAATGATTTCTTTTCTTCTATTTGATATATATACATGCTCAAATCCAATAGGAGGAGAAAGGAGATTTATTTATTGGTCGAAGTGTTGCTCATAAGATATTGATTCCCTATTTTGTAGATAACTTAATTCAGGATGAGAAAGATGAGCAGTTTTTGAGAATGTGACAAGAGATTGGTGTTTTAGAAAAGGTTTATTTGATGTTAAAATTTTCTAGTTAGATTGATTAGGAAATTTTCTTTGAGGTCTTAGGTATTCAAGTTTGATTCTTAAACAAGCATTTGAATTATCTTTCGTTGTGACGATCCATTTTGGGAATTATTTAATAAAGTTTTTAAGAATTTAGCATGGTCTATTGGATCTAAGGCTTAGTGTCTTTTAGTCTTTGGATTTAGGGGTACTGCTATGTTATGTCCCTAATTCGGGGCATGATAATGACACTCAAGTGCAATCAGCAATAATATATAATTCGTAAACTAATATGGAATTCCCAAGACTAAAGTAAAAACAGAATGTTACAAAATAGTACCACCGCTTTCACTGCCCCCTACGGTCTAATACAACAAGACTCTTTTTCTATCACTGTAGGTGCAAGGACTCTCATCCACTAGGGAATGTAGCTCAGTGGTAGAGCAGTCGGCTGTTAACTAACTGGTCGTAGGTTCAAATCCTACTCGGGGAGAATTTGGTCTGCTTTTTTGACTCTGACCTAGCGGCCTTGCCCTTCTCCGACATTTCTAAACAAGCATAATCGATCCAAAGTGGGAAGTTTATTCTTGGTTTTTCTTCCTCACTCTCGTATAGGTAAACTTGGTTCATTCAATTCTTAGGGATAAGAAGGATTCACAAGGAAGACTGGAGTAACATCTTCATTAGCCGAAAGGAATTAGTCTCCATTAGTATCATTCAAAGAACGAACAAGAAAAGGCTTATCTCACTATTTATGTAGGATAGATGGATGTGGCCCATTGGCTAAAGCTCTACCATCTTCTTGTAGACTAAACTTTCTTCTCTTTAGGCTCCGAGTTATTTTTGGTTGGGATGGTCTAATTTTTCTTTGCCACTAGTGGCAACGAAGTTCTTGGTAATTAGCAAGGGGGAAGGAAGATCTCCACTCATTTCATTCAGTGCTTGTGGTGAGGCACGACCCACAAGTGAAGAAGGGAGGCTAGGGAAGAAATTAAAGCTACTAATAGCTCTGACCCCTTTAGGATTGGCTCCTTTTTTGGATGGGAACTATGCTTTGGTCTGTGGGCACCATGACCATCGTTACGCGGGAAGCTTCATGCTCTTCCTCCAAAAGTATGGAGACGGTAAACTGGGCTCCATGCACCTGGCTTTGACATCTATTGAACATTAGATGCCAATTTTTGTGTTCAATACCAATTCTACGTTTAAGTCTCTATTGAGCTAACCTCTTTTGCTCTGCAATTTAGGCATTGCATGTCCCCTGCTTGTGTCAGTGTAGCAGCTGGTGTCAAATGAATGATGGTCATCTCCGCAGGAGCTGGAGATGTGGGTACCAAACGGGCTAGCCACTCATTCCCCAACATCCCATAGTCTTACTATGATGGAAGAGAATCAAAAGTTGGGCCGCATGTTGAGCAATCTATGAGTTTTTATTATAAGTTGTAAGAATGATATAATAGTTGGTAATCGACAATGATTGTTTCTTGTCTTTACATGTACTTTTAAAAAAGGATGGAGTTGAAAAAAGGAAATTGATACTTCAAACTATTTTCCAAGAAATTTTTATGATTCGGATCATTTTGGGGCTTGTGAAAAATCTTCATTAGTTGAGCTCCAAATGTCCTGATCAATATACTCCTGCTGGAATATTTTGAAAGATCCAAAACCTGTTAGGAAAAATGTTGGTTTTTGTTGTGGATAATTTTATGATTTATGTTAAAGTATAAAATAAATGAAAAATCATCATACTCATTACTGTATAGAATTATAATTTGGAATGTAATAAACCAAATTGCATAAAAGATTGAAGAAAACGAGCAGGATCAATGGAGGGTCACGACACTTGTCACTGTTCTAAAGTCATGATTGCCTCCTTTCGTGTGGGTACTATTGGCTAACTATGATTCCAAGATAAACCCCCATCAGCTCTCAGCGGCTTCTCATCCCATGTGCACGACCATGACGTGACTATGAACCAGTCCATAGTTGCTTTGCCAATAACAAAAAGTCTTGTGGGAGTGTATGAAATAAAATTGTCTAAAATTCACGAACTCTATGTGCCCAAAATCGGTTATGGCCCCTTTATATAAGAGTAAAAGGTTTGACTATTGGAAAGAATTAATGGGCCACTAAAATACGATAAACAACCCCAAAAAGACACTATAAATAGGCCCAACAATGATTAGAAATAAAATGGTCAAACATTTATAAAATCATAATAAAATAATTGATGATGCCATAAAAATATAATAAATCAAAATTAATAGGCACATTAGTTGTGACATTAAAGCATATAATCAAATGATATTGTTGGAAATAAAATAAATTGAAGAAATTTTAAAACTTATTTCCAACATTTTTGAGAATGAGTACTTCACCTTCTATAGCCCTTACCGCCTAACCTAAAAACAGACGGCTAATGGGGATCATTGTGCATGCTTTTTGGTGCTTCAATCAATATAGGAAGTTTGAGGTTTATTTACAAGTTAAAAGAAGTGTTCAAATTTTCAAAAGGATGCAAATAAAAGTGGTGAGACTTAAAAACTACTTAAAATGATTAATTTTTCGTGCCAAGAATTTTGAATGTGGAATGTAGTCACAGGATTTAGATCAATAGAGCACCGCTTAAATCACATACGCTAATGTTAGTATTTTTGTATTATAATATCTTAATTCTTTCAATGAATGACAATTCTCTTGGGTATATACTCAATTGTTTGGTATGAAAATTTTCAAAATAGATAGACTAATATACAACTATACCACTTAGGTATAAATTCAAGCTATTATAAATTATTAAATAAGAATATAATAGTATCATAAAAATATATTAACACATTATATGTTATCTAGTGATTCAGATCAATATCATAAAGAAAATATTAATATATTATTATATGTCACGTAAGGATTCATGTCCACACGATACGAGCTTAATCCATACAAAGCATATCACAAATAGTACAATTTTTCCCAAAGGAGAAGCATTTGTTGATGAGTTAACTTGCGGAAGCCCCAAATACGAACTAATGCAAATAACACCGTTGGCGTGAAGTAGAAGTAAACAAACTCTTGTTGACCACTCCCACTTTTGCAGTTCATTCTTTTCCATAGTCTCCCTTTTCACTAGGATACTCCCATTTTTTAGTGAATAAAGATAGAAGAAAACAAACTGGCTCATCCAAAGTCCAGAAGTATTCCTGCTCAGTTTTCCTGCTTTGGTAGCTTCCTCAAGATGGAGCCGAGGCCACTGGTTAAAGCACAAGTCGATGTAAGAGACGCTTTCAGTATGCTTAAAGCCTGCACCAAAAAATGATTCCCGTTTACAAAGAAATATCATTTCTTTATTGAAAAATGACATAGAAGTTAAATCATTACCTCTTCCAGCCCAATCTCAATATCCACTTCTTCAACATCAGATAACTGGATTTTCATCCCACTGATAATAGAAAGACTAGAGGACACATGCAGAGGTGCAACAGTTAAATCATTGGTAACCATATACATTCCCAGTCCCTTAACGTAACTTCCCTGGCCTTTCGGATCAGTAATAGCGATAGGCTTATTGTGGTGAATAACTCTGTGGTGGGTCGACAAGCATGGTTCCCAAACTTCTTGGTTTTCCTGATATAGCTCTGGAGTTTTTTGTTCATTGAGGGAGAAAATTTGGCTCTTGGAAAGATACATAGGAGGAAGCTCCGGATTGAACAGATTGTTTTTTGCAGTCTTTAAATACTTGTTCAAATTGGCTAAACTTCTATGTAAGTTATCTATGTTTTTCAGACCACTATTGCTGCCCAAAAGGGATTCAACTCCTGCTAAGGGGATGGTCAGGAAACTGAAAAGAAAATCAACAAAATCTTCCTCTGCTTGAGCAAACAAGAACCTATTTGTAGATTTTTGTACTGTGATTGTCAAAATCATCTTCTTGTTAGTTCTAGAAGTTTCTTTCTTTTGATCAATCTGATGCAGAAAAGACACTATTTCGAATTCTGCTGTGGCCGAATTCTTCTGTCTTTTGTGGAGAATGAGGTCAGTTAATGGAGTCCTGGAAAAAAGTGATCCCAAGAGCAAATCCCTGATCTGATGGAAAACAAATGTCAGATAGTTAAAAGTAAAAGTCCAACAGATGAAGCATTTGAGAAAGATTACTGGGACAAAATCAAGATTCAAGACTCACCTCATTGAATCCAATGGTTAGAGTTCTTTGCTCGGCCCAATCAATGCCAAGATTGATGAGAGTTTGAATGAGGGAACCTGCGTCATTAGGCAGCAGCATCCTCAGATCATCACTGATTAAGAAAGAACCTGTTTTTATCATAAAAACTTCATCACCATCAGCAGCAGCTTGAGTTTTTGAATCTGTTTTACGGACTATTTCTCTGTTCATAGTTTTCCCACAATGGCGGCATCTAGCAGTATCATAGTACATGCTTATATTTGCAAACATGGAATAGCCACAATTGGAGTCATCACAAATGAAGTACTTGGTGGGCTCAGTATCATCTATTTTGAGTTTCAGTTTGGAAAACTCAGCTTGGAAAGAACTTCTTGGATTGAGCAGCATCAGCTTGCCTCCCTCTGTCCAGAAATGGACATTACCAAGATCAGCTAAACCTTTGTACAAAGTAGTTAAACTTCCAAAGACAGGTGCCTCATCTCCATAGTGCCTCTGCAGAAGTCTCACAATTGTCCCCAACGGCAAAGTCAGGAAGCTTAACAAAACATCTGCAAAATTGCCATCGACTTCTGCAAAAAATACCTTATTTTTCTCTTTATTCATCATAACTTTGAAAGAGAACTCAACTTCATTGGTATCAGACATTTTTGTTTTGTTTGGGTGTACGAGTTGAGGATTTTGAGACTGATGATATCAAGATTTTGGGCAGCCTCCCCTTTTTATAGCCAAGAATTAGTTAAGAATACGCCCCCATAATGAATTTCTTACACCCAATAGTTAATAATGTAATGTTCTTTTGTAAATTATAGTGCGTGATTATGTTTAGTATACAACTAACGGTCCTCAAACCAACTTGAAATGCACTTAGTCGTCCTAGGGTGCTTCGTGCCACGGTCTCCACTGCAAATAAATTGTTATCATGAATAAATTTAATCATGGTTAAACAAGAATAAAAATAATAAAGCTTTATATTTTTTTAGCTCTGCAAAAAATGCAACCTCTTTATGTATTTAGTGCGCATCCCTAATTCATTGTAAACGTACTACTATATTTGTGACATTGTACATGTATTGGCAGAATATTAAGTATGAATAGTATGTTTGCCATGCATCAATTAAATTTTATGATTTATTTTGCTTAAATGTAATGAATCCGACAACCTAAATTAATGTGAGCTACAATGAAAATTATATTATTATATGTATGCAAATATAGGTAAACAAACCTTATATGTCCCCATTGACACTGGTATACAACATTATCTTATGTGATACTCTTCTGTGAAATGTGGTACATGATTAATACCATATTTATGTACATTTGCTGCCAAAATAATGGAAAAGAGCATACCTTGGCCTACATAGTTTCACCAATATCTATCTAATAATATACATTCAATGGTAATAAAAAGTAGCCTTCTTACAATAATACATATATTGCAAACATAAGAGTGCATATATTACAATGCAAATAGCATAAAAAGATCATACAACATAGACAACATGAAAAATTATACAATACACATAATATTGATGATAATGCAATGTGACTAGTACATATAATTATACATGTCCATCAATCACGAATATTAACTTTAAAAAGGTAAGACCTTGTAACCTTGGTAAGGAAGCTGAAATTGCTCATTTTTATGAATGATGACTATGGATGGATATGTTGCTTGACACAAACCACTTTTATAGCACCCTTCAATCTGAATTACTAAAAGGAGTATCTATCTGTTTTATATTGCTTTCAAATATTAAGGTAAATAAGTTTTAGTAATTATCCCTCGATCTATCAAAATAACCATCTTTCTGAGTATGTTTTACTAAAATATCATTAATCTTTAAAAAATAATATTCTTCTCAATTATGTTTAGAGCGCAAAAGTTCCTATATAATGTAAATGGAGGAAACAACGTTGTCATTACTACTTCATTTTTTTTCTTTATTAAAAAAGAAAAAGAAAAAAAGGGCAAAATTACTTGCCTTTAGTTTGCTTGGGAGGAAAAAAAACAATGTGAACACATAAAGCTATTCATACATCAAGAAAGATTCCAAGCATTACATGACTTTTCTTCAACCCCTCAATCATAGTACAAAGCAAAATCAACTCATGTTGTCCCCTCATATTTATTTAGCACTTTGTCAATGTCACGCGCCAAATTCGGAACATAACACGACACTGTCCATAAGCCCAAAGACTTGGAGATAGCAAGCCTCAGATCCAACAGAGCATGCTAAATTCTCAAAAATTTTATTGAACAAATTCCAAAATAAATCATCACAATGAAAGGCAATTCCAAACACTTGTCTTATCAATCAAACTTGAGTACCCAAGACCAAAAAAAAAAAAAAAAAAAAAAAAAAAAAATCCTAAGCAACTAACTAAGAATCTTAAACATCAAACAAACCTATTCTAAAATACCAATCTCTTATCACTATCTCCAAAATTGCTCATCTTTCTCGTCTCGAACTGAGCTTTTTGCAAAGAGATGGATTAATAACTTATGAGCAACACTTCACCCAGTAAATAAATCTCCTCCTCCTCCTGGATTTGAGCATGTATAAATATCAAATAGAAGAAAAGTCATCATTGAAGACAAAAATATTCATTTTCAAAAATATAACAATTAGTGTGCAAAAATTAAAAAATTTATCTTATCAGAATTTCAGGACATACTTTCAAAGTAATTTAGAACCAAAGTTTTACAGCTTATCAGAAACTTTCAATTCATTAATTAACCATGCTCATGAACTCTAGAGATTCTAATTGGTTATCTTGGTCAAGATCTTAACTACAATGTTGTTGGGTGGCTTCGAAAATCTTAAATACAATGCCATTAAGTGGCTTCGAAAATCTTGACTACAACATTATTAAGAGGCTTTGAAAATTTTAACTACAGCCCCATTGAAAAGCTTTAGAAATCTTAACTACAACGCCATTAAGTGGCTTTAGAATTCTTTTCCTATTGTAACCCTGTAGCACAGTTATGGAACTCGTTCCTACTGACAATTTCTTGATTGTTTAGAGCATAAATCCTTTTTATTATTTTTAATTCAATAGAGAATCCCATGTTTCATGTGAGATTTAGAAAAAATTTGTTTTACATGCTCAAATCCTAAAAATAAGTTTCATGCATGCGAAAAACTCTTATTAACAGTTAAATATTTGCAGACAGAATGATTCTTCAAGAATAAAACCATTAGATTTAAGAATTCCATATGCAAAATTACCTATTTTGATGCAGAAAAGATGTTTTCACTAGAAAGAAAATAAACATTTACTTACTATTTCATGCAGAAAACATTTATGTGAAGAGAAAATTTTTAGTAAAAGGAAGAAACCAAAAGTTTCTCTCAGATTTGATCTACCACTTAAGCGTTCTCCACTAATTCTATTACATAAACAATAGTATGCTTGTATCCAAGAATACATTTCCTATGAATCTTCTAAAGAACAATAGAAAATTTGATATTTTTCTCACCTCTGCATATTGGCTTCTCTATTTCCTACTATAGATGTATTTATACTAATAGGCTAAGTATTCCAGATAAACTAGAATTCATATTCTATTGAGATAAGAAGGTCACCCTAATCCTAACTCCTTAGATTTGATTAGATCTCAATCTCAGATAATGATAACTCAAAGCCATGGAGGTAATTCTAAAATCCTAACGTTATCAGGATTAGGTAGTTACTAAAATCCCTAGAATCTTCAATTTATTAGGATTGGATAATTACTAAAATTCCCAAGCTCATGACTAAATATCCGAAGTCCTAACTTTTTTAATGATTTAATAATTCTAGATTTTAACTAGCTCTTATCATAGTTTATTAATTAAATATTCATGAATATCTTCGCATTAAAATATAGTGATACAGAGGTCCTAAGATTTCACATCACCTATATTTATATAGTTTTAGCTAAGCAATATGATTAGATACCTTATGGGGGTCAAGAACTATTCAGATAGAGTGTTAAAATGATGGGAAGACCTCTAGAATTATCCATATATCCACAAATCCGAAAATACCATGAAAATTTATTTTCATCATCTTTAATTTAAGAATCATGGACCCAAACGTGTAACTACTTCATAATAATTTGTGGGCTTATTTTCTACACCACTTATCTACTTAATAATAACTTCAAATAAACTAAATAGATTCGGCTCAGTACATCTAACAAGATATGGACCAAAGATGAATATTTCTTTCATTATAAAAACAGAATCGGGGCCTACATCATATTGCCAATTCCCAAAAAGAAACCCAATCTTCTAGACATAATTTGTCTACCTCTTATGTATGTTCACATATGACTCATATAATTATGGCCCAAGTCAAATAACCTTGAATGAAAGAATAATTTTTAGCTCCAAAATTGATATCCATAGAGTCGCTTATTACTTAATTGTTAATATAAGACTCAACAAATAAAGTTTCCATAAAATAATTGGTTTGGTAAATTCTACATCTTCAATAACAACCAAGCAATAATTAATAATCTAAAATCTATGTCCTCGAGATTGCGAGTAAAAATCAATATAAGTAGCTAAAGTAAGATCCTTAACAACCCAAAAAGAATTCAATTTATATCCCATATTTATTTTTAATTAATTTCCCTTAAATGTTGATCGAGCCTCAAATAAATTGTATGCTCAAATTCTAGGAGATGAGCAACCCAAGATTATCAGTGAAGAATCAACTATTACTCCATTATTCCTAACATCCAATATCATATTTCTCCATTTTCTTTTCCTCAAAAGATAGAAGCTCACTGCTGACCATGCATTCTATTGTTCTAGATCCCATAACATTGAAGTCTAGCCTTTATTAAATTCAAATACTTCAACTAGGTATAATTAATAAAAGTTCTACGATAAACTATAATAATTTGTCTAAAGACTTGGGGTATTACATTCTACCCTCACAAAAAATATTGTCCTCAAAACTTTAGACTTCCTATATTTCAATATAATCCCTAGGTTTGTAAGTAACATTCTCTTGTACAATGCTTGTAACTTCCTTTCTAGAGACCCAATCGATGTTATTCTTCCAATATTAGTGAAAGGGTAAATTGCATTTTTGGTCCCACAACTTAGGCTGTTTTCGATTTTGGTCCCATTCTTTTGCACTTTCTCACATTGCATCCCATAAGTCCATTTTTTTCTCAATTTAAGTCCTGAAAGGGGGTTCCATCCAATAATTAACGGAGAAGTCACGTGCCACTCACGTGTTAATTCATTTTGCAACTCTATTCTACTGTGGTGTACGTATAACTATGCGATGCCTCACCATTCCTTCCTTATCGAGAATTCATGAAATTCCTTATTGTATAACTCCAATCCATTGTTTATCCTTGAACGCTTTATCTCCTTGCCTGTCTGCTTCTCAATTAAAGTCTTCCATTGCTTGAAGTTGACAAACACTTCTTCCTTATGCTTAAGCATGTATACCCATCCTCTTTATGAGAAGTCATCAATAAATGTCAGTATGTACCTAGCACCTCCTCTTAAAAAAACCTGAGAAGGCCGCCAAACATTTAAGTGAATGTAATCCAACGTGCCCTTGGTCCTACGAACTGTGGTACTGAATTTCACCATGTGTTGCTTGCCAAGCACATACTGTCTGCAAAAATCCAACTCTCCAGTCTTTTCTCCGCAAAGCAAACCTCGTTTGCTCAGTTATGACATCCCCCTCTAACTCATATGCCCAAGCCGTATATGCTACAATCTCCTAGTATCATTTATTGATAAAGAAACCGATGTAGTACTAGAAACTGTGCTGCAAGCCCTGCAATATGTAAATGCCATTTTACTTGTCTCCCTTCATGATAAGTAATGCACCTTTGGAAACCTGCAGAACTCCATCTCGAGCTCTGTACTCACAACAATTCTTGTCCAAAGAACCTAACAAAATTAGATTTTTCTTTAGATCTGGAACATGACACACATCTATTAAGGTCTTTACTATGCCATCGTGCATTTTGATATAAACTGAGCTAATTCCTACAACTTTACAAAAAGCATCGTTTCTCATAAGCTCTTTACCACCATCATATTTTTGATAAGTGGTAAACTAATCTTCTCGTGGGCACATGTGGAAGAACAACCACTATCCAAAATCCATTCAGAGTTTAGTAAACTTTTGGCAACATTGAGAACAAGCCCACTATCAGACTCATCATCAACAATTCCTATGACATCATCCCATTTTTGATTAGAAGTTTCATCTGTATCCTTCCTCTTTCCTCGTTTCGAACAATTTCGATTCTAGTGCCCCTTTCCACCGTACCTAAAACACTTGTTGCTAGTTCAAGGCTTGGTTTGGGACTTCGATTGGCCTCTACTCCTTGCCTTTTCTCTCGATCTTCCCTTCGCCACCAATCCTTCCTTACTTTCACCATCATTGTTGCCTAGAACATGTTTTCTCAGTTCATTGGAATTCAATGAGGCTTTCACATCCTCAATTGAAATCGTATCTCTCCCATACAATAAAGTAGTAATCAAGTGCTTAAAAGATTTTGGTAGAGAACATAAGAGAATTTACGCTTGGTCTTCATCTTCAATTTTAACATCTATACTACCAAGATCTAAAATTACCTTATTGAAAAAATCAATATGCTGAGTAATAGATGTACTCTCCTTTATTCTTAATATGTATAACTATTGTTTCAAATACATTTGATTCGTCAGGGACTTCGTCATATAGAGACTCTCTGGCATCTTCCACAAATATGCTAGCGTACTTTCTGTGGCGACCTCTCTCAGTACATTATCTGCCAATGATAACATCAGAGTACCGTAAGCCTTCGCCATAAACTCATCCTTTTCTTTTTCTGTCAATGTCTCTGGCAAGGAATCTCTGGCTTTAAAGCTCTCTATAAACTTTGTTGACATAGAAGGGCATGAACCTTCATCTTCCACAACTCAAAGTCATTCTTCTCATTGAATTTCTCTACCTTGTACTTCATGGTTGACATCTGATCCAACCTACATAGATACCAATTTGTTGAAACTCAGGAGGATCTATTATGAAAAATATGAAATAATAGTAAAGGAATTAAATGAAAACTAACAACAAGATTTAATGTAGATCAGAGATGTGCCTAATCCACCCAATAAAGAAAAGTATTTATTGATTTCAAATCAATGTAGCAAGTACACACTTTTACCCCACAAATCTCACATGAACACTTGACACCCTCATTTTAAACTCTATCTCGAGAAACTATCTCAAAAGCAGTCTAGAAACCCTCGTGTTATGTCTGTGTTAATGGATTAATCATTATTCTAGAAGAAAATTGAATTTATACCCATGAAAATGAAGTCCAAGGCCTGTAGGCCTGCACCGCGCCTCGGGGCATGCACGACTCATGCCGTAGCGTGCCAAAATTGCTATTGCTATCGCATTGTGTGCCCTAGCGTGTAGAACTTGCACTAGGGCGCACAGTGACAGTGTGCCGTGCTAGGGAGAGCGATTCCAGTGATGTCTGCACCTAGGCATAAGTCGTTGCTTGCTGTGCGCTTGTCCTGTGACTCGGTGTTCTTCTCATGCCCATTTCGGCCACTTAGTCCATTTTGCTCCATTCCTTGTCAATTTTACCCCAAATATCAAGGCAAAATCAACAATTTGTGGGGTTATTCTTGTGGGCTTCCTAATTGCTTTCTTTGATATTTTTTCTTTCTTCATGGTTAAGTCAAGAGTCAAGCAATTATTATATAAAATTAAAACTTACCTCCAAAAGTTTTAATAAGTCAAGCAATTATTATATACAATAAAAACTTACCTCCAAAAGTTTAAATGAGTCAAGCAATTATTATATACAATTATAGCTTACCTCCAAAAGTTTTAATTATATATCTTTAATCTTTTAATCACTATCTAATAATATATTCATATCACAAGAAAGGAAGGTTGTAGTAAAGCTCATCATCATCGGTTTGAGATTGCTCTAAACATACACAACCGAGAGATGATGTTTGATGCAGAGAAAGTTGAGTTCTCTTTGAAAGTAATAATGAACAAAGGAAAAACTAAGGCACATTTTGCAGAAGTCGACAGTGATTTAGCAGACGTTTTGTTAAGCTTCTTGACGCTGCCATTGGGAACTATTGTGAGGCTGCTGGAGAAGCACTATGGAGATGAGGCACCAGTCTTTGGAAGCTTAACCATTGTGTACAAAAGTTTAGCAGATCTTGATCATGGCCATTTCTGGACAGAGGATAAGCTGATGCTGCTTAATCCAAGAAGTTCTTTCCAAGATCAATGTTGAAAATTGGAACTCA
Organism: Jacaranda mimosifolia; assembly: GCA_018894105.1. Lineage (NCBI taxonomy): Eukaryota > Viridiplantae > Streptophyta > Magnoliopsida > Lamiales > Bignoniaceae > Jacaranda > Jacaranda mimosifolia. The sequence goes on along the minus strand of CM032118.1, from coordinate 2,199,274 downwards.
ATATAGATGATACTCAACTCACCATGTACTTCACTTGTGAAGATAGGAGTTGTCCCCATATTCTGGGCTTTTTTAGCATGTACTATGGTACTTCTAGATGCAAATGTGGAAACTATAAACAGAGAATTAGATGTAATAGAGTCCAAGGTCAAGCTGCTGATGGTGATGAAGTTTTTACATTAAAAACTATTTCTTTCTTGATCAGTGATGATTTGAGGATGGTCCCTAATGTTGCAAGATCATTCATTCAAACTCTAAGCAATCTTGATGTTAGGGACACAAATGGGATTGAGCAAAGAACTATGACTTTTGGATTTGATGAGGTGAGTCTTAAATCTTAACCCTGTCGTAGTAATCTTTCTCAAGTGCTTTATTTGTAGAATTTTTATTTTTCACTATCTGATGTTTGTTTTACATCAGATTATGGATTTGCTCAGGGGATCACTTTTTTCCAGGACTCCACTAACTGAACTCATTCTCCACAAAAGATAGAAGAATTCGGCCTCAGCAAAATTTGAAACGAGTTCTACACTGCATCAGATTGATCAGAAGAAGGAAACTTCTAAAACTGAGGAGAAGAAGATTTTGAAAATGATGGTATAAAAGTCTATGAATAGGTTCTTGTTTGCTGAAGCAGAGGAAGCTTTTGTAGATTTTGTTTTCAGTTTCCTCACTATCCCCGTAGCAGGAGTTGAATTCCTTTTGGGTAGCAACAATTTTCTTACAAATATAGATAATTTACACAAAAACTCGGCCAATTTGAACAAGTAGTTAAAGACTACAAAAAATAATCCTTTTAATCCGGAGCTTCCCCCTATGTATCTTTCCAAGAACCAAATTTTTTCTCTCAGCGAACAAGGAACTCCTCAAATGTATTACGGTCATATTCACGAGCAAGAATGTTTTTCTATCAACAGAATCTACATTTATCGTAATCCTTTGTATATTATTGATCCGAAAGGAGAAGTTATGTTACAAGACCAAGAATGTATAAGGTAACTGATGATTTAACTATTACACCTTTGTGCTTGTATTCAAGTCTTAGTATTCACAATGGGATGAAGATCCAATTATCCGATGTCCAGGAGTGGATATTGACATTGGGCTGGAAGAGGTAATGATTTAATCTTTTACCTCATTTTCCTTTAGAGAAATTATCTTTCCTGCTAATGAGACTCCTTTTGCTGCCACAGGCATTAAGCATACTGAAGGTATCTCTAACATCGACTTGTGCTTTAACCAATGGCCTCGGTTCCATTTTGCATGAACAACAAAAGCAAGAAGACTGAGTCTTGAGAGTCGTTCTTATGATTCTAATGTATTTTTCCATGGCATTCTTCTTTACCACCTAGAGTTTGAGTCAGTATCCTTATTGGCCTTCTAATGGAAGTAATAAATGTTAAAAGGGTCATTTTAAAGACGAATGAATTGTAAAAATGAGAGTGGCTAGCTTTCTGCATTTTCTTCTACTTATATGTCTATTTGCATTATTGTAAAAATGCTTTGATCAAGAATGGACTAATAAGATTGAACATTCTTGTCATTTATATCCTAATGTCATGCCCCATGGAACAAGTGCTATATGAGGGCAAGAAGTAATGATAATTCAAATAAACAAGTCGTTGAGTGCCTTTAGGGCCACAACAATATTTCACTTGGGAGTGTAGGTAATTTGTGCAGAAGCATAGCAAGTTTCAATGTGTGCCTGAAGACCCCAGTATATTAAGACAAGCTACTCAAACCTAAGCTTCCTAACATGTATCTTTCCAAGAACCAGATTCTTTCTCTTACTAAACAAAGACCTTCACCACCCTGGTATCTGTATTGTGAGTGTGACATGCTATATGTATTGTGAGTATGATGGCAGAAAATATCTGTCTAATAACTTTAGCGACTGAACATCTCCAGTGTTTTTCAAGGACCCAAAATGCAATGATAGTTATGTTAAGGGACCAAGAATGTTCATGATAACTGATGGTTTAAATGTGATAACTTTATGTATGATTTCAAGCATTTCTATTCTGAACACGCTGAAAATCCCTTTTAAATGTTGTTGAGGAAAGGGTAGTTGAGATTGGGATGGAACATGTAATGGTTTAAGGTCCCTTCAGATATTGATGATGGTCATATGTTCATAGAATGATTCTTGTTTTATTTTTTTTGCAGGGTTTAAGAATATTAGAAGCATCTCTTACCTCGACTACTGCCTTATCTGATGCCTTGAATCTCATCTTAAGGAAACAACTAAAACAAGAACACTGAGGCTGTGTTAAGGATTTTCATATGCAGCTTGGAATATAATTCAGCCTCATTGCCTAAAGTGGAATCAGTATTTGTGATTGTGGACTGTTTGGTTGCCATCAGTAGTTTTACTATCTAGCCAAATGGCGTCATGCTTGCTTTTGGTACTCTTGCAGTATTGTTAATAACAAATTCCTATGCTATCTTTGAAGTAAACTACCTTTCTGTGAGATCAAAATCCTTTCTGCATATAATTGTGGGAGTTTAGGTCAATTGAACACGCTAAGGGAATATGGTAACAAGACCCATCCCAATGGAACTACATCGATAACATTGCTTTCCATGCTACCACCGGAAGAGGGAAACTACATCTCTCTTTTAGATCAACTCTCAAGCACTTATTCCATACACTATCAGTCTCAAGTTTCTGAACTTGTACAACAAAGAAGATGGCTACTGCAGCAGAGGAAGTTAGGTTCTGTTTGAGGGTTGTTATAAATAAAGAGAAAACTAAGGTACTATTTGCAGAACTGGATAGCCATTTTGCAGATGTTTTGTTAAGCTTCATGTCGTTGCAAGTGGGAACAATTGTGAGAATTCTACAGAAGCACTATGGAGCAAAGGCATCTGTCCTTGGAAGCCTCAACACTTTGTACAAAGCTTTAGCAAAACTTGATAATGCCCATTTCTGGAAGGGGGGGTGCAAGCTGGTGCTGCTCAATCCAAGAAGTTCTTTCCAAGATCAATTTTCTAAACTGAAAATACAGATGCTACCAAGTTGGATAAGTATTTCATTTGTGTGGATCGGGAGTGTGAATATTCTAGAAATTCATGTTTAACCATGTACTATAGTACAGTTAGAGGCCAGTGTGGAAAAGAATAAATAGAGAAATCTGCATAACAGATTCAAAAACTCCAGCTGCTGATTATGATGAAGCTCTTACCATAAAAATAGTTTCTTTCTTAATCAGCGATGATTGGAGGATGCTGCTGCCTAACGACGTGGGTTCCCTCATTCAAACTCTCAGCAATCTTAGCATTACGGATATAGATTGTGCTAAGCAAACAACCGTGGCTGTGGGATTCAATTAGGTAATCAGTATTGATTATGTTTCGACAACACCAACTGACCTTTTCTTTGACTGTCTAATATTTGTTTGAATCAGATTATGGATTTGCTAAAGCGATCATTACTTTCTTGGATGTCAGTTCTAACTGACCTCATTCTCCACAAGAGCCAAAATGACTTTGACATGGCCTCTTTACTACCTCATATTAAGAAAGAATAAACTTTAAACCCTGAGAAGAAAGAAGCAGCTTCTAGACCTCAGAAGGCGCGTTTGAAAGTAATGGTACAAAAAGCTAACAATAAGTTCTTGTTTGCACAAGCAAAGGAAGATTTTGTAGCTTTTCTTTTCAGATCACTCACCATCCCATTAGCAGTAGTCGAAAGGCTTTTGGGCAGTAACAATTGTCTTAAAAATACAGATAATTTGTACGGAAGCTCAGCCAATTTGAACAAGTATCTGAAGACTAAAAATGACAATCCATTTAGGCCGGAGCTTCCTCCTATATTTGTAGCTTTCCAAGAGCCAGATTTTTCCTCTCAAACAAGGAACTCATAACTTATATCCTGATGAACAAAAACTTCTAGAACTATATTTCTCTCCCCCCAGAAACTGTATTTCTAGCTTTTATTGTATTTTACAATAGAGAAATCATCTTTTCATGCTAATTTGCATGATTCATTTCATTGCCGTAGTCTAAAAGCATCTCTTATGTCTACATGTGCCTCAACTGATGGTCTGATCAGTTCTATCTTAAAGCAACCAAAGCAGGAATACTGAGTCTTAAGTGTCTTTCTTGATGTTTAATTTCTCCTAGCCATTGATGTTTTTGATCCTTTTTTTCTATGGAATTCTTCTTTATCTTCCAAAGGTTTTGGCTTTGAATCAGTATGCCAAGGAAAAAAAAATGAATAGTCTACCTAAATTGATCGTTCCCATACATTTACGCAAGTATGTAAGGACCCTAGAGCAATGGAAGCTGTGTTTAAAAAACCAGGAACATTTGTCATTTATGATAACTTAATGAATTTTATTTTGATGTCATGAAGTTTCACTACGAGTCGAATTTTCACCCTTTAATAACAGTAGTCTCCACACTTTGCACACTATCTCTCTGTCTTCTTATCCTTTTAACATCTTCATAAATGAGAATGAGCACTTCATCTTCTCCTGCCTTTACTGCCTAAGCTGGAAAGTAAATGTTCTATGCCTTTCGATTGAAGATAGGGATCTAGGCTCTTAAATTCACCACCACCATCTGTGTATAGTGACACAATCTTTGCTTTGAAATAATTTTCAACCAATGGATGAAACTTTTGGAATATTTGTTGGACCTCATTTTTGTTTTTAACTGTATACAACCAGACTCAACAAATAAAGTTTCCATAAAATAATTAGTTTGATAAATTCTACATCTTGAATAACAACCAAGCAATCATTCATAATCTAAAATCTATTTCCTCGAGATTGCAAGTAAAAATTCAATACAAGTACCTAAAGTTAGATCCTTAATAACCCAAAAAGAATTCAATTTATATCCCATATTTATTTTCAATTAAGATCCCTTAAATGTTGATCGAGCCTCAAATAAATTGTATGCTCAAATTCTAGGAGAAGAGCAACCCAAGATTATCAGTGAAGAATCAACTATTACTCCATTATTCCTAACATCCAATATCATATGTTCCATTTTTTATTTCCTCAAAAGATAGAAGGTCATTGCTAACCATGCATTCTATTGTTCTAGATCCCATAACATTGAAGTCTAGCCTTTATTAAATTCAAACACTTCAAGAGGTATAATTAATAAAAGTTCTAAGATAAACTATAATAATTCGTCTAAAGACTTGGGGTATTACATTCTACCCTCCTCACAAAAAATATTGTCCTCAAGACTTTAGACTTCCTATATTTCAATATAATCCCTAGGTTTGTAAGTAACATTCTCTTGTAATATGCTTGTAACTTCCTTTCTAGAGACCCAATTGATCTGATTCTTGCAATATTAATGAAAAGCTAAGAGAGAGACCAAAAACTTCTATGTTGAAACCTCTGTCCAAATAAGTCAATATATCAAGGAATAAAATCTAGTCTAAGATTCATAAGTGTAATGAAAATTCGACTCCAGGTCTAGGAAGTCTTTAATTTGACTTATCATAGAATTCTGGCCATAACTTTCTCCATGTAAATTGAATTAGAGTGATTCAAGCGGCTGTAGGAACCTAACAGACAGAACTACAAATTATATGTTGACCAGTTTCTTAATTCCATCATGATCAATCCATAAAGAAAAATCACAAATATCTGTTATCGGAAAATCGAAGCCTGTATTTCTGTATTTCCTAACTTGACATGTATTAGTATTTTAGTCATAACGTTCTTCATATATATCAGAATAAGGTGATTCAAATGGGTATAGAAACCTAAGAGATAGATCTTAAATTTTTATGTTGATCATGTCGCTAAATTAGGTCGTAATAGAGTACTAAAAGTCATCACAGTATTCTGTTCTGGAAAAGTTGAAGCCCTACATTTTCTGTCTTGCCACACCTTTGTATTCTAGTCACAACTTTCTCTCTATGCTTCAGATTGTAGTGATTCAGATCGCTATAAATAGCTAAGAGATATATTTATAAATCTCATGTTTATCATATTACTTAATTCTATTGAGACCAAGTAGTAAAAGAGTCAAAATTATCTATTTTCAGAAAAATCAAAATCCTGTATTTCCAGACTTGACATATCTTAGTATTTTGATCATAACTTTCTCTATGTAAGTCGGATTGAGGTGATTTAGGTCAAAATAGAAACCTACGATACAGAGATAGAATTTTTATGTTGATAATTTTGCTTAATTGTACTGTGAACTAGTAGTAAAGGCATCACCAATATCCATTTTCGGAAAATCAAAGTCCTGTATCTTTGGACTAGACACACCTTAATATTTTGGTCATAACTTATTCCATAATAGCCAGATTGAGGTGATTCAAGCGGCTATAAACACCTAAAATATAGATCCACAATTTTTACATTTGTAATCTTTCCAGATTGAATCAGTAACTGTGAGAAAAATCCATTAGTAAATCTGATCACTTGAAATTAAGATCCTAGAATGGCATTCTTTCACGTAGCATTCCTTTCCCAAAATCAAATGGTTGTCCTCTATACCAGAGTATATCCCAAAACTTCTAATTTCACAACTTAAGATCTTGTGCTCTCAAATAAACAAGTCATTAGCGTAGGTAATTTGCACAGAAGCATAGCAAGTTTCAATGGGTGTCTGAGCTTGCTAACATGGTATCTTTCCAAGAACCAGATTCCTTCTCTTACTGAACAAAGGCCTTCACCACTGTGCTATCTGCATTGTGAGCGTGATGGCAGAAGATATCTGTCTAATATCTTTAGCAACCGAACATCTCCAGTGCTTTTCAAAAATGCAAAGGCAATGATAGTTTTGTTATGGGGCCAAGAATGTTTATGATAACTGGTGGTTTAAAAGTGACACCTTTATGTACGCTTTTGAGCATTTCTATTCTGGACAGGCTGAAATTCCCTTAACTGATGTTGTGGAATGGGCAGTTGAGATTGGGATGGAAGTGGTAATGGTGTGGGGTCCCTGTCAGATATAGATGATGGTTCATATGTTCATAGGATGGTTCTTGTTTTGTGTTTTGCAGGGTTTTAAGAATATTAGAAGCATGTCTTACCTCAACTGCAGCCTTAACCGATGCCCTCAATCCCATCTTAAGGAAACAACCTTAGCAAAAGCACTGAGCTGTGTTAAGCATTTTTTTAACACGTTCATATGCTGCTTGGACTATAATTCAGCCTCATTGTCCAAAATTTAAATGTGGAATCAGTATTTGTAATTATGGATTATTTGGTTGCCAATCAGTTGTTTTATTGTTTAGCCAAACAGGGTCATACTTGCTTTCGGTACTCGTTCTGTATTGTTAATAGTACATTCCTATGCTGTCTTTGAAGTAAACTACCATTCCGTGTGATCAAAATCCTGGCTAACCAAAGATCTATATTACTTAGAACCGTTTTCCTGGAAATCTTTATGATTCACATCATTTTGGAGCTTGTGAAAACCCGTCCTAATGAAACTACATCAATAACACTGCTTTCCATGCTACCAGCAAAAGAGGGAAACTACATCTCTCTTTTAGATCAACTCTCAAGCACTTGCTCAAGTACAAAAGCAGAGGCTGCAGATATTCCATATACCCTCAGTCCGAAGTTGCTGAACATGTACAACCAACAGGATAGCTACTGCAGCACAGGAAGCTACGGCCCATTTGGTTTCATTTTTTGGAGCCATTTTCATTTTCTAGTGAAAATGGATGGTGAAAAGTTAGTTAAAAAAGATGTTTTTGAAAATGAGTTGTGTTTGAATACGTTGTTTAAAATTGTAGGTTTATATAGTTGTGAAAATGAGATATATTTGGATGTTGAGTGTTTTTTGTATTAAAAGTAAGAAAGTTTTTGAATTTGAATTGATGATGTGATGTGTAATTGTTTGAAAAAATAATATTATAACGTGAATTTGAATTTAATTTTGAATTTATAATATTTTTGTTGTAAGTATTGAGAATGTAAAAAGTTGATATAGATAATAATAGGGTTAAAAAAGGTATGAAAATGGAGAGAGAATGTAAAAAATAATATTTTGAAAATGAAAATGTATGAGAAAACGGCGTAGAAGTTGAGAGTTTTCTATTTTCATTTTGAGAAGAGAATGAAAATGGGGTTTGAAAATGAAAACAAATGGGATTAAGTTTTCATTGAGGGTTGTGCTAAATAAAGAGAAAACAAAGGTACTATCTGCAGAACTAGATAGCGATGTTGCAGATGTTTTGTTGTGATCATTACTTTCTCAGACTCCACTAACTGACCTCAATCTCTATAAAAGCCAGAATGACTTTGACATAGCTACTTTACTGCATCATATTGAGAAAGATCAAACTTTAAACCCTGGGAAGAAAGAAGCAGTTTCTAGCCCTTGGAAGATGCGTTCAAAAGTAATGGTACAAATATCTACCAATAAGGTCTTGTTTGCTAAAGCAGAGGAATACTTCGTATATTTTCTTTTCAGTTTCCTCAACATCCTCTTAGCAGGAGTCGGAAGGCTTTTGGGTAGCTCAAGTTGTCTTAAACATTTAGATAATTTGTACAGAGGCTCAGCCAATTTGGACAAGTATGTGCTGAAAAATACAAGAAACAGTCTATTCAATCCCAAGCTTCTTCCTATGTATCTTTCCAAGAGCTAGATTTTTCCTCTCAAACAAGGAACTCTTAAATTATATCCAGGTGAACTAAAACTTCAAAAACTATGTTTCTCTCCACCAGAAGCTATATTTATAAGAAATAAGCCTCTGGATATCGTTGACCGAAAAGGCCAGGGAAGTTGTGTTAGGGGACCTGGACTATATTTGGTGGCAGATGATTAACTGTTACACCCATGAGTGCGCCATCAAGTCTTTCCATTATTAATGGGATGAAAAATCCAGTTGTATGATATCAAAGAACTGGAGTTTGAGATCAGGCTGGAAGAGGTAATTATCTAGCATCTATTGTATTTTACGATAGAGAAATCATATTTTCATGCTAATTTATATGATTCATGTCATTGCCGCAGGCTAAAAGCATACTGAGAGCATCTCTTAACGTTGACGTGCGCCTTAACTGATGGCCTGAGTTCTATCTTAAGAATCATTTTTTATGTTTAATTTCTCCAGGTCGCTGTTGTTTTTCATATATTTTGGTATGGCATTCTACTTTATCTCCCAAAGGTTTCGGCTTTGAATCAGTATGACAAGAAAAAAAAAAAAATATATATATATATATATATATATGAATGGTGTACCTAACGTTTTCTTCTCCTTTGCTTGTCGAAGTTCTGTATCAAACAGAGCACAAAGGAATGAATAGTGGATGCATTATTTTATTTAATACACTTGGGACTCCCCCAAAACTGACCGTTCCCATACATTTACGCAAATATGTAAGGACCCAAAGGGCCATGGAAGCTGTGTTTAAAAAACCAGGAAGATTTATCATTTGTGATAATGAATTTTATTTTGATGTCATGAAGTTCCACTGCTAGTTGAATTTTCACCTTTTAATGATAGTAGTCTCCACACTTTGCAAACTATCTCTATATCTTCTTGTCACAACCCAAATTCGAGAGATAATACGGCAGTACCCCTAAGCCAAAAGACTCAGAGACACTAAGTCTCATATCCAATAAAGCATGCTAAATTTTCAAAAATTTTGTTAAACAAATTCCGAAAATAAATCGCCACAATAAAAGATAATTCAAATACTTGTCTCAACAGTCAAACTTGAGTACCCAAAACCTTAAAGAAAATTTCCTAATCAACTAACTAGAAATCTTAAACATCAAATAAACCTAATCTAAAAATACCAATCTTTTATCACCATCCCCAAAATGGCTTATCTTCTTCGTCTTGAACTAAGTTATTTGCAAAATGGTGAATCAATATCTTATGGTGATGCTCATCTTTATCATCCTAAACTGAGGTTTCTACAAAAATGTAAATTAATAACTTATGAGTGACACTTCGCCTAGTAAATAATTCTCCTTCTCCTTCTACTAAATTTGAGCATGTATAAATATCAAACAAAAGAAAAGAAATCATTGAAGACAGGAATATTCATTTTCAAAAATATATCAATTGATATACCAAAATTCAAGATTCATACTATCAAAGTAAATCACCTAATTTTCGGAGTAATTTATAATAGAGATTTCACATTTGTCAAAAATATTCATTAATTAATAATGTTAATTAATTCTTGGGATTCAAATCGATTAACTTGGCCAAGATCTTAATTACAACACTATTAAGTGGCTTCAAAATTCTTAACCACAATGCCGTTAAGTGACTTCAGAGATCTTAACTACAATGCCATTAAGTGGCTTCAGAAATTTTAACTACAACGCCGTTAAGGGGATTTAAAAATCTTAACTACTACAACACTATTAAGTGGCTTTAGAAATCTTTTGCTACTATAACCCCCGTGGCGCAGTACGAAACTTGTTCCTACTAACAGTTTCTCGATTATTTCAAGTGCATATGCTTTTTATTATTTATTTCAACAAAGAATGCTATGTTTTATGCAAGATTTAGAAAATTATTGTTTGACATGCTCAAATCCTAAAAAAAAATGTTCTATGCGTGTGAAAATGTGTTATGAACAATTAAATATTTGCAGATGGAATAATTATGTAACAAATAAACTATTGGATTTTAGAATTCAATGTGCAAAATCACCTATGCAGAACAGATATTTTTAATGAAAAGAGAATAGACATTTACTTACTATTTTAGGCAAAAAACATTTATGCAAAGAGAATTCTTTCAATAGAAGGAAGAAAGAAATTTACTTACACCAAAATCTTAAAGCCTAATGTTTCTATTAGATTTGATCTACCACTTAAGCATTCTCCACTAATATTTCTACGATAGAAAAATAGGATGTTAGTATCCCATGATGAAATTTCCTATGGATTTTTAAAGAACAAATAGAAAAATTGGTATTTTCTCACTTCTGCGTATGACTTCTTTTTTTCATATTGTGTGGGTATTCATACTAGTAGGGCAGGTATTCTGGATAAACTAGAATTCATATCTTATTGAGATAAGAAGATAATTCCAATTCGTAGCTCCCTAAACTTGATCAGTATCAATCCCAGATAACAATAACTCAAAATCGCATAGATAATTCTAAAATCCTAACCTTTTTAGGATTAGGTAGTTACTGAAATTCCTATAATCTTTAACTTATCAGAATTGGATAATTAATGAAATTCTCAAGCTCATGACTAAAATTCTAAAATCCTAACTTTTCATGATTTAATTATTTTGGATTTTATCTAACTATTACCATAGTTTAGTAATTAAATAATAGGGAATATCTATGATGATTTTTCGCATGAAAATATAGTGGTAGAAAAAAGGAGGTCCTAAGATTTCATATCACCTATATTTATATGATTTTAGCTAACTAATATGATTAGATACCTTATGGGGGTCAAAAACTATCCAAATGGAGCTTTAAAATGGTGGGAAGAGTTCTAGAATTATCCATCTATCGATAAATCCAAAAATTCCATAAAAATTAATTCCGTCATCTTTAACTTTATAATCATGGGCCTAAGCCCGTAATTACTTCATAATAATTTGTGGGCTTATTTTCTACACTACTTATGGGCTTAATCATAACTTAAAATGAATTAAATAGTTTAGGTTAACTAATACATCTCAAGTCACTAATTACGTATGGACCGAAGATTAATATTTTCTTCGCCATAAATTGGTATTCATAGTAGCTAGCTAAATCTTTAACCTAAAACTCGACATATAAAGTTCTCATCAAATAATTGACTTGATAAATTCTACATTTTCAATAACAACCAAACAATCTTTACAAAATTATTAATACTCTTAAGTCTACATTCTCAAGATTGCAAGTAAAAAGCAAGATAAGTACCTAATATTGGATCCTTAATAACCCCCAAAAGAATTCAATTTATATTCCATATTTGTTTTCATTTAAGATCCCTTAAATATTGATTGATCCCCAAATAAATTGTATGCCGAAATTTTAGGAAAGAGAAACCTAATAATATCAGTGAAGAATCAAAAGCAACTAATATTACTCCATTAATCCTAATATCCAATATCATACATATCCTAGTCTTAATGGAATTCAAGTACTTCTAGAGGTATAATTAATAATACTTCTAAAATAAACTATAATAATTTGTCTAAAAACTTGGGGTATTAAACTTCTGATCCTTTTAACATCTTCATAGCTGACAATGGTTTTTTATTGCTGTAGTATTTAAGCCAACTGTGCTTACATCTTGGGAAAAAGCATCCAAAGCAAGAATACTTGGTCTGATCTATTGGTCTAGTTAATATTCAGGCTTACATGTAAATTTCTAGTGGCACATTGTTAGGCATTTTCTCCAGGTTGTGGATGTCTTAATATGTTTTTATTAATATCATTCTTCTTTATTTCCCAGCTTCTAGGCTTTTCCAAAGTATGTCTAGAAGGAAATGAATTAACGAAGGTTTATGAGCCTCAGTAAGAAAAGTAGGAGTGATTTCATCAAAAGAATAGGTCTGGCTTCAGCTTCTCTATGTGATTCTTGAAATTGGGCTCCCTACAAATTACAATGTTCTTTTATCAGCAGCTTTATATTAACATTTTTATTTGAGTATATTTGTACACAGAGTCTGTGAAAATTCCCTGATCAAGAATGCACTAAAAAGATTGAACATTCTTTACATTCTATATCCTGCTGCCATGGCCAAATGGACGATGGTGATTTTGTAAATTTCTTTGGTTTGTTTGCCATTTCCTTAGGAGAAGTTGTATGCCTTTTGGGTGGTAACATTTCACTTTAGAGTGTAGATAATTTGCACAAGAGCATAGCAAGTTTCAACGGGTGTTTGAATTCCCAAAGATATAAAAATTAAGCTACTTGAACCTCCCATGTATCTTTTCAAGAATAAGATTCTTTCTCTTACTAAACAAACCATTGCTTTACTATTTATGTTGTGACTGCATGTGATGACAAAAACTGTCTGTCTTATACTGATGGCTTGTGTCCATATGGATTTCAAAAGAGAAACAACCAAAGCAAGGCCGTTAAGGATTTTCATATGCAGCTTGCAATATAATTCTGCCTCGTTGCCCAATTTTTCCATGTGGAATCTGAATTTGTAATTATGGACTATTTGGTTGCCATAAGTTGTTTTACTATTTAGACAAATGGTATCATGCTTGCATTCAGTGTTGACATACTAATAATACTACGTATCTATTGCTTTCCTTGAAGTAAACTACCTTTTTCTGTCAAATAGAAATTCCAGCTAAGGAGATATCGATATCTGTAAATTTTTAAATTCATTGTTCACCAATTTATATGTAGTATATTGATACCAATAGTCGTATGAAAAAATAACTGTAATACCTCAAGTGTTTGGACGAATTATTATTTTAGAAGTATTATTAATTACACCTTTAGAAGTACTTGAATTTCATTACGGGTAGGCTTTGATATTATGGGATCTAGAATACAAGAATGTGCGGTTAGCAATGAGCTTCTATTTTTTTGAGGGAAAAAAAAAAAGAAGAAGATATATATGATATTGGATGTTTGGAATAATGGAGTAATATTAGTTGATTTTGATCTTCATTGATATTCTTGGGTTGCTCTTCTCCTATAATTTGAGCACATAATTTAATTTGGGACTCGATTAACATTTAAGGAATTTTAATTGAAAGCAAAGATGGGATATAAATTAAATTCTTTCTTTTGGAGTGATTAAGGATCCTATTTTAGGTACTCATTTTGATTTTATTTGCAATTCCAAGGATATAGATTTTACATTTTTAGGATTGCTTGGTGATGATTGAAGATGTAGAATTTATTAGGTCAATTATTTGATAGAACTTTATTTTTTGAGCTATGTTAATGGTTTTGACCTGGATACTACGGATATAAATTTATGGCGAAGGAAATATTAATCTTTAGTCCATATTTAATTAATGATTCAAGATGTATGAGTTAGCCCACATTATTTAATCCATTTCAAGTTGTTAACCCATAACTAGTAAAAACAAGCCCATAAATTATTATGAAGTATTTACGGGTTTGAGTCAATGATTGTTAGATTAAAGTTTTTGACCCCCATAAGGTATCTAGTCATATTGGTTAGCTAAAACCATATAAATATAAGTGATATGAAATCCTAGAACCTTATTTTTTGTAACTCTATATTTTCATGCGAAAATTCATGAATATTTCATATTCTTTTAATTACTAAATAGCTAGACAAAATCCAGAATAAAAGATTGAAGAAAATGAGCTGGATCTATGGAGGGTCACGCACTTGTTGCTGTCCTAAAGCTATGATTGCGTCCCTTTGTCTAGGTACTATTGGCTAATTATGACTGCAAGATAAAATCCCATCGGCTCTCAACATTGTCTTATCCTATGTGCACGACCATGAGGTGACTATGAATTAGTCCGTAGTTACTTTGTCAATAACACAAAAGTCTTGTGGGAGCATATGAAATAAAATTGTCTAAAATTCACAAAATCTATATGCCCAAAATGGATTGTGGCCCCTTTATATAAGAGTAAAAGGTTTGACTATTGGAAAGAATTAATGGGCCACTAAAACACCATAACAACACCAAAAAGACACTATAAATAGGCCTTATAATGATTAGAAATAAAATGGCCAAACATTTATAAAATCATAATAAAATAATTGATGATGCCATAAAAATATAATAAATCAAAATTAATAGGCACATTAGTTGTGACATTAAAGCATATAATAAAATGACTTTGTTGGAAATAAAATAAATTGAAGAAATTTTAAAACTTATTTCTAATAGTTTTGAGAATGTGTACTTCAACTTCCCCAGCCCTTACTGCCTAACCTAAAAATGGACAGCTAATGGGGCTCATTACGCATGCTTTTTGGTGCTTCAATCAATGTAAGATGTTTGAGGTTTATTTATGAGTTAAAAGAAGTGTTCAACTTTTCAAAAGGCTGCAAATAAAAGTGGTGAGACCTAAAAATTACTTAGAATGATTAATTTTTGGGTAAATGTCACTAATAGTTCCTGATGTTTTAATTTAGTATCACTTTAGTCCTCAACCTTTAAAACTTCATCTTTTAGTCCCTAATGTTAATATATCGTTTCACTTTAGTTACCAAAATCATTTTTCGGTTGTTTTTGGCTGGAAAATTGACCAAGTTTGACATTTTTAAGGGCAAAATTGTCAATTCATAGTTTTATGTTCCACTTTAGTCCCTATATAAGCTTTTATGTTCCAATTTAGTCCCTATATTACTTTTTTTCTTTTTATAAATATATGTCCATGTGTGTATATATATTTGTGTATAATATATGTGTATATATAATTGATACTAATATTAGTCACATGCTCATATATTATTATTAATATTTAATAATATATTATTGATATATTAATATAATTTGTGATACTATTGTAATTAATAATATTAGTAATATTATTATTGATATGGGATAGCCTAATAGGCCCAGCCCAATAACACTCAATTAGGACAGGAGCTGGTCTGACGCTCCCTAAGCAGCTCGACTGCCCTTAAACCTAACTCATTTTGGACCACACAGACATTATACTGCCACTCAACCTCTATATCCCTATATGTTGTGGTGGATATTAGCATTCTTAATCGACCAGATTATAGCTGATAGCCTCCATTAGGTGGCATCAATCCTTCAACCAGAATGATGTAGCTTTGACCAGAATGAGCCTAGTGACCAAGATCCTAGTAGATATTCTTGTTGGAGTGCTCGTCTTGACCAAAGAGGTCAAGGAGTGACGAAAGTCCTTTGGCCATATTGAATGCCTCGTCAGGCGCCGTGCTGCCGCATTAATAGCACGTGCCACCAACAGTACAACCTTTTGCAGCCGTGTCAGGCTAGGGAGTGCCTCCAGTGTACCACCTTCTCCCAGGTAGTTGGCTTTTGAAACAGTACACGAGCTGGATAAGATTGATATGTCTTTGATGCCCCTGTTGTGTAAGAAGGGCCATCAACCTTTTCACGAGAATACATCCATTTGATAGTGAACAAAGATAGAAGAAAACAAACTGGCTCATCCAAAGTCCAGAAGTATTCCTGCTTTGCTAGCTTCTTCAAGATGGAGCTGAGGCCATTGGTTAAAGCACAAGTCGACGTAAGAGACGCCTTCAGTATGCTTAAAGCTTGCACCAACAAAATGATTCCCGATTACAAAGAAAGATCATTTCTCTATAGAAAAATGGATTAGAAGTTAAATCATTACCTCTTCCAGCCCAATCTCAACCTCCACTTCTTCAACATTAAATAACTGGATTTTCATCCCACTGATAATAGAAAGACTAGAGGACACATATGGCGAAGTAACAGTTAAATCATCAGTAACCATATACAATCCCAGCCTCTTAACGTAATTCCCCTGGCCTTTCGGGTCAGTAAAATTAACAGGCTTATTGTGGCTAATAACTCTGCGGTGGGTCGACAAGCATGGTTCTCGAACTTCTTGGTTTTCCAGATATAGCTCTGGAGTTTTTTGTTCCTTGAGGGAAAAAAATTGGTTCTTGGAAAGATACATATCACCTAGCTGAGGATTGAACAGATTGTTTTTTGCAGTCTTTAAATACTTGTTCAAATTGGCTAAACTTCTATGTAAGTTATCTATGTTTTTCAGACCACTATTGCTGCCCAAAAGGGATTCAACTCCTGCTAAAGGGATGGTCAGGAAACTGAAAAGAAAATCAACAAAATCTTCCTCTGCTTGAGCAAACAAGAATCTATTTGTAGATTTTTGTACCGTGATTGTCAAAATCATCTTCTTCTCAGTCCTAGAAGTTTCTTTCATTTGATCAATCTGATGCAGTAAAGACACCATTTCAAATTTTGTTGAGGACAAATTCTTCTGTCTTTTGTGGAGAACGAGGTCAGTTAATGGAGTCTCGGAAAAAAGTGATCCCCAGAGCAAATCCATGATCTGATGGAAAACAAATATCAGATAGTTAAAATAAAAGTCCAACAGATGAAGCATTTGAGAAAGATTACTAGGACAAAATCATGATTCAAGACTCACCTCATTGAATCCAATGGTTAGAGTTCTTTGGTCGGTCCAATCTATGTCTTGAATCCCAAGATTGCTGAGTGTTTGAATGAGGGAACCTGCGTCATTAGGCAGCAGCATCCTCAGATCATCGGTGATTAAGAAAGAACCTGTTTTTATCATAAAAACTTCATCACCACCACCAGCAACTTGACTCTTCGAATCTGTTTTACAGACTGTTTCTCTGTTCATAGCTTTCCCACAAAGGCGGCATCTAGCAGTATCATAGTACATGCTTATATTTGCAAACATGGAATAGCCACAATTGGAGTTGTCACAAATGAAGTACTTGGTGGGCTCAGTATCATCTATTTTGAGTTTCAGTTTAGAAAACTCAGCTTGGAAAGAACTTCTTGGATTGAGCAGCATCAGCTTGCCTCCCTCTGTCCAGAAATGGACATTTCCAAGATCTGCTAAACCTTTGTACAAAGTAGTTAAGCTTCCAAAGACAGGTGCCTCATCTCCATAGTGCCTCTGCAGAAGTCTCACAATTGTCACCAATGGCAACGTCGGGAAGCTTAACAAAACATCTGCAAAATCGCCATCGACTTCTGCAAAAATTACCTTTGTTTTCTCTCTATTCATCATAACTTTCAAAGAGAACTGAACTTCATTGGTACCGGACATTTGTGTTTTGTTTGGGTGTACAAGTTGAGGATCTTGAGACTGATGATATCAAGATTTGGGCAGCCTCCCCTTTTCATAAGCCAAGAATTAGTTAAGAATATGCCCCAGTAGCAACATTCTTACACCCAATAGTTAATAATGTAATGTTCTTTTGTAAAATATAGTGCATGATTATATTCAGTGTAAAACTAATGGTCCTCAAACCAACTTAAAACGCACTTAGTCGTCCTAGGGTGCTTTGTGCCACAGTCTCCACTTCAAATAAATTGTTATCATGAATAAATAGTTAAACTAGAATAAAAATAATAAAACTTTATATTTTTTCGGCTCTGCAAAAAATACAACCTCTTTATGCATTTAGTGCGCATCCCTAATTCATTGTAAACATACTACTATATTTGGGACATTGTACATGTATTGGCAGAATATTTAGTATCATTAGTATGTTTGCCATGCATCAATTAAATCTTATGATATATTTTGCCTAAATATAATGAACCCAACAACCTAAATTAATGTAAGCTACAATGAAAATTATATTATTATATGTATGCAAATATCGGTAAACAAACCTTATATGTCCCCATTGACACTGGTATACAACATTATCTTATGTGATGCTCTTCTATGAAATGTGGTACATGATTAATACCATATTTATTTACATTTGCTGCCAAAATAATGGAAAAGAGCATACCTTTGCCTACATAGTTTCACCAATATCTATCAAATAATATACATTCAATTGTAATAAAAAGTAGCCTTCTCACAGTAGTACATATATTGCAAACATAAGAGTGCATATATTACAATGCAAATAGCATAAAAGATTATACAACATAGACAACATGAAAAATTATATAATACACATAATATTGATGATAATGCAATGTGAATAGTACATATTATTATACATGTCCATCAATCACGAATATTAACTTTACACAGACAAGACCTTGTAACCTTGGTAAGGAAGATGAAATTGCTCATTTTTATGAATGATGATTATGGATGGATATGTTGCTTGAAACAGACCACTTTTATAGTACCGTTCAATCCGAATTAGTAAAAGGAGCATATATTTGTTTTATATTGATTTCAAAAATTATGGTAAATAAGTTTTAGTAATTATCCCTCGATCTATTAAAAAAAACCATCTTTCTGAGTATGTTTTACTAAAATATCATTAATCCTTAAAAAATAATATTCTTCTCAATTAAGTTTAGAGCGCAAAAGTTCCTATATAATGTAAATGAAGGAAACAACATTGTCATTACTACTTCATTCTTTTCCTTTATTAAAAAAGAAAAAGAAAAAAAGGGCAAAATTACTTGCCTTTAGTTTGCTTTGGAGGAAAAATCAATGTGAACAGATAAAGCTATTCATACATCAAGAAATATTCCAAGTATTACATGACTTTTCTTCAACCCCTCAATCATAGTACAAAACAAAATCAACTCATGTCATCCCCCCATATTTCTTTAGCACTTTGTCACTGTCACACGCCAAATTCGGGACATAACACGACAGTGTCCATAAGCCCAAACACTCGGAGACATCAAGCCTCAAATCCAATAGAACATGCTGAATTCTCAAAAATTTTATTGAATAAATTCCAAAATAAATCATCACAATGAAAGGCAATTCCAAACACTTGTCTTATGAATCAAACTTGAGTACCCAAGACCCAAAAAAAAAAAAAAAAAAATAAAAATCCTAAGCAACTTACTAAGAATCTTAAACATCAAACAAACCTATTCTAAAATACCAATCTCTTATCACTATCCCCAGAACTGCTCATCTTCCTCGTCTCGAACTAAGTTTTTCGCAAAGAGATGGATTAATAACTTATGAGCAACACTTCACTCAGTAAATAAATCTCCTCCTCCTCCTACTGGATTTGAGCATGTATAAATATCAAACAGAAGAAAAGTAATCATTCAAGAAAAAAATATTCGTTTTCAGAAATATAACAATTAGTGTGCAAAAATTCAAAAATTTATCTTATCAGAATTTCAGGACTTACTTTCAAAGTAATTTAGAACAAAAGTTTTACAGCTTGTCAGAAACTTTCAATTCATTAATTAACCATGCTCATGAACTCTTGGAATTCTAATTGGTTATCTTGGTCAAGATCTTAACTATAATGTTATTAAGTGGCTTCGGAAATCTTAAATACAATACCGTTAAGTGGCTTCAAAAATCTTGACTACAATGCTATTAAGAGGCTTCGAAAATCTTAACTACAACACCATTAAGTGGCTTCAGAAATCTTAACTATAACACCGTGAAATCTTTTCCTACTGTAGCCCCGTGGCACAGTTACGGAACTCGTTCCTACCGATAGTTTCTCGATTATTCAGAGCATAAATCCTTTTTATTATTTTTATTTCAATAGAGAATGTCATGTTTCATGCAAGATTCAGAAAATTTTTGTTTTACATGATCAAATCCTAAAAATAAGTTTTATGCTTGCGAAAAACTCTTATGAACAGTTAAATATTTGCTGACAGAATGATTCTTCAAGAATAAAACCATTAGATTTAAGAATTCCATATGCAAAATTACCTATTTTGATGCAGAAATCGTTTATGCAGAAAAGATGTTTTCAATAGAAAGAAAATAGGCATTAACTTACTATTTCATGCAGAAAACATTTATGTGGAGAACATTTTTAGTAGAAGGAAGAAACCCAAAGTTTCCCTCGGATTTGATCTACTACTTAATCGTTCTCCACTAATTCTATGATAGAAACAATACTATGCTTGTATCCAAGAAAAATTTCCTACGAATCTTCTAAAGAACAATAGAAAAATTGATATTTTTCTCTCCTCTGCGTATTGGCTTCTCTATTTCCTACTATAGATGTATTTATACTAATAGGCTAAGTGTTCCAGATAAACTAGAATTCATATTCTATTGAGATAAGAAAGTCACTCTAATCCTAACTCCTCAGATTTGATTAGATCTCAATCTCAAATAATGATAACCCAAAGCCACGGAGGTAATTCTAAAATCCTAACCTTATCATGATTACGTAGTTACTAAAATCCCTAGAATCATCAATTATCAGGATTGGATAATTACTAAAATTCCCAAGCTCATGACTAAATATCCGAAGTCCTAACTTTTTTAATTATTTAATAATTCCATATTTCAACTAGCTATTACCATAGTTTATTAATTAAATATTCAGGAATATCTTGGCATAAAAATATAGTGATACAAAAAAAGAGGTCCTAAGATTTCACATCACCTATATTTATATAGTTTTAGCTAAGCAATATGATTAGATACCTTCTGGGGGTCAAAAACTATCCAGATAGAGTTTTAAAATGATAGGAAGACCTGTAGAATTATCCATATATCCGGAAATACCATGAAAATTGATTTTCATCATCTTTAATTTAAGAATCATGGACCCAAACCCATAACTACTTCATAATAATTTGTGGGCTTATTTTCTCCACTACTTATCTGCTTAATAATAACTTCGAATAAAATAAATTGATTTAGCTTAATACGTCTAACAAGATGTGGACCAAAGATTAATATTTCTTTCATTATAAAAACAGAATCGGGGCTTACATCATATTGCCAATTCCCTAAAAAAACCCAATCTTCTAGACATAATTTGTCTACCTCTGATGTATGTTCACATACGACTCATATAATTATGGCCCAAGTCAAATAACCTTGAATGAAAGAATAATTTTTAGCTCCAAAATTGATATCCATAGAGTTGCTTATTACTTAATTGTTAATATAAGACTCAACAAATAAAGTTTCCATAAAATAATGGTTTGATAAATTCTAAATCTTCAATAACAACCAAGCAATCATTAATAATCTAAAATCTATGTCCTCGAGATTGCAAGTAAAAATCAATATAAGTAGCTAAAGTAAGATCCTTAACAACCCAGAAAGAATTCAACTTATATCCCATATTTATTTTCAATCAAGACCCCTTAAATGTTGATCGAGCCTCAAATAAATTGTATGCTCAAATTCGAGGAGAAGAGCAACCCAAGATTATCAGTGAAGAATCAACTATTACTCCATTATTCCTAACATCCAATGTCATATGTATCCTTTTTTTTCTCCCTCAAAAGATAGAAGCTCACTGCTAACCATGCATTCTATTGTTCTAGATCCCATAACATTGAAGTCTAGCTTTTATTAAATTCAAAAACTTCAAGAGGTATAATTAATAAAAGTTCTAAGATAAACTATATTAATTCGTCTAAAGACTTGGGGTAACATTCTACCCTCCTTACCAAAAGTATTGTCCTCAAAACTTTAAAATTCCTATATTTCAATATAATCCCTAGGTTTGTAAGTAGCATTCTCTTGTAATATGCTTGTAACTTCCTTTCTAGAGACCCAATTGATGTTATTCTTCCAATATTAATGAAAAGCTAAGAGAGAGACCAAAAACTTCTATGTTGAAACCTCTGTCCAAATAACTCAATATATCAAGGAATAAAATTGAGTCCAATATTCACAAGCGTAATGAAAATTCGAATCCAAGTCTAGGAAGTCTTTGATTTGACATATCTTTGAATTCTGGCCATAACTTTCTTCATGTAAATCGGATTAGAGTGATTCAAGTGGCTATAAAAACCTAATAGATAGAACTACAAATTATATGTTGACCACTTTTCTTAATTCCATCATGATTAATACATAAAAAAATATCACAAATATATGTTATCAGAAAATCCAAGTCTGTATTTCCTAACTTGACATGTCTTAGTATTTTGGTCATCATATTCCCTATATAAATCAGAATAAGGTGATTCAAATGGCTATAGAAACCTAAGAGATAGATATTAAATTTTATGTTGATCATGTCTCTAAATTAGATTGGAATCGAGTAGTAAAAGTCTTCACAGTATTCCGTTCTAGAAAAATCAAAAACCTTGTATTTTCTGTCTTGCCACACCTTTGTATTTTTGTCATAACTTTCTCCCTATACTTCAAATTGTAGTGATTCAGAATGAAATAGATACCTAAGAGATAGAGTTATAAATATTATGTTGATCTCATTACTTAACTCTATTTTCAGAGTCAAAATCCTGTATTTTCAGACTTGACATATCTTAGTATTTTGATCATAACTTTCTCTATATAAGTCGGATTGAGGTGATTTAGGTGGAAATAGAAACCTAAGATACGGATATAGAATTTTCATGTTGATTATTTTGCTTAATTTTATTTGGAACAAGTAGTAAAGGCGCCACCAATATCCATTTCTGGAAAATCAAAGTCCTATATTTTCTGACTAGACACACCTTAATATTTTGGTCATAACTTACTCCATGCAAGTCAGATTGAGGTGATTCAAGCGGATATAAACACCTGAAGGATAGACCCACAATTTTTGTGTTTTGGCATATCTCCATATTCAATCAGTAACTATGAGAAAAATCCATTAGTAAATCTGATCACATGAAATTAAGATCCTAGAAGGGCATTCTTTCATGTAGCATTCCTTTCCCAAAATCAAATGGTTGTCCTCTATACCGAAGTATATCCCAAAACTTATAATTTCAAAACTTAAGATCTTGTGCTCTCAAATAAACAAGTCATTGTGCGCCATTGGGACCACAATGGTATTTCATTTGGTACCGTAGGTAATTTGTGCAGAAGCATAGACAAGCTACTCAAACCTGAGCTTGCTAGCATGGTATCCTTCCAAGAACCAGATTCTTCCTCTTACTGAACAAAGGCCTTAACCACCGTGCTGTCTGCACTGTGAGTACGATGGCCGAAGATATCTGTCTAATATGTTTAGCGACCGAACATCAACAGTGTCTTTCAAAGACGCAAAAGGCAATGATAGTTTTGCTCAGGGATCAATAATGTTTATGATAACTGGTGGTTTAAAAGTGACACCTTTAGTAAGCTTTTGAGCATTTATATTCTGAACGGTCTGAAATTTCCTTAACTGATGTTGAGGAATGTGCGGTTGAGATTGGGATGGAAGTGGTAAAGGTTTGAGGTCCCTGTCAGATATAGATGATGGTTCATATGTTCATAGGATGGTTCTTGTTTTGTTTTTTACAGGGTTCTAAGAATATTAGAAGCACGTCTTACCTCAACTGTAGCCTTAATCGATGCCCTCAATCCCATCTTAAGGAAACAACCTAAGCAAAAGCACTGAGCTGTGTTAAGCATTTCCATATGCAGCTTGGAATATAAATCAGCAAGAAATCTTTATGATTCAGATCATTTTGGAGCTTGTGAAAACCCATCCTAATGAAACTACATCAATAACACAGCTTTTAGATCAACTCTCAAGCACTTGCTCAAGCACAAAAGGGGAGGCTGCAGATATTCCATATGCCCTCAATCTGAAGTTTCTTCACATGTACAACCAGCAGGATGGCTACTGCAGCACAGGAAGGTAAGTTTTCCTTGAGGGCTGTGCTAAATAAAGAGGAAACAATGTACTATTTGCAGAACTGGATAGCAATTATGCAGAATGATCTCAATCTCCATAAAAGCCAGAACGACTTTTACATAGCTACTTTACTGCATCAAATTGAGAAAGAAAAAACTTTAAACCCTGGGAAGAAAAAAACAATTTCTAGCCCTCGGAAGATGCTGTAGACATATCAATTTTTGGCCAATTGAGAGGTGACACGTGTAAAATAATATGTTAGTAATTAATTTAAAATTTTCTATTTATATTTAGGAATTTACTAAATTTAATTTCAAAAGATAAATAGTTAATTTTAATTAATACTCTAGTATTTATTTTATCTTCAAATCAAATATTGATAAGTGTTAAAGATGAAGTGTCTACATTTTTGGACCAATCAAATTGAAGATATTTGATATTATCTATTAATATATGACATTATCTTTTGATATTTAATATTATCTTATCAAATAGATAACTCTCAAAGAAGTTCATGTCAATCTGGAAGTCTCCCATCAAGCATCTATATAAAGGGGATGACCAAAGCTCATTCAACACATAATGCAAATTCCAGCAAGTGAGAGGAACTATGGAGGAGTCCAGCAATTCCCTCAATCAAATTTAAGGAGATCCACGGTGTTCAAGGCATTCTTTATAGAGCTCATCATATTTTGGCATTTGATTTGGGATTACGGTGTAGAGCCCTCAAATTGATGTTATTTTATTCAAATTAAATTAAAGGAGATCCACAACGTTCAAAACATCTTTCGCGGAGCTTATATATTCGGGCATTTTATTCAAGATTAAGGAGCAGAGTCCTCGAATTGACGTTATTTTATTCAAATCAAATTTAAGGAGATCCACGGCGTTCTTTGTGGAGCTCATTAAATTCAAGATCATGTTTGGAAGGGAAGAATCAGAAGATTAGATTAGAGATTGAATCTACAGTTGATAGATTTTAATTTAATTTTATTTGTACAATTTTTCCTGTCTTGTAATTTTATTTATTGCATACAAAAAACTTTGCGCTTACAAATTTTGGCACCCCAGGTGGGATGATCTCTATCTCTCATCTCTTTCCTTCATCAAGATTGAAGTAACAAATGGCCGCCAACAAGACAGCTGCATTGAAAATTACTACCTTAAATTCCTCAAGTGCTAGAGCAAAGAGTATTGGTGTCATCACAAAAAGTACGTCCAATAAGTTTCAATCATCTTCGTATGCAGCTCTTTCACTTGCTATGGAAAATGTGTTGCCACATGTTATTGATATCAGTAAAGATGGTGGAAATTCAAAGGAAGAATCCTCATAATCCATTCCGTACTCAACATCAAATTCCTTGAGCATGGCGACGACGATGGTGATAGGTGCTACAACCTTGGAGGAACAAATTGCAAATTTGACGAAGGTTCTTGAAGGATTCATGAAGCATGTCCAAGAGCGAGACTTTCAAGTCTCCAAATTGATGAGCAAAATGGATAATCTTGATACAAGTTGCATGGTGGAAAAACAAATTGAAGCTCAGGACGAAGGCAAAATATCCACAAAGAAATAGCCAGCCAAAATGAAAAGACTGCAATAAAAAAACTAGAAGTTTCCATTGGATTAATTCCTAGCAACCCACTAAAGGAGTTTATCATGAAGACTATTAAAGACAAGCTTAATGGAAGTTTTAAGTCATTTATGACTTACTCCAAGCCATATACTCAAAGAATTGATAACTTGAAGATGTCAATTGGTTACCAGCCCCCAAAGTTTCAGTAATTTGATGCTAAAGGCAACCCAAAGCAGCACGTGACTCATTTCATTGAGACTTGCAATAATGCTGGGACATATGGAGATCATTTGGTCAAGCAATTTGTTTGATCGTTAAAGGAAAATGCTTTTGATTGGTATGTTGATTTAGATGTAGGCTTTATCGATAGTTGGGGGCAATTGGAACAAGAGTTCCTTAATCATTTTTATAGCACTTGAAGGACGATCAGCATGATTGAACTCACCAACTCTCGCCAGTGGAAAAAAGAACCTGTCATTGACTGCATTAATTGCTGGAGAAATTTGAGCCTTATTACAAAGATCAATTATTGGAGGCTTTAGCAATTGAGATGTGTATCCAAGGAATACATTGGAGTCTTTGCTATATACCTTAAGGAATTAAACCAAAAACTTTTGTAGATTTGGCAACTCATGCACATAATATTGAAATGATCATGAATTTTGATGAACAAAAATATTCAAGTGATGCCAAAGATGATGAAGATGTTAGGGGCAATTAATTTTCATTTTCAAATTACAAATGCTCCTCGATATGAGCGTAAACTGTCAATAATGCTCCCAGATAAGAGCATAAGCTATCTAAAATTTTCAAGTCTCTAAGTCTCCAAGTCTAAGACTCAAATTTTTAAGTCTCCAAGTCTTCAAATTCAAGACTCAAGTCTACAAATGCCCAAATTCAAGAGTCAAGTTTTCAAGGTTTCAAGTTTTCAAATCAAAGACTCAAATCTCCAAGTCTTCAAGTCCAAAGCTCAAGTCTTCAAATTTCAAATGCTCCCAGATACGAGCATAAACTGTCTGAAAATTTTAAATTAAAGTTTTCTTATGTGCTTCTTGATAAGAGCTTAAGTTGTTAATAAGGCTCATAGATACGAGCATGAACTATCTACATATTCAAAATCTCCCTATGTGCTCCTTGATATGAGCTTAAACTTTCAATAAGGCTTCTAGGTATGAGCATAAACTATTTAAATATTCAAATTCTCCCCATGTACTCTTTGATAAGAGTGTAAACTGTCTATTAAGTCAAACTCAAGTCAACTCATTGACATGAGTATAAATTATCAATCAAATTCAAGTGAACTCCTTAACACGAGTATAAAATGTGTATTCAACTTAAATATGCTCTTTGACAGACGAGCCTAAACGGTATGTTACTCCTGGCTTGTATGAGTATAAACTGTGTACGGAACCCTCCTCAAAAGGATATTTACTTTGAATTATTTTATGACTTGACCCTTTGATTGGGCACCATAGCTCGAGGAATGCATGAACGATGTTCTTGTTGCAAACATATTGGGAGAAAAGGAAAACTTCTCAAATACTTCAAGCCTTGCCTCTTTCATGGATGATTAGCATATCTTTCGCCAGGTCTTGAAGTGGGGGCATATGTAGACATATCCATTTTTGGCCAATTGAGAGGTGACATGTATAAAATATTATGCTATTTATTAATTTAAAATTTTCTATTTATATTTTGGAATTTACTTAATTTAATTTCAAAAGATAAATTGTTAATTTTAATTAATACTCTAGTATTTATTTTATGTTCAAATCAACTATTGACAAGTGTTAAAGATGAAGTGTCTACGTTTTTAGACTAATCAAATCGAAGATATATATTTGATATTATCTGTTGATATATGATATTATCTCTTGATATTTAATATTATCTTATCAAATATATAACTATCAAAGAAGTTCAAGTCAATCTAGAAGTCTCCCATCAAGCATCTATATAAAAGGGATGATCAAAGCTCATTCAACACACAACATAAATTCCAGCAAGTGAGAGGAACTTTCAAGGAGTCCAGCAATTCCCTCAATCAAATTTAAGGATATCCACAATGATCAAGGCGTTCTTCATGGAGCTCATCATATTCTAGTGTTTGATTCGGGATTAAGGTGCGAAGCTCTCGAATTGGCATTATTTTATTCAAATAAAATTCAAGAAGATCCACGACGTTCAAGGCGTTCTTCATGGAGCTCATATATTCTTGTGTTTGATTCAAGATTAAAGTGCAAAGTCCTCAAATTGGTGTTATTTTATTCAAATCAAATTTAAGACGATCCACGACGTTCTTTGTGGAGCTCATTATATTCAAGTTATGTTTGGAAGGAAAGAATCAAAGGATTAGATCTGAGATTGAATCTTAAGTTAATAGATTTTAATTTAATTTTATTTGTACAATTTTTCTTGTCTTGTATTTTTATTTATTGCAAATAAAGAAATTTGCGCTTACAGACACATTCGAATGTAATGGTAGAGAAATCTACTAATAAGGCCTTGTTTGCTCAAGTAGAGGAAGACTTTGTAGATTTCTATTCAGTTTCCTCACCATCCTCTTAGCAGGAGTCGAAAGGCTTTTGGGTAGCTCAAGTTGTCTTAAAAATATAGATAATTTGTACAGAGGCGCAGCCAATTGGGATAAGTATGTGCTGAAAAATACAAGAAATAGTCTATTCAATCCCGAGCTTCCTCCTATGTGTCTTTCCAAGAGCTAGATTTTTCCTCTGAAACAAGGAACTCATAAATTATATCCTGGTGAACTAAAACTTCCAGAATTCTATTTCTCTCCACCAGAAGCTACATTTATAAGAACAAGCCTTTGGATATCGTTGACCCAAAAGGATAGGGAAGTTATGTTAGGGGACCTGGACTATATATGGTGGCATATGATTTGACTGTTACACCTATGAATATGTCATCATGTCTTTCCATTATTAGTGGGATGAAAAATCCAGTTGTTAATGATATCATAGAACTGGAGTTTGAGATCGGGCTGGAGGAGGTAATTATCCAACTTCTATTGTATTTTACGATAGAGAAATCATATTTTCATGCTAATTTATATGATTCATGTCATTGTCGCAGGCTAAAAGCATACTGAGAGCATATCAAACATCGACATGCGCCTTAACCGATGGCCTGAGTTTCATCTTAAATATCATTTTTTATGTTTCATTTCTCCATGTCACTGTTATTTTTCATATATTTTGGTATGGCATTTTTCTTTATCTCCTAATGTTTCGGCTTTGAATCAATATGACAAGAAAAAAAAAAGAGATGAATGGTGTACCTAACATTTCCTTCTCCTTTGCTTGTAGAAGTTTTGTACCAAACAAAGCACAAAGGAATGAATAGTGGATGCATTTCTTGATTCAATACACTTGGGACTTCCTCAAACTGATCGTTCACATACATTGACGCAAGTATGTAAGGACCTAAAGAGCCATGGAAGTTGTGTTTAAAAAACCAGGAAAGATTTATCATTTGTGATAACTTGATGACTTTTACTTTGATGTCATGAAGTTCCACTGCAAGTTGAATTTTCACCTTTTGCTGATAGTAGTCTCCTTGCTTTGCAAACTATCTAGGTATCTTCTTGTCAAACCCCAAATTTGGGACATAAGACGGCAGTACTCCTAAGCCCAAAGACTCAGAGACACTAAGCCTCATATCTAATAGTGCATGCTAAATTCCCAAAAATTTTATTAAACAAATTCCAAAAATAAATTACCATAATAAAAGATAATTCAAATACTTGTCTTGACAATCAAACTTGAGTAACCAATACCTTAAAGAAAATTACCTAATCAACTAACTAGAAATCTTAAACATCAAATAAACCAAATCTAAAAACACCAATCTTTTATCACCATCCCCAACATTGCTTATCATCTTGAACTATGGTTTCTGCAAAAATGTAAATTAATAACTTATGAGTGACACTTCGCCTATAAATAATTCTCCTTCTCCTTCTACTAGATTTGAGCATCTATAAATATCAAAAAAAAAAAAAAAAGAAATCATTGAAGACAAGAATATTCGTTTTCAAAAATATATCAATTGATATACCAAAATTCAATATTCATTCTATCAAAGTAAATCGCATATTTTTCAGAGTAATTCATAACAGAGATTTCACATTTGTCAAAAATATTCATTCATTAATAGTGCTCCTGAACTTTTGGGATTCTAATCAATTAACTTGGCCAAGATCTTAACCACAACGTTGTTAAGTGGTTTCAGAATTCTTAACTACAATGCCATTAAGCAGCTTCAGAGATCTTAACTACAATGCCATTAAGTGGCTTCTAAAATCTTAACTGCAATGCCATTATATGGCTTTAGAAATCTTAACTATAACACCATTAATGGGCTTCATAAATCTTTACTAAAACATCATTAAGGGGCTTTAGAAATCTTAACCACAACATTATTAAGTGGCTTCAAAAATCTTTTGCTACTGTAACCCTATAGCACAGTACATAATTCATTCCTCATGCAGTTTGTCGATTATTTAGAGCTTAGATCCTTTTTATTATTTATTTCAGCAAAGAATACTTTGTTTTTATGCCAGCAAAATAAATCATCACAATGGAAAGTAATTCCAAACACTTGTTTTAACATTCAAACTTGAGTAACCAAAACCTCAAAGAAAATTTCCTAAGCAGCTAACTAGAAATCTTAAACTTCAAACCGACCTATTTTATACCAATCTCTTATCACCATCCCCAAAATTGCTCATTTTCCTCATTTGGAACTAAGTTTTCTACAAAAAGATGGATTAATAGCTTATGAGCGACACTTCACCTAGTAAATAAATCTCCTTCTCCTCCTACTGGATTTGAGCATGAATAAATTCAAACAGAAGAAAAGAAATCATTGAAGACAAGAATATATGCTTTTATTATTATTATTATTATTATTATTATTATTATTATTATTATAGAATCATCTTATTAGAAAAATTTCAGGATATATTTCCAAAGTAATTCAGAAGAAAGATTTTATCACAACTTATCAGAAACTTACAATTCATTTTATTAACCATGCTCATGAGAATCATCTTATCAGAAAAATTTTAGGACATATTTCCAAAGTAATTCAAAAGAAAGATTTTATCACAACTTATCAGAAACTTACAATTCATTAGTTAACCATGCTCATGAACTCTTGGGATTCTAATTGGTTATCTTGGCCAAGATCTTAACTACAATGCCATTAAGTGACTTTAGAATTCTTAACTACAATGCCGTTAAGTGGCTTTAGAAATCTTAACTACAACGCCGTTAAGAGGCTTCGAAATTCTTAACTACAATGCCGTTAAGAGGCTTCAGAAATCTTAACTACAACGTTGTTAAGGGGTTCAGAAATCTTTTGAACTGTAACCCAGTAGCACAGTTACAGAATTCGTTCCTACTGATAGTTTCTCAATTATTCAGAGTATAGATCCTTGTTATTATTTATTTCAATAGAGAATATTAAGTTTTACGCAAGATTCAAAAAACTTTTGTTTTTACGTGCTCAAATCCTTAAAAACAAGTTTTATGCATGCAGAAAAGTCTTATAAACAGTTAAATATTTGCAGATAGAAAATTCTACACTAAATACCATTAGATCTAAAAGTTTAGTAATAAAAAAAGAAAAGAAAAGAAAAGAACACATCATCTATTTTTTGATGCATAGATCATTCGTGCATAAAATATTTTCAATAGAAAAAGAACAAAAATTTACTCACACCAAAATCTTAAAATCCAAAGTTTCCCTTAGATTTGATCTACCACTTAAGCCTTCTCCACTAATTCTACAACAAAAAAATAGGATATTAGTACCTTAGAATGAAATTTCCTACAAATATTTAAAGAATAAATAGAAAAATTGGCATCTTCTTACCTTTGAGTACGGCTTCTTCATTTTCTACTATATGAATATTTATACTACTAGGCTAGGTATTTTAGGTAAACTAGAATTCATATCTTATTGAGATAAGGACACTCTAATCCTAACTCCTGATTAGATCTCAATCCTAGATAATGACAACTCAAAGTTGCGGAGATAATTCAAAAATCCTAACCTTATTTGGATTAGGTAGTTACTAAATATCTTAAAGTCTTTAACTTATCAAGATTGGTTAGTTACTGAGATTCCCAAGCTCATGGCTAAATATCCGAATCCTAAATTTTTTAATGATTTAATAATTTTGAATTTTAGCTGACTATTACCATAGTTTAGTAATTAAATAAAAAGGAATATCTATGATGAATTTTCGCATGAAAATATAGCAGTGCAAAAAAAGTGGTCCTAAGATTTCATATCACCTATATTTATATGGGTTTAGCTAACCAATATGACTAGATACCTTATGGGGATCAATAACTATCCAAACAGAGTTTTAAAATGACGGGAAGACCTCATAATTATCCATCTATCCATAAATTCGAGAATTCCATAAAAATAAATCTTTGTCATCTTTAACTTGATAATCATGAACCTAAACCCATAATTACTACTACACTACCTATGGGCTTAATCATAACTTAAAATAAATTAAATAGTTTGGGCTATTATTACATCTAACCTATAAAACACAAAATCCATTTATAGGATTATTTTTATACTAGCTGTGGGCCTTAACAACCTGAAATAAATTAAATAATTTGGGTTAACAAATACATCTTAAATCACTAATTGGATATGAACTAAAGATTAATATTTCCTTCACCATAAATTGGCATCCAAAATATCTAGCTTAAAATCATTAATATAGAACTAAATTGATAAAGTTCCATCAAATAATTAACTAAATAAATTCTACATCTCCAATCATCACCAAGCAATCCTAAAAATATTATTAAAATCTAAAGTCTATGTCTTTGAAATTGCAAATAAAACTCTAGATGAGTACCTAAAATAGGATCCTTAATAACTCCCAAAAAGAATAATTTATATTCCATATTTATTTTCTATTAAAATCCCTTAAATATTGATTGAGTCCCAAATAAATTTGTATGCTCAAATTCTGGGAGAAGAGCAACCCAACAATATTAGTGAAAAATCAAAATCAAATAATTTTGCTCCATAATTTCTACCATGCCATATTGTATCTCTATTATAATAATTCATATAAAGACTTGGGGTATTACAAAATCTTTAACACAAAACTCAATATATAAAGTTCCCATCAAATAACTAACTTGATAAATTCTACATCTTCAATAACAACCAAGCAATCTTTACAAAATTATTAATACTCTAAAGTCTATGTACTCGGGATTGCAAGTAAAAATCAATATAAGTATCTAATATTAGATCCTTAATAACCCCCAAAAGAATTCAATTTATTTCCCATATTTATTTTCATTTAAGATCCGTTAAATATTGATTGAGCCCCAAATAAATTGAATGCTGAAATTTTGGGAAAACAGAAACCTAATAATATCATTGAAGAATCAAATCAACTAATAGTACTCCAAAAATACTAATATTCAATATCGCATGTAGTCTTTTTTTCCACCTCAAAAGATAAAGATTCACTATACCACGTAGTCTTTTATTCTAAATCACATATTCTCAAAGCCTAGTCTTAATGGAATTCAAGTACTTCTGGAGGTATAATTAATAATACTTCTAAAATAAACAATAATAATCTGTCTAAAAACTGGGGGTATTAAACTTCTAATCATTTTAACGTCTTCATAATTGAGCAACGGTTTCATTGCTGTAGTATTTAAGCCAACTGTGCTTACATCTTGGGAAAAAGCATCCAAAGCAAGAATACTCGGTCTAATATATTGCTCTAGTTAATATTCAGGCATACATGTAAATTTCTAGCGGCACACTGTTAGGCATTTTGTCTAGGTTTTGAATGTCTCAATATGTTTTTATTAATATCATTCTTCTTTATTTCCCAGCTTCTACGCTTTTCCAAAGTATGTCCAGAAGGAAATGAATTCACCTTTTGATAAGAGTACTTAACGAAGTTTTATGAGCCTCAGTAAGAAAAGTAAGACTGATTTCATCAAAATTGCAATAGATCTGGCTTCAGCTTCTATATGTGATTCTTGAAATTGGGCTCCCTACTAATTACAATGTTCTTTTATCAACAGCTTTATATTAACATTTTTACTTGAGTATATTTGTAACCAGAGTCTGTGAAAATTCCCTGATCAAGAATGCAACAAAAAGATTGAACATTCTTGCCACTCTATATCCTGCTATCTTGGCCCAATGGACGATGGTGATTTTGTAAATTTTTTTGGTTTGTTTGCCATTTCTTTAGGAGAAGTTGTACACCTTTTGGGTGGTAACATTCCACTTTAGAGTGTAGATAATTTGCTCAAGAGCATAGCAAGTTTCAACGGGTGTTTGAATTCCCGGAGATATAAAGATTAAGCTTCTTGAACCTCCCATTGCTTTACTATTTATATTTGTTGTGGATAATTTTATGATTTGTTTAAAGTATAAAATAAATGAAAAATCATCATACTCATTACTCTATAAAACTATAATTTAGAAAGTAATAAACCAAACTGCATAAAATATTGAAGAAAATGAGCTGGATCAATAGAAAATCACGGCACTTGTAAAGCCGTGGTTGCCTCCCTTCGTGTGGGTACTGTTGGCAAATATGACTCCAAGATAAATCTTCATCAGCTCTCAACGGCATCTCATCTCATGTGCACGATCATTAGGTGACTATGAACCAGTCCATAGTTACTTTGCCAAGAACACACAAGTCTTGTGGGAGTGTATGAAACAAAATGGTCTAAAATTCACAAACTCTATATGCCCAAAATGGATTATGGCCCCTTTATATAAGAGTAAAGGGTTTGACTATTGGAAAGAATTAATGGGCCACTAAACTACCATAAACAACACCAAAAAGACACTATAAATAGGCCCAATAATATTAGAAATAAAATGGTCAAATATTTATAAAATCATAATAAAATAATTGATGATGCCATAAAAATATAGCAAGTCAAAATTAATAGGCACATTAGTTGTGGCATTAAAGCTTATAATAAAATGATTTTGTTGGAAATAAAATAAATTGAAGAAATTTTAAAACTTGTTTCCAACAGTTTTGAGAATGAGTACTTCACCTTCTTCGGTCCTTACTACCCAACCTAAAAACGGACAGCTAATGGGGCTCATTGTGCATGCTTTTTGGTGATTCAATCAATATAAGAAGTTTGAGGTTTATTTACAAGTTAAAAGAAGTGTTCAAATTTTCAAAAGGATGCAAATAAAAGTGGTGAGACCTAAAAACTACTTAAAATGATTGATTTTTCGTGCCAAGAATTTTGAATGTGGTATGTAGTTGTAGAAGTTAGATCAATAGAGAACCGCTTAAATCACATATCCTAATGTCAGTATTTTTATATTATATTATCATAATTCGCTCAATGAATGACAATTCTCTCGGGTATATACTTAATTGGTTGGTATGAAAATTTTCAAAATAGATAGACTAACATACAACTATACCACTTAGGTATAAATTCAAGCAATTATAAATTATTAAATAAGAATATAACAGTATCATAAATATATATTGACACATTATATGTTATCTAGCGATTCAGATCAATATCATAAACAAAATATTAATATATTATTATATGTCATGTAAGGATTCATATCCTGCTTTGGTAGCTTCTGCAAGTGGAGCCGAGGCCATTGGTTAAAGCACAAGTCAATGTAAGAGATGCCTTCAGTAAACTTAAAGCCTGCACCAACAAAATGATTCCCGTTTACAAAGAAATATCATTTCTCTATCGAAAAATGACATAGAAGTTAAATCATTGCCTCTTCCAGCCCAATCTCAATCTCCACTTCTTCAACATCCGATAACTGGATTTTCATCCCACTGATAATAGAAAGACTAGAGGACACATGCAGAGGCGTAACAGTTAAATCATCGGTAACCATACACATTCCCAGCCACTGAACGTAACTCCCCTGGCCTTTTGGATCAGTAACATCGACAGGCTTATTGTGGTGAATAACTCTGAGGTGGGTCGACAAGCATGGTTCTCGAACCTCTTGGTTTTCCAGATATAGCTCCGGAGTTTTTTGTTCATTCAGGGAAAAAATTTGGTTCTTGGAAAGATACAGAGGGGGAAGCTCCGGATTGAACAGATTGCTTTTTGTAGTCTTTAAATACTTGTTCAAATTGGCTGAGCTTCTGTGCAAATTATCTATGTTTTTCAGAACACTATTGCTGCACAAAAGGGATTCAACTCCTGCTAAGGGGATGGTCATGAAACTGAAAAGGAAATCAACAAAATCTTCCTCTGCTTAGATTTTTGTACCGTGATTTTCAAAATCATCTTCTTCTTAGTTCTAGAAGTTTCTTTCTTTTGATCAATCTGATGCAGAAAAGACACTATTTCGAATTCTGCTGTGGCCGAATTCTTCTGTCTTTTGTGGAGAATGAAGTCAGTTAATGGACTCCTGGAAAAAAGTGATCCCCAGAGCAAATCCTCGATCTGATGGAAAACAAATGTCAGATAGTTAAAAATAAAAGTCCAGCAGATGAAGCATTTGAGAAAGATTACTGGGACAAAATCAAGATTCAAGACTCACCTCATTGAATCCAACGGTTAGAGTTCTTTGCTTGGCCCAATCAATGCCAAGATTGCTGAGAGTTTGAATGAGGGAACCTGCGTCATTAGGCAACAGCATCCTCAGATCATCACTGATTAAGAAAGAACCTGTTTTTATCATAAAAACTTCATCACCATCAGCAGCAGCTTGAGTTTTTGAATCTGTTTTACGGACTATTTCTCTGTTCATAGTTTTCCCACAATGGCGGCATCTAGCAGTATCATAGTACATGCTTATATTTGCAAACATGGAATAGCCACAATTGGAGTCGTCACAAATGAAGTACTTGGTGGGCTCAGTATCATCTATATTGAGTTTCAGTTTAGAAAACTCTTCTCAAAAAGAACTTCTTGGATTCAGCAGCATCAGCTTGCCCCCTTCTGTCCAGGAATGGACATTATCAAGATCTGCTAAACCTTTGTACAAACTGGTTATGCTTCCAAAGACAGGTGCCTCATCTCCATAGTGCTTCTGCAGAAGTCTCACAATTGTCCCCAACGGCAACGTCAGGAAGCTTAACAAAATATCTGCAAAATTGCCATCAACTTCTGCAAAAAATATCTTAGTTTTTTCTTTATTCATCATAACCTTCAAAGAGAACTAACTTCATTGGTATCAGACATTTTTGTTTTGTTTGGGTGTACAAGTTGAGGATTTTGAGACCGATGATATCAAAATTTGGGCAGCCTCCCCATAATGAATTTCTTACACCCAATAGTTAATAATGTAATGTTCTTTTGTAAATTATAGTGCATGATTATGTTTAGTATAAAACTAACGGTCCTCAAACCAACTTCAAATGCACTTAGTCGTATAAATTGTATCATGAATAAATTTATTCATGGTTAAATGAGAATAAAAATATAAAACTTTATGTTTTTTCCGCTCTGCAATAAAAAAAACCTCTTTACACTACAAGAAAATATGGTTTTAGCGACTAAATTCTCAGCAACCACAATGAAATAGTTGCTAAATATACAACTTTAGCAGTCAATTTAAATTTGGCTGCTAAAGTTAAGTTACAAAAACTTTTTTGCGACCAACCAATACTTGGTAGCTATAAATGGTTGTTGTAATTTGGCCAGCCTTGACTGATAGTATAGTGACTAAAATTGGAGTTTTTAGTAAAAATTTGTATGGTCGCTATATATGAATATTAACTGTGACCAATTTGACAACAAAATTCTATATGGTTACTATAAGTCTTTTAAGTTGACATCAGTAACCAATTTATTTGGTTGCTAATTAAGGATGTCTTTAATTAGTTCTTTAAACTCACAGCAACCAATATTATCTATTCACTTAAAAAATACTTACATCAAGTAATCTTACATGGTTGCTAAAAAGGTACTCATGGCAATCCAATGGACTTCTAACTATTTCTTGAAAATAATTAAAAGAAAAGTTTAAATTGAGTTTAAAGGGTTAAATTCATCTTGAGGTAAATTTGATTTAAAGGTTAATTTAAGTATACAAAAAAAATAATTATCATATTTAATTGAGTAAATAATGTTTTACTTTAAATTTGGCTGTTTTCAATTCAAAATATGTTTTATTTAAAATATGTTAAATTGAGTAGCTTAGTTTTCTTGTAGTGGATTCTAAAGCCGAATCATTTTGAAGAGAACAAGTGGAGTTAATTCATAGTTGTCCAAAACTTGTGTGCAACTTTGGTATTTTTCCTTCTTTTTTTTTTTTTTTTGAACACTAAAAAGATCCATTAAAAGACCAAAATTTACAAGTGTAACTGGCCTAGATCACTTCCCACTTAACAATGTCCTGGCATCCAGAAATTGTATACACGTTGATTCCACGGAACAATGGGAAAAGGATTCTACTTTGAGTAGATTATCACAACTCTGCATATGCCCCTAATAAATTGTATAAGTTGATATCATGCCTTGTTAGTAATGTACTTCTACTAACCCCTGAGAATGTCAAAGTTATATACAAAAGAAAATTTGCAGTTATTTCTCTCCCTGCTCTACTTATTTCACCTAAGAAGTTTGCACTTGGAGTTATTCAACTCTAAAGCAAAATGAGGCAGCCTGTAATAAACTAAAACCAAAGAATAAATGTCTATTCAGGTATCCACAAGTCAGAGCCACAAATAAAGTAGATTTGTATTGATTCTAGCAATGCCCTTGATTTCTCTACCAAATTTTGAGTGTTAAAGATACAGAGTGAGCAATGAAGTAGGGTTGTACTGATTCGAGCAATAAATTTTGAGCTTTTGCAGGTCTCAACACTAGAGCCCTCTGTAAACACCAACATAATTAGAATACAATGATGCCACGTATAATGAGCCAAGATGTTCTTGGACCTCAGTGATATAAGTGGCATTATATTCTGCATAGAAATTTACTGTCTCCAGAATTTGACCATGTGGGCTAATCTTTTGTTCAAAAGGAAAACTAATCAGCTTAGGCTGCAGCTTCTGTATGTTAACTGGCACCCAAAAATCCCTTGATCTTGTTTTCTTGATATTATCTGGGTTCCCTAGAAGTTCGGCAAAAATCTCTGAAGTATTAGCCTTGGGGTTATTCAGCCAAAACCTTGTTACTATGCAGGCTATGTATTCTGCCACTAGAACAAATGAGTCATCCCTGCTGACAGCTACCCAGTTCGGCACAGTCAGCCCTGTCAAAACCACTGTCCTTCACCTTGTCTTGAGGTCATACTTCAGTAATCTTCCACTGGTATCTCTATGAGAAATATCTGTCATGTTACTGCAGATATCCACTCAGTTGGATCAACTTAAAGAGCACCCAAAAACAAGTTTACTATGGAATGTTAAGGATTATTACTTGGTTTTGAAAAAGATGGTGCCAATATCTGTAAAATAAACTTCTCCAGTTATTGGATCAACAGCTATAGCATCTGGAGCATTAAAGGGCACTCCATCTTTTCTACCGGCCAGAAGAGTCACCATCCCCCCTACTACTTCCCACCCACCAGGCCACGGAAAGCATCAACAATGTAGAGCTCCCCAGTTTTGTGGACAGTGTCATAGGATTCCTTAACAAGCAACAAAAACTATAGTAGAAGCCAAAAAATTGAGCATTGTGTAAACGTGGCAGAAGCAAAATTCTAGAGTATTTCTGGACATGATCTATCAGCAAACAAAAGCTACTGATCATCCTTAGATAAAACAAATAAAGCAAGCAGCAAAATAGTACCCTATTTTGCTGCCCCTTATCCACTGTTAGTTCGAGTCCCCATTTCATTAAAATCGAGACAACTTTTAAGCAATCTTGTATTGTTTCCAGTACAATGATTGACTTCTAACTGTAATAATTACTCACAAATACCCTGTGCACCTAACAAAGAGTAGGAATCGAGGTTGTATAGTGCAGGTTCGCCTAAATTGAAATCAAAACAAAT
This sequence comes from Jacaranda mimosifolia, assembly GCA_018894105.1. Classification (NCBI taxonomy): domain Eukaryota; kingdom Viridiplantae; phylum Streptophyta; class Magnoliopsida; order Lamiales; family Bignoniaceae; genus Jacaranda; species Jacaranda mimosifolia. Next base: position 2,159,635 of record CM032118.1, on the reverse strand, counting down.
TAAATCCCAGGAACTAAATCTTCCCATTAAGTATCAATTTTACCAGAAATACATAAAGCAAAAGTCAAAATGAAGCAAAAAACAATAGAGAGGCTTAATTCTACAATTCTTATTTAGTACGTATCTCTAATTCATTGTAAACGTCCTATTATACTTGTGACATTGTACTTGTATTTGCAGAATATTTAGTATCATTAGCATGTTTGCCATGCATCAATTATATTTTATTATTTATTTTGCCTAAATATAATGAATCCGACAACCTATCACTAAAAGAAAAAGATAAATTGGTGACGAACTAGTAAGTGACAATATAAAAGTTGTCACTAATTATGTATATTAGGTGTCAAAATTTAGTTTTGTCACCTTAATGATTTTTACAAACTAAATAGTGACAAGAATAATGTTATAATTGTTACCATAGACAATTAGTGACACACCTATGATGACAATGAATTTGTCACAAATCACTGTGACAATTTTTATTGTCACTAAGTTGTCACAATAGGATCTCACTAAGTGCTAATGTTGGCAACTTATAACATTAATTTATATCACTTTTGAGTCATTTTGTGACAAGACAAAAATTCTTATCCCTTAAAAACTATCATTAATGACAAAATAAAAGATATTGTCACTCAATACATATTATTAGTGACAATTTTTAGTTTGTCACTTATTTTTTCATTACTAATATTATAATTTTTTTGCAATGTAAATTAATGTAAGCTGCAATGCAAATTAGATTATTATATGTATGCAAATATAGATAGATAAACAAACCTTAAATGTCCCCATTGACATTGGTATACAACATTTTCTTATGTGATACTCTTCTGTAACATGTGGTACATGATTAATACCATATTTATGTACATTTGCTGCCAAAATAGTGGAAAAGAGCATACTTTAGCCTACCTATCACCCATTTGGTTTCATTTTCAAAGTCATTTTCTACAATTTCAAAAATGAAACAGATCACTTTATATACATTTTTACTCGACATCATTTTCATTTTCATTTTCAAGTTACATTACCCAATAACCTATATATCTTCTCTTTCTATTCCATTATTTCTATCTCTCTCCACTTACAACATACTAAACTCAACGTAATCATTATTTTTCGAACAATTCATCTAAATGCAAACTCATTTTCAATTCATTTATACTAACTACTTTCCAACATTTTGAAATGATGGAAATGAAAACTGAAAATGAAAATAAAATCAAACCGGCTTAGTTTCACCAATCTCTATCCAATAATATACATTCAATGGTAATAAAAGCTAGCCTTCTCATGATGGTACATATATTGCAGACATAGGAGTGCATATGTTGCCGTACAAATGGTAATAAAACTAGCCTTCTCATGATGGATATGTTGCTCGAAACAGACCACTTTAACATCTTCCTTCAATCCGAATTAGCAAAAGTAGTATCTATTTGTATTATATTGATTTCAAACATTAAATTAAATATGTCAAGGTAATTGTCCTTCAATATATTAGAGAACCATCTTTCTAAATATATTTTACTAAAATATCATTAATCATTAAAAAATAATATTCTTTTCAATTAAGTTTAGAACAGAAAAAGTTCCAATATAATGTAAATGAAGGAAACAACGTCGTCACCACTACTTCATTCTTTTTCCTTATAAAAGAAGAAAAAGCAAAATCTGCCTTTGCTTTTGAGAGTAAGATTCCAAGCATTACATCAACTCATGTCCCCCCATATTTCTTTACTACTTTGTCACCACCAATCCTTGCTCAAAAGCTTTGTCCTTGCTTACTCAACACCCAAGATCTCTTGATTGATTGGTGGGATTGTTCCCTTGGGCTTCCTTTATACCTTTGATATTCTCTTTTTTCATGGTTAAGTCAAGAGTCAAGCAATATTATACAAGATATATAGCTTACATCCAAAAGTTTTAATTACGTGTCTTTAATCTTTCTACATTGACTTTCAATATCTAGTAATATAATTCATATCATAAGAAAGGAAGGTTGCAGAAAATCACATCATCATCTGTCTGAAAGAGCTCTAAACTTAAACAACCAAGAGAGGATGTCTGATGAAGAAAAATTTTTCTCTTTGAAAGTAATTATGAACTAAGAGAAAACTAAGGTCCTTTTAGCAGAAGTGGACAGTGATTTATCAGACGTTTTGTTAAGCTTCCAGACTGCCATTGGGAACTATTGTGAGGCTACTGGAGAAGCACTATGGAGATGAGGCACCAGTCTTTGGAAGTTTAACCACTTTGTACAATAGCTTAGCAGATCTTGATAATGTCCATTTCTGGACAGAAGCTGGTAAGCTGATGCTGCCTAATCCAAGAAGTTCTTTCCATGATCAATGTTAGAAATTGGAACTCAATATAGATGATACTCAGCCCACCAAGTACTTCACTTATGAAAATAAAGGTTGCCTCTATAAGTGGAACTTCTTTAGCATGTACTATGGTGCTGATAGATGCAAATGTGGGAAAACAATGAACAAAGAATGGGATGGGATAGATTCGAAAGCTCAAGCTGCTGATGGTACAACGTTTCTTTCTTGATCAACATGATCTGAGGATGGTCCCTAATGTTGCAAGATCCTTCGTTCAAACTCTAAGCAATCTTGGTATTACGGACATGTATGGTACTGAGCAAAGCACTGTGACTTTTGGATTCGATGAGGTGAGTCTTGAATCTTGATTTTGTCTAAGTAATCTTTTTCAAACCCTTAAGTTGTTGGATTTTTATTTCTTACTATCTGATATTTGTTTGCTTCAGATTATGGATTTGCTCAGGGGATCACTTTTTTCCAGGACTCCACTAACTGAACTCATTCTCCACACAAGACAGAGGAATTCAGCCTCAGCAAAATTTGAAACGGGTTCTGTACTGCATCAGATTGATCATAAGGAAACTTCCAGAACTGAGGAGAAGGTGATTTTGAAAATCATGGTACAAAAATATACGAATAGGTTCTTGTATGCTCAAGCAGAGGAAGATTTCATAGATTTTCTTTTCAGTTTCCTCACTATCCCCATAGCAGGAGCTGGACCCCTTTTGGGCAGCAACAGTTGTCTTAAAAATATAGATAATTTACACAGAAGCTCAGCCAATTTAAACAAGTATTTAAAGAATACAAAAGACAATCCATTCAATCCCGATCTTCCTCCTATGTATCTTTCAAAGAACCAAATCTTTTCGCTCAGCCAACAAGGAACTCCTCAACTGTATTACGGTCATATTCTGAACCAACAGAATCTACACTGATTCTAAGCCTTTGGATATTATTGACCCGAAAGGGCAGGGAAGTTACATTTTTGCCGCAGGCTTTAAGCATACTAAAAGCATCTCTTACATCGACTTGTGCCAAAAGCAATGGCCTCGCTTCATTTGGATTAAACAACCAAAGTAGGAAGACTGAGTCTTATGGTGCTTCTAATGTATCTTTATCTCCCAGACTCTGAGTTAATGGTAGTATTTAATTAATTGTTGAAACTTGAAAGGGTCATTTTGAGGGGGAAAAAAACTGTATATAGGTGAGTGTGGCTATCTGCAATTGCTTCTACTTAATTGTTTATCTGTATTATTGCAAAAACACTCTGATCAAGAATGTACTAGTGAGATTGAACATTCCTGTCATTCTATATCCTGATGTGATGCCCCAAGGAACAAATGCTATATGAGGGCAAAAAGTTGTGGTAATTCAAATAGACAAGTCGTACATTTTTCGTGGCAGAAGTCTTAAAACTGTGCATAGTCGGCCACTTTACTGCATAGGCTGGAGTAAGAAGCTACAACTGAAATTGAAGAAATTCACAGGATATGTCATCTGGACCTAATATATATCCCCACCATATGATACTTCTTTTTTTCTCATAAAAGTTGAAAATGTTTGATAAATTAAGGCAACCGCCTCTGCAGCACAGCATTTCTCCACTAATTCAATTTATTGGCCAAAATAAATTCCTAAGAACCAACTCTTCTGAAACTAATTTCACGAGAATCAGAAATTTCCAAGACTGATGCAAAAACAGAAGGTTACATGATGAGTTTTTATTATAACTTGGAAGAATGATATAATAGTTGGTAATAACCTGCCGTTACATGTACTTTTAAAGAAGGATGGAGTTGAAAATAGAAATTGATACTTCAAACTCTTTTCCAAGAAATTTAATTTTATGATTCAGATCATTTTGGAGCTTGCAAAAAATCTTCATCAGTTGAGCTCCAAATGCCCTGATCAATATACTCCTGCTGGAATATTCTGAAAGATCCAAAACCCACTAGGAAAAATGCTGGCTTTTGTCGTGGATAATTATATGATTTGTGTTAAAATATGAAATAAATGAAATAATCGTCATACGCATTACCCTATAAAATTATAATTTACAATGTAATAAATCAAACCGCATAAAAGATTGAAGTAAATGAGTTGGATCAATAGAGAGTCACGGCACTTGTCGTTATCCTAAAGCTATGATTGCTTCCCTTCGTGGGGGTACTAATGGCTGATCATGACTTCAAGATAAATTTCCATTAGCTCTTGACAATGTCTCATCCCATGCACACGACCACAAGAAGACTATGAACCAGTCCATAGTTACTTTGCCAATAACACAAAATTAAAAAATAAAAATACCAAAAAGTTTCTAAAAATTAAAAAAATATTCAAAATAATTATTTTAAAAATGAGGTCGACCTAATCTTGATTTGATATGAATCAGGTTGGGTTAGAGTTAAGCACTTTCAGGTTGTCATCAGGTTAGGTTGGGTTCAGGTTGAGATAATTAATGTTATATACCTACTTTAACCCAACCCGACCCCACCCGACTCACCCAAATTGCCACCCCTAATTGTGCATGCTTTTTGGTGCTTCAATCAATATAAGAAGTTTGAGGTTCATTTACAAGTTAAAAGAAGTGTTCAAATTTTCAAAAGGATGCAAATAAAAGTGGTGAGACCTAAAAACTACTTAAAATGATTGATTTTTTTGAATGTGGTATGTAGGTTCTGAATGTCTCAATATGTTTTTATTAATATCATTCTTCTTTATTTCCCAGCTTCTACGCTTTTCCAAAGTATGTCTAGAAGGAAATGAATTCACCTTCTAATAAGAGTACTTAACGAAGTTTTATGAGCCTCAGTAAGAAAAGTAAGACTGATTTCATCAAAATTGCAATAGATCTGGCTTCAGCTTCTCTATGTGATTCTTGAAATTGGGCTCCCTACTAATTACAATGTTCTTTTGTCAGCAGCTTTATATTAACATTTTTATTTGAGTATATTTGTACCCAGAGTCTGTGAAAATTCCCTGATCAAGAATGCAACAAAAAGATTGAACATTCTTGCCACTCTATATCCTGCTGTCATGGCCCAATGGACGATGGTGATTTTGTAAATTTTTTTGGTTTGTTTGCCATTTCTTTAGGAGAAGTTGTACATCTTTTGGGTGGTAACATTTCACTTTAGAGTGTAGATAATTTGCACAAGAGCATAACAAGTTTCAACTGGTGTTTGAATTCCCGGAGATATAAAGATTAAGCTTCTTGAACCTCCCATTGCTTTACTATTTATATTTGTTGTGGATAATTTTATGATTTGTTTAAAGTATAAACTAAATTAAAAATCATCATACTCATTACTCTATAAAACTATCATTTAGAAAGTAATAAACCAAACTGCATAAAATATTGAAGAAAATGAGCTGGATCAATGGAGGGTCACGGCATTTGTCGTTGTCCTAAAGCCGTGATTGCCTTCCTTCGTGTGGGTATTGTTGGCAAATTATGACTCCAAGATAAATCTCCATCAGCTCTCAACGGCATCTCATCTCATGTGCACGATCATTAGGTGACTATGAACCAGTCCATAGTTACTTTGCCAAGAACACACAAGTCTTGTGGGAGTGTATGAAACAAAATTGTCTAAAATTCACAAACTCTATATGCCCAAAATGGATTATGGCCCCTTTATATAAGAGTAAAGGGTTTGACTATTGGAAAGAATTAATGGGCCACTAAAACACCATAAACAACACCAAAAAGACACTATAAATAGGCCCAATAATATTAGAAATAAAATGGCCAAATATTTATAAAATCATAACAAAATAATTGATGATGCCATAAACATATAGTAAGTCAAAATTAATAGGCACATTAGCTGTGACATTAAAGCATATAATAAAATGATTTTGTTGGAAATAAAATAAATTGAAGAAATTTTAAAACTTGTTTCCAACAGTTTTGAGAATGAGTACTTCACCTTCTTCGGTCCTTACTGCCAACCTAAAAACGGATAGCTAATGGGGCTCATTGTGCATGCTTTTTGGTGATTCAATCAATATAAGAAGTTTGAGGTTTATTTACAAGTTAAAAGAAGTGTTCAAATTTTCGAAAGGATGCAAATAAAAGTGGTGAGACCTAAAAACTACTTAAAATGATTGATTTTTCGTGCCAAGAATTTTGAATGTGGTATGTAGTTGTAGAAGTTAGATCAATAGAGAACCGCTTAAATCACATATCTTAATGTTAGTATTTTTATATTATAATATCATAATTCGCTCAATGAATGACAATTCTCTCAGGTATATACTTAATTGGTTGGGTATGAAAATTTTCAAAATAGATAGACTAATATACAACTATACCACTTTGGTATAAATTCAAGCTATTATAAATTATTAAATAAGAATATAACAACATCATAAAAATACATTAGCACATTATATGTGATGTAGTGATTCAGATCAATATCATAAACAAAATAATAATATATTATTATATGTCATGTAAGGATTCATATCCATACGATACAAGCTTCAAACATGCAAAGCATATCACCAGTAGTACAAGTTCTCCCAAAGTAGAAGCATTTCTTGACGAGTTAACTTTCACAAGCCCCAAATGCAAACTAATGCAAATAACACTGTTGACATCAAGTAGAAGTAAACAAACACTTGATGACCACTCCCACTTGTGCAGGTCATTCTTTTCTATATTCACCCTTTTCACGAAAATACTTCCATTGGATAGTGAATAAAGATAGAAGAAAACAAACTGGCTCATCCAAAGTCCAGAAGTATTCCTGCTCAGTTTTCCTGCTTTGCTAGCTTCTTCAAGATGGAGCTGAGACCATTGGTTAAAGCACAAGTCGACGTAAGAGATGCCTTCAGTATGCTTAAAGCCTGCACCAACAAAATGATTCCCGATTACAATGAAAGATCATTTCTCTATCGAAAAATGAAATAGAAGTTAAATCATTACCTCTTCCAGCCCAATCTCAACCTCCACTTCTTCAACATTAAATAACTGGATTTTCGTCCCACTAATAATAGAAAGACTAGAGGACACATACTGAGTAGTAACAGTTAAATCATCAGTAACCATATACAATCCCAGCCCCTTAACATAACTCCCCTGGCCTTCTGGGTCAGTAAAATTAACGGGCTTATTGTGGCTAATAACTCTGCGGTGGGTCGACAAGCATGGTTCTCGAACCTCTTGGTTTTCCAGATATAGCTCTGGAGTTTTTTGTTCATTGAGGGAGAAAATTTGGCTCTTGGAAAGATACATAGGAGGAAGCTCCGGATTGAACAGATTGTTTTTTGCAGTCTTTAAATACTTGTTCAAATTGGCAAAACTTCTATGTAAGTTATTTATGTTTTTCAGACCACTATTGCTGCCCAAAAGAGATTCAACTCCTGATAAGGGGATGGTCAGGAAACTGAAAAGAAAATCAACAAAATCTTCCTCTGCTTGAGCAAACAAGAACCTATTTGTAGATTTTTGTACCATGATTGTCAAAATCATCTTCTTCTCAGTCCTAAAAGTTTGTTTCTTTTGATCAGTCTGATGCAGTAAAGACACCGTTTCAAATTTTTCTGTGGCCAAATTCTTCTGTCTTTTGTGGAGAACGAGGTCAGTTAATGGAGTCTCGGAAAAAAGTGATCCCCAGAGCAAATCCATGATCTGTTGGAAAACAAATATCGGATAGTTAAAATAAAAGTCCAACACATGAAGCATTTGAGAATGATTACTAGGACAAAATCATGATTCAAGACTCACCTCATTGAATCCAACGGTTAGAGTTCTTTGGTCGGCCCAATCTATGTCTTGAATGCCAAGATTGCTGAGAGTTTGAATGAGGGAACCTGCGTCATTAGGCAACAGCATCCTCAGATCATCACTGATTAAGAAAGAACCTGTTTTTATCATAAAAACTTCATCACCATCAGCAGCAGCTTGAGTTTTTGAATCTGTTTTACGGACTATTTCTCTGTTCATAGTTTTCCCACAATGGCGGCATCTAGCAGTATCATAGTACATGCTTATATTTGCAAACATGGAATAGCCACAATTGGAGTCATCACAAATGAAGTACTTGGTGGGCTCAGTATCATCTATTTTGAGTTTCAGTTTAGAAAACTCAGCTTGGAAAGAACTTCTTGGATTGAGCAGCATCAGCTTGCCTCCCTCTGTCCAGAAATGGACATTACCAAGATCAGCTAAACCTTTGTACAAAGTAGTTAAGCTTCCAAATACAGGTGCCTCATCTCCATAGTGCCTCTGCAGAAGTCTCACAATTGTCCCCAACGGCAAAGCCAGGAAGCTTAACAAAACATCTGCAAAATTGCCATCGACTTCTGCAAAAAATACTTTATTTTTCTCTTTATTCATTATAACTTTCAAAGAGAACTTAACTTCATTGGTATCAGACATTTTTGTTTTATTTGGGTGTACGAGTTGAGGATTTTGAGACTGATGATATCAAGATTTTGGGCAGCCTCCCCTTTTTATAAGCCAAGAATTAGTTAAGAATACGCCCCCATAATGAATTTCTTACACCCAATAGGCAATAATGCAATGTTCTTTTGTAAATTATAGTGCATGATTATGTTTAGTATACAACTAACGGTCCTCAAACCAACTTGAAATCCACTTAGTCGTCCTAGGGTGCTTCGTGCCACGTCTCCACTTCAAATAAATTGTTATCATGAATAAATTTAATCATGGTTAAACAAGAATAAAAATAATAAAATTTTATATTTTTTCGGCTCTGCAAAAAAATACAACCTCTTTATGTATTTAGTGCGCATCCCTAATTCATTGTAAACACACTACTATGTTTGTGACATTGTACATGTATTGGCAGAATATTTAGTATCAATAGTATGTTTGCCATGCATCAATTAAATTTTATGATTTATTTTGCTTAAATGTAATGAATCCGACAACCTAAATTAATGTGAGCTACAATGAAAATTGTATTATTATATGCATGCAAATATAGGTAAACAAACCTTATATGTCCCCATTGACACTGGTATACAACATTATCTTATGTGATACTCTTCTGCGAAATGTGGTACATGATTAATACCATATTTATGTACATTTGCTGCCAAAATAATGGAAAAGAGCATACCTTGGCCTACATAGTTTCACCAATATCTATCCAATAATATACATTCAATGGTAATAAAAAGTAGCCTTCTCACAATAATACATATATTGCAAACATAAGAGTGCATATATTACAATGCAAATAGCATAAAAAGATTATATAACATAGACAACATGAAAAATTATATAATACACATAATATTGATGATAATGCAATGTGAATAGTACATATAATTATACATGTCCATCAATCACGAATATTAACTTTAAACAGGTAAGACCTTGTAACCTTGGTAAGGAAGCTGAAATTGCTCATTTTTATGAATGATGACTATGGATGGATATGTTGCTTGAAATAGACCACTTTTACAGCACCCTTCAATCTGAATTAGTAAAAGGAGTATCTATTTGTTTTATATTGATTTCAAATATTAAGGTAAATAAGTTTTAGTAATTATCCCTCGATCTATTAAAATAACCATCTTTCTGAGTATGTTTTACTAAAATATCATTAATCTTTAAAAAATAATGTTCTTCTCAATTATGTTTAGAGCGCAAAAGTTCCTATATAATGTAAATGAAGGAAACAACGTTGTCATTACTACTTCATTCTTTTTCTTTATTAAAAAAGAAAAAGAAAAAAAGGGCAAAATTACCTGCCTTTAGTTTGCTTTGGAGGAAAAAAACAATGTGAACACTTAAAGCTATTCATACATCAAGAAAGATTCCAAGCATTACATGACTTTTCTTCAACCCCTCAATCATAGTACAAACCAAAATCAACTCATGTTGTCCCCCCACATTTCTTTAGCACTTTGTAACTGTCATGCGCCAAATTCGGGACATAACACGGCAGTGTCCATAAGCCCAAAGACTTGGAGATAGCAAGCCTCAGATCCAACAGAGCATGCTGAATTCTCAAAAATTTTATTGAACAAATTCCAAAATAAATCATCACAATGAAAGGCAATTCCAAACACTTGTCTTATCAATCAAACTTGAGTACCCGAGACCCAAAAAAAAAAAAAAAATCCTAAGCAACTAACTAAGAATCTTAAACATCAAACAAACCTATTCCAAAATACCAATCTCTTATCACTATTTCCAAAACTGCTCATCTTCCTCGTCTCGAACTAAGTCTTTTGCAAAGAGATGGATTAATAACTTATGAGCAACACTTCACCCAATAAATAAATCTCCTCCTCCTCCTCATACTGGATTTGAGCATGTATAAATATCAAACAGAAGAAAAGTAATCATTGAAGACAAAAATATTCATTTTCAGAAATATAACAATTAGTGTGCAAAAATTAAAAAATTTATCTTATCAGAATTTCAGGACATACTTTCAGAGTAATTTAGAACAAAAGTTTTACAGTTTATCAAAAACTTTCAATTCATTAATTAACCATGCTCATGAACTCTCAGGATTCTAATTGGTTATCTTGGTTAAGATCTTAACTACAATATTGTTAAGTGGCTTCGGAAATCTTAAATACAATGCCATTAAGTGGCTTCGAAAATCTCAACTACAACACTATTAAGAGGCTTCGAAAATCTTAACTACAGTACCATTAAGTGGCTTTAGAAATCTTAACTACAACGCCGTTAAGTGGCTTTAGAAATCTTTTCCTTCTGTAACCCTGTAGCACAGTTACGGAACTCGTTCCTACCGACAGTTTCTTGATTATTTAGAGCATGTTTCATGCGAGATTCAGAAAAATTTTGTTTTACATGCTCAAATCCTAAAAATAAGTTTCATGCATGCAAAAAACTCTTATGAATAGTTAAATATTTGCAGACAGAATGATTCTTCAAGAATAAAACCATTAGATTTAAGAATTCCATATGCAAAATTACCTATTTTGATGCAGAAAAGATGTTTTCAATAGAAAGAAAATAGACATTTACTTACTATTTCATGCAGAAAACATTTATGTCAAGAGAAAAATTTTAGTAGAAGGAAGAAACCCAAAGTTTCTCTCAGATTTGATCTACCACTTAAGCATTCTCCACTAATTGTACGACAGAAACAATCGTATGCTTGTATCCAAGAATAAATTTCCTACGAATCTTCTAAAGAACAATAGAAAAATTGATATTTTTCTCACTTTTGCGTATTGGCTTCTCTATTTCTTACTATAGATGTATTTATACTAATAGGCTAAGTATTCTAGATAAACTAGAATTCATATTCTATTGAGATAAGAAGGTCACCCTAATCCTAACTCCTCAGATTTGATTAGATCTCAATCTCAGATAATGATAACTCAAAGCCACGGAGGTAATTCTAAAATCCTAACGTTATCCGGATTAGGTAGTTACTAAAACCCTAGAATCTTCAATTTATCAGGATTGGATAATTACTAAAATTCCCAAGCTCATGACTAAATATCAGAAGTCCTAACTTTTTTAATGATTTAATAATTCTAGATTTTAACTAGCTATTATCATAATTTATTAATTAAATATTCATGAATATCTTCGCATTAAAATATAGTGATACAGAGGTCCTAAGATTTCACATCACCTATATTTATATAGTTTTAGCTAAGCAATATGATTAGATACCTTATGGGGGTCAAGAACTATTCAGATAGAGTTTTAAAATGATGGGAAGACCTCTAGAATTATCCATATATCCACAAATCCGAAAATACCAAGAAAATTGATTTTCATCATCTTTAATTTAAGAATCATGGACCCAAACATGTAACTACTTCATAATAATTTGTGGGCTTGTTTTCTACACCACTTATCTGCTTAATAATAACTTCAAATAAACTAAATAGATTCGGCTTAATACATCTAACAAGATATGGACCAAAGATTAATATTTCTTTCATTATAAAAACATAAACGGGGCTTACATCATATTGCTAATTCCCAAAAAGAAACCCAATCTTCTAGACATAATTTGTCTACCTCTGATGTATGTTCACATACGACTCATATAATTACGGCCCAAGTCAAAATACCTCGAATGAAAGAATAATTTTTAGCTCCAAAATTGATATCCATAGAGTCGCTTATTACTTAATCGTTAATATAAGACTCAACAAATAAAGTTTCCATAAAATAATTGGTTTGATGAATTCTACATCTTCAATAACAACCAAGCAATCATTAATAATCTAAAATCTATGTCCTGGAGATTGCGAGTAAAAATCAATATAAGTACCTAAAGTAAGATCCTTAACAACCCAAAAAGAATTCAATTTATATCCCATATTTATTTTCAATTAAGTTCCCTTAAATGTTGATCGAGCCTCAAATAAATTGTATGCTCAAATTCTAGGAGAAGAGCAACCCAAGATTATCAGTGAAGAATCAACTATTACTCCATTATTCCTAACATCCAATATCATACTTCTCCATTTTTTTTTCCTCAAAAGATAGAAGCTCATTGCTAACCATGCATTCTATTGTTCTTGATCCCATAACATTGAAGTCTAGCCTTTATTAAATTCAAATACTTCAAGAGGTATAATTAATAAAAGTTCTAAGATAAACTATAATAATTCGTCTAAAGACTTGGGGTATTACATTCTACCCTCCTTACAAAAAATATTGTCCTCAAAACTTTAGACTTCCTATATTTCAATATAATCCTAGGTTTGTAAGTAACATTCTCTTGTACTATGCTTGTAACTTCGTTTCTAGAGACCCAATTGATGTTATTCTTCCAATATTAATGAAAAGCTAAGAGAGAAACCAAAAACTTCTATGTTGAAACCTCTGTCCAAATAAGTCAATATATCAAGGAATAAAATTGAGCCCAAGATTCATAAGTGTAATGAAAATTCGAATCCAAGTCTATGAAGTCTTTGATTTGACATATCTTAGAATTTTGGCCAGAACTTTCTCCATGTAAATCGGATTAGAGTGATTCAAGTGGTTATAGAAACCTAACAAATAGAACTACAAATTATACGTTGACCACTTTTCTTAATTCCATCATGATTTATCCATAAAAAAATATCACAAATATATGTTATTGGAAAATCCAAGTCTGTATTTCCTAACTTCACATGTCTTAATATTTTGGTCATAACATTCCCCATATATATCAGAATAAGGTGATTCAAATGGGTATAGAAACCTAAGAGACAAATATTAAATTTTGGGTTGATCATGTCGCTAAATTAGATCAGAATCGAGTAATAAAATTCGTCACAGTATTCCATTCTAGAAAAATCAAAACCCTGTATTTTTTGTCTTGCCACACCTTTGTATTTTAGTCATAACTTTCTCCCTATACTTCAGATTGTAGTGATTCAGATTGAAATAAATACCTACGAGATAAAGTTATAAATCATATGTTGATCACATTACTTTATCTATTTTCAGAAAAATCAAAATCCTGTATTTACGGACTTGACATATCTTAGTATTTTGATCATAACTTTCTATATATAAGTTGGATTGAGGTCATTTAGGCGGAAATAGAAACCTAAGATAGGATATAGAATTTTCATGTTGATCATTTTGCTTAATTCTATCAAGAACAAGTGGTAAAGGCGTCACCAATATCCATTTCTGGAAAATCAAAGTCCTATATTTTCTGGCTAGACACACCTTAATATTTTGGTCATAACTTACTCCATATAAGTCAGATTGAGGTGATTCAAGCAGATACAAACACCTAAAAGATAGACCCACAATTTTTGGTTTGATATATTCCCATATTCAATCAGCAAAATCCATCAGCAAATCTGACCACAAGAAATTGAGATCCTAAAAGGGCATTCCTTTCCCAAAATCAAGTGGTTGTCCTCTATACCAAAGTATATCCCAAAACTTCTAATTTCACAACTTAAAATCTTATTCTCTCAAATAAACAAGTCATTGTGCACCATTAGGACCACAATGTATTTCATTTGGGAGCATAGTTAATTTGCGCAGAAGCATAGCAAGTTTTAATAGGTGTCTGAAGACCCCAGTATATTAAGACAAGCTACTCAAACCTATGCTTGCTAACATGGTATATTTCCAAGAACCAGATTCTTTCTCTTACTGAGCAAAGGCCTTCCCCACCGTGCTATCTGCATTGTGAGTATGATGGCAGAAGATATTTGTCTAATATCTTTAGAACCAAACATCTCCAGTGTCTTTCAAAGACACAAAAGGCAATGATAGTTTTGTTAAGAGGCCAATACTGTTTATGATAACTGGTGGTTTAAAAGTGACACCTTTGTGTATGCTTTTGATTATTTCTATTCTAAACAGGCTGAAATTCCCTTAACTGATGTTGAGGAATGGGTAGTTGAGATTGGGATGGAAGTGGTAATGGTTTGAGGTCCCTGTCAGATATAGATGATGGTTCATATGTTCATAGGATGGTTCTTGTTTTGTTTTTTGCAGGGTTTTAAGAATATTAGAAGCATGTATTACCTCAGCTGCAGCCTTAACCGATGCCCTCTATCCCATCTTAAGGAAACAACCTAAGCAAAAGCACTGAGCTGTGTTAAGCATTTTCATATGCAGCTTGGAATATAAGTCGGCCTCATTGTCCAAATTTTCAATATGGAATCAATATTTGTAATTATGGACTATTTGTTGCCAATCGGTTGTTTTATTGCTTGGCCAAACAGGGTCATGCTTGCTTTCGGTACTCGTGTTGTATTGTTAATAATACATTGCTATGTTGTCTTTGAAGTAAACTACCATTCCGCGAGATCAAAATCCTAGGTCACCAAATATCTATATTACTTAGAACCATTTTCCATGAAATCTTTATGATTCAGATCATTTTGGAGCTCGTGAAAATCCATCCTAATGAATATTGTAGCAAAACCCATCCTAATGTAAATACATCAATAACACTGCTTTCCATGCTACGAGTGTAAAAAGGAAACTACATCTCTCTTTTAGGTCAACTCTCAAGCACTTGCTCAAGCACAAAAGGGGAGGCTGCAGATATTCCATATACCCTCAATCTGAAGTTTCATCACATGTACAACCAGCAGGATGGCTACTGCAGCACAGGAAACTAAGTTTTAATTGAGGGCTGTGCTAAATAAAGAGGAAACAAAGGTACTATTTGCAGAACTGGATAGCAATTTTGCAGAATGACCTCAATCTCCATAAAAGCAAGAATGACTTTTACATAGCTACTTTACTGCATCATATTGAGAAAGAAAAAACTTTAAACCCTGGGAAGAAATAAGCAGTTTCTAGGCCTCAGAAGATGCTGTAGACATATCAATTTTTGGCCAATTGAGATGTGACACGTGTAAAATAATATGCTATTTATTAATTGAAAATTTTCTATTTATATTTTGGAATTTACTAAATTTAATTTCAAAAGATCAATAATTAATTTTAATTAATACTCTAGTATTTGTTTTATGTTCAAATCAAATATTGACAAGTGTTAAATATGAAGTGTCTGCATTTGTGGACCAATCAAATTGAAGATATTTGATATTATCTATTGATATATGATATTATCCTCTTGATATTTGATATTATCTTATCAAATAGATAACTATCAAAGAAGTTCATGTCAATCTGGAAGTCAAGCATCTATATAAAGGGGACGACCAATGCTCATTTAACACACAGAACAAATTCCAATAAGTGAGAGGAACTTTGAAGGAGTCCAACAATTCTCTCAATCAAATTTAAGGAGATCTACGGCATTGAAGGTGTTCTTCATAGAGCTCATCATATTTTGGCATTTGATTTGGGGTTAAGGTGTAGAGCCCTCGAATTGGCATTATTTTATTCAAATTAAATTCAAGGAGATCCACGACGTTTAAAGCATTTTTTGTGGAGCTCATATATTTGGGTGTTTTAGTCAAGATTAAGGAGCAGAGTCCTCGAATTGGTGTTATTTTATTCAAATCAAATTTAAGGAGTTACACGATGTTCTTTGTGGAGCTCATCAAATTCAAGATTATGTTTGGAAGGGAAGAATCAGATGATTAGATTAGTTATTGAATCTACAGTTGATAGATTTTAATTTTATTTGTACATTTTTTCTTGTCCTGTAATTTTGTTTATTGCAGACAAAGAAATTTGCGATTACAAATTTTGGCGCGCCCGGTGGGATAATCCCTATCTCTCATCTCTTTCCTTCATCAAGATTGAAGTAACAAATGGCCACCAACAAGACTGCTACATTGAAAATTGCTACCTTAAATTCCTCAAGTGCTAGAGCAAAAAATATTGGCCTCATCACAAGAAGTATGTCCAATAAGTTTCAATCATCTTCGTAGGCAGCTCTTTCACTTGATGTGGAAAAGGTATTGCTGCATGTTATTGATATGAATAAGGATGGTGGAGATTCAAAGGAAGAATCCTCACCATCCATTCCTTACTCAACATCAAATTCCTTGAGCATGGCGACGGCAATGGTGATAGGTGCTAAAACCTTGGAGGAACAAATTGCAAATTTGACGAAGCTCGTTGAAGGACTCATGAAGCATGTCCAAGAGCGAGACTTTCAAATCTCCAGATTGATGAGCAAAGTTGATAATCTTGATGCAAGCTGTATGGTGGAAAAACAAATTGAAGCTCAGGATGAAGGCAAAATATCCACAAAGAAATAGCCACCTGAAAATGAAAAGGCTGTAACAAAAAAACTAGAAGTTTCCATTGGATTAATTCCTAGCAACCCACTGAAGGAGTTTATCATGGAGACTATTAAAGACAAGTTTAATGGAAGTTCTAGGTCGTTTATGACTTACTCCAAGCCATATACTCAAAATATACTCAAAGAATTAACAACTTGAAGATGCCAATTGGTTACCAACCCCCAAAGTTTCAGCAATTTGATGCTAAAGGCAACCCAAAGCAGCATGTGGCACCATAGCTCGAGGAATGTATGGAGGATGTTCTTGTCGCAAACATATTGGGAGAAAAGGAAAACTTCTCATATACTTCAAGCCTTGCCTCTTTCGTGGATGATTGGCATATCTTTCGCCAGGTCTTGAAGTGAGGGCATTTGTAGACATATCAATTTTTGGCCAATTGAGAGGTGACACGTGTAAAATAATATGTTATTTATTAATTTAAAATTTTTCTATTTATATTTTGGAATTTACTAAATTTAATTTCAAAAGATAAATAATTAATTTTAATTAATACTCTAGTATTTGTTTTATGTTCAAATCAAATATTGACTAGTGTTAAAGATGAAGTGTCTATGTTTTTGGACTAATCAAATCGAAGACATATATTTGATATTATCTATTGATATATGATATTATCTCTTGATATTTGATGTTATCTTATCAAATAGATAAATATCAAAGAAGTTCAAGTCAATCTGGAAGTCTCCCATCAAGCATCTATATAAAGGGGATAACCAAAGCTCATTCAACATACAACATAAATTCTAGCAAGTGAGAGGAAAACTTTGAAGGAGTCCAGCAATTCTGTCAATCAAATTTAAGGAGATCCAAGGCGTTCAAGGCATTCTTCATGGAGCTCATCATGTTTTGGTGTTTGATTCGGGATTAAGGTGTGAAACCCTCGAATTAGCATTATTTTATTCAAATTAAATTCAAGGAGATCCAAGACATTCAAGGCGTTCTTCATGGAGCTCATATATTTAGGCGTTTGATTCAAGATTAAGGTGTAGAGTCCTCGAATTGGCATTATTTTACTCAAATCAAATTAAAGAAGATCCACGATGTTCTTTGCGGAGCTCATTAAATTCAAGATTATGTTTGAAAGGGAAGAACCAGAGGATTATATTTGAGATTGAATCTAAAGTTGATAAATTTTAATTTTATTTTATTTGTATAATTTTTCTTATCTTGTATTTTTATTTATTGCAAATAAAGAAATTTGCGCTTACAGATGCATTCAAAAGTAATGGTAGAAAAATCTACCAATAAGGTCTTGTTTGCTCAAGCAGAGGAAGACTTTGTAGATTTTCTTTTCAGTTTCCTCACCATCCTCTTAGTAGGCATCGAAAGGCTTTTGGGTAGCTCAGTTGTCTTAAAAATATAGATAATTTGTATAGAGGCTCGGCCAATTCGGACAAGTATGTGCTGAAAAATACAAGAAACAATCTATTCAATCCCAAGCTTCCTCCTATGTATCTTTCCAAGAGCTAGATTTTTCCTTTGAAACAAGGAACTCGTAAATTATATCCTGGTGAACTAAAACTTCCAGAATTCTATTTCTCTCCACCAGAAGCTACATTTATAAGAATAAGCCTCGGGATATCGTTGACCCAAAAGGCTAGAGAAGTTATGTTAGGGGACCTGGACTATACATGGTGGCAAATGATTTGACTGTTACACCTATGAATATGTCATCATGTCTTTCCATTATTAGTGGGATGAAAAATCCAGTTGTGTGATATCATGGAACTGGAGTTTGAGATCGGGCTAGAGGAGGTAATTATCCAACTTCTATTGTATTTTACGATAGAGAAATCATATTTTCAAGCTAATTTATATGATTCATGTCATTGCAGCAGGCTATAAGCATTCTGAGAGCATCTCCTAACGTCGACGTGCGCCTTAACTGATGGCCTGAGTTCCACCTTAAATGTCATTTTTTATGTTTAATTTCTCCAGGTCATTGTTATTTTTCATATATTTTGGTATGGCATTCTTCTTTATCTCCCAAAGGTTTCGGCTTTGAATCAGAATGACAATAAATAAAAAAAAAAGAAAAAAGATGAATGGTGTACCTAACATTTTCTTCTCCTTCGCATGTAGAAGTTTTGTACCAAACAGAGCACAAAGGAATGAATAGTGGATGCATTTCTTTATTTAATACACTTAGGACTTCCCCAAACTGATCGTTCCCATACATTGACGCATGTATGTAAGGACCTAAAGAGCTATGGAAGCTGTGTTTAAAAAACTAGGAAGATTTATCATTTGTGATAACTTGTTGACTTTTATTTTGATGTCATGAAGTTCCACTACAAGTTGAATTTTCACCTTTTAATGATAGTAGTCTCCATGTTTTGCAAACTATCTCTGTATCTTCTTGTCACGCCCCAAATTTGGGACATAAGATGGTAGTACCCCTAAGCCCAAAGACTCAGAGACACTGAGCCTCATATCTAATAGAGCATGCTAAATTCCCAAAAAATTTATTAAACAAATTCCAAAAATAAATTACCATAATAAAAGATAATTCAAATACTTGTCTTAACAGTCAAACTTGAGTACCCAAGACCTTAAAGAAAATTTCCTAATCAACTAACTAGAAATCTTAAACATCAAATAAACCTAATCTAAAAATACCAATCTTTTATCACCATCCCCAAAATTGCTTATCATCCTAAACTATGGTTTCTGCAAAAATGTAAATTAATAACTTATGAGTGACACTTCACCTAGTAAATAATTCTCCTTCTCCTTCTACTAGATTTGAGCATGTATAAATGTCAAAAAATAAAAAAAGAAAGAAATCATTGAAGACCAGAATATTCGTTTTTAGAAATAAATCAATTGATATACAAAAATTCAAGATTCATTCTATCAAAGTAAATCACATATTTTTCAGAGTAATTCATAACAGAGATTTCACATTTGTCAAAAATGTTCATTAATTAATAGTGCTCATGAACTTTTGGGATTCTAATCAATTAACTTGGCCAAGATCTTAACCACAACGTTGTTAAGTGGCTTCAAAATTCTTAACTACAATGCCATTAAGCGGTTTCAGAGATCTTAACTACAATGCCGTTAAGTGGCTTTTGAAATTTTAACTGCAACGCCGTTATGTGGCTTTAGAAATCGTAACTATAATGCCATTAATGGGCTTCAAAAATCTTTACTAAAACGTCATTAAGGGGCTTCAGAAATCTTAACTACAATATTTTTAAGTGGCTTCAAAAAACTTTTCCTACTGTAACCCCATAGCACAGTACAAAACTTATTCCTACTACAGTTTCTTGATTATTTAGAGCGTAGATCCTTTTGATGATTTATTTCAATAAAGAATACTATGTTTTTATGCCAGATTCAGAAAATTTTAGTTTTACACGCTCAAATCCTAAAAAATAAGTTTTATGCATGTGAAAATGTTTTATGAACAATTAAATATTTGCAGATGGAATAATTCTGCAACAAATAAACCATTGGATTTAAGAATTCAATGTGCAAAATCACCTATGCAGAAAAGGTATTTTTAATGGAAAGAGAATAGACATTTACTTACCGTTTCATGCAGGAAACGTTTATGCAAAGAGAATATTTTCAATAGAAGAAAGAAAGAAATTTACTTATGCCAAAATCTTAATGCCCAATGTTTCTCTCAAATTTGATCTACCACTTAAGTAATCTCCACTTAGTACCCTGTAATGAAATTTCCTATGGATTTTTAAAGAACAAATAAAAAATTTGGTATTTTTTCACGTCTGTGTATGGTTTCTCTTTTCCTATTGTATAGCTATTCATACTACTAGGGTAGGTATTCTGGATAAACTAGAATTCATATCTTACAGAGATAAGAAGATAATTATAATTCCTAACTCCCTACACTTGATTAGTATCAATCCCAAATAACAATAGCTCAACATTGTGGAGATAATTTTGAAACTCTAACCTTATTAGGATTAGGTATATAACTACTGAATTTTTTATAATCTTTAACTTATCAGGATTGGATAATTATTGAAATTCCCAAGCTCATGACTAAAAATTCAAAATCCTAACTTTTCATGATTTAATTATTCTAGATTTTATCTAACTATTGTCATAGTTTAGTAATTAAATAATAGGGAATATCTATGATGATTTTTCTTATAAAAATATAGCGGTAGGAAAAAGGAGGTCCTAAGATTTCATATCACCTATATTTATTTGATTTTGGCTAGCCAATATGATTCGATACCTTATGGGGGTCAAAAACTTTCCAAATGGTGTTTTAAAATGGTGGGAAGAGTTCTAGAATTATCCATTTATCCATAAATCCGAAAAGTCCAAAAATTTAATTTTCATCATATTTAACTTGACACCTAAGCCCGTAATTACTTCATAATAATTTGTGGGCTTATTTTATACACCACATATGAGCTTAATCATATCTTAAAATGAAGTAAATAGTTTGGGTTAACTAATACATCTCAAGTCACTAATTAAGTATGGATCAAAGATTAATATTTCCTTCGCCATAGATTGGTATTCATAGTAGCTAGCTAAATCTTTAACATAAAACTCAATATATAAAGTTCCCATCAAATAATTAACTTGATAAATTCTACATCTTCAATAACAACCAATCAATCTTTACAAAATTATTAATACTCTTATGTCTATGTTCTCAAGATTGCAAGTAAAAATCAAGATAAGTACCTAATATTGGATCCTTAATAACCCCCAAAAGAATTCAATTTATATCCCATATTTATTTTCATTTAAGATCCCTTAAATATTGCTTGAACCCCAAACAAATTGTAAGCTGAAATTTTAGGAAAGAGAAACCTAATAATATAAGTGAAGAATCAAAAGCAACTAATATTACTCCATTAATCCTCATATCCAATATCATATATATCTTTTTTTCCCCTCAAAAGATAGAGATTCACTACTAACCATGCAATCTTTTATTCTTAATCGCATATCATCAATGCCTAGTCTTAATGGCATTAAAGTAACTCTAGAGGTATAATTAATAGTACTTC
The DNA here is from genome assembly GCA_018894105.1 of Jacaranda mimosifolia. NCBI lineage: Eukaryota > Viridiplantae > Streptophyta > Magnoliopsida > Lamiales > Bignoniaceae > Jacaranda > Jacaranda mimosifolia. The sequence continues at coordinate 2,137,626 of CM032118.1, read as the reverse complement.
TAAAATGAACTATAATAATTCATCTAAAAACTTAGGGTATTAAACTTCTGATCCTTTCAGCATCTTCATAAATGAGAAACGGCTTTTCATTGCTGTAGTATTTAAGCCAACTGTGCTTACATCTTGGGAAAAAGCATCCAAAGCAAGACTACTGAGTCTAATCTATTGCTCTAGTTAATATTCAGGCTTACATGTAAATTTCTAGTGGCACACTGTTAGGCATTTTCTCCAGGTTGTGGATGTCTCAATATGTTTTTATTAATATCATTCTTCTTTATTTCCCAGCTTCTACGCTTTTCCAAAGTATGTCTAGAAGGAAATGAATTCACTTTCTAATAAGAGTACTTAACGAAGATTTATGAGCCTCAGTAAGAAAAGTAAGAGTGATTTCATCAAAATTGCAATAGGTCTGGCTTCAGCTTCTCTTTATGATTCTTGAAATTAGGCTCTATACTAATTACAATGTTCTTTTATCAGCAACTTTATATTAACATTTTTATTTAAGTATATTTGTACCTAGAGTCTGTGAAAATTTCCTGAAAAAAATGCACTAAAAAGATTGAACCATTCTATATCCTGCTATCATGACCCTATGGACGATGGTGATTTTGTAAATTTTTTTGGTTTGTTCACCATTTCCTTAGGAGAAGTTGTACACCTTTCGGGTGGTAACATTTCACTTTAGAATGTAGATAATTTGCACAAGAGCATAGCACAAGCTTCAATGGGTGTTTGAATTCCTAAAGATATAAAGATTAAGCTACTTGAACCTCCCATGTTTCTTTCCGAGAATAAGATTCTTTCTTTTATTGAATGATCCATGGCTTTACTATTTCTGTTGTGACTGTGATGACAAAACTATCTATCTTATATTGATGGCTCGTGTCCATGTGGATTTCAAAAGAGAAACAACCAAAGCAAGGCCGTTAAGGATTTTCATATGCAGCTTGCAATATAATTTTGCCTTGTTGCCCAAGTTTTCCATGTGGAATCTGTATTTGTAATTATGGACTATTTGGTTGCCATAAGTTGTTTTACTATTTAGACAAATGGTATCATGCTTGCATTCAGTGTTCCCATACTAATAATACTACGTATCTATTGCTGTCTTTGAAGTAAACTACCTTTTCTGTGAGATCGAAATTCCAGCTAAGGAGAGATCAATATCCGTAAAACACAAATACAATTTATTACATCTAACCTATAAAACACAAATACCATTTATAGGATTATTTTTATACTAGGTGTGGGCCTTAACAACTTGAAATAAATTAAATAATTTGGGTTAACAAATGCATCTTAAATCACTAATTAGATCTAAACTAAAGATTAATATTTCCTTCGCGTAAATTGGTATCCAAAGTAGCTAGCTTAAAATCATTAATATAAAACTCAATCAATAAAGTTCCATCAAACAATTAACTTAATAAATTCTACATCTCCAATCATCACCAAGCAATCCTAAAAATATTATTAAAATCTAAAATCTATGTCTTTGAAATTGCGAATAAAAATCTAGATGAGTACCTAAAATAGGAACTTGTTGGTTGTGTTGTGCAAAATAAATAATGCAAACAATTACGCAAGTGCACATGTCGCAACAATTAATAAAATGATTAGAAGAGTGTTGATCCCACGAGGAACTAAATTATTGACCACTAATTATTAATTTATCACACACTTATTTTATTCAAAAAAATTAATTAAATAAGAATTAAAACCAAACTAATGAAAATAAGAAGAAAGGTACTACTTAAGATTTCTGTTAGGATATAGAAGCCTAGAATTATGATTTTATCAATCGAATAAGTTGATTATATAATTTTCTCCATATGAAATTAATAACAGGTTATTAGTTTTGAGTCTTATGCAATTACGATGTTCATCCGAATTATCCGCAATCAAATCCCTAATTTATTTAATTCACTATATTCCTATGTGCATTAACTAAATCATGAATACCTTTGTACCACTCAACTAACTCCCTAGGGCAAGCAGGTATATTCCTATCCTACTCACAAATTAATTAGTTCATCAATTTGAACAATTAATCATAAGGTCTTCTATTGTCAATCAATCCCTAGATTTTCTTTTCCAAGACTCCTCTAGGGTTTAAAGATACACTTGACTGTTGATCAGGCAATCGAATAGAAAAAGCACACAATAGAAGAAATAACCTTAAGAGCTATAATTTCATGGAAGAAAATCATGCATCAATTTATTCAAAAGAATCCATCATAATCCTAGAGTAACGAATTAGTTCATGATTGAATTGTCAAACAAAACATGAATAAAACGAAACATCATTTCAAATCCAGAATTAAAAACAAAATCAAAGGGAGAAGAAGAAACTCTATTCCTAGATGAATCTGATCTCCACTTTGTCCTCCTCTGAATCCCAAATTCTCCCGATACTTCTAATCTTCAAAATAGCAAATCCCAAAAATCCTCATGGCTAAGTGTCTGAAAGCCCTATTTATAACTGATTAAAAGAGTCTTCTAATTAGAATAGGACTCGAATAAATAAAAAGACTTTTCTGCCCATCCTTGGTTAGATCATTACGTGTCATCCTATCAGCATTCTCACCAACTTATGTCAATTTGTCCCCTTTTGTAGCTTCTCTACTTATATTCCTATAATTCCAAATTTTCATCAATTAGCAAGGGAACTATAATTTTTTTAAACAAGAAAATTATTTGTTAAGTCATGAACATGATATTAAAATTAATATTAATATGGACTCAACAGGATCCTTAATAACTCCCAAAAAAAATAATTTATATCCCATATTTATTTTCTATTAAAATCCCTTAAATATTGATCGAGTCCCAAATAAATTTGTTTGCTCGAATTCCAGGAGAAGAGCAACCCAATAATATCATTGAAAAATCAAAATCAAATAATTTTACTCGATAGTTTCTACCATGCAATATTGTATCTATATTATAATAATTCATATAAAGACTTGGGGTATTAAAAAATCTTTAACAAAAAACTCAATATGCAAAGTTCCCATCAAATAATTGACTTGATAAATTCAATATCTTCAATAACAACCAAGCAATCTTTACAAAATTATTAATACTCTAAAGTCTATGTCCTAGAGATTGCAAGTAATAATCAATATAAGTAACTAATATTGGATCCTTAGTAACCCCCAAAAGAATTCAATTTGTACCCCATATTTATTTTCATTTAAGATCCCTTAAATATTGATTGAGCCCCAAAATAAATTGTATGCTGAAATTTTAGGAAAACATAAACCTAATAATATCATTGAAGAATCAAATCAACTAATATTACTCCATTAATACTAATATTCAATATCGCATATGTTCTTTTTTTCCCCCTCAAAAGATAGAGATTCACTATACAACACAGTCTTTTATTCTAAATTGCATATTCTCAAAGCCTAGTGTTAATGGAATTCAAGTACTTCTAGAGGTATAATTAACAATACTACTAAAATAAACTATAATAATTTGTCTAAAAACTTGGGGTATTAAACGTCTAATCCTTTTAACATCTTCATAATTAAGCAACGGTTTCATTGTTGTATTATTTAAGCTAACTGTGCTTACATCTTAGGAAAAAAGCATCCAAAGCAAGAATACTCGGTCTAATCTATTGCTCTAGTTAATATTTAGGCTTACATGTAATTTCTAGTGGCACACTGTTAGGAATTTTCTCCAGGATGTGGATGTCTCAATATGTTTTTATTAATATCATTCTTCTTTTTTTCCCAGCTTCTAGGCTTTTCCAAAAATGAATTCACCTTCTAATAAGAGTACTTAACGAAGGTTTATGAGCCTCAGTAAGAAAAGTAAGACTGATTTCATGAAAATTGCAGTAGGTCTGGCTTCAACTTCTCTACGTGATTCTTGAAATTGGGCTCCCTTCGAATTACAATGTTTTTTTATCAGCAGCTTTATATTAACAGTTTTATTTGAGTATATTTGTACCCAGAGTCTGTAAAAATTCCTTGATCAAGAATGCACTAAAAAGATTGAAAACTGTTGCCATTCTATATCCTGCTGTCATGGCCCTATGGACGATGGTGATTTTGTAAATTTTTTCGGTTTGTTCGCCATTTCCTTAGGAGAAGTTGTACACCTTTTGGGTGGTAACATTTCACTTTAGAGTGTAGATAATTTGCACAAGAGCATAGCAAGTTTCAACGGGTGCTTGAATTCCCAAAGATATGAAGATTAAGCTACTTGAACCTCCCATGTATCTTTCCAAGAATAAGATTCTTTCTCTTACTGAACAAACCATTGCTTTACTATTTATATTGCGACTGTGATGACAAAAATTGTCTGTCTTATACTGATGGCTCGTGTCCATGTGGATTTCAAAAGAGAAACAACCAAAGCAAGGTCGTTAAGGATTTTCATATGCAGCTTGCAATATAATTCTGCCTCATTGCCCAATTTTTCCATGCGGAATCTGTATTTGTAATTATGGACTACTTGGTTGACATAAGTTGTTTTGCTATTTAGACAAATAGTATCATGCTTGCATTCGGTGTTGACATACTAACAATACTACGTATCTATTGCTTTCTTTGAAGTAAACTACCTTTTCTGTCAAATCAAAATTCCAGCTAAGGAGATATCGATATCTGTAGTATATTGATACCAATAGTCGTATGAGAAAATAACTGTAATACCCCAAGTGTTTCGACGAATTATTATTTTAGAAGTGATATTAATTATACCTTTAGAAGTACTTGAATTTCATTAGGGCTAGGCTTTGATAATATGGGATCTAGAATAAAAGAATTGGCGGTTAGCAATAAGCTTCTATTTTTTTGAGGAAAACAAAAAAGAAGATATATATGATATTGGATGTTTGGAATAATAGAGTAATATTAGTTGATTTTGATCTTCATTGATATTCTTGGGTTGTTCTTCTCCTGGAATTTGAGCACATAATTTAATTTGGGACTCGATTAACATTTAAGGAATTTTAATTGAAAGTAAATATGGGATATAAGTTAAATTCTTTCTTTTGGAGTGATTAAGGATCCTATTTTAGGTACTCATTTTGATTTTATTTGCAATTCCAAGGATATAGATTTTACAATTTCAAGATTGCTTGGTGATGATTGAAGATGTAGAATTTATTAGGTCAATTATTCGATGGAACTTTATTTTTGGAGCTATGTTAATGGTTTTGAGTTGGATACTACGAATATCAATTCATGGCAAAGGAAATATTAATGTTTAGTTCATATTTAATTAATGATTCAAGATGTATGAGTTAGCCCACGTTATTTAATCCATTTCAAGTTGTTAACCCATAACTAGTAAAAACAAGCCCATAAGTTATCATGAAGTATTTACGGGTTTGGATCCATGATTGTTAGATTAAAGATGACGAAAATCAATTTTTTTAATGGAATTTTCGGATTTATGGATGGATCAACAATTCTAGAGGTATTCTCACCATTTTAAAACTCTATTTAGTTAGTTTTTGATCCCCATAAGGTATCTAGTCATATTGGTTAGCTAAAACCATATGAATATAAGTGATATGAAATCCTAGAACCTTATTTTTTCTAACTCTATATTTTCATGCGAAAATTCATGAATAATTCATATTCTTTTGATTACTAAATAGCTAGACAAAATCCAAAATAATTAAATCATGAAAAGTTAGGATTTTGGATATTTGTCATGAGCTGGAAATTTCAGTAATTATTCAACTCTGATGAGTTAAGATCAAAGGATTTCGGTGGCTACCTGATCCTTATAAAGTTAGGAATTTAGAACTATCTCTACAGTTTTGAGTTATCATTATCTGGGATTGAAGAGTTAGGATTAGAGTGACCTTCTTATTTCAATAAGATATGAATTCTAGTTTATCCAGAATACCTAATCTATTAGTATAAATACCTATATAGTAGGAAATAGAGAAGCCATACGTAGAAGTGAGAAAATACCATTTTTTTATTTGTTCTTTAAAAATCCATAGGAATTTTCATTCTTGGGTACTAACATCCTTTTTTTTTTTTTTTGTCGCAAAACTTGTGGAAAATGCTTAAGTGGTAGATCAAATTTGAGGGAAACTGCAAGTAAATTTCTTTCTTTCTTTCTTCTATTGAAAATATTTTCTTTGCATAAACGTTTTTTGCATGAAATATTAACTAAATAGATCTATTGAAAATATATTTCCTGCATAAATGATTTCTGAATCAAAATAGATAATTTTGCATATTGAATTCTTAAATCTAACTGTTTATTTGCTGAAGAATTATTCCATCAACAATTATTTAACTATTCAAAAAAAAAAAAAAATTCTTCGCGTGCATAAAACTTATTTTTAGGATTTGAGCATGTAAAAACAAATTTTCTGAATCTTGCATGAAACAGTATTCTCCATTGAAATATAAATAATAAAAATGATCTATGCTTTGGATAATCAAGAAACTGTCACTAGGAACAAGTTCCGTAACTGTGCTAGGGGTTATAGTAGCAAAAGATTTTTGAAGCCCCTTAACGGCGTTGTAGTTAATATTTCCAAAGCTACCTAATGGCATTATAGTTAAGAATTTTGAAGCCACTTAATGGCGTTGTTGTTAAGATCTTGGCCCAAATGACCGATTAGAATCCCGAGAGTTCATGAGCATGGTTAACTAATGAATTGAAAGTTTCTAATAAGTTGTGTGACTTTTGTTTTGAATTACTCTGGAAATATGTCCTGAATTTTTTTATACATGCTCAAATCCAGTAGGAGGAGAAGGAGATTTATTTACTGGTTGAAGTGTCGCTTATAAGTTATTGCTTCACCATTGTGCAGTTAACTTAGTTCAGGATAAGAAAGATGGACATGTTTATTTGATGTTTAAATTTTCTAGTCAGATTAATTAGGAAATTTTCTTTGAGGTCTTGGGTATTCATGTTTGATTACTAAGACAAGTATTTGATTTATCTTTCATTATGACAATTTATTTTGGGGATTATTTAATAAAATTTTTGGAAATTTAGCATGTTCTATTGGATTTGAGACTTATTGTCATTGAATCTTTTGGTTTAGGGCCACTGCTGTGTTATGTCCCGAATTTGGGCCTTGACAATAACACTCAAGTGCACATTGGCAATAATATATAATTTGTAAACTAATATGGAATTTCCAAGACTGAAGCAAAAACAAAAGGTTACAAAATGAGTAACTTGTAAGAATGATATAATTGTTGGTAATAGACAATGATAGTTTCCTGTCTTTACATGTACTTTTAAAAAGGAACGGAATTGTAAAAAAGAAATTGATACTTCAAACTAATTACCAAGAAATTTTTACGATTTAGATCATTTTGGAGCTAGGGAAAAATCTTCATCAGTTGAGCTCCAAATGTCTTGATCAATATACTCCTGCTGGAATATTTTAAAAGATCCAAAACCTATTCAGAAAAATGCTGGTTTTTGTTGTGGATAATTTTATGATTTGTGTTAAAGTAAAAAATAAATGAAAAATCATCATACTCATTACTCTATAATATTATAATTTAGAAAGTAATAAACCAAACCGCATAAAAGATTGAAGAAAATGAGCTGGATCAATGGAGGGTCACGCCACTTGTTGCTGTCCTAAAGCTATGATTGCCTCTCTTCGTCTAGGTGCTATTGGCTAATTATGACTCCAAGATAAAACCCCATCAGCTCTCAACAGTGTCTTATCCTATGTGCGCGACCATGATGTGACTATGAATTAGTCTGTAGTTACTTTGTCAATAACACAAAAGTTTTGTGGGAGTGTATGAAATAAAATTGTCTAAAATTCACAAAATCTATATGCCCAAAATGGATTGTGGCCCCTTTATATAAGAGTAAAAAGTTTGACTACTGGAAAGAATTAATGGGCCACTAAAACACCATAACAACACCAAAAAGACACTATAAATAGGCCTTATAATGATTAGAAATAAATGGCCAAACATTTATAAAATCATAATAAAATAATTGATGATGCTATGAAAATATAATAAATCAAAATTAATAGGCACAGTAGTTGTGACATTAAAGCATATAATAAAATGATTTTGTTGGAGATAAAATAAATTGAAGAAATTTTAAAACTTATTTCCAATAGTTTTGAGAGTGTGTACTTCCTTCTCCAGCCCTTACTACCTAACCTAATGGGGCTAATGGGGCCCCATTGTGCATGCTTTTTGGTGCTTCAATCAATATAAGAAGTTTGAGGTTTATTTACGAGTTAAAAGAAGTGTTCAAATTTTCAAAAGGATGCAAATAAAGTGGTGAGACCTAAAAATTACTTAAAATGATTAATTTTTTTGCGCCAAGAATTTTGAATGCCGTACGTAGTCATAGGATTTAGATCAATAGGGCACCGCTTAAATCACATATGCTAATGTTAGTATTTTTGTATTATAGTATCTTAATTCTTTTAATGAATGACAGTTCTCTCGGGTATATACTCAATTGATTGGTATGAAATTTTTCAAAATAGATAGACTAATATATAACTATACCACTTAGGTATAAATTTAAGCAATTATAAATTATTAAATAAGAATATAACAGCATCATAAAAATATATTAACACATCATATGTTATCTAGCGATTCAGATCAATATCAAACAGAAAATATTAATATATTATTATATGTCATATAAGGATTCATATCCACACGATACGAGCTTCACCCATACAAAGCATATCACAAGTAGTACAAGTTCTCCTAAAGGAGAAGCATATCTTGATGAGTTAACTTTCGGAAGCCTCAAATACAAACTAATGCAAATAACACCATTGGCGTCAAGTAGAAGTAAACAAACTCTTGTTGACCTCTCCCACTTTTGCAGTTCATTCTTTTCCATAGTCACCCTTTTCACTAGGATACTCCCATGTTATAGTGAATAAAGATAGAAGAAAACAAACTGGCTTATCCAAGTCCAAAAGTATTCCTGCTCAGTTTTCCTGCTTTGGTAGCTTCTTCAAGATGGAGCCAAGGCCATTGGTTAAAGCACAAGTCGATGTAAGAGACGCTTTCAGTATGCTTAAAGCCTGCACCAACAAAACGATTCCCGTTTATAAAGAAATGATACAAAGAAATATCATTTCTTTATTGAAAAATGACATAGAAGTTAAATCATTACCTCTTGCAGCCCAATCTCAATATCCACTTCTTCAACATCAGATAACTGGATTTTCATCCCACTGATAATAGAAAGACTAGAGGACACATGCAGAGGTGTAACAGTTAAATCATCGGTAACCATATACATTCCCAGCCCTTTAACGTAACTTCCCTGGCCTTTCGGATCAGTAATAGCAATAGGCTTATTGTGGTGAATAACTCTGTGGTGGGTCGACAAGCATGGTTCTCGAACTTCTTGGTTTTCCAGATATAGCTCCGGCGTTTTTTGTTCATTGAGGGAAAAAATTTGGTTCTTGGAAAGATACAGAGGAGGAAGCTCCGGATTGAACAGAATTTTTTTTGTAGTCTTTAAAAACTTGTTCAAATTGGCTGAGCTTCTGTGTAAATTATCTATGTTTTTCAGACCACTATTGCTGCCCAAAAGGGATTCAACTCCTGCTAAGGGGATGGTCAGGAAACTGAAAAGAAAATCAACAAAATCTTCCTTTGCTTGAGCAAACAAGAACCCATTTGTAGATTTTTGTACCGTGATTTTCAAAATCAGCTTCTTCTCAGTTCTAGAAGTTTTTTTCTTTTCATCAATCTGATGCAGTAAGGACACCATTTCGAATTCTGCTGTGGCCGAATTCTTCTGTCTTTTGTGGAGAATGAGGTCAGTTAATGGAGTTCCGGAAAAAAGTGATCCCCAGAGCAAATCCATGATCTGTTGGAAAACAAATGTCAGATAGTTAAAAATAAAAGTCCAAGAGATGAAGCATTTGAGAAAGATTACTGGGACAAAATCAAGATTCAAGACTCACCTCATTGAATCCAACGGTTAGAGTTCTTTTCTCGGCCCAATCTATGTCTTGAATGCCAAGATTGATGAGAGTTTTAATGAGGGAACCTGCATTGTTAAGCTGCAGCATCCTCAGATCATCGCTGATTAAGAAAGAAACGGGTTTTATCAGAAAAACTTCATCACCATCAGCAGCAGCTTGAGTCTTTGAATCTGTTTTACAGACTATTTCTCTGTTCATAGTTTTCCCACAATGGCGGCATCTAGCAGTATCATAGTACATGCTTATATTCGAAAACATGAAATAGCCACAATTGGAGTCGTCACAAATGAAGTACTTGGTGGGCCCAGCATCATCTATATTGAGTTTCAGTTTAGAAAACTCAGCTTGGAAAGAACTTCTTGGATTGAGCAGCATCAGCTTGCCCCCCTCTGTCCAGAAATGGACATTATCAAGATCTGCTAAACCTTTGTACAAAGTGGTTAAGCTTCCAAAGACAGGTGCCTCATCTCCATAGTGCTTTGTCAGCAGTCTCACAATTGTTCCCAATGGCAACGTCAGGAAGCTTAACAAAATATCTGCAAAATCGCCATCGACTTCTGCAAAAAATACCTTAGTTTTCTCTTTATTCATCGTAACTTTCAAAAAGAACTTAGCTTCATTTGTATCAGACATTTTTGTTTTGTTTGGGTTTACAAGTTGAGGATTTTAAGACTGGTGATATCAAGATTTCGGGCATCCTCCCGTTTTTATAAGCTAAGAATTATCTAAGAATATGCCCCCTAACAAATTTCTTGCACCCAATAAGTAACGATGTAACATTCTTTTGTGTAAATATAGTGCATGATTATATTTAGTATAAAATTTCGAATAAATTGTTATCACGAATAAATTTTATCATGATTAAATGAGAATAAAAACAATCGAACTTTATATTTTTTCTCTCATGCAAAAAGTACAACCTATCTATGTATTTAGTACATATCTCTAATTCATTGTAAATGTACTATTGTATTTGTGACATTGTACATGTATTGGCAGAATATTTAGTATCATTAGTATGTTTGCCATGTATCAATTATATTTTATGATTTATTTTGCCTAGATATAATGAATCTGACAACCTAATTTAATGTAAGATACAATGAAAATTATATTATTATATGTATGCAAATATAGGTAAACAAACCTTATATGTCCCCATTGACACTGGTATACAATATTATCTTATGCGATACTCTTCTCTAACATATGGTACATGATTAATACCATATTTATGTACGCTTGCTGCCAAAATAATGGAAAAGAGCATACCTTAGCCTACATAGTTTCACCAATATCTATCCAATAATATACATTCAATGGTAATAAAAAGTAGCCTTCTCATGATAGTACATATATTGCAAACATAAGAGTGCATATATTACAATACAAATAGCACAAAAATTATATAGTACACTTAACAAGGAAGCTGAAATTGCTCATTTTTATGAATGATGATTATGGATGGGTATGATGCTCGAAACATACGACTTTTACATTACCCTTCAACCTTAATTAGTAAAGGACTAAAGGAGTATCCATTTGTATTATATTGTTTTCAAACATTATATTAAATAAGTTTAAGTTATTATCCCTCGTCTATATTAGAAGCCCATCTTTCTGAGTATGTTATACTAAAATATCATTAATCTTTAAAAGATAATATTCTTCTCAGTTAAGTGTGAAATACAAAAGTTCCTATATAATATGTAAATGAACGAAACAACGTTGTCATTACTACTTCATTCTTTTTCTTTATTAAAAAAGAAAAAGAAGAAAAAGCAAAACCTGTTTTTAGTTTGCTTTGGAGGAAAAAATCATGTGAACACATAAAGCTCATTCATACATCCAAGAAAGATTCCAAGCATAGGACAAAACAAAATCAACTCATGTCCCCCCCATATTTCTTTGCCGGTTTGTCCACACCATTCCTTGCTCAAAAGCTTTGTCCTTGCTTATTTAACACAAAAGGTCTCTTGATTGATTTGTGGGATTGTTCTTGTGGGCTTCCTAATTTCTTTCTTTGATATTTTTTCTTTCCTGATGTTTAAGTCAAGAGTCAAGCAATTATTATATGCAAGATATATAACTTACCTCCAAAAGTTTTATTTAATTATATATCTTTAATCTTTCTAATCACTATCTAATAATATATTCATATCAAAAGAAAGGAAGGTTACAGTAAAGCTCATCATCATCGGTCTGAAATTGCTCTAAACTTACACAACCAAGAGAGGATGTCTGATGCAGAGAAAGTTGAGTTCTCTTTGAAAGTAATAATGAACAAAGAAAAAACTAAGGTACTTTTTGCAGAAGTCAACAGTGATTTAGCAGACGTTTTGTTAAGCTTCCTGACGCTGCCATTGGGAACTATTGTGAGGCTACTGGAGAAGCACTACGGAGATGAGGCACCAGTCTTTGGAAGCTTAACCAGTTTGTACAAAAGTTTAACAGATCTTGATGATGTCCATTTCTGGACAGTGGGGGGTAAGCTGATGCTGCTCAATCCAAGAAGTTCTTTCCAAGATCAATGTCGAAAATTGGAACTCAATATAAATGATACTCAGCCCACCAAGTACTTCAATTGTGAAGATAGGAGTTGTCCCCATATTTTGGACTTTTTTAGCATGTACTATTGGTACTGCTAAATGCAAATGTGGGAAAACTATGAACAGAGAATTGGATGTAATAGAGTCCAAGGCTCTAGCTGCTGATGGTGATGAAGTTTTTACATTAAAAACCATTTCTTTCTTGATCAGCGATGATCTGAGGATGGTCCCTAATGTCACAAGATCCTTCATTCAAACTCTAAGCAATCTTGGTATTACGGACACGTATGGGGCTGAGCAAAGAACTGTGACTTTTGGATTTGATGAGGTGACCCTGTCCTAGTAATCTTTCTCAAATGCTTTATTTGTTGGATTTTTATATTTTACTATCTGATATTTGCTTTGCATCAGATTATGGATTTGCTCAGGGGATCACTTTTCCAGGACTCCACTAACTGAACTCATTCTCCACAAAAGACAGAAGAATTCAGCCTCAGCAAAATTTGAAACGAGTTCTACACTGCATCAGATTGATCAGAAGAAGGAAACTTCTAGAACTTAGGAGAAGATGATTTTGAAAGTCATGGTACAAAAGTCTACGAATAGGTTCTTGTTTGCTCAAGCAGAGGAAGCTTTCATAGATTTTGTTTTCAGTTTCCTCACTATCCCCTTAGGACGAGTTGAATCCCTTTTGGGCAGCAACAGTTGTCTTACAAATATAGATAATTTACACAGAAGCTCAGCCAATTTGAACAAGTATTTAAAGATTACAAAAAAAAGAATCCATTTAAGCTTCCTCCTATGTTACTATGTATCTTTCCAAGAACCAAATTTTTTCTCTCAGCCAACAAGGAACTCCTCAAATGTATTACGGTCATATTCAGAACCAAGAATGTTTTTCTACCAACAGAATCTACAGTCATCGTAATCCTTTGTATATTATTGATCTGAAAGGACAGGGAAGTTATGTTACGAGACCAAGAATGTATATGGTAACCGATGATTTAACTGTTACACCTTTTTGCATGTATTCAAGTCTTAGTATTCTCAATGGGATGAAGGTCCAGTTATCTGATGTCAAGGAAGTGGATACTGACATTGGGCTGGAAGAGGCAATGATTTAATCTTTCACCTCATTTTCCTTTAGAGAAATTATCTTTCCTGCTAATGAGACTCCTTTTGCTGCCACAGGCATTAAGCATACTGAAGGCATCTTTAACATTGACTTGTGCTTTAACCAATGGCCTCGGCTCCATTTTGCATAAACAACCAAAGCAGGAAGACTGAGTCTTAAGAGTCATTCTTATGTTTCTAATGTATTCTTCACTGGCATTCTTCTTTATCTCCCAGAGTTTGAGTCCGTATCCTTATTGGCCTTCCACTGGAAGTAATAAGTGTTAAAAGGGTTGTTTTAAGAAAGAATGAACTGTATAAGTGAGAGTGGCTAACTTTCTGCATTTGCTTCTACTTATATGTCCATTTGCATTATTGCAAAAATGCCCTAATCAAGAATGTACCAATAAGATTGAACATTCGCATCATTTTATATCCTAATGTCATGCCTCATGGAACAAGTGCTATATGAGGGCAAAAAGTTATGATAATTCAAATAAACAAGTCATTGTGTGCCTTTAGGGCCACAACAATATTTCACTTGGGAGTGTAGGTAATTTGTGCAGAAGCATAGCAAGTTGCAATGTGTGCCTGAAGACCCCAGTATATTAAGACAACAAGCTACTCAAACCCAAGCTTCCTAACATGTATCTTTCCAAGAAAAAGATTCTTTCTCTTACCGAACAAAGACCTTCACCACCATGCTATCTGTATTGGGAGTGTGATGTGCTGTCTGTATTGTGAGTATGATGGCAGAAAATATCTGTCTAATATCTTTAGCGACTGAACATCTCCAGTGTTTTTCAAGGACCCAAAAGGCAATGATAGTTATGTTAAGGGGCCAAGAATGTTCATGATAACTGATGGTTTAAATGTGATTACTTTATGTATGATTTCGAGAATTTCTATTCTGAACATGCTGAAAATCCTTTTAACTGATGTTGAGGAAAGGGCTGTTGAGGCTGGGATGGAAAAGGTAATGGTCTAAGGTCCCTGTCAGATATTGATGATGGTCATATGTTTGAAGGATGATTCTTGTTTTGTTTTTTTGCGGGGTTAAGAGTATAGAAGCATCTCTTACCTCGACTACTGCCTTATCCGATGCCCTGAATCTCATCTTAAGAAAACAAGTAAAACAAGAACACCGAGGCTGTGTTAAGGATTTTCATATGCAGCTTGGAATATAATTCGGCCTCATTGCACAAATTTTCAATGTGGAATCAGTATTTGTGATTATGGACTTTTTGGTTGCCATCGGTGTTTTACTGTTTAGCCAAATGGCATCATGCTTGCTTTTGGTACTCTTGCTGCATTGTTAATAATAAATTCCTGTGCTATCATTGAAGTAAATTACGTTTCTGTGAGATCAAAATCCTTTCAAATTATTGATTTTCATGCCAAGAATTTTGAATGTGGCATGTAATTGTGGGAGTTTAGGTCAATCGAACACGCTAAGGGAATATGGTAACAAGACCCATCCGAATGAAACTACATCAATAACATTGCTTTCCATGCTACCAGCGGAAGAGGGAAACTACATCTCTCTTTTAGATCAACTCTCAAGCACTTGCTCAAGCACAAAAGGGGAGGCTGCAGGTATTCCACACACCATCAGTCTGAAGTTTCTGAACTTGTACAACAAAGAAGATGGCTACCGCAGCAGAGGCAGTTAAGTTCTCTTTTATAAATAAAGAGAAAACTAAGGTACTATTTGCTGAACTGGATAGCCATTTTGCAGATGTTTTGTTAAGCTTCCTGTCATTGCAAGTGGGAACAATTGTGAGACTTCTGCAAAAGCACTATGCACCTGTCCTTGGAAGCCTCAACACTTTGTACAAAGGTTTAGCAAATCTTGATAATGCCCATTTCTGGACAGAGGGGGGCAAACTGGTGCTGCTTAGTCCAAGAAGTTCTTTCCAAGATCAATTTTCTAAACTGAAAATACAGATGATACCAAGTCGGACAAGTGTTTCATTTGTGCTGATCGGAAGTATGAGTATTCCAGAAATTCATATTTAACCATGTACTACGGTACAGCTAGAGGCCGGTATGGAAAAGAATGAATAGAGAAATCTGCATAACAGATTCAAACACTCCAGCTGCTGATTGTGATGAAGCTTTTACCATAGAAACAGTTTATTTCTTAATCAGCGATGATCTGAGGATGCTGCTGCCTAACAACGCGGGTTCCTTCATTCAAACTCTCAGCAATCTTGGCATTATGGATATAGATTGTGCTGAGCAAAGGACCATGGCTGTGGGATTCAATGAGGTGATCAGTATTGATTATGTTTAAAAACCAGAAAGATTTATCAGTTATGATAACTTAATTTTTTTTTTGATATCATGAAGTTCTACTACGAGTTGATTTTCACCTTTTAATAACAGTAGTCTCCACACTTTGCAAACTATCTCTGTGTCTTCTGATCCGTTTAACATCTTCATAAATCAGCAACGGTTTTTGGGCGGTAATACTTCACTTGGAAGTGTGGAAAATTTGCACAGAAGCACGGCAAGTCCCAAACTTTCTTTCATGTATCTTTCCAGGGGCCAGATTTTTCCTCTAACTGAACGTAGTTCGTTGCCACACTCTCCGAAGTGTGACCCTGATGGCACAAAGTATCTGTTTTCTACCTTCAGCGACAACTCTCCTTGTATGGATTTCATAGAGATGAAAAGCACTAAAAGTTATGTAAATGGGGCCGCAGATGTTTATGATAACTAATGACTTAACAGTGACACCTTTATATATGATTTCGAGCATTTCTATTCTGAATATGCTGAAAATCCCTTTTAACTGATTATGTACTCTTGCTGTATTGTTAATTCTACATGCCTATTGCCGTTTTGAAGTAAACTACCTTTTCTGTAAGATCAAAATTCCGGCTAACTAAAGATCGATATGCAAATGTGAAAATTTGTTATTCATCAATTTACATGTAGTATATTGGAATCAATGGTTGTGTGAGAAGGAAACACTTGAGTGCATATTGGTAATAATATATAATTTCATAAACTAATATGGAACTTCCAAGACTGAAGCTAAAACAGAAGGTTACATATTATAACTTGTAAGAATGATATAATAGTTGGCAATAGACAAAGATTTTACCCTGTCTGTGCATGTACTTTTAAAAGAGGATGGAGTTGAAAAAAGAAATTGATACTTCAAACACTTTTCCAAGAATTTTTTATGATTTAGATCAGTTTGGAGCTTGCGAAAAGTCTTCATCAGTTGAGCTCCAACTGCCCTGATCAATATACTCCTGCTGGAATATTCTGAAAGATTGATCCAAAACCTGTAAGGACAAATGCTGGTTTTGAGAATGAGTTCTTCACCTTCTCCGGCCTTTACTGCCTAACCTGAAAAGGGACAGCTAATGGGCCTTACTGTGCATGCATTTTGGTGCTTCAATCAATACGAGAAGTTTAAGGTTCATTAAAAGTTGAAAGAAGTGTTGAAATTTTCTAAAGGATGCAAATAAAGGTGGTGAAACCTAAAAACTACTTAAAATGATCGATTTTTCGTGCCAAGAATTCTGAATGTGGTATGTAGTCGTAGGAGTTAGATCAATGAGCACCGCTATGGGGAAATATGATATCAAAGCCAATCTCGACCAAACTACATCGACATCAATGCTTTCTATGCTACCAGCAGAAGAGGGACCTTCTTGACCATACTTCTTAATGGATGTTGGAGGATAACAACACTACTTCAGCTGACCATCTCTCTTTTGGATCAACTTTCAAGCACTTGCTTAAGAACTCCTTAGCTATGTTAGAAAGAGAAGCCATAATCTAAGGACCTGTTCTTCTACGTTTTGGAGATATTTTTTCCAACTCCCAAAAATATTTCAAAATGGAAGAACATTTCCCAATATTTATCCCAAAACAATAAAATATTTTATCTAAAAAACCCCCTCACAATTCACCCAAAAAAAACCTACACCCTAAAAAGCACGCCTACTCTCTTATTTTCTCATTCCATCTTTCACATAAATCATTCATTTATCACTATCTTATTTTACTCATATATATATTTACATATATGAAAATGCAATGCCCCTAAGCTTAATTTGGTCCCAAAAGCTTTGTTATTTACACATTGACTCTCTAACCTTCTTAATTTCAGTCAGTTAAGTCCAAACTGGTTTAATTTAAAGTTCTTAAGCTTTTATTTCTCTCACATTGACTCCCTAAACTTTATGATTTTAAACAATCAAGTCCTTTTCTTATTTACAATTCAAACCCTCTATTATAAATATTTAATTCTAAAATATTTAATTCTTGATTGTAACTAAATCAAACCCAAAATTAATCTAGCCAAACCTATCAATTTCACATTTTCCTATATTTTAGGATTTTAAAATTCGGGGTGTTACAGAAATATTAAAATTTTACTACTTAAAAATTCTAAAACTTATGTTTACAAAATTAATTAAAATAATCATCGAGAAAAGTAATTAAATTTAATAAATAATTTATTTATTAAATAATATATTAAATTAATTAAATTACTTATTAATTAAATAATATATTAATTATATTTAATATTATATTAATTATATTTAATATTTAATATATTAATTAAATATTATATTTATTCATTTAATAAATAATTAAAAATATTTTAATTTGATATAATAAATAAATTAATCTTCTTCAAAACATTAATCTTCATCAGATATTAATATTCACATTTATTTAAAATTATTATAAAAAATTAATTATAGTGTGATATTTATTTAATAACCTATTGAGTTTAATAAATTAATATTAATACAATTAAAATAATTATCAAGTAAATTAATTAAAATTAAGTAAAAAACTTTTTTATTGTTACTAAGTAATTTATTTATTAAATAATATATTAATTAAATAATGAGTCAAAGTAAATAACAACTTATTAAATTAATTAAATTACTTTATTTAATTATTTAAATAACTTATTATGTATATAATAATTATGTTCCATACTTCATGTATAACTAAATATTACGCTTATTTGGTTAATAAATAATTTAAGATGATTTAGTTTCATATAATATAATTTTTTTTTAATTTGATGAATCGTTATTAAGTTTTATATATTTTTTATTTTATTTAAATAAATAAATAATTTTTATTTATACATAAATTGTAAATAATAAATAGTTAAATAATTATATTTTAAGAATAAATAATAATTAGTTTATAATTAATGTACAATAATTAAATTTTGTTTATAAGCTGATATCAATAATTATGATACAATTATGATATTAGCTGATTTTTTATAATTAAGATATAATTATAAATTCATAAATAATTAATATTTATTAATAAATTCATAAAAATATAAATTTTAAAATAAAGCACCAATTGAATTAATTACACATCATTTTATTATAACAATATACCAATTATTACATATATATATATATACACACACACATCATCCAACTATAAACATATATACATATATAATATATTACATAAAAAATTACTTTCACCCTACAAACCCAACAAAAAAGCAATTGACTTGATATCAATAGTAAAATTTGTTTTCTCCCAAAACATAAAGAAATAAACAACTCATTTTCAAATTATTTTTCATGTTTCCCCAAAACAAAAACAAAAAACGCTTGGCACATTCTTTAAATTTTCTCCCAAAAACCCATTCCCCCAAAAAAATTTCTAGAAAATGGCCAAAACACAAGAAAACACGCCCTAAGGTGATTCACCAGAGAAATCCATTGGTTATACGTATACACTTAGTTGTGCCATTTTAACATATCTTTTATTTCATTCCTTGTTGCATTTTATTAATGCCACAAAAGGGTAAAATAGTGACATTTTTACCTTTAGCTACACCTACTAAATAGTATTTTTTAAAAATGTCATTATATATAAGAACGCCACTATAATATTGTATAAGTCGCACTTTTTAATGTCTTTAATGTACAATTTTGTTGTAGTGTAAGTAATATATATCTCAATATAACATATAATGTAACTTTCTTCATTAACATATATTTAGTATAAAACTATGAGTACATTATTGTTATGCTCAAATGAGAATAAAGGAATCAAATTCTACGTATATATTTATTTCGCACTGCTAATTCATTAAATAAATATTATTCAATTTGTTACGTTGTACATGTATTGACGGAATATTTAGCATCATTAGTATGTTTTCCACATGTACTATTTATGTTTTATTGTCTCTTTTGCTACATATGATGAATGCAACAACCTTAATATTATCTACAAAGAAAATTGTATTGTTTTGCATGACACAATTGACTCATGTATGCAAATGTGGACAAACAAACTTCATATGTCCCCAACGACACTTATATACAACATCTTATGTGATACTCTTTTATAACATATGTTACATGATTAATACATGATTTGTGTATATTTGCTGCAAAATAAATGAAAAGGAGCATATCCTAACCTACCTGGTGTCACCAATTTACACAATAATTAATGTACAATACACAAATCTGTTCAATGGTAACAAAACTAGCCTTCTCACAATATTACCCATCTTGTGCATATATTACAATACAAATAGTACAAATAATTGTACAACAAAAACAATATGGAAAATTATACAAGGTATGTAGTATTGATAATCATATATACAATGCAAATAGCAAATATGATTATACATATAATTAACAGTTAAAATCTTGTAACCTTGATAAGGAGTTGAAATTGCTAATATTTATGAATGACTACTTTTATATTGTCTTTTAATTTGAATTAGCAAAAGAAATATCTATTTGTAGTATATTAATTTCAAACATTCATGATTTGAATTAAATAAGTTGAAGTACTTATCTTTCGATTTATTAGAAAACCATCTCTCTAAAAATGTTTACCTAAAGTATCATTATATTTAAAAAAAAATAATATTTTTCTCAACAAAGTTTTAGAAAACAAAAGTTCCAATATAATGTAAATGAAGGAAACAACATTGTCACTACTACTACATTCATTTTCTTTACAAAAAAAGAGAAAGAAAAAAAAGCAAAATCTGCCTTTAGTTTGCTTTAGAGGAAAAAATAATGTGAACATGTACATAAAGCTCATTTATATGTCCAACAAAGATTCCTAACATTAGAGAGTGATAATGAGCTCAATAAAGGGGAGAATTAGGTCTAAGGGATGTTAATAAGTGGAAGTTTATCACAAAAAAAGTTTTTGCCTTCCAAAATACTTTAAATCTTTTGCAGAAAACAGTTTTAGGCGCTGATTGGAATTTTAAATAAATTCCAAAATACTTTAAATAGTATTTTTCGGATCAATTAAGTTTAGAACACAAAAATTCCAATATGATATAGATGGAGGAAACAACGTTGTTTCTACTACCTCATTCTTGCCTTTAGTTTGCTTCTGAGGGGAAGAAAATGTGAACACATAAAGCCCATTCACAACATCCGAGAAAGAATCCAAGCATTACATAGACTTTTCTGCAACCCCTCAACCATAGTACAAAACAAAAATCAACTCATGTCCCCCCCATATTTCTTTACTACTTTGTCACCACCAATCCTAGCTCAAAAGCTTTGTCCTTGCATGCTTACTTAACACAAAAGGTCTCTTGATTGATTTCTGGGATTGTTCTTGTGGGCTCCCTAATTTCTTTCTTTGATATTTTTTCTTTCTTCATGGTTAAGTCAAGAGTCAACTAATATGTTTTTTCTTTCTATCAAAGGAAGGAAGGCTGCAGAAAAAGCTTAGCATCACCATCATCTGTCCGAAAGTGCTCTTTATTATTGAAATATAAAAATGATTACAATCAAATTGAATTTATATTTATAAAAATCCCAAATTCAGAAACTTTCGTACGAATCATATAATAAAATAAATTATACCTTCAGAAACACTAATGAAAGTGCAAAAAACAGCAATCATGAAAAAGAATGAGAGAAAATAGATGAAAACTTTGCACTGATTGAAATGAAAGCAGAGGGATTTCATGGAGTGCAGACTTGAATTATGTATTTCTACAAAACATTGATTTCTCTTTTAATTCTTGATTGGTACGACTTTTTTGTTTTTATTCGATTCAATAGCAATATATATTTGTTGAAACCCTTAGGAGGATCTATTGCGCAAACAATGAAATAATAGTAAAGTAATTCAATGTAAAGTGACAACAAGATTTAACGTGGTTCGGCGATGTGCCTAATCCACCCGACAAAGAAAAGGAATTTTATTGATCTCAAATCAAAGTGCAAGTACAAACTTGAATCCCACAAATCTCACGAAAACACCTGACACCCTCGTTCTAAACTCCGTCTTGAGAGAATTACTCAAAAGCAGTAAAGAAGCCCTTGTGTTATGTTCGTGATAATTTTTTCGAAAGAAAAAACTAATATTTATAGTCAAAAAATTACTTGACTACTTTACCTAGAATTAGGAAACCCAATACAAGAAGGAGTCCTAATTCTAGTCAAACTTGGTCTCCTTGTCAAATTTACCTCAATTTCAAGGCAAAATCAACAATTCTCCACCTTGACTTGAAATTCCCATTCATCTTCTTTGTCCCTGCCCCCAATAGGGCCTGTTATCTGAGTCTGCAAATATTAATCAAATCCAAGCAATGCTCGAATTTGATTCCTGGAACAGCCTTAGTCAACATGTCTGCCGGATTATCCTTAGTCCCAACTTTGTCAACCAACGTGACTCCTTGGGACACCATATCCCGAACAAAGTGATACCTCACATCTATGTGCTTTGTTCTCTCATGAAATGCTTGATTCTTTGACAAGTGTATGGCACTCTGACTGTCACAAAATACCTTAGTGATCTCAGAAGTCATACCCATATCATCGATCAGCCCTTTTAGCCAAATGCCTTCTTTAGCGCCTTCAGCTAAAGCCATGTACTCAGCTTCTGTTGTGGACAATGCAACTGATGACTGCAAAGTCGCCTTCCAGCTAACCGTACAACTTGATACACAAAACACATAGCCCGTCATGGACCTTCTGCTGTCCAAATCTCCTGCATAGTCCGCATCCACATAGCCAAGAATTCTTGTAGTAGAATTCGACTGACTATACCTCAAACATCTGCCTGCAGAGCCTCTCAAATACCTCATGATCCATTTCACAGCCAGCCAATGAGTCTTTCCTGGCTTGTGCATATACCTGCTCACAACACTAACTGCATGTGAAATGTCTGGCCTAGTGCACACCATGGCATACATCAAGCTACCCACTGCACTAGCATAT
The DNA here is from genome assembly GCA_018894105.1 of Jacaranda mimosifolia. Classification (NCBI taxonomy): domain Eukaryota; kingdom Viridiplantae; phylum Streptophyta; class Magnoliopsida; order Lamiales; family Bignoniaceae; genus Jacaranda; species Jacaranda mimosifolia. The sequence goes on along the minus strand of CM032118.1, from coordinate 2,114,788 downwards.
GGCACATTTGACATGTGCTCCACCTCTTCCTCAATACTCGGTGATAGATCTGATGAGAGCCTGAAATGAGCTGCAAGTGGCGTACTAACTGGCTTGGACTTATTCATCCCAAATCGCTCAAGTACTTTCTCAATGTAATGTTGTTGAGACAAGTACAACAATCCTGCGTGTCTATCCCGGATGATCTCCATGCCCAGAATCTTCTTTGCACCGCCCAAATCCTTCATCTCAAATTCTTCACTTAACTGAGCTTTTAATTGGTTGATCTCAGATATGTTTCTAGAGGCAATCAACATATCATCAACGTACAACAGCAAATATATGAGAAGGCTATCACTACAAATTTTGTAATATACACAACAATCAAATTTGCTTCTAGTATATCCTATCTTGGTAATAAAAGTATCAAACCTTTTATACCACTGCCTGGGAGACTGCTTCAAGCCATATAATGACCTCTTCAAAAGACATGCTTGATTTTGTTTCCCGGAAATAACGAATCCTTCTGGTTGACTCATGTAGATTTGTTCCTCCAACTCACCATGCAAAAACGCTGTTTTCACATCCATCTGCTCCAGTTCCATATCAAACAGAGCAACCATGGCAAGTAAAACACGAATGGAAGTATGTTTTACAACTGGGGAGAATACTTCATGAAAGTCAACTCCCTCTCTCTGAGTAAAACCCTTAGCAACCAATCGCGCCTTGTATCTAGCATCTTCAACACCAGGAATTCCTTCTTTCTTCTTGTAGATCCATTTGCAACCTACAATTTTCTGCCCTTTAGGTACATCAACCAGCTCCCATGTGCTATTTTTATGTAGAGACTCCATCTCTTCACTCATAGCTGCAACCCATTTATCAGAATCTGGCCTGAAAATTGCCTCTTTGTATGAGACTGGATCATCTCCTACAAACTCCTCAGCTGAACTCAAAGCATAAGCTACCAAATCCAAGTAAGCATACCGTTGTGGTGGTTTGATCTGCCTCCTCTCCCTATCGCGAGCTAAGCGATAATTTTGTAGTGGTTCATTTTCCTGCTGTTGATTAGGTGGTAATGTGCTCTCACCAGCTTCATCTACCACCTTCTGTTTCCCCTTTGAAACTTGTGGAGGATCAATATGAATCTCCACCTTCTCCTTAACGCCCTGTTGACCGCTTTCCTGCTGCTCTACCTTCTTCATCATTGCAGACTCATCGAATGTCACGTCCCTGCTGATAATCATCTTGGAGCCCTTGTCATCATTACACCACAAACGATAACCTTTGACTCCATCTGCATAGCCTAGAAATATGCACTTCCTAGCCCTTGGCTCAAGCTTCCCATCCCGGACATGAGCATAGGCTGGACACCCAAATACTCTTAGATTTGAGTAATCAGCAGGAGACCCAGACCAAACTTCCATTGGTGTCTTGCAGTCCAAAGCGGTTGATGGTGACCTATTCACCAAATAACAAGCAGTGTTAATTGCTTCTGCCCAAAAATCCTTGGACAATCCGGCGTTAAAGAGCATGCATCTAGCTCTTTCCAAGATAGTCCTGTTCATCCGTTCTGCAACTCCATTCTGCTGTGGTGTATGTACAACTGTGCGATGCCTCACAATTCCTGCCTTCTCACAGAATTCCTGAAATTCCTTGTTGCAGAACTCCAATCCGTTGTCAGTCCTCAAGCGCTTGATCTCCTTTCCGGTCTGCTTCTCAATTAAGGTCTTCCATTGCTTGAAGTTGACAAACACCTCATCCTTATGCTTCAGCATGTACACCCATACTCTCCGTGAGAAATCATCTATGAATGTCAGCATGTACCTTGCACCTCCCTTTGAAGGGACTTGAGAAGGCCCCCAAAGATCTGAGTGAATGTAATCCAAGGTACCTTTGGTCCTATGAACTGCAGTACCGAATTTCACCCTATGTTGCTTGCCTAGCACACACTGCTCGCAGAAATCCAGTTCTCCAGTCTTCTCTCCGCAAAGCAAACCTCGTTTGCTCAGTTCTGACATTCCCTTTTCACTCATATGCCCAAGTCGCATATGCCAGAGTCTCGTAGTATTATTGACTGACGAAGAAACCGCTGCAGTACCAGAAATCGTGTTTCCCTACAATATGTAAAGGCCGTTCCGCTTTTCTCCCTTCATGATAAGCAATGCACCTTTGGAAACCCGCAGAACTCCATCTCGAGCTCTGTACTCACAACCATTCTTGTCCAGAGTACCTAGCGATATCAGATTTTTCTTCAGATCTGGAACATGACGCACATCTGTTAGGGTCCTTACTATCCCATCATGCATCCTGATACAAACTAAGCCAATTCCTACAACCCTACAAGAAGCATCATTTCCCATAAGCACCTTACCACCATCAAATTTTTGGTATGTGGTAAACCAATCTTCTCTTGGGCACATATGGTAGGAGCAGCCACTATCCAAAATCCATTCAGAGCTTAGTAAAGTTTCAGCAACGTTGAGAACAAGCCCATCATCAGACTCATCCTCAACAATTCCTGCGACATCATCCCTTTTCTGATCAGAAGTTTCATCTGCATCCTTCGCCTTTCCTCGTTCCGGACAATTCCGTCTCCAATGCCCCTTTCCACCGCACCTAAAACATTTGTCACCATTTCTAGGCTTGGTTCGAGACTTCGATCGGCCTCTACTCCTTCCCCTTTCTCTTGGTCTCCCTCTTGCCACCAATCCTTCCCCACTTTCACCATCGTTGCTGCCCAGGACATGTTTTCTCAACTCGTTGGAATTCAATGAGGCCTTCACATCCTCCATTGAAATCGTATCTCTCCCGTACAACAAAGTAGTAACCAAGTGCTCAAAAGATTTTGGCAGAGAACACAAGAGAATTAAAGCTTGATCCTCATCATCAATTTTGACATCTATACTAGCGAGATCCAAAATCACCTTATTGAAAAAATCAATATGTTGAGTAATAGATGTACCTTCCTTCATTCTCAATGTGTATAGTCGCTGTTTCAAATACAGCCGATTTGTCAGGGACTTCGTCATATATAGACTCTCCAGCTTCTTCCATAAATCTGCTGGCGTACTTTCCGTGGCGACCTCTCTCAGTACGTTATCCGCCAATGATAACACCAGAGTACCGTAAGCCTTCGCCATGAACTCATCTTTCTCTTCGTCCTTCAGCGTTTCCGGCAAGAAATCTCTGCCCTTTAACGTTCTCTATAATCCTTGTTGACACAGGAGGGCGTGAACCTTCATTTTCCACAGCCCAAAGTCGTTCTTCCCATCGAATTTCTCTACCTCGTACTTCATTCTTGACATCTGATCCAACCTGCTCTGATACCAGTTTGTTGAAACCCTTAGTAGGATCTATTGTGGAAACAATGAAATAATAGTAAAGTAATTCAATGTAAAGTGACAACAAGATTTAACGTGGTTTGGCGATGTGCCTAATCCACCCGACAAAGAAAAGGAATTTTATTGATCTCAAATCAAAGTGCAAGTACAAACTTGAATCCCACAAATCTCACGAAAACACCTAACACCCTCGTTCTAAACTCCGTCTTGAGAGAATTACTCAAAAGCAGTAAAGAAGCCCTTGTGTTATGTTCGTGATAATTTTTTTCGAAAGAAAAAACTAATATTTATAGTCAAAAAATTACTTGACTACTTTACCTAGAATTAGGAAACCCAATACAAGAAGGAGTCCTAATTCTAGTCAAACTTGGTCTCCTTGTCAAATTTACCTCAATTTCAAGGCAAAATCAACAATATTTTTTAATTTAATACAAGATAGAGAAGAATGTAGTAGAGTTTTCGATAGTAGAAATGGTAGGACTATTAATAAATGTTGTCCTTCTCTTATGTTTTTCTTAGGAATGTGATCAATTTATAACTAATTGCCTAATACGAGATATCTTTTTATTTTTTTATTTTATTTTTTGCTTGCCGAATTAGAATGAAAAAGATTAGTATAACCTATGAGTTTCAAATGGGTGAGTTGGATTGGGTTTAGTTTGGATTTACGTGGGTTGGGTTGGATTTGAAATAGTTCCAATAGAAAATAAAAAAAAATTGATTTAATTTACTTATTCCAAAAAATTAATTCAAAAGATCATAATAATATTATTATGCCTACTACACTTTATTTAATATACAATTTTATAACATAATGATATGATTTATTAAAGTAATTAAATTTTTTGAATAGACCTATTTTGGACCAACTTAAAACTCATTTTGAACTCAAATTTGATAAAATCCATCTAAAACCTAACCCGTTCAAAACCATTTCTGAAATGTTGAGTCCAACCCAACCTAAAACCACATGAGTTGGGTTGAGCCCACGGATTTTAACCAAAATTGACACCCATAATACAACCCATTATCCAATAAAAAAATGGGCGTAAGTTAAAATGAAAGTAATATGTTTTTTCTATTTATACATACACGCACATTAAAAGTTCACTCAAACTCGAACCCCAAACCCCTCACATTATGTGGAGACTTATACTATTGGCCCACATACTACTTCACTAAAATCAAACTATGAAAGTAGTGTCATTGCGAAAAACTCAAATATTTGGTTTTAAAAGGGGAGGAAAAAACAGAGGGGGGAAAAAAATAAAAAAACTCAGTCAGTGGGCTACTGGGCGTGCTTTTAAAAGGGGAGGCTGCAGAAAGTTCATACGCTACCCTTGGTTTCCATTTTACATATTGTCACGTTTACAGTCAAGAGGATGGCTGCTGGGGCTGAGGAAGTGAAGTTCTCTTTGAGAGTTAGCATAAATAAAGAGAAAACTAAGGTACTTTTTGCTGAAATTGATAGCGATTTTGCAGATGTTTTGCTAAGCTTCCTGACGTTGCCATTGGGAACTATTGTGAGACTTCTGGAGAAGCACTATGGAGATGAGGCACCTGTCCTTGGAAGCTTGAGAACTTTGTACAAAGGTTTAGCAGATCTTGATAATGTCCATTTCTGGACAGAGGGGGGGGGGGGGGGTTAAGCTGATGCTGCTCAATCCAAGAAGTTGTTTCCAAGATGAGTGTTCTAAACTGAAACTCAATATAGATGACACTGAGCCCACCAAATACTTTACTTGTGAAAGCTGTGTTAAGGGCCAGATAAGCCTGTACTATGATAATGCGAGATGCTCCTGTGGGAGATCAATGAAGAAAGAATTATTCATGAATAAGCGAAATGTTAAAGGCATCGCTGGTGATGGTGGAGTTTTCACCAAGAGACACAATTTCTTAGTCACCGATGATTTGCGAATGGCACCTAATTTAACAGGATCCATTTTAGAAACTCTCAGCAATCTTGGCATTTCAGACACATGCGGGGCCGAGATAAGGACTGTGGCTGTAGGCTTCAATGGGGTGAGTTTATTAATTTCTTGGCATTCTCTTTAAAGTTTAAACAATCTGTCTTACCAGCCATTTGATTTCTTTTTTGCTTCAGGTTATGGATTTGCTCAAGGCATCTTTATTTTCTCAGAGACTCAGACTCCACTAACAGACCTCATCCTCAAAAAGAAGGACTCTTCCACAGCAAAATGTACTAGTGTAGTACTGCATACGATGTTGCTAGAAGCTGCAGCTTCTAATGCTAAGAAGATGATCGTGAAAGCCATGATACAAAAATCGACTAATAAGTTGTTGTTTGCTCAAGCTGACCGAGATTTTGTTGATTTTCTTTTTAGTTTGCTCACAATTCCCCTAGGAGCAGTTGTGCACCTCTTGGGCGGCAACAATATTTCACTTGGGAGTGTAGGCAATTTGCGCGTAAGTATATCATGTGCGATCAGTTCTTGAAGAACATAGGTATTAGGGCTCATCTACTCAACCCTCAGCTAGCCCCCATGTATCTTTCTAAGAACCAGATTTTTGCTCTTACTGAACAAAGACCTTCACTACCGATACTTCTGTCTTTGAAAGACCAGAAAGGCAATGATGATAGTTATGTTAAGGGGCCAAGAATGTTTAATGTAACTGATGATTTGACAGTGACACCTTTATGCATGATTTCGAGCATTTCTATTCTGAACAGGCTGGAAATCCCTTTGACTGATGTTGAAGAACAGGCGGTTGAGATTGGGAGGAAAGAGGTAATGGTTTAAGGTCCCTATCAGATACAGATGATGGTTCATATATATTTATATTCATATGATGATTCTTGTTTTGTTCTTTTGCAGGGTTTAAGACTATTAGAAGCATCTCTTACCTCGACCACAGCCTTATTCGATGCCCTGAATCCCATGTTAAGGAAAAAAGCAAAGCAAGAACACTGAGACAACATCACAAGAAGTTCATGCTTTCTCAAGTATTTTGACATGCAGCTTGTAATTAATTTCACTGCCTCATTTCTAAAAAATTTCCACTGGAATCAGTATTTGTAATTATGGACTATTTGGCTGCCACATTAGGCTTCAACTAGTCAAATGGTATCGTGCTTGTTTTCAATAGTACATATCTGTTGCTGCGTTTGAATTCAACTAACCTTCTACGAGATCAAAACCCAACTTGAGTCATGATCTTTTGTCCAGCCAATCTCGAAAATACTTCTTGACAACTTGAAATAATGCTGGGGATTGCACCATTGACTGTGAGAATGGCTTTTAAAATGAAATCCTTTTGTCATGATAGTACTAAATTACTTGTTCATCTCTTCATGTACCTTAAAAAGGGACAAAATTGAAAAAGAGATCGGTACCTGAAAAGTTTTGGCTGTGAGAGTAGTAGCCAACTTCTAAGGAAAACGTTTCATTTTGGCACCTAATCTACCTGCTAATCAAAATTAACTAAAAAGTTGCTAAAGTGTTATTTAAAAGAACAAGAAAAAGAACTGTACAAAATGAAAATGGATTTTTCTATAAGACAAAAAGCCTTGTCCTTGCTTACTTAACACCCAAGATCTCTTGATTGATTTGACTTTTCTTCTACGTACATGACTTTTCTTCTACCCCTCAATCATAGTACAAAACAAAAATCAACTCATGTCCCCCCATATTTCTTTACTACTTTGTCACCACCAATCCTTGCTCAAAAGCCTTGTCCTTGCTTACTTAACACCCAAGATCTCTTGATTGATTTGTGGGATTGTGCCTTTGGGCTTCCTTTCTTTCTTTGATATTTTTTCTTTCTTCATGGTTAAGTCAAGAATCAACTAAAATTGTAGGTAACTTACCTCCAAAAGTTTTAATTATGTATCTTTACTTTTTCTAAATTGAATATCACTATCTAATGATATAATTCATATCATAAGAAAGGAACGCAGCAGAAAATCTCATCATCATCTGTCTGAAATTGCTTTGAACTTATACAACCAAGAGAGGATGTCTGATGCAGAGGAAGTTGAGTTCTCTTTGAAAGTTATGATGAACAAGAAGAAAACTAAGGTACTTTTTGCAGAAGTCGACAGCGATTTTGCAGATGTTTTGTTAAGCTTCCTGACGTTGCCATTGGGAACAATTGTGAGGCTACTGGAGAAGCACTTTGGAGATGAGGCACCTCGCTTTGGAAGCTTAACAACTTTGTATAATAGTTTAGCAGATCTTGATGATGTCCATTTCTGGACAGAGGGGGCGAAGCTGATGCTGCTCAATCCAAGAAGTTCTTTCAAAGCTGAATGCCGTAAACTGAAGCTCAATATAGATGACACTCAGCCAACCAAATACTTCTTTTGTGAGGATGGGAATTGTTACAGTAGTTGGTATGTCTCTCTTGGCATGTATTATGGTACTGCAAGATGCCCCCGTTGTGGGAAAACAATGAACAGAGAAGCAGGCATAAGAAATTCCAATCAAGCTGCTGGCAATGATGGAGTTTTTACGATAAAAACAGTATCTTTCTTAATCGGCGATGATCTGCGGATAGTGCCTATCGATGCAGGATCCTTCATTAAAACTCTCAGCAATCTTGGCGTTACGGACACGGTTGGCGCTGAGCAAAGAACTGTGACTGTCCGATTCAATGAGGTGATCAGTCTTGATTCTGTTTTTAACAATCTTTATTAAACACTGTATACAATCTCATATTTGTTTGCATCAGGTTATGGATTTACTCAAGCTTTCGCTGCTTTCCGGGACACCACTAACTGACTTCGTTCTCCAAAGAACTGACTCCACCATGATAAAATCTGAACCAGGTGTTTTAGTGTGTCAGATTGAGAAAAGCGAGAAAACGGATACTTCTCAATCTGAGAAGATGAGGTTGAAAGTCATGGTACAAGAATCAACCAATAGGTTCTTGTTTGCTCAAGCAAAGGAAGACTTAATAGAGTTTCTTTTCAGTTTCCTTGCCATCCCATTAGCAGGAGTTGAACGGCTTTTGGGCAGTAAAAGTTGTCTAAAAAATATAGATAACTTGTACAGCAGCTCAGCCAATAACGACTTTCTGAAAACTGGTGGTATATTAGTACCCGAGCTTCCTCCTAAGTATCTTTCCAAGAACCAGCTTTTTTCTCTCAGCGAACAAAGAACTCCACAACTGTACTGCTATGACCGAGATAATGTCTCTTACAAAAATTATGGGTATGGTAATGGTAAGCCTTTGGATTTTATTGACCTGAAAGGGGAGGGAAGTTATGTTATCGGACCAAGAATGTATATGGTAACCGATGATTTAACTGTTACGCCTTTGTCTGTGTCTTCAAGTCTTCGTATTCTCAATGGCATGAAAATCCAATTATCAGATGTCAAAGAAGTGGATATTGACATTGGGCTGGAAGAGGTAATGATTTAATCTTTTCTCTCATTTTCCTATAGAGAAATTATCTTTCCTGCTTATGAGACTCCTTTTGTTGCTGCAGGCATTAAGCATACTGAAGGCATCTCTTACGTCGACTTGTGCTTTAACCAATGGCCTCGGCTCCATTGTGAATAAACAACCAAAGCAGGAAGACTGAATCTTAAGAGTCGTTCTTATGTTTCTAGTGAATTTTGTCATGGCATTTTTCTTTATCTCCCAGAGTTTGAGTCAGTATCTTTATTGGCCTTCTAATGTAAGTATTCAATTAAGTGTTATAAGCGCCATCTTGAAAGAGAATGGACTGTATAAGTGAGAGTGGCTTTCTGCATTTGCTTTTATGTAATCGTTTATTTGCATTATTCTAAAAATGCCCTGATCAAGAATGGATTAATAAGATTGAACATTCTTGTCATTCTATATCCCCATGTCATGCCCCATGGAACAAAGGCTATATGAGGGCAAAAAGTTATGATAATTCAAACAAACAAGTTGTTGTGTGCCTCTAGGCCACAACAATATTTCACTTGGGAGTGTAGGTAACTTGCGCAGAATTATAGCAAGTTTCAATGAGTAACCTAAGCTTCCTAAAATATATCTTTCCAAGAACCAAATTCCTTCTCTTACTGAACAAAGACCTTCACCACCGTGCTATCGGTATTGTGAGTATGATGGCAGAAAATATCTGTCTAATATCTTTAGTGACCGAACATCTCCTGTGTCTTTCAAGGACCCCAAAGGCAATAATAGTCATGTTAAGGGGCCAAGAATGTACATGATAACTGATGGCTTAAATGTGACACCTTTGTGTACCATTTCTATTCTGAACAGGCTGAAAATCCCTTTAACTGTTGAGGAATGGGTGGTTGAGATTGAGATGAAAGAGGTAATGGTTTAAGGTCCCTGTCAGATATAGATGATGGTTCATATGTTCGTAGGATGATTCTTGTTTTGTTTTTTGCAGGGTTTAAGAATATTTGAAGCATCTCTTACCTTGATTACTGCCTTATCGGATGCCCTCAATCCCATCTTAAGGAAACAACCAAAGCAAAAACACTGAGACTGTGTTAAGGATTTTCATATGCAGCTTGGAATATAATTCAGCCTCATTGTCCAAAATTTCAATGTGGAATCCGCATTTGTAATTATGGACTATTTGGTTGCCAATCCGTTGTTTTATTGTTTAGCCAAACAGGGTCATGCTTGCTTTCGGTACTCTTGCTGTATTGTTAATAATATATTCCTACGCTGTCTTTGAAGTAAACTACCTTTCTGTGAGATCAAAATCCCAGCTAACTAAAGATCTATATCTCAGAGGATGGAGACGAAAAAAGAAATTGATACTTAAAAACCATTTTCCCAGAAATCTTTCAGGGTGTTGGGTTTTATTTTCATCCGAAAATAAAAATTAAAAACTATCACTTTCTCCTTATTTTCACTCAAATTATTTCTATTTTCAATTTCAAACTTTTTATAAACCTATCATATTATTCTATTATCACATCAATCAAATTCAAATTTGATTTGACATAAAGTATCAATTATTATTTTAAAGTTAATAAAAAATATATATATTTTTAAAATATACATATTCTTAAACATAAAAAAAATATAAATCAACCATCTTTTCAATTCTATACAATTTTTAATCATTACTTTCCAACAAATCATCCAAACACATTTTCATTTCCATTTCAAATCTATAATGAACTTTTGAACTTTTAGAAATGGCTAGAAATTGGAAAGGGCTCTGGAAATAAAACCAAACGAGGCCTTTGTGATTTAGATAATTTTGGAGCTTGCGAAAAATCTTCATAAATAGAGCTCCGAATGCCCTTATTAAAATACTTCTGCTGGAATAGAGCTCCATATATTCTGTGAATGTAAAACCCTTTACATATGTAATATATGGAATTAATATGGCAAAACGTTGGCAAAAGCCCACTTTCGGTGCTTAAGTCAATATAAGAAGATTGAGGTTCATTTAGAAGTTAAAAGTGACGAAATTTTCAAAAAGATGCAAATAAAGGTGAAAGCTGAAAACTATCTCAAATGATTGATTTTCATGCCAAGAATCTTGAATATGGTATGTAATTATAGGAGTTTAGGTCAATTGATCACGCTAAGGGAATATGGTAACAAGCCCCATCCCAATGAAACTACATCAATAACAATGCTTTCCATACTACCAGCGGAAGAGTGAAACTACATCTCTCTTTTAGATCAACTCTGAAGCACTTGCTCAAGCACAAATCAGGTCTGATTTGGGTAAAAAATTGATAGGACATAGTAAGATGCAGAGTCCTTCCATCTCCTTAGAATCTGCTCCACAATATTAACTCATGATTAGTTGTGGATTACATAAAATGGGACAAAAAAAAATGCAGTTCTTTCTTAATCAGCGATAATCTGAGGATGCTGCTGCCTAATGAAGCGGGTTCCCTCATTCAAACTCTCAGCAATCTTGGCATTATGGATATAGATTGTGCTGAGCAAAGGACCGTGACTGTGGGATTCAATGAGGTAATCGGTATTGATTATGTTTCAACAATGCTAACTGACCTTTTCTTTGACTGTCTCATATTTGTTTGAATCAGATTATGGATTCGCTCAAGGGATCATTACTTTCTTGGATGTCAGTTCTAACTGACCTCATTCTCCACAAAAGCCAAAATGACTTTGACATAGCTACTTTACTGCATCATATTAAGAAAGAATAAACTTTAAACCCTGAGAAGAAAGATGTGGCTTCTAACCCTCAGAAGACACGTTTGAAAGTAATGGTACAAAAAGCTGAAAATAAGTTCTTGTTTGCTCAAGCATAGGAAGATTTTGTACTTTTTCTTTTCAGTTCACTCACCAACCCATTAGCAGGAGTCGAAAGGTTTTTGGGCAGTAACAGTTGTCTTAAAAATATAGATAATTTGTACAGAACCTCAGCCAATTTGAACAAGTATCTAACGACTACAAAAAACAATCTATTTAGTCCGAAGCTTCCTCCTATGTATCTGTCCAAGAGCCAGATTTTTCCTCTCAAACAAGGAACTCGTAAATTGTATCCTGGTGAACTAAAACTTCCAGAACTATATTTCTAGCTTTTATCGTATTTTACGATAGAGAAATCATCTTTTCATGCTAATTTGTATGATTCATTTCATTGACGCAGGCTAAAAGCATACTGAAAGCATCTCTTACGTCGACATGTGCCTTAACTGATGGTCTGATCAGTTCTATATTAAAGCAACCAAAGCAGGAATACTGAGTCTTAAGTGTCATTCTTGACGTTTAATTTCTCCAGGCCATTGATGTTTTTGATACATTTTTCTATGGCATTCTTCTTTATCTCCCAAAGGTTTCGGCTCTGAATCAGTATGCCAAGAAAAAAAAAAAAAAAAAGATGAATGGTGTGCATGACATTTTCTTCTTTGCTTGTTTAAGTTCTGTATCAAACAGAGTACAAAAGAATGAACAGTGGATGCATTTCTTGATTTACACTTGGGACTCCCCCAAACTGATCGTTCCCGTACATTTATGCAAGTACATAAGGACCCAAAGAGCCATGGAAGCTGTGTTTAAAAAAACCTGGAAGAGTTATCATTTATGATAATGAATTTTATTTTGATGTCATGAAGTTCCAGTACGAGTTGAGTTTTCACCTTTTAATGATAGTCTGCACACTTCGCAAACTATCTCTGTCTTCTGATCCTTTTAACAAATTCACAGATGAGCAACGGTTTTCCATTGCTCCAGTATTTAAGCCAACTGTGCTTACATCTTGGGAAAAAGGCATCCAAAGCATGAATACTCAGTCTGATCTGTTGCTTTAGTTAATATTCAGGCTTACATGTAAATTTCTAGTGGCACATTGTTAGGCATTTTCTCCAGGCTGTGGATGTTTCAATATGTTTTTGTTAATATCATTCTTCTTTATTTCCCAGCTTCTAGGCTTTGAATCAGTATGTCTAGAAGAAAAGAATTCACCTTCTAATATGAGCACTTAACGAAAGTTTATGAGCCTAAGTAAGAAAAGTAAGAGTGAGTTCATGAAAATTTCAACAGATCTGGCTTCAACTTCTCTATGTGATTCTTGAAATTGGGCTCCCTACTAATTACAATGTTTTTTTATCTGCAGCTTTATATTAACATTTTTATTTGAGTATATTTGTACCTAGAGTCTGAAAATTCCCTGATCAAGCATGCACTAAAATAGACTGGACATTCTTGCCGCTCTATATCCTGCTGTCATGGCCCATTGGACGACAGTGATTTTGTAAATTTTTTCAGTTTGTTCATCATTTTCTTAGGAGAAGTTGTACACCTTCTGGGTGGTAACATTTCACTTGGGAGTGTAGATAATTTTCACAAGAGCATAGCAAGTTTCAATGGGTGTTTGAATTCCCAGAGATATAAACCATTGCTTTATTATTTATATTGTGACTCTGATGGCAAAAACTGTCTTGTCTTACACTGATGGCCGTGTCAATGTCGATTTCAAAAGTGAAACAACCAAAGCAAGAAGACCAAGGCGTTAAGGATTTTCATATGCAGCTTGCAATATAATTCTCACTCATTGCCGAAATTTTCCATGTGGAATAAGTATTTGTAATTATGGACTATTTGGTTGCCATCAGTTGTTTTAGTATTTAGCCAAATGTTATCATGCTTGCATTCAGTGTTGCCATACTGTTAATACTACGCATCTATTTCTGTCTTTGAAGTAAACTACCCTTTCTGTGAGATCAAAATTCCAGCTAACGAGAGATTGATATCTGTAAATGTTTAAATTTGCTGTTCATCAATTTTCATGATGTATATTGGAATCAATGGTTGTGTGAGAAAGAAACACTTGAGTGCATATTGGCAATAATATATAATTCATAAACTAATACAGAATTTCCAAGACTGAAGCAAAAACAGAATGTTACATGATTAGTTTTCATAATAACTTACAACTTACAAGAATGATAATAGCTGGTAATAGGCACAGATTGTTCCCTGTCTTTACAGGTCCTTATCCAAGAAATCTTTATGATTTAGATCATTTTGGAGCTTGTGAAAACTCTTCACCAGTTGAGCTCCAAATGCCCTGATCAATATACTCCTGCAGGAATACTCTGAAAGATCCAAAACCTATTAGGAAAAATGCCGGTTTTGAGAATGAGTAATTCATCTTCTCCGGCCTTACTGCCTAACCTGAAAACGGACAGCAAATTAATGGGCTTCATTGTGCATGCTTTTGGTGCTTCAATCAATATAATAAGTTTGAGGTTCATTACAAGTTAAAAGAAAGTGTTGAAATTTTCATAAGGATGCAAATAAAGGTGGTGAAACCTAAAAACTACTTAAAATGATTGATTTTTTCATGCCAAGAATTTTGAATGTGGTATGTAGTCGTAGGAGTTAGATCAATAGAGCACCGCTATGCGGAATATGATAACAAAGCCAATCTCGACCAAACAACATCAACATCAATGCTTTCTATGCTTTTAGCGGAAGAGGGACCTTCCTGACCATACAATGTAACAAATTGAATAATATCTATATGCCTACCTATTATGAATCCAACAACCTTAATATTATCTACAAAGAAAATTGTATTGTTATGTATGACACAATTGACTCATGCATGCAAATGTGGACAAACTTACTTTATATGTCCCCAATGACACTTATATACAACATCTTCTGTGATACTCTTTTATAACATATGGCACATGATTAATACAGTATTTGTGTATATTTGCTGCAAAATAAATGGAAAAAAGCATGTCCTGGTGTCACCAATCTACACAATGATGTACAATACACAAATCTATTCAATGGTAATAAAACTAGCCTTCTCACAATAGTACCTATATTGTTGCATAAATTACAATACAAATATTACAAATAATTGTACAACATAAACAATATGGAAAATTATACAAGATATGTAGTATTGATAATCATACAATGCAAATAGCAAATATGTGTATACATAAAATTAACAGTTAAAACCTTGGAACATTGATGTAGATTTGAAATTGCTAATTTTTATGAATGCTCTTACTATGGATGGATATGATACTAGAAATAGACTATTTTTATATTGTCTTTCAATTTGAATTAGCAAAAGAAATATCTATTTGCATTATATTAGTTTCAAACATTCATGATTTGAATTAAATAAATTGAAGTACTTATCCTTCGATTTATTAGAAAACCATCTCTCTAAAAATGTTTACCTAAAATATCATTATGTTTAAAAAATAATATTCTTCTCAATAAAATTTTAGAACACAAAAGTTCCAACATAATGTAAATGAAGGAAACAATTTTGTCACTACTACTTCATTCATTTCCTTTACAAAAAATGAAAAAGAAGTAAAGCAAAACCTGCCTTTAGTTTGCTTTAGAGGAAAAAACAATGTGGACACATAAAGTTCATTCATACATCCAACAAAGATTCCTAGCATTATGAGAGTGATAACAAGCCCAAGAAATGGGTTTAGGCCAAAGGGATATGTTAATCCACGGAAGTTTATCACTAAAAAATTTTTTGGCCTTTCAAAATACTTTAAATTTTTTGTAGAAAACAGTTTTAAACGCTGACTAGAGTTTAGATAAGTTTCAAGATTCTTAAATAATATTTTTCTCAATTAAATTTAGAACACAAAAGTTCTAATATGTTATAGATGGAGGAAAAAACGTTGTCGCTACTACCTCATTCTTGCCTTTAGTTTGCTTTTTAGGGGAAGAAAATATGAACTCATAAAGCTCATTCAGACATCCAAGAAAGAGTCCAAGCATTACATAGACTTTCTTCAACCTCTCAATCATAGTACAAAACAAAATCAACTCATGTCTCCCAATATTTCTTTACTACTTTGCCACCACCAATCCTTGCTCAAAAGCTTTATCCTTGCTTACTTAACACCAAAGATCCCTTGACTGATTTGTGGGATTGTGCCTTTGGGCATCCTAATTTCTTTCTTTGATATTTTTTTATTTCTTCATGGTTAAGTCAAGAGTCAATTAATATACTAGGTAACTTACCTCCAAATTCTAAATTGATCATCACGACCTAATAATATATAATTCATATCATATCAAAGGAAGGCTGCAGAAAATCTCATCATCATCTGTCCGAAATTGCTCTAAACTTATACAACCAAGAGAGGATGTCTAATGCACAGGGAGTTGAGTTCTCTTTGAAAGTTATGATGAATAAAGAGAAAACAAAGGTACTATTTGCAGATGTGGATAGCGATTTTGCAGATGTTTTGTTAAGCTTCCTGACATTGCCATTGGGAACAATTGTGAGGCTACTGCAGAAGCACTATGGAGATGAGGCGCCTCACTTTAGAAGCTTAACCACTTTGTACAATAGTTTAGCAGATCTTGATGATGTCCATTTCTGGACAGAGGGGGGCAAGCTGATGCTGCTCAATCCAAGAAGTCCTTTCCAAGATCAATGTTCTAAATTGAAACTGAATATAGATGATACTGAGCCCACCAAATACTTCTTTTGTGAGGATGGGAATTGTGACAGTAGGTATGTCTCTCTTGGCATGTATTATGGTACCGCAAGATGCCCCCGTTGTGGGAGAACAATGAACAGAGAAGCAAGCGTACGAAATTCCAATCAAGCTGCAGGCCAAGATGGAGTTTTTGCTATAAAAATCGTAAGAAATTCCAATCAAGCTGCTGGCCATGATGGAGTTTTTACTATAAAAACAGTGTCTTTCTTAATCAGCGACGATCTGCGGATAGTGCCCATCGATGCAGGATCCTTCATTAAAACTCTCAGCAATCTTGGCGTTACAGACACTGATGGCGCGGTGCAAAGAACTGTCACTGTCGGATTCAATGAGGTGAGTCTTGATTTTGTTTTTAACAATCTTTATTATTAAACACTTGTTTATCAATCTCTCATATTTGTTTGCATCAGATTATGGATTTGCTCAAGCTTTCGCTGCTTTCCCGGACACCACTAACTGACCTCGTTCTCCGAAGGCAGACTAACTCCACCATGATAAAATCTGAACCAGGTGTTTTAGTGTGTCAGATTGAGAAAAGCAAGAAAACGGATACTTCTCAATCTGAGAATTTGAGGTTGAAAGTCATGGTACAAGAATCAACCAATAGGTTCTTGTTTGCTCAAGCAAAGGAAGACTTCACAGAGTTTCTTTTCAGTTTCCTTGCCATCCCCTTAGCAGGAGTTGAATGGCTTTTGGGCAGTAAGAGTTGTCTTAAAAATATAGATAACTTGTACAGTAGTTCAGCCAATAACGACTTTCTGAAAACTGATGGTATATTAGTGCCCGAGCTTTCTTGTAAGTATCTTTCCAAGAACCAGCTTTTTTCTCTCAGCGAACAAAGAACTCCACAACTGTATCGCTATGACGGAAATAATGTCTCTAGCCGCTGTCGTACTCCTGCTAACGCTTTCGATATTATTGACCTGAAAGGGGAGGGAAGTTATGTTATATATCCCTCTAGTGTAAATACCTTCGGTAATCCTACTAAGCCTTTCGATATTATAGACCCGAAAGGGGAGGGAAGTTATGTTACAGGGCCAAGAACGTATATGGTAACCGATGATTTAACTGTTACGCCTTTGTGTATGTCTTCAAGTCTTAGTATTCTCAGTGGGATGAAGATCCAGTTATCCGATGTCAAAGAAGTGGATATTGACATTGGGCTGGAAGAGGTAATGATTTAAACTTTTATCTCATTTTCTATGGAGAAATTATCTTTCTTGCTGATGAGAATCATTTTGTTGCCGCAGGCATTAAGCATACTGAAAGCATCTCTTACGTCGACTTGTGCTTTAACCGATGGCCTCAACTCCATTTTGAATAAACAACCAACGCAAGAAGCCTGAGTCTTAAGAGTCGTTCTTATGTTTCTAATGTATTTTGTCATGGATTCTTCTTTATCTTCCAGAGTTTGAATCAGTATCCTTATTTGTCTTCTAATGTAAGTATTCAATTAAGTGTTATAAGTGCCATCTTGAAAGCGAATGGACTGTATAACTGAGAGTGGCTTTCTGCATTTGCTTTTACTTAATCGTTTATTTGCATTATTCCAAAACTGCCCTGATCAAGTGCAATGTGCACATCAGTGAATGCTATTGGTCTTGTTATGCTAGAAACAGTTTTAACTGGGATAATTTTTATGAATTCAATGCTAGTTTTGCTGCCTCTAGTTCCATTTTTGTTCCAGTTTTGGCCTCTTTATTCTACACACTGTTCTTGAAATAACTTCAAAACTTGAAAATAAGTTTGAGGCATTTTCTCATTAATTGACAAACTAGAAAGCATAATTAACAAACTTGCCAATTAATAGGAAAACATTACATACAAAAAGATGAAAGTCAGAAGCATTACATTGGATCAAACCTACATGAACCTAGCAGCATAAAACAGAACACTCCAAAAGTTATTTCAAACTCCAAACAACCCACAACACCATAAAACAGAACACAAAACAAAGCCACAAAAGCCCCAGACACCAATGTAGAATCTTGTTTCTCCTCTTTAACCTTGATGTCTCCAACTCCGTTGTGTTAATTTGTCTCAGAAGACCTGGAATAATATTCCTTGACCTTCCACACATTAGTGGATCTGCCCATTGAAAAAAACCACACTTTTTCCTCTACAAAACTACATAAATCAGAAGGAAAAATGGCGGAAAAAAAATGCCACAGTTTTTGGGGTAAGAGAAAAAATCCAAAAAACAAACCTAATCAGAGCATGTGTGGAACCTTCTGCTTGAGTTCAGATCAGTCCATGACGTCCTCACTTGAGCTCTCAATCCACAATAGCACTCCAGAGGTGTGAACGACTGGGTTGAAGCAGAGGAAGAAGAAGAAGAAGGTATTAATGTGCAGCAACCTTGGTAAAGGATTTGAGGTAAGAAACTGACCAACTGTTAGGGCTAAATGTGATTTTTCACTTGGGGTTGCATCTTGTAGAAGGGAAGTCGTGTTCCTCTTTATTTTGCCTCATAAAAGGGCTGAGATGGCCTTTTTTTTTGTTATTTTTTTTTACATGTGTTGCTAATGTGTATCTTCAACACACATAAGCAACTGATGTGGCATTTTTTGCCAACTGGGCGCGGGTAAGTGGAGCAAATAGGACAAGTGTCAACAAATTCCCAAATCAATCACCACGTGACCGGAGCGTGCAACATTCGGATGAGATTTTTGCAATTTTCAGGCGAAAAGGACTGAAATTGCTAGAAAATGGACTCAACGTGATGAAAATTTTAATTCTTAGGACGTATTTTGAAATTCAAAATATTTAATGGACCAAACTAACGTGGCCAAAAGATGAGGGACTAAAATTGCATTTTTCCCAGATGGATTTCTCTTACTTTCCTAGACTAGTAGGGTTCAATGTCCATCCTATTGGGTCGCTAAAAATTTTAAAATCCTACCAAAACTTTAATCTCAAAGTGCTATGTAACAAAGCCCTTCTAATAGTTATTCTCAGATAACACCATGGTATAAATTATAATAATCTATTGGAGGTTTGACTTCTTTGTTGCCATATTAGATGTTACAAACTATAAAAAAAACAAAAGGATGTAGATAAATAAGAAATCTAAGTTTTTTCCATCAAAAAGTGCATATCATAAAGAACAAAAAAAAGTGCATATACTGATCATTCCCACCCCTAGCCCATCTTCTAATGGAAAGAAAAAAATACCTTTCTCTAAGGGGAAAAGAAAAACAAAGATTACCTTTTGCCAGAACTAGATATTCATCGGAACCCCGCAGACGAATGAATAGGGAGAATGGATGGGTGATGGAGAATGAAGATTTTAGGTTATTTTTGGATAATGAAGATTTACTAAATAAAAACTAGAGTGAGGGAGTGAGGAAGAAGACCACAGAGATTGCACAAAGAAGAATGGGAATCGGTGTTCTAGGGTTTTCTCGAGAGAGGCCAAGGTTTTAAATTTTCAATTTCTTTCATCTTTTCTAGCCAAAAGTATATTGGCGCTATGTTTGGTGCCATAGCAAAACGCCGACGTTTTTAGAAAGGAAAAAATATTAAATTGAGCAATAATACCTATACCCACACTTTTTTAAAATTGTAATGATATTATACTTATACTTACACTTTTATAAAGATGTAAGGAAAAAAAGTGTAATAGTATCCCCTTTTTTTGGTAGTGTATACAAATATAGGTAAACAAACTTTGTATGTCCCCATTGATACTAGTATACAACATGATCTTATGTGAAACTCTTCTGTAACATATGAATATGGTGTATGATTAATGCCATATTTATGTACATTTGCTGTGAAAATAATGGAAAAGAACATACCTGCCTACCTAGTTTCACCAATCTATACCATAATATACATTCAATGGTAATAAGCTAGCCTTCTCACAATGTACATATGTTGCAAACACAAGAATGCATATATTTACAACACAAATAGCACAAATAAGTAAATAACATGAAATATTATATTACACATAGTATCGATAATCATACAATGTGAGTAATATATATAATTATACACATCCTTCAATCATGAATATTAACTTTTAGCTTGTAAGACCTTGTGGCCTTGATAAGGAGCTGAAATTGCTAATTTTTATGAATGGCGAGCATGGATGGATATGATGCTGGAAATAGACAACTTCCAAGTCATCGATCCTTTAATTCGAATTAGCAATAGGAATATCAATTTGTATAATATTAAAATTAAATAAGTATAACTCAATTAGAGAACCATCTTTCCCAAGATATTTTACTAAAATATCATTAATCTTTAAAAAAATAATATATTTTCTCAATTAAGTTTAGAACACAAAAGTTTCAATATAATATAAATGAAGGAAACAACGTTGTCGCTACTACCTCATTCTTGCCTCTAGTTTGCTTTTGAGGGGAAGAAAATGTGAACACATAAAGCTCATTCATACATCCAATAAAGATTCCAAGCATTGCATGACTTTTCTTCAACCCCTCAACCATAGTACAAAACAAAATCAACTCATGTCCCCCCATATTTCTTTACCATTTTGTCACCACCAATCCTTGCTCAAAAGCTTTTTCCTTGCTTACTTAACACCAAAGGTCTCTTGATTGATTTGTGGGATTGTTCTTGTGGGCTTCCTAATTTCTTTCTTTCAGATTTTTTCTTTCTTCATGGTTAACAGGTTGAGTCAAGAGTCAAGCAATATTATACAAGATATATAACTTACCTCCAAAAGCTTTAATCATATATCTTTTTCCTAAATTGACTATCACTATCTAATAATATAATTCCTATCATATCAAAGGAAGGCTGCAGAAAATCTCATCATCATCTCTATGAAATTGCTCTAAACTTACAACCAAGAGAGGATGTCTGATGCAGAGGAAGTTGAGTTCTCTTTGAAAGTTGTGATGAATAAAGAGAAAACAAAGGTACTATTTGCTGATGTGGATAGCGATCTTGCAGATGTTTTGTTAAGCTTCCTGACGTTGCCGTTGGGAACAATTGTGAGGCTACTGGAGAAGCACTATGGAGATGAGGCACCAGTCTTTGGAAGCTTAACCACTTTGTACAATAGTTTAGCAGATCTTGATGATGTCCATTTCTGGACAGAGGCGGGTAAGCTGATGCTGCTCAATCCAACAAGTTCTTTCCAAGCTGAATGCCGTAAACTGAAACTCAATATAGATGATACTCAACCCACCAAATACTTCTTTTGCGAGGATAGGGATTGCGACAGTAGGTATGTCTCTCTTAGCATATATTATGGTAGTGCAAGATGCCCCCGTTGTGGGAAAACAATGAACAGACAAGTAAGCATAACAAATTCGAATCAAGCTGCTGGCAATGATGGAGTTTTTTCGATAAAGACAGTTTCTTTCTTAATCAGCGACGATCTGCAGCTAGTGCCTGACGACGCAGGATCCTTTATTCAAACTCTCAGCAATCTTGGCATTACAGACACCTATGGGGCCGAGCAAAGAACTGTGACCGTCAGATTCAATGAGGTGAGTCTTGATTCTGTTTTTAATAATCTTTATTAAACACCTTATGCAATCTCATATCCGTTTGCATCAGATTATGGATTTGCTAAAGCTTTCGCTGTTTTCCCGGACACCACTAACTGACCTCGTTCTCCGAAGACAGACAGACTCCACCATAATAAAATCTGAACCAGGTGTTTTCGTGTGTCAGATTGAGAAAAAAGAGAAAACGGATACTTCTCAATCCGGGAAGATGAGGTTGAAAGTCATGGTACAAGAATCAACTAATAGGTTCTTGTTTGCTCAGGCAAAGGAAGACTTCATAGAGTTTCTTTTCAGTTTCCTTGCCATCCCCTTAGCAGGAGTTGAATGGCTTTTGGGCAGTAAAAGTTGTCTTAAAAATATAGATAACCTGTACAGTAGCTCAGCCAATAACGACTTTCTGAAACCTGGTGGTCTATTAGCACCCGAACTTCCTCCCAAGTATCTTTCCAAGAACCAGCCCTTTTCTCTGAGCGAACAAATAACTCCAGAACTGTATTACTATAATGAAGAACGTATCTCTTACTCAAGAACCTACTTTGATACTAAGCCTTTGTATATTATTGACCCGAAAGGAGAGGGAAGTTATGTTACGGGACCAAGAATGTATATGGTAACCGATGATTTAACTGTTATGCCGTTGTGTATGCCTTCAAGGCTTAGTATTCTCAATGGGATGAAAGTCCGGTTGTCCGATGTCAAAGAAGTGGATATTGACATTGGGCTGGAAGAGGTAACCATTTAACTTCTATGTCATGTTTCCAGATACAAATGAACTTTCTCATGTGTTCATATCGTGAGACTCATTTGATTGCTGCAGGGTTTAAGCATACTAAGAGCATCTCTTATGTCAGCTCGTGCTTTAAGCAATGGTCTCAGCTCCATCTTGAAGAAACAACCAAAGCAGGAACACTGAGTCTTAATGTCATTCATGACATTTTTCCCCAGGCCATTGATGTTTCCAATGTATTTTGTCATGTCTTTTCTCTTCAATGTACTTGGTCATCTAAGAGTGGAGTGTTTTTCATGAAATCGAAACTTATCTGGTATCAACTCGACTCTTCCTTATGATTCTTGAAATTGGGCTTCCTACCAATTACGTTAATATATATTATGTTTTTCTGCGTCGAACACTTTGCCCACACTAGTGATTCCGATTCATTATCATAAGTGAGGGGAACTGCCACTATGCACCCATCTGTCAACTGAATTTATTGGCTAATATTGATTCTAAAAAATTTAATTTATAAATATCTTAGCCTTAAATAAAAAGGTAGGCTGCAGAAGATGTATAAGCTACCGTAGGCTGAACAGAGAAATGTCTCTGATCAAACAGACTATGGCAAAATGTGATTAAGCTACTTTACTGCATAAGATGGAGCAAGAAGCAATTTTTAGTTCTGGTAAGGTGATAGCCAAAACCATGATACGGAAATCAAACCCATAACTTGTTTGCTCAAGCTGATGATGATTTTGTAGATTTTCTTCATAGTTCAGTCATAATCCTCTCAGGAGCAGTTCTGTGCCTTTTGGGTGCTGAAAATTTCTCTTGGGAGTATAGATAATTTGTATGTAGTATATATTGGGATCAAATAGTCCTAAGAGAAAGAGACACTTGAGTGTATATGAAAACAGTGGCAAAGAATGAACTCCCTAGAGGAATATGATAACAGAGCCAATCTCACTATGTACCGGCAGAAGAGAGGCCTTCCCATATTTCTTGGCTACTTAATAACGTGTAAGAATGCACAGTCAACTATGAGAATGACTTTTCTGTCAAAATTTGTTATCCATCTCATTGTACCTTGAATGAACGATTAAACTGAATAATGAGATTGAAAAGTTTTAAGATAGAGATTATAGATACCTAAAATGGTGGGAAAAAGGCAAAGATGACTAATAGTATAAATTGCCAACTTTTAAGGAAATTTTTCATTTTGGCACCTAATCTACCAGCTAATTAAAACTAAACTAAGAAATTACTAGTCTTACTTAAAAAACAAGACTAAAGAACTGTATAAAGTAAGAATGGATTTTATAAAACTTGTATAAAACTTGGAATCGGTCTGATACCAACTCCTCTGCTGGATTTCCTACTAAGTACAAGATTCTGTTCTCTACATTTAACCCTACTGTTAATATTAATATTAATATTTTCACTGTCTCTGATTGTTATCCAGCTCTGATCACTCCATTCCCAATCCTCCATTCCTGAACTCATTGCCAACTCCTTTATCCTCTGCACTGGAGAATCCAACTATCTACATGATTCAGCTCACTTGGAGCTTTTGAAAGTTCTTCCTCAATTGAGCTCCAAATGCCCTGATCAAGAATACTAGTGGGAGAGCCTGTGTTGTCTGGGTTCTGCTTCACATATGAAAGTCGAAATTCGTCAAGAAATGGATGTTGGAGAAGCTGTTTTGCTGTCCATCTCTCTGTTGGATCAACCCTCAAGCACTTGCTCAAAAAATCCTTAGCTAAATCTGAAAGGGTAGCCGGAAAGTTAGGCGATTCACTGGAGAAAGCAATCAGATGGAGTGTGGAAGTTGCATTAGGCCACGATGACTTGCCGGTGGCCATATCAATAACTGTGCACTCCAGTGCGCAAACATCAGCTGGGAATCCCTGCTTCTCTCCACGCACAACTTCCAGTGCCGTATACATCGGCGTGCCACCTTGGCGCAGCCGAAATCCGCAATCTTGGCGCCCCCTTGACTCATCAATATGCTACTCCCCTTAATATCACAATGCACTATGCCCCTTTAATGCAAATACTCTAGTCCTCTTACAATCCGACACGTGTAATAACCGATCATCATCTCCTCTAGCCGGCCTTCCCACCGGCGTATAGCATCGGCAAGCGTGCCGCCGGGGGCGTACTCCATCAAAAGACTGAACATGGCCTTGCCATTCTCTAGGCTAATATCACACCCCTTGGAACTAACTATGTAAGGGCTATTCAAAGTGGAAAGAATTCTCTGCTCCCTCTGTAGAGAGTCAGATTGAAATAGATCGGAGGATTTTACGGCAAAGACGTCATCGGAGAGCCGGGAGGTGGCGATGGACATGGCACCTGAGGCTCCGTGGCCTATGGTGTGGCCTCTGGTCCAGTCATGCGCCCGGCGGCTGGCCGGCAGATCTGCCAGGCGCCGCGGCGCAGGCGGCTGCAGCCTGGCGCATTCGGCCCCAAGCCCACGCGGCCGCTGGCCATGCGATCACCAGGTCCAGGCGAAGGCGGCGGCTGGCCAGCGTCCCCCTGGGCATGGCGGCCGCTTGCCAGCGGCCAAGTTTAGGGGAAGCCCGGGGTGGTGGTGGTGGTGGAGACGGGTGTGGTTGGGGAGGCGGGGGGGGGGGGGGGGGGGGGGTCGCTAGGAGATTATTATTATTATTATTTGAATTCTTTATCTTATTAATTGAATTATTTTAAAAAAATTTATTTAAGAGTACTCAATTCAATGTTAGTCCCACCCATTACTTTCTTATTTCGAACTCTTCAATCTCCATTCAAATTTCAATTTTGAGTCAATTCTCTAATCACTTAAATTGACAAAAATGATTTCATTTTACTTTTATCTTTTTTTGTTTTACCTTTTTTTGTTTATTACTAAACTTGAACCTTTTCTTAGCTCATTTTTCTCTCTCCATTTTCTATTTTATGTTTCACTCTCATCGAAATGCGAGCCTTTATCTCTCTCTCTCTCTCTCTCAAAATAGCCAACAATATTCTGGAAAGAAAAAGAAAGTTTTGTCTCCGTTTTCGCACAATGAAGTAGCATTTTACTTATTTTTAGCATCAATTCACTTTTTTTTTAGCTTGAAAAAATGTCGCATAGTGCAAAAAAACATCAAATTCAATTGTTAGGAAGTTGTTTGTACAACTTAGATTATGTGGGACTAACATGTTGAAATTGAGGAAATTCACCGAATACATCATCTGGACTTATTATATATCTCCACCATATGATAACTTTTTTTTCCATTAGAAGTTGAAAATGTTTGATGAATAAGACAATTGCCACTGCAGCACTCCTCCATTAATTCAATTTATTTGCTAAAATTAAAAGAAGATAGGGGCTCAAGGGGGAAATTGATTCAAATGGGTCTTTTGATAAATAACAAGATAATTCGATAAAACAACAAATTGAAACTTCGAGGTATAATCGAAGTTCTTAAAATAACGAAAAGCAATAAACAATAAAGTAAATGACATAGCAGACTTAAAGTGGTTTGGCAAACCAGGATCCACTACTTAAGTCGCAAGACTTAGAATTTTTAATTTGTACTTTACTTAACAAGAAGATTAGTACAAAAGTATAGTAAATCAAGGAGTGACTCCTTTATTCAATTCCTCATAGACAAAGACTAAGTTCACACCTAGCCTGCTACTGAGTTTGAAAGAGTCTAAACCAAAGATAGTTAGCTATAAGAGCTAACTATTTAGAAACACTTTTATTCAACCTTGTAATAGTGAATATCTCTCAAGCATATTTTTCTTAGCCCAACTTTCATCCTTCAGATACTGTGAGGGTTGAAGTAATGCATTGAATTTTGATAGGAATGCCCTAATTATTGTTGGAATGAAGCTGTCAAAGACAAATTTCCTTGTTGGTATTGATTCTTCCCCTTTAATGAGTGCAATTGTAAGATCATACTTAGAATGCCAACCTTAAGGGAAGTTGAGTTTCGTTGCTGGTATTGATTCAAGCCCTGTTCTTCTATATTTTGGAAAGAAAAAAAAAAATTCTAACCCCCAAAACAATCCCAAAATACAGGCACATTTTTCAATCTTTCTTCTAAAATACTATAATTTTATACCTAAAAAATCCTTCACAATTCACTCCAAAAACCCTGCACCCTAAAAACCACATCTATCTCCTCATTTTCTCACTCTTTATTTCACATATATCCTTCATTTATTACTCTCTCACTTCACTCATATATATATATATATACATACATACATGAATATATTAAAATTTTACTGGTTCAAAAATTTTGAAACTTATGTTTATAAATTTAGTTAAATTAATTTTTGAAAAAATTAATTAAATTTAGTAAATAATTATTTACCAAATAACATATTAAATTGATTAAATTAACTAATTAAATTACTTATTAATTAAATAATTTGTTAATTAAATATTATGTTTATTCATTTAATAAATAATTTAACATGTTTTAATTTGATATAATAAATACATTAATCTTCTTCAAAAAAAATTAATCTTCATCAGATATTAATATTCAAATTTATTTAAAATTATAATAAAATTTTAATTATAGTGTGATGTTTATTTCATAATCTATTAAGTTTAATAAATTAATTTTAATATAATTAATGTAATTGTCAAGAAAATTAATTAAATTTAAGTAAAAATTATTTTTATTATTACTAAGTAATTTATTTATTAAGTAATGTATTAATTAAATAATGAGTTAAAGTAATAATAACTTATTGAATTAATTAAATTAATTTATTTAATTATTCAAATAACTTGTTATTTATATATTAATTATTTTTCATATTTTACGTATAATTAAATATTACATTCATTTGTTTAATAAATAATTTAAGATGATTTAGTTTCATATAATATAAAATTATTTATTTTTTTAATTTGATGAATCTTTATTAAGTCTTTATATATTATTTTATTTAAATAAATAACTAAATTTTGTTTATACATAAACGGTAAATAATAAATAGTTAAATAATTATATTTTAACTAATAAACAATAATTAGTTTATAATTAATATATAATAATTAAATTATTTTATAAATTATGATATAATTATATTGTGATATTGGCCTTTTTTTATAATTAAGATTTCATAAACAATTAATATTTATTACTAAATATTTTCTTCCAAGTAGTACATCGTTTTCTAATGTTAAATTTATAAAAATATAAATTTCAAAATAAATCACTAATTGAATTAATTACACATCAATTAATTCCAAGTGCCATATATCAATCATTGCACACACACACACACACATATATATATTACATAAAAAAAAAAAAAATCACTTTTACCCTACAAACCCAACAAAAAAGTAATTAATTTGATATCAATAGTAAAGTTTGTCTCCCCTCAAAACTTAAAGAAACAAACAACTTATTCTCAAATTATCTTTCTTGTTTTCTCGAAACAAAAAGAAACACTTTGCACTTTCTCCAAATTTTTTCCCAAAAACTCATTCTCCCAAATTTTTTTTTTTCTAAAAAATGACCAAAACATAGAAGAACAAGGCATTAGTTTCCTTAATAAGCGCAATAGGAAGTTGCCATACTTAGAACACCAACCTTAAGGTAAGATTTTTCTTCTTCTATGATTTAAGCAAAAGATTGGTAAGCAAATTTTGATAGATTTAAGAAAAATAAAATTTCTTACAAAATAGGCATAATCAAATTCAAATCAGCAGGGGAAACTAACAAACAAACCTCAAATGTAAGCTACAATGAAAATTATATTATTATATATATGCAAACATAGGTAAACAAACTTTGTATGTCCTCATTAATTAGGGATGACAATTTCCACCACGACACGAGTTCGACACGAAAAATTTGGGTTTGAGTCGACCCATTTTGAGTTCGGATCCAATAAGGTCGATACGAATAAGAGCCCAAAAAAATGGGTTGGGTTGGGTTGTGTTAAATTTCAAGTTACACGAATAACGCAAAATTTGTTTTTGGGTCACACAACAACCCACACCCACCTGAACCAACTCAACCCAGCTCGAATTAAATAAATAAAATTAAAATTTTTTATGAGTAAAAATATAAAATAACAAAATAAAATTTGAAATTTTGAACTTTAGAAATATCAAAATTACTACTTTAGTATTTTTCGGTCTTATTTATTTTCAGAAATATATAGGATCGATGATTATAATTTTATACTGTTTCTAATGGCTATTTTTTGGTATTCAAGCAGAAATAAAAGTTATTCTGCAAAGATTTAACAAAACACTATTTTAACTACTGTCTTGTCCTACAAATTTTTCTTAGGCCTTATGCAATGCAAGATTTTGCATATATAAATAGACAGGATTTCTCTCTATTGAGAGGTTATAAAAAATTCAAAAGACTCAAGCAAGTTTTTATGATAAATTATGTGTCTCATTAAAATGCTTGTTCACTTAATTGCTTGATGATATATTTTTATTGATTTATATGTTGCCTAATTGAATCAATATAAAGTGAAGAAATAATGTCATTTTAAGAAGTTAAAAGAGATAATTTGATTGATACAAAAGATATAAAAATTAAAGAGAGTGGATGAATAAAATTTGAAAAAGGATGCTATTTTTAAAAATAAGTTAATTTGTGATTTTAATATTTTTATCATGCTGATAGATACTGCAAATTAAATGAAAGCAACAAAAAGTTCTAAAATCAATATATTATGTGGTTCAGTTAAGATTTTTGTAGAAAGCTGCTATCGTGAATTTATAATGAGAATTTCTTACTCCTATTTTAATTTATTAATAATTAAGAAAATATAAAATTAAAAAAATGCAAAAAAATTCTAAAAATTAAAACAAATGTTTGAAATAATTGTTTTAAATCAGATTGATAGATTGGATTTGGTGGATTTGAGTTGATAAGTTGACCTAATAAAAATCAAGTCAACCCGAACCTGACCTGATACGATTCAGGTTGGGCTAGAGTTGAGCATTTTCAGGTTGTCAACATGTTGGATTGAATTAGGGTTGAGAGGAAATTAATGTTATACCCCTCCTTCAACCCAACCCGAATTCACCCGACCCACCCAAATTGCCACCTCTAGGATTAATGACACTTGTATACAACATTATCTTATTAGATACTCTTATGTAACATATGGATATGGTACATGATGAATGCCATATTTGTGTACAGTTGCTACTAAAGTAATGGAAAAAGGGCATACCTTAGCTTACCCGATTTAGATCCTCTATTTTAAGTTATATTTCATCTTTTATTGCATTTCATGGATATATGACACGTGTATTAAATATTTTCTTATAATAATAACTAATTGATAATTAGATACACTTGGTATTTATACATCAAGTTGGAATAGAAAATGAAACATGGAGTGGAATAAAGGATCTAAAGTGTAGCCTGTCTAATTTCACCAATCTATACAACAGTATACATTCAATGGTAATAAAACTAGCCTTGTCTCAACGTACATATGTTGCAAACACTAGAATGCATATATTTACAACACAAATAGCTAGCACAAACAACATGAAAATAGTATGTCTTATTATACATATCCTTCGATCACAATATATTAACTTTTAGCTTGTAATACCTTGTGACCTTGACAAGGAGCTGAAATTGCTAATTTTTATGAATGGTGAGCATGGATGGATATGATGTTGGAAATAGACGACTTTCAAGTCATTGATCTAATTAGTAAAAGGAATTTAATTTGTATAATATTAATATCAAACACTTATGAGCTAATCAAATAAGTAGAAGAACTCAATTAGACAACCATTTTTCCAACTATGTTTTTTATATGGGACGGCCCAGCATGCCCAGCCCAGTAACACTCAACTAGGATAAAAACTTTACGCCCAACTTGTTTTAGACCGAGCAAACACTCGACCACCATTCGACCTCTGGATCTCTATTCGTTGTGGTGAATGTTAGCATTCCTGATCGACCCGATTATGGTCGATAATCTCTTTTAGGTGGCCTCAATCCTCTGAGCAGAATGATGTAGCTTTGACCAGAATAAGCTTGGTGACCAAGATCCTATGGGACATTCCGGGGGAAGGCAAAATCCCTTCGATCGCATTAAATGCCTTGCCAAGCACCGTGCTGCCGCATTAATAGCGCGTGCCACCCACAATACCATATTTTACAACTGTGTCTGGCTAGGGAGTGCTTCTAGTGTACCACCTGGGTCGATGGCGAGTGCTACATCCCAGCCCACTCAACACGAAGAAAGGCCACAAAGAAGAGAAGGGTCGACCAGAGGCTCAGAGACCACCCATTCGACCAGATGATAGTCCCAGGCGATTCCCGAGAGAGGAAATTCATCAACACCCCCATGAAGAAGTTGCGGATTCCGTCAACCATGGCGCTCAACCCATTCGAGCCTAGCAGTGCAATAGGGTCGAGCATATGAGGCAACAGACTAATAGGAATCTCACCCAAGCTAATCGAGAAGAATAAGAGGAAGTCTCCCACCAAGTTCAACAGCTCAACAGACAACTCGAAGAGATCTTGAGAAGAAATACTGAACGAAACTATGAAGGAGTCCAAAGGTTTTGACGAGAGATAGAATCATTGTTCATTCAGGATATCATCAACGAGCGCATTGTTGTTGATGCCAAGGTCCCCACGAGACGACCTAGGTACAAAGGCTCGTTAGACCCAAACGAACACCTCTGCAGTTCGAACACATGATGCAGTTGCATGGGCATAATGAATACATTCACGCAAAGATGCTTGTGACCACTTTCCAAGGTATTGCACTCGACTGGTTTGTCAAGCTAGAGCCAACATCTATTTACTCGTACGACTAATTGTGCGATAAATTTATACACCAATTTGCTAGCAGAAGAAAGGCGAAGCTCCCCCTCTACTTGTATATGGTTAAATAGAATGAGGGAAAGTCGCTTCGAGATTTTTTCACCAGGTTCAACACTGAGGTTTTGAAGATTGATGGTCCGTAGATAGAGTTTCTGATTGATGTGCTTTTCTTGGGCCTATGACACACAGCATACGCTAATGCGTTGGTGCGTGAGCAGCCCAGATCGATGGAAGAACTACTCAACCTCGCAGAGAGATATATGACTTAAGAGGATATAAATAGATTGAAATATGGTAATCCTGAGGCCAGAAAAGAAAAATCAAAGAGAAGGACGACTACTAGAATAAAGAGAGACGTCCATCCCCTATCAAGCGTTTCCATTATTACACTCCATTCAATCTCCGAGAAAAGAGGTTTTATTCACCATTCAACATGACAACCTCTTGAAAAAGCCGAGAAAACTGACTGAAACGGAGGTAATTAAGAAATCTAAGAAATACTGTCACTTTCACAAATAGAGGGCCACAACACTGAGTACTGCTCCAATCTCTATGATAAGATTGAGAGGTTGATCCGTCAGAGCTACCTAAAAAATTTTGTCGACGAAAGAAGCGGGCAAAACCGACCAAACTTCCCATAGATAAAGGCTGGTTAACCTAAAAAGGGAAGACAAAGAAAAGAAACCCACCCATGACCCCACCTACCCATCAGAGAGGTCATTGGTACCATTGTAGGAGGACCAACTGGGTTGATTCCAAGTCAGCCAGGAGGCAGCACCAATGTAGGTTGGAGTTGACCAAAACCTCTCTCGTCGAAACTTTTTTTCAGCTATCTACCAGTGCAGAGTCAATTTCTTTTTCAGATGCAGACCTGTCGCACATCAAAAGTCAAGGAGTAGACAACAAGCTAGATTGCCCCTTGATCGTATCTGTAGAAATTGTTAACTTTGAGGTTAGAAAGATCTTGGTCGACAATAGAAGTTCAACGAATATCATATTCTTGTCGACCTTGGAAAGTATGAAGTTGGGAAAGTTGAAGTTTGAGCTAGTCAGAACACCGCTGGTTGGATTCGGAGGAACGAAAATCATACCTGATGGATCCATCAACCTCTTTACATTATTCAAGGAAGCTCCCCAAAGGAAAACCTTCATGATCAATTATCTAGCCATTGAAGCTCCTTTTGCATACAATGCCATAATCGGACGACCGACTCTAAACTATTTTCGCGCTGTTGTTTCGACTTATCACATGAAGGTCAAGTTCCCGACCACCGCTGACACATGAGAGCTCTTGTGTAATGTTAAAGAAGCATGGCGTTGTTACACAATCTCAGTCGAGGCCACAAAGCAAAAGAGCCAACCAAAGCTAAGATCTTCGGGGGATGCTCCAATAGCGAATCCTGAGGAAGGTTAGTCGGGCAAGAAGAAAAAGCTCAAAGCAATCAGAGTGGAGCCCATTGGTAAGTTTAAGATAATCGAGTTGGAGCTTGGAAACCCTGACAAGACCACCATAATTGGTATTGATTTGGGAGGTAGTATGGAGTACCTCATGGTCGATTTCCTTAAATAAAATATTGATGTTTTTGCTTGGAAGGCTTCCGACCTCTAGGGAATTGACCCCAGCATCATAATCCACCGTCGAAACATGGACCCCTCATATAAACCAGTGAAGCAGAAGACTAAGACCATTAATGCCGAGCGATGCCAGATCATCGAGGAAGAGGTCAACAAGCTCTTAGAGGCAGGATACATTGTAGAAATTCAATAAACGAGTTGGCTTTGTAATGTAGTCCTTGTCCCTAAGAATGAGGGCAAATGGCGTATGTGTAATGATTTCACTGGTTTGAATAAAGCTTGCCTTAAAGATCCTTCCCCCTGCCTCATATAGACTTATTAGTTAATTTTACTGCCAGTTGTGAGTTATTGAGTATGATGGATGCATTCCAAGGATATTACCAAATTTTTATAGCCCCCGAGGATAGGGACAATACATCTTTTATTGTCCCCAATGGGGTATATTGTTTCCTGGTCATGCCTTTTAGACTCAAGAATGAGGTGCGACATATTAGAGGCTAGTGAACTTTATGTTCAAGAATGAGATTGAAAAATCAATGGAGGTCTATGTCGACGACATAATCGTCAAAATTGAAAAAGAACATAACCATCTAACTAACCTCAACCATACATTTTCAATACTTAGATCATTTGGCATGAAGCTCAACCCCAACAAGTGTACCTTCGGGATATAAGGAGATAAATTCCTAGGATATATGGTCAACCAATGAGGCAGCAACGAGGCATTGAGGCAAACTCACAAAAAATTCAGGTAGTTTTGGACATCATGCCCCCTCGAACAGTTAGAGACGTGCAGCATCTGGTCGGGAGGATCATAACCTTAGGGAGTTTTATTGCTCGATTAGCTAACAAAAGCTTACCATTTTTCAAGATTCTGAAAAACGCAAAAACATCAGGTTTTCAATGGTTGGAGCAATGCGACCAGGCCATCGACCTAAAACATTATCTCTCCTCTACACCCATGTTGGCCAAGCTTGAATGGGAGAGATTTTGCAACTATACTTAGTAGTCTCATTGGATTCTATAAGTTCCGTCTTGGTATCGACCAGAGATGGTTATCATTGGCCTATCTACTACAGTAGTAAAGCACTGCAAGGTCCCGAGCACAAATATCTTGAGACTGAAAAATTTGCCCTCGCCTTGGTCACAATAGCTCAAAAATTGAGGCCCTACTTTCAATCTCACGCCATCGTTGTCCTGACGAATCAACCTTTGAAGTAAGTACTGTCAAAACCTGATACGTCAGGATGACTAACCAAATGGAAAATTGAGTTGGGTGAATTCGACATTATATTCCAACCACAAACCACTATAAAAACACAAGTTTTAGCGGACTTCATTGCCGAGAGACTCGACATACCCGACCGAAACCACAACAACTCCCTTGTATAGACTAGGGGTGTAAATAAGTCGAGCTGGAGTCGAGTTTGGCAAAAATTGCATGCTCGAGCTCAATGAGCCTATTTTCAAGGGCTCAGGCTCGAGCTCGAGTTAAGAAGAAAGAGCTCGAGTTCGAGCTCAGATCACTAAAAAATTTCTAAATCAAATTAAATATTAAATTATTAATATATATATATATATATAATTATTCAATAGTATATAATAAATATTTAAAATTAGACAAAGTAAGTTATTAATATATAAAAAATATTTAAAAATAGCTCATAAGCTTTTGAACAATTAAAAGAGAGCTTGAGCTCGGCTCATGTTAAAGCTCGAGCTTGAGTCAAGCAATAATTAAGCCGGATCGACTCATCTTACACTCCCTAGTATGGACACTACATGTTGATGGGTCGGAAACCTTCTCTGGATAAGAGATTGGCATCTTGCTACGCTCGCCACTTCTAAAAGAATATAGTTTTGCAACTCGACTACTCAGTAACTAACAATGAAGCAGAGTATAAGGCCTTCCTTGCTGGCATGAGGATGGCAGCAGACCGTGGTGTTGAGCAGCTAGTGGCCATCACCGACTCCCAACTAGTCACGGAGTAGGTCGAAGGAAAATTTGAAGCTAAAGAGTCTACAATGAGCAAATACCTTGCTGAGGTGAAGAGGCTACAACAACTGTTCAAGAAGTTTTCCCTTAGCCAGGTTCTTCGATCAGAGAATGAATATGCTGCCGCACCGTCGAAGTTTGCAAGCTCGACAAAAGGGATAAGGGATAAGATAATAACTTTTCTGGTCTCAACTAAGCCCACAATAGGTGCCCCGGACAAGTATTTGGTGGGGCGGATCGAAGAAGCTCCTCTCTTTTGACAAGATCCCATAAAGGCGTACTTGAGAGGACGAACAACCCCCAAAGACAATGGGGAGGCGTGTAGGCTCAAAGGTCAAGTAGCTAAATTCACACTCGACGAGCATGGTCAGCTTTATCGGAGGTCGATATTAGGATCCCCACTGAGGTGCCTAACTCCATCCCAGGCCAGCGACGTCTTGCATGAAGTTTATGCAGGTATTTGTGGCAATCACTCCGAAAGGCGGTCACTGGTGCATAAGATCATCAGATATGGATATTTCTAGCCGATGCTATTAAAAGACGCCATCAACTTTGCTATAAGGTGCCAATCCTGCCAGCTCCACTCAAACATCCTGTACCAACTTGTTTCATCGATGGTAAATGTACAAATCACATGGCCATTTGACTAGTGAGGAATTGATATAGTCAAACCTTTTCCAAGAGCACAAGTTAAAGGAAATTTATGATCACTGTCTTCGAGTAATTTACAGAGTGGGTTGAAGCAGAGGTTGTACCCAAAACAGTCGATGCCACCATTAAAAGTTTCATATAGAAAAACATTATCTGCCATTTCGATCTGCCCAAAGTCCTGATATCAGACAACGGAACACAATTTTAGAGCAAAAATAATAAGGCTTGGTGTGAAAACCTCAAAATTTGCCAATACTTCACTTCAGTAGGGAATCTCCAAGCTAATAATCAGATGGAAGTCATGAATAGAACCGTGCTCAACCATCTCAAGGCTTGACTAGAAAGAACTGGTGCAAGTTGGGCAGATGGCCTCTCGACGTGCTATGGGCATACAAAATAACTCCCTGAACAACTACAGGTCATAGCCCTTATAACTTGATTTATGGATCAAAGGCAGTCATCCAAACATAACTAATTCAATACATAGCTTGAGTGATTTATTTCAACCCAATCAGAAATACTTCAGAATGAAAACTCGATCTGGAGACCATAAGCGAGCTACAACAGCAAGCTTACACCACGATGCAGAGATATAGGTCGAAGGTGGCGGAGCACTACAACAAGGGAGTTCGACTGAGAACTTTCAAAGAAGGCGACTTTGTCCTCAAGAAAATCAAAGTGTCGAAGAACGTGGGAAAGCTTGATCCAAAATGGGAGGGCCCATACTTGGTGGTCAAGGTAGCAAAGCACAATACATATCGACTTGCAGGCATGTATAGTAATAAGCTCCTCGGACTATGGAACGTAATAAACCTAAAGAAATTGTATGTGTAATGATGCTCAAAGCCCCTATTGTACTACAACACCTCTCTAAAAGCAATAAAACTATACCCATTTGCACAACACTCTGCTCATACCGCAAGATAGAGGCTTCTAGCCCAAATTAACGAATGACTTAATTGTTCAGAGTCGACCTCGTAGTCGACATCATTTTCAAACAACAAAAGAAAGGATTATAGCCTAAATTAATGAACGGCCTAATCGTTCGGAGTCGATCTCGATTTCAAACCTCAAGATAGGGGCTTCTAGCCCAACTCAATAAATGACCCAATTGTTCAAAGTCGACCCCGTAGTCGACCAGAGATCGACTTCTAGCCAAGACATTCAGGCTTTTCATCCACAAGAAACAAACGAATAAATCGCTTACAGTCGACCCTATAGTCGAAAGTAAACGATTTCATTACGTATAGTCGACCCCGTAATCGACTAGAAAGCTTTTACTCGACATGTTTAGGCTCATCAGCCATGATAAATCAAAAACATGTAACTCATGCACTAAAAATATTAATCACATCTTGACAACAATGGTTGACTATGGCCTCGGTATGGCTCAGACTATGACAAAAGCTTGAGATCAATTCTGACACAAACTGATCGACCTCAATGTCGCTCATTTTGCCACCAGGGGTATGACCTAAATCGACCCAGAAGTCGACAATAAATATCTCAAACGCCCTAACTTGATATAAACGTCTTGGATCAATTTCATTACTCTTGCGCCGATCAATTTTTAGACCGACCACGAACACGTTTAATTCCTTTATTAAGGGATTGCGTTACCTGATTCTTCTTCCAATGTTGAGTTGTTTATGTTGTTACTTATTAACAATCGGCATTCAACCTTAACAAAAGCATTAAAATGAAAGCAAGATAAATTACATATTAATGTGTTAAAATCAAACACTTATATTATCTAAAAATGGCAATCCGAGTATATCTATTCAAAAAGTTGCAAAATTAAAAAAGTTACAAATGAATGCCTTGCTAGGCGACCAAGCGCATAGAGCCCTTGACTTCGAGGATTGCTTGACCCAACCCCTTCAGCTCGCATAGGGCTATCCTCATACTACTTTAGACGCCGAGAGGGTCCTACTTCCTCGACCAGAAAGGGATGCGGGCCAGGGGGAAAATAGTCAGCCATGTTAACTTTGCCATCTCGGATGTCGAAGGCAAAATCGTTGCCAAAGTCAAATTCAATGGTCACTACCTCGACCCTAGCTTGATGGGTAGGAACAACAGCGGGCACAACAGATGGCTCCTCAATTGGAGTAGCCTCGTCAGTGTAGGCCCTTTTGGGTAGAGTAGGCTCGACGGGATACGGGCGCAGGTGCTCGTCAAGCATATAACCCAAGCGCTCCTTGTCCTCTACGCTAAATGAGTAACCAAGAAACTCTAGCTGCTGATGGCTTTGTCGAAGGCATCCTTACCATCATTGAGAGAGAAGATAATGCTAGCATCCATGAAGGTAGAAGTCAGCATAAACTGCTAAACAGCCTCCTGTAGAAAGTTGGGTAATGTCCTACCAAACTCACACCGAGCAAATTAAAGCGCAGCCTCGTACCCCTGGGCTCGACCATTATCATAGTTAGATTGTACTGCTACTTAGGCCTTCTTTAGGCATTCCTCAGCTGCATTCCTCCTACTCACAACTGTCATCAGCTCGGCATCTTTCGCCTCAAGCTGTGCATCCCTTTCCTCCAGTTGCTTAGTCAACTGATCGACCTCTATCTGGGCAAATTTGAGCGCCACTTTAGTCATTTCTATCTCTTTATGTCCCTCCTATATCTAGTCAACCTGGTCGAAAGCCAATTCTGACCTCTGAAACATATGGTAGCTCAGCTGACTGACCTGAAAGGACAACATTCTTCTCTATATAAGCAAAATACCGTGAATAATTTAGCAACGAGTATAACTCAACTGAAATCTTTACCATATTGGCGTGATAAGCTAAGGCCTTCATCACCATACCTTGACTCTTTTCCATCATCTTGTGCTAGTCAGATGCGAACAGACTAGCTATCAAAACCTTCATCAGTAGGGACTCGATTTCCCCCGCCGTCATCATAGATATAAAGTTATGGATCACTAGCTCAGTCCCGAACCACGGCAAGCGCAATTTGGTTAGGTCGAAGAGCTCACCATTATCGCGATGTTCGAGAAGGTTGAACCCATTTGCTACCCTAGCCTTCTCTTTGCCTTTGTCTGCTGTCGTTCTCTTCGAGGTCGACCCTATTTGTTCGGTCGTAGGCCTTTTCCTCGATCAGCGGAGCTGTCGATCTGGCCAAAGCAGCAGTAGCAGCAACAAGCTGGGCTGCGGTCGGCGCAATCGCCTCTCGTCGAGCCTCTGTTCCCCCATAGGGCTCTGGGTTCCTTTCCACGTGAGCAATAGCTTGGTTTTGGATTTGACTCATTATCTCTTCTCGATCTGGGTGACAACAAAACAAAAACATATAAAACTCGGCTAAACAGCAGAGATACAACAACTAAGAGAAATACATGTAACTATCTACCTAATTGAGCATCTGCGGGCTGGTCGAGCTGGGTGGGCGAAAAGCCCGCCAGCACAAGGTTTTTCTCCTCAATATAGCTAGATGCCTCCATCTGACCAAACTTAACTAGATCCCATACAAAGGTGTTTGGCCAAATCAGAGTTTGATTCCCCAAAATTTTGACATGCCCTCGCATCCAACCCCTAAGGATATTGAAGCCCACTCCCCCAGAAGCCCAAACATAGAAATACCTAGTTTTCCATTTTTAGCCGAAGGAGGAGGCTGGAGTCACCAAAAAAATTTGACGATGGTAGGTGGTCAGGTAATAAAAGCTCGACTCCTCGGTATTCCCTGACTTATGAGATATGGGGAGGTGAAAGAGGTTGCTGAAATTGGCAAAGGTGGAAGGTTGGTTGTGGTCGTGCATCAAAACTACGAAACTGTATACGGTTGAAAAACAGTTAGGTAGAAATTGGGTGATGCAGACCCGAAGACCCCTCAGCAAGTCGATTATTGGCTCGGCAAGGGAGAATCTAAGCCTACATCTAAGGTCATCCTCAAACATAGTAATATTGCAACCAGTGGGCGGTTGATGTATCTTACCCCCAAACCTCAAGACAATTAGCTCAAAACCTTGGGGAATGTGATAAACCTACCTAAGGCCTCTGTCACCTCCGACTTAATCGTACTGTAGTAATCGAGGGTAAACAACTGAACACGAGATACTGGGGGTTTGCTCGATTGGGCCTCAGCCCTAGTGGTAACCTATTCACTGTTAGAACTACTAGAGGGTGAGCTATCACTCGATGAGCTATCAGAATCGCTAGTCGAATCATCCCTCACTATCGCTCCCCTAGTTACCCTCATCACCGCTAAAAACCCTCAGCATTATTACTATTTTTTGGCGTTTAAAATCAAGCAACAAAGCACACTCGGAGGTATTAAAACACTTACGTGATTTTGCTATCTAAAAGCGAAATGCAGAATGCCGTAAATTGCTTTGCTCGACCTCACACAAAGCTGTAAATATAAAAATGAAGATTCTTACCACGCTTATTTATAAGCCCTAATGCACGGAACCCTAAACGGTAGCAATTATTATACTGTCGCTGCTTGGTGCTTCGCATGACCCAACTTAACATATGCATTAAATGCATCAAAACCCTAGTCGACCTTGCAAACTCTTGGTCAACTCCTAGAAACCCGATCATTTTGTTGAACTCTAGTTGATTCTTTCCAACCGCTGGTCAGCAAGTTAGTTACTCCCTATTCCTTCTCGTCGACATGCTCGATCAGACTCGGGAATGGGGGGGACTCATGATATGGGACGGCCTAGTAGGCCCAACCCAATAACACTTAACTAGGATAAGAGCTTTAAGCCCAACTTGTTTTGGACCGAGCAGACACTCGACCACCATTCTACCTCTGGATCCCTATTCATTGTGGCGAATGTTAGCATTCCCAATCAACCCGATTATGGTCGATAGCCTCCTTTATGTGGCCTCAATCCTCCGACCAGAATGATGTAGTGTCAACCAGAATGAGTTTGGTGACTAAGATCCTAGGAGACATTCCCACTGGTGGGCTCATCTCGACCAAAGGGGTTGGGGGAAGGCAAAAACCCTTCGGCCGCATTAAATGCCTTGCCAAGCGCCATGCTGCAGCATTAATGGCACATGCCACCAATGATACTACCTTTTGCAGCCGTGTCAGGCGAGGGAGTGCTTCTAGTGTACCACCTTGTCCTAGGCAGCTGGAGGTAGCACCACCTGAAACAGTACACAAGTGGGATAAGACGAGAAAATCTTCGGGCAAGGACAATGGCCCTTTTTACACAATAGGGGCGTCAAGGACATATCAACCACCATGAGAAAGTTATAAATACCCCATCACAATCCTTCAGCAAGGTAAGCTATTTCTCATCTAGTACCCCCACTCCACTGCTCATATCTTTAGTCGATCCTTACTGATTTGAGCATCCGAGTGCCTTAGCCAAGGGCACCTCGGCTAGCCTGAAGTTTTTCGTTGATTGTAGGACTCGACCCCGATTCACTGGAGGCTTATTCCTCGACCC
Source organism: Jacaranda mimosifolia (assembly GCA_018894105.1). NCBI lineage: Eukaryota > Viridiplantae > Streptophyta > Magnoliopsida > Lamiales > Bignoniaceae > Jacaranda > Jacaranda mimosifolia. The sequence continues at coordinate 2,073,900 of CM032118.1, read as the reverse complement.
CTCATAGGTCGATTTCATTTAGTCTCAGCCAAATAAACTACTATACAATATTCAACCCCATCAGTTTTACTAAAATATCATTAATTAATCTTTAAAAAAATAATATTTTTTCTCATTTAAGTTTAGAACACAAAAGTTCCAATATAATAAATATAAAAAAAATAAAAAAAAAAAGTTCCAATACAATATAAATGGAGGAAACAGCGTTGTCGCTGCTACCTCATTCTTGCCTTTAGTTTGCTTTTGAGAGGAAGAAAATGCGAACACATAAAGCTCATTCATACATCCAAGAAAGATTCCAAGCATTGCATGACTTTTCTTCAACCCCTCAATCATAGTACAAAACAAGATCAACTCATGTCCCCCCATATTCCTTTACTACTTTGTCGCCACCGATCCTTGCTCAAAAGCTTTGTCCTTGCTTGCTTAGCACCCATGATCTCTTGGTTGATTTGTGGGATTGTTGCTTTGGGCTTCCTAATTTCTTTCTTTGATTTTTTTTATTTCTTCATGGTTAAGTCAAGAGTCAACTAATATACTGGGTAACTTATCTCCAAAAGTTCTAATTATTTATCTTTTTTCTAACTCATATCGTATCAAAGGAAGGCTGCAGAAAATCTCATCATCATCTCTCTGAAATTGCTCTAAACAAATACAACCAAGAGAGGATGTCTGATGCAGAGGGAGTTGAGTTCTCTTTGAAAGTTATGATGAACAAAGAGAAAACTAAGGTCCTATTTGCAGAAGTGGACAGCGATTTAGCAGACGTTTTGTTAAGCTTCCTGACGTTGCCATTGGGAACAATCGTGAGGCTACTGGATAAGCACTATGGAGATGAGGCACCAGTCTTTGGAAGCTTAACCACTTTGTACAAAGGTTTAACAAATCTTGATGATGTCCATTTCTGGACAGAGGGGGGTAAGCTGATGCTGCTCAATCCAAGAAGCTCTTTCGAAGCTGAATGCCGTAAACTGAAACTCAATATAGATGATACTCAGCCCGCCAAATACTTCTTTTGTGAGGATAGGAATTGCGAAAGTAGGCATGTCTCTCTTGGCATGTATTATGGTACTGCAAGATGCCCCCGTTGTGGGAAAACAATGAACAGACAAGTGGGCATAAGAAATCCGAATCAAGCTGCTGGCAATGATGGAGGTTTTACGATAAAAACAATGTCTTTCTTAGTCAGCGACGATCTGCAGATAGTGCCTAACGACGCAGGATCCTTCATTAAAACTCTCAGCAATCTTGGCATTACAGACACCCATGGGGCCGAGCAAAGAACTGTGACTGTCGGATTCAATGAGGTGAGTCTTGATTTTGTTTTTAACAATCTTGATTATTGAACACTTTCTTTTTCACTCTCTCATATTTGTTTGCGTCAGATTATGGATTTGCTCAAGCTTTCGCTGCTTTCCCGGACACCACTAACTGACCTCATTCTCCACAAAAGAGAGAATGACTCCACCATAAAATCTGAACCAAGTGTTTTAGTTTGTCAGATTGAGAAATGCGAGAAAACGGATATTTCCCAACCTGAGAAGATGAGGTTGAAAGTCATGGTACAAAAATCAACCAATAGGTTCTTGTTTGCTCAAGCAAAAGAAGACTTCATAGAGTTTCTTTTCAGTTTCCTTGCCATCCCCTTAGCAGGAGTTGAATGGCTTTTGGGCATTAAAAGTGGTCTTAAAAATATAGATAACTTGTACCGTAGCTCAGCCAATAACGACTTTCTGAAAGCGGGTGGTATATTAGTACCCGATCTTGCTCCCAAGTATCTTTCCAAGAACCTGCTTTTTCCTCTCAGCGAACAAAGAGCACCAGAACTGTATTACTATAACCAAGAACAGATCTGTTACAGCAATATCTACACTGGTTATAATCCTTTGGAAATTATTGACCCGAAAGGACAGGGAAGTTATGTTATGGGACCAAGAATGTATATGGTAACCGATGATTTTACTGTTTCGCCTTTGTGTATGCCTTCAAGGCTTAGTATTCTCAATGGGATGGAAATCCGGTTATCCGATGTCAAAGAAGTGGATATTGACATTGGGCTGGAAGAGGTAATGATTTAAACTTTTATCTCATTTGCTACAGAGAAATTATCTTTCTTGCTGATGAGAATCATTTTGTTGCCGCAGGCATTAGGCATACTGAAGGCATCTCTTACGTCGACTTGTGCTTTAACCAATGGCCTCAGCTCCATTTTGAATAAACAGCCAAAACAGGAAGCCTGAGTCTTACAAGTCGTTCTTATGTTTCTAATGTATTTTGTCATGGCATTCTTCTTTATCTCCCAGAGTTTGAGTCAGTATTTTTATTTGCCTTCTAATGTAAGTATTCAATTAAGTGTTGTAAGTGCCATCTTAAAAGGGAAAGGACTGTATAAGTGAGGGTGGCTTTCTGCATTTGCTTCTACTTAATCGTTTATTTGCATTATTCTAAGAATGCCCTGATCAAGAATGGACTATTAAGATTGAACATTCTTATCATTCTTCTATGTCCTGATGTCATGCCCCATGGAACAAAGGCTATACCAGGGCAAAAAGTTATGAGAATTCAGAATAAGTAAGTTGTATAATGGGATTATGCGGGACTAACAGGCTGAAATTGAGGAAATTCACGGGATACATCATCTGGACTTATTATATATCCCCACCATATGATAACTTTTTTTCCAATAGAAGTTGAAAATGTTTGATGAATAAGACAACTGCCACTGTAACACCGCTCCATTAATTCAATTTATTTGCTAGCATTGAAAGAAGATAGGGTCCTAAAGGGGAAATTGGCTTAAAGGACTCTTTTGATAAATAGCAAGATAATTCAGTAAAACAACAAACTAGAACTTCTATGTATAATAGAAGTTTCTGAGTTAACAAATAGCACTACGCAATAAAAGTAAATAATATAACGAATTTATAGTGGTTCGACAAGTTCACATCCACTACCTAAGTCACAAGACTTACATGCACTTTACTTAATAAGAAGGTTAGTACAAAAGTACAGTAAATCAAGGAGTGACTCCTTTACTCAATTCCTCATAGGCAAAGGGTAAGCTTACAGCTAGCCTGTTATTGAGTTTGAGAGAGTGATCTAAACCACAACTAACTATTTAGAAACACTTTTATTCAAGATTGTAATAGAGAATATCTATCAAGCACATTTTTCTAAATCCAACTTGCATCCTTTAACTACTGTGAGGGTTGGAATAATGCGCTGAATCATGATGAAAGTGACCTAATTGTTGCTGGAATGAAGCTCCCAAAGACAAATTTCCATGCTATTATTGAATCTACTCCTTTAGTAAGTGCAATAGTAAGTTACCATACTTAGAATGCCAATCTTAAAGTAAGTTGAGTTTCCTTGATGATGTTTACTCAATTTTCTTAATACGTGTAACAATAAGTTACCATACCTAGAACACCAACCTTAAGGTAAGATTCTTAATCACCTATGATTTAAGCAATGGCTAATTTCCTTAATATGAAAACAAAAGATTGGAAAATATATCTTGACAGGTTTAATAAAAATAAAATTTCTTACAAAATGAGCATAACCAAAACCAAATCAAGAGGGAGTACTAACAAACAAGCCTAAAATGTAAGCTACAATGGAGATTATATTATTATATGTATGCAAATATAGGTAAGCAAGCCTTATGTCCCCATAAACACTGATACACGACATTATCTTATGTGATACTCTTCTCTGACATATGGTGCGTTAATACCATATTTATGTACATTTGCTGCTAAAATAATGGAAAAGAGCATATCTTAGGCTACGTAGTTTCACCAATCTATACAATAATATACATTCAATGGTATGTACATATGTTGCAAACATTAGAGTGCATATATTACAATACAAATAGCAGAAATAAGTAAACAACATGAAAAATTATACAATACACATAGTATCGATTATCATACAATGCAAGTAGTATGTATAATTATACATGTCCATTAATCACGAATATTAACTTTTAACATGTAATACCTTGTAACCTTGATAAGGAGCTGAAATTGCTAATTTTTATGAATGGCGAGCATGGAAGGATATGATGCTGGAAATAGATGACTTCTAAGTCACCATTTAATTCGAATTAGCAAAAGGAATATAAGTTTGAGTAATATTAATTTCAAACATTCATGAGCTAAGTTAAATAAGTCGAAGAACTCAATTAGAGAACAATCTTTCCAAAGATGTTATACTAAAATATCATTAATCTTTAAAAAAAAATAATATTTTTCTCAATTAAGTTTAGACTGCAAAGTTCCAATATAATATATATAGAAAACAACGTAGGGATGGGAATAGGTTAGACCGTCCGTCAAGGGCCTACGGCCTAGCCTATTTGAGGCCTAGTGCGGCCTAACCTATTTAATAAATATACCAAATTTAAGTTTTTAAAGAAGTCCATTTAGTTAAAAAGGCTAGATATAAGCTTTTAAAAAAGTTTATCAGGCTAGGCTATATAGTTTAATTATATTATAATATATATTTAATTATTTATAATACTTATATAATTACTTTTATATTTTATATTAATTTTATATAATTATATATTATGTTCTTAATTAATACATAACCTTTTATTTCAAATTTTTTGTGTAACTTATAATAATGTTTGGTTATGTTTTTCTCTTTGTTTAGATAAATGTATTATAACGCCAATTATTTTTTGCTTAATATAAATTATAGAATTTTTGGGCCTATTAAGGCTTATCAAAATTTTAATCCTATTAAGGTTTGAGCATGTTAAAAGCCTAAATCTATATAAAATTTAAGTCTAATTAGAATTATAACTAAAATAGGCATTTTTAGACTAGGCCAAGGCTTTGAAAAAAATCTAAAAAGGCTATGCCAGACCTTTAAAAAAACCTATGTTAGGTAATAGGCTAGGCTTAGGCTTACAATTTATGCAACAGACTTGGCCTATTTAAAGCAAAGCCTAGCCTAGCCTAACCTAGCCTAGCCTAATCCCACCCCCAGTTGCCGCAACTACCTCATTCATCGGTTTAAATCCTCTATTTCATTTCTTATTCCATCTCCTATTATATTTCATGAAAATATGATAAGTGCATCAAAAATTTCCTTATAAAAATAATTAATCGGTAATCAGATACACTTGGCGTAAATACAGCAAGTTGAAATAGAAGATGAGATAGAAAATGGAATGGAGGATCCAAAATGCTCATTCTTGCCTTTAGTTTGCTTTTGAGGGGAAGAAAATGTGAACACATAAAAGCTCAGTCATACATCCAAAAGAAAGAGTCCAAGCATTACATAGACTTTTCTTCAACCCCTCAATCATAGTACAAAAAAAAATCAACCCATGTCCCCCAATATTTCTTTACTACTTTATCGCCACCAATCCTTGCTCAAAAGCTTTGTCCTTGCTTACTTAGCAGTTAGCACCCAAGATCTCTTGTTTGATTTGTGGGATTGTTCCTTCGGGCTTCCTAATTTCTTTCTTTGATAGTTTTTCTTTCTTCGTGGTTAAGTCAAGAGTCAACTAAATTGACTCTCACTATCTAATAATATAATTCATATCATATCAAAGGAAGGCTGCAGAAAATCTCATCATCATCTGTCTGAAATTGCTCTAAACTTGTAGATCCAAGAGAGGATGTCTAAGGCAGAGGGAGTTGAGTTCTCTTTGAAAGTAATGATGAACAAAGAGAAAACTAAGGTACTTTTTGCGGAAGTGGACAGCGATTTAGCAGACGTTTTGTTGAGCTTCCTGACGTTGCCATTGGGAACAATTGTGAGGCTACTGGAGAAGCACTACGGAGATGAGGCACCAGTCTTTGGAAGCTTAACCAGTTTGTACAAAGGTTTAGCAAATCTTGATGATGTCCATTTCTGGACTGAGGCGGGTAAGCTGATGCTGCTCAATCCAAGAAGTTCTTTCGAAGCTGAATGCCGTAAACTGAAACTCAAAATAGATAACACTAAGACCTCTAAGTACATCTGTTGTAGCTTCAAGGATTGCGTCAGTATAAGCATGTACTGCGGTACTGCTATATGCCCCCGCTGTAGCAAAAAAATGGACCGTGAAATAGGAAAGCGAGACACTGAAGATGCTGATGGTGATGGAGTTTTTACCATAAAAAGAGTGTCTTTTGTGATCAGCGATGATCTGAGAATGGTGCCTAACGACGCAAGATCCTTCATTGAAACTCTCCGCAATCTTGGCATTACGGATGCATATGGGGCCGAGCAAAGAGCTGTGACTGTTGGATTCAATGAGGTCAGTCTTGATTATGATTTAACAATCTTTATTATTGAACACTTTTCTTATCTATCTCATATTTGTTTGAATCAGGTTATGGATTTGCTCAAGGGATCTTTGTTGTCCCGGACTCCACTAACTGACCTCATTCTCCATAAAAAACACAAGGACTCTGCCCCATTTAAATCTGAACCAGGTGCTTTATTTTATCAGATTGAGAAAAAAGAAACTTCTAAATCTGATGAGAAGATGATTGTGAAAGTCATTATACAGAAATCTACGAATAGGTTCTTGTTTGCTCAGGCAGAAGAAGATTTTGTAGATTTTCTTTTCAGTTTCCTCACCATCCCCTTAGCAGGAGTGGAATGCCTTTTGGGCAGCAACAGTAGTCTTAAAAACATAGATAATTTGTACAGAAGTTCAGCCAATTTGAAGAAGTACCTGCTGGACACTACGACAAACAATCTATTCAAACCCGAACTTCCCCCTATGCATCTTTCCAAGAACCATATCTTTCCTCTCAGCGAACAAAGAACTCCAGAACTATATTACTCTTCCAGAGAAATTCGTATCACTTCCAACAGAATCTACAATGATAGTGTGCTCGTGAATATTAGCGACCCAAAAGGCCAGGGAAGTTATGTTAGGGGACCTGGAATGTATTTGGTGACTGATGATTTAACTGTTACGCCTTTGTGTTTGTCCTCAAGACTTTCGGTTCTGAATGGGATGAAAATCCAGTTATCAGATATCAAAGAAGAGGATATTTATATTGGGTTGGAGGAGGTAATCATTTAACTTTTGTAACATTTTTCTAGCAAGAAATCATCTTTCATGTGTTCATATAATGAGACTCATTTGGTTGCTGCAGGCTTTAAGCATACTGAAAGCATCTATTATGTCTGCTCGTGCTTTAAGCAATGGCCTTGGCTCCATCTTGAAGAAACGGCCAAAGCAGGAATACTGAGTCTTGAAAGTCATTTTTGACCTTTTCTCCAGATAGTTGATCTTTCCTATGTATCTTGCCATGACATACTTAGTCTCCCAAGTTTTGACTTTGAATCAGTGAAAAAAAGAACTGCTTATTTGTCTGATATCCATATTCACCTTCTAGTGGGAGCATTTAAAAGGGTCATTGTGAAAAAGAATGAACTGTATAAGTTAGAGTGGCTTTCATGAAGAGTTTAAAATGATATGATTCTTGGAATTGGTCACCCTACTAATTATAATATTCTGTTTTCTGCATTTGCTTCTGCTTGTTTGTTAGCTGCATTATTGTGGAAATGCCCTGATCAAGAAAGCACTAATAAGATTGACTATCTTTGTGTTGTTCTACAACCTGATGTCATGTCCTATGGAACAAATCCTCTTTAAGGGAAAAAAATTATGAATAAAGCGACTGCCACTTTGCACCCCTCTGTTAATTCAATGTATTGGCGAATATCGATTTCTCAGAATTCAATTCAGTGATATTTTTGGCCTTATACAAAAGGGGAGGTTGCAGCAGAGGGAGTTGAGTTCTTTAAGGTATTATTTGGAGAGGCGTTTCGCTAAGATTCCTGATGTTGCCACTGGGAACGACCGTGAGACTCCTGGAGAAGCACTATGGAGATCAGCCTTCTGCCATTGGAAGCTCAATGACTTTGCAGTTGTTTAGCTGCTCAATACCCATGGCTGGTGATGGTGGAGTTTTTATGAAGAGATATAATTTCTTAATCAGTTTTAAGATTTGGGGATGTAATCTAGTGAACAGCGTCTCTATTGACACCTATAACACAACATCCAATATGATACATGTTATAGTTGTCAAACAAGATTAAAGCTATCAAATTCTGTGTTTTTCTTTTCCACTCCTAGTGAAGGACAGTGATTCCTTGTTATTTTTGTGATAGATGGTTAGAATTTCATCTGAACTCGAATCCTAATAAGAGGTCTACTAGAAATTAGAAGTTGATGGTGATATGACAATAGTTTCCCTAATTTCATTTTAGCCAACAGGCTTTCAGTCAGGTCAAAGGACTTCACTAACTGATCTCATTCTCCACAGAGGACAGAAGACGCACTCCGCCATGTTAAAATCTGAACCAGGTGTTTTAGTGGATCAGATTGAGAAGAAAGAAACTTCTCAAACTGAGAAGAAGATGATTTTGTAAGTCATGGTACAAAAATCTAAGAATAAGTTCTTGTTTGCTCAAGCGGAGGAAGATTTCCTCAATTTTCTCTTCAGTTTCTTCACAATCCCCATATCAGGTGCCCAATGTCTTTTGGACTCATATCATCGCTGCAGGCTTTAAGCATATATTCAAGGCTTCTCTTATGTCAGCGTGTGCTTTTCGCAATGGCCTCAATTCCATCTCCAGCATAAAGATACAACCAAAGCTGGAAACCTCAGTCTGATCTGTTTATTCAGTTAATTGATAGTCAGTCTTATCTGTAAATGGCCGCAAGTAGCATGATCTTGACATTTCCTCCAGGCCAGATGTTCCAAATATACTTCTGTAATAGCATTCTTATTTATCACCAGCTTCCAGACTTTGAGTCCAATGTCTTGCATTTTTCTATTTTTACCTTCTAATGGAAGCCTTTGATAAACTGTGAAATATACAGATGGATTCTTGCTATCACAGAAAAATGTGAGGCAGGTAATTTACTGCATAAGCTGGAGCAACCAGCGGCAGCTACTAGTTCTAAGAAGTTGGTAGTGACAGCCATGATACAGAAATTCACAATTAAGTTGTTGTTTGCTCAAGTTCACAATGATTTTGTAGATTTTCTTTCTAGTTTCCTCACTAGTGTAGATAATTTGCAAAAGAGCATGGCAAGTTTCTTCGCTTCAACTTGAAACAACATGCCTTAAGCAAATAATAACGGAAAAAAAAAAAAAAAAAAAAAAGGGGAAAAGATCATCTGTATATTGATCTTACTAATACTGAAATCTAATCCATTTTTATTACCCAATTTTCAGTTTTGATCCAGTTCAATGTATTAGCCAAATTGAGGACACCCCTACTTCTAAAATCAACCTCTTTAAAATCAATATTAATGGAATGTGTATTTTTCCAAGAAGCAGTTCCCCAAATTTGCTGAACCTATTCTGAGGAGATGGAAAGTCTCCACCTGTTGAAACCCTTGGGAGTCCTGGAATTTGGTGAGACAGATTATTAGTTAACTTTTGGCCTCATAAAAAGGGAATCTGTAGATATTTTCTATACCACCAGGCTGAAGTCTCTTAACTTGCACAACCAGGAGGATGGCTGCAGCTGAGGAAGTTGAGTTCTCTTTAAGGGTTATGATAAATAAAGAGAAAACTAAGGTACTATTTGCAGAAGTGGATAGTACTTTTGCAGATGTTTTGCTAAGCTTCCTGACGTTGCCATTGGGAACTATTGTGAAACTGCTGCTGAAGCACTATGAAGATGATCAGGCACCTGTTTTTGGAAGCTTGACAACTTTGTACAATAGTTTAGCGGATCTTGATAATGTCCATTTCTGGACAGAGCGGGGCAAGCTGATGCTGCTCAATCCAGGAAGTTCTTTCCAGGATGAGTGTTCTAAACTGAAACTCAATATAGATGATACTCAGCCTGCCAAGTACTTCACATGTGAAGATTGGGATTGTCGCTTTGGAAGATACTTGAACGTCATCTACATGTATCATGGTACCTCTAAATGCCCCAGTTGTCGGAAAACAATTAACAGAGAAATAGATGTAACAATGTCAGACATTGAAGCTGCAGATGTCGATGGAGTTTTTACCATAAAAACAGTGTCTTTCTTGATCAGCGATGATCTGAGGATGGTCCCTAATGTCGCAGGATCCTTTATTCAAACTCTTAGCAATCTTGGCATTAGGGACACAGGTGGGGCTGAGCAAATGACTGTCACTGTTGGATTCAATGATGTGAGGCTTGGTTCCCTTTTCTTAGCATTCTTAATTATTAAACACTTTTTTTAGCATTCTCATATTTGTTTGCATCAGATTATGGATTTGCTCAAGGGATCGTTGTTTTCCGGGACTCCACTAACTGATCTCATTCTCCACAAAGAACCGAAGACGGACTCTGCGGTGATAGAATCTGAACCAGGTGTTTTAGTGGATCAGATTGAGAAGAAGGAAACTTCTAGAACTGAGGAGAAGATGATTTTGAAAGTAATGGTACAAAAATCTACGAATAGATTCTTGTTTGCTCAAGCAGAGGAAGATTTCGTTGATTTTCTTTTCAGTTTCTTCACAATCCCCATAGCAGGTGTCCAAAGCCTTTTGGGCAGCAACAGTTGTCTTAAAAGTATAGATAATTTGCACAGAAGCTCAGCCAATTTGAAAAAGTATATGAGGACTACAAAAAACAATCTATTCAATCCCCAGCTTCCTCCCATGTATCGTTCCAAGAACCAGATTTTACCTCTGAGCGAACAGGAAACTCCAGAACTATATTACACCTTAAATTATGGCCTGGGCAGAGAATATTTGACTCCCTACAGAGTCTCCAAAAGCAGTAAGCTTGCTCATATTAATGACCCGAAAGGACAGGGATGTTATGTTAGGGGACCCACAATGTATACGGTAGCCGACGATTTAACTGTTACACCTTTGTGTATGTCCACAAATCTTTCCATCCTAAGTGGGATGAAAATCCAGGTATCCGATGTCAAAGAATTGCAGTTTGAGATTGGGATGAAAGAGGTAATGATTCAACTTTTTATGCAATATTTCCAGGGAGAAATGCTCTTTTATTTGTGTTCATTTAATGAGACTCGTTTCATTGCTGCAGGCTTTAAGCATACTCAAGGCTTCTCTTACATCCACATGTGCTTTAAGCAATGGCCTCAGTTCCATCATAAAGATACAACCAAAGCAGGAAACCTCAGCCTGATCTGTTTATTCAGTTAATAGTCAGTCTTACTTGTAAATGGCAAGTTGTATGATCATGACATTTCCCGATGTTTCGAATGTACTTTTGTAATAGCATTCTTATTTATTACCAGCTTCCAGACTTTGAGTCCAAGGTTTTGCTTTTTTCTATTTTTACCTTCTAATGGAAGTATTTAGTAAACTATTAAATAAACTATGGACTCTAGCACAGCAAAATGTTTGGACAGAGAAAGATACAGAGAAAGTTCATATGCTCATTTGTATCTGCTTTGTTTAAGAATATTAGAAGCATTCTCTTACCTCGAATACTGCCTTAACCGGCACCCTCAATCCCATGTTAGGGAAACAACCAAAGTAAGATGGCTGAGGCCATTAAGGATTTTCATATGCAGTTTGTAATACATTTCTGCCTCATAGCCCAAATTTTGTATGTGGAATCAGTATTTGTAATTATGGACTATCTGGTTGGCATCAATAGTTCTATGAGAAAGACACACTTGAGTGCAAATTGGCAAGAATTCATAAACTAATCTAATAATTCATAAGCTAATAGTCAAAGTTTGTTCCTTCTCTTTACATGTACTTTAATAAAGGATGGAGTTTAATAGAGAATTGGGCTTCCTACCAAGTACATTATTCTGTTTTTTAGCCATTTAACATTTATTATTTGCAATTATTATGAAAATTCTCTGATCAAGAATGCCTCACCTGAAGCTTGTGAGAATGCCCTGGTCAAGAATGCACTAATTAAATTGATTTTAAAAATTGAATTTATTAATATTTTGGCCTTATATAAAAAGGGAGGCAGCAGAAGATGCATATGCCATCATAGGCTGAACAGAGAAATTTGTAACTGTAGGGGTTTAGGTGAATAGAACTCCCTAGGAATATGATAACAAAGCCAATCTCCATAAAGTCACATCAACAATGAACGCTGCTTTCGCTGTATAACAGCAGGAGAGCGACCTTACCAACCATACTTCTTGACTACTTAATATTTAATGACATGTACAAGACATAGCTCTCTATGAGAATGACTTGATTTTTATCTCTCGATCCTTTATGGTAAAAGGTGAAACTTTTTGTCAATCAAAGCTTGTTGTTTCATCTCTTCATAGACCTTAAATGAAGGATTAAATTTTAGAAAGAGTACTATAGGTACCTCAAAAGGTGGAAAAAAGGGCACAGATGATAATAGCGTAAATTGCTAATCTCGAAGGAAAACTTTTCATTTCGGCACCTAATTTATCTGCTAACACTAACTAAAAAGTTGCTGAAGTCTTACTCAGGAGAACAAGAAAGAAGAACTGTACAAAGAAAGAATGCATTTTACAAAAATTGGAATTGGTCTGATACCAACTCCTCTGTATATCTCTTGAAATTGGGATTCCTACTAAGTACAAGATTCTGTTCTCTACATTTACCCCTACCGTTAATACTAACATTAACATTTTTACTGTCTCTGATGGTTATCCAACTCTGTTCACTCCATTCCCCATTCTCCCTTCCTGAATTCATTGCCAACTCCTTTATCCTCTGCACTGGAGAATCCAAACTATCTTCATTATTCAGCTCACTTGAAGCTTGTGAAAATTCTTCCTCAATTGAGCTCCAAATCCCCTGATCAAGAATACTTGTCGGAGAGCCTGTGTTATCTGGGATCTGCTTCACATATGGAAGTCCAAATTTGTCGAGAAATGGATGTTGGAGGAGCTGTGTAGCTGTCCATCTCTGTTTCGGATCAACCCTCAAGCACTTGCTCAAGAAATCCTCAGCTAAATCGGAAAGGGTCGCCGGAAAGTTAGGCGATTCACCAGAAAATGCAATCCGGTGGAGAGTGGATGTTGAATTAGGCCACGGTGACTTGCCGGTGGCCATTTCAATAACTGTACACCCCAGCGCCCAAATATCAGCTGGGAATCCCTGCTCCTCTCCACGCGCAACTTCCGGCGCCATAAACATCGGCGTGCCACCGATCACCGCCTCATCCACCACCGCCTTAGCGCAGCCGAAATCCGCAATCTTGGCACCACCTTGACTTATCAATATGTTGCTCCCCTTAATATCACAATGCACTATGCCCCTCGAATGCAAATACTCTAGCCCTCTTACAATCTGACACGTGTAATAACCGATCACCGACTCATCGACCAGGCCTCCCCACCGGCGTACCGCATCGGCAAGGGTGCCGCCGGGGGCATACTCCATCATAAGATTGAACACAGCCTTGCCATTCTCCAGGGTAATATCACAACCCTTGTAACCAACGAGGTAAGGACTATTCAAGGTGGAAAGAATTCTCTGCTCCCTCTGTAGAGACTCAGATTGAAATAGCTCGGCGGATTTTACGGCAAAGACATCGCCGGCCAGGCGGGACGTGGCTATCGACACAGCGGCAGAGGCTCCGTGGCCTATGGTGTGGCCTCTGGTCCAGTCCATTAGTTGTATAGTGAGTTCAAGAATGGAACTATGTGTTGTGTTCTGTGTGTTGGATAAATGTGTAAAGCTATGTATCTATATATATATATGAGTAATGATGAGAATAAGTTATAAGGTGGCATTTTGGCATTATACAAATGTGTGTGTGTTGTCCAAATTAGTTGGGAATTGGTGGGTTGATGGTTGCTTTAACGGGAACTCTAAACGTGTCGGCATACTTATGGTTATTGGCCAAATGGGCACCAATGGGAGATCATTACTTGGCCAAATGGGCCATCGCCACATGGCGACTTTGGGGAGAAGGATGAAGAGTCGAGAAACATTATTACATAGACAAACACTCCACAATCTTCCGTTCAATCACGTTTCGAAACATAAATGTTCGGGAAAAAAGAATCACGTTTTGATTGAATTGTTTCATTGAAAATGATTTTATAGTTGCCAAACTCCCTCTAAAGTAACTTTTTATGATATTTTTCCTTATAAAGTACCGAGTTTGAGAATTTCATTACAGCTCATTAATGAAAAAAAGTTTCATGTACTGAACTAGCAAAAAAATAAAAAAAATCCACTTTACATTTGTAGAAGGGCATTAGAAACAGATCGGGAAATAGATAATTAATTATTCTTAAGTTGAATTGAAAATGATATAAAATAGGTCTGCCTTCAACATTGTATTCACAATTAATGAAAATATGATTATTAATTCAAAATCATAAAACACTCTATTATTTTTAAAGTAAAAAGAGATAGACTCTGAAGTAATTCTTATATCAAAAAAGATTCGATCAATATTTTCTTAAAAGGTATTTATCTTAAAAAACTTGTGTATGTTGTTCCACGTTTTACCAAATATCTCAAACAATTGAAGTTCATTGTGCCACGTCATGCTCGACTATTGCATAAAGTAATTACTTACTCAAGGAATCAAGTAGAGTATCTTTGGCTTGGTGGATGGATGTGGTTGGATGATCCAAAAAACTAAAGTTTGATGCGTGGTTTTGTATTGGAGTGGCAAAAGACTTTGAAGATTAAATTTGGGGAGTTGTGGGTGGTGGGTAACTGTTTGATGTGGGTTAAGCCAACCAACAAAAAGTTAGACTTTTTATTTGTACGTATATGCCATGTATATACCTTTGTTTGGTTGACACTTTGTATTTCAAGATAATTTCTCAAGATCAATGTATCTTGTTCCCACATGGAAAGTCAATTAAAAGTCTTTCTTTAACTAAAAGAAAAACAAAGACATCAAATCAAAACTAATTGCGAACTTTGATACTCAAACTTTTAATGCATATCCTTAACAATGTCTTCAAATAATTAATGTTGAAGTTGCCAAAAAATCCCATCTCAAATGCAATTAAATTGGATTCTGTATTTCATTTTCTATTTCAAGATCTTTTATTCTATTTTCATTTTTGTGTATTTTCATCTAAACTGTCTCAAACAGACTTCAGAATTTTCGTATATTTTTAAAAGAGGGTTATTGTTAGTTGCCTAATTATTTGACTTATTTTCAATTTGACTAAATCAAATCTTTCAATAATATAGCACCGACTGGAGATATATTGCCTCCAAAATTTTAATTCCTTGAACAAAAAAAGGAAAATTACTAAAACCCCCTTAAAATAAATTTTTATATCTAAAAAATCCATAAAATTATTTTTCAAACTAACAAACCCATTTCACAAAAACTTGTTGTTCCAAAAAGTCCAACTATTAACTTTTAATCTATTTTTGGACAGATTACCCTTGAATATCTCACAGTGGAAAACTTTTTTATTTATAAAAATTAATTCTTTTTTTTAACTCTCTTTGTAGTAAAAATTAGATAAATTATTTATGAATTTTAAAAAGAAACTTTATTCTTTTTGTTCAGTTCATCTGATTTTAGAATTTATAAGTATTTCTATTATAATATATATTTAAAAATTAAAGAAATATATTTCTTCAAAAACTTTTAGTTTATTAAATTTAAAATTTTCATTGATAGAAATCAATTAAAAAAGTTTTTTTTAAAAAAAAATCTATTAAAAAAGTTTATTCATTAAGTTTTTAATTTAATAAGTTCAAGATAATTTATAGAATTTAATAAATTAAGGGCTATTGAGTCAAAAAAAAAAAATAGTTGTTGGGTCTTTTGGAGTGAAAAATTGATGGAGTGGGTATTTGAGTATGAAAATATTTTAATGGACTTTTTAAAAATAAAAATATATTTTAAGGAATTTTTAATAATTTTTCCAAAAAAATAAATTGGGCTTATTTTCTTGTTTTCATTGGATTAAGGGTTTGTGATTTTGCTCTTTCATGATCACCTTCTAGAGGGAACACACGCAAGGGATAATCATTTTTTCGAATCTTAAGATATAAACCATCTCTAGATTGTTAGTTTCTAGTGGTTCCTAACTTGGAAAAGAAGAATTTAAAGAGTTGTAATAAGTAAAAGGTTAGAAAAAGAAAAGGGTGTAATAATATTCAAAGATCCAATTAATAGCATCATCATAAATGATAGGTGACTACTTATTACCAAAGCTATTGACAAGTGATGAGCTACTTGTCATAAATATGAAATGACATATGTATGTCACACTATCAACTATTCATCCACCTAAGGGTAGGGAAAGATTGAAAGTGACCCTTCTTTCTAAAATAAAAAAAGAAGTATGCGCCATGTCAAGTTTTCATTTAGTTATATGCCATACTTCAAAATGAAGCGTAACATCATTATAAAACCTTAAAATATATTAAACCATTAATTAAGCTAGGATGGTAAAAAATAAAATAAACCTTAAAAATTGGCCTAGTGTCTTAAAATGACCTTACTAGATTGGAATGGAAGGCTCCATTTGGTTTTATTTTTATTTTCAATTTTTATTTCCATCATTTTTAAAATTTGAAAAGTTAGTTAGTGAAAATGGGTTGAAAATGAGTTTGTATTTAGATGAATTGTTGGAAAAGTAATGTATGTCGGTTTTGATAAGATGTAGGTGGAAAGAAATAGAGAGATAAGATATATATATATATATATATATTACTAGAGAATGTATTTTGAAAATAAAAATAAAAATGATATTAGGTGAAAATATGTAAAAAGTGATATATTTTATTTTTGAAATAGTAGAAAATAAAAAAATGGGCTACAAAAATGAAACCAAATGGGCCTACATAAAGCCATATTCACGGTTCCAAAAATTAATATCTATATGAGTATTCTGATCTTGTCATAAATAGTCGAAGTCAAATGGTTTGGAACATTATTTCATTACGCTATAAGAAAGAAAAAAAAATGACAATAATTAGCTATTATCACCTCTATAATATTAATAAAAGTCTTATTATAAACTATAGTAACAGTCATTAATAGATTATCAATATAAATGTGTTAGTAATCATCTAGTGACAATTAAAAACACTACCTTTTGGTCATATTAACGTCACACTATAATAAAAAATTATTGTTATTTGAAATTATTATTATTATTGATAAAATAAAAATTACTTTCGCTTGAAATGCATATCATTAGTGACTTTTTTTATTATAATTTAATTATTTTATCATTAATATTATATTTTTTAATGAAGTTAATAATTACAATTGCACGCCATGAAAGACCAAACAATTATAGACCTTTTGGATTTCTAGTCTTAAAGAAGAAATCACTAAAGAAGGATTGGTTTGAAAGTAAACATAATTTGGAGGGTATTAGCACTTTATAGAAGACAATATAGAAGAATAATATTTGAAATTTGAAGTAGAAGTCAAGGGCACTCAAAAGAAGTTGTAACTAATTTTACCAATTTAATTAACAAACCAAATCATTCAATTTCAAACACTAAACAACAATAGGTGGGATTTAGTTGAAAAGTAAATAGCTAAAGGTCCACTTTTGCTTAATTGGAAGTTAGTCGGTCCGTCAGCTGCCGCTCCTCCTTTATAGGTTAGTTGAACCGATGTAAAACATATAATCTTTTGAACGTGCGTGCAATTGGCTATAAATATAATCTAAAGTTATACTATTTCAACCCTCAACGAATAGAAAACTGAACAAAAAAACTAGATAGAAAACCTACTTTTTTATTTATGAGGAAACCCAAATTAAATTATGAAGGAGAATTACGGGTGTAAATGAGTCAAGTTTGACAAAAATTGTATGTTCGAGCTTGATGAGCCTACTTTTAAGGGCTCGAGCTTGAACTCGTGAGCTCGATACTAGTTGAGCTCCAGTCAACTCACTAGAAAATTCTAAATCAAATAAAAATATTAAATTATTAATATATCATAATTATTTAATAATAATTAATAAAATAATTTAAATTATAATTATTAATAATATATATATATTAAATAATATATATTATAATAATAACTATAATGATTTAAATTATAATATATTATAATTATTTAATCATATATAATAAATATTTAAAACTAAAAAAAAAGTTAAATTATTAGTATATATTAATTATTTAATTAATATATAAAAATATTTAAAAATAGAAAAAAGCTCACAACTAAGTAAAGCTTGAGCTCAGCTCATGTTACAGCTCAAGCTCAAGCCTCATGAGCAGACTCAACTTATCTTACTCCCCTATGGAGAATCAACATAGTTATATGTGATTCAATGCCAATAAAAAGGAATCCATTCAATAGTATTTAACATACAAAAAATATGTTAAGTAAAATGTGTCTCATGTTGAAATATGACAATTTCCTCTCAACTCGGGCCATCTCACAGAAAACTATAACCAAAATTCTTTTTATTTGGCATTAATTCGAATCACATACATTTAAAGCACTAGCTTTTTGCTAAGATCAATATAGTTTTGTATAAGCCTAGAGTAATAGTATGATGAACCAAAATGTCTTTCGGACTTATTGTTAAGAACAATGAATAAGTATTCATTGAATACTTGCATTAATGATGCCTTGAGTAAATCCATAACCCGATGAATGCATATAAATCACTGAATGCAACAGGACTAAGAAAGTGTAAAACATAATTAGAGAAAAATGTATTTTTGGTCCTCTAACTATAGTCATCTATGAAAAAAGGACATTAATAATTTATGTTTTCCGATTTGGTCCACTCTAGTGATCAATTTCGCACATTCAGCACAATTTGACGTAGTTTGAGGACAAATCACCTGAAATTGCATAAAATATCACTGAAAAATTGCATGCGCTCCTCACGTGATGAAATTTTCGAGGCTTTCGCGATATGTGGTAGGTTTTATCCACATTAGCTGCTTATGTATTAGTTTTACCCATGTAGACTGGCCACATGTACACCAATTCCCATGTCACCATCCAAGTCAACATCCTAGTAGCATTAAATAGCCACATCAGCGAAAATATCCATGCAAAAATGTTGCAGCCAGTCGAATCTAGACCATTGGCATGGTAAAATGATGCACCAACTACTACACCGCCACAACTTTGGGGCATTTGGATTCATTTTATTTAATATGCCTATGTCTGAAACTACACTCGAAACTTGTGAATAAAAAAAATATTTGTAAATTGAAAGAAATAAGTTTATTACAAATATATTATTGTAGATTCAAAAAAAATATTTTCTGAATGGATAAATTTTATATTTTATAAATTATCATAAAAATGATAATTTTGATATAAATTTTTATTAATGTAATTTGAACAAAATCTAAATTAAACGAAATAATTACAAATTGATTAAAACAAAGATAAAAAAATGTTAATTTATTTTTTTTATTTCTGTTAAAAATGATAAACTTAAAATTTTGTTAAAAATTACGAAGTAATTTTTGTCAATTTAATTTTCATTATTTATAAAAAGTTTTTAATGAAAATTGGCAATGGAAATATTTAATGAAAATTAAAAATCATTTTTAATTATAAAAAAATTTCATTTATAATTTTTATTATCAATTTTTCATTAAATTTCTTTTATTAGTAATGAAAATTAAATTGACAAAAATTATTTTGTAATTTTTTTAAAAAAAATTAAATTTATAATTTCAACAACAAAATAAAATAAAATAAACAAATATTGGCAATGGAAATTTTTAATGAAAATTATAAATTTTTTTATTAGTAATGAAAATTAAATTGACAAAAATTACTTTGTGATTTTTAATGAAATTTTAAATTTATAATTTTTAACAAAAATAAAAATTAAATTAACAAAAAAAAATTTCTCTTTGTTTTAACCAATTTGTAATTATTTCATTTAATTTAGATATTGTTCAAATTAAATTAATAAAAATTATAAAAAGAATACGATAATTATATCAAAATTATCATTTTTATGATAGTTTATGAAATTTAAAATTTATCCATTTAGAAAATATATATTTTTTAATCTACAATAATATATTTGTAATAAACTTATTTCTTTCAATTTACAAATATGTTTTTTATTTACTAGTTTTTGTTGTAATTTCAATCATAGGGATATTAAACAAAATGAATTCAAATGTCCTAAAGTTGTGATGGTGTAGTGGTTGGTTCATCATTCTACCATGCCAATGGTCTAGAGTTCAACTTTAGGCTACAACATTTTTCCATGGATATTTTTGCTAATGTGGCTGTTTAATGCCACTAGGATTGTGACATGGGAATTGGTGTACATGTGACTAGTCTACATGGGTAAAAATGACGCATAAGCGGCTAATGTGAATAAAACCTACCACATAAAGCCTCAAAATTTCACGTGAGGAGCTTATGTGCAATTTTCTAGTGACATTTTATACGTGCAATTTTCTAGTGACATTTTATACAATTCAAGGCGATTTGTTCTCAAATTGTGGTAAATTGTACCGAATGTGCGAAATTGGTCGCCGGAGTGGACTAAATCGAAAAACGTAAATTATTAATGTCCTTTTTTCGCAAATGACCATACTTAGAGGACAAAAAATGCATTTTCCCCCGTTGAAACCATGTACGCTCACAGTCCTTATCTTGGCACACCATATGTGTCTACAACGCCAAGATTGGTGAGAGTTTCTAACATGGATCCTGTTAAATTATGTGCCCTCCGCAAATCATCGCTGATTAAATAAGTATATCCCTTAGTAAAAACTCCACCATCAATGGTTTTATCATAGTAATCTTTAATGGATACTCCTTGGTCTATTAATTTCTGACAACATCTGCATCTTGCAGTACCATAGAGCATGTGCAAACAAAACTCTTCACAAGTATCTGGTGGGCTGAGTATCATCTATATTGACTTTCAGCTAATTAGAACATCGATCTTGGAAAGAACTTCTTGGATTGGGCAGCATCAGCTTACCAGCCTCTGTCCAGAAATGGGCTAATTCAAGAGCTGCTGAACATTTGTATCAAGTGGTTAAGCTTTGAAAGACTGGTGCGTTGTCTCCATAGTGCTTCTCCAGGAGTCTCACAATTGTTCCCAATGGCAGCATCAGGAAGCTTAACAAAACGTCTGCAAAATCGTTGTCCGCTTCAGCAAATAATACCTTAGTTTTCGGCCTATTTACCGTAACCTTTAAAGAGGAGAAAACTTCCTCTGCTGCAGCCATTGTAGAAGTGAAAAACATTTTGGATTGAGACCAATTATGGCATACAAATTTTTCTGCAAGCTTCCTTAGTCCCTTTTCATACGGGATCTTTGCAAATTGTTTACTGTTCATTCTCTTATACACGGTTTGGTATAGAAATTTGGTTGCTTGCAGAGTAGCAAGTAAAATATGCATCGACATGGTTATTGATAAGCTTATAAGCCCAAATAATGATTCATTGAATTCTGAGAAATCAATATTGGCCAAGAAATTGAATTAACAGACATACACATGGTGGCAGTTCCTTTATTTATCATGATTTTCAATGAATCAGATGTCAATATGCTAAATAAAATAGTAAAAATCAATATTAGTATTAACAGTAGGGGTAAATGTAGAAAAATTAACAAATCTTCTATTTAGTAGGAATTCCAATTACAAGAGATGTACAGAGGAGTTAATATCAAATCTGTTGAAACCCAAGAGGTCCTATTGTGAAAACTATGGAATAATAATAAAGTAATTCAATGAAATTTGATAACAAGATTTAATGTCATTTGGCGATGTGCCTAATCCCCCAACATAGAAAAGAATTTATTGATTTCAATCAAGGTAACAAGTACAAACTTTTGTCCCACAAATCTCACATGAACACCTTTCGTATCGAGAAACTGTCTCAATAGCATTCTAGAAACCCTCATATTATGTCTATTCTGCATTGTCCCGGAAGAAAACGAGTATTTATACCCATGAAAAACACAAAATGGCCCATGGGCCTAGCGCCGCGAAGCCCCTATTTTTGCGAATTGTTGTGTGTCTTGGTAGAACTTGCCATGCCAGAGCACACGATTCCAGTGCACTGCGCGCCTGGGCACACGTCGCGGGCCTCCCGCCCAAATTCAGCGCCTTGGCATCGTCCCATGCCCCGGCACTCGGCATCCTACCGGTGCACACCGGGGTGTTCTTCTTGTGCCCATTTCAACCGCTTTGCTCTGTTTCGCTCCATTTCTTTCGATTTGTCGTCAATTTAGCCCAAACTTTCAAGGTAAAATCAACAATTCTCCACCTTGACTTGAAATTCACCATCCATCTTCTTTGTCCATGACCCAAAAGGGCCCGTCATCTAAGTCTGCAAATGTTAATCAAATCCAAGCAATGCTCGAATTTGATTCCTGGAACAGCCTTAGTCAACATATCTGCCGGATTAATCTTAGTCCCAACCTTGTCAATCAAAATGATACCTTAAGACGACATATCCCAGACAAAGTAGTACCTCACATCTATGTGTTTTGTTATCTTATGAAATGCTTGATTCTTTAACAAGTGTATGACACTCAGACTATCACAAAATATTGAAGTAATATCAGAATCCATACTCATATCCTCAATCAACCCCTTTAGCCAAATGTCTTCATTCACACCTTCGGCCAAAGTCATGTACTCAGCTTTTGTTATGGACAATGCAATTGATGCTTGGCAAGTCGCATTCCAGTTAACCGTACAACTTGATACACAAAACACATAGCCTGTCATGGACCTTCTGCTGTCCAAATCTCCTGCATAATCCGCATCCACACAACTAATAATTCTAGCAGTAGAATTCGATTGACTACACCTCAAACATCTATCTGCAGAGCCTCTCAGATACCTCATGATCCATTTCACAGCCTGCCAATAAGTCTTTCCTGGCTTGTGCATGTACCTACTCATAACATTGATTGCATGTAAAATGTCTAGCTTAGTACACACCATGGCGTACATCAAGCTACCTATTGCACTAGCATAAGGCACATTAGACATGTGCTTCACCTCCTCCTCAGTACTCCGTGATAGATCTGATGAGAGCCTGAAATGAGCTGCAAATGGCATACTAACTGGCTTGGACTTATCCATCCCAAATCGCTCAAGTACTTTCTCAATGTGATGTTGTTGAGACAAGTAGAATAATCCCGTGTGTCTGTCTCGGATGATCTCCATGCCTAATATCTTTTTTGCACTGCCCAAATCCTTCATCTCAAATTTTTCACTTAACTAAGCTTTTAAATTATTGATCTCAGATATGTCTCTAGAGGCAATCAACATATCAACATACAATAACAAATATATGGGAAGGCCATTACTACAAATTTTATGATATGCACAACAATCATAAATGCTTCTAATATATCCTATCTTGGTAATAAAAGCATCAAATTTTTTATACCACTGCCTTGGAGACTACTTCAAGCCATATAAAGACCTCTTCAAAAGATATGTTTGATTTTGTTTCCCAAAATCAATAAATCCCTCTGCTTGGCTTATGTAGATTTGTTCCTCCAACTCATCATGTAGAAATATTATTTTCACATCCATATGCTCAAGCTCCATATCAAACAGCGCAACCATGGCAAATAAAACATGAATAGATGTATATTTTACAATTGGGGAGAACACCTCATGGTAGTTAACTCCCTCTCTCTGAGTAAATCCCTTAGCAACCAATCGCGCCTTGTATCTAGCATCTTCAACCCCAGGAATGCCTTCCTTTTTCTTATAAATCCATTTGCAACCTATAATCTTCTGCCCTTTGGGTACATCAACCAATCGCGCCTTGTATTTAGCATCTTCAACCCCGGGAATGCCTTCATTTTTCTTATAAATCCATTTGCAACCTATAATCTTCTGCCCTTTGGGTACATCAACTAGCTCCCATATGCTACTCTTGTATAGAGACTCTATTTCTTCACTCATAGCTGCTACTCATTTATCAGAATCTAGCTGGAAAATTGCCTCTTTGTATGAGACTAGATCATCTCCTACAAACTCCTTAGCTGAACTCAAAGCATAAGCAACTAGATCTAAATAAGCAAACCGCTGTATAGTTTGATCTACCTCCTCTCCCTATTGTAAGCCAAGCAATAATTTTGTTGTGGTTCATTTTCCTGTTGTTGATTTGGTGATTATGAGACTTTACCCACATTATCTACTACATTTTGTTTCCCCTTTGAAACATGTGGATGATTAATATAAAACTCCGCCTTTTTCTTAACACCTTGTCGACTGCTTTCGAGCTGCTCCACCTTCTTTATCATCGCAAACTCATCAAATATCACGTCTCCGCTGATAATTATCTTAGAGCTCTTGTCATCATTACACCACAAATGATAACCCTTGACTCCATCTGCATAGCCTAGAAATATGCACTTCCTAGCCCTTAGCTCGAGCTTTCCATCCCGAATATGAGCATAGGTTGGACACCGAAATACTCTCAGATTTGTGTAATCAAAAAGAGACCCAGACCGAACTTCCATTGGTATCTTGTAGTCCAAAGCAGTTAATGGTGACCTATTCACCAAATAACAAGCAGTGTTAATTGTTTCTGCCAAAAAATTCTTGGACAATCCAACATTAAAGAGCATGCATCTAGCTCTTTCCAAGATAGTCATGTTCATTCGTTCTACAACTCCATTCTGTTGTGGTGTATGTACAACTGTGCGATGCCTCACAATTTCTTCCTTATCACAAAATTCTTGAAATTCCTTATTGTAGAACTCCAATCCGTTGTCCCTCCTTGAGCTCTTTTTCTCTTTTCATGTCTACTCCTCGATTAAAGTTTTTCATTGCTTGAAGTTGACAAACACCTTATCCTTATGCTTTGGCATGTACACCCATACTTTCCATGAGAAATCATCTATGAATGTCAGCATGCACACACTGCTCATAGAAATCCAACTCTCCAGCCTTCTCTCCACAAAGCAAACCTTGTTTGCTCAGTTCTGACATCCCCTTCTTACTCATATGCCTAAGTCGCATATGCCATAATCTTGTAGTATCATTGACTGATGAAGAAACCGTTGTAGTACCAGAAATTGTGCTGCTCTGCAATATGTAAAGGTTATTCCGCTTGTCTCCCTTCATGATAAGTAATGCATCTTTGGAAACCCGTAGAACTCCATCTCAAGCTTTGCACTCACAACCATTAATCTTGTCCAGAGTACCCAGCGATATTAGATTTTTCTTCAAATCTGGAGCATGACGCACATCAGTTAAGGTCCTTACTATGCCATTGTGCATTTTGATACAAACTGAGCCAATTCCTACAGCCCTGCAAGAAGCATCGTTTCCCATAAACACTTTACCACCATCATATTTCTGATAAGTAGTAAACCAATCTTCTCATGGGCACATGTGGTAAGAACAACCACTATCCAAAATTCATTCAAAGTTTAGTAAAGTTTCGACAACGTTGAGAAGAAGCCCACCATCAGACTCATCCTCAACAATTCCTACGACATCATCCCGTTCTGATCAAAAGTTTCACCTACATCCTTCGCCTTTCCTCATTCCGGACAATTCCATTTCCAGTGCCCCTTTAAGCCCTGATACATTTTTGGTGCCATGGAGCTAGACTAGTGAGCTATTACAATACCTAAAACAATTGTCATCGTTTCTAGGCTTGGTTCAAGACTTCGATCGGCCTCTATTCCTTCATCTTTCTCTCGGTCTTTCTTTCGCCACCAATCCTTCCCCATTTTCACCATTATTGTTGCCCAGGACATGTTTTCTCAATTCGTTGAAATTCAATGAGGCTTTCACATCCCCCATTGAAATCGTATCTCTCCCGTACAACAAAATAGTAACAAGTGCTCAAAATATTTTGACAGAGAACATAAGAGAATTAACGCTTGGTCTTCATCTTCAATTTTAACGTCTATACTAGCAAGATCCAAAATCACCTTATTGAAAAAATCAATATGCTGAATAATAGATGTACCTTTCTTCATTCTTAATATGTATAACCACTGTTTCAAATAAAGTCGATTTGTTAGGAACTTCGTCATATAGAGACTCTCTAGCTTCTTCCACAAATCCCTTAGCGTACTTTCTATGGCGACCTCTCTTAGTATGTTATCTGCCAATGATAACACCAGAGTATCATAAGCCTTCGCCATAAACTCATACTTGTCTTCATCTGTCAACATCTCTGACAAGGAATCTCTGTCCTTTAATGCTCTCTGTAAACCTTGTTGACACAGGAGGACGTGAACCTTCATTTTCCACAGCATAAAATTATTCTTCCCATTGAATTTCTCTACCTCGTACTTCATTGCTGACATCTGATCCAACCTGC
Organism: Jacaranda mimosifolia; assembly: GCA_018894105.1. Lineage (NCBI taxonomy): Eukaryota > Viridiplantae > Streptophyta > Magnoliopsida > Lamiales > Bignoniaceae > Jacaranda > Jacaranda mimosifolia. The sequence goes on along the minus strand of CM032118.1, from coordinate 2,047,731 downwards.
TTCGATACCAATTTGTTGAAATCCAAGAGGATATATTGTGAAAACTATAAAATAACAATAAAGTAACTCAATGAAATTTGATAATAAGATTTAACGTTGTTCGGTGATGTGCCTAATCTACCCAGCAAAGGAAAAAATTTATTGATTTCAATTAAGGTAACAAGTAAAAACTTTTGTCCCACAAATCTCACGTGAACACCTAACACCCTCATTCTAAACTCTGCCTCCAGAAACTATCTTAAAAGCAGTCTAGAAACCCTTTTGTTATGTTTATTCTGAATTGTCCTAGAACAAAATGCGTATTTATACCATGAAAAACACAAAACGGTCTATAGGCCTCATGTCGTGTGGCCCGCCCTTGTTTTTGTGAATTGCTGTGTGTCATGGCAGAAACTGCCGTGCTAGGGCGTGCGCAACTTGTGCCCTGGTGGGGTGTCACAGTGTGCCGTGAGTCCTGGCTTGCGATTCCAGTGCACTGCGCGCCCAAGCGCGCATGGCCTTGAGCCCAGCTGCACATTGCTAGTCTCCTGCCCAGATTTAGCATCTTGGTGCGCTCATCCCTCACCCCGATGCGCGGCGTCCTGCTGATGCGCATCGGGGTGTTCTCCTCGTGCCAATTTCGACTGCTTTGCTCCGTTTTATTCCATTTCTTCTGATTCTCATCAATTTAGCCCAAAATTTCAAGGCAAAATCAACAAGATCAATTCCAATTTTTATAAAAAGGTCCATTTTCACTTTATACAGTTCTTTTTCTTGCTCTTTTAAGTAACACTCTAGCAACTTTTTAGTTAATTTTGATTAGCATGAAACGTTGTCCTTGGATGTTGGCTACTTCTCTCACCACCAAAACTTTTCAGGCATCTCTCGTTTTTTGAACTATCTCTTTTTCAATTTTGTCCTTTTTTAAGGTACAAGAAGAGATAAACAAGTAGTTTAGTATTATCAGGACAAAAGGGTTTCATTTTATAAGTCATTCTCAGAGTCAATGGTGCAATATCCCTTGCAACAGATATATAGTATAATGCAAGCACGATACCATTTGGCTAGTTAAAGCCTACTGTGGCAGCCAAATAGTCCATAATTACAAACAAGTACTGATTCCAGTGGAATTTTTTAGAAATGAGGCAGTGAAATTAATTACAAGCTGCATATCAAAATACTTGAGAGAGCATGAACTTCTTGTGATGTTGTCTCAGTGTTCTTGCTTTGCTTTTTCCTTTAACATGGGATTCAGGGCGTCGGATAAGGCGGTGGTCGAGGTAAGAGATGCTTCTAATATTCTTAAACCCTGCAAAAGAACAAAGCAAGAATCATCATATGAATATATATATTTGAACCATCATCTGTATCTGATAGGGACCTGAAACCATTACCTCTTTCATCCCAATCTCTACCGCCCGTTCTTCAACATCAGTCAAAGGGATTTCCTGCCTGTTCAGGATAGAAATGCTCGAAATCATGCATAAAGGTGTCACTGTCAAATCATCAGTTACATTAAACATTCTTGGCCCCTTAACATAACCACCATCACTGCCTTTCGGATCTTTCAAAGATAGTGAAGGTCTTCGTTCAGTAAGAGCAAAAATCTGGTTCTTGGAAAGATACATGGGGGCTAGCTTAGGGATGAGTAGATCAATCTGAATACCTATGGTCTTCAAGAAGTGATCGCCACTGAAACATGACATGCTTCTGCGTAAATTACCTACACTCCCAAGTGAAATATGGTTGCCGCCCAAAAGGTGCACAACTGCTCCTAAGGGAATTGTGAGCAAACTAAAAAGAAAATCAACAAAATCACTGCCAGCTTGAGAAAACAACAACTTATTAGTCGAGTTTTGTACCATGGCTTTCACTATCATCTTGTTAGCATTAGAAGCTGCAGCTTCTTGCAACATCGTATGCAGTACTACACTAGTACATTTTGCTGTGGAAGAGTCCTTTTTGAGGATGAGGTCTGTTAGTGGAGTCTGAGAAAATAAAGATGCCTTGAGCAAATCCATAACCTGAAGCAAAAAATAAATCAAATGGCCGGCAAGACAGATTGTTTAAACTTTAAAGAGAATGCCAAGAAATTAATAAACTCACCCCATCGAAGCCTACAGCCACAGTCCTTATCTCGGCCCCGCATGTGTCTGAAATGCCAAGCTTGCTGAGAGTTTCTAAAATGGATCCTGTTAAATTAGGTGCCATTCGCAAATCATCGGCAACTAAGAAATTATATCTCATGGTGAATACTCTACCATCGCCAGCGATGGCTTCAACATTTGACGTACCCATGAATACTTCTTTCTTCATTGATCTCCCACAGTAGCATCTCGCATTACCATAGTACAGGCTTATCCGGCGCTCACCGCAGTTTTCACAAGAGAAGTATTTGGTGGGCTCACTGTCATCTATATTGAGTTTCAGTTTAGAACACTCATCTTGGAAACAACTTCTTGGATTGAGCAGCATCAGCTTACCCCCCACTGTCCAGAAATGGACATTATCAAGATCTGCTAAACCTTTGTACAAAGTTCTTAAGCTTCCAAGAACAGGTGCCTCATCTCCATAGTGCTTCTCCAGAAGTCTCACAATCGTTCCCAATGGCAACGTCAGGAAGCTTAGCAAAACATCTGCAAAATCATTATCAATTTCAGCAAAAAGGTACCTTAGTTTTCTCTTTATTTATCATAACTCTCAAATAGAACTTCACTTCCTCTTCAGCAGCAGCCATCCTCTCGACTGTAAAAGTGAAAATATGTAAAAATGAAACCAAGGGTATCATATAAACTTTCTGTAGCCTCTCCTTTTAAAAGCTTGCACGCCCAGTGACTTTTTTCCTTCTTCTTCTTCATATATATATATATATATATATATATATTAACCTGTTTGCAATTAAGCCCCAAATATTTGAGTTTTTTTACAACGACACTACTTTCATCTTAGTCGAGTGGCATATGGTCCAATGGTGTAAATCTCCCATATAATACGAGCGGTTTAAGAGTTTTAGACCGTTTTTTGGTATTTGATAATGGGTTATACTTATCTTTTTCATTCTAATTCGTCAAGCCAAAAAAAAAAAAAAAAAAAAAAAAAAACAAAAATTTTTTTGTAGTAGGCAATTAGTTAAAAATTGATCACATTCCTAAGAAAAAACCTAAGAGAAGTACAGCATTTTTTAATATTCCTACCATTTCTATTATCGAAAACTCCAATACATTCTTTTCTATCTTATATTAAATTAAATATGTATATATATTGCTATTGAATCAAATAAAAATAAAAAAGTGCTACTAATCAAGAATTAATAGAGAAATCAATGTTTTGTAGAAATACATAATTCAAGTCTTCACCCCATGCAATTCCTCTGCTTTCATTTCAATCAGTGCAAAGTTTTCATCTATTTTCTCGCATTCTTTTTCATGATTGCTGTTTTCTGCCCTTTCATTAGTATTTCTGAACGTATAAGTTATTTTATTATATGATCTCTTATTTCGTATGAAAATTTCTGAATTTAGGATTTTATAAATATAAATTCAATTTGATTTTTATATTCATTTTTATATTTCAATAATAAAGAACATATTGTATTTGTTTAGTTTGATTACTTGTAAAGTTTATATTGTTTGAATATGTTTGATTAATAAATTAATATTTTCATGCTAAATCTTTTTAAAAATTTTTCTTTTTCTCATTTTTTTTAATATCGCATTCCTACATGCTAAAATCTAATTTTTTTTTTATTGTAAATAGGATATAACATTGTATTCACGCTTGGTTGTACAAGTTTAGAGCACTTTCAGACAGATGATGATAAGATTTTCTACAGCCTTCCTTCATTTGATAGATCAAGTAAAAATATAATTGTGCCACTAATATAAGTTACCTAGTGTATTAGTTGACTCTTGATTTAACCATGAAGAAAGAAAAAATATCAAACAAAGAAATTAGGATGCCCAAAGGAACAATCCCACAAATAAACCAAGAGATCTTGGGTGCTAAGTAAGCCAGGACAAGGCTTTTGAGCAAGGATTGGAGGTGACAAAGTAGTAAAGAAATATGGGGGGACATGAGTTGATTTTGTTTTGTACTATGATTGAGGGGTTGAAAAAAAGTCTATGGAATGCTTGGAATCTTTCTTGGACGTTTTAGTGGTCCATTAATCTTTTTGAATTGTCAAACATTTTACTCTTATATAAAGGAACTAGGATTGTCAATGGATTATATTTTAATCCAAATTCGATCTGAGTCTAATTTAAATTTTAAGATTTTTATCCGATTAAAATATCCGACGGATTAGATTTGATTTTAAATATTCGTAATTCAAAATAAGTGGGTCGGATATGGAATTAATTAAGTAATTGGATCGGTTAAATTCTTGAATCCAAGCTTTAATATTTTTATTAAATTAATACTCTTATATATAATATTAATAAATATTTTAAAATAAAATCTATATATTATAGTAAACTAATATATATATATATATATATTATACTATTAATATTGAGTCTTTAACCTAAAAAATAAGAGAGATATTGATAAAATATTAAATATAATAACGTATAATAGTTCATATATGTATTAATATAATGTGAAATAGAAATTTAGTATTCAAATATTCAAATTTTGGACTAATATATAATAAAAATTAAAAATTCAAATAAATTAGACATAAATTTATTTTATAAATACAGTATTTTTATAAAATTCAAAAGAAAAAAAAAATAAATTGGGTCAAATTTTTTTATCAAATTTTGAATATCCATCGAATTCAGATATAGTACTAACTAACAAAGATCCTATAGGATTTTGAGTCAGATTCGGATATAAATTTTGACAATCGAATTCAGATTCAAATATGATAGATCCGATCCAAATAAGACCCATTTACAGCCCTAAAAGGAACCACAATTCATTTTGGGCACATAGAGTTTTTAAGTTTAGAGAATTTTATTATATACACTCCTACAAGACTTTGTGTTTCTGGCAGCATAACTATGAACTGGCTTCTAGTCTTCTTTGGTCGTACACATGAATGAAACATCACTAAAAATTAATGGAGTTTTATTTTGAAATCATGATCAGCCAATAGTACCCGCACGAAGGGAGACAATTATGACTTTAGGATAGCAATAAGTGTCATGACTCTCCATTGATCCAATTTCAATTTCTTCAACATTTCTATGCGATTTGATTTATTAATTTATGCATTTTAATTTTGCACATTTATATTTATGATGATTATTTTATTTTATTCTTATGATATTAACACAAATCACATATTACCCACATCAGTTGTTTTCTCCATTAACATTATATTGGAACTTTTGTGTTCTGAACTTAATTGAAAAAAATATTAATTTTTCAAAGATTAATGATATTTTAGTATAACATCTTAGGAAAGATGGTATTTTAATTAAGTTTTGACTTATTTAATTTAGATCATGAATGTTTGAAATTACTATTATAACACATTGATATTTCTTTTGCTAATTTGAATCACAGGATGACTTGGAAGTCGTCTATTTCCAGCATCGAATCCATCCGTGCCTGTCATTCATAAAACTTAGCCATTTCAGCTCCTTATCAAGGTTACAAGGTATTACATGTTAAAAAGTTAATATTCATGATTGAGGGACATGTATAATTATATATATCACTGTCACAAATAGTGTAGTCTTAAAAAAGAAATCACTGAAGAAGGATTGGTTTGAAAGTAGACATAGTTTAGAGTATTATCACTTTATAATAGACAAATATAGAACAATAATGTTTGAAATTTGAAGTATAAGTCAAGTGCACTCAAAAGAAGTTGTAACTAATTTTACCAATTTAACTAACAAAGTAAATCATTCAAACACTAAACAACAATAGGTGGGATTTAGTTGAAAAGTAAATAGGCAAAGGTCCTTTATTGGTTAGTAGAACCGATGTAAAGCATCTAATCTTTCGAATGTGCAATTGGCTATAAATATAATCTATATATATTTACATCATTTCAACCCTAACAAAAAAACTCAATAGAAAACCCACTTGTTTATTTACGGGGAAATGGATGGGCTACACTAGCCTATTTCAGAAGTCCAAATAATAAAAAATGGGATTAAATTCTCTATTTCATTTTTTATTTTATTTCATAAACTTATTTCTTTCAATTTACAATTTTTTTTTTATTTACTAGTTTTTGTTGTAATTTCAAACATAGACATATTAAATAAAATGAATTTAATTGTTCTAAAGTTGTGGTGGTGTAGTGGTTGGTTCGTCATTCTACCATGCCAAGGGTCTAGAGTTTGACTCCAGGCTGCAACGTTTTTCCATGGATATTTTTGCTGATGTGGTTGTTTAATGCCACTAGGATGGTGACATGGGAATTGGTGTACATGTGGCCAGTCTACATGAGTAAAAATGACATAAAGCCCCAAAATTTCACATGAGGAGCATATGCGCAATTTTTCACTAACATTTTATACAATTTCAGGCATTTGTCCTCAAATTGCGGTAAATTGTACTGGACGTGCGAAATTGGTTGCCAAAGTAGACCAATAGGATGGTGACATGGGAATTGGTGTACATGTGGCCAGTCTACATGGGTAAAAATGACATAAAGCCCCAAAATTTTACATGAAGAGTATATGCGCAATTTTCTAGTAACATTGTATACAATTTCAGGCATTTGTCCCCAAATTGTGGTAAATTGTACTAAATGTGCGAAATTGGTTGCCGGAGTAGACCAAATCGAAAAACGTAAATTATTAATGTCCTATTTTCGCAAATGACCATAGTTAGAGGACCAAAAATGCATTTTCTCCATTGAAACCGTGTACAGTCACCATCCTTATCTTGGCACACCATATGCGTCTACAATGCCAAGATTGGTGAGAGTTTCTAACATGGATCCTGTTAAATTATGTGCCATCCGCAAATCATAGCTGATTAAATAACTATATCTCTTAGTAAAAGCTCCACCATCAGTGGTTGTATCATAGTAATCTTTAATGGATACTCCTTGGTCCATTAATTTCTTACAACATCTGCATCTTGCAGTACCATAAAGCATGTCCAAACAAAACTCTTCACAAGTATCGGGTGGGCTGAGTATCATCTATATTGACTTTCAGCTAATTAGAACATCGATGTTGGGAAGAACTTCTTCGATTGGGCAGCATCAACTTATCAGCCTCTATCCAGAAATGGACATTATCAAGATCTGCTAAACCTTTGTATCAAGTGGTTAAGCTTTGAAAGACTGGTGCGTTGTCTCCATAGTGCTTCTCTAGGAGTCTCACAATTGCTCCCAATGGCAGCATCAGAAAGCTTGAAAAAACATCTGCAAAATCGTTATCCGCTTCTGCAAATAATACCTTAGTTTTCGGCCTATTTACCGTAACCTTTAAAGAGGAGAAAACTTCCTCTGCTGAAACTATTGTAGAAGTGAAAAATATTTTAGATTGAGACCAATTATGGCATACAAATTTTTCTGCAGCCTCCCTTAGTCCCTTTAAAGGTCCACGAAACCAGGTGCACGAGGTCGAGCAACCAAATAAATTTGTGTTGCGTCGAGGAGCCATTGGTGTGCAATTTGGAACTGTGAAGCAAGTTGATCTGGGATTGAGCTTACTTGGTTAAGGTCTACCAAGTCACAATGGAAGAAATGTCCACTTTGGTAAGTGGAATTGAAAATTTTAATAATAATAATTATAGCACCTGGAGTGTTCGTATGCAATTTTACCTGCTTGGTCAAAATTTATGGAGTATCGTAAGGGGAAATGAAAGTCAACCCCTAACAGAAAAAGATGATTTAAAAAGATGGAAGGTCTGAGCTGGGAAAGCCATGTACGCTTTATCAATAGCTGTAGAGGATGATTTACTGTAGCGCATAAAGGATGCAAAATACCAAAAGAAGCATGGGATACACTTGTAGGGATATTTGCTCGGACAAACGATGCCAAGTTACAACAGCTTGAGAATGAGCTGATGACGGTCTCACAGTATGACATGACGGTAAGTGAGTATTTTATTAAAGTTAAATCTTTATGTCAAGAAATTTCCAAGTTAGATCCTCAAAATGCAATTATTGAGACGAAAATAAGGAGGATTATAATCCATGGGTTGCAACCCAAATTTCCTGGTCTTGTTATGGCAACCTGTGGATGGGCACATGAGCCAACATTTAATAAGTTAGAGAATATATTAGCAAATCAAGAGGCTTTAGACAAACAAATGTCTAAAACCTCAATCAAAGATGAAGAAAAAGCTCTTTACAGTGGGAAAAGAAATGTCCCAAGAGATCAGAAGACTATGAGACCAAAGGATGAGGAACAAAATGCAAGGCAAAGAAGATTTCATAGAAGGAGGCAAAAAGGAAAGAGTTGGCAACAAGAAGGAGTTCAGTCACGTTAAGATAAAACAAGATAGAAGACTTTTCGTCGTAAAAATAATCAGTGCTATAATTGCGGTAGGAAAGGATATTATGCTCGAGACTGTTGATATAAACAAGCAGAAGGGAATATGGCGACTGTCACATATTCAAAATGAAAGTGAAGAAGAATGAGATCTTCATGCTTCCTTTACTGTTGAAGAAAAATAAGAAGAAACGATGAATGAAGTGGCACTCTCGTGTACAGAGGAAGAGACTGCACTCACAACGGTAAGTAAGAATTTGATTAATTATGATGATGATTAGATTGTGGATTATGGATGCTCTAATCACATGATAGGAGATAAAGAAAACTTAGTAAGCACGTCTGAGTACAAAGGAGGGCGAGTTGTGATTACAGTCAATAATTCTAACTACCAATAACCAATATTGGCAAAACAGTAATTGTGCCACATCATAGCCCACGACAAGTGCAGTTGCGGAATGTGTATTACCCACCAGGTATGAAAAAGAACTTATTATCAGTGTCGCAACTAACAGCATCCAAAAATTGTGTAGTGTTTGGGCCAAATGACGTCAAGGTATGCCCAAGTCTCAAATTGACAAACACACCTCTTATGGAGGGGCAGAAGGTAGAATCTGTTTATGTGATGTCAGCCCAAGATACCTACGTGGATAAAACTTGCAAAAATGAGATAGTCGATCTATTGCATGAAAGGTTAGGGCACGTGAATTACCTCAAATTAAAGGTAATGATGAAGAAATCCATGCTCAAAGGGCTTCCTCAACTAGATGTTCGAGAAGATATAGTGTTTGCAGGATGTCAGTACGGGAAAGCACACCAATTGCCCTATAAGGAGTCAAGGTACAGAGCCAAGGAACCTCTTGAATTAGTGCATTCGAACATACTTGGCCCGATAAAACAACCATCTATTAGAGGCTTCCGATATATGATCACATTTATTGATGACTTTTAGAGATACGTATGGCTAGATTTTTTAAAAGAAAAATCAAAAGCATTAAGTAAGTTTAAGAAATTTAAAGAAGAGGTGGAAAAAGAACTTGGTTGTAGAATAAAATGCCTACGATACCGGAGGTGAATATACCTCGCACAAGTTTACAAAAATATTTAAAGGAATGCAAGATACGTAGGCAAATAACTTGTTCAAATACTCCACAACAAAATGGAGTAGCAGAAAGGAAGAATAAACATCTTGCAGAGATATGCAGAAGTATGCTGCATGCGAAGAATGTTCCACCTCAACTTTGGGCCGAGTGTATGAAGACAGCTACACATGTAATTAATAGGTTACCTCAAGCAAAACTCAAATTTGTTTCACCATTTCGCTATGGAAGATCAAGCCCATGGTAAGTCATTTTTGAGTATTTGGATGCGTATGCTATGTTTTTATCCCTTATAATCTACGTACCACATTTGATAAGAAAGCAATACGCACCATATTTGTGGGCTATGATCACGAAAGGAAAGGCTGGAGATGTTGTGATCCTACAACAGGAAAATATTATGTTTCTTGAAATGTGGTATTTGATGAGTCATCATCTTGGTGGACACCGCATTTAGTAATATTACCCGATTCAAGAGAAGTTGAGGAGAAAGTAAGAAAGATTACTGAAGAAGATGAAGATAAAATACATCCGAGTGCAAAAGAAGTTGAGGATCCCACTCAGGCGAAAAAAGTGAAGTCTCCATGGAGAACAAGTGTATATCAACAAACTTTAAAAGAAGAAGGGTCGAGCCAAATCGAGGAGACTCAAGGTGAAATAGAGGAAACTAAACCTCAACTCAGAAGGTCAACAAGACAAAGAGGGCCAAATCCCAAATATGCCAATGCAGTAATGGTAGAAGTTGATAAGCTGAAAGAACCTTTCTCATTTGGGGAAGCCTCCTTGAAAGAAGAATGGAAGAAAGCCATAGAAGAAGAAATAGAAGCCTTGAAGCAAAATGAGACTTGGGAAATAGTGCCAAGACCCAAAGACATAAAACCCATATCCTGCAAATGGGTTTACAAGATAAAGAGTAAACTGGATGGATCTATCAAGAGATATAAAGCATGACTGGTGGCCAGAGGATTTTCTTAGAAGCACGGGCTGGATTATGATGAGATGTTCAGTCTAGTGGCAAAAATCACTACAGTACGTGTGCTTCTGGCATTAGCAGCAAGCAAAGATTGGAAACTCTGGCAGATGGACGTGAAGAATGCATTCTTGCATGGAGAATTAGATAGAGTAATATACATGGAGCAGCCACAAGGTTTTGAGAGCAAAACACATCCAAACTATGTATGCAAGTTGAAAAAGGTGCTCTATGGCCTAAAGTAAGCACCACAACCATGGTATGGGAAGATAGCAGAATTTCTAACTCAAAGTAACTACACCATGGCGTCAGCATATTCAAGCCTATTTGTGAGAACTCAAAATGGCAAGATCACAATCGTGCTTGTTTATGTCGATGATCTAATCATCATAGGAGATAATGAAAAAGAGATACAACAAATTAGTGCCAATTTATCAGTTTGCTTTCACATGAAAGCATTTGGGGAGTTGAGACATTTTCTTGGACTCGAAGTAGAAAGAAATGAAGAAGGGATATTCTTATCTCAACATAAGTATGCCAAGGAGCTACTTGAAAAGTATGGGATGTTAGAATGCAAGCCTATCTCAACTCCAATAGAAGCCAACACACAGTTAAGCTCTATTGAAGGAGAGGATCTTGAAGATGCCATGATGTATAGGCAAATAGTTGGAAACCTTATTTATCTCACCATGACACAACCAGATATATCATATGCAATAGGAATGGTGAGCCGATATATGCAGAGTCCGAAAAAGCCCCATTTGGAAGCCGTAAGGAGAATTCTACGCTACATGAAAAGCATGATTGATTATGGAATATTATACAAGCAAGAAGAAAAATGTGAAGTGATTGGGCATTGTGATGCTGACTATGCTGGTGATCGAGATACAAGACGCTCAACTACTGGTTATGTATTTAACCTTGGAGAAGGACCAATTTCTTGGTGCAACAAAAGACAATCAACCGTCTCATTATCTAGCACTGAGACAGAATATCGAGCAGCAGCTGTGGCGGCTCAAGAGAGTACATGGTTGATGCAACTTATGAAGAATCTTGGGCAATATAATCACCTTGTACAGATATATTGCAACAACCAATCGGCGATATGTCTTGCAAAAAACCCGGTATTTCATGTAAAAACCAAGCACGTGGAAGTACATTATCACTTCTTGTGAGAAAAAAGTATTACGAGGCGAAATTGAGATGAAGCATGTGAAGACGGAAGACCAATTTGCAGACATTTTTATCAAGGGCCTCAACACAACAAAATTTGAAGATTTTAGAAGACAATTGGGTATGAAAAAGAGAAGTACCAAAAAAGAGAGTAGTCGTTGAGTGGGAGTGTTAAAATTACACTGACTATCTCTCACTTTCTCGAAGCCTTGGTCACCACCAGAAACTTCTATAATATTCTTGACACATGATTTCATTAAAATATTTAATGGCGGTTCTTTAGTGGCTTAATTAATGATAGCCTAATGTTGGTTTATTAAGCAACTATGTAATCTATATATAGGGACCTTGTGGCTGTAAAATAAGGCAAGAGAAAGTGAGGTTATATGAGTGCTAATTGAGAGGCTTGGCTTGTATACATTTTCATAGTTTATTATATAATATATATATATATATATATAATCTTTGTATGTCCTGCATTAAATTTGTGCTTTATTACTTGCCATCCTTCTTTTATTTTTGAACACCCTTTTCATACGGGATCTTTGCAAATTGTTTACTGTTCATTCTCTTATACACGGTTTGGTATAGAAATTTGGTTGCTTGCAGAGTAGCAAGTAAAATATGCATCGACATGGTTATTGATAAGCTTATAAGCCCAAATAATGATTCATTGAATTCTGAGAAATCAAAATTAGCCAAGAAATTGAATTGACAGACATACACATAGTGGCAGTTCCTTTATTTATCATGGCTTTCAATGAATCAGATGTCAATATACTAAATAAAACAGTAAATATGTCAACATTAGTGTTAACAGTAGGGGTAAATGTAGAGAAATTAACAAATCTTCTACTTAGCAGGAATTCCAATTACAAGAGATGTACAGAGGAGTTGGTATCAGATCAATTCCAATTTTTATAGAAAAGTCCATTTTCACTTTATACAGTTCTTTTTCTTGTTCTTTTGAGTAACATTTAAGCAACCTTTTAGTTAATTTTGATTAACATGAAACGTTTTCCTTAGAAGTTGGCTACTTCCCTCACAACCAAAACTTTTCAGCCATCTCTCTTTTTTGAACGATCTCTTTTTCAATTTTGTCCTTTTTTAAGGTACAAGAACAGATGAACAAGTAGTTTAGTACTATCAGGACAAAAGGATTTCATTTTAAAAGCCATTTTCAGAGTCAATGGTGCAATATCCTTAGCATTATTTCAAGTTGTCAAGAAGTATTATCGAGATTGGCTTGACGAAAGATCATGACTCAAGTTGGGTTTTGATCTCGCAGAAGGTTAGTTGAATTCAGACGCAGCAACAGATATGTAGTATTGAAACTAAGCACGATACCGTTTGGCTAGTTAAAGCCTACAGTGGCAGCCAATTGGTCCATAATTACAAACAAGTACTGATTCCAGTGGAAATTTTGAGAAATGAGGCAGTGAAATTAGAAGCTGCATATCAAAATATTTGAGGGAGCATGAACTTCTTGTGATGTTGTCTCAATGTTCTTACTTTGCTTTTTTCCTTAACATGGGATTCAGGGCGTAGGATAAGGCCGTTGTCGAGGTAAGAGATGCTTCTAATATTCTTAAACCCTGCAAAAGAACAAAACAAGAATCATCATATGAATATGTATATACCAACCATTATCTATATCTAATAGGGGCCTTAAACCATTACCTCTTCCATCCCAATCTCAACCGCCCGTTCTTCAACATCAGTCAAAGGGATTTCCAGCTTGTTCAGAATAGAAATGCTCGAAATCATACATAAAGGTGTCACTGTTAAATCATCAGTTACCTTAAACATTCTTGGCCCCTGAACATAACAATGATCATTGCCTTTCTGGTCTACCAAAGACGCAAATATCGATACTGAAGGTCTTTGTTCAGTAAGAGCAAAAATCTGGTTCTTGGAAAGATACATGGAGGGTAGCTTAGGTTTGAGTAGCTTAGTCTTAATATCTGGGGTCTTCAAGAACTCATTGCCATCGAAACATGCTATGCTTGTGCGCAAATTAGCTACATTCCCAAGTGAAATATCGTTGCCGCCCAAAAGGCGCACAACTCCTCCTAAGGGAATTGTGAGTAAACTAAAAAGAAAATCAACAAAATCACTGTCAGCTTGAGCAAACAACAACCTATCAGTTGATTTTTGTATCATGGCTTTCACTATCATCTTCTTAGCATTAGTAGCTGCAGCTTCTTGCAATATCGTATGCAGTACCACACTGGTACATTTTGCTTTGGAAGAGTTCATCTTTTTGAGGATGAGGTCTGTTAGTGGAGTCTGAGAAAGCAAAGATGCCTTAAGCAAATCCATAACCTGAAGCAAAAAAGATTCAAAGGGCCGGTAAGACAGATTGTTTGAACTTTAAAGAGAATGGCAAGAAATAAACTCACCCCGTTGAAGCCTACAGCCACAGTCCTTATCTCGGCCCCGGATGTGTCTGAAACGCCAAGATTGCTAAGAGTTTCTAAAATGGATCCTGTTAAATTAGGTGCCATTCGCAAATCATCGGTGACTAAGAAATTATATCTCTTGGTGAATACTCCACCATCACCAGCGATGGCTTCAACATTTGACGCACTCATGAATACTTCTTTGTTCATTGATCTCCCACAGTTGCATCTCGTATTACCGTAGTACAGGCTTATCCGGCGCTCACCGCAGTTTTCACAAGAAAAGTATTTGGTGGGCTCAGTGTCATCTATATTGAGTTTCAGTTTAGAACACTCTTCTTGGAAACAACTTCTTGGATTGAGCAGCATCAGCTTACCCGCCTCTGTCCAGAAATGGACATTATCAAGATCTGCTAAACCTTTGTACAAAGTTCTTAAACTTCCAAGGACAGGTGCCTCGTCTCCATAGTGCTTCTCCAGAAGTCTCACAATCGTTCCCAATGGCAACGTCAGGAAGCTTAGCAAAACATCTGCAAAATCGCTATCAATTTCAGCAAAAAGTACCTTGGTTTTCTCCTTATTTATCATAACTCTCAAAGAGAACTTCACTTCCTCATCTGCAGCAGCCATCCTCTCGACTATAAAAGTGAAAATATGTAAAAATGAAACCAAGGGTATCATATAAACTTTCTGTAGCCTCCCCTATTAAAAGCATGCACGCCCAGTCGAGTGACCTTTTTCATTCTTCTTCTTCAGTTTTTTTTTTTTAACCTGTTTGCAAGTAACCCCCAGATATTTGAGTTTTTTGCAACGACACTACTTTTATTTTAGTCGAGTGGTATGTGGTCCAATTGTGTAAATCTCCCATATAATATGAGAGGTTTAGAAGTTTTACGCCCATTTTTTTGTGTTTGATAATGGGTTGTACTTATATTTTTCATTCTAATTCGTCAAGCAAAAAATAAAATTAAAAAAAGAAAATCTCGTAGTAGGCAATTAGTTAAAAATTGATCACATTCCTAAGAAAAAACCTAAGAGAAGTACAACATTTTTTAATATTCCTACCATTTCTATTATCGAAAACTCCAATACATTCTTTTCTATCTTGTATTAAATTAAAATATATATATATATATATATAAATTGCTATTGAATCAAATAAAAATAAAAAAGTGGTACTAATCAAGAATTAATAGAGAAATCAATGTTTTGTAGAAATACATAATTCAAGTCTGCACTCCATGCAATTCCTCTGCTTTCATTTCAATCAGTGCAAAGTTTTCATCTATTTTCTCGCATTCTTTTTCATGATTGCTGTTTTCTGCCCTTTCATTAGTATTTCTAAAGGTATAAGTTATTTTATTATATTATCTCTTATTTCGTATGAAAATTTCTGAATTTAGGATTTTATAAATATAAATTCAATTTGATTTTAATATTCATTTTCATATTTCAATAATAAAGAACATATTGTATTTGTTTAGTTTGATTAATTGTAAAGTTTATATTGGTTGAATATGTTTGATTAATAAATTAATATTTTCATGCTAAATCGTTTTTAGAATTTTTCTTTTTTCATTTTTTTTTAATATCGCATTCCTACATGCTAAAATCTAATTTTTTTTTATTGTAAATAGGATATAACATTGTATTCACGCTTGGTTGTACAAGTTTAGAGCACTTTCAGACAGATGATGATAAGATTTTCTACAGCTTTCATTTGATAAAAAGTAAAAATATATTTGTGCCACTAATATAAGTTACCTAGTGTATTAGTGGACTCTTGACTTAACCATGAAGAAAGAAAAAATATCAAAGAAAGAAACTAGGAAGCCCAAAGGAACAGTCCCACAAATCAATCAAGAGATCTTGGATGTTAAGTAAGCAAGGACAAGGCTTTTGAGCAAGGATTGGAGGTGACAAAGTAGTAAAGAAATATGGGGGGGACATGAGTAGATTTTGTTTTATACTGTGATTGAGGGGTTGAAAAAAAGTCTATGTAATGCTTGGAATCTTTCTTGGATGTATGAATAAGCTTTATGTGTTCGCATTTTCTTCCCCTCAAAAGCAAACTAAAAGCAGGTTTTGCTTTGTTGCTTTTTTTCTTTTTTCTTTTCTTATAAAGAAAAAGAATGAAGTAGTAGTGACAACATTGTTGTTGAAATTAAGTTTTAAATTTTTTTCAATTTATTTTATTTCCAACAAATCATTTTATCGTGTATCTTAATATGACAATTAATGTGTCTATTAATTTTGATTTATTTTATTTTATGGTCTTATCAATTGTTTTATTATGACTTTACAAATGTTTGATCATTTTATTTTTAATTATTATTGGGTCTATTTATATTGGATTTGTGGTGTCATTATGGTGTTTTAATGGTCCAACATAAAGGAACAAGGATTGCCAATGGATTGGATTTTAATCCAAATTTGATCTGAGTCCAATCCGAATTTTAAGATTTTTATTCGATTAAAATATTCGACAGATCAAATCTAATTTTAAATATTTGTAATCTAAAATAAGTGGATCGAATACGGAATTAAGTAATTGGATCAATTAAATACTCGAATCCAAACTTTAATATTTTTTATTAAATTAGTGCTCTTATATAATATTAATAAATATTTTAAAATATATATATATATATTTATATTAAGGGAAAATATCAATTTTGGTCCCCCAAGTATGTCACTAATTCAATTTTGGTCCCCGTGTTTTCACTTGTATCACATTGCATCCCCAAAGTTCAATTTTTTCATTCAATCTCATCCTTCCGTCAAGTCCACCATTTGACAGCTAACAGCAACTTCACGTGACTTGAAGAAGACAGAATGTTTTCACCCATTTTTTCACATGCTGCGAGTTGTTCTTGAAAACCGAAAGCAAAGCCTAACTTCTAATCCCGAAATCAACATAAACCCTAACTTCTAATCCAACCCAAAATTCGACCATTGCTTCGATTAAATGAAGAAATGTTGCTGATTTAGAGGTATCTTGACTTAGTGTTGAAGATTCTAGTATTGAAAACGAAGATGGGGAGGGCTCAAATTGTTTCGCGATGAATGGCACAAAGGAAAAGCTCAAACCTTGGGACACCAAATTATGGTAAGTTTTGTGTTCTCAATTAGAATACTTTGAGTAATGGAGAAATTTTTTTATGTTTAGTGTTAAAAAATTTACTATTTGCAGTAGAAAATTTATATGTTTTGTGTTGGAATTTTTTTTCTATGTAAATGTTGTTTGTTGTCATTGCATTGCCCGGATTTATTGGTTGATGGTTGAGGGTGATATACTTGTTGAATTTGATAGTGAGCATTTTTTGTATTTTTGTTTGTTATGCGGATTTGGTTGGGGATGGCATTTCTTTATTTACTATTAATTATATCATGGGGGTTTAATGAGAGAAGATCCTATAAGATACTATGAAGGGGATAACATAGATTTCTTTGATAATGTAGATGTAGATATGTTTGGGATGATTGAACTTGAGGACTATGTCAAGGAGTTAGGTTATGAAAGAGACAAAGTTAGATTTTGGCATAAGTATGGGCAAAGTTTGTGCATGGGTAGTAAATGTCTTAGTAAAGATGTTGACGTTTATGATATAGTGAATCATTTACCTAGGGATAGGGTGGTGGAAATTTATTTAGAGCATCTTGAGGATGGGAATGACCAAACCCAAGGGGGAAATAAAGTGCAAAACCAATACTTTTCAAACTTAGAGGATGATGATCAGATGATTGACTTTTCATTTCTAGATGAAGCCCCTTTGCCATAGGACTGGACTGATATTCCAGTCCAACCTACATTACTGGCTGAGTTTTTGGCTTTTGTCTTGTGGATACAATGGTTGTTGATTTTAGGATGTAATATGTTGCTTGTTTTGGCTGTGGCTATCACAGTTCCCGCTTGCTGTTGTGGTCAATTTCGATTGGCTGGTTTTGAGTCTGGTTCTGATCAGTAAAATAAGTATATATGTTGTAGTTTATGGGAACTCTTTTTGCTAGTTTTTAAATCATCTTGTGGCTTAGGTTAGCAATGCGTTGCTTTGACTTTGTCAATTTGCTGCAATGGATGTTTTGGATCAGAGATGGTTCAGCTTTTTTGAATTACAGTTGGTCTTCTGAACTTTGTTGGTCTGTTGTAACAGAAATATGCTGCTATGATTCAGTGTTTTTGTGGTTATCTTTGAATAGATTCTTGGACTCAATTTGCTTAAATTCTCTGTTGGATTTTGCCTTTAAAAGTGTATCTTTTTTGGCCTAATTTCTATTGATTGGTAGATTGCTTTTGTGTTGGTCTCCTACTTGCACAAGTTGTTGCCAGATATTCTGCTGCAAATATTGGTTCTGGGATTCAAATCCAATTCCAATTTGGGCGCTATTAATCTGTTGAATTGCAATTTGACTGGCGCATTTTGAATTGCAATTGCTCTCCAATTTAATCCATTTGCTGAAATGGGTAGTCGAAGCTATTCCTTAATTGGGGTTGCAGGACGCAATTTTTTGCTGAATTGAGGAGCTTAATGCTGACTACTTGGACAGTGTGGATTTCCTTCCCACTACAATATTGCTTTTTAAATTTTAATTTCATGTGGCCCCCAAACCCTTTAGATGAGATTAATGCTTTTAATTCATGAATTTTTCTCTTTCTTTAGGGGAGACTTGAATTAATATTAATATTGTAAGGGAAGTAAGTACTTCTTTATTTTGGTTTTGCTCAATAATTCCGGACTTGTAATCTCCCATTCTGATTGTTAATATATCCTGAATCTATTCCGTTGAAAAAAAAAAAAAAAAGTTAGTTTTTTATACAATTGTTTGTTAGTTTAAGTTTGCACTTGCCTTTCTTTGAATTAATTTGGTGACATGCTCAATGGATATTGTTTTGTATTTAAAAAGCAATTTATGAAGGTTGTAGTAATCAAATTACCGTTGATGTTTAACATCCTACCAATAAGCATAAAAGTAGCATTAAACAAACATTACAAGAACAATTACATAAGTTGCAATTTGTTCACATTTTTTCCTAAATTGTTATCTTTTAACACCAAAAACCTTATCATTATTGCAAATAAACAAATAATAATTGCCAATACAATTAAAACACAAACTTTTTTCTTCTTCAATTCATCAACTTCTTTCTATAGCAACTTTACTTTGCTCTTCATTTTCCTCAATTCCTTCATTTAATTGCTCTTCTAATTTCTTCTTTTTTGCCAACAATCCAGGAATTATTTGTTTGGACCTAGGGCACATTTCAACACATTTCAGGGTCCAACCATATGAAAACTCCACAATAACCCCTAGTCTAGAAAAACAAAAAATAAAGTATAATTAGCTTGTTAATTACAAATATAAACTAGGTCTAATGAAAAAAATAAGGACTTACTCCATAATTTGGACATGCCCAAAACCTCCTTCCAGGATTCAAATTTGTCCAACTAGTTTTCAATGGGAGTTGTATCCCACATCTACAATAAACTTCTTCCCTTTGTGTAACTTCACTATTAAAACCACTTGAAGAGGAGGAAGATGCCATTTTTTTTCCTTAAATAATCACAAAGAAACTAAAACCTAACAAATTTGGAGTAAAAGAGACTAATATGAGAAAAAAGTATGCAAGAAAGGGGTGACCTGGTAGGAAATGGCACCAACAATTCCCTCCAACTATCAGCCGTGAGTTATTTAACGGTGGACTTGACAGAAGGATGAGGTTGAATGAAAAAATTGAATTTTGGGGATGCAATGTGATACAAGTGAAAACACAGGGACTAAAATTGAATTAGTGACATACTTGGGGGACCAAAATTGATATTTTCCCTATATATTAACGTCTATATTATACTATTAATATTGAGTCTTTAACGTAAAAAATAAGAGAAATATTAATAAAATATCAAATATAATAATGTATAATAGTTCATATATGCATTAATATAATGTGAAATAGAAATTTAGTATTCAAATATTTAACTTTTGGACTAATATATAATAAAAAGTTATTAAAAATTTAAATAAATTAGACATAAATTTATTTTATAAATACAATATTTTTATAAAATTCAAAATAAAAAAGAAAAAAATAAATAAATTGGGTCGGATTTTTTTATTGAATTTTGAATATCCATTGAATTCGGATATGGTACTAACTAACAAAGATCCTATAGGATTTCAGGTTAGATTCAAATATAAATTTTGGCAATCGAATTCAGATTCAAATATGGTAGATCCGATCCAAATCAGACCTGTTTACAACCCTAAAAGGAACCATAATTCATTTTGGGCACATAGAGTTTTTAAGTTTAGAGAATTTTATTATATACACTCCTACAAGACTTTGTGTTTCTGGCAACATAACTATGAATTGATTTCTAGTCTTCTTTGGTCGTGCACATGGGATGAAACACCGCTGAAAATTAATGGAGTTTTATTTTGGAATCATAATCAGCCGGTAGTACCCGCACGAAAGGAGGCAATTATGGCTTTAGGATAGCGACAAGTGTCATGACTCTCCATTGATTCAATTTCAATTTCTTCAACATTTCTATGTAATTTGATTTATTAGTTTATGCATTTTAATTTTGCACATTTATATTTATGATGATTATTTTATTTTATTCTTATGATATTAACACAAATCACATATTATCCACATCAGTTGTTACCTCCATTTACATTATATTGGAACTTTTGTATTCTAAATTTAACTGAGAAAAATTATTAATTTTTCGAAGATTAATGATATTTTAGTATAACATCTTAGGAAAGATGGTTCTCTAATTAAGTTCTTTTACTTATTTAATTTAGATCATGAATGTTTGAAATTAATATTATACACATTGATATTCCTTTTGCTAATTTGAATTATAGGATGCCCTGGAAGTCATCTATTTCCAGCATCATATCCATCTATGCTCGTCATTCATAAAACTTAGCAATTTCTGCTCCTTATCAAAGTTACAAGGTATTACATGCTAAAAAGTTAATATTCATGATTGAAGGACATGTATAATTATATATACCACTGTAACAATTCTAGTCTTGAAAAAGAAATCACTAATGAAGGATTGGTTTGAAAGTAGACATAATTTAGAGTATTAGCACTTTATAATAGACAAATATAGAACAATAATGTTTGAAATTTGAAGTAGAAGGCAAATGCACTCAAAAGAAGTAACTAATTTTACCAATTTAATTAACAAACCAAATCATTCAAACACTAAACAACAATAGGAGGGATTTAGTTGAAAAGTAAATAGGCAAACGTCTGTTAAAATTTTAGCACCTAAATAATTTATCTCGTTGAGGAGATATTTTAGTGTCATAATTAAAGTAGTATTGAAGGAGCAAATTGAGTTAAAAAGTAAGCTATGAGCTAATGTTATATTAAGACATGGGAGTGGGTGGATAGTGTATAATAATAATAATAATAATAATAATAATAATAATAATAATAATAATAATAATAATAATAATAATAATAATAATTATTATTATTATTATTATTATTATTTTATTTTTATTTTTATTTTTATATTTTTTTTAATTTCAGATTTTGAGACCGAAATTAATTCTTCCAATCACATCCAATTTCTTTAAAGAGTTGCAACCCATATCTTTTGAATTTAAAATAAAGATCACAACCTTTATTTAGTCTGACAGAGTTAGGGACATAAGTCCTATAAATAGAGGTGTTGTCCAGTGTCATTTGATTAGAAAATACATATGAGAATTCTAGCACCTTAGCATTATAGGCATTCATACTCGCATACGTACATACACATTCTTCATTAAGTACAGGAGGTTCAAGTTAGTTCGGTTTGGAAGTTCAGCCGATAGGAGTTCCACCTTTGGCTGTTCGGAGTCGTTGTATCTTGGAAGGTTGTCCATCAATAGTCCTCGGATACCAGTGGAAGGCGGATAAAACCTTAAGGAAGTTGTACTCATGCAGGTCTTGACTCAATATTTATTTGGTCCTTGATTTGCTGCTTCTAGTTTGAATCATTTACTAAGTTTAATTTTTACTTGCTATGTTATATATTGCATTATGATATAAATATTTTATTTCTAATTTATTTGATCCTATATTATGTTACATGATAGCCGCCACATTTATGCTACTAAAACATAAGTATTATATACTGGTCCACACCCAACCTAATATTTCTAGCAAGGTCCATTTTTGCTTAATTGGCGAAGTAAATAGGCAAAGGCAAAGATCGTGACTCGACCTTTATAGGTTAGTAGAACCGATGTAAAACATCTAATTTTTTGAATGTGCAATTGGCTATAAATATAATCAATATATAGTTATATCATTTCAACCCTAACAGAAAAACTCAATAGAAAACCCACTTGTTTATTTACGGGGAAATGGATGGGCTGCACTAACCTATTTCAGAAGTTGGAATAATAAAAAATTAGATTAAATCATCTATTTTATTTTTTATTTTATTTCATGAATATATGATACATATATTAAATATTTTTTCATAAAAATAATTGATTAAAAATCAAATACACTCGATATAAATACAGCAGATTGAAATAGGAGATGAAATAAAGAATAAAACAGATAATCCAAAATAATCAAAAGCAAGTAGAGCCACTACTTTTAATACCTACCAAACTAAATCCTCTGCTGTAGCCATTGTAGAAGTGAAAACATTTTAGATTGAGACCAATTATGGCATACAAATTTTTTCTGCAGCCTCCCTTAGCCCCTTTATATTGGAAATCTTTGCAAATTGCTCACTGTTCATTCTCTTATACATAGTTTGGTGTAGAAATTTGGCACATGAAGAAGAAGAAATTGCTAGGGAAATAAATTTTGCTTGTTTGGTTGCTTGCAGTGACGGATTTGGGGTTGGGGGGTGGGGGGGTGTAGGTTTTTTAATTTTTTTAATACTTTTTTATATTTTTAAATTTTAATAATAATCTCCCAATATTTTTATATGTATATTTTAATTTTTGTAACAATTTCTAGTTTACATATATTTAAAATTTTAGTAATAATTTATTAATTCTTACCTATTTTAGTTTTGTAAAATTTAAAGCAAAGTTTTATGTCCATATTTACAATCAAATAATTTACAATTAGGTTAGCTTAGGCCCACTGGGACACTTTTGTTTTATTTATTTGAGAATATATTTATCAAAATTAAACTTTAGAAATTAGATGAAAGATGATTTTTTAACTGATTCTTTAGTTACTTATATTGAGAAAAATATTGTTAAAATTTTTACATTGATTGGATCATTAATGAATATTATGATGTGAAAGAAGGTCGTGCTCAACTCCAAAGACAACATGTATTATAAAATTTATATTTAAATTTTTTTTTTTTTTAATTGCGCCCCCCCCCCCCCCCCCCCCCCAACACACAACAAATAGTATCTATTCTGGATCCGTCCATGGTTGCTTGCATATTAGCAAGTGAAAATATGCATTGGCATATAAGCCCGAAATATTAGTAAATTGAATCCTTAGAAATCAATATTTGGCAATAAATTGAATTAACAGACACATAGTGGCAGTTCCTTTATTTATCATGATAATGAATCAGACTACAATGCAATAATGGAAATACCACATGTTCACAATAATGCAAATAGCAAATGTTAAATACAGAAAAACAGAAAGAAGCTCAATTCCAAGAATCATATGGAGGAGTTGAGTTGATGCCAGATTAATTTCAATTTCATGAAAGCCACTCCTTACTTTTACACCTCCAAGAAAGTGAATTAAATTCTTACATTAGAAGGTGAATTACAGTACCAGACAGATCATGAGAATATTTTTTGTTTTTTTCTATTGAGATACAGCTCAAAAGGGCTGGGGGATAAAGAAAAATTCCATGACAAAATACATTGTAAACATCGAAAAAATTGTCAAGAATGACATTAAGACTCAGTTTTCCTGCTTTGGTTGTTTCTTCAAGATGGAGCTGAGGCCATTGCTTAAAGCACAAGTTGACGTAAGTGATGCTTTGAGTATGTTTAAACCCTGCAGCAAAGAAAATGAGCCTAAATTATATGAACACATTAAAGATAATTTCTCCCTGGAAACACTATATGAAATGGTTACCTCTTCCAACCCAATGTCAATGTCCAGTTCAAGAACATCTGATAGCTGGATTTTCATCTCATTGAGAATAGTAACACCTGAGGACAAACACAAAGGCGTAACTGTTAAATCATCTCTTACCATATACATTCCTGGCCCCATAACATAACTGCCCAGCCTGTTCGGGTAAATAATATCCACTGGCTGACTGTAAATGTGGGGACTGTGGGAAGACAGAAATTCTTGGTTTTGAACATGACGGTAGTATAGTTCTGGAGTTCTTTGTCCGCTAAGGAAAAAAATGTGGTTCTTGGGAGGATATATAGGAGGAATATCAGGGTTGAATAAATTGTTTTTTGTAGCTTGAGTCTTCAGATAGTTGTTCAAATTGGCTGAGCTTCTGTGTAAATTATCTATATTTTTCAGACAACTGTTACTGACCAAAACGGATTCGACTCCTGCTAGGGGGATGGCGAGGAAACTCGAAAGAAAATCTATGAAATTTTCTTCTGCTTGAGCGAACAAGACCCTGTTGGTAGATTTTTGCACCAAGACTTTCAACATCATCTTCTCCTCAGTTTTAGGAGTTTCTTTCTTCTCAATCTGATCTGATAAAACATTTGGTTCGGATTTTATCAGGACAGAGTTGGTCTTCTGCCTTCTGTGGACAATGAGGTCAGTTAGTGGAGTCCGGGAAAACAAAGATCCCTTAAGCAAATCCATAACCTGATTCAAACAAATATCAGACAGATGAGAAAAGGGTTCATTAATGAATATTGCTAAATCATAATCAAGACTGACCTCATTGAATCCAACAGTCACAGTTCTTTGCTCAGCCCCATCAGTGTCCGTAATTCCAAGATTGTTGAGAGTTTGAATGAAGGATCCAGAGATGTTAGGCGCCATCCTCAGATCATCACTGACCACGAAAGAGGCTGTCTTTATGGTAAAAACTCCATCACCATCAGCAGCTTGACTCAAATTTAGTATGGCTATTTCTCTGTTCATTGTTTTCCCACAACGGCATGTTGCAGTACCATAATACATGCTAAAAAAGGTCCACCTATAGTCACAATGATGTGTTTCACACGTGAAGTATTTGGTAGGGTCAGTGTCATCGATATTGAGTTTCAGTTTAGAGCATTCATCTTGGAAAGAACTTCTTGGATTGAGCAGCATCAGCTTACCCGCCTCTGTCCAGAAATGGACATCATCAAGATTTGCTAAACCTTTGTACAAAGTGGTTAAGCTTCCAAAGACAGGTGCCTCATCTCCATAGTGCTTCTTTAGCAGTCTCACAATTGTTCCCAAAGGCAACGTCAAGAAGCTTAATAAAACGTCCGCTAAATTGCTGTCCGCTTCTGCAAAAAGTACCTTAGTTTTCTCTCTGTTCATCATTACTTTCAAAGAGAACTCAACTTTGTCTGCATCAGACATCCTCTCCTGGTTGTACAAGTTTAGAGCACTTTAAGACAGATAATGATAAGATTTTCTGCAGGCTTCCTTCCTTTGATAGAAAGAAAAAATATATTAGTGCCACAAATATAAGTTCCCTAGTATATGTTAATCCCATGATAGAAATTCTGTGATTGTTTAGTCGAGGCTAGAGTGGAGCTCTTTGTTTTTAAGGTGAATTCACCACGCACAGGTGCTAATGGCAAACTGGCTATCGTCTTCCATGATACAACGACTTATTCAAACAGTAGCAACACTACAAACCGTCTAACCTCTCAAACTTAAGTGTACTGAACTCTCTTTTAAGTTTTTGGACACTACAGAAATACTGTGTGAAAATGTTTTGTTTTTGAATTATGCATATTCAGGACTAATATAATTTAATCACCTGGCAGAAGTTTGAAGATTAAATAAAAAATCAAATTAATTGAATTTGGTTCAAAAAGTTAATATTGAACTAAAGACCTAATTTAATTTAATCCAAGCCCAAACTTAAGACCACGCCACTCCCAAGCCTAGCCCAGCCGGCCGCACGGGCGGCGTGCGCGTGTGGCTTGAAATGAACCTACTACCATATAGATCATCTCCCCTCCAAACACTTATGGTACCTCCCAAAAGGCCCATCTCTTACCTCCACACTTAAGTTATTTATTTTAGTCCACCTTTCATTCATTTGTTAATGTGGGATATAGTTTCTTTCCTCCTATTCCTTTAGCTAATTCTCTAATCTTCTTAGTCAATTATCAAGTAGCTCATTTTGACCATTAATTTGTCATTCACTTGAAATTGGTTTTGGCCAAGTAATTACATTATCGTCATCTACCCACAGCATAGTTTGCGACAATCACTAATTTTTTATAAATTAATGCTTTGAGCCCACTTAAATATTTGATCAAAGAATACCAATTTCCAAAAGTATATTAGTTGACTCTTGACTTAACCATGAAGAAAGAAAAAAATATGAAAGAAAGAAATTAGGAAGCCCAAAGGCACAATCCCACAAATCAATTAAGAGATCTTGGGTGTTAAGTAAGCAAGGACAAGGCTTTTGAGCAAGGATTGGTGGTGACAAAGTAGCAAGAAATATGGGGAGAAATGAGTTGATTTTGTTTCGTACTATGATTGAGGGGTTGAAGAAAAGTCATGTACGTAATGCTTGGACTCGTTCTTGGATGTATGAATGAGCTTTATGTGTTCACATTTAATTCCTCCCGAAAGCAAACTAAAGGCAAGAATGAGGTAGTAGCGACAACGTTGTTTCCTCCATTTATATTATATTGGAACTTTGTGTTCTAAACTTAATTGAGAAAAAATATTATTTTTTTAAAGATTAATGATATTTTAGTATAACATTTTTGGAAAGATGGTTCTCTAATTAAGATCTTTGACTTATTTAATTTAAATCATGAATATTTAAAATTAATATTATACACATTGATATTCCTTTTGCTAATTCGAATTACAAGATGACTTGGGAGTCGTCTATTCCCAGCATCATATCCATCCATATGTCGAGTACAAATGTATAATGTTGAGAGATTGATAAATTTAAGAATAAAATTTATGTAACAATGTAATATTGTTCAAAACTCATGCCATACAATTTTGGAATAATTTTGACTACTTATCTCTCTCTCTCTCTCTCTCTCTCTCTCTCTCTCTCTCTCTCTCTCTCTCTCTCTCTCTCTCAATTTCTTATGCATTATATTTCAGCTCCTTATCAAGGTTACAAGGTATTACATGCTAAAAATTAATATTCGTGATCGACGAACAAGGTTACTGAGTTTAACATAATCTTGGCTGAAGAACCCAGAGATAGATCCAGTTCCATAATGAACTGCAGCAGATTTACTTTCACAAAGAATTAATCCATTAAAATCTCGAACTTTTTATGCATACTGCCGGACATAAAATGAATGGCTGATAACGTGGACCTCAGTCAAGTGCTCTAGTGAGGGGGCATACTTAAATATGCGGTGAAGTTTATAAATTTAAGAAAGGGTATAGAACAGGTACATTCAAAAGACATTTGGATTCGATTCATTCAGATTAGAATGAAGAGAGCATGTGAGTAGAGGGACAATTACACCTTTATTGAAATAAGTAAGGTGTATTAAAGAATTAAAGATATAATCATGAAAATATGAGAATATATTTATCTAAATCAAATGTGCAAAATAAATTATCTTTTACTTATGCCAAAAATAAACTATCAATTAAATACAATCAAATGTATTTACAATCAACTTACAAATTCGTTTCACGTAATACTTGTTATAGTGATGGGTATAGACAATATTAGTGAAATTTTAAGTAAAGACCATTTCACCTCAATTTGCAGAGGACAACAAAGAATGACTTGACCTCTTGTATCCACTTCCGCCGCCAATCTGAAAATGATTTAAATAATTTGAGAGAATGATCGATCTATTATTATTGTGCCTATTTAGGTCATATATGTTTAAATAGTACGAAGTTGTTTATTTTATTTTAAAATTTATTTATCTTTTTCTTATTCATAATATGTAATTTCATTTAGAGGATTTGGTTATATTTACATCTATGTAATTATTTTTTAAAAAATTAATAAATTAGTTGGGGGATCCATGCCAAATCCCTAAATACCCTTATTCAGTGGTGTTTATGAGAAAATGTAAGTGCTACACAAATCTTATGAATGACATAAATATAAAACTTTAAGTTTTTTCTTAAAAAAAAATAGAGATGTTGTGTAACGACCCCGAAATTTTATATATTTGTTAAATTATTATTATATATTTTATCAGTTAATTTTAGTTATTCGATTAGAATTTTGAATTATTTAATCGTGAAAAAAAATTATATAAGATTCAATTGATATTTTTACAAGAATTTTGAGATCGAAAATGCATTTTATTTATTTTGGGAACTAAATTGAGAGATTCTAAATTATTATTATAAGAAAAAAATGATGATAAATCAACCGGCCATGCTTGCTCCATACTTGTGTCAAGTCAAAATTAATGCTATTTTGACTTCCAATTTCCTTTCTTCCTTTTTCTTCATTTTTGCTTCATTTTCTTCCCATTTTTCTTTCTTCATCTGCTAGCTTCCTTCTTCCTTTCAACCGAGCAAGAGCTTCAACACCAAGCATCCATTTCTTCATCACACCTTACCACCACCTCCCTCACCATTTTCAGGCCACAAAACAGCAGCCATGCACGGTGGTTAACGTTGGACGGAGAAGCACCGTGAAGAAGACCCATTTCCTTGGTTAACTTTCGATAATCAACTCCAAGCCCCGAAACCTGCGACGAAGGGTATGGTTGTGTAGCTAAGGAGGAGGAGAAGTGGAATATATGGTTTAGTGGCGGTTTCCGGCAGCGGACGGCGATGAACGGAGCTGAACAATGGCGGCGGAGCAAGGTGAGTTTGGGGCTGTTTTTGGTGTTTTCCGGCCAATAGGAGCAGTATAACTAAAAACTAACCGGAGATTATTGTTCAGGAGGGTGTAAGGAAGAGAACGGTGTAAAGTGTCCATATTCAGGCGGCGGCGACTAGGCAGTTTTTTCTACTCGTTCCAACGGTTGTAACGGTGTAGTCCATTTTCGAATCCGGGCATTAGTTAGTGAGTTATGAATTTTGTTAGGTTTTGATAATTATATTTTTATGTATTATACATATATTCATGCAAGGTATATGTATGAGTTAGGATGATAAGTGATTTAATTATGGACTTTAGGTTGTGTTATTATATTATTAGGTGTTATATATATATATATATGTATAGGAAATTTAGATTCTGATTGCATATTAATAATTTTGGAGATAATTGTTAGGTTAAGCATGAAATATTATGTAGTTGGAGGTTGAATTGAGTTATATAAGATTTTGTAAGATTTAATTAGTGACATTTGTGGGTTTGAGCTAATTATAGATTATTATAAAATAGGAATTTAAGATTTTAAATCTTAAATTGTTAATAGTTGATGAGATTAAGTTAGTTTGATTGATTTATATATATTTGGACTTAAATAAAATTTATTTGGTAATTTTGGGAAATATTAAGCTTCGATAATGAATAAGGTTAGTAGAATCGATCGAACTTTAATTATGAATTATGTTGTGAATTAGGTGACGGAGATTTGGCTGGTGAGGACTGACTGGGTATATTACACCAAGGTGAGGATCTATCCCTCTTGGTACTTGTTATACCTATGAGGTTCTACCAATTTGGCACCCTATTGAGCTATCTGTTATTGAAATTAATCCATGTGAGGATTATATCTGTTCTGTATCTGTTTCAATCTGTTCTGGCGCCCAGAATTTTGTCTGTTATATGTTCTGATCTGCTTTGTATCTGTTGCCTTGTCGGCATTTCTGTTATCTGATCTGTATTTTGGCCATGCTGGCATATCTGTATCTGTTATTGTGATATGTTGCCTGATAGGCATTATTTTTGTCTGCTTGATCTATTCTGTCTGAAATCGGCAATGTGCTAGGGACTTTCCCCTGGGCATCTGCATAAGCGGTTAATTCTGTTATTTGTACGGTGATTATGAGGCCAAGGACCGATCCGGGCGATCTGTTTGGTTATGTGAGGCATGCAAGGGACTTTTCCCTTGGTGCCAACAATACGCTAGGGACTTTCCCCTGGGTGTCGGCGGTAAGCTAGAGACTTCCCCTGGGTATCGATGGTGTGCTAGGGACTTTCCCTTAGGCATCGGCGGTGCGCTATACAGCTCATATGGGCATCTGCCATATACCAAGCTGTTACACTTAGGTGATATGTTTGTTTGGTATAAGGTGAATCGGCAATGCATGTCTTAGACTATCCTTTGAGTGCATATGCTTTGGGTTTGATCTGTCTGATTGTTTCTGTTTGTCTGACATCTGATCTTGGAGCAATAAGGCAGGAGAGTTTCCTGTTTGCTTATCGGTACTATCTGTTTCTGTATTTGTTTGATCTGTTCGTTTGTATTATGATTTGTCGAGTCGAATCATCCTCAATAAATCCCTTCTGTATTCCTCACTAAGTCTTTGGACTTACCTCCCTATACTTTATGATATCAAACAGGGAAGAGATGGTTCGAGATTGAGCTGGGAAGAAATGTATTTGGTTTCCTTTTGAAGATTGTACAGAATATAAGTTATGATGTATTGTATTCAGAATGAAACCTTAGAAATGTTGTGATATGTATGATTGTAATTATAAGGTTTTAATGTGTTATGCAGTAAGATATTAATATTATAAAGTTTAGTAGGTATTTATTTTGAAGATTTTGGTTTAGAACTGATTGATGAGATTGAATGTCATTTTAGAATATGTGTGAAATGAACTTATGGGCCTTTTGTTAGGTAGCTACTCTGATATTTAAGATTGAATCTGTGTTGTGTCTTGACTGAGGTGTCATCCTGAGGAGGGGTGCTACATGTTGCAAAAATATTAAAAATGGCATAAATGTAAAATTTTAAATCTTTTCAAAAAACAAGTGTTCCAAAAATATTAGGATTGACGTAAATATAAAATTTTATATCTTTCATAAAACTTAAATGCTTGAAACTTGTAAAATTCTAACTTAATTTTATATATATATATATATATATATTAAAAGATAGTTAAAAAAAAAAATTAAAGACCCATCCACCAACAACCAACCTAGGCTCGACCGACAAGAATTGGCCCACCTATATAGGAGGTCGGTTCTGGATCGGACCCCACTATTGGGAAGCCAACCCATGACGGGCCAGCTCACTAAAGGCCCACGGGCTAGTTTGCTCGATATTGCAATTTAGCCTGGCCCATTTTTAAGTGGGACACCTTTAAAAGGGTTAGTTTGATTGGATTTTTAAGTTATTTCATAATTATTTATCATGTAATAATTTATGTGATTTTTTGTAATTGTGATATTGTTTGATTGGTATGATAAATAAACACACAGGTGGTGGCAGATTAATTTATAATGAGAATTGCATCTATAAATACGAACTTTGGATATTCATATGAATTTGAGTGCTTATTATCACTCCGACCAAATGAATAATAATGTGGGGGGATATCTTCCCAACTAAACTAGCCTTGAGTCATTAGATAAGAAAAAAAAATGATAATAATAATAATTAATAGTTCCCATCCAAAAGGTGTAAAACTTCCCCTAGGGAAATGGTGAGCAAACTAAAAATAAATTCTATAAAATCATCACTTTCAGTTTTTGCAAACAACTTCTTATTTGTGGATTTTTGTATCATGGCTTTCACTGCCAACTTCCTAGAACTAGAAGCTCTGCTGCTTGCTCCAGCTTATTTCAGATTGAAACCTAAAGGATAGCATATACATTTTCTTCAGCTTCCCTCTTCAAAGGCCAAAAATAAAACAAGAATATGTCCTACCAAATTCCGGGACTCCAGGGGTCTCATCTGGCAGAATGAGTCAAAGACTTTCCATCTCCTGATCAAAGTATGTTCACCAACTTCCAGAAAACTGATTCTGAAATAATTTCTGATCCACCTGAAATTAATTTCAGAAGAGTAGTTGACTGGTCCAGTGGCCGGGCCATAGGCCACGAAGCCTGGCCGTTGTGTCATTCGCCACCTTCTTAATTAGAATGGGATTCCAACTCTAGCACCTTTTGAGTGAGATTTTGAAAAGAGTTACTTTTTTGAGAGCACAGTATGATGATGAAAATTGTAAGCTGTGTCCGGGGGGAGTTATTGTCTATCGTTGGCCTCTATGTAGAATCAGTCAAAGGCATGAAAGGCGGTTGTTTACCCTGCAGCGGATGCCAGTGGTTTAGCCTAGAGGACGCAGAGACTTCTTTCCACTTTGAACTGCCCTTATGTAGTTGGTTACAATGGTTCTGATATTAGCCTAGAGAAAGGCTATGTCCAATTTCACTTTCCGCAGTTCATTTTCTTGTTCTTTTGATTAAGACTTCAGCAATTCATTACTTAGTCTTTATCAGCATGCAGATTTGGTGCCAAAATGAACAGTTTCCCTTGAAGTTGGAGACTCTCCTCACAACCAAAATTGTAACATCAAATTATATACTCATTTATCTGTTTCAATTTTTTCCTTCATTGAAGTAATGGAGAGATGGGCAAGTAGTATTACCTATTAAAATAAAAATTACACTGCATATTCAAAGTTCTTGGCATGAATATCGATCATTTGAAGTAGTTCTCAGGTTTTAACGTGTTTTTATGGTTTGCAAACGAACATCAATCTTCTGATATTGATTGGAGCACCAAAAAAGCATGCATAATGAAAGCCCACAGTTACAAAGGGAAGGACTTATAACAGGTGGACTTTAGGCAATACTTTTGCATATTGATTACACGCATATACTTCATCTGACCGATGAATTGATGAACTTTTTTCATCACAAGAAAATTAGTGAAAAAAATGTGAACTTTTTGATCTCATAGAACTAGAAGTGCAGTTCACTTCATCATACTGATAAACAGCATTGAATGAGAGCAGTATCATCTCTAAATAGTTAAAACTACTTACATCAACCAAATAGTGCTGATCCCACTCTGGGTTCTTGCTTTGGTTGTTTCTTTAACATGGAACTGAGGGCATCTGTTAAGGCAGTAGTCGAGGTAAGAAATGATTTTAACATCCTTAAACCCTGCCAAAAGAACAAAACAAAACAAAATAAAATGAGAATCATCATAAACATATGAAAGATAAAAATATCGTTTTTTTTTTTTCACTTCGGAAACATGAGAGAGAACTTAAACCATTATACCTCTTCCATCCCAATGTCAACCGTCCGTGGCTCAACATCAGTTAAAGGTATTTTCAGCTTGTTAAGAGTAGAAAAGCTCGAGGTCACAAAAAAAGGCGTCACTGTTAAATCATCAGTTATCACAAACATTCTTGGCCCCTTAACATAACTTCCGTTTCCTTTGGGGTCTATCCAACTCATATAACTTCCATCCTCCTTCAGCGGGTCTTTCCAAACACCACACCCACCTTCGCTGCATTGCTTAATGTTATACAGCTTAGAATTACGGTAATACTTTTTTTCTGGTGTTTGTTCGCTAAAAGAAAGAAGTTGGTTCTTGGAAAGATACATGTGAGGAAGCTTAGGTTTGAGTAGCCTAGTCTTTGTGTCTTCGCTCTTCAAACATCCATTGAAACTTACTATGCTTTTGTACAAATTATCTGTACTCCCAAGTGAAATCTTGCCGCCCAAAAGGGGCACAACAGCCCCTAGAGGAATTGTGAGCAAACTAAAAAGAAAATCTACAAAATCATCATCAGCTTGAGCAAACAACAACTTATGAGTTGATTTTTGTATCATGGCTTTCACTACCATCTTCCTAGGAATAGAAGCTGCTGCTCGGTATATCTTACGCCGTTTGCTACCTGTCTGACTCTCACAATTTGCGGTGGCAGTGGCAGTGGAAGACCCTATCTGTGTTTTATTATTGAGAATGAGGTCTGTCAATGGAGTCCGAGAAAGTAAAGATCTCCTGATTAAATCCATAACCTGAAGCAAAAGAATTTCAAATGGCAGCAAGAATAAACCGAAGAAAACTGTCTAAAAAGAATTAAG
Source organism: Jacaranda mimosifolia (assembly GCA_018894105.1). Classification (NCBI taxonomy): domain Eukaryota; kingdom Viridiplantae; phylum Streptophyta; class Magnoliopsida; order Lamiales; family Bignoniaceae; genus Jacaranda; species Jacaranda mimosifolia. The sequence continues at coordinate 2,013,626 of CM032118.1, read as the reverse complement.
ACTCACCCATTCGAAACCTACTGTCACAGTCCTTAGCTCGGACCCGTTTGTGTCTGCAATACCAAGATTGCTGAGAGTTTCAAACATGGATCCTGCGGTATAAGTTGTCATCTGCAAATCATGGCTGATTAAGAAATTATGTCTCATGGAAAGAAATGCACCCCTATCACCAGCAACGACTGTATTTGACTCGCTCATGAATACTTCTTCCTTCATTGATTTCCCACAAGTGCATCTCATGTTATCAAAGTAAATGCTTATACTCACAAAGCTCCGTCTAGAACAGTTTTCACAAGTAAAGTATTTGGTGGATTTAGTATCATCTATATTGAGTTTCAGCTTAGAACATTCATCTTCGAAAGAGCTTCTCGGATTGAGCAGCATCAGCTTACCCTCTGCTGTCCAGAAATGGGCACTATCAAGATTTGCTAAACCATTGTACAAAGTGTAGAAGCTTCCAAGAAAAGGTGCCTGATTTCCATAGTGATTCTTCAGCAGTCTCACAATAGTTCCCAGTGGCAAAGTCAGGAAGCTTATCAGAACATCAGCAAAATCACCATGCACATCTGCAAAAAGTACCTTGGTTTTCTCTTTGTTTATCATAACCCTCAAAGAGAACTTAACTCCCTCTGCTGTAGCCATCCTCTTTGATTGTAAAAGTGAAAATACTTCAGACTAAAACCAAGGATCGAATTATAAATTTTCCACAGCCTCCCTTTTTATAAGGCCAGAAATCAAGCAAGAATCTGTCCCGGGACTCCAGGAGTCTCAGAAACTATAAGACCCTCCATCTGGTTTAGTAGAAAACTGATACTGAAAAATTTCGGATTCTCATGAAATTAATTTCAGAGGAGTTAAGTCTTAGAAATTTATGTTAGCCAATACATTGAATCAAGCCACGGCCATTGGCAAAAGCAGAAGTCACACGTAAGAGATCCCTTCAGGATGCAAAAAGCTGCAGCAAAAAAGTTATTCTCGTTATGTGGGCATCTTAAAGATCATCAAGTAAAAACATTGTTCCAACTCTAGATGAATTAAGTTCCAGTTCTTTGGCATAAGATAAAGGGCTTTTCAGCTTTTGGTCATAGACATAGGTGGTTGTTCACATAGCTTGCCTTGCCTTTCGGGTCCTTATATGTTTTCCTACATATTGAAATATATCTGTTTGGGGAGTTCAAGTGTATTAATCAAGAAATTATCCATTAGTTCTTATATGCACTGTTTGGTACAGGAATTTTGGCAAACAAAAGAAAAAGAAATAAATTTTGGTGGTTTAGTTGTTCGCAATACAGCAAGTAAAAATATGTATCAGCACGGTTATTGTATCGTCCTTCATCGCCAATCAAGTTTACTATGCTTTTGTACAAATTGTCTACAATCATAATGTTAATTTTGCCTTGAAATTGAGGTAAGTTTGACAAGGATATCAAGTTTGACTAGAATTAGGACTCCTTCTTTTATTGGGTTTTCTAGTCCTAAGTAAAGTAGTCTTTTTGACTATAAATATTAGTTGTTTCTTTCGAAGAAAATATCACGAACATAACACAAGGGTTTCTTTACTGCTTTTGAGTAATTCTCTCAAGACGGAGTTTAGAAGGAGGGTGTTAGGTGTTTTCGTGAGATTTGTGGGATTCAAGTTTGTACTTGCACTTTGATTTGAGATCAATAAAATTCCTTTTTCTTTGTCGGGTGGATTAGGCACATCGCCGAACCACGTTAAATCTTGTTGTCACTTTACATTGAATTACTTTGCTATTATTTCATTATTTCCGCAATAGATCCTCCTGGGTTTCAACAAACTGGTATCGGAGCAGGTTGGATTAGATGTCAGGAATGAAGTACGAGGTAGAGAAATTCGATGGGAAGAATGACTTTGGGCTATGGAAGATGAAGGTTCACGCCCTCCTATGTCAACAAGGATTACAGAGGGCGTTAAAGGGTAGAGATTTCTTGCCGGAAACGCTGAAGGACGAGGAGAAGGATGAGTTCATGGCGAAGGCTTACGGTACTCTGGTGTTATCATTGGCAGATAACGTACTGAGAGAGGTCGCCACGGAAAGTACGCCAGCGGATTTATGGAAGAAGCTGGAGAGTCTATATATGACGAAGTCCCTGACAAATAGGTTGTATTTGAAACAGCGACTATATACATTGAGAATAAAGGAAGGTACATCTATTACTCAACATATTGATTTTTTCAATAAGGTGATTCTAGATCTCGCTAGTATCGATGTTAAAATTGATGATGAAGATCAAGCTTTAATTCTCTTGTGTTCCCTGCCAAAATCTTTTGAGCACTTGGTTACTACTTTGTTGTATGGGAGAGATAAGATTTCAATGGAGGATGTGAAGGCCTCATTGAATTCCAACGAGTTGAGAAAACATGTCTTGGGCAGCAACGATGGTGAAAGTAGGGAAGGATTGGTGGCAAGAGGGAGACCAAGAGAAAGGGGAAGAAGTAGAGGCCGATCGAAGTCCCGAACCAAGCCTAGAAACGGTGACAAATGTTTTAGGTGCGGTGGAACAGGGCATTGGAGACGGAATTGTCCAGAACGAGGAAAGGCGAAGGATGCAGGTGAAACTTCTGATCAGAAGCGGGATGATGTCGCAGGAATTGTTGAGGATGAGTCTGATGGTCGGCTTGTTCTCAACGTTGCTGAAACTTTACTAAACTCTGAATGGATTTTGGATAGTGATTGCTCCTACCACATGTGCCCAAGAGAAGATTGGTTTACCACATACCAAAAACTTGATGGTGGTAAGGTGCTTATGGGAAACGATGCTTCTTGCAAGGTTGTAGGAATTGGCTCAATTTGTATTAGGATGCATGATGGGATAGTAAGGACCCTAACAGATGTGCGTCATGTTCCAGATTTGAAGAAAAACCTGATATCGCTAGGTACTCTGGACAAGAATGGTTGTGAGTACAGAGCTCGAGATGGAGTTCTGCGGGTTTCCAAAGGTGCACTGCTTATCATGAAGGGAGAAAAGCGGAACGGCCTTTACATATTGCAGGGAAACACGGTTTCTGGTACTGCAGCAGTTTCTTCATCAATCAATGATACTACGAGACTCTGGCATATGCGGCTTGGGCATATGAGTGAGAGGGGGATGTCAGAATTGAGCAAACGAGGTTTGCTTTGCGGAGAGAAGACTGGTGAACTGGATTTCTGCGAGCAGTGTGTGCTGGGCAAGCAACATAGGGTGAAATTCGGTACTGCAGTTCATAGGACCAAAGGTACCTTGGATTATATTCACTCAGATCTTTGGGGGCCTTCTCAGGTTCCTTCAAAGGGAGGTGCAAGGTACATGCTAACATTCATAGATGATTTCTCACGTAGAGTATGGGTGTACCTGCTGAAGCATAAGGATGAGGTGTTTGTCAACTTCAAGCAATGGAAGACCTTAATTGAGAAGCAGACAGGAAAGGAAATCAAGCGCTTGAGGACTGACAACGGATTGGAGTTCTGCAACAAGGAATTTCAGGAATTCTGTGAGAAGGAAGGAATTGTGAGGCATCGCACAGTTGTACATACACTACAGCAGAATGGAGTTGCAGAACGGATGAATAGGACTATCTTGGAAAGAGCTAGATGCATGCTCTTTAACGCCGGATTGTCCAAGGATTTTTGGGCAGAAGCAATTAACACTGCTTGTTATTTGGTGAATAGGTCACCATCAACCGCTTTGGACTGCAAGACACCAATGGAAGTTTGGTCTAGGTCTCCTGCTGATTACTCAAATCTGAGAGTATTTGGGTGTCCAGCCTATGCTCATGTTCGGGATGGGAAGCTTGAGCCAAGGACTAGGAAGTGCATATTTCTAGGCTATGCAGATGGAGTCAAAGGTTATCGTTTGTGGTGTAATGATGACAAGGGCTCCAAGATGATTATCAGCAGGGACGTGACATTCGATGAGTCTGCAATGATGAAAAAGGTAGAGCAGCAGAAAAGCGGTTAACAGGGCGTTAAGGAGAATGTGGAGATTCATATTGATCCTCCACAAGTTTCAAAGGGGAAACAGAAGGTGGTAGATGAAGCTGGTGATAGCACATTACCACCTAATCAACAGCAGGAAAATGAACCACTACAAAATTATCGCTTGGCTCGCGATAGGGAGAGGAGGCAGATCAAACCACCACAGCGGTTTGCTTACTCAGATCTGGTAGCTTATGCTTTGAGTTCAGCTGAGGAGTTTATAGGAGATGATCCAGTCTCATATAAAGAGGCAATATCCAGGCCAGATTCTGATAAATGGATTGCAGCTATGAGTGAAGAGATGAAGTCTCTACACAAGAATAGCACATGGGAAATGGTTGATGTACCCAAAGGGCAGAAAATTGTAGGTTGCAAATGGATCTACAAGAAGAAAGAAAGAATTCCTGGTGTTGAAGATGCTAGATACAAGGCACGATTGGTTGCTAAGGGTTTTACTCAGACAGAGGGAGTTGACTTTCATGAAGTATTCTCCCCAGTTGTAAAACATACTTCCATTTGTGTTTTACTTGCCATGGTTGCTCTGTTTGATATGGAATTAGAGCAGATGGATGTGAAAACAGCGTTTTTACATGGTGAGTTGGAGGAACAAATCTACATGAGTCAACCAGAAGGATTCGTTATTCCCGAGAAACAAAATCAAGCATGTCTTTTGAAGAGATCATTATATGGCTTGAAGCAGTCTCCTAGGCAGTGGTATAAAAGGTTTGATGCTTTTATTACCAAGATAGGATATACTAGAAATAAATTTGATTGTTCTGTATATTACAAAATTTGTAGTGATAGCCTTCTCATATATTTGCTGTTGTACGTTGATGATATGTTGATTGCCTCTAGAAACATATCTGAGATCAACCAATTAAAAGCTCAGTTAAGTGAAGAATTTGAGATGAAGGATTTGGAGTGCAAAGAAGATTTTGGGCATGGAGATCATCCGGAATAGACAAGCAGGATTGTTGTACTTGTCTCAACAGCATTACATTGAGAAAGTACTTGAGCGATTTGGGATGAATAAGTCCAAGCCAGTAAGTACGCCACTTGCAGCTCATTTCAGGCTCTCATCAGATCTATCACCGAGTACTGAGGAGGAGGTGGAGCACATGTCAAATGTGCCATATGCTAGTGCAGTGGGTAGCTTGATGTATGCCATGGTGTGCACTAGGCCAGACATTTCACATGCAGTCAGTGTTGTGAGTAGATATATGCACAAGCCAGGAAAGACTCATTGGTTGGCTGTGAAATGGATCATGAGGTATTTGAGAGGCTCTGCAGGCAGATGTTTGAGGTATAGTCAATCGAATTCTACTACAAGAATTATTGGCTATGTGGATGCAGACTATGCAGGAGATTTGGACAGCAGAAGGTCCATGACGGGCTATGTGTTTTGTGTATCAAGTTGTACGGTTAGCTGGAAGGCGACTTTGCAGTCATCAGTTGCATTGTCCACAACAGAAGCTGAGTACATGGCTTTGGCTGAAGGCGTTAAAGAAGGCATTTGGCTAAAGGGGCTTATCGATGATATGGGTATGACTTCTGAGATCACTAAGGTATTTTGTGATAGTCAGAGTGCCATACACTTGTCAAAAAATCAAGCATTTCATGAGAGAACAAAACACATAGATGTGATGTATCACTTTGTTCGGGATATGGTGTCCCAAGGAGTCATGTTGGTTGACAAAGTTGGGACTAAGGATAATCCGACAGACATGTTGACTAAGGCTGTTCCAGGAATCAAATTCGAGCATTGCTTGGATTTGATTAATATTTGCAGACTCAGATAAGAGGCCTTATTGGGGGCAGGGACAAAGAAGATGAATGGAAATTTCAAGTCAAGGTGGAGAATTGTTGATTTTGCCTTGAAATTGAGGTAAGTTTGACAAGGAGATCAAGTTTGACTAGAATTATGACTCCTTCTTTTATTGGGTTTTCTAGTCCTAGGTAAAGTAGTCTTTTTGACTATAAATATTAATTGTTTCTTTCGAAGAAAATATCACGAACATAACACAAGAGCTTCTTTACTGCTTTTGAGTAATTCTCTCAAGACGGAGTTTAGAAGGAGGGTGTTAGGTGTTTTCGTGAGATTTGTGGGATTCAAATTTGTACTTGCACTTTGATTTGAGATCAATAAAATTCCTTTTCTTTGTCGGGTGGATTAGGCACATCTCCGAACCACGTTAAATCTTGTTGTCACTTTACATTGAATTACTTTGCTATTATTTCATTGTTTCCGCAATAGATCCTCCTGGATTTCAACACATAATTCAAACTCCTCCCATGGGAACGGTGAGCAAACATAAAGAAAATATGTGAGATCCTTCTTTAGCAATGGAGCAAAATACAAACTTATTGGTAGCTTTTTGTACGTAGTAAGAATTTTACAGTCATCTTCTTAGAGTTAGGGGGTTGCCTTGAGAAAACCCAGCATCTGCTCCAAGAAAATAGTATACAAATGAAAATTAGCCAATAGATTGAATTAACAGAGGGGTTCACAGAGGCAGTTGCCTTCTTCATGTGTAATTTATGGAAAAATATGTTTTTCTTTCTTTTTTATGAAGAGAAGACAAGTCATGTTATATTCATCCTTGCAAAGACATGACAATATCAACCAATCGTATAAATGCATTCTTGATCAGGGCATTTTTACAATAATACAAACGACAAGTGTTAGTGTTATGTAGAAGAAAATGCAGAATAAAAAATATTGTAATCTCTAGGAAACCCAATTCCAAGAACCATAAAGGGGAGTTGATGCCAGACCAATTTCAGTTCTAATAAAATCCATTCACTTTTACAATCCTTTCTTTTCCTAAGAGACCCTTTTTTACAGTTATTTAAAATGCTTCCTTAGAAGGTGAACGGGACAGCATAAACAACTCCCTTCTTCCTTCTTTTTTCCCCTAACAAACTGATTTCTAAGTTCAATAAATTGGGAAATAAAGAAGTAACGTCAGACTGACTTTTACTGCTTCGGCTGTTTCCTTAAGATGGAATTGAGGCCATTGCTCAAAGCATGAGCCGATGTAAGAGATGCCTTTAGTATGCTTAAACCCTGCAGCAACCGAATGAGTTTCTTTCATTATATGAACACATGAAAGATCATTACCATCTGGAAATATGGCATAAAATTTGAATCATTACCTCTTCCAACCCAATCTCAAACTCCAGTTCTTTGACGTCACACAACTGGATTTTCATCCCACTAATAATGGAAAGACTTGATGACACACTCATAGGTGTAACAGTTAAATCATCAGTTACCATATATATTCCAGGTCCCTTAACATAACTTCCCTGCTGGCCTTTCGGGTCAATAATCCGAACATGCTTACTGAAATGTGGTTCTGAAATTTTTTGTTCACTGAGTGGAAAAATTCGGTTCTTGGAAGGATACATAGGAGGGAGCTTCGGATTGAATAGATTGTTTTCTTTAGTCCTCAGGTACTTGTTCAAATTGGCTGAGCTTCTGTACAAATTATCTATATTCTTAAGACAACTGTTACTGTCCAAAAGTCTTTCGACTCCTGCTAGGGGGATGGTGAGGAAACTGAAAAGAAAATCGACAAAATCTTGCTCTGCTTGAGCAAACAAGAACTTATTGGTAGATTTCTGTACTATAACTTTCAAAATCATCTTCCTCTCACTCTCAGTTTTAAAAGTTTCTTTCTTCTCAATCTGATCCAAAACACCTGGTTCAGATTTTGTCACGGCGGAGCCGTTCTTCTGTCCTAAGTGGGGAATGAGGTCAGTTAGCGGAGTCCCGGAAAATAATGATCCCTTGAGCAAATCCACAATCTGATGCAAACAAATACAACTTAAATCAGTCCAAGGCATCTTATAAAGATTATTATTGAGACAGAAATTAAACAAGACTCACCTCATTGAATCCAACAGTCACAGTTGTTTGCTCGACCCCATTTATGTCCGTGATGCCAAGATTGCTGAGAGCCTGAATGAGGGATGCTGCATCATCAGGCACCAGCATCCTCATATCATGGCTGATCAAGAAAGAAACTGGTTTTATGGTAAAAACTTCATCATCAGCAGCAGCTTTAGTTTTTGCCTTTTCAGTGTGAACTTCTATGTTCATTGTTTTCCCACAATGGGGGCATCTACCAGTATCATAATACATGCAAACATTTGAGTACCTGGTACGGCTACAACTCGGGATGTCAGATGTGAAGTTATTGGTGCCTTCGCATTTGAAGTACTTGGTGGGATGAGTATCATCTATATTGAGTTTCAGTTTGAGCAGCATCAGCTTACCAGCCTCTGTCCAGAAATGGACATTATCAAGATTTGCTAAACCTTTGTACAAAGTTGTTAAGCTTCCAAAGACTGGTGCCTCGTCTCCATAGTGCTTCTTCAGTAGCCTCACAATTGTTCCCAATGGCAACGTCAAAAAGCTTAACAAAATGTCTGCTATATCACCATCAACTTCTGCAAAAAGTACCATAGTTTCCTTTTTGTTCATCGTAACTTTCAAAGAGAACTCAACTTTCTCTGCATCAGACATCCTCTCTTGGTTGTATAAGTTTAGAGCACTTTCAGACAGATGATGATGAGATTTTCTGCAACCTTCCTTTCTTATGATATGAATTGTATTATCAGATAGTGACAGTCAATGTAGAAAGATTATGGATATATAATTAAAACTTTCGGAGGTAAGTTATCTTGTATAATATTGCTTGACTCCTTGACTTGACCATGAAGAAAGAAAAATGTCAAAGAAAGACATTGGGAAGAATCAAGAGATCCTGGGTGCTAAGCAAGCAAGGACAAGGCTTTTGAGCAAGGATTGGTGGTGACAAAAATTAGTAAAGAAATATGGAGGAATGAGTTGATTTTTTTTTGTACTATATGATTTGACGGGTTGAAGAAAAGCATGTAATGCTTGGAATCTTTCTTGGATGTATGAATGAGCCTTATGTGTTTCACGTTATTTTTTCCTCCAAAGCAAACTAAAGGCAGGTTTTGTTTTTTCTTTTTCTTTTTTAATAAAGAAAAAGAATGAAGTAGTAATGAAAACGTTGCTTCTTCCATTTATATTATATTGGAACCTTTGTGTTCTAACTTAATTGAGAAAAAAATATTATTTTATAAAGATAAATGATATTTCATTAAAACATCTCTGGAAAGATGGTTCTCTAATTGATTCCTTTTGACTTATTTAATTTAGATCATGAATGTTATTGAAATAAACATTATACAAATAGGTATTCCTTTTGTTAATTCGAATTAATTGTGATATAAAAGTGTCTATAATTTCCAACATTCCATGCTTGTCATTCACAAAAATTAGCAATTTCAGCTACTTGTCAAGGTTACAAGGTATTACATATTAAAAGTTAATACTCGTGATTAATGGACATGTATAATTATATGTTCTATTGGCATTGTATGGTTATCAATACTATGTGTAGTATATTGTTTTTCATATTGTTTATGTTGTATAATTATTTGTGCTATATGTAATATATGATCTCTTATGTTTGCAATATTGTTGATTTTATGTGCGCGGGAGAGGGAGGAAACTGAAGGCATGACTCAATTAGTTGAGAGAAAAATTCTGTATTATACACTGAGTCTCTGGAAAAAATCTCTTTGTAGTATCGACTCTATATCTATTTATAGCTAATGAATTGATAATAGCCAGCTAAGGAAGCTAACTAATTGAAAGGTAATAGACTAACTAATTATAATAAATAGACTAACTAATTATAACAAACAGACTGAGTTAGTTGTGATGTGCACATGCATGCACGCGGGAAGTCTAGCACTCTCTATAGCCCCCCCTCAAGTTGGAGATTGGTGGTAATCTGCCAAGCCCAACTTGACCAACAAATACTCGAACTGTGGTGAGGCCAAGGGCTTTGTGAAGATGTCCGTCAACTGGTTCTTGCTCGGGAGATGATGTGTGGTAATAAAACCCCGTTTCAACTGATTACGCACAATGTGGCAGTCTACTTCCAAGTGCTTAGGCCGTTCGTGGAAAATGGGATTCGCCGCAATGTAAAATGCTGCTTTGTTATCACAGCTCAAAGATATAGGGAGATGAATGGAGACACAAAAGTCAACCAGTAAGTAAGACAACCATTGTAGCTCGCAGACGGTGGAGGCCATGCTACGGTATTCAGCCTCGGCCGAGGACCTTGACACCATTTGCTATTTCTTTGTCTTAATTGATACTAGTGCAGAGCCTAAAAAAATACAAAATCCGGTCAGCGATCTCCTGCTATCTCGACATGCTGCCCAATCGGCATCGCAATAAGCTCACAATTGAAAGTCCCCGTGAGCAGCGAAGAACAGCCCTCTGGACGGATAATGTTTTAAGTAATGCAGAATGTGCACGGCTGCATTCCAATGTGAACGGCCAGGTGAACTCATGAATTGGCTTAGTTGCTGCACCGCATATGTGATGTCCGACCGCGTCATATTTAAGTATAGGAGTCTGCCGACGAGTCTCCTATACCTTTCTGGTTGAGGGAGCAGATTTCTGTCCTCGAATTGAAGAGTATGACCCTCAGGCAAGGGAGTGCTGGCCGGCTTTGTGTCAAGGTAGCCCACATCCTTCAAAATATCCAAGACATATTTTCTTTGATTTAGGTAGATACCCTCTTTTGTCCTACTAACTTCAACGCCTAAGAAATACCTTGCCAGCCCAAGATCTTTGATCGTGAATTTATTATCCAGAAAGGTTTTAACAGCCTTAATTTCTTCCTCATCACTTCCAGTGATCAAGACGTCATCAACATAGACAACCAAAGCTGTGAAATTGTTACCTGTACTCTTAGTGAACAAGCTATTATCGTGAGCCGATTGTTTGAATCCATAACTTTCCAATTTACGGCATAGCTCTTGGTTTCATTCCCTGGATGATTGCTTGAGTCTGTACAAAGACTTGACTAACCGAAAAACTTGTCCCTCTTTTATCTTGGTATATCCTTCGGGAGGCAACATATAGACTTCCTCCTGAAGATAGGCATTGTTAATATCTAATTGGTGAACTTTCCATTTCTTCACACCAGCAAGTGCCATAAGAACCCTTACGGTGACTAGCTTTGCCACTGGGAAGAATGAGTCGAAATAATCCACACCTTCCGTCTGACTATATCCCTTGGCAACTAGGCGGGCCTTGTACCTTTCTACTGACCCATCCGGCATATACTTCACCTTGTACACCTATTTGGACCCTATCGCTTTCTTCCCAGCCGGCAGCTCAGTTATTTTCCAAGTGCGATTCTTCTCCAAGGCATTCAATTCTTCTTCCATAGCTTTCCTCCATCTACGGTCAGCACATGCCTGTCTATGGAAATAAGGTTCTAAATTATTAGATACACTTGCCTCAGTAACAGCGTGTTGCTTGTAAGGTTTGGAAGTAATAAAATGGGAGCATATTTGAGTAGTGGATGGTTTGTTTGCAGGCCCTGCAGAGACTAATTGAGTGTTTACAGTGGGTGAATCACCTAGTATTACATTAGAGACGTAATCGTTTAGCCAAGTGGGTTTGTGTTTAACTCTTGTGCTTTGTCTAATTACACCTGGAGTTGGACTAGTTGGCGTGGTGGGAGAAGGAGAATTAGGGGGATTATGGTCAGAAACATTGGAGGGACATTCACCAGGTTCAGTTCTTGGAGTCTCAATGTCTAAGAATAAATCACTATCTTGACTCAGAATGGGCAAAGGTGTGTGGTCAGCTTCATTACTAGTTTTGTATGGGAATACATCTTCATAAAATGTGACATCTCTCGAGACTATAAGTTTATGTGAGACAAGGTCGTACACTTTAAATCCCTTTTGTCCATGATTATATCATAGGAAGATGCATTTTTTGGACCGAGGTTTAAACTTGTCCTTGTGAGGAAGGGTATTAGCCGCATAGCAAAGGCAACTGAAACACTTCAGGTTATCATATGAAGGTGTTTGCCCAAAAAGGATTTCATATGGGGTCTTTCAACTTAATAGATGAGTAGGGAGTTTGTTTATAATGTGGTAGCCATCAAAATCGATTCTCCCTAGAACTTCTTAGGTAAATTGGCTTGGAACATCAAGGCTCTAGCTACTTGGAGGATGTGTTTGTGTTTTCTTTCAACGGTACCGTTTTGTTGAGGAGTATAGGGGTAGGTTTTTTGATGGATAATTCCCTTATCTATGAATACAAGTTGGCAATCTTGGTTGGTAAATTCGGACCCGTTATCGGACCTTATGATTTTGACATTTGTGTTGAATTGAGTTTGCGCTAAGTTGATGAATTTTTGAGAAATTGGGGCATTTGAGACTTATTTGAAAGCAAATATGTCGATGTTGACTTACTAAAATCATCTACTAAGGTGAGAAAATAGTGTGCCCCAGTTAGTGATACCTGGTGATATGCCCCCCATAGATCGATATGAATGAGCTGAAAGGGTTTTATGGTCTCATTTTGGCTAATTGGAAATCCAGTTCTATGTTATTTAGCCAACTGGCAGATGTCGCAAGGTTTTGAACCCTTACTGATATCATTTTGTGTAAAGCTCAAGTGCGACATAGTACTATATGAGCCATGTCCAAGCCTCTTATGCCAAAGAGAAAGGGATTGAAATGAGTTTTTATTCAAGTCACTTGAAACAGAACAATTGTTACAAGTCGAATGCGTAACAGCATGATTCAAGTAAGATTTATGAGCATGTAAAGACAATGCAATAGGGTCGAAACTGATACAGTCTAGAATGTACAGTCTATCGGTGACCTTCCTTACTGCCAACACTTCCTCAGTCTGCAGGTCCTGCAGCAAGCAATGGGTGGGGAAGAAAACAAATTTAATTAATGCATTTTTTGAAAGTTTATTTACGGAGAGCAAATTGCAGTGAAACTTAGAAACATGCATGGTTTCTGTCAGGGTAAGTCTATCAGAAAGATGAACACTTCCTATATATCTTATAGTCTTAACCGAACCATCTGGGAGGAAAACCGATGTTATGGCTTTTACTGGCTTAGGATTTTGAAGAATATTCACATCGCAACACATGTGATTAGAGGCGCCTGTATCTATCACCCATACCCCCAGTTCCAATAAACTGCAAGCACTAAAAGTGAGGTGATGGAGTTCGGTACCTGCAAAATCATGCAAGTGAGCCATATTCACCATAGTGCCGTCTATTGGTCCCTTTCCTTTTATGAGCTTACTGACCTCCTGCTGAATTAGGTCCTGGATTCTCATATTCAGATATGCTGGCAACGAATTCTCTAGCTCAGTTCCCCTTGATATCTCCATTAGATTAGCCGTCTGCTTAGTGTTGGATCTACTTCTAGCTCCCTTTAACTCCTTATACCATTCTGGCATTCTGTGAAGTTTGAAACAAGTTTCTTATGTGTGTCCGGTATAGCTGCAATGTGAACAACGCAGGCTGGACTTGTCGATCCTCTTTTGTCCTTGCTTTCCCTTCCTGAATGTCTGTCCCTCATCAATCGATTTTTGTGAGGGCAAATTACTTGCTATCATCACCAAATTATCTAGATTCTCAGTGAAGGTTGTCTTCACCTCTCTTTGTTTCTCAACACGTAAGATCATAGAATAAGCTTTGTTGACCATCGGCAAAGGTTCCATTACGAGTATCTGACTCCTTATGTTATCAAAAGCTTCATTCAATCCCATGAGAAATAGAACCAGTCGACTCGAGGAGTTGTAGTCGGCCACCTGCTTGGCCGCTTCGCAGTTGCATTCCAAAATCGGCATTAAGCACTGGAGCTCATCGCACAGCCTTTTGAGTCTATTATAGTACTGAATCACTATCTGATTCCCTTGAGCAATGGAATTTATCTCCATCTGTAATTGATACAACATCGGACCGTTGCATCCTCCAAATCTCTCCTCCAATTCTTCCCATAGTTCCTTGGCCGTAGTTGTGTAAAGGAAAGCATCCATTATATTATTTGATATGGAATTTAAGATCCAAGATCTTACCATACAATCGGCTTGAATCCACTGCTCAAACTCATCAACTTCTTCCTCCGGCATGCCACATTTTCTGGTGATGAATCCTAGCTTAACTTTCGTTCCAAGGCTATCTTGATCGAGCGACTCCATGCCAAATAGTTGCTTCCAGTCAGTGGATTTGAAACTAACATCATGCCAGGATGATCGGAGGGTTGCAGGTACATTGGATTTCCATCGGTATTGGTTGAGCTTGTTTCTCGTAGATTCCAGACTCCTCCACCTGGAGCTCTGTCCATGTTTCCTCAGTCTCCTTCCTGATGTAGAACTTCTAGATCTTCAAATCAGTTCTACAAATCAACTTGCTCTGATACCATGTTGATTTTATGTGCGCGGGAGAGGGAGGAAACTGAAGGCATGACTCAATCAGTTGAGAGAAAAATTTTGTATTATACACTGAGTCTCTGGAAAAAATCTCTTTTGTAGTATTGACTTTACATCTATTTATAGCTAATGAATTGATAATAGCCAGCTAAGGAAGCTAACTAACTGAAAGGTAATAGACTAACTAGTTATAACAAATAGACTAACTAATTATAACAAATAGACTGAGTTAGTTGTGATGTGCACATGCATGCACGCGGGAAGTCTAGCACTCTCTACAAATATAAGATTTGCAAACATCAGCTTAGCCTTCTCTATCCAAAAACAAAAATTATCAAGATTTGCGAAACCTTTGTACAAAGTTGTTAAGCTTCCAAAGACTGGTACCTCGTCTTCTTAGTGCTTCTCCAGAAGTCTCACAATTGTCCCTAATAGCAACGTTAGGAAGCTTAACAAAATGTTTGCAAAAGATCTATCAACTTCTGTAGAAAGTACCTTTGTTTTCTTTTTATTTATCATAACCCTCAAAGAGCACTTAAATTCCTCAGCTGCAGCCAATCTCTTTGATTGTAAAAGTGAAAATATTTTAGATTGAAACCTGTTGATTTTACCTTGAAATATGTGCTATAAATGACGAGAAACGAGTGAAGCGGCTGAAATGGGCATTGGAACACGCCCCGAAGCATGTTGACAAGACGCCACATGCAGGGGCGCAAAGAGGTGTGTGCCCGAGCATAGGATGGTGCGGAAATTGGGCAAGATGCACCATGACGAGTGCTCAGGCACAAGATTTCTGCACCAGGTGCGCGGCATACTAGAATGCTGCTTTGGCAAAACACAGCAAATCTCGGCAGTAGTAGGAGTTCCGCACGCCAAGGCGCAAGTCATGCGCACCCCGGTGCGTGACAAGGCCCATGGACCAATTTGCTATGCTTTCGATATATACCTATGTTTTCTTTTGGGACAATGTAAGACACTAGAGATGAACCCTAAATGATAGATTTTATACTGCTTTTGAGTTAGTTTTCTCAAAAACAGAGTTTAGAACAAGAGTGGTGGGTGTTCTCATAAGATTTGTGGAACTCAAATTGTACTTGTTACTTCGATTTAAAATCGGGTAAATTAGGTTTTACCCCCCTGTAATAATGGAAAATAGTACCAAAAAAACCCTATGAAAAAAAAAAAGTCAACAAGCCTCCTTGAGATTTTGAAAAAATAGCAAATTACCCCCCCTCTATCCCCCTGGTGTGATTCACGCGCGACAACTGTGGTTATTCTAAGATATTTGCTGTTGAAATGTCAATTTTGCCCATAAATATTAACCATTGGATGAACTGAAAAAAATCAATGGTTCAAATTAATTCTTTCCATAAAAAAATATAAAATTTTATACATATATTTAAATATATACATATATATATATATATAAATATATTTATATACAGTTAAAAATATGTATGTATTATATATATATATACCTACAACTTCCCCCCACCCCCCACCGGTAACCCCTCTCCATCCCACCAATGACTGGGCCACGATCGCCACTCATAGAGGCGGCCAGGCCACGACTGTGTTCGCGGGCGGCCATGGCCGCCGCTCGCAGAGGCGGCGAATAACGATGGGTTAGGGGTGGGTATATTTGTGCTTTATTTATTTATATATATTATATATAAATATATACATAAATATAATGGCTATATTTGGTTATATTTTGGAAAGACAAATGTATAAAAATTTTGTCTCCAAAATGTCAAAAAAAAAAAATTCAAAATATCTTTTATCTTTCATTATTCCAAAATTTTTTTTTCATTTTTTCAATATATACATATATGTTATATATTTCATTATTATTCTAACAATAAAAAAAAATCTCTTAATTCTATTTTCAACTCAAAAAATCGATAAAAAATATTAAATTGACTGCTGCAGTAGAATTTCTCCCCTAAAATATAAACAAACATACCAAAAATTTTTAAAATAATTTTCTAACTATTCTCAAAATATAAATAAACATACATCACATTCATCAACCCCACTCTCAAAATTCATTCTCCCAAAATATATAATCTAAAACATATAATTCATATACAGACATTACCAATGTATTTATAATATATTACATTTCTCTATATATTTTATATTTATATTTATAGTATATTACAAATGAAACATGCCAAGTATATTATGTTTATGCTTGTTAATTAATATATTTATGCTTATTTTATATAAATATATACATAAATATATTAACGTATTTATAATATATTATATTTCTATATATATATATTTTATTTATATTATGTTTATGTTTGTTAATTGATATATTTATGCTTATTTTATATAAATATATACATAAATATATTAAAGTATTTATAATATATTATATTTCTATACATTTTTTTATATTTATATAAAAATAAAAAAATTGAACAAATAGAAAGATGAAAGTTAAAATAGTTTTTAAACTTAAAAATAAAAAAGAATAAAATTAAATGAAATTATATTTAAAAAGAATAAAAGAAAGAAGATATATAAAAAATATATTTAAAAGGAATAAATAAATAGAATTAAAAATATATGAAATAACTAGGGGTAGTATAGTCCTTATACATTAAAATTATGGCTAAATTGTAGCAAATCACAAGGAGGGGGTGGTGTGCTATTTTTAAAAATCTCAAGGAGGCTTGTTGACTATTTTTTTTTTTCATAGGGTTTTTTTTTGCTATTTTTCATTATCAAGAGGGGGTAAAACCTAATTTACCCATTTAAAATCAATAATTTTTTTTTTCTTTATTTGATGGATTAGGTACATCGCCGAACCACGTTAAATCTTGTTGTTAGTTTCATCGAATTACTTTATTATTACTTTCAATTTTATTATTTGATATTTTTGGGTTTCAATAAAACCAATGATAGAATTATAAATTTTCCACAGCCCCTCTTTTTATATGGCCAAAGGTTAACCAAGAATCCGTCTTAAAACATTCCAGCAGTATTCCAGGGTGTCAATAGGTGAAGACCTTCCATTTCTCCCTTTATAAAGCCAAAAAGCTAACCAGGAATCTGTCTCGCCAAATTTCCAGAACTTCAAGGGTCTCTATAGGTGAAGACGTTCCGTCTCCTCAGAATAGGGTTCGACAAATGTATGAGAACGGATTCTTGGAAAATAACACATTACATTAAATTTGATTGTAAAGAGGTTGATTCTTAGGAATCGTGATTCTTGGACAATACTATGCCACTTCCATTTTTTTTTTTTTTTTTTTTTTTTTTGTTTCAATTTCTTTCCCTTGTCTTCTTGAAATTGGATGGCTATAAGGGAGGAGCCCTCTTTTATCTGCTTTCCTAGACAAGGTGAGAATGATATCTTGTAAAAATTCCAAGTTGGCATTTAACAAACAGGTGGGTTTTATAAAAGAAAACATTATTAACTCATACACACACATATATGTGTATGTGTGTGTGATAGAGATTGAGGATAATTTTGTTGTCATTTGGATCTTCAGGCAGCTGTTATTGAATAGAAATATTAAATATCAAGCAACATTATTCACTAGGCAATATTAAGTTGTTGTGGTAGCAGTTTGGATCCCCACGGTTCATTTTTATCCCACTTTACAATGTATACAATTCACAACCAAGTGCTTTAAAAAAATATTTTTTTTCACTTAATAGACATTTATGAAATAGAATAAAAGATGAAATAGAGGATCTTTAAGTGACATAAAAGATGAAACACCAACTGGTTGAAAGCTGGTGGCTAAAATGAAATAAGGGCAACTATTAATTCCAATAGTGGATGTTCTTGTTATTTAATGATTAATATTGAATTTTTTTTTAATATTTAGATTGAAAAAGAAGAGTTATACAGTGATTAGTATTGGAAAAGAATGAGGTATGTAGACGCAATTTTGATAAATAAAAGAATAAGAAATAAAAGGATAGAGGAAATTTAGGAGAATAGAAAGTACTAAAATTTAAATTTATATTTCTTGACTAATAATATTCAATCAATTAATTATTGTAACTTTAAATAATAAGATCGCCAAATATAGGCCTTATACCTTTTTACATCTAAATTTTTTAAAACAAGCATATTTGTAAGGCTAAAAACTAAAGGCCTTATTATTTTTTAGGCCTTTAATTTAAAGAAATTGAGACCTAAAATATAAAAAGAAAAATATATATAAGAGGCCTCCAAAATTTGAGGCCTAAAGCAATCGCCTTTTTCAACTATAGGTAGAACACCCCTCTAGACATGGAAAAAAGGTCAGGAATGACATTAAGACTCATCGTTCCTGCTTTATTTGTTTCATCAAGATAGAGCCGAGGCCATTTGTTAAAGCAAAATTCGACATAAGATATGCTTTTAGTATGCTTAAACCCTACAGTAATGAGGTCAGTATCATTACATGAACACATGAAAGATCATTTTTATCTGAAAAATATTGCATAAGAGTTAAATCATTACCTCTTCCAACCCAATGTCAATATCCACTTCTTTGACATCAGTAAACTGGATTTTCATCCCATTGAGAATTGAAACACTTGAGGCCAAACACAAGGCATAACAGTTAAATTATCTGTTACCATATATACATTGTTGGTCCCATAACATAACTTCCCTGCCCTTTCGGGTCAATAATATCCAAAGGATTAAAATAACTGCGGATTCTGTTGGTCCAGAAAAATTCTTGGCTCTGAATATGACTGTAATACAGTTGAGGAGTTCTTTGTTGGCCGAGAGAAAAAATTTGATACTCAGAAAGATACATAAGAAGAAGCTCTGGATTGAACATATTGTTTTTTGTAGTCTTCAGATAGTTGTTCAAATTAGCTGAGCTTCTGTGTAAATTATCTATGTTTTTAAGATAACTGTTGCTGCCCAAAAGGGATTCCACTTCTGCTATAGGGGATGGTGAGGAAACTGAAAAGAAACTCTATGAAATCTTCCTCTGCTTGAGCAAACAAGAACCTATTCGTAGATTTTTGTATGATGATTTTCAGCTTCATCTTCTTAACAGACTTAGAAATTTCTTTCTTCTCAATCTGATGGGCTAAAGCAACTCGTTACGATTTTAATGTGGTAGAGTTCTCGCATTTTTTGTCTCGCATTTTTTGTGGAGAATGAGGTCAGTTAGTGGAGTCCCAGAAAGTAGTGACCCCCTGAGCAAATCCATAATCTAATACAAACAAATATGAGATTGTAAGAAGGCATTTAATAGACATTATTAAGTGTGAACAGACTGAGAAAATCCATTTTAGGAGAGAATATTTGCTGTGTGTATTTTCTATATATTGTTAAAAGATACAAAAAGTGAGGAATATATACATGGTCTAATTGGGAATCAGGAAGCCAGGCGGTTAAATAAAATAACTGGCAGCTAACAAAAATGTAACAAATTGTGAAATAGAAAAGTGAATAGAAAGAAAAAGAGAGCACTCCTATCAGATAGTGGTAGCTTGCTCTAAGACCCCCCGGAAAGTGGAGCAAAGATGTTTATCAAGCCTAGGTTGAGAATGATCTCCTGGAAAGGCATTACACCAATTGGCTTAGTATAAATGTCAGCAAGCTGGTCACAAGAACGACATGGCATGAAGCGAAGCAAGCCATTGAGAAGCTTTTCCCAAACAATATGGCAGTCTATTTCGATGCACTTAGTCATTTCATGGAATGTAGGATTGGCAGCAATGTGGAGGGCGGATTGATTATCACAGAATAGGAGAGCAGGTTGTGCATGATCGATGTAAAGAACTCATAATAGGTAGCGAAGCCACTGTAGCTCACACGTCGTTGAAGCTAAGGCCTAGTACTCAACTTTAGAAGAGGAACGGGAGACTGTGGCTTGCTTCTTGGACTTCCAACTAATAAGGGAAGAGCCATGAAATGTAAAGAACCCAGTAACAAAATGCTGAGTGTCAAGGCAGCCCGCCCAATCAGAATCATTGAAAGCTTGAAATTGAAAGGTAGATTCTGCAGAAAAGAATAAACCTAAGGTAGGAGATCCCTTAATATACCTAAAAATGCGATGATCGGCCCACATATGAATTGGCTAAGTTGTTGGATAGCAAATGCCAGGTTTGGGCGAGTGGACGTAAGATATAGAAGTCGACCAACTAAACGATGATATTTTGAGGGATCAGAGAGAGAGTTACTAACATTTGTGCTCAATTTAATAGAGGAATCCATAGGAGTTTTGATAGGTTTGGAACCCAAAAAATTGCCATCTGAAAGAATTTCAAGGGCGTATTTGCATTGGTAGAGAGAGATACCTTTGTGATTTCGTGTGACCTCAAGACTAAGAAGGAATTTCAAATCCCCCAAGTCCTTAATCCTAAAATAGTGATTAAGGAAGCTCTTAACACAGTTGATTTCATCTAGATTGTTACCAGCCAAGATAACATCTTCCACGTAGATTAATAAAGCAGTAATAGAGCCACCCGAGCTAGTAGAATGTTTAATGAATAGTGAATAATCTGTTGTGGATTGAGAATAGCCAAGGGATAGTAGGGCAGAAGTCAACTTGGAAAACTACTACCGATTGGCTTATTTCAATCCATATAATGATTTTTGAAGCTTGCGAACTTAGTTCGGACTGCTCATAGAAAGTCCTAAAGGCAGAATCATATAAACTTCCTCATGTAAATCCCCATGGAGAAACACATTGTTAACATCAAGCTGATGTAGGTGCTATTGATTAATAGCAGCAAAGGCCAACAAGAGACGGACAGTAGTAAGCTTTGCCATGGGAGAGAACGTGTCAAAATAATCCACACCCTTTGTTTAAGTGTAAACTTTGGCAACCAGGCGAGCCTTATAACATTTAATAGATCCATCTGTTCTGTGTTTGATTTTGTAAACCTATTTGCAACCAATAGGGGTCTTCCCAGGTGGAAGAGAAATAAGAAACCAAGTGTTGTTCATCTCCAAAGCACTAAGCTCAGCTTCCATGGCCTCCCTCTAACAAAGAAGTTTGGTGGCTTGCTATAAGTCTTAGGTTCAGAAGATAAGGAAATGGCTAGACAAAAATGCTTGTGAGTAGGAGATAAATGATAGTATGAAAGAACATGAGATAAAGGATGCACATTACATATGGCAGACGAATTGAGAGCAACTTTCGTAACAAGATAGCAGTAATAATCATTAAGATATATAGGAGGCATGTGTGTGCATTGAGAACGGCAAGGAGCTAGGGAAGAATCTTGGGTAAGATTAGTAGTAGATGGAGCTAGGATACCATATGTGGGAGAGTCAAAGTGTTAAGGTAATGGAATGCAAGAAGATGAGGGAATGGAGAGATGGAAAGGGAATGTAGACTTATGAAATGTAACATGTCTAGAGAGAAAAATCTCCCTAGAGGTGATGTCTAGGAAGACATAGCCCTTGATACCTAACCTGTGACCAAAAAATATACATTTGTGAGCTTTAGGGTCAAACTTTGATCGGCCAACTGAAAGGGTTGAAGCAAAATAAAGGCATCCAAAAACCCATAAGTCCAAGTAGTTTGGGTTAGTGGCATATAATAACTCAAAGGGACTATTATCATGGATGATTGGAGAGGGTAAGTAGTTGATGATATGCACAGCATGGTGATAGCATAATTCCAAAAGGGTTTGGGAAGTTGGGATTGAAAAAGGAAGGCCATAGCAACATTGAGAATATGTTGGTGTTTTCTCTCAACAAGGCCATTTTGTTGAGAGGTCTTAACACATGAAGTCTTATGTATAATTCCTTTAGAAGCATAGTAATGAGGCATATGGAACTCAGGCCCATTATCACTTTGGAGTCTCATAATTTTTGTGGAAAATTGGGTTTCAACCAATTGAAAAAATGATTGAAGCAAGGGCTTGGTTTCATATTTGAATTGCATGAGAATTACCCATGTGTGTCTTGAAAAATCGTCTACTATAGTAAGAAATTAACACTGGTCATGAATAAAGGTGATAGAAAAGGAACCCCAAATATCGACATGAATAAGATCAAAACACTTATGAATAGATGTAATACTTGTATAAAATGGTAATTTCTTTTGCTTGGCAAAGTGACATACATCACAATTGGAATTATTATGTAAAGTAAGATCAGGAATTTCTTTGGCTAATAGTTTAATTCCAGAGTAAAAAATATGACCAAGCCTATGGTGCCATACATCAAGGGAAATTTTAGAACTGAAGATAGAGATAGTAGGAAATTTATGAGAGCTGGGAAACTGTTTGAGAGTGTATAGCCCATCTTATACGTTAGCTAAACCAATCATCTTCCTCAAGTGGAGGTCATAGATAAAACAATGAGTAGATTGAAAAACAAAACAACAAGGAATCAAAGAAGTTAGTCATGTAACAAAAAGTAGATTGAAAGAGAAAGAAGGAATGTAGAGAACATTATGAAGAGTGAGGTGATCATTGATAATAATAATTGTGCTGGAAAAATGCTCAAGGAAGTTATTGCCATTTGGTAGAGTTACTGAAATAGGTTTTATGGCTTTATTCGTAAGAAAAGAGGATAAGGAATGTGTGATGTGATTAGTGGGGCCAATATCAATGATCCAAACATTGGATTTAGAAGAGCATGAGAGAGATAAGTGGTTACCTGATGAAGAAGATGGGGCAATAGCAGTGGATACTTGGTTAATAGAATGCAAGATAGGTAGTTAAGGTGCTAGGTTGGTCTGCTAAAGAAAAGCCAAAACTTGTTGATATTACTTTAGAATAAGAGATACATTTGAAGATTGGGTGCTGTTCTTAGAGGCTATAAAGATATCCAAAGGACTGAATACAGAAGCTTCAGAAGAAACCACATTATTAGCTGAGGTGGTGACGTTTCGCAGCTTATAACAGGGTGATATCTATGCTTTTTATAATAAGTTTCGATCGTGTGGCTAGGTTTGCTGCAATATGTACAAAAACGATGGTCACCATTGATAGAGTTAGAAAAAAGCTGTGGTTTCTAAAATCGCTTATGAATGTTGCTTGTTTATGCCTTAACAACAGTCTGGTGAACAAAAACCTTGCTATTGTCCAAGTTTAACTGTCTTTCTTGCTGGACCACCATAGAAAACACCTTATTGATTGCAGGCAAGGGATCTAGAAGCATAATTTAAGATCGAACAGTGGCATATTGATCCCTAAGGCCCTTAAGGAATCGAATCACATAATCATGATGTTGGTATTTCTTCATAGTGTCAAGAGTAGTGTAGCAACATGGAGTGGCACAAGTGTAGGAAGGCAGTAGTCGAAAACTCAATAATTTATCCTAAAAGACCTTCAAACTAGTGAAATAATCTGTAACCCGAATGATCTACTTGTTTAAAGGCATAAATCTCCTCCTGGAGGTCAGAAATATGGAACATGTCTCTGTGAGATCAGCCCAAACATCATACGTTCCATAAATCTAAATGGTACTTTGAGTTATAGCAGGTGAAATAGAATGCATTAACCATGAAAGCACCATCATATTGCATCATTCCCAAACAGGATAAGGAGGATCAGTGCTTGGGGGAGCCGATAGTGATCCGTCGACAAATTGCAATTTGTTCTTCTAAAGTGAAGCCATCTTTATCGCCCTTGCCTAAGTGTGGTAATTGCTAGTGCTCAGAGGTAGAGAAACCAAGATGAAAGCAAGATTCTCTTTTGGATGTAAGAAGTATGGACTAGAGGAATCAAGCAAAGTCGCCATGGATAGATTGGTGTGGAACTAAAAAAAAAATGTTGTTTGGCTCTAGTACCATGTGAACAGACTGAGAAAATCTATTTTGAGAGAGAATATTTGTTGTGTGTATTTTCTATATATTGTTAAAAGCTACAAAAGGTGAGGCATACATATATATACATGGTCTGACTTGGGAATCTGGAAGCTAGGCGGTTAAATAAAATAATTGGCAGCTAACAAAAATATAACAAATTGTGAAAAAGAAAAGCTAATAGAAAGAAAAAGATAGCACTCCTATCGGATAGTGGTAGCTTGCTCTAAGATTAAGACATAAATTAAACAAGACTCACCTCATTGAATCCAACTGGCACAATTCTTTGCTTGGCCCCTATTAGCATCAAGCGCTTATCACTAGGTTAAAAGCTATAGTTGTTAACAGAGGCACAACTTTATTTCCTTATATATTTGGCAGTGTAAAGCACCATAAAAGGCTACGGTCGGCTTGAGGTGGCTACACCTTATAATCACCATGGGCTAGGCAGTTAGTCTCCAAGTCAAAGGATGATACAGATAATAAATCCAACAATCACCCCCCAGCAACAGCCTTAGGACTTGAACTCATGACCTCACTCTGATACTAATTGTTCGGATCAAGTGCTTACCACTAGGCTAAAAGCTATAACTGTTAGTAGATGTGCAACTTTGTTTCCTTATATATTTGGTAGCGCAAAGCACTGTATAAGACTACAGTCGGCTTGAGGTGGCTGCACCCTATAAATCCAATAATTGAGAAAAGGCTTGTTGATTTTCTTGAGACTTCTTCATTTTAAATAAACGAGTCTTAATTCTTGATATCTTGTCTTCTAAGGACATCTTTCTTTCTATAGGACGCAATTCCCATATGAAACTTCCAACAATCACTTTCCTTTCATTCTTTCGGATGATTATGTAGATTTCCATATGAAACTTCCAATGGTCACTTTTCTTTTATTCTTCCAGATGATTATGCAGATTTCCATGTGAAACTTCTAACTATTAAGACATGATTCGAGCAAACAAAATTGCTGATTTTGTGGTATCAAATCAATTGAATATTTTTCTTATTTACAACTAATGCAATATGAAATAAAATCATTACAAAGGATTATAATCAAAACATATTATGAGGAGATCCCACCAATCTCCCCCTTTTTGATGATGATCCATTTGTATATATAAGGAGCTCCCCCTAACTATGAGCTATGGTGCTGAAAAAGACTATTTTCAAAGTTCTCAAAAAAGGTTAAAATCAGTTATTGTAAGATGAACATAGATAAGATCGAGCAACATAATCATATTCCATATTGGGAGATGTTAAACTTCAAATAGCAGAATGATTCGGTAGTTCAAATAGCCATATCCCTTAATAAAAGTTCCAGTATCAGCAAGTTCAATTTCACAGAGCACATACCAAGTAGAAAGCATTAAGGTGTTCCAATCTCACAAAACATGACACAAGATAAATACCAAGCAAAAAGCATTAAAAAAACATTTAAGAAAGAAAACATTTAAGTTTCACAAAACATGACACAAGAGGTTTTAGTTTTAACAGTCATGGAAGGTTCCAGTTCTAATCCATCTCCCCTTTCAGCAGCAAAAAGGGCCAAAGAAAGTATTCCTTAGTTTTAAATTTCAGCAAGAGAAGAGAATATGCCCATGGTTTTTAAGAAAAGTGAAACGCTCGTTAGAAAAGGCCTTAGTGAAAATATCGGCCAACTGAAACTTAGTTTCCACATAATTTATGCAAATAACACCACTAGAAACATGATCTTTTACGAAATGATGCCTTATTTCTAGATGTTTGGTTCTAGAATGATGAACATAATTTTTTTGTTATACTAATTGCACTAGTATTATCACATTTTATAGGTATGTTGAAGAAATTGATACCGTAATGCTAGAGAGTTTGTTTCATCTAGAGAATCTGGGTGCAGCAATTTCCAAGTGCCATATATTCTACTTCCGTTGTTGATAGTACAACAATGCTCTATTTTTTGCTACATCAACTTACCAATCTTTCTCCAAGAAATTGGCAGGTTCCCATGGTTCTTTTACAATCGATCTTGCAACCTGTATAGTCAACATCAAAATATCTAACAAGAGAGAAATATTTTGAGCGAGGATACCAGATACCGAGGTGGGGAGATCCCTTTAAGTATCTTAATATTTGTTTCACCGCTTTAAGGTGGGATTCCTTGGGATTTGCTTGAAATCGGGCACACAAGCTTGTTGAGAATAGAATATCTGGTCTACTTGCAGTGAGATAGGGCAAACTTCCAATCATTCCTTGGTATATTGTTTCATCAACTCCCTTTTTTTTCTGGATTAGTCTCTAGTTTGGTGTTTGGTGCCATGGGAATTGACATTTCCTTGCAATTTTCCATTCCAAACTTCTTGAGTAGTTCCCTTGTATATTTTCTTGGTGTATGAATATTCCTATGGAACTTTGTTTGATTTGTAGACCAAGGAAGAAATTTAGTTCTCCTATGAGACTTACTTCAAACTCACTTTTCATAGAGCTTTCAAACTCATCACAAAGATAATTTTTAGTACCATGATATCATCCACATAAATCTATACCATTAGCATTTCATTATCAACTTTCTTTATGAAAAGAGTGGTGTCAATGGTGCCCATGAAAATTCCTTTAGAGAGAAGAAAAGTACTCAGGCTTTCGTACCAAGCACTAGGGGCTTGTTTTAAACGATATAATGCTTTAGACAATTAAAAATATGATAAGGAAAATCATAATTTTCAAATCCTAGTGGTTGTTCAACATAAACCTCTTCTTTAATAAGGTCATTCAAAAATGCACTTTTAACATCTATTTGAAAAAGAGTGAAATTTTTGTAAGATGCATATGCAAGCAACATGCGGATCGACTTTAATCGTGCTACAAGTGCATATGTTTTCATCAAAATCAATACCTTCCTATTGTGAATACCCTTTTGCAACAAGTCTTGCCTTGTTTCTTACCACGATTCTCTTATCATTTAGTTTGTTTCGAAAAACCCACTTGGTTCCAATGACTAGCCTGTCAGTAGGCCTTCTACCAAGTTCCACACATTATTTTTGTCAAACTGAGAAAGTTCTTCCATCATTGCATCTTTCCAGTACCTGTCATTTAGTGCTTCATGCAGATCAATAGGTTCTGTGAGTGATAAGAGAACTATAACACCAGTATCATAATCTTTTGCCTTTGATCGAGTCATTATTCCCGCTTTTAGATTCCCAATTATTTTTATCAGTTGGATGACTTGATGCATGTTTGAACTTTATCATCTTTTCTTCGTCTCCTTCATTGGAAGTTTTGCTTGGAACTTCATCAATGTTTTCTTTGGAACTTTCTCTTTTAGTTTCCTTCTCTTGCTGGACTGCTTCAATGATTCTATCAATACTTGCAGATTCTATGCTCAAAGTATCTTTGGCAATAAGAGAATTAGTTTCATTAAAAACAACATGTATGTCCTCTTGTATGGTTCTTTTCCTCTCATTAAAAACTCTATAATCTTTGCTATGAACTAAATATTCCATGAATATGCCTTCATCTAATTTTGAATCAAATTTAGCAAGATGATCTCTGTCACTCAGAATGAAGCATTTGCATCTAAATACACGAAAGTATGAGATGTTTGGTACTTCACCATGCCATAATTCATAAGGGGATTTTTTGATAAAAGGTTTAAGAAAAAATCTATTGGCAATATAGCATGCAGTATTTACAGCCTCCCCTCAAAATGATTTAGGCAACTCATATTCATTCAACACTATTTGTGCCATTTCTTGAAGAATTCTATTTTTTCTTTCTACCACTCCATTTTGTTGTGGTGTTTTTGGTGCAGAAAAATTAGGGAATATCCATTTTCATTACAAAACATCATAAACTCATTATCATAAAATTCCATTCCATAATCACTCCTTATCGCTTTAATGAAATACCCTTTTTCATTTTGGATTTTCTTAGCAAGAGATACAAAAGATTTTAGGGAATCATTTTTGTGAGAAAGAAATCGAACCCAGGTAAATCATGAAAAATCATCAACAATCACAAAAACATATTTGCTCCCACCAAGAGAAGATGTTTTTATAGGTCCAAGAAGATCTAAGTGAAGGAGATCAAGGGCTTTTGATGAGGATATGTCATTTATAGGTTTGAAAGGTGTTTTGATTTGTTTTCCCTTAATGCATGCATCACATATTTTGTCTTTGACAAATCCAATTTTGGGAATCCCTTTAATGAGATCCTTTCTATCAAGATGTTCAAGCAGTTTCATGTTCGCATGCCCAAGTCGTCCATGCCAAGCTCAACTAGGGCCTTCAAAAGCTACCAGACATTCAACATTTTGGCTAGACAGATCATCCAAGTTAATGCAATAAATATTTCTATCCCTAACAGCGGAAAAAATGATTTTGTCATCCCTAGTAACAATGCAATTTGAGGGTTGGAATTGTACCCGATAACCATTGTCGCAGAGTTGGTTGATGCTTAGTAAGATTGTGTTTAAGGCCATCTACCAGCCAGACATTCTTAATGGAAGTTCCATCCATTTTTTTAATAGTCCTTTTACCTATGATTTTTCCTTTTGTGTTGTCAGCAAATAAGATATTCCCCCCACGGAAGTCCTATAAGCTTGTGAAAAATGATCTATCTCCAGTCATGTGTCTTGAACATTCACTGTCCAAATACCATTTGTCTTTTTAACTTCCCTTAAATGATCTTGCATCACAATTTGTCAATATTTTAGGTACGCACGTAGTACCAGGTCCTTGTTTGTTAGATTTTGGAATCCATACATATTTAGTTCCAATGTCATTCCTTATCGAACATCTGTAGCAAACATGACCTTTCCTTCCACAGGTATGACAAACTTTCTATTTTCTATTTCCAAAATATTGAGTTTTGGGGTTCGCCCTTTTTTTTTTAATGGTTCTTTTCAAGTTGTAATTCTTTTCTGGTAGAAAGGAGTTTTCATTTTCAAGCTCTTGACTAACAAGTCTATTTCTATCATCTACATCTTTCTAATTATTTTGGTATAACTTTGAACAAGTTCTGCCTTTTTATCAAGAATATTCTTTATTTGATAGTTTAGAAAGTTTATCTCCTGTTGAAGTTTAGCTAATTGATTTTGAAATTCCTCATGCAACATAGTATATTTTCACATTCAAAATTGCTGGAACTTGTTTCGAAAAGGAAAGTTACCTATCAATCATCCATAAGACAGTTGTCCTCATTGTCGAATTGATCAAAATATAAATCATCCCATGTGATGGTCATTGCTCTGGATTTGGAACTTTTCTCGGGTTTGGAATTTCTCTTAAGCTTTGGACGGTCACGTCTCTTGTGGCCAACTTCATGACATTCATGGCAAATAATTTGTTCAGGCCGTTGGTAGTCAGTGCTACCTCTTCTGGAACTTGATTTGTTATCTCCTTTAAAGCGATTTCTTGCTTGTGTTAGTTGTCTGAGATATTTTGCGATCATTGCTATTTCATTATTCAAGGTGTCCTTATCTAGATCCCCTGAATCTTCATTCCAATCAACCTATTCTAAGTTGAATGTAATATTTTTCTTAATTTCACCTTCGAAAATTTCTTTTTTTGATAGGAGTGTCATTTCATGAGAAGTGAGTGATCGGATGAGCTCTCCCATTGACATAGCTTCTAGATTTTTGGCCTTATGTATTGCACTGGCCTTTGGTGTCCACTCCCGGGGTAAGGATCGCAGGATTTTTCGAACTTGCTTGTTTTCTGATATGACTTTTCCTAGTGCAAACATGGGGTTGACTATCTCCATGAATCATGTGTACATTTGACTAGTTGATTCACTTGTTTTCATGGAGAACATTTCGTATTGGTGAGTAAGTAAAGCAATTCTTTCTTGTTTTACCTGAAATGTTCCTTCATGGGTGACTTAAAGCATGTTCCACATCTCCTTTGCAGTGGAGCAAGTGCTGACTCTATTATATTATTCTTTAATCAAGGCATAAGATAGGAATTCTTGGCTTTGGCATTCAAGGACAGCATTTTTTTATCTTCCGCAGTAAGTTCCATTCTGCCTTTAGGAGACATATTCTTAGTAGTTGGAACAAGTGGTCCATCAATGACTATGCTCTATAAGTCATAATCAATAGCTATTATAAACTTCTCGATTCAATTCTTTCATGTGGAGTAGTTTGTTCCGTCGAACAGCAGTAGGTGAGTATGTGACTGTCCTTTTGCATAAACATCAAGACTAGACATTGCCTTTAGGATCGATTAAGCTCAAGTTGGTTAGAACTTATTATAAGAGTCCGAATGCTCTTATACCAATTGATAGTAAAAAAGGATCAAGAGGGGGTAAATTGATCTTTTTCTCAATTCAATAAACACTTTTATTCATTAAAAAGTTTTATAAAAATTCAAATGGATAAAGTATATAAAAACAGCAAATAAGAAGAATACGATGATTTATAATAGTTTGGCAAGCCTACTCCACTACCTAAGATATAATCTTAGAATTTTTAACCTGTACTTATATTAAACACAAATAAAGTTACAGCAAAGACAATATGTAAGAGATCAATAACAAAAAGTAACTTTCTCTATCGCAAAAATTTCTAACAGACTAGATGATGGAAGGCAAAAGCAAACTTCCAGCACAACTTCCAGAGTAATATCCTGTAGAGTTTTGAACTTTGAGAAAAGACTTTTGATTTTCTTGAGACTCCTTCTTTTTAAATAGACGAGTCTTGATTCTTGATATCTTGTCTTCTAATGACATCTTTCTTTCTACGGAAAGCAGATTTCCATATGAAACTTCCAACAGTCACTTTCCTTTCATTCTTTCAGATAATTCTGTAGATTTCCATATGAAACTTCCAACGGTCACTTTTCTTTTATTCTTCCAGATGATTATGCAGATCTCCATATGAAACTTCCAACTATTAAGCCATGATTTGAGCAAACAAAATTGCCGATTTTGTGGTATCAAATCATTGAATATTTTTCTTATTTACAACTAATACAATATGGAATAAAATAATTGCAAAGGATCATAATCAAAACATATTATGAGGAGATCCCAACAGCCCCATCAATGTCCATAATGCTAAGATTGCTGATAGCCTAAATGAAAGATCTTGCCATGTTAGGCATCATCCTCAGATCATCACTAATCACGAAAGACACTATTTTCATGGTAAAAACTCCATCACCACTATCAGCAAGTTGACTTAGATCATTTGTTATGCCTATTTCTTTCTTCATTGCTTTCCTACATCGGCATGTTGCAGTACCATAGCACATGCTAAAATAGTGCTGCCTATAGCCACAATCCTTATTTTCACAAGTGAAGCATGTGGTGGGGTAAGTATCATCTACATTGAGTTCCAATTTCCAACATTCAGCGTAGAAAAATAAACAAATGCCAAGTGATGAAGATAAAACGCGAGGCACAAAAGTATATTTATTATTATAATAAAATAAAGATATAAATGTGTATACAAGCACTCAAACCTTGCAACACTTTTTAGGAGTACTTAATTCTACCCACTAATTTATACAAGCCTTAATGCTATACTTATAGCTTTCAATTGTCGACAAATCAATGGACAATAGGAATTTTTTTTATTACAAAACAAGCACATGCCTAAATTTTGAAACTTCTAGTTAAACTATGATTTCTAAAAATCTACCAAAATCAAGGATAGAAATGTGTGAAAGCTTTTAGAATAGTTGGTGCTTTTCATTGCTCCCCCTCAACAACTACTCTCTTTTATGTTGCTTCTCCTTTGAAATGTCTACAACAATTTGACTAAGTATGCTGAAACCCTGTAGCAAAGAAATTAGTCTAATTATATCAACACATTATAATTAAAGATACTCTATCGGAAATATGGTATAAAAGTCAACAGGTTACCTCTTCCAACACGATGTCAAATATCCATTTCTTTCACATCAGATAACTGGATTTTACTCTATACACCAAAAAAAAAAAAAAGGAAAAAAGATAACTGGATTTTACTCGCATTGAGAATCAAAACCTGCAACGACATGGACAGAGGCATAACAGTTAAATCATCCGTCAGCAAATACATACCTGGTGCGTTATCTCCATAGTGCTTCTCCAGAAGTCCCACAATTTTTCCCAATGGCAATGTCAGGAAGCAAAACAAAACATCTGCAAAACCGATATCCACTTCTGCAAATAATACCTTAGTTGTCTGTCTATTTATCATAACCTTCAAAGAAAATTTCTTCTGCCAAACCATTGTAGAAGTGAAAACATTTTAGATGGAGACCAATTATGGCATACAAATTTTTCCACAGCCCTCGCTTTTTTTAAGGCCAAAAATCAAGCTAAGAAATAAGAATCCGTCCCACCAATAAATCGAATTAACAAACAGACACATAGTGGCAGTTCCTTTGTTTATCATGATGTTCTATGAATCAGATGTCAATCTTATTAATTAGCACATTCTTGATCTGGACATTCTCACAACAATGCAAATAACAAGATGTTAAATACAGAAAGAAGCTCATACCAAGAATCATATGGAGGAGTTGAGTTGATGCTGGATTAATTTCAATTTCATGCAAGCTCACTCCTCACTTTTACACTACCAAGAAAGTGAATTAAATACTTGCATTAGAAGGTGAATTACATTACCAGACATATAAGAATATTTTTTGTTTTTTTCTCTTGACATACGAACTCAGAAAGGTCTGGGGGTAAAGAAATGTCCCATGACAAAATACTTTGTAAACTGGAAAAAATGTCAACAATGACATTGAGACTTAGTTTTCCTGCTTTGGTTGTTTCTTCAAGATGGAGCTGAGGCCATTGCTTAAGGCACAAGTCAACGTAAGTGATGCTTTGAATATGTTCAAACCCTCCAGCAAAGAAAATGAGTCTAATTATGTGAACATATGAGAAAGATCATTTCTGTCTGGAAACATGATACAAAAGTTAAAAATGGTTACCTCTTCCAACCCAATGTCAATTTCCAGTTCTTGGACATCTGATAACTGGATTTTCATCTCATTGAGAATAGAAACACTTGAGGACAAACACAAAGGCGTAACTCTTACGATATACATTCCTGGTCCCATAACATAACTCCCCAGCCCTTTCGGGTAAATAATATCCACAGGCTGACTGTGAATGTGAGCTCTGTGGGAAGACAACTTCTTGGTTTTGAATATGATGGTAATATAGTTCTGGGGTTCTTGGGAGGGCACATAGGAGTATCGGGGTTGAATAGATTGTTTTTTGCTGCTTGAGTCTTCAGATAGTTGTTCAAATTGGCTGAGCTTCTGTATAAATTATTTATATTTTTCAGACTACTGTTACTGCCTAAAAGGGATTCGACTCCTGCTGGGGGGATGGCGAGGAAACTTAGAAGAAAATTTATCAAATCTTCCTCTGCTCGAGCAAATAAGGACCTGTTGGCGCATTTCTGCGCCAAGACTTTCAAAATCATCTTCTCCTCAGTTTTAGAAGTTTCTTTCTTCTCGATCTGATCCGCTAAAACACCTGGTTCGGATTTTGTCAGGATGGAGTCCCTATTCTGTCTTTTGTGGAGAATGAGGTCAGTTAGTGGAGTCAGGAAAATAACGATCACTTGAGCAAATCCATAATCTGATTCAAACAAATATGAGACAGCCAAAAAAGAAATGTTTGATAATAAAGAATGTTAAAACATAATCAAGACTCACCTCATTGAATCCAATAGTCACAGTTCTTTGCTCAGCCCTATCAGTGTCCGTAATTCCAAGATTGATGAGAGTTATGAAGGATCCTGAGATGTTAGGCGCAATCCTCAGATCATCACTGATCATGAAGGACGCTTTGCGTTAAAAACTCCATCAACAGCTTGATTCAACTTTGGCATGCCTCTTTCTCTGTTCATTGTTAATACATGCGAAAAAAACGCCACTTATAGTCACAATGATTATTTTCACAAGTATTTGATAGGCTAGCTGAGTATCATCTATATTGAGTTTCAGTTTAGAACATTAATCTTGGAAAAAACTTCTTGGATTCTGAAGTATCAGCTTACCTCCCTCTGTCCAGAAATGGACATCATCAAGATTTGCTAAACAATTGTATAAAGTGTTTAAGCTTCCAAAAACTGGCGCCTCATCTTTGTAGTGCTTCTTCATCAGTCTCACAATAGTTCGCAATGGCAGCATGAGGAAGCTTATCAGAACATCAGCAAAATGGCTATCCACTTTTGCAAAAAGTACCTTTGTTTTCTCTTTATTTATCACAACTCTCAAAGAGAACTTAACTTCCTCTCCTGCAGCTGCAGCCATCCTCAAGTCCAAATATTTCAGACTGAAACCAAGGATTGAATTACAAATTTTCTGCAGCCTCCATTTTTATAAGGGCAGAAATCAAGCAAGAATCTGTCCCACCAAATTCCAGGACTCAAGGGGTTTCAATGGGTAATAAGAGTAAAAGACCTTCCAATTTATGGAATACATGCTGTGTGTGTAAATCTACGACAAGTCTAATCAGTTAATATGGCCGGACAGATGGAAGGACTGTCCAACTTTTCAACACAGGTTAGGTCCCGTCTCAGATTGTAAGAGGACTAGAATATGTACATTCAAGCGGCATAGTACATTCTGATATTATGGGGAGTGACATATTGATAAGCCAAGGTGACGCCAGAATTGCAGATTTCAGCTGCACCAATGGAGCGGCAGAATGCCGAAGTTTATGGCACTGGAAGCTGCACGTGGAGAGGAACAGGTAAGTCACAATGGCCTAATGCAATATCCATCCTTCACCGGATTGCGTTCTCGGATGATTGCCTAACTTTTCCGCTACCATTTCCAATATATGTAAGGATTTCTTAAGTGCTTGAGAGTTGATCCAAAAGTGAGAAGGACAGCTAAATAGCTTTTCCAACATCCAGTTCTTGAAGAATTTTGACTTCCATATGTAAAGCAGATCCCAGATAACACAGGTCCTCCCACGAGTATTCTTGATCAGGGGATTTGGAGCTCAATTGCGGAAGAAGTTCCACATGCTTCAAATGAGCTGAATCATGATGATTTTTGAGATTCTCCAATGAAGAGGATAAAGGAGTTGGCAATCAATCCAGGAAGGGGGAATTGAGAATGGAGTGATCAGAGTTGGATAACAATCAGAGACAGTAAAAATGTCAATATCAGTATTAACAGTAGGGGTAAATGTAGAGAAACAAATCTTCTACTTAGTAGGAATTTCAATTACAAGAGATATACAGAGGAGTAGGCATCAGATCAATTCCAATTTTTGTAAAAAAGTCCATTTTCACTTCATACTGTTCTTTTTCTTGTTCTGTTAAGTTACACATTAGCAACTTTTTAGTTAATTTTGATTAGCAGGTAGAGTAGGTGCCAAAATGAATTGTTTTCCATAGAAGTTGGCTACTTCTCTCACAACCAAAACTTTTCAGGTATCTCTCTTTTTTGAACGATTTCTTTTTCAATTTTGTCCCTTTTTAAGGTACACGAAGAACTGAACAAGTAGTTTAGTGCTATCACGACAAAAGGATTTCATTTTGAATGCCATTCTCACAGTCAATGGTGCAATATCCGTAGCATTATTTCAAGTCGTCAAAGTATTATCGAGATTGGCTAGACGAAAGATCATGACTCGAGTTTTGATCTCGTAAAAGGTTAGCTGAATTCAAACGCAGCAACAGATATGTAGTATTGAAAGCAAGCACGATACCATTTGGCTAGTTGAAGCCTACAGTGGTAGCCAAATAGTCCATAATTACAAATACTGATTGCAGTGGAAATTTTGAGAAATGAGGCAGTGAAATTACAAGCTGCATATCAGAATATTTGAGAAAGCATGAACTTCTTGTGATGTTGTTTCAGTGTTCTTGCTTCGCTTTTTTCCTTATCATGGGATTCAGGGCATCGGATAAGGCGGTGGTCGAGGTAAAAGATGCTTCTAATATTCTTAAACCCTGCAAAAGAACAAAACAAGAATCATCATATGAATATGTACATACCAACCATCATCTATATCTGATAGGGACCTTAAACCATTACCTCTTCCATCCCAATCTCGACTTTCCGTTCGTCAACATCAGTCAAAGGGATTTCCAGCCTGTTCAGAATAGAAATACTCGAAATCATACATAAAGGTGTCACTGTTAAATTATCAGTTACCTCAAACATTCTTGGTCCCTTAACGTAACTATGATCACTGCCTTTCTGGTCTTCGAAAGATGCAAATGTCGGTAGTGAAGGTCTTTGTTCCGTAAGAGCAAAAATCTGGTTCCTGGAAAGATACATGGGAGGAAGCTCAGGGTTGAGTAGCTTAGTCTTAATATCTGGGGTCTTCAAGAACTCATCGCCATCGAAACATGCTATGCTTCTGTGCAAATTACCTACACTCCCAAGTGAAATATCGCTGCCGCCCAAAAGACGTACAACTGCTCCTAACGGAATTGTGAGCAAACTAAAAAGAAAATCAACAAAATCACTGCCAGCTTGAGCAAACAACAACTTATTAGTCGATTTTTGTATCATGGCTTTCACTATTGTCTTTTTAGCATTAGAAGCTGCAGCTTGTTGCAACATCGTATGCAGTACTACACTAGTACATTCTGTTGTGGAAGAGTCCATCTTTTTTAGGATGAGGTCCGTTAGTGGAGTCTGAGAAAGTAAAGATGCCTTGAGCAAATCCATAACCTGAAGCAAAAAAGATATCAAACGGCGGCAGCAAGAGATCAAATAAACAAAGTGCGCAAGACAGATTGTTTAAAGAGAATGCCAAGAAATTAATAAACTCACCTCATTGAAGCCTACAGCCACCATCCTTGTCTCGGCCCCGCATGTGTCTGAAATGCCAAGATTGTTGAGAGTTTCCAAAATGGATCCTGTTAAATTAGGTGCCATTCGCAAATCATCGGCGACTAAGTAATTATATCTCATGGTGAATACTCCACCATCACAAGGGTTGGCTTCAACATTTGATGTACTTATGAATAATTTTATTATTGATCTCCCACAGTAGCATCTCGCATTACCATAGTACAGGCTTATCCGGCCCCCACCACAGTTTTCACAAGTAAAGTATTTGGTGGGCTCAGTGTTATCTATATTGAGTTTCAGTTTAGAACACTCATCTTGGAACAGCTTCTTGGATTGAGCAACATCAGCTTACCTGCCTCTGTCCAGAAATGGACATTATCAAGATCTGCTAAACCTTTGTACAAAGTTCTTAAGCTTCCAAGGACGGGTGCCTGATCTCCATAGTGCTTCTCCAGCAGTCTCACAATCGTTCCCAATGGCATCGTCAGGAAGCTTAGCAAAACATCTGCAAAATCACTATCAATTTCAGCAAAAAGTACCTTAGTTTTCTCTTTATTTATCATAACTCTCAAAGAGAACTTCAGTTCCTCAGCTCCAGCAGCCATCCTCTTTGATTTTAAAAGTGAAAATATGTAAAATTGAAACCAAGGGTAGCGTATGAACTTTCTGCAGCCTCCCCTTTTAAAAGCACGCCCAGCCGCCCACTGACTTATATTATTAGATAGTGATAGTCAATGTAGAAAGATTAAAGATATATAATTAAAACTTTTGGAGGTAAGTTCTATATCTTGTATAATATTGCTTGACTCTTGACTTAACCATGAAGAAACAAAAAATATCAAAGAAAGTGTTGAAACCTAGAAGAATCTATTGCGGAAACAATGAAATAACAGTAAAATAATTCAATAGAATATGACAAGATTTAACGTGGTTCGGCGATGTGCCTAATCCACCCAACAAAGAAAAGGAATATTATTGATCTCAAATCAAAGTGCAAGTACAAATTTAAATCCCAAAAATTTCACGAGAACACCTAACAACTTCATTCTAAACTCCGTCTTGAGATATTTACTCAAAAGCAGTAAAGAAGCCCTTGTGTTATATTCGTGATCCTTTTCCCAGAAGAAAAAATTGATATTTATACTCGAAAACCAAAGCCCAAGGCCCGTGGGCCCACGCCGCGCGGCACAGCACACATGTCTCCCGCTATGGCGCGCGGCGCCCCTATTTTTTTGCTGAGCTGTAGGCACCCTAGAGCAACCATCTTGCCCCAGGGTGCAGGATTGCAGAAGATGCCGCACCAGGGTGTGCACAACTTGCGCCCTAGCGCGGCACATCACAGTGTCATGTGCGCAGGCGTGCGCATCTTGTGCCCAGGCGCAAGCCGTGTTGCCTATGTCCAGTGTTCCAGTGGCATGTGCGCCTAGGCGCGACACTCCTTGTGCCTGGGTGCACGTCGCTGACCGAACTCGCCCATCAGTGCATCTCCACGCCCATTTTATCTAATTTGCTCCGTTTTGCTCTGTTCTTCTTCCAATTCTCATCAATTCAACCCAAATTTTAAGGCAAAATCAACATAAAGAAATTAGGAAGCCCACAGGAACAATCCCACAAATCAATCAAGAGATCTTTGGTGTTAAGTAAGCAAGGACAAAGCTGTTGAGCAAGGATTGGTGGGGACAAAGTCGTAAAGAAATATGGGGGGACATGAGTTGATTTTGTTTCGTGCTATGATTGAGGGGTTGAAAAAAAGTCATGTAATGCTTGGACTCTTTCTTGAATGTTTGTATGAGCTTTATGTGTCCACATTTTTTCCTCCAAAGCAAACTAAAGGCAGGTTTTGCTTTGTTGCCTTTTTTACTTTTTTTTTTTCTTTCTTTTTATAAAGCAAAAGAATGAAAGTAATGACAACATTGTTGTCGAAAATAAGTTTTAAATTTTTTTTATTTTATTTCATTGCTGACAAATCATTTTATCTGTTTCTTAATATGATAATTAATGTAGATTAGTTTTGATTTATTTAATTCTATGGCCTAATCAATTATTTTATTATGACTTTGTAAATGTTTGACCATTTTATTTCTAATCATTATTGGGTCTATTTATATTGGTGTTGTTTATGGTGTTTTAGTGGCCATTAATCTTTTCTAATGGCCAAACTTTTACTCTTATATAAAGGAGCCATAATTTATTTTGGGCACATAGATCTTTTAAGCTTAGAGAATTTTATTATATACACTCCCACAAGACTTTGTGTTTCTATCAACATGACTATGGACTGGTTCATAGTCTCCTTGTGGTGCTACACATGGAACGGGACCCCGCTAAAAGTTAATAAAGTTTTATTTTGGAGTCATGATCAGTCGGTAGTACCGGCATAAAGGGAGGCTATTATGGCTTTAGGATAGCGATAAGTGCCGCGACTCTCTATTGATCCAATTTCAATTCCTTCAACATTTCTATGCAATTTGATTTATTATTTTATGCATTTTAATTTTGCACATTTATATTTATGATGATTCTTTTATTTTATTCTTATATATTAACACAAATCACATATTATCCACATAAGTTGTTTCCTCCATTTACATTATATTGGAACTTTTGTGTTCTAAACTTAATTGAGAAAAAACATTAATTGTTCAAAGATTAATGATATTTTAGTATAACATCTTAGGAAAGATGGTTCTCTAATTACCTTTTTTGACTTATTTAATTTAGATCATGAATGTTTGAAACTAATATTATACACATTGATATTTCTTTTGCTAATTCGAATTACAAGATGACTTGGAAATCGTCTATTTCTAGCATCATATACATTCATGCTCACCATTCGTAAAACTTAGCAATTTCAGATCCTTTTCAAGGTTACAAAGTATTACATACTAAAAGTTAATATTCATGATTGAAGGACATGTATAATTATATATACCACTATCACAATTCTAGTTTTAAAAAAGAAATCATTAAAGAAGGATTGGCTTGAATGCAGACATAATTTAGAGTATTAGCACTTTAAAATAGACAAATATAGAAGAATAATGTTAAAATTTGAAGTAGAAGTCAATGGCACTCAAAAGAAGATGTAACTAATTTTACCAATTTAATTAACAAACCAAATAATTAAAACACTAAAGTAGGGTTGTCAATGGTTGGATTCGGATCAAATAATGCTAGATTCAAATTTGAATCAGAAAGTAATATGCCTAATCCAAATCCGATCTAAAATCCTATAGGATTTGTAGTTGATATAACCATATCCTAATCCAAATAAAAAATTGATATCCGTCGGATATTCAAAAAAAATTAAATTTAAATACTTCCGAAATTATCATATATTTATTATTTTTCTTTTAAATTTTGTGGAATTCAAATTCAAAACAATCATCCTTAAAAAAATATATAACAAATTAATGAATAGATTTTTAAGTCTATTGATCATTTAAAATAATAATAGAGTTTAATTTAATTATATTCATTCACCAAATCATTGCATTTTAGGTTTTGTTGCTAATAATAGTACTTGTTTGGTATTATAAATATGTAATCATACTTGATTCTTCAATTAACTAATTATAAACTTAAAGTTCTATAAAAAAGAAACTCATTTTGATGAAATCGAGATTTACATTGTATTCTTGCCATATCATGTGTAACACCAGCCTGACTTTTGGTTTATAAATTGTAAATAATTATGTTAGCAAAATAAGAGGAAAATTAGATAAATTATATTTGGAAATTGTTTAAAATTAAATTAATTAAAGGTTAGGCATACATATTGAAAGTTGAGGGATTTAATAGCAAATGAGAAAAGGGCTTGATTGTCCAAATCATGAAATTCGGGGGGTTAATGTGTGAAGATTAAAAGTTTAAGGGTTTTAAAATAATTCAATTTGGACTCAATTGCCTAAAATTAAAAATGTTAGGTGTCAATGTGTATAAAAATAAAACTTTAGGATCGAAATTGAAATTTAGGGACTGAGTTGAAGGCGGTCTAAAATTTAAGGGGCTAAATTGATGGCGGTTAAGAGTTTTGGGGTCAAATTGAAAAGGGCCAAAATATTTCTATATATAAGATTAAGGACAAAAATGCGTTAAATTCTCAAAGCCAACCCAACACTTTCCAAGCTCGATTTAGCTCCGCCATAGCACAAAACTGGAAACTAACTGGACAGTAACATTTCTCTCATCACGGCAAACATATTCATACAAGATCAACCAAATCAACGATAGTTTTGCTGAAAAAATTGAAAGCCATGGAGCAAGGCGGCAGCGATGAGGAGTCGCCGATTTCTAGTGGTCAAAATGGGAAGCTCTTATGGGTTTTAATGGGATCGATGAGAGGAACGTGGGGGTGTGATCAATTTTGGATTTCAGCAGCCGATAGCAGAGTAATTAATGCAGAAATGCAGCAGCAATGCTAGGGCTTTGGTGGTGGCTTTAGCTCAATTCGCCAGCAAAAAGGCAGTGAAAGGTGAAATTGGTTGAGGGCTTTAGAAGAGCTCAATGATATGCATATTTTTTGGTTAGGTGGTGTTTGGACAAATTGCTTGGAACTCAATTCCAAATGCAATAAGACTGGTTTGGGGTTGTGATTAGAACTTCTGCTTGCTGAACTGGGGAAATTTTCATACAAAAAATTAATTTAGTTGATTTTTGCAATTCTAAGTTAAATGTTCGATTAAATTAAGAGATTAATTTATAATTCGACCTGAGTAGAGTATTAATTTTGTGAACATTGAGTTAGAAATTAAGTGTAAGATCTAAGTGTAACAATTCAAGATTTAGAAAAAATTAATTAGAGAGTAACCTAGTTATTTGTCTCAGCTCTAGGATTTGGCTAAGAAATAAGGACGCGAGCGATCTAAATGGCTAAGGAAACCCTTTTGCATTTACCAGGTGAGGATTATATTAGCTTTATTTGCAGAGGAAAGAACATATATATTTGTTAATATATCCTGGTTGCTCGATTATGTTTGTGTTAAGATTCAAAACAAATCGTTGTTTGTTCATTCTACACTATCATGTGGTTCTTGTGCTAAACTTTGATAGTCTATCTGAACTAATCTTTTGGGCCTATAATTCTTGAGCTACTGTTATTCAAAATAGCAACATGTAAAATAACATGATATTACTTTATGCTCTTAATAGTCTATTTGGACTTCTCTTCTTTTTTGCCTGTGATTTTTGAGCCATTGTTACTTGAATTTCCTACCTGTCTAGAATTGTTGAATCCCAGGACCGAATATCTTGTTCACACGAGTATGAAAAAGTAAACTATTTGTGAAGTTTTATACCCTACATCGATGCTTTACATTGATTATGGCTCCGATTGGTAATGATATATGTTGTTTTATCTGAAATTGGTAATTGTGTTGGGGAAACTGAAAATGGATTTCAAAATGTATTTTTTCTATTATCTCCATGAGTACTACTTTCGTCTAAACTCGATATTGCTTGATTGATTGTTCATTTATCATGGCGAGTTGACATGTTTACTGTACTACTATTAGACATATGCACCGTTATGAGCATGGCATATTATTACTATGTATCTCCATATTTACACTGCTACAAGTATGGCATATTTGTGGATGTTGAACATATGCACTGCTATGAGCATGGGATATTGTTATTGTGTATCTCCACAATGCAGCTCTACGACATGGTATGTTGTTATAGTGGATACACATGTCCGTCTATACTCTTAGTGATAAAGGTAACCATGTTGGTTGACCCATACTGATATATTAGTGATAAACGCAGGCACGTTGGTTGACCCGTATTGTTTTATTTGTGATAAAGGCAGTCACGTTAATTGACCCATACTATTATATTAATGATAGAGGCAGTCATGTTGGCTAACCTATATTGATATGTTGATGATAGAGATAGGTTATCTATGCTTGTTGTGTTGGACACAGGCATGCTGGTTGACTCGTAATGTTATGTTAGTGATAGAGGCAGTTGTGTTGGCTGACCCATATTGTTATATTAGTGATAGAGGCCGTCATTTTGGCTAATCTATATTGTTATATTGGTGATAAAGACAATCATGTTGGCTGACTCGATTTGCGATCTTGATTTTAGGATAGTCTGAGGTGTACTGTGACCTAAAGCTTGATCGGTAAGGATTGGTCCTATCGATTCGTGTGTTAGATATCATGACCTTGGGGCAGTCAGAGATTGATTGTGACTTGAAGCTCGATTGGCTAGGATTGGTCCTACCAATTCGTATGCTTGCGATCTTGA
The DNA here is from genome assembly GCA_018894105.1 of Jacaranda mimosifolia. Lineage (NCBI taxonomy): Eukaryota > Viridiplantae > Streptophyta > Magnoliopsida > Lamiales > Bignoniaceae > Jacaranda > Jacaranda mimosifolia. The sequence goes on along the minus strand of CM032118.1, from coordinate 1,970,587 downwards.
CTTCAGGAGAAGCTTGATCGACGATGATCAGTCCTACTGATTTGTACTACACTAATTGTTAGCAAGTTGGTCACTTGTCGAGACGATATACCGGGGAAAATCGTTCCACAATCGGATTATTTATACAAAATGCTGGGAGTCATAAGGGGGAATGCTGTTTCACGATCATATCTGTGAAATATGCTCGTGCCACTGGTTTTTTTTTTAAATGTTCCTTGTACAGTCTATTTTATAAAACTGAATGAAATCCTGAATTTTGAATTTGAGCTTTTTTACAACTTAACACATTCTTGTACGCTTAGTTCTTTAAAGTTAATTCAGTTCATGAGTTTTGAAATATGAGATTTTTCATGAAATATTATGAAAACTCGAGATGTCACTTTGCTAGTATGGGACAGCGTGGAGTCAGCTCATCATGTGTAAAACCTAACATATTCCTCAAATCCATGTTTTGACCACGTGAAACCTATCTATTGTTTAACAACATGTTCCCTTAACATTTACTTGTAGTTGTTGTAAAGTTGGATTGATTATTCCATAATATATATACTCATTGTTATTACTGTTAACTTGATCATTACCTCACTAATTCATTCGGATTTACCCTCATTGTACTTTTCTTTTTGTTCTTTATGCCAGATTGAGGATTAGGAGATACCATGAGCTTGGGCCACATGTTGTATAGTATAAATAACATTGTGAAGACATGTATGAGTGGTAAGAAATGACATGTATGTATGCTTGAAATGTAATAGTGTATTTAATGGTAGGCTTTCATTTCTATCTTTTACTGAAGTATGGCAGGCTAGAGCTTGCGATTATCTAATGTGAGTCTTCCGACAACTGTAAAATCATGGATACTCAGGTTTGGTTTGCAGTTTGTAGCATGACTAGTTGATATAGACATTATTCTTTGATTATGATCTTCTTTATGACTTGGGTTATTTTGGAACCATTTGAGTTGAGAATTTTTCTCATAGTTCAAGGCACTACATCATGGCACTCAGCTCTTACACATTATTCTTTCCGCATCATTTTATGTTATAAAAAGTAGAGAAATGAGTGATGTAATTATGATCTAAATAAGCTTGAAATCTAACAATTTATATGAAATGCATCTAATTTGATACATTGCATAGGAGCTCATTACTCCCTTCATCCAAATGTCCACTTTAGTATTGATATAGGACCCTATGTATATATATATGTATATGCTAAATATATTCAGAATCAAATTATTAAAGGATCGGATCGAGTCATATCCATATTCGTTCCATTTATTTCATGTTATGAACTTTTTAATTGGATTGTAACCGTTGAATCTTTTATCAATTAAAGATTCTAAATAATTGAATCGAATACAAATTGCATTCAAATTATAATTCACTCCATTGACAACCCTACACTAAACAACAATTTGTGGGATTTAGTTGAGAAGTAAATAGGCAAAGGTCCACTTTTGCTTAATTAGCGAAGTTAGTCCATCAACTGCCGTTCGACCTTTGTAGGTTAGTTGAACCTATGTAAAACATCTGATCTTTCAAATGTACAATTGGTTATAAATACAATCTATAGTTATATCATTTCAACCCTCAACAAATAGAAAGCTTAACCAAAAAACTCTATAGAAAACCCATTTGTTTATTTAAGAGGAAACGAATGGGCTGCACTAGCTTATTTCGGAATCATAAAAATCGAATTAAATTTTCTATTTCTTTATTTATTTTATTTTTAATTGTATTTTGTGAATATATGACATATATATTAAATATTTTTTTATAAAAATAATTAATTTAAAATCAAATACACTCGACATAAATACATCATATTGAAATATGACATAAAATAAAGAATGAAATAAAGGATCCAAAATGACCAAAAGTAGAGCCTCCAGTTTTGATACCTTCCAAACTAAATCCTTCAAAGAGAACTTCATCTGCTGTAGCCATTGTAGAAGCGAAAATAGTTTAGATTGAGACCAATTATGGCATACGAAATATTTCCGTAGCCTCCTCAGTCCCTCTTTACAGGAGATCTTTGTAAATTGTTTACTATTCATTCTTTTATACACAGTTTGGGGGTAAATTGCCAGCAACCCCCTTCCCCCCGGCGGAGATAAGAGGAATGGGCCAAAAAAACCCTGTGAAAAAAGAATGTATAAATCACCTCTCTAAGTTTTCATAAGCTCAACCCTTTTGAGCGCTGGTGTGTGACACGTGCATCTGGATGTGCCTAATTATCATTTTGGATGTGTAAAAAGTCTGTTTTATCCCATTCTTCCCCAAATAAATGAAAACCTATTTCTTCCTTGTTCACCTAAACATTGAAATGTAGTAAATCTACCACCAAATTTAATTTTTTCTGTTTCAAGCAAGATTATTTTGAAGAATGGTGATTTCTTCTTCCAATAATACAAGGAACAGATTTAGACCCACCAAGCCTTCACTTGATCTGAGGTATGGGAGGCCTCCAGTATGTAGATGCTTGGTAAACACTGTTCTTCGAGTGGTTTTGAATGATAGGAAAAGCTCGTTTTGTAAGGTTTACTACTGTTGTACTATCCAATGCTGTAATTTCTTCGAATGATGTGTGCCACTTCGAGCAACTTGGTCTCCAAGTGGTCTTCCAGTTATTTGTCCCCAGGATTTTGGCATGGATGCAAGCTATAGTGGTGAGGAAAGCAATTTGGCATATGTTGAAGAAGTGGTATCTGAGGTGTCACGGGTAGTGGCGTGTAGGAAGGAAGAGAATTCTTCAAATGTTGTTCTTGTTTATTGGCTTTCAATAGTTGTTTTAGTTACAGTTTTGGTTGTTGTTGTAGTATTAAAGTAAAGAGATGAAAGTGATAGTTTTGCTTATGTTGTTTTTGTAATGTTTAGGCAGTTCATCTAGCTCAGTTTCCTTTCTTAGTTCTATATTCCCAACAATTAATCTGGGGGACAAACTGCTATTATATAGCTTATGAATGAAATCATAGGGGGGTAAGTTGCATATTCCTAGAAGAAAAAAATTACAAGAGTTGAGGGAGTATAACGACTTATCCATTCAAAAACAAACAAGATCAAATCAATAGGAAACCAACAAAAAAGGTTCAAAGTAGTCCAAAGTTTAATAATCTCCAAATTGGTCAAAAAAAGACAAGTCACTTTATTCAATAAAGTGCAATAGGCATTGTTTAATACATTCCAACCACTCACCAAAATAATTAAATTTGTCAAACTTGTATAAATATTCCAAACCCAACAAAAGGTTAAAAAGGTATCTTTTCCCTAGAATCCTATGCCCACAGTTACATATTGTTTGGCAAAATAAATCTCATTAACAATCTATCATGCCACATTTATAGTTGTTGTGCTCTCCTCTCAACTGCCCTTTTTTTTTTATATTCTGCACACCTCATTGACAGTTTGTTTTTTCTTTCTTTTGCATGGTTTGGGATCACTTGTAGCCACACCAGTAGGTGGAATTGAAGCTGCTCTAGGTGGCCCCCTGGTTGATGCATCAACTGGTGGAGGTACCTCAGTATTTGGTGCTACAACATACCTAGTTGAAGCACCAAATCCCTTCTGAGTTGAGACAGAAGCCATTCTTTTTCTTGGTGCACCTTTTATTCTATATCTCGTTTTCCTTAGTAAAGCTGCATTTCTAGGGTTGTCGTAAGTTCTTCCTTTTCCTCCGTAAGTTGCTTGTTTTGGCAACCCAAAAAATAAAAAAAAAAAAAATAAAGCATATGAAATTAAAACTATCAATGAATGAGACATTTTGCAATAAGGGTTTTTTTTTTTTTTTTGGCATATTTAGTAAGGGTTTTATAAATCATAACGGGGTAATTTGCCAATTTACAGAGAATTCATACAGAACTAGCTACAACTGATATCACATAGCCCAAACATAAACAAAAGAACCAAACTTAAATAAATAAGAACCAACCAATGAAAAATATTAACCAGCCAAATCAACAAGCATCAAATTTCAGCAATATTAAAGCAACAAACCAAACGATGATTTGAACCCTCAAATTTGCAATAAGCAGAGCAGTATATCAAAGATATCTAGTAATATAAAGATGTCAAAAGCTAAATAAAAAATAACTTACTGATCTGGAAGACTGTGTTAGGGGTTCAACAGTGGAACTTTCCCCTGCATCATTTTAGCTTAGATGAGGGACTTGAGAATCTTGGTTTATCACCTCTAATGGAGCTTGTGCAGTAGCAGTATCCTATAAAATGTGTATAACTTGATCAATCCAAATAATTAATATAAATATATTCAATTGTCAATTTAAGTATAATATCTTAACCTTAAAGAGTCTGGATTTATAATGAGTAGGGTTCTTGCAAGAAGTTTTGTTGTGACCTCTTTGTAGACAATTTTTGCATGTATATGTAAGCCCCTTCCTTATTTAAGTAGTCCTATGCAATTCATCATGACCTCTTCTTCTCACCATAGCTAGCCTCCCAGCTTTAATTTTGATTTTAGGTGGCTTTAGAGGTACAAAGTTAGTTTTAATGTACTCCTTAGGCCAAGGAACCTCATGGATCATGTGCTCATATACCTTTATGTAACTCTCCTTTTTGTAGCAATCATCCACATAATCTTCTAATTTCAACCTTCTCTCTAAAATTTCAACAGAAGCATAGCAACAAGGATAAGCATTCAGTTGAAACATCCCACATGTGCAAGCTTTTTTATCTAAGTCCACAAGTTATCTATCATCTAGACCGTCAACTTCAAACTCCTTGTCCCCACATCATCTAGTAATGCAATGCCTAGTCATAATTTGCCGCTTATTGATCTTCTTGAGTATGTTTGGGCATATGCTTCCAGCATATTTGTCCATCCCCGCCCTCTTAGTCTAAATCCTAGTCATTAGCTTGCTTCTGATACTTTCAAACATGCTAATGATAGGTTTGTCCCTTGCATCAATGATATAACTGTTACAAGATTCAAAAAGATTGTTAAATAAAATATCACTTTCACAGTAAGTAGAAAAATATGACCTGGCCCAATGTTCAGTTGTAACTTTCCTAAGTCACTCCACTGTTGTCTTAATATTATCATTCACTTTAGGATCTTCTGCTTCCAACAACCTCATAATGCTCAAATGTTGTTTTGCTACCAATAGATGTTGCACCCAAAATAAGTCCTTAAGCTTAAGTCCATTGAACTTATTCTTAAAGTTGTCATACATGTATCTCAAGCAATATATATGTTCACTATCTGAAGCCACATCACTCAATGCCTCAATAAATCCTTTTTGCCAATCAGAGACGAAAGTCCATCTCCTGTCACCAATATCCTCAAGCATCTCCTTCAAAAACCAAGTCCATGTCTCTCTATTCTCCACTGGACCCACTGCCATGGCGATAGAAACCATGTTATCATTGTCATCCCTTCCTATAGCAACCAAAAGCTGCCCACTGTATGCAGTCTTCAAAAAACAGCCATCTAGACTAATTATTAGTCTACACACCTTGAAAAGACTTCATCATGGCATGTAGTGAGAAATTCATCCTCTTAAAGATAGGTGGATCACTATCTTCAACTTTCCTCAACAAAATTGTTGCTAGGATTCTTCTCTATAACTATGGCACAATAATCCCACAACCTCTCAAATTGCGGACCATCCACCCCTCTAATTTCCTGCAATGCATGTTTTTTTGCTCTAATCACTTTTCATGTACTCATATTCAAATTGAACTTCCTTTGAATGGTGTTCTTCAACTTCTCAATCAAAATATCGAGATTGTCCCTAACAATATTTTGCACTTTGCATGCCAAATATCTTGCTTTGGCAAGGTTGTTATGATCTACTTTGGGACATGTATGTGTTCCTGTGATTATCTTCACTTGAAAAGTTGCACTTTGCATTTCTAGATGGCGAGGCATGTATCCTTCAATTGCATGAGCTATTCTTGTATTTAGCTGTTATTTTGGCATTCTCATTTCTGATCCATTCAAGCTTAAAGCCCTGTCTCACAACCTAGTCCCTCAAAGCCTTTCTAAATACCTTTGCATTAGCAAATTTCATCCACACCACCATGTTAAAGTCTTTCATCTCTTGCCCTTCTCTAAAATATAGATGCTTTGGATATTTTTTATCTGAACCATCCAGGCTGATGAGTTCATCATCTATCCCAGGGTCACTATACTACTCCTCATCCTCTACATAGTTAGCTCTTTGTGGCCTCTTTCCCTTAGGATTCTTTGATCTTATTATTTTTCTCAACTTTCTGAGTGGCTCTTCTCTACTACTATTATTTTCTATGAAGATATCATCATCACTGGACCCCTCGAAATCTTCTAGCACAAGGCTTGGTGTATCTGAATCAAGGTCAATGTCACTCTCTTAATCATCTAGCCTATAATCCTCATTCTCTGAATTTGTAGGAATACTAGCTTGTGCATTATAGTTTAAAGCTTCTTCACTCCTTTGCATTCTCTAATTCTTCAGGTTGTTCACTACCTGAATCATCCTGTGTATCTGTATACGGTGAGACTTCACCTTGTGCATCATGGTCTACAACTTCTTCTTCTTCATGATGAGATAATGAGGTCTCTTTAGTTCTGTGCATATGTTCCTTATCAATCTCCATCTCCTGTAGAAATTGATCTGCATAATGTTCTGCTTCATCTTGAAACTCCTGATCAAAATGAGCTCCTTCTATAGGTTGATCAAAATGAGCTCCTTCTGCAGGTTGTTCTTCACCTTGTGTATCATGGTCTATAGCTTCTTCTTCTTCATGATGAGATAACAATGTCTCTTCAATTCTGTGCATATGTTCCTTATCAGTCTCCATCTCCTGTAGAAATTGATCTGCATAATGTTCTGCTTCATCTTGAAACTCCTAATCAAAATGAGATCCTTCTGCAGGTTGATCAAAATGAGCTCTTTCTGCAGGTTGTTCTTCCTCATGCTAGACTACAAGTTCCTCCTCATTGTGGATTGCAGGATCTTCCTCATGATGATCAAAATATGCTCCCTCTGAATTATTTTGAACTGCAGCTACACTTTCCACATGCTGGACTGCAAATTCTTCCTCATTTTGTCCAAAATTTGCCGCTTCTAAATCATGGAAAACTTCATCATTTGTTGCAGGTGCTTCTTCCTCATGCTGGACTATAGGTGCTTCTTCATTTTCAGTTTGTTGTATAAGTGCTTCAGGATATTGTTCAAGTGTAGGTGCTTCTCCATGAGTAGTTTCTTGAATTGATTGTTGAGATACAAGTGCTGAAAGTGCTTCTGAATTTCGTGTTACTTCTATTGTTTTATGTTCAGCTGCAACTGCTTCTTCTTCATGATGCACTGCAGAGCATGCTCTTCTTCCTCTTCTGGCTGAGGAGGTTGTTTACTGAAACCCCCAAACTCCATCTCTTCTAGTTGCGTACAACTAAAATCATCTTCAATATCTACCCCTTGTGTTAATAACCTGATCCTGCCATCCTTATCAATTTCTTCTTCCCTATTTTGCATCTTTTGAAGCTCTACCAAGCTAATCAGATTCCTATGTTTATCCATCACTTAGATTAGTTCTGCTAGCTCCTTCACATAGAGCAAAACTAATAAATCTATACCTCTGTATTGCCTTTACAAGTCACATATATTATAATCAGGGTAATCATTTGTTATTTTCTTCAACCCATGTTCAAGTGAAGAACCAGGCACTCTATAGTAGAAATTGACTATGCGTTTCTTGCCTTCATGCTGCATATACAAGTCCTGTAGAATATCCAAGTTCAAGTAGTCCAAATCAAATTTTGGAATGTGTATTAACTTTCCACCTCTATATATTAGTTTTGGAGTACGCACAAATTCTCCTCCACTCCACATTTCTAATTCATGATATTCAGTCATCTGCATTCATGAACAAACAAAATATCCAATTAGCTACCGCCATATTGCATACCAATTAACTTAAGTAGTGATAGTTAACATTAAGACAGTCCAATGTCAATTACCATGACACAGTGTTTATAATTAAATGAACGTTATATATATGAGATTTAAATAGGAAGAATTGTTTACAGTCAAACCAGAAGAATAAGACTTCGAATAAGAACATTATGCATTGTAGCACTGTGTCAAACATTGGTCAATGTAAGTATTTGTAAGTCTTTTTTTAGGTCTGAGTACTACTGGGACCACTGACATAAGATTTCCATTGGGACCACTAACGTTGAAGCCCTACATTCACAAGTACGAACAAATTGAAACAACCACACCATCACATAACACATAAATAACATCCACATAATGGAACAAAAACAGACAAAAGTCATGTTGGGGTGCAAAGCATTTACGCCACTTCAAACATAACAGACAAATAATATATCTAACAACAAAATAATACATATATAAACAAATTTTGCACAGAAAAGCCAAAACAAGTACCCTAAGCAACATACGTGAAGGAGAGAACAAATGCGTACCGTGCACAGGAGTTAAATCATCAAATATAGTCCCTTCGAAGTCAATCACGTCTCTACACTAAGTCAATCACATCTCTACACTAGTCTTCGCCTACAATCTTCTCTAAATCCACTTTGGATTGCAAAAAAATTATTCAATGTGATGGGGGGAACACCAACATTCAAGCTAGGGTGTTGGAATTTTTAATTTCACAATTTTCACTCTCATTTTTTCAGTATTTGATTTCAAAATGATCTGAAGAATGAGAGGTGAAAGGTGTTTAAATTTATGCAAGGTCATTTTTGTCCTTTCAATTTTAAATTTGCTGAAAATCCTTCTAAACAGACCACAGGAAATGATGAGCATGATTTATCAATTCTCATGAAGGTATTTTGTATATTCTTTTTTTATAGAGGGGTATTTTGCCTATTATGGATAATACAAGGGGGTAAATTGCTATTAACCCCATAGTTTGGTATATAAATTTGGCACATGAAGAAGAAGTAATCGCTAGGGAAATAAATTTTGCTTGTTTGGTTGCTCGCAAAGCAGCAAGTAAAAATATGCATCGGCATGGTTATTAATAAGCTTATAAGCCCGAAATATTAGTAAATTGAATTGTTAGAAATCAATATTAGCCAATAAATTGAATTAACAGACACATAGTGGCAGTTCTTTTATTTACCATGATGTTCTATGAATCAGATGTCAATCTTATTAATTGGCACATTCTGATCAGGACACTTTCACAACAATGCAAATAACAAATGTTAAATACAGAAAAACAGAAAGAAGCCAATTCCAAGAATCATATGGAGGAGTTGAGCTGATGCCAGATTAATTTCAATTTCATGAAAGTCACCATTCACTTTTACACTTCCAAGAAAGTGAACTAAATACTTACGTTAGAAGGTGAATTACAGTACCCGACAGATGAGAATATTTTTTGTTTTTTTCTCGACATACGAACTCAAAAGGCCTTCGGGATGAAGGAAAATTCGATGATAAAATACATTGTAAACATGGAAAAAATGTCAAGATTGACAATAAGACTCAGTTTTCCTGCTTTGGTTGTTTCTTCAAGATGGAGCTGAGGCCATTGCTTAAAGCACAAGTCGACGTATGTGATGCTTTGAGTATGTTTAGCAGCAAAGAAAATGAGTCTAAATTATATGAACACGACAAAGAAAATTTCTCCCCGGAAACATTATAGAAATGGTTACCTCTTCCAACCCAATGTCAATGTCCAGTTCTTGGGCATCTGATAACTGAATTTTCATCTCATTGAGAATAGAAACACTTGAGGACAAACACAAAGGCGTAACTGTTAAATCATCGCTTACCAACATTCCTGGTCCCGTAACATAAGTCCCCAGCCCTTTCGGGTAAATAATATCCACAGGTGTGGCTAACTGTGAATATGGGCTCTATGGGAAGACAAAAATTCATGGTTTTGAATATGAAGATAATATAGTTCTGGAGTTCTTCGTCCGCTAAGAAAACAAATGTGGTTCTTGGGCAGATACATAGGATATCGGGGTTGAATATACTGTTTTTTGTAGCTTAAGTCTTCACATAATTGTTCAAATTGGCTGAGCTTCTGTGTAATTTGTCTATATTTTTTAGACAACTGTTACTGCCCAAAAGGGATTCCACTCCTGCTAGGGGGATGGTGAGGAAACTCGAGAAAATATATGAAATTTTCTTCTGCTTGAGCGGACAAGAACCTGTTCGTAGATTTCTACACGAACACTTTCAACATCATCTTCTCCTCCATTTCAGGAGTTTCTTTTTTCTCAATCGAATCTGTCAAAACATTTGGTTTGGATTTTATCAGGACAGAGTCGGTCTTCTGCCTTCTGTGCAGAATGAGGTCAGTTAATGGAGTCGGGGAAAACAAAGATCCCTTAAGCAAATCCATAACCTGATTCAAACAAATATGAGACAGATAAGAAAAGTGTTTGATAATGAATATTGCTAAATCATAATCAAGACTGACCTCATTGAATCCAACAGTCACAGTTCTTTGCTCGGCCCATCGGTGTCCGTAATTCCAAGATTGCTGAGAGTTTGCATGAAAGATCTTGAAATGTTAGGCGCCATCCTCAGATCATCACTGATCACGAAAGACGCTGTCTTTATGGTGAAAACTCCTTCACCATCAGCAGCTTGATTCAAATTTAGTATGGCTATTTCTGTGTTCATTGTTTTCCCACAACGACAAGTTGCAGTACCGTAGTACATGCTAAAAAACACCACTTATGGTCACAATACTTTTTTTCACACGTGCAGTACTTGACGGGCTCAGTATCATCTATATTGAGTTTCAGTTTAGAACACTCATCTTGGAAAGAACTTCTTGGACTGAGCAGCATCAGCTTGCTAGCTTCTGTCTGGAAATGGACATCATCAAGATTTGCTAAACTTTTGTACAAAGTGATTAAGCTTCCAAAGACAGGTACCTCATCTCCATAGTGCTTCTTCAGCAGTCTCACAATAGTTCCCAATGGCAGTGTCAGGAAGCTTAACAAAACGTCTGCAAAATGGCTATCAACTTCTGCAAATAATACCTTAGTTTTCTCCTTATTTATCATAACCCTCAAAGAGAACTTACTTCTTCTCCTGCAGCTGCAGCCATCCTCAAGTCTAAATATTTTAGACTGAGAAAAAGAATTGAATTATAAATATTCTGCAGCCTCCCTTTTTATAATGCCAGAAATCAAGTAAGAATCTGCCCCACCCAATTCCGGGACTCCATGCGGTTTCAATTGGCAATAGAGTAAAAGACCTTCCATTTTACGGGATACATGCTGTGTATGTAATCCATGACAAGTCCAAAACAGTTAATATGGCGGGACAGATGGAAGGACCCTGCACACTTTTCAACACGGGTTATGTCAAGATGATGCCAGAATTGCGGATTTTGGCTGCGGCAAGGGGGCAGCAAAACGTCAATGTGTCGATGTTTAAATTTGTGAGCACAAATTTTTTTAACTGCAATAAATAAGATTACTAAACAAGAAAAATCGTACAAATATAATAAAATTAAAATCAATCAACTGTAAATTCAATTTCTAATCTAATCCTCTAATTTCTTCCTTCCAAATATGATCTTGAAATTTTATGAGCTCCGCGATGAATACCTTAAACACCGTGGGTCTCCTTAAATTTGATTTGAAATAATGTCAATTCGAGGGCTTCACACCTTAATATCGAATCAAATTTCAAAATATATGAGCTCCGTGAAGAACGCTTTAAACGTCGTGGATGTTCTTGATTTGAAGAAAAATAACGGCAATCCAAGGGCTTTGCACCTTAATCTCGAATCAAACGCCAAAATATATGAGCTTTGCGAAGAACGCCTTGAATGTTGTGGATCTCCTTAAATTTAATTGAGATAATTACTGGACTCCTTCAAAGCTCCTCTCACTTGCTGGAATTTGTGTTGTGCGTTGAATGAGCTTTGGTGACCCCCTTTATACAGATGCTTGATAGGAGACTTCCATATTGAATTAAACTTTTTTGATGATGATCTCTTTGATAAGATAATATCAAATATCAAGAGATAATATCAAGAATGAAGAGATAATATCAAATATCAAGAGATAGTATCAAATATCTTTGATTTGATTGGTCCATAGGCATAGCCACTTTATCTTTGATACTTTTCAATACTTGATTTGAGTATAAAATAAATACTAGAGTATTAATTAAAATTAACTATTTATCTTTTGAAATTAAATGTAATAAATTCCAAGATAAATAGAAAATTTTGAATTAATAATTAACATATTATTTTATACGTGTCAGTCTCCAATTGGGCAAAAATTGATATGTCTACAAAGGGTACTATTATTTGCACTCCAAATTTTGTTATTTGCACTCCAATTAGTTTTTAATCTATAGAAATTGACCATTATATCCTTTTACTTTCAAGATGTGATTTAATTTAAGTTTTTAGACAATTATACCCTTAATATACTATTTATTTATCTATTAAATATTAATTTTCTATTCCCAACCTTCTCCAAAAAAGTACTAATCCAAACAATTCCTTTTTATGCTTTCTTGCCTTCTTTGCCGCCTTTTCTTCAACCAATTTCTACACCTTTTTTTACTATTTCTTTTGTATAGCAATTTATAATGGAAGACAATAGCATTTTACAAGATTCAAGAGTTAGCTTTGAGTTCGAGGAGATAGTAGAACTTGTCACCACCAAATGTGTGGAACAAACTTCAGAGTTCTATCATGCTTGCAAAGCATCTAATGTCAATAGAGGTAATAATTTTTGTTATATTTTTCTTACAGCATGTAGATAAATTGTTCCTTCATAGTTGAAGTTTAAGGTTTAGCAAAAGAATAACAATAAAACCAAAAGGCTAGGGCTTGTTTATGTAGAAACTGGGTTTTTAAGAGTGGATGTAGATTTTTAGGATTTGGTTGATTTGGATGGTAGATTTTCAGAATTTTAGTTAATATCGAAAATGAAAAAGAATACGAAGTAGAGGAGGTTGAAGTAGTATCTTATGTTAAATCCCTAATGTTATATTTAGAATACACCATAGGCTTTTAATTAGAATATTTAATAGATAAATTAATGGCAAAATAATAAAATTCGTCCTGTAATTTTACCCCATTTGGTTTTTCGTCTTATAACTTGCATAATATCAATTCTATTCCTATAAGTATTAAAAAATTATCATTTTTCGTCCTTTTTTCGCCGGAGCCGGCGAAACTCGCCGAAAAATGTGACATGGCACGCCGGGCGTGTGGACATTTCTTATTTCTGCCTCGTTGGCAGCCAACATGGCTTGATAAATTAAAAATAAAAAAATAAAAAATGCCAACTAGATAGACAATAATATATATATGATATATATTTATATATACACATATATATCTAAATATATGTATTTATATATACATACACATACATATGTATATATTCCCCCACCACCACCATCCCACCCAACCGGTGGGTGGTTGGCCGAGCTCACCATGGCCAGCCAGTGGCCATGGTGGCCAGGCGAGGTCATGCTGCCAGCCACCATGGCCAACCCGTGGCCATGGTGGCTAGTAGCTTGCCTAGCCAGATCTGGCTAGGCAGCGGCCATAGTGGCTGGCCCAGCCACCTCACTTGGCCAGATCTGGCCATGGTGAGCTCGCCCGTGGCCATGGTGGCTGCCTGCAAGGGCCGGCCATGGCCGGCCCGTCATGGTTGGTGGGTGGGTGGGTGGGTGGGGTGGGGGTTAGGAATTTTAATTTATATTTAAATTTAATTAAATTATTTTAAATATGTGAATTAAAATAATATTGTTAATGGTAAATTAGGGGAATGTTTGTTATATTTTTTGTGTGATTTTATTATGTATTTTGGGAGAATAAATTATTGGAGAATGTGAAAATTGTGTTGGGGAATGTGATTAATTTTTGGTTATGTTTTGGAAAATAGTTAAAAATTGAATTTGGAAAATTTTGGTTTGTTTGTTTATGTTTTGGGGGAGACATTTTTTTTACTGTAATAGTTAAATCAATGCTTTTTTGTTAAATTTTTGGGGTAAAAATGAAATTGAGTGATATTTTTATTGTTATAATAATAATATATGTGATGTATATATAATATATGTATGTATATATTAAAAAATGGAAAGTTTGGGGGATAATGAAGGATATTCAGGGAAAAAAATGTGTTTTAGAGGGAAAATGATGATATGTAATATAAATATATATCTATAGATGTGTATATATATGTGTGTGTATATATAAATTATATAATACATTTGAAATTTAAAAAAAAAAGGAAAAGACATGTATGATACCAACTGAGCAAGAAAAAGACAAAAAATGCCTCCTAGGCAGTCCAACGGGGCAGAAACAAGAAATGTCCACTCGCCCGGTGTGCCACATCACATTTTCCGGCGAGTTTCGTCGGCTCCAGTGAAAAAAGGACGAAAAATGATAATTTTTTAATACTTATAGGACCAGAATTGATATTGTGCAAGTTATAGGACAAAAAATCAAATGGGGTAAAATTACAGGACGAATTTTGTTATTTTGCCTAAATTAAGAGATATCAAGGGCATAATTGTCCAAAAACTTAAATTAAATCATATCTTGAAAGTAAAAGGATGTAATGGTCAATTTTTATAGATTAAAGACTAATTGGAGTGCAAATAACAGTACTCGTCTACAAATGCCCCCACTTCAGGACTTGGTGAAAGATATGTCAATCATCCACAAAAGAGGCAAGGCTTGAAGTACTTGAAAATTTATTTTTTTCCATTTTTATTTTTTTTTTACATACGTTTGTGACAATAACATCTTCCAAGCATTTTGGTGCCCAATAAAAGGATTAAGTCATAATAAAATTCAAAGTAAATATCCTTTTGAGAGAAGTATCGTATACAGTTTATACTCATGCGGGCTAGGAGTAGCATGCAGTTTACACTCGTACATCAAGGAGCATATTTTACTTGAATAGACATTTTATACTTGTGTCAAGGGGTCTACTTGAATTTAGTTGACAATTTATACTCATATCAAGGAGTTTACTTGAATTTGACTTAATAGACAGTTTACACTCTTATGAAGGAGTACATGGGGAGAATTTTAATATTTAGATAGTTTATGCTCATATCGAGGAGCCTTATTAAAAGTTTGATTTCATATCAAGGAGCATATGGGGAGACTTTGAATATTTAGATAGTTTATGCTCAAATCTAGGAGCCTTATTGATAGTTTAAGCTCTTAAGCATATGAGAAAACTTTAATTTAAAAATTTTAGATAGTTTATGCTCATATCCAGGAGCATTTGGAATTTGAAGACTTAAGCTTTGGACTTGAAGACTTGAATATTTGAGTCTTTAATTTGGAAACTTGAAGACTTGAGTATTGAATTGGACATTTGGAGCTTCAGTTTTGAGTTTGAAGACTTAAGCCGTGGATTTAGAGATTTGCACACTTGAGTTTTGAATTTGAAGACTTCGAAACTTGAGCCTTGACTTGAATACTTGGAGACTTGAGACATGATCTTGAATTTAAAGACTTGGAGACTTGAATCTTTGATTTGGAAACTTAAAATTTTGAGTCTTGAACTTGGAAACTTGAGCCTTGCTTGAAGTCTTCGAGACTTAAGTCTTGCATTTTAAGGACTTAAAGACTTGAGAATTTTAGATAGTTTATGCTCTTATCTGAGAACATTATTGATAGTTTTGGCTCTTATCAAGGAGCATTTGTAATTTGAAGATGAAAATTAATTGCCCCCAACATCTTCATCATCAATAGCATCACTTGAATCTTCTTGTTCATCAAAATTCATGCTCATTTCAATATTATGTACACAAGTTGCCAAATCTTCAAAAGTTTTTGGTTTGATTCCTTGAAGTATGCAGCAAAGACTCCAATGCATTCCTTGGATGCACATTTCAATGGTTGAAGCCTCCGACAATTGATCTTTGCAATTAAGACTTAAATTTCTCCAGCCATTGATGTAGTCAATGATAGTTTCTTCCTTCCATTGGTGAGAGTTGGTGAGTTCAATCATGTTGACTACCCTTCGAGTGCTATAGAAATGATTAAGGAACTCTTGTTCCAGTTGCCCCCAACTATCAATAGAGTCTGCCTCCAAGTTAATATACCCATCAAAAGCATCGTCTTTAAATGATCAAACAAATTGCTTAACTAGATGATCTCCATATATATCAGCATTATTACAAGTCTCAATAAAATGAGCTACATGCTGCTTTGGGTTGATTGCTGAAACGTTGGGGCTGGTAACCAATTAGCATCTTCAAGTTGTCAATCCTTTTGAGTATATGACTTGGAGTAAGTCATAGATGACTTAGAACTTTCATTAAGATTATCTTTGATAGTCTCCATGATAAACTCCTTCAATGGATCGATAGGAGTTAGTCTAGTGGAAACTTCTAGTTCTTTTGTTGCAATCTCTTCAGTTTTGGCTGGTTGTCTCCTTGTGGATGTTTCACCTTTGTCCTAAACCAAAATTTGCTTCTCTACCATGCAGCTAGCATCAAGATTGTCCACTTTGTTCATCAATTTGGAGATTTGAAACTCTCGCTCTTGGATATGTTTCGTGAGTCCTTCAATGGCCCTCGTTAAATTTGCAATTTGTTCTTCCAAGGTTGTAGCACTTGTCACCATCACCATTACCATGCTCAAGGAATTTGATGTTGAGTGGGAAATGGATGATGCGGATTTTTTCTTTGAGTCTCCACCATCTTTATTCATATCAATAAAATGCGACAACACTTTTTTACACAGTAAGCAAAGGAGTCACCTCCGAAGATGATTGTAACTTCTTGGACATACTTTTTGTGATGATGCCAGCACTTTTTAATCCAGTACTTGAGGAATTTGATGTAATAAGGTTCAATGCCGCAGTCTTGTTGGCAGCCATGACACTTCAGTCTTGATGAAGGAAATAGATGAGAAGTAGAGTCGACCCACTGGGTGTGCCAAAATTTGTAAGCGCAAATTTCTTTGTCTGCAATAAATAAAATTACTAAACAAGAAAAATTGTACAAATATAATAAACTTAAAATCAATCAACTGTGGATTCAATCTTTAATCTAATCATCTAATTCTTCGCTTTCAAATATGAGCTTGAAATTTGATAAGCTCCGCGATTAATGCCTTAAACACCATGGGTCTCATTAAATTTGATTTCAAGAAAAATAACGTCAATCCAAAGGCTTCGTACCTTAATCTCGAGTCAAACGCCAAAATATATGAGCTCCGCGAAGAACGCCTTAAATGTTGTAGATCTCCTTCAATTTAATTGAAAGAATTGCTAGACTCCTTCAAAGCTCCTCTCACTTATTGGAATTTGTATTGTGCGTTGAATGAGCTTTGGTAACCCCCTTTATATAGATGTTTGATGGGAGATTTCCATATTGACTTGAACTTTTTTGATGATTATCTCTTTGATAAAATAATATCAAATATCAAGAGATAATATCAAGAATGAAGAGATAATATCAAATATCAAGAGATAGTATCAAATATCTTCGATTTGATTGGTCCATAGGTATAGACATTTTATCTTTGATACTTATCAATATTTGATTTGAGTATAAAATAAAAACTAGAGTATTAATTAAAATTAACTATTTATCTTTTGAAATTAAATTTAATAAATTCTAAGATAAATAGAAAATTTTGAATTAATAATTAGCATATTATTTTATACATATCACTCTCCAAAAAATTGATATGTCTACAATTGCGCTGGAAGTTACATGTGGAGAGGAACTTGTGCAAATAGTAATTTTATGCCCGTTTGTTTTCAAAGTTCATTTTTATTTTCATTTATTTTTAAAAATTAAAAAAATAATTATAATTTGAAAATGAGAAATAAAATTGTTTTTGTATGTTTTGTTGGACAATAATGAGTAGAATATTTAGAGGATTGAAAAAATAATTAATTTATAATTTTTTATGTTTTAAAAGATTTATTTTTAAAAATATATATATTTTATTATTTTTAAAATAACAGTGAGTGTTTTATATATGTCAAATTGAATTTAAATTTGATTGATGTGGTAGTCGAATAATAGAGTAAGTTCAAAAAAAAATTGAAAATGAAAATTAACAATATTTTGAATGAAAATAATCAGAAAGTTAATAATTTTTTATTTTTATTTTGTGTTGAAAATGAAAATAATTGGTGAAAACAAAATCAAACAGGCACTTAATTTTCTCTTTATTTATGATAACCCACAAAGAGAACACAATATCCTTTGTTTCAGCCACCCTCTTAGTTGCAAAAGCGAAAATATTTCAGATTGAAACCAATGGGCACCATATAAATTTTGTATGCAAATTTCTGATATTTTCAGTTATTTGAGAATTTCATAAATATGGATTGAACTTAGTTGCAATTATTTCTACATCTCGATAACAAAGAATATATTGTATTTCTTCAGTCTGATTGTAAAATTTATATTTGCAGCATTTGTTGGATATGGTTGGTTAATAAATTGATATTTTTATGCTAAATCTAATTTTCCATTGTAAAATTAGAAGGATAAACTTAACATTGGTATCACGCTTTTGAAGCTTCACTAGTTTTCCCAATATTTTCAAAATCGGATCGGACATAGAATCAGTGACATTACTGATTATTGGTTCAACTGGTTGGACTGCTTGTTCGACTAGTATGATGCCATAATGATGTAATAATTATATTTAATTTTATAAATATGTATTATATTTTAATATTAACAAAAAATAAAACTTCCAATTGATATAAAAAGAATATTATTTGAAAAAATTTCAATTTACTTATTTTTAAATACGTTTTTTAGAAACTAGTCAAATATAAATAAATAAAAAATAATATTTCACATTAATTTAAGTAATGATTCGTTTCATACTTCAACTCCAAGTGAAAATAAATTCTTTCAAACTAACTATTCAACATAATCTAATAGATTAAACAAAATAAAATAACAAATTAAATATAAGCATTCACATATAACTATCACTTTATTAAATTTCAAGAAAATAAATTCATGTTTCAAAAAATTGCATGTTCAAAATCTTTAATTATCATCTTCAACTCATAATTTCTCTTTTCTTAATTTTTAAATTTTTAAAAAAATAAAAAATAAAGTGAACCGGTTGAACTTGTACATGTTTTGACTAGTTTTTGACCAATTTTTGACCGATTTTGACCGCAATCAATTTTTATGCTTCAATCGAGTTGGATTAACCTCCAATCATTGGTTAGACCCGGCGGTCAGTACGGTTTTCATAACATGGGTTTTCCCCCTCTTACTTTTTGATGTTAACAAAATTCCTATATTATAAAAAAGAAAAAAATGAAAAAAAGGAGAAGAAAAGAAGAAAGAAGAATAACAAAGTAGGTTTCCGGCTGTTTGGTTTCATTTTCATTTTCATTTTTAATTTTTATTTTCATCATTTCTAAAATTTAAAAAGTTAATTAATGGAAATGAGTTTTTATTTGAATAAATTGTTGGAAAAGTAATGATTATGTTAGTTTTAATAAATTGCAGGTGGAGAGAGATAGAAATAATGAAATAGAGAGAGAGAAGATATGTAGGCTATTGGGAGAAGATATATAGGATATTGGAGAATGTGTTTTGAAAATAAAAATGAAAATGATGTTGAGTGAAAATGTGAAAAAAAATGATGTATTTCATTTTTTAAATAGTAGAAAATGGAAAAAGGAGCTATGGAAATGAAATCAAATGGGACCCAAGTTCAAGAAAGTTGAAAATTTAAGCTGTTTGGTCTTATTTTTAAATCCTATTTTTATTTTTTTTTATTATTCAAAAATTGAAATTAATCACTTTTTACACATTTTTACTCAATACTATTTTTATTTTCATTTTTAAAACACATTTCCTAATAATCTATATATATCTTCTCCTAATAATATATATTTTCTCTTTCTCTTTCATTATTTCTATCTTTCTCCAACTACAACCTACTAAATCCAACATAATCACTACTTTTTCAATAATATATCCAAATATAAATTTATATTCAACTCATTTTCACTAATTATTTTTTAAAAATTTGAAATAAAAATTGAAAATGAAAATGAAACCAAACGGACTCTGATCCTCGTGCAACTGATTTCATCGCAATTGAACCTTGAAAATTGATGTTAGCCATTAAATTGAATTAACAGTGTTGCAGTGATGTCGCCTAAAAATTGAGGTATCCAATGAATTTCTTCAGCTGCATTATGGCTTCTTTCTCCATTAAGTTGATGCAATACAACTGTCATTAATGGACAAAAAAATAAAATAAAATAAAATAAATTGAAAAAAGAGAGTAGCCATTGCCCAAAAAAGTACACGCCATGATGGCAAAGCCAAACGACTAAAGTGCTCTCAATTGTTACTCATTAATTATATACAAATATATTTTTATTTATTTTATATATTAATACAATTATTATTGTATTATTGGTGCAATTAGAAAAGTGAGTTAAATTAATTTGCGACTTCTCAATTCTTATGACAATATTTTTTATGAGAACATATATTCATCTTTTATAATTTAACTTATGCGTTATTTTTTTTGTTAAAGTTTATTTGTTAATTGTTGACATTTAATTTAATATTAAAATGAAGAACTTTTTTTAATTTTGTTAGTAGTTTTGAAAATTTAAAAAAAAAAAATTAGTAGTCATGGTTTAGTTCACTCAAAGGTAGACTTGAGCTTCCTCTTTAAGCGATCTCTCAAATTTTGGCACCATTCAATCTTTCTTGCTCGCAAGAACCTAGTGCCCGTCTCTCTTCTTCTAGTTCTACGATTCGATATTATATCGAATGTAATTTAAACATATAAGGGTAAAATTTTATTGCACAAATACTCATATCAGTGCATAGAAACGAATCACAATAACCATATTGACTCATTATCTAGAAAATAAATGACGAAACCTCCATAGATAATAATTAAATACAACCAACCGATGATACTCAAGATGATGAAACACAAACACCTAGAGAGGTACGTGAGAAGAAGAAAAGAAGAAGTAAGAGGGTGTTTGGGTCAGCTTATAAGCTCCTCAAAACATCTTATAAGATGTTTAAAAGTTTATAAATTGATAAAAAGTGTTTGATAATTTTTTTTTAAAAAGAGCTTATAAGATCCTAAAATAAGATGTAAGAGCTTATAAGCTCTTTTTTAAAAAATAAGAAGACCCTAACTTATTTTAAGTTCTTAACAAGTTCCTTCATTTTTAATCATTTTAATTACAAAATTGTCATTATTAACATTTTATAAGCTCCAATATCTTATTTTATTCAAATACTTCAATAACTTATTTTAAAAATAAGATCTAATATCTCATAAGTTCCAAAATATTTTATAAAATGTAGGAGCTTATAAAATATTTAAAATAAGCTTAACCAAACACCCTCTAAATAGTGATGTATGAAAATGTATTGGTGTTAGACCACCCACTTCAATACATTGTTAAATATGTGGAAAGTTTATAAATTTCAGAAAGGGTATGGAATAGGTGCATTCCAAAGACATCTGGACTTGATTCTTTTGGATTGGAGTGAAAAGGGTGTGCAGGACGAGGACAATCACAACTTTATTGAGACGTGTTGGGCGTATTTAAACAATTGAAGATATAGTCATGAAAATATAAAAATATATTTATTTAGATTAATTGTGTAAAATGAACCTTTTATGTCGAAAATAAATTATTAATTAAATACAATTAAATGTATTTACAATCAAAGTGATGGGTATAGACAATACCAGAATTTTGAGTAAAGATAATTTCACATCAATTTAAAAAGGACGATAAAGAATGGCTTGGCTTCCCCAAAGTCCGAGAATGATTTAAATAATTTGAGTGAACAATCGATCTATCATGTGCAATGTAGATTATATATGTTTAAATAGTACAAAATTATTTATTTTTATCTTATTAATAATAAATAATTACATTTAGAGGTTTAATTTCATCATATCCACATGTATGTAATTTTATTTTATTTTTAAATTAATAAACTAGCTAGTAGGGGGGATTCATGCCAAATATCTCACCACCCTATGTCGTGGTTTTTTGAGAAATTGCAAGTATTACACAAATCCTAAGAATGACATAAGTATAAAATTTAAAATTTTTTAAAACAAAATATACGTGTTGCAAAAATATTAAAAATGGCACAAATATAAATTTTTAAATCTTAAAAATATTAAGTGTTACAAAAATATTAAGATTGATAAGTATAAAATTTAAGGGCCCATTTGGTTTTATTTTCGTAGCCACTTTTTTCATTTTCTACTATTTCAGAAATGAAAATCATCACTTTTTATAAATTTTCACCCAATATCATTTTCATTTTCATTTTCAAAATATATTCTCCAATAACCTATATATCTTCTCTCTCTATTCCATTATTTCTAACTCTCTCCACCTACACCCCATTAAAACCAACATAATTATTATATTTTCAACATTTCATCCAAATACAAACCATTTTTAACTCATTTCCACTAACTAACTTTTCAAATTTTAGAAATGATGAAACTAAAAATTGAAAATGGAAATAAAACCAAACAGAAAGTTTTTCAAAGAATTTAAATGCTTGAAACTTTATCAGTGTTGCAATGTAAAGTAAAATTCTAACTTATTATGTGTGTGTGTGTGTGTGTGTGTGTGTGTGTGTGTGTGTGTGTGTATCAAAAAATATTTGAAAAAACTTAACGACCGAGCCCAGTCCGCATAAGACCAACTAGCCTAGGCTTCACCCGGCCAGCTATGAATCGGACCCCCATATTTGAAAGCCAACCCGTGATGGGCCAGCTCACTGAAGGCCCACGGGCTGGCTAAGCTGGCCCAATTTGAAGCAGGACACCTCTAAGAATCTTGAGTCACTAGAAAAGAAAAAAAAATAATAGTATAACATAATAAGTGATAGTGCGATGCTTGTTATGGCAAAAAAATTTATTTTGTCATTATATTAATTTTTACAATTCTAATAGTGACAAGTATTATTGATTAATTGTTTAAGTTGTGGCTATTAACTAATATAATTAATCAGTGAAACACCAATAATAATAACTTAATTAGAATAAAGATTTTATTACAAAATTATATAGTATACTTACTAATTATCAGTAGGAATATTTTTTAAAATATCAATTCACGTCATTGTAACATAAGCCTATTTCCAAGAATTACATATAGGAATATATTATCAAATTAGTTTTAACTTTTAATCCACTCTAAATTTCACAGTTCATTCTTTTTCTTAGTGAACCTTTCAACATTTTGTTAAATACTTATATGAGAAGGTGAACAAGTATATAGATACATAAGCCATTATTTTGTGTCGTTCTTGACATACTGAATTATTATTACAAATTATTTATCATAACCCTCAAAGAGAACTTAACTTCCTCTCTTGCAGACGCAGCCATCCTCAAGTCTAAATATTTCAGACTGACAACAAGGATTGAATTATAAATATTCGGCAGACACCCTTTCTATAAGGCCAGAAATCAAGCAAGAATCTGTCCCACCAAATTCCGGGACTCCAAGGGTTTCAATTGGCAATGAGAGTAAAAGATCTTCCATCTTACGGGATACATTCTGTGTAGGTAAATCCACGACAAGTCTAGTCAGTTAATATGGCGGGACAGATGGAAGGACCCTGCACACTTTTCAGTACGGGTTATGTCAAGATGATGTCAGGATTGCGGATTTGGGCTGCGCCAAGGGGGCAGCAAAACGTCGATGTTTATGGCTGCGCCCGTTTGGATATGTTTTCAAAGTTTGTTTCTATTTTTATATATTTTTAAAAATTGAAAAAATAGTTATAATTTGAAAATGAGAAATGAAATTGTATTTGTATGTTTTGTTGGAAAATAATGATTAAAATATTTATAAGGTTGAAAAATTAATTAACTTATAATTTTTTATGGTTAAAAAGATACATTTTTAAAAATTTGTGTTTATTTAATTAATTTTAAAAGGACTTGTGAATACTTTATGTCAAGCTAAATTTGAATTTGATTGATATAATACAGTGGCAGTTGAATAATAGAGTAAGTTTAGAAAAGAATTGAAAATAAAAATGAGGAATATTTTGAATGAAAATAGTTAGAAGTTAGGAGCCCGTTTGGTTTCATTTTCAAATCTTATTTTCACATTTTTTACTATTTAAAAATTGTAATATATTACTTTTTAAGTATTTTCATCCAATATTATTTTTATTTTCAAAACATATTTCCCAATGACCTATATATCTTTTCTCAATAATATATATATATATATATATTTCTCCCTATTTCATTATTACTGTCTCTCCACCTACAACCTAATAAACTAGGGTCGTACGTAATTCATAAATGTGTATTCGAAATTTCGTTTAAAGTTCATGTTCGTATTTATTTATATAAAATTTATTTGCATCAGTTTAAAACAAATATTATCCGTATTCGATTAGTAGATATCCTATTATAAATAAATATGGATATAATAAATGCATATCTGATCTGTTTAATGTCTGATCCGAATATATATTTACTAAATAATATATTATTTATATTTTTTAATAAAAATTTCATAATCCATATATGTATATATATAAATCATAATTTTAGAATTGGGAATAAAAAAGAATAAATTTAAAAAATTATTATAATATATAGAAAAAAATTAAAGAATAAAATTAATCAACATAATTGTTGTTTGTTGACTTTATAATTAATATACTTGAATGCTATTATTAATATTAATTAGTACTAATAATTAATTATAAAGTCAATTATTAATTAAAAATTATACTATTTGTTTGATTGCTTTCTTTTTAATGACAATGTATAGTTCTTTCATTAATTAAAAATATGTATTTATTTTAGGTTATATATTCACGTATTTGAATATTAGTAAATAGACATTTAAATAATTATTATTGAATATAAATATAAAAAAATAATTCAAATACGAATAAGTTTAATCAAATATGGATGCATCTAAATAATTATAATCAAATACGGATATATTCAAATTCAATTGATATAGATACAAATTTTGATACCATTCTTAAAAATCCATCAAATTCGTATATGTATCTGTATTTATATTTGAATATTCGAAAAGTTAACCGAATATGAATATGAAAATAGTGTATCCAATACATTTAATATCCATTTACACCTCTATACTAAACCCAATATAATCATTATCTTTCCAACAACTTATTCAAATACAAACTTATTTTCAACCCATTTTCACCAACTACTTTTTCAAAATTTCAAAATAATAGAAATTAAAAAAAAAAAGGGTTGGTGAAAACGAAACCAAACCAAACGGGCTCTTGGTTTTCTCTTTGTTTATGATAACCCTCCAAGAGAACTCAATATCCTTTGCTGCAGCCATCTTCTTAATTATTGTAAAAGTGAAAATATTTCAGAGTGAAACCAATGGGTACCATATAAATTTTGTATGAAAATTTCTGATATTTTCAGTCATTTTAGAATTTCATAAATTTATATAGATTTAACTTAATATGAAATTATATCTATATCTCAATAACAAAGAACATATTTTATTTTTTTCAGTCTGATATTATAAAGTTTATATTATGTAGCATTTGCTGGATATATATAGTTGGCTAATAAATTGATATTTTTATGCTAAATTGAAAAAAGGAGAAGAAAAGAAGAAAGATTACACATAACAAAGTAGGTTTACCAAGTTCAAGAAAAGTTGAAAATTTCAGATCCCCGTGAAACTGATTTCAGAGCAATTGAGCCTTGGAAATTGGCGTTCGCCATTAAATTGAATTAATAGAGAAGGAGTGCAGCGTTGCAGTGATGTTGCCAAAAAATTGAATTTCTTCAACTGCACTATGGCAAAGCCAAACGACTCAAGTGCTCTCAATTGTTACTCATTACATTAATTATATTTTCTCGTTAATTGTACATAATTATATTTTTATTTATTTTATATATTATTAATACAATTATTTGTATTGTTGGTGCAATCAGAAAAGTGAGTGAAATTAATTTGAGACTTCTCAATTCTTATTACAATGTTTTTATGATCATATCTTTTTTTTACAATTTAACTTATGTGTTCTTTTTCTGTTAAAGTTTATTTGTTAATTGTTGACATTTAATTGGATATTAAAATGAAGAACTTTTTTAATTTTGGTAGTAGTTCTGAAAATGAAAAAAATCTAGTAGTCATGCTTCAGTTTATTCGAGGATAGACTTGAGCTTTCTCTTTAAGCGACCTCCCAAATTTCGTCACCACTCAATCATCTCTGCTCCTAAGATCTATATATTGTCCATCTCTCTTCTTCAAATTCTACGGTTCGATATTATATCAGATATAATTTAAACACATAAAAATATAATTTTATTACACAAATTCTCATATCACTACACACAACGAATCACAATAACCATATTGCCTCATTATTGAGAAAATAGATGACGAAAACTTCATAGATAATAATTAAATACAACTAACCGATGATACTCAAGATGATGAAACACAAACACACAGAGAGGTATGTGGGAAGAAGAAAATTATGTGGAAAGTTTATAAATTTTAAAAAGGGTAGGGAGTAGGTACATTCAAAAGACATTTAGACTCAATTCATTCAGATTGGAGTGAAGAAGGTGTATGGGAGAAGGACAATCACAACTTTATTGAGATGAGTTGGGCATACTAAACAATTGAAGATATAGTCATAAAAATATGAGAATATATTTATTCAGATTAGTTGTAAAAAATGAATGACCTTTTATGCCGAAAATAAATTATTAATTAAATACAACCAAATATATTTACAATCGACTTATAAACTCGTTTTTACATAATACTTGCTTAGTGATGGGTATAAACAATACTAGTGGAAATTTTGAGTAAAGATCATCTCACATCAATTTGAAGAGGACGGCAAAGAATGGCTTGGTCTTGTATCCACCCCCCACCCTAGGGTTCAAGAATGATTTAAATAATTTGAGTGAACAATCGATCTATCATGTGCAGCTTAGATTATAGATGTTTAAATAGTACAAAATTATTTATTTTTATCTTATTAATAATAAGTAATTACATTTAGAGGTTTTCGTCATATCCACATATATGTAATTATTTTTTTTTTAAAATTAATAAACTGGTAGGGGGGATTCATGCCAAATATCTCACCACCCTATTTAGTGGTTTTTTGAGAAATTGCAAGTATTACACAAATCCTAAGAATGACATAAGTATAAAACTTTAAGTTTTTTAAAATAAAATATAGGTGTTGCAAAAATATTAAAAATGGCATAAATATAAATTTTTAAATCTTAAAAATATTAAGTGTTACAAAAATATTAAGATTGGTAAGTATAAAATATAAGGGCCCATTTAGTTTTATTTTCGTAACCACTTTTTCCATTTTCTACTATTCCAGAAATGAAAACCATCACTTTTTATAAATTTTCATCCAACATCATTTTCATTTTGATTTTCAAAATACATTCTCCAATAATCTATATATCTTTTCCCAATAACATATATATTTTCTCTCTCTGTTCCGCTATTTCTATCTCTCTCCACCTATAACCTATTAAATCTAATATAATTATTACATTTTCATCATTTCATTCAAATACAAACTCATTTTCGACTCATTTCCGTTAACTAACTTTTCAAATTTTAGAAATGATGAAAATGAAAATTGAAAATGAAAATAAAAACCAAACAGCAAGTTTTTCAAAAATTTTAAATGCTTGAAACTTTATTAGTGTTGCAATTTAAAGTAAAATTCTAACTTATTATATATATAAATTATATACATATATCAAAAAAACATTTGAAAAAACTTACAGCCCGTTTTGGTTTTATTTGCAAAAGTCATTTCCATTTCCAGTTATTTCTAAAAGTTGGAAAGTTAATTATTAAATGGAAATAGAAATTGAGATGTATTTGGATGAAATATTGAAAAGTAATAATTATAATAGGTTATAGGATTGAAATATAGGTTAAATTATATTTTTTATATTTAAAAAGATTTATTTTTTAAAAAAATATATATTTTATTAATTTAAAAATCACAGTAGATACTTTATGTCAAATCAAATTTGAATTTGATTGATATGTAATAGGATAATATAATAGATTTAGAAAGAGTTTTAAAAAAAAATGTGTACTTTTTTTTAAAAACGTTAGGAGAAAATATTTATTTTCAATTTTCATTCCCACATGAAAATAAAAATGGAGCTTGGAAATAAAACCAAAAACGACCCAGCCCAGTCCGCATAAGACCCCACAAGAATTGGCCCGCCTATTTTTGGGGGCCAGTTATGGATCGGACCCCTATATTGGAAAGCCAACCCATGACGGGCCAGCTCACCGAAGGCCCACGGACTAGCTACGCTGGCCCAATTTGAAGCGTGACACCTCTAAGAATCTTGTCATTAGAAAAGAAAAAAAAAATATAGTATAATATAATAAGTGATAGTGCTATACTTGTCATGGCAAAAATTTTTATTTTGTCATTATATTAATTTTTACAATTCTAATAGTGACAAGTATTATGATTAATTGTTTAAGTTGTGGCTATTAACTAATATAATTAATCAATGAAACACCAATAATAATAACTTAGTTAGAATAAAGATTTTATTACAATTCATTGTTAATTATATAGTATACTTACTAATTATCAGTAGGAATAATTTTTTAAAATATCAATCCACTTCATTGTAACATAAGCCTATTTCCAAGAATCACATATAGGAATATATTATCAAATTAGTTTCAACTTTTAATCCACTCTAAATTTCACAATTCATTCTTTTTCTTAGTGAACCTTTCAACATTTTGTTAAATACTTGTATGAGAAGGTGAACAAGTATATAGATACATAAGCCATTCTTTTGTGTCGTTCTTGACATACTGAATTATTATTACAAAATACATTAAAAGCATTGTTGGCCAGGAGAAAATGTGTCGCCAAGTTTGCATTTTGGGTCCCCTATTTCATTCATTATTCCAACTTGCTATATTTATGTTAAGTATATCTGGTATTCTATGTAACCTGAATGCATCTGGTACTATTTAAAAACTGAATGAATCGATCCAAGTCAGAGTTCCTACTTTGGTCGTTTATGATGGAGCTGAGGCCATTGGTTAAAGCACGATTTGAGGTAAGAGATGCTTTCAGTATACTTAAAGCCTGCAGTAACCAAATGAGTCACATTGCATGAAAAAAAGAGAGAAGTTCATTCGTATCTGGAAGCATGATAAAAAAGCTAAATGGTTACCTCTTCCAACCCAATGTCAATATCCACTTCTTTGACATCAGATATCTGAATTTTCATCCCATTGAGAACCGAAAAACTTGAGGACAAACACCAAGGTGTAACAGTTAAATCATCGGTTACCATATATGTTCCTGGTCCCCTTACATAACTTCCCTGCCCTTTCGGGTCAATAATATTCAAAGGCTGCTGACCATTAAAGATTATTTTGTGGGAAAACAAACAAGTTTTTAACCAAGAGTAATGAAGCTCTGGAATACTTTGTTCGCTGAGAGAAAAGATATTGTTCTTGGAAAGATACATAGGAGGAAGCTCCGGATTGAACAGATTGTTTTTTGTAGTCTTCAGATAGTTGTTCAAATTGGCTGAGCTTCTGTGTAAATTATCTATATTTTTAAGACAACTGTTGCTGCCCAAAAGGGATTCAGCTCCTGCTAAGGGGATAGTTAGGAAACTGAAAAGAAAATCTACGAAATCTTCCTCTGCTTGAGCAAACAAGAACTTACTAGTAGATTTTTGTACCATGAATTTTATTTTCATCTTCTTATCAGATTTTGAAGTTTCTTTCTTCATAATCTGACAAAGTAAAGCACCTGGTTCAGATTTTAATGGGGCAGAGTCCCTGTGGTTTTTATGGAGAATGAGGTCAGTTAATGGAGTCCGGGACAACAAAGATCCCTTGAGCAAATCCATAATCTGATTCAAACAAATATGAGACAGATAAGAAAAGTGTGTAATAATAAATATTGATAAATCATAATCAACACTGACCTCGTCTAATCCAAAATTCATAGCTCTTTGCTTGGCCCCATATGCATCCGTAATGCCAAGATTGCAGAGAGTTTGAATGAAGGATCTTGCGTCGTTAGGCACCAATCTCAAATCGTCGCTGATCACAAAAGACACTCTTTTATTGGTAAAAACTCCATCAGCATAAGCGGCTTGAGTGTCTGTCTCTATATGCATTTCTGAGTCCATTCTTTCGCCACAACCGGTGCATGTTGCAGTACCATAGTTCATGCTTATGTCGCCAGTAGAACAAACCTCGTTCCCACAAAAGATGTACTTGGTGGTCTGAGTATCATCTATATTGACTTTCAGTTTGGAACATACGTCTTGGAATGCACTTCTTGGATTTAGCAGCATCAACTTACCCGCCTCTGTCCAAAAATGGACATCGTCAAGATCTGCTAAACTATTGTACAAAGTGGTTAAGCTTCCAAAGACTGGTGCTTCTTTTCGATAGTGATTCTGCAGAAGTGCCACAATCGTTCCCAATGGCAACGTCAGGAAGCTTAACAAAACATCTGCAAAATCGCTATCTACTTCTGCAAACAGCACCTTTGTTTTCTCTTTATTCATCATAACATTTAAAGAGAACTTGACTTTCTTAGCATCAGACATCCTCTTTTGGTTGTAAAAGGTCGTTTGTTTCAAACAGATGATACGAAGTTTCTGCAGCCTCCCTTTTTTATAAGGCCAAAAGTTAACCAAGAATCTGTCCCACCATATTCCAGGAATCCAGGGGTCTCAACAGGCAAAGACCTTCCGTCTCCTCAGAATTGTATCTGCCTTTCATCTTCCAGTCCATCTTGTGTAATCCACAACTAATACTCAGTTAATATGGTGTGGCAGATTCTGAGGCCATGGAAGGACTCTGCACCTTTTCAATAAGGGTCATGTACAGTCAGTTACCGACCCGAATCAAACCTGATTTTTTTAACCGAAAATGACGTATTGGATGTACCTCTCTAGATTATGACACCAATTTATCGCTTGATAGACTCATATGTCAATGTAAAATAATACAAAATGTGTCAATATATATAATCAAGGATTACGCATTTGTCGCTTTCATCCATTATTTGAAAACAACTACTACCATCGGTGTTACTATTTTCACTTGATTGCCTTATCATATGAACCTATGAACTATCCATAATTTTGTCCAGTTCAAACATGACATAGAACTTAAAACATTATATCACTTCCATCACAATGTCAACCATCTGTTCTTCAACATCAGTTAAACAGATTTTAGAGCCTACATAGAATAGAATTGTGCCACTGCTACATCATCAGTTAACATAAACAGTCCCGGTCCCCTAACATAATTTCTATTGCCTTTTGGGTCTTCAAAACCCACACGACACTGAGGCTACTGAGCCCGTCAGTATAAGAAAGATATTTTTTGTTATCAAAGTCACATGAACATTGATGGTAAAGTCATGGTAAGAGAAAGAATCTGATTATTGGGAAGATACATGGGAAGAAGCTTAGGTTCAATTAGCTTAGTCTTTATATCTTGGGAATTCAAACCCCCGTTGAAACTTTCTACATTCTTGTGCAAATTATCTACACTCCCAAGTGAAATGTTATAACCACCCAAATGGTGTGCAACTCCTCCTAAGGAAATAGTGAGTAAACTAAGGGAAATCTGCAATCACTTTCAGCTTGAGCAAAACAACAACCTGATGATGGGGCTGGCATCTATCCCACATCGGATGGAGTAGAGGGTCTTAACCAGCATATAAGCGGCAAGTCCTCTCCTACCCTGCGAGGGCCCTTTCCAAGGACAAAACCTCCTACTTGTCTTACAAGGTGTAGGCGGGACAATACCTCATAGAGAGGCCGCCATGTGGCGACAGATCCCATCATCATCATTTGGTGGCCCATGTAGGTCCGACGCCACAAAGCGAACGGCCGGCAAGCCCCTCTACTGGGGGGCTGATGATGGGGCCGGCATCTATCCCACATCGGATGGAGTAGAGGGTCTTGACCAGCATATAAGCGGCGAGTCCTCCCCTACCCTACGAGGGCCCTTTTCAAGGACAAAACCCCCCACCTGTCTCACAAGGTGTAGGCGGGACAATACCTCGTAGGGAGGCTGCCATGTGGCGACAGATCCCGTCATCATCACAACCTATTTGTGGATTTTTGCTTCATGGCTTTCACTATCAACTGCTTAGAACTAAAAGCTGCTGCTGGTTGCTGCAGCTTATGCAGTAAATTACCTGCCTCACATTTTGCTGTGCCAGAGTCCAACTGGCTATTATTGAAATGAGGTCTGTCAATGGACTTTAGCAATTCATTAGCTAGTTTAATCAGCATGCAGGTTAGGTGCCAAAATGAACAGTTTCCCTTAAACTAGGCAACTTTTCTCACAACCAAAACTTGTACTATCACCATTATACACTCTTTTTCAATTTTATCCTTTAGAAAATTGCATGAATAGTTGAACAAGTAGTATTGACTATATATTACAATAAGAAGTAAGCAGCACATTCAAATTTCTTGGCATGCATATCAATCATTTGAAGTAGTTGTTACGACCTTCACTTTAAGCATCCATTTGAATCTTTCGTTATGTTTTTATAATTTGTAAAAATGAAAATCAATTTTCTAATTATATTGGATAAAGCACAGAAAAGCATGCATATATAGTAAAAGCCTACAATTACAAAACGAAGGACTAATAACAGACGTCTGCCAATATTTTTGCATACTGATTACATATATTTCATGTAAGTACCTATGAATTGAAGAACTTAAATTAGGGGAAAAAGTGAACTTTGATCTCATAGAAGTGCAATTTACTTCATCATACAAATAAACAGCATCCAACGAGAGTGAACTTTGATCTCATAGAAGTGCAATTTACTTCATCATACAAATAAACAGCATCCAACGAGAGCATTATGTCATGTCTAAATAGTTAAACTACTGATATCAACCCAATAGTACTGGTTCCATGGCAGAATAAGCTGCATATGGAAATACTTGAGATACCCAAAGCCTCCGATCAGTCTCAGGGCTTTTGCTTTGGTTGTTTCTTTAACATGGGACTGAGGGCATCGGTTAAGGCAGTAGTCGAGGTAAGAGACGTTTCCAATATTCTTAAACCCTGCAAAAATACAAAATGAGAATCACCATATATATAATTAAACAAATGAAAGATCAAAACCCCATCTTTCACCATGGGAACATGATATATAACTTAATTAAACCATTACTTATCTCTTCCGTCCAAATTTCAACCATTCGTTCCTCAACATCAGTTAAAGGGACTTTTAGCTTGTTTAGAGTTGAAAAGCTCGAGGTCACAAATAAAGGCGTCCCTGTTAAGTCATTAAGTCATCAATTATCAGATTCTCCTTCAAAAAGAGAGAGAATCTGGTTCTCGAAAAGGTACGTGAGAGGTGATGAAAAGTAATTTGTAATTCAAAAAAAAAAAAGAAAGAAAAAGAAAAAGAAAAATGAAACTTCAAGAATGGTCAAAAGTTCAAAAGAAAAGCTTCAAGAAAAGTCAAAGGAGGTGAAGTTGCAAAGTTTGATTTCACTTCTTATATCAAGGAGATAAGGATTGGAGAATACAAGTTGACATAGAATTGTGTAGAAAATATAATGAAGTGGACAAGTTTTTTGCCTCCAAGGAGATAAGGTTGAAGAAGTAAAGTTCATCTTGAACTTTACTACCAAGAGAACCATGTAGAA
Source organism: Jacaranda mimosifolia (assembly GCA_018894105.1). Lineage (NCBI taxonomy): Eukaryota > Viridiplantae > Streptophyta > Magnoliopsida > Lamiales > Bignoniaceae > Jacaranda > Jacaranda mimosifolia. Next base: position 1,936,895 of record CM032118.1, on the reverse strand, counting down.
TTGTGTAGAAATTATGATGTCTATATCTATGTGTGTAGTATGTACTTGAAAAAAGATAGAATAGAAGAGTAGAGAGAGAGAGATGTAAAAAAAAAAAAAAAAAAAAAAAGAGTGAAAAACATCTTGTAACCAAAATTATTCCAAAGTTGTATTGCATGAACTTTGGAAAAATATTATAATATTTCATTTTATCCTCCTAATTATCGATTCTCTCTCAAATCTTACATTAACACCCAATATATTTTTGGTATCAGAGCCACCCCTTGACTTGAGAACCCCTTCTATACACAAACATGGCTTCAAGCAGCAACAACGAGCTTGCTTTTACCTATTTCCAACAAGGTGTTCCAATCTTTGTAGTCAAGACTATGGAGTGTTCTAATGAGGACGTTGTTCGTGTCCCATGAACTCTGGGATACCATTGAACAGGGGTATGAAACATATACACCAGAGGAAGAAGCAACATTAACAGTAGCAAAGAAGAAATAGCATAAGGAGAACAAGACGAAAGATGCAAGAGCCTTGTCCTTTATGCACCAAGGGGTAAGTAGATCTATCCTTCTGCGTATTACGGGTGTAAAAACATCAAAAGAAGCATGGCAAATTTTGAAAAATCAATTTGGTGGATATGAAAATGTTATCTCCATTAAGTTGCAAAATTTATGGCGAGATTTTGATAACCTAGCCATGAAAGAAGTTGAAAATGTGCAAGAATTCTTTTCTAGAGTTTCTACCGTGGTTAATCAGATTAGAGGATATGGCGATACCATTGAGGATCGAAAAATCATAGAAAAAGTGCTACGAAGTCTACCACCAAGGTTTGAGCATATAGTTGCCGCAATTGAAGAATCCAAGGATTTGTCAAAATTATCTTTGGATGAACTCATGGGATCACTAGAAGCCCATGAAAAGAGGATGAGCAGGTTTTCAAACCAAAACCTGGAACAAGCCTTTCAGATAAAGGCTAGTATTTCAGAGCAAAAAAATCAAAAAAATGACCTTAAGCAAAAAGGTTCAATAGGAAGAAGTCGTGGCAAATATCAAAACCTCCAAAGTCAAGGACGAGGAAGGACTAATTTTGATCAGAGAAATTCTAGTCAAAATTCAAATTTTTATTGCCAAATTTGTAGAAAAAGTGGTCATGATACCAAAGACTGCCGCTACAAATGCAAGAAATGTAGAAATGCAAATCATTCTCAAAAAGATTGTTGGTATAAAGATGATGGAGAATAAAAAAAAGTCAACTTCATGGAAGTTGATCATGTATTTTATTCCTGCCAGAATTCTCAACAACAACTTGAGGATATTTGGTACGTAGATAGTGGATGCAGTAATCACATGTGCGGAAATAAGAAAATGTTCGTGAAGCTCGATGAGTCATATTCATCAGAAGTGAAACTGGGAGATGGAAAAACTCGCAAAATTATGGGAAAAGGAGCAATCGAAGTCCAAACAAAAGAAGGTGAAATTAATATCATTAAGGATGTCTTTTATGTTCCTGATTTAGCACAAAAATTTTTGAGTGTTCGTCAGTTGTTGGAAAGAGGTTACAAAGTGGAGTTCAATAATGACTATTGTGTCATTATTGACAAGCAAAAGAATCTCATGATGGCTAAAATTAAGATGAGTTCCAATAAAGTTTTTCCTCTTAATTTGCCTTTGAATGAGAAAGTGGTGCTTCAGAGTTCAACAGATAAAGATTGCAACCTTTAGCATTTAAGGTATAGGCATTTGAGCTATAAAGGCTTGAATCTGTTGAAAAAGAAAAATATGGTAGTTGGTCTTCCAACTATTCCAGATCAAGACAAGACCTGTGAAGCATGTATCTTTGGAAAAATGCATCGTCTACCATTTCCAAAGATATCATACAGAGCTAAAGCTCATCTTGAGTTAGTGCATGCTGATATATGTAGACCAACACAAGCGCCATCTCTCAACAATAACAGGTACTTCCTTTTATTTGTTGATTACTACACTAGAATGATGTGAGTCTATATTATAAAGCAGAAGTCAGATGCATTTCCTAAGTTTCTGGAATTTAAAGCACATGTGGCGAATCAAAGCGGTAGAAAAATAAAAACTCTTAGAACAGATCGAGGAGGTGAATTTATTGGAAAATCCTTCTTGAATTATTGCAAAGAAAAAGGAATCCACTGACAATTAACAGTTCGGTATAGTCCTCAACAAAATGGAGTTGCTGAGCGAAAGAATCGCACAATTGTAGAAATAGCACGAAGCATAATGGCTGACAAGGGACTTCCCAAAACTTATTAGGGAGAAGCAGTAAATACAGCAGTTTATATTTTGAACCGATCGCCAACTAAAGCGGTTCCAAACAAGACTCCATATGAAGCATGGCATCAAAGAAAGCCGCAAGTAAATCATCTCAAAGTCTTTGGATGTATTGCTTATTCACATATTCCTTCTGAACAAAGAGAGAACTTTGATGATAAAGGAGAAAAACTAATCTTTATCGGTTATAGTGATGAATCTAAGGGATATCGGCTATTCGATCCAAAGACAGATAAACCCATTATCTCTCGAGATGTTATTTTTGATGAAAAGCAAGCATGGAATTGGGAAGAAAATGAAAAGATGAAAACAAAGATCATCTATTTGCCTAGCCTAGTTGGTAATTCAAAACAGGACAACCAGCCAAGCATTAGTGAAAGCGAAAGTCCAAGCTCTAGCTCCTCAGATTCATCGGGTGGATCATATCCAGAATCTGAAACTCCAATCCGAAGAGTACGAAGCCTAAGAAAATTTTATGAATCATGTGATATTGCATATTTTACTGGTGAGCCGCAAACGTACAATGAAGCTGCAAAAGAAGAAATTTGGCAAACTGCTATCGATGAAGAGATTGCAAGTATAGAAAAGAACAAGACATGGGAACTTGTAGAACTTCCCAAAGGAAAAAGTGTGATTGGAGTAAAATGGGTCTACAAGACAAAATATAAGGAAGATGGCTCAATCCACAAACATAAAGCACGCTTAGTTGCAAAAGGTTATTCTCAGCAGCCCAGAGTTGATTTCAATGAAACTTTTGCACTAGTTGCTCGAATAGAGACAATACGTATTCTTCTAGCTCTTGCAGCACAACTTGAGTTACCACTTTATCAATTGGATGTCAAATCAGCATTTCTGAATGGAGACTTAGAAGAAGAAGTTTATGTTGAGCAACCAGAAGGCTATATCATTGAAGGTGAAGAAGATAAAGTCTACCGACTTAAGAAAGCATTATATGGTTTGAAACAAGCACCAAGAGCCTGGAATAGCAAGATTGACAGCTATTTTCAGAGGAGTGGATTTCAAAGGAGCCAAACATCGTTATATGTGAAGAAAGAAGGTAAAAAAGACTTTCTTATCGTTTATCTCTATGTAGATGGTTTGATTTATACAAGGACAAACCAGATAAGTTGCAGGAATTTAAGAAGGCAATGATGAAGGAGTACGAGATGACTGATTTGGGTCTTATGAAATATTTTCTTGGGATTCAAGTTCGTCAATCAAAAGTAGAAATATTTATTTCCCAGGAAAAATATCTTGAAGGAATATTGAAAAAATTTTAGATGAGCAATTGCAAGCCAATTTCAACTCCACTTGCGATCAATGAAAAATTAAAGCTGAATGATGGAGCAGCTAAAGTTGATGCAATGACATATAGAAGCTTAGTAGGATCCTTGATATACTTAACAAATACAAAGCCCAACATTGTTCATCCAGTCAGTTTGGTATCAAGGTTTATGCATGAACCAAGCAAGCTACACTATGTAGCAGCAAAAAGAATTCTACGGTACTTGCAGGGTACAAGAAAACTCGGCATCAAGTATGTTAAAGAAAAAGAAAATAAGCTTGTCGGATATACCGATAGTGATTGGGCAGGTTCACTTGATGATCGCAAAAGTACATCTGGATATGTATTTTGCTTAGGAACCAAAATAATTTCTTGGGCATCTAAGAAGCAGAAAACGGTATCACTCTCATCAGCAGAAGCAGAATATATTGCAGCTACTGATGCCGCTTGTGAAGCTGTTTGGCTTAGAAGAATTTTGGAGGATATTCAGCAGAAGCAAGACACTCCCACAATAATTTTCTGTGATAATATGTTAACTATTGCGATGACAAAAAATCTAATTTTTCATACGAGGTCAAAGCACATTGAACTCCGTTATCATTTATCAGAAATCTCATCAACGATCAAGAAATTCAATTGCAGTTTATCAATACAAATGAGCAGCTAGCAGATGGAATCACAAAAGCAATTAGTGCAGAAAATTTTGAGAAGTTTCGGAAAGAAGTTCGAATTACAAATTAAGAGGGGGTGTTGAAAAGTAATTTGTAATTCAAAAAAAAAAAAAAAAAAAGAAAAAGAAAAAGAAAAAGAAAAATGAAACTTCAAGAATGGTCAAAAGTTCAAAAGGAAAGCTTCAAGAAAAGTCAAAGGAGGTGAAGTTGCAAAGTTTGATTCCACTTCTTATATCAAGGAGATAAGGATTGGAGAATACAAGTTGACATAGAATTGTGTAGAAAATATAATGAAGTGGACAAGTTGTTTTTTGCCTCCAAGGAGATAAGGTTGAAGAAGTAAAGTTCATCTTGAACTTTACTACCAAGAGAACCATGTAGAATTGTGTAGAAATTATGATGTCTATATATATGTGTGTAGTATGTACTTGAAAAAAGATAGAATAGAACAGTAGAGAGAGAGAGAGATGTAAAAAAAAAAAAAAAAGAGTGAAATTCCAAAGTTGTATTGCATGAACTTTGGAAAAATATTATAATATTTCATTTTACCCTCCTAATTATCGATTCTCTCTCAAATCTTACATTAACACCCAACAAGAGGAAGCTTGGGTTCGAGTAGCTTAGTCTTTGTATACTCGTACTCCAGGCATCCATGGAAACTTGCTGTGCTTCTGTACAAATTATCTACACTCCCAAGTGAAATCTTGCCTCCCAAAAGGTGCACAACTCCTCCTAAGGAAATAGTGAGGAAATTAAAAAATCTACAAAATCTCTTTCAGCTTGAGCGAACAAGAACTTATTGGTTGATTTTTGTATCATGGCCTTCACTATCATCTTCCTAGGATCAAGAGCTGCTTCTAGTTTACACCGTTTGCTACCTCTCTCACTCTCACAATTTGCTAGCTCCCTCTGTCTAGTATTGAGAATGAGGTATGTCCCATTGTCTGAGAAAGTAACAATCTCCTAAGTAAATCCATAACCAGAAGCAATAATTTGATATCAAATGGGAGAAATTAAGAAATAAACAAAGTGAGTAAGAAAGATTGTTTAAAGAGAATTAAGTCTCACCCAATCGAAACCTACAGTCACAGTCCTTATCTCGGCCCGTTTGTGTCTACGATGCCAAGGTTGCTGAGAGTTTCTAACATGGCTCCTGCGGAATAAGGGGGAAAAATATAATTTTAGTCCACCAACTGTGTTCTCTTTCGATTTTAGTTCATTGTGATATATAGTTAGCACATTTGATTTAGTGGCCCATAAACTTTCGCAAATTTAGTTCAATTTTTTGCAATTTTGGTCCATTGGGTTGAAAAACTTTTAATTGAGCCCAAAACTTGCCCAATCAGCTTCAATCGGGCCTAATTTTTGGAGATTTTGTGACATGTGGCACTTAGTGCCACATCAGCATTGACCTCAACTACCACGTCAGCAAATGGCCAAAATAAAAAATAAAAAAAAAAGAAAAGAAAAATATTGATGGAAAAAAAATAAAAATAATCAATAGAATTAAAAATTTATATTATATATAATATAATTCATATGTATAACATATATATATAATATGTATCAATACAAAATGTTTAAATATGAATCAACTGGGGAAAAAAAAAGGCTGAAATCAATTTAAGATATTAGCATGTGAAAAATTACAAAATATTTAAGATAATTTCATTATTGTAGCAATTAGTAAAAGTTTATTTTATTTCTTTTTAAAATAATGACAAGCAAATATTACAAAATATTAAAATAATTTCAAATAAACATGGCAACTGGGAAAAAAATTGATTTTTCTTTGAAATACTAGTATGTGAAAAATTACCAATTGTTAAAATAATTTCAAATAATTGTAGCAATTGAAAAAAAAAAATTGAATTTTTTTTCCTAAAATAATGACATGTGAAAAATCAGCAAATATTTAATTAAGATAATTTAAAATAATATTTAATTTTTCTTTTATTCATTTCAGATTTATATATTATTAATAATATTTTTTATTTATCCTTATATACATATATAAATCTATCTAAAATATATATATACATATATATAAATTATATAATATACATATTTATGTAAAATAAATCACCCCCCAACCCCCCCTCCCAACTCCCCCCAATTGCCTGTCTGCCCTCAACCCCACAACTTAACAAGCTACCATGGTAGCATAAATACTGGCGCAACCATGGCCATATGGTAGTTTTTTTTTTTTTAATTTTTTTTCACTTTTGTTTCTACCGATAACCAAGCCTAGCAGCTGTTTTGACCACCAGTGCTTTTTTCTCTTCTCCCGTTTGTTTTTGCCTGCGTCCAGCCGACGGCCCGAGGCTGCCCCTGCCCATGGCCATGGCAGCTAGTGGTGTTCGGGGGGTGGTAAATATAAAAAATATATATTTAAACTATATATGTTGTATATGTATTATATTATATGTATAATAATATATTATCTATTAATACATATGTATATATTATATATGTTATACATATATATTATGTTATATATATAATAATAATATACATTTTTAATTCTATTGATTATTTTTATTTTTTTCCCTCAACATTTTTTTATATTTTTTTATATTTTGGCCATTTGTTGACATGGCGGTTAAGGTGGATGCTGATGTGGCGTTAGGTGACACATGTCACAAAATCCCCAAAAAATAGGCTCGATTGAAGTTGATGGGCAATTTTTGGGTCCAATTTAAAATTTTCCAGCCCGATGGACTAAAATTGCAAAAAATTGGACTAAATGTACAAAAATTTATGGGCTACTAGACCAAATGTGCTAACCCTATATCACAATGAACTAAAATCTAAAGAGGGCATAGTTGGTGGAGTAAAATTGCATTTTCCCCCAGAATAAGGTGTTATACGCAAGGAATCGCTGATTAAGAAATTATATCTCATAGAAAAAATGCACCACCATCACTGCCGTCACCAGCTATGGCTGTTGTATTTTTCTCGCTCATGAATACTTCGTTGTTCATTGATTTCCCACAACTGCATCTCGTGGTATCATAGTAAATGCTTATTATCCCTGCCTTCATGGAAACTACTCCTATCTTCAGAAGCAAAGTATTTGGTGGGCTGAGTATCATCTATATTGAGTTTCAATTTCTGACATTCAGCTGCAAATGAACTTCTCGGATTGAGCAGCATCTGCTTACCCTCCTTTCTCTAGAAATGGTCATTATCAAGATTTGCTCAACCATTGTACAAAGAGTTAAGGCTTTCCAGGACAGGTGCCTCATCTCTATAGTGCTTCTTCAGCAGTCTCACAATAGTTCCTAATGGCAATGTCAGGAAGCATATTAGAACATCAGCAAAGTTGCTATGCACATCTGCAAAGAGTACCTTAGTTTTCTCTTTGTTTATCATAACCCTCAAAGAGAACTGAACTTCCTTAGTTGAAGCCATCCTCTTGATTGCAAAAGTCAAAATATTCCGGATTAAAGCCAAAGATGGGAAAATAAAACTTCTGTGGCCTCCTTTTTTTATAATCATGTAGTCTCAGTGGCAATAACACCCTCAATCTAGTTTACCAGTAAACTGATTCTGAAAAATTTCTCTCTGAAATTAATTTTAGGGGAGTTAATTCTATAGAAATTAATGTTAGCCAATACATTGAATTTCTTCAAGTTTATTGGTTCTTTGAGATGGGATTAATCAGGTATTGACTAAAGGAAGAGTCATGTTTACGAAATAATTTCAGGATGCTTAAAGCTGGAGCAACAAAATGATTCTCTCGTTATGTGGGCATCTAAAAGATCATTAAAGTAAAATTATTAATCTTTATAAGCACAGATAGAAGGGCTCTTCAGCTTTTGGTCATAGATAAAGGTGTCAGTTGTCGCAGTTAAACTATGGGTTACTATAAACATTCCTCATTTTTTGCGAAAAATGCATTTTTTGTTCTCTAATTGTGGCTATCTGTGAAAAAAGAACATTATTAATTTATGTTTTCCGATTTGATCCACTCCAGCTACTAATTTTGCACATATAGTACAAATTGCCGCAATTTCAGGATAAATCGTTTGAAATTGCACAAAATGTCTCCGAAAAATTGCATGTGCTCCTCATGTGATGAAATTTTTTGGGCTTTCACGACATGTGACAAATTTTATCCACATCAGTTGCTTATGTGTTATTCTTACCCATGTAGACTAGTCACATGTACACCCATTCTCATGTCACCACCCAAGCGGCATTAGATAGCTACATTACAGAAAATAACCATAGAAAAGTGTTGCAGCGTAGAGTCGAACCCTAGAACCTCTGGATGAAGAAATGATGCACCAACCATTCACCACTAAACAAACTGCGATTTCCATCACAAAAAATTCCATCACAAAATAGCAATTTTTTTAAAAAAAAAATTGGGTTTTGCGAAGTAAAAAAATTCTATCGCAAATCTAAAAAGGGAAAAAAATAAATAAAATTAGTTTGGGGGGGGGGTGGGTGGGTGGGGAGGAAATAAACCCTACTTCCCCCACCCACACACACACTTAGACACACATATGTCCCTTTCCATCTTTCTTTTTTTTTTTTTTTCCTTCTTCTTTATTATGGCCGGCAGGTCACGGCCAGCAAGCTTCTGGGGGCGCACACGCCAAGCAACCGCTAGCTGTCGCATCAGCAGCCAGCAGCTGGCCAGAACTTGCTTTTTTTTTCTATTTTTTTTTTTTTTTTTTTGGAAAAATTTGTTTTAGTTTTAACAAATGCTAATGGTTATTTATTTATTTATTGTTTTAGATTTGGAGAGCTTATTTTGCATTATCCAACTAATTAAGGTAATTTTATAATTATGATTTATTTAGTTAAAATTTAATTTATGAATTTATGTATTTAGTTAAGATATACTTTATGTGTTTAGTTAAGATATGTATTTAGAATTGGTGGAATTAGAAAGGAGGATGGGATGATGGGAGAAGGGGTGAAACATTCTCATTTGTTGTTGATTGATTTTTAATTGCTTGCATGATGATGATGTGCATAAGGAGGAGTGTTTATATATGTGCTATTATTTGTTTATGAATATTATTAATTGTAAATTCTAGTTTAAATTATGATTTATTATGTTAGTTTAAATTTAATTTATGTATTAGATGAAATTATGTTAGTTTAAATTTGATTTATGTATTAAATGTTGTTATATTATGTTAGATTTTTTTTATTTGAATTAAAAATTCTATTAGAATTTTGATTGACTTAAACTTTATGTTAGCATATGTTGAATTGTATTAATTTTAGTTTATGGAACTATGATTTATAGATAAATATGTGCACTTGTAAGAAAACTTTAGATTGATAATCACTTTGTAAATTATAATATATGTTGTTTTGCTATAGTAAGGGACACATATATCCAAGTTTTTGATTCAAGATGTGTTTATAAATATTATAAGTTGTTTTTAATTGAAGTAATGTTTTACATTTTGTTGAGTCTTGTTTTTTAGGCAACTTGAAGTATTCTATTTAAGGAAATTTTTGATAGAATGTATCATTAATCATATTAAATCTTTGGCTTTTTTATCTACTTGGATATGTTTGATGTAATGATAAACAAATTAAGAATTGGATAATCAATGGGCTATAGACATTCCAATCTTTAATTTGTTGATTATTCACATCAATATACCAATATGTAGATACCTACATTATATATTTGCCAATATATATCTTATATGGTTGAACACTATACACCAAAAGTTTTGTGTTGTCTATATCTATATCCATATAGTCCATATGAAATTAAAGGTTGTTTTGTGAATTATATGTGCGACTAGGATTTGAATTATATGTTGGACTTATATTAAATTATATGTTAGTTTATGATGAGATGCATGTTTGATTATATTGAATTATGTATTAGATTTATATGTGTTAAGATTATGCAATTAATTGAATTGTGTGTTAGATTTGGTTAGATTTATATTTTGTGAATTATATGTTTGATTGGGATTTGAGTTATATGTTGGTTTATGATGAGATGCATGTTTGATTATATTGAATTATGTATTAGATTTATATGTGTTTAGATTTTGCGTTTACATTGAATTATTTGTTAGATTTATATTTTGTAAATTACATGTGCGAGTGGGATTTGAGTTACACGTTGGACTTATATTAAATTATATGTTGGTTTATAATGAGATGTATGTTTGGTTATATTAAATAATGTGTTAGATTTACATGTGTTAGATTATGCGTTTACATTGAATTATTTGTCAGATTTATATTTTGTGAATTATATGTTTGAATAGGATTTGACTTTATATTTTATGAATTATGTGCTCGATTATGAATTGTCTATTAGTTTAGTCTATGTTTCTATTTTTTATTATTGTAATTTTGTTTTTGTTTTCATATTGTAGGCTTGGATGTTTCAAAGCATTGAAATTTAGTATAAGTCTTGTAAGATAATTTTTTTGGCATTATTTGTAAATTTTATATTTTAGTTAGGGCTTGATTTATATATTGAACAATTTTATATTATTAGGCTTGATTTTTATTGTGATATAAAATTATTGTGATTTTATGTAAAATAATTTTAAATTTTAGTGTATGGGATGATTAGTATGTAATGCAAAGAATTATTGATATTGGGTACTTGTAGGTTTTAATTTGATAGGATGTGTATATTTTTTTAAAAAAAACTTTTTAAAATTTTGCGATGAAAATTTTCATCCAAAAATTTATTTTTTTAATTATAATTACTATTTGCGACGGAAAAATCCGTTGCAAAACTCCAAATTTGCGATGAAAATTGCCGTCGCAGATTTGCGATAGAAAAATCTGTCACAACAAGCAATTTTTTTAGTAGTGAACGTACCACGACAACTTTTAGGCATTTGGATTCATTTTATTTAATATGTCTATGTTTGAAAACAAAATAATTACAAATTGGTTAAAACAAAGATAAAAAAAACTTTTTGTTAATTTAATTTTTATTTTTGTTAAAAATTATAAATTTAAAATTTCGTTAAAATTACAAAGTAATTTTTATCAATTTAATTTTCACATGATTCAAACGAGCTGAATCTTGAAAGATATTTTGGAATTTCCAACACAGAGGATAACGAGTTGGCAATGAATTCAGGAAGGGAGATTTGGGACAGTAAAAATGTCAATATTAGTATTAACAGTAGGGGTAAATGCAGATATCAGAATATTGTACTTGGTAGAAATCCCAATTTCAAGAGATATACAAAGGAGTTGGTTTCAGATCCATTCAATTTTTTATGAAAAAACCATTCTCACTTTTTACGATTATCTATCTTGTTCTTTGGACTGAGACTTTAGCAATTCATTACTTCCTTTTAATTAGCAGGTAAATTTGGTTCCAATATGGAAAGTTTATCTTAAAAATTGGGCCACTTTTCTCACAACCAAAACTTATACTATTGTCACCTATGCTCTTCGTCTACCTTTTCAGGTCTATACTCTTAGACGGAGCCTGGGGGTGCTGGCAAGGTAGCCGCCCCCCTCAAAATATTAAAACTTAATTTTTTATATTAAAAATTTTAAAATATTATAATTTTGTGCATCCCTCAAATTATAAAATTGTCATTCTTTTTATTGAGAATATGCTCATTGCCATTGTCCTTCTTTGTTTTTCTATTTTTCTTGTGTCAATTGTTTTGAAATTATAGGTTTTGAATTATTAGTATATATAATTAAAAAAAAATTATATTTTTGATAATTTAGAATTTTGCCCCTCATAATGAAAATTTCTGGCTCCGTCCCTATCTATACTCTTCTTCTTTAAACTCAATCTATTCTCTTTTTCAAGTAAATCCTTCTTTAAGATAAATGAAGAGATGGATATCAAGTTTAGTTTTCATTATTACAGACACAAAAAAGGATTATTAATTAGAGCCCTTCTTGCTGAGTGTTATTTCAAGTAGTCCAGAAGTATAGCTGCGAAGATCCATCTTTTGCTGGTATTAGAGTAAGCAGCATTGTTAAGACACTTGCAAGTATCGGCAAAAGATCTTGACCTAAATTGGGTTTTGACCTCATAGAAAGGTGGTGTACTTTACGACAGCAATAGATTCGTACTATTAATAATAAGATGTAACTGAATTTAGGCACGACATCATTCGGCTACATGATTGAACTACTGATGGCAACCAAACAGTCCATAATTACAAATACTGATTCCAGTCCAAAAATTTGGGAAATGAGGCAGTGTGAACCTCTCTGATGAGTCTCAGGGGTCTTGCTTTGGTTGTTTTCTTAACATGGGACTGAGGGCCTCGGTTAAGGCAGCAGTGGAGGTAAGAGATGCTTCCAATATTCTTAAACCCTGCAAAAAGACAAAATGAGAATCATCATCATCTTTCACCATGGAAACATTACATGAGAGTACAATTAAACCACTACCTCTTCCATTCCAATGTGAACTATCCGTTCCTCCACATCAGTTACTGGGATTTTCAGCCTCTTGAGATTAGACAGGCTTGAAATCATACAAAAAGGTGACACTGTTAAATCATCAGTTATCATAAACATTCTTGGCCCTTTAACATAATTTCCTTTGCCTTTAGGGTCTTTCCAACCGACAAAACTTCCGTCCTCCTTCCGTGGGTCTTTCTAGAAGACACGCCCCTCGTCGTTGTCTTTCTTCAAGTTATACAGCTTAGAATTACGATAAAACACTCTTTCTGGTGTTTGTTCAATAAGAGAAAGAATCGGGTGAATTGTATTTTACCCCCCCGTGTTATGTATAAGTTGTAAAAAAAACCCCTATAAAAAATAAATAGGCAACGAACCCCTCAAATTTTTGAAAAAATAGCTCACTACCCCTTCCGTATTGCAGTATGATGCACGCGCTTGAAATGCAGCTGGATTTGGGTTTTTCCATGCTTAATTGTCTATTTTACCCTTTTTTGGCTGGATACACATACCCCAAAACCAGAATTTCTGCCATTCTTTCCTTCTCCCCGTCCCTTCTCTTTCTCCTTCACCGTGCGTGTCTTCTTTCTTTCTCTTCTTCTTCTCTTTTTGTAGATTTTCTTTTTATTCACTACTCATCTTAGAAAAATATCTTCTTCTACTTCATTTAGGTCAAAACAAGTAAAATGATCTCTTGATTTGAGATATGGAGCAACTCCTTTTTGTGATTTTCATATGAAAGCACAAATTAGGGTTGTGGAGTCAGAGAGGAAGCCATCAAAAGGAAGGTTATACTACTGTTGTCAGACTCAACAATGTAATTTTTTTCGTTGGTGCAAACCCGAAAGAGCATTTTGGTCACCAAATGGAAACCCAGTTGTTTTTTCAACAACTACTGGCAGCGGTAATATTATTTCTGAAAATGAAGAAGATGGTGAAGAAATGGTGGATGAGGTGATTTCTGGAGTTTCAAGGGTGGCTGATCACAGGCAAGAAATTAGAGAAAATTATGTGCATTTTTCTTGGGTGTTGTGTGCCGTATTGTTCACAATATTAGTTGTTTTATTATTCAAGTTTTAGGTTATGTTAATCTCCTCAAGTTCTAGGTTATGTTTGTAGTTTTAACTTTTGTTTGGAGCTTTATTCAACTTGTAGGTTATTTGATTGTTGGTTTATGTTGTAGGTTATGTTTGGTAGTAGGTTTATGTTGTAATTCCAAGAATTTTATTAATGAAAATGAATTTTATGTAATCTTCTTATAAATATGATGTATATATATTTTATGTAATAGTTTAAGTTGTTGTTGTAACTAATAGTAATTGCAATAGATAATTTTAATAAGTTGTTGGGTGAGGGAGTGAGTGATTGGCATGTTTAGTTAGATCAAGTATTATATGAGGGCAAAAAGTTATGATAATTCAAATAAACAAGTTGTTGTGTGCCTTTAGGGCCATAACAATACTTCACTTAGGAGTGTAGGTGATTTGGGCAGAAGCATAGCAAGAATCAATAAAGAAAGAATCAATATTAAGAACCAAATTCCTATACAAGATGAAGAAACTAAAAACCGAAAACTATCCAAAAAAAAAAAAATTGAAAACTGTCTAGAAGCTACTGAAATAAACTGAAACTATACAAGATGAAGAAACTGAGGCTGTCTAGCAAGTTTACTCCAAAAATAAACTGAAACTAAAACTGTCCACATGAAGAAATTGCAAGCTTGGACACAAACTGTCCAGCAAGTTTCTATCCAACAAGTTTCTGTCCATGTAAGTTTTTGTCGTGACATCAGGCTGTCCAAGTGAGCAAAAAAATAAAAATAAAAATACAGAAACTAGAACAAAAGCAGCGGCAAGTTTTCTGTCCAAGAGCCACAAAGGCACACAAACTCAAAACAGCATCCTGCTACTCCAAAACAGTCATAAACTCCACACCAATTAGCTTCAACAATCTAAGCCTCATGAATCTGCTGAACAACTTATTTGTAAGCAGAAAACAGAATCAGCTTATGTTCAACATCAGTCAGCTGAACATCAGAACTAGTGGCGAAAAGAACTAGATGTATGATGTAATAATTCACCCTTTTTTCATGACACACATAGCATAATACTTTGTATACTGTACCAAAACATTCAGGAAAGCAAAAATAAATAAATAGAGCATACAAAAAATTCATAGCCCACGACAAAAACTAAGCAGACTACAACAAGCCAAAACTCAAGGTATCATCTTTAAAACAGAAAATAAGATAAAGCATAATTAAAGAGACAGAAAATGTATCAAAGTACTTTGTATTAGGGCAGCCAACAACATATTTCTACCGGATAAAATATCTAGTTTAGGCCCTCCAAAATATGGCAATAATAATAAAAAAGCTTCTCAAAAGTATGAAGTACTGTCAACACATCATTTTCTCAAAAGTACAAACACTTTCACCACACAACACATTTACGTATGTTTAATGTTTTGCCCTTTTCTCCTTAACTGTATCTCTAATATTCCTCAGAACCTATGCTATACTATGCTTTCGTAATCTCTAGCCCTCTTTTGGTGTTTCTGAATTTGGATTTGAGCTAGATGCTACATTTTTCTGCAATTAAAAGAAGTACATTATTCCAGAAGCAAGATAAATAACAAAGTAAATAATAAGAAAGTAAGCTAAAAACTGTCAGTTGCATAGTTTAATTATCTTTCCAGCCAATGGAGCAGAAACTGATGGAGTTTTCTCACCAAACTGAACATTATTTTGAACTTGAGCCTCCACAGCACTAAGATTTGAAGACAAAGCATGCTTTTTCTACAATTACATAAAGGTTTTTCTTTAGAAATATGGCAATAATAAAGAAACTAAATGGAAAGTGAGAATTGAATTACCTTTGCAGCCATTCAAGAAGTTATGATACCTACTTGAGAAGATTGCACTTGTCTTGGGGAAGTGGGATCACTTTGAGTAAAAGATGGACCACCAATGTCTTGTGAAAGAATGTTCGGTCCTTGTGTGTTGCTTGGATTATCTCTGCAAGTAGCCTAATAGGACAAATAAAAAGTAAATATGTATGCAAGATATGTGAATATATAACTACAAATAAACAAAGTACCATGTTTATTTACCTTGTAAAACTTGGAGTTCGGATGAGTTGGATTAATGCAAGTTCCCTTGTTATGGCCCATTTGAAGGCAGTTTCTACACTTGTGTGTTAGACCCCTCCTTGTTGATATATTATTTTGGATCTCATCGGGCCCCTTTCTTCTCATTTTTTTGGGTCTCCCTCTCTTTCTTTCGATAGGTAGTGGTCTAAGCGGCTGAAATGGTGTTGAAATGTAGCCTTGTTGCCCTGGCACACCATGAATCATGTGTGAATACACCTTCAAATATGTCTCTTTGCTATAAAATGAATCAACATAATCTTCTATCCTGTCTCTTCTATCGGAGATAGCTGCATGTGCATGTCATCAAGGGTACCCACAAAGCTAAAACAACCCATATGTGCATGTCTTCTGATCTAAGTCAACAATGTATTTATCCAAGAAGTGGTCCAACTCAAACTCATTTTTACCACGCCAACGTGAAAAGTAATGCCTGGCAAGTGCTTGTTATTTGTTTATCTTCTTCAATATGTTTGGACACACTGTACCAGCATACCTCTCTATTCCCTCTCTCTTCTCTTATATTCTTGTCATAAGCCTCGTCCCTATCCATTTAAACATTGAAATTATAGGCTTATCTCTTGCATTCAGGATATAGTTATTGAATGGCTCAGAAAATTATTAACCAGAATGTCACACTTTAAATTGGTGGGAAAGTATGACCTTGTCCAATGTTGAGGTGGGATGCTTCTCAACCATTCAGAAGCTGTAACAATCCCCTCACCAATTTGGACATCCATTCCTTCAATCTTCTTCATGTATTCCTCAAAATCAGCTTTGTTTGCTATGGACACTGCTTTCCAAAATAAGTCTTTCAACTGCTGGCTCTTGAACTTTTGCTTGAAATTTTGATACATATGTCTCAAGCAAAATCTATGCTCAGAATAAGGAGAAAGCTCCTTAATAGCTTCAAGCAACCCTTTTTGCCTGTCGGATATGGAGGACCACTTGTATGCAGTTTCTAACCCACCAAGATCTTCCAACAGCTCAGTCAAGAACCAAGTCCAAGTCTCCCTATTTTTTGTTTGTACCACAGCCAAGGCTATTGGCCACATGTTATCATTCCCATCTCGTCCAACAACTACTAAAAGTTGACCGGAATAAGTTGTCTTCAAGAAACAACCATAAAGCCCAATGACAGGCCTACATCCAATCAAAAATCCTTTCTTCATCGCATCCAAGCTGAAATACATCTTATCAAACTATGATGGCTCCATTCCTTCCTTTTTTCTTAGCAATAACTTGCTTATCGAATTCTTCACCCGAACTGTCTCACAGTAATCCCAAAACCTCTGGTATTGTTGACTATCTATACCCACAATATTCTCTAATGCTTTATGCTTTGCTCTAATTACCTTCCACTTACTGGCTTCTACATTGCACTTTCTGAAGATTGTGTTCTTCAACTTGTCAATAGGTATGAAAGGATTATCTCTCACAACTTTTCCCACTCTACTTGCAAGGTACTTTGACTTAGCTAATCTGTTAACATAAGATCTTGCTCACCTTTTATTGTCTTTATTTGAAATGTGGGCCCACCCATGATCGGTGATGCATGTATACGGTATGTACATCCTTCATTCTTGCACTTGGCAGTGATCCTAGCATTTTCGTTCCGAATGAACTCCAAATCATATCCATTTTTCACGCAATTATCTCTTAATGCCTCTCTAAAAACTGCTGCACTTTTGAACTTCATCCCCACAATTAGTTTGAAATGTTTCAAGTTTTGACTTTCTTTAAAATAAGAGTGTTTAAGAGCTACACCCTCATTTGCAGAACTAGAATTGTCAATGTTGTGGAGGTTATCTTCACTACCAGGATCACTAAACCATCCGTCATCTTCGACATCAATTGCATTTGCTTTATCTCTTTGCATTTTTTTTTTACTTGCAAGGATTTTTTTCAACTTCTTCACCAATTAGCTCTTACTAGGGTTCTTGTCCAAAAATATACCATCATCACTAGATGCCTCAAGATCCTCTAACATGATGCTTGGAGAATCAGAATTTGTCTCACCCTCAGTGGCATGAAAGTCATCTGCATCATCATCATCATCATCCTCACTGTGTAAAGTAGGCTGAATGTAATCCTCATTTGATGAATCATCAAATTCTAATCTTTCATCCTCATTGTCTACTTCTTTTTCTATCACTTTTTTCTTGCCCTTATCCATTTGAGGTGCTTGCTCATGGTCAGTTTGATGTTCTGTGTCTGCCCCAAGCTCTGTGTATGTGCCAGCATCGATATTTGGCCCATTATCATCCTCATGCTCTGCCCTACGTACTTCTTCATTGAATGCTTGAGTGGCAAATGACTCATAATCATCACTAAAATTAATTCCTGAAAGCAACTGCTGCATTTCTTCTTGGTCTTCGTCATGCTCTTCTTCATTATTTTCCTCTTCCAACACCAACTTATTGGGAAGGATATTACCTTCAGAATCTAGTACCATGAGAGGATCATCTATCTCTTCCACATAAATGGTAATAGGAACACCTGATCCAATATAATATCGTACCATATCAACTATAGCATCATCAGGCATGTAGTTAATCAATCTATGTCCCATTTTTTGTGGAAGTCCGGGCACGCAGTAGAAGAAATTGACATTAGTCTTTCTTCCCCTACACAATCCATACAACACATATAAATCGGACATGTTCAACCTATTTGAATCAATTCCTTCAAAATGATGCTTTGATCCTCCTTCATATTTTAGCTTCAGAGCATACACAAACTTGCCCCCTATCCATATTTCTATATCAATGCAGGAGTTCATCTACAAAAATTTTAAAAAAAATGTACAATTTAGTAGCAATTCACTACCCTCAAATGCACATTATGTAAAATATTAAAAAATGGACAAACATAATTATTAAAAGAAGACAACTACACAAAAAGATAACCTAAGTGGGACCATAGATAACATAAATAAATATTATAAAGTAACATAAAGAGTATAAAGCAGCATAAAGTAACATAAGGAGTATAAAAAAATATTATAAAGCAACATAAAAAATAAAATTAATTTTCAAGTGGGACCATATCCACCAACATGGCACCATATTACCAAATTGAAATAAAAACTAAATCATTCATTTTGGACCACAAATAATACGAGTACAACTAAGTGAAAAAGCAACCGGACAAAGTTGTTTACTTTTCAGTGGGACCAATTCACCAACATGCTTCTAAATTATTCAGATTTAATAACTTTACTCAATTATTGGTCAGACTTTTTATCCTGTGGGGCAAAATAACTCCTCTCGTGCACTCACAATATCAAAAAATTCAATTGGGACCACTCAAATACACCTTTCAATTAAAGAAACCAAATTGGTGCCATATCCATAATAGAGTGCAGACAAACAACACCTTTCAGTTACTCAGTTTTGACTTAAGACCACATTTCAGCAGAAAATTCCAACTACATAATCTACTAGGTTCAGTTTTTAAGGATTTCAACACAAGTACAAAAAATAACCCCCAAATAACTTTAACACACAAATCCCAACACTCCTACAACATAAATCACGGAATATACAGTGATCCTAAACCCAGTTCTTGACTCCCAATTTCAAACATACCTAATAATACACTAACACAGAAGCCTAAATTAACATTCCCTTGCATTTCAACACAAACAAATCCTTAAAGAACATACCCATTCTGAAATAGTATGAAATTTGAATAGAAGACCCACCTTATCAAGCCCTCGGCTGAACCAGTCACGTCGCGTGATTTCTCCTCTTCTCAAGCCCTCGGCCAAACCAGTCGCGTCGCGTGATTTCTCCTCTCCTCAAGCCCTCGGTTGAATCTTCAGTTCCTCACATGATGTCTGTCATCAAGCCCTCCCCCCCCCCCCAAATTTTTTTATTTTTCCACAATAATCTCTTCAATCCCTGGCGTGATTTCTTATTCCATAGTAGTATGATCGAGCATTTATCTGGGCAACATGCTTTGAGTTCCCGCAGCCCTAATTTTTGTTCTTTGAATAATGGTTGACCAAGGTAGAATAGGATTTTTTGGGTAATATTTAAATAAGGGCAATATAGTCCTTACAATGAAAATATACATCTAAATGCATGCAAGGAGGCAGTGAGCTATTTTTTTAAAAGTTTGATGGGTTCGTTGCCTATTTATTTTTCATAGGGGGGTTTTTTGCAACTTATGCATAACACAAGGGGGTAAAATGCAATTCATCCAGAAAGAATCTGGTTCTTGGAAAGATAGATGTGAGGGAGCTCAGGTTTGAGTAGTTTGGTCTTAACATCAAGGGTCTTCAAACACCCATCGAAACTTGCTATACTTCTGTACAAATTATCTGCACTCCCAAGTGCAGTTTTACCACCCAAAAGGCACACAACTGCTCCTAAGGGAATTGTGACTAAACTAAGAAAAAAATCTACAAAATCATAATTAGCTTGAGTAAACAAAAACTTATTGGTTGATCTTTGCATCATTGCCTTCACTATAATCTTCTTTGAATTAGAAACTGTTGTTTGGTCCATTTTGTGATGTTTCCTAGCTATCTCACTCTCACATTTTGTTGAGACGGAAGATCCCATCTGTCTATCATTGAGAATGAGGTCTGTTAGTGGAGTCCCAGATAGCAACGATCTTCTGAGTAAATCCATCACCTGTACCAAAAAGATATCAAACGGCAAGATATAAAGTGAGTTTTAGAGATTGTTTAAAGAGATTTTAGACTCACCCAATCAAAACTTATTATCACAGTCCTTATCTCAGCTTTGCATGCGTCTACAATGCCAAGGTCGTTGAGAGTTTCTACAACGGTTCATGTGGTATAAGGTGTTATCTACAAGTCATCGCTAATTAAGAAATTATATCTCTTGGAAAAAACTACACCATGATCACCAACCATGGTTGCAGTATTTGACTCGCTCATGAATACTGCTTTGTTCATTGATTTCCCATACCTGTATCTCATGGTATCATAGTAAATGCTTATACTCACCTAGACCCTACAACACTTTTCACAACTAAAGTATTTGGTAGGCTTAGTATCATCTATTTTGAGTTTCTATCTCCGACATTCAGCTTCGAATAAATTTCTTGGATTAAGCAGCGTCAGTTTCCCCTCCTCTGTCCAGAAATGGACCACATTAAGATTTGCTAAACCATTGTATAGAGTGTTGAGGCTTCCAAGGACAGGTGCATCATCTCCATGGTGCTTCTTTAGTAGTCCAACAATAGTTCCCAATGGCAACATCAGGCAGCTTATCAGAACATCAGCAAAATCGCTATCCACTTCTGCAAAAAGTACCTTAGTTTTCTCTTTGTTTATCATAACCCTCAAAGTGAACTTAACTTCTTCTGTGGCAGCCATCCTCTTCGATTGTAAAAGTGAAAATATTTCAGGTCGGAACTAAGGATTGAATTCTGCTGCTTCCTTTTTTCTAAGGCCAGAAATCAAGCAAGAATCTGTCCCACCAAATTTTGGGACTCCGAGAGTCTCATAGACTATAAGACTGTTCATCTGATTTACCAAAAACTTATACTGAAGATTTTTTTATTCTCGTTACGTTAATTTTAGAGTAGCTAATTCTTAGAAATTAATGTTAGCCAATACAGTGAATCCTATCATTGGTCATTGACTAAAGCAGAAGTCCCGCGAAAGATACCCCTTCAGGATGCCCAAAGCTGAAGCTAAAAAAGTTATTCTTATTATGTGGACATCATCTCGTTATTGTATCGTCCCTCATCACCAATCAAGTTTGCTTTTGTACAAATTGTCTACACTTGTAATATAAGTTTGGGTTAAACTATCATGACTTCTCCTGAGGTTTATCATAATTTCAGAAACTTCCTTTGTGATTTGAAAATTTACATGTAATTTTTCTATGATTTATCGTCGTCTAACAATTAGGTTCTATTGTTAATCAAACTAATGGAATTTGTTAATGTCAGTACTGAAAATTTTTGAAAATTTAATTTGTCCCTTATTTGATTGCACCTGAATGTTGACTATATTACTAGTCCAAAATACCCTTGTGAATGTGGGGTATAGTTGTAATTTATGAAACTTGAAAGGGGTTTAGTTGTGACAAATTAAGGTCTAATTTTATTATTTATTTTATTTGATCAATCTACTTAATTAAAAATCTAATCCTACAAGTTAATCCTTGCACTACATTTATACATTCCTATATTAATGATTATTTTAATATTATATATACACAATATTTGATATTTTTGGGTATCTTAAAAATAATTAATTAAAATAAATTTATTATAATTTAAAATTATTTGGTAAACAATTCTTAAAAAACCACAAATATACTATCTGCTAAATTAGTATAATTTTAATAATTTAAATTACTCAATATTAATTTACATATATTAAAATATAAATAAATATTAAATATTTTTAATAAAATACTTTTTTATGATTTTTAAATTATTTTTAATGATTTTCTCAAATTTTTCCCCAGCTTCACTCCTGCATCCAACCCCCACCCACATATATGTTCATGGCTGCTGTTAGACCCGAAAAATTTACATCCGATCATACATGCTTGATGGTGCTTAACGGTGACCGGTCAGTGTATTGGACAAACGAAATAGGCCATGGGCGCTTGCTAGGACCAAGCAACGTGTCGTGCGCCAAGGGACAGAGCTCATAAACAGACCCAATGCACAATCGCGAGGAACTTAGTGGGACAGCAGGCACACTTGCGCAACATTTGACGGAACGGTGCGCAACCATGCCCAAAAGAAGGAGTCGGTACCGAGACTTGGGCACAGCTAAGCGGAGCAACGCGCACAAGCAACACATTGGCGTGCATAGTGGGCACGGGCACGCGCGGCAATAGGTTGGTGAGGCGGGCTGACCTGGCAGACAGCTTAGCAACACATTGGCAAGACATGGCGAGTTCATGCTGACGTGGGCGGCAGTTGAACTAGTATGTTGGCAGACAATTTTCTACTGAGAGGGAATCAAAGTAGTAAGACGGTTGTGGCTGAGTTTTTTGGTAACCGCTCGAAACAGTTAGCACAAGGAAGCTACACTGCAGATAACCGCTTGGCATAATTGCTCAGGACACCTGGCAGCATTTAGCATAGCTCGGCCACATGTTAGCTGTTGATAGGCTAGCTTCTTAGAAATGGGGGATGTCCACTATAGCAGATTATACTAAACTGTATAAAAGCCTTTGACCTCACAGTTTACCCGAGGGCTAAGTTTAGAGACGAGTTAGCAAGTTAGACTTGGGCAGACATTGTGTGAAGGCATTGGCATCCTGTGTATTACAATTGTTTGGTTAATACAAGGCTGGGATTGGTTCTTATAATTCATGTGTTCTTTATGATTAGTTCCACTGCATGCTCAGTGATTATCTTGTTGTCTTACTCGATCATATGTTGCCCAACTCACACACTTATACTAAACGAGGTGCATAAACGGGCTGACTAGGGCCTTGGCGAGTCTAGGCCACACAGGGTCGCATAAGATTGGGTAAAAATTTTATGTGAAAAATTACCCCTGTGACAATTGGTATCAGAGCCCAACTTCACGCTATTTTAAGGGGAATTGACGTGAGTTTGGGTTTTGTGCAGGCTTTGAAATGTGAAACGATGGCGGATCAAAGTTTGAAGGAAATGGTTCTTGGCTTGGAGACAAGGATGCACTGGATGGAGGCATTCCTTAGACAACCAGCTGAAGCTTAAAAGATGGAACTCTTTAAGCAAATCCAGGAACTACAACTAACGATTGAGGGGTTGCAAAAGACAGTAGTGGGTTGGCCCAAAATGGTGGATCGAAAGGTTATTTCGACTACCGAAAATGTGGGAACATTCAATGAGGCCATTGAGTTGAAACTTCAGTCGGTTAATACGAAATTGATGGTATTGAAGAAAGCTATTGCAGCAAGTGTGGCTAATGATAGGGCTTTTTTGTCGAAGGTAAAGGTGCCGGATCCAAAACCCTTTGGTAGTGAGCAGAATGCTGAAGATCTCGAGAATTTTTTGTAGGATATGGAGACCTATTTCGAGGCCGCTAAGATTCCAGAACAGGAAAAGGTGTCCATAAATACTATGTGCTTGACGAGAGATGCTAAACTATGGTGGCAAACTCATTTTTTGAATGAATTAGCTGCTAACCGACAATGGATTGACACTTGGGAAGCACTGAAAGGGGAACTAAAGGAGCAATTCCTACCCTATAATGTGTCATGGGTTGCTAGGGAGAATCTCCGAAACTTAAGACATACGGGAATAGTAAGAGAGTATGTTTCTACTTTCAGTTCTCTTATGCTTGACGTGCGCAATATGTCTGAGGAAGACAAGTAGTTCAATTTCATAGCAGGACTGCAACCTTGGGCTGAAGCCAAGTTAAGTTGACAAGGAGTCAAGGACTTGCATTCAGCTATGGCCGTTGCTAATAGATTGATGGACTATCGGAATATCGGTGGCCCGGTATCGGGAAAGACAAGGGCAAAGCAAAATCAAACGAAAAAGGAAAGGAAAAAGAGGGATCCGATGCAGTGGGTACCTAGACGGAAAAGAACAGATCAAGGTGCTTTGCTTACTGAGGTGACCACAAAATGCGGGATTGCCCTAAGCGGGAACGACTTAGTGTATTGTTGGCTAAGATGACTAAAATAAAGGCAAAAATGGAGGGTGATATGGAGCCAAGAATTGGTGCTCTCCAATTGTTGTACACTCTGACGGGTAAGTTCGATTCAATTAAGAATAAAGGACTAATGTATTCAAGTGTTTGTGAATGGTAATTAGGTGAAAGCAATGGCGGACTCGGGTGGCCACACATAGCTTCATTTTGGAAAAACAAGCCCAGAAGCAGGGGCTAAAGATGGAACTTGCCAAAACCCAAGTTAAGGCTATAAATCGAAAGTCGGAGATGGTGAAAGGTAGGGCCATTGTGAACTTGAAAGTGGGGAATTGGCAAGGACAAAGCAAACTGATGGTTTATTAGTTGGATGAATTCGATATGATTCTTGGCAGTGATTTCCTATTTGATGCGAAGGCTATGGTTACTCCTTACTTGAGCGAGCTAATGATCCTTGATGACAAAGAACCTTGCTTTGTGCAAGCTGAGTGGAGTAACTTCGAAAAAGAAGGAAAGAAGTCAGTCGATGGGACGGATGAGAATGGACCAACGAATGCTAATGGGGCCAATTCATCGACATTGGGCAGTGATGGTGGCATTTGCCAAGAAGTTGATAAAGAGAGTTAGCATTCTTTATCCTAAGCGGCGAAGTTAAAGCTTAGCCCTATACCTCGGTCAAGTGGGGGCATTGTTCGAGGCAAATTATTTGGCAGGATTCAGTGGGAAGCCCAAACCCATGCCGGCTTGGTGCAGCATGAGAAAACATGAGGTCAATACTTGTTACTTTAGGTTAAAGCTACCGATGGCGTTCATTTCTAGACTTGCAGGTTAAAGCAGGTTTATGCAAGAAAACAAGTAGGGGTGTGTCTCCCTTAGTCCGACGAGGGCATCGGATTCCGCTAGTGGGGGTGGTTTGTTAGACCCAAAAATGTTGCATCCGATCATGCATGCTTGGTGGTGCTCGATGATGACTAGTCAGTATGTTGGACAAACAAAATAGGGCATGGGTGCTTGCTAGGACTGGGCAACGTGTCATACGCCAATGGGCGAGGCTCATAAACAGACCCAATGGACCCTGACGGATATGTGTGCATGCGGGGCTAGGCCATGTCCACACTTGTGCAACACTTGATTGGAACAGTGCGCACAATCCCGAGGAACTTAGCGGGACAGTGGGCACATTTGCGCAACATTTGAAGGAATGGTGCACAACCATGTGCAAAAGAAGGAGTTGATACCGAGACTTGGGCCCAGTTGAGCAGAGCAGCACGCACAAGTAACACGCTGGCATACATAGTGGGCACAGGCGCGCGCGGCAACATGTTAGTGATGTGGGCTAACCTGGCAGACAGCATGACAATACATTGGCAAGATGTGGCGAGTTCATACTAATGTGGGCGGTAGTTGAACGAGTATGTTAGCAGATGATTTTCAATTGAGAAGGAATCAAAGTAGTGGGACGGTTGTGGCTAACTTTTCTGGTAACCGCTCAAAATAGTTGGCACAAGCAAGCTACACTGTAGATAACCACTTGGCACAACTGCTTGGGACACCTAGCAGCATTTAGCATAGCTCGGCCACATGTTAGCTGTTGATAGGCTAGCTTCCTAGCAGTGGAGGATGTCTACTGTAGCGGATTATACTAGACGGTATAAAAGCCTTTGACCTTACAATCTGCCCGAGGGCTAAGTTTAGAGACGAGTTAGCGAGTTAGACTTGGGCAGACATTGTGTGAGGGCATTGACATCCTATGTATTACAATTGTTGGGTTAATACAAGATTGGGATTGGTTCCTGTAATTCATGTGTTCCTTATGATTAATTCTACTGCATGCTCAACGATTACCTTATTGCCTTGCTCGATTATATATTGCCTAACTCACACACTTACACTAAACGATGTGCACAAACAGGCTAACTAGGCCCTTGGCGAGTCTAGGCCGCACAACATTACATAAGATTGGGCAAAAATTTTATGTGAAAAATTACCCCTATGACAGCTGCCATGACCACCAACTGCTGGCCGCCATAACCATTGGCTGCAATAGTTGATGGCCATGGTGGCAAACAAATGGCTACCACAATGGCAGCCAAACATGGCCATTGCCAAATCTAGTCAGATTTGAACAAGGTTCAGGGCCACCATAGCCGCCTGTTGTGGTGGCCGCACCAACCCTACTTCCCCGCCTATATGTATGTATGTACATATATATATATTATATTTTGATGGGTGTATATATATGCATATAGATATTTATATATGTTTGGGTATATAAGTGTGTGTATATATTATTTTACATATTAATCTATCCTATAAATGTGTATACGCGTGGTAATAATACAGCAGCGCGTGGTGTGCTTTTTTAGCTTTTTTTATTTATTTTTTATGTTTTCCCCTGTAGGGCTTCAAAACGACATCGTTTGTGGAAGGATGCTGCTGTGGTGGGTTGTACTCTCTACTAATGGATTTGTACTACTGAGAAAAGATGGATTAAAATAAACTGCCTTTATAGAAGGTCAGAAGAAACGCTACTCTAGTGTTTATATATATATATATATAGCAAGAAATGTGTTTCTATTTTATATATTGTAGGATGGTTGTGTTTCTTTTTTCTTTGGTTATATGTCATTGCTTGATAGCTGGAGATAAAGAGAAGCAGGTCCTGAAATTGGGGCTTGTATTGCAGGGTTTGGTGTTTACGGATGTGATTTTCGAGGGAGTGGTTGCTCTGTGCTTGTGGGCTGGATGGAAGAAAAAAATTGGATATTTAGCTTTCTTACTATGCGAAGATGGAGTAAGGAAAAAATATATATATATACACATATATATGCCTGTTGCCCTCTTCCGGTCTTACTGCAGTCCATACGGGATGGGTGTGGTTGCATTTTTGCTACACAAGGGAGTTGGTATTGAATGCCCATTCTTTATATATATATATATATATATATATATATATTTTTTAATTTATGTTTTTGTACTTACGAAAAAAAAAGTCTGATTTTTGCTCTTTTTAGCTATCGTTTGCTTTCATTTCTTCTTATGCGGTCTAGCTTGCTTTTGAGGTCAGTGAGTTGTTTTTCCAATTTCTCTCTCCACCTTCTTCTTCTTGTTGGTCTTCTCTATATGGTTTTTATATGTATGTTATTAGAAAGAGACTTGTGTTGTCCATTAGGTTGTTATAATCTGCAGTCTTTCATCTTACAAAGTTTCGTGCTGTTTTGGGTTAAGATTTTCGCTTGCGAACTAATTTTTTCTTTAGTGGCTCCTGAGTGTTTTCCTTTGGGTTTTTGTTTATGAGAATTGGTTGTTTTTTCTAAACTTCTAAACGGTCAAACATTAGAAATGTAGCTGGCAGAGTTTCGGGTATTGATCCAATAGAACAAATAACAAATCGTTGCATTCGCATTGTCAAGAACCCAGAAGAAGCGAAAGTAATAGCTGACAGAGTGTCGGGTATTTTATACTGTGGTGTTAGGTTAATGAAGATTTAATTCTAAAGTTGTAGCTACTGTTGTTTTTTGTTAATATATGGACTTCTTCTTTTGCTTGCAGAGCCTATGATTTTAGTAAATCTGGTTTTGGCCCTCACACTGTTATATTGTGTGATCAGGTATTCTTCATGCCTTTTTCTCTATATTGTAATCTGGAATTTGGGATGTTAGCTATGATTTCATACTTCCCAGCGCGAAAAGGAGTATCATGTTGGCCGTTTGAAAAAATGCAAATTGGCTGATCTAAAGGTGAGCACATTTGATAGAAAGATTTGTTACTTCCTATTTAGCATTTTGTTCGACATTCTTGCATCCTGTAAATCCTTGTGTACTTCCGCTATAGGAACTTCCAAAAGGAAAATGGTTCTGCTCCGCGAATTGCAAATGGATATATTCTGCTTTGCAGAATTTGCTTAATGCTAGTGCAGAAAAGCTCGCTGATTCTTCTTTGGACATTCTAAAGAAGAAGCAAACTGAAATGACTTATGTTGATGATAATTTAATATGTATTTTTAATTTACATAATATTATTCATATATTACCTAAATAAAACTAATAAAAGAGGTTGTAGATTTAAATATTACATTGAATAAGTACTTAAAATATGTCAAGTATTTTGGTTTGAAAAGTATAACTTAAGCGTTTAAACATCTATCGATTTTAAGTTATATTACATTTCGAAATTCAAATTTAAATTTAAATCCTATTATATGTCAAAAGTTTTTTGAACTAAAGATTTAAATACAACTTAAACATGTTGTTATCATAGAAAAATGTATTATGGCTTCCAAATTATTTGTGAGAATTAGAGAAAAATTTAATATATATATATATATATATATGGTTATTCATAGGTTACACGTGGGTACCCATAGGTTACGTCAAAAGTAGAAAATAATTAGGCGGTAGATAAAATTATTTGCATTTTATTGGGTGGAAAAAATAAGGCCCATTATCTATACTTTTTTGGGTGCCTGCGAGTATGATTGATTTTTTGTCAAATCTAAATAACAAGTAGACCTGGCAAAATTAAACCCGTACCCGTGGGTACCCAAAAAATTACGGGTAATGGGCCTTATTTTTCCAACCCAAAAAATTACGGATAATTTTACCCGTACCCAATTTACCCGCCGCTTTTTGGCTTGGCCCGCGAGTACCCACAGGTTACCCGTATTTATAAATATATATTTTATTATTTTATATAATATATATATATTTACATATAAATATTTTATATTTATAACAAATTAAATTAAAAATTATATCATAAAATAAAATCCTAAATAACAAAAATTCCTTCCCAAAAACATGGATGCAACATTTTCTTCCACAAGGACAACAATGTTCGACTGATATTTAAACTTTCAATTCAAAAAACTTTTGGCATGTAATGGATTTAACTTTGAACTTTTGAATGTGATGTATTTTAAATTTGGTAGACTTTGAATATTTAAGATGTAAGTTTTAAACTACAATATTATTAATGTGCTTTAGGTATCTGTTCAATTTAATGTTTTGAAATTTGTAGTTTTTTTCATTTTTTGAGTTTTATTTAGTTAAAATTTGAGTAATATCATGTAAGTCATAAGCTGGATATTAATTTACCTCTAAATAAAAAATAAAAAAAATATTGGGTACCCACGGGTTACCCGTTATCCGTGAGGATGGGTAACGGGTCCCCTACTACGTACCCAATAAAAAATGGGTAAATTTACCCGTGGATAAATTTACCCAACCCGTTGTTACCCGTGATTGGGTTACCCACGGGTACCCAATTGCCAGGTCTTTTAACAAGGTGCATGCTATTTTATTCCTTTATTTCACTTTTCTAATTGAAATAACTTTACACAACGATCTTTATGAAATAAAACAAAACTCACCTTTGGGTGTGTAAAAATATATTATTTTGTAGTGATATTATCATTTTCCTATTGAAGTTCATAGCCATGTCTTCAATGATATGATTAAATTTTGAGATGGTATAATTTATTCATTTTTGTGTGTTTTATCAAATTTGGCATAGAATGAATCAAGGCTAGAAATTAATATATTTAATAGGGTAATGATAATGAATAGTACACCAAGGATATAATTGTCCAGCAATTTAAATTAAGTGATATCTTGAAAATAAAATAATATAACTAAAAGTTAATTTTAGTGTCAATAATAAATTTTGAATTACAAATAACAATATCAATTAATGTTAGCCAATTCATTGAATCAAATAATTGCCCATTGGCTAAAGCAGAAGTCACGCGTAAGAGATCCCTTAGATGCCTAAAGCTGAGGCAAAAAAGTGATTCTCGTTATGTGGGAATCTTAAACATCATTGAAGTAAAAAAACACTCTTCCAATCCCAAATGAAGCTCCAGGGTTCTTTGGCATCAGATAAAAGGGGATTCAGTCCTTGGTCATAACACTTAATTTGAATCCTATATTGCATTACTTATTCCATCTCTTATTCCAACTTATTGTATTTACGTCATAATATTGGTGGTTGTTCACATAGCTTCCTCTGCCTTTCGGGTCCTTGTATACATTTTTTCCTACTTATTGAAATGTATTGGTTTCGGGAGTTCAAGTGTATAAATCAAGAAATCATCCATTATTCATTCTTTGCTGCACTATTTGGTACAAGAATTTCAACAAACAAAAGGAAAAGCGAGAAATTTTTTTGGTTTACTTAATTGCAATATGGCAAGTACAGATTTGCACCAGCATGGTACCGTCTCCAATATATTCGTCTCTTTTCAATTTTATCCTTCATTAAAGTACATGAAGAGATGATCAAGTAGTATTAACGACTACATCAAGAATTACACAGCACATTCAAAGTTCTTGGCATGCATATTTATCATTTGAAGTAGGTTTCAGGTTTCTTCTTCTCTTTTTAAGCATCCATTTGAAACTTAAATAATGTTTTTATAGTTTGTGAAGGAAAATCAATTTCTTTTATTGAATGGAGCACCAGAAAGCATTCATAGTGAAAGCCCAGATTTACATAAAGAACAGCTATTAACATATGGACCTTTGCCAAAACTTTTTGCATCTTGATTACATATATTTCATGCAACCAACGAATTGATGAACTTTGAACTTTGAACTTACGAAGGAAAATTGGGGGAAAATGTCAAAACTTCTGATCTCATAGAAGTGCAGTTTACTTCATCACACAGATAAAGAGTATTGAATGAGAGCATAATATCATGTCTAAATGGTAGCACTACTGATCCAAACCAGGAAATCACAATTGCATATGCGAATACTTGAGATAGCCAAATCCTTTGATCAGTCTCAAGGTTTTTGCTTCGGTTGTTTTTTTAAAATGGAACTGAGGGCATCGGTTAAGGCAGTAGTGGAGGTAAGAGATGCTTTTAGTACTGCTAAACCCTGCCAAAAAAAAAAAAAAAAAAACAGAAATGAGAATCATCATATCATATAAACATAAAAATATTAAAGCATTGCACGTAACTTAAAACCATTATAACTCTTCCATCCCAATGTCCACCTTCCGCGCCTCAACATCAGTCAATGGAATATTCAGCCTGTTTAGAAGTGGAAAAGCTCGAGGCCGCAAAAAAAGGTGTCACTATTAAATCATCAGTTATCATAAAAGCAAAATTGCAAAATTGCTCCCGTACATATGGCTCTCTGGCAAATTAGGATTTTTTTTTTTTGAGCCACAAAATTAGCACAGCAGCTTGGCAATTTGAGGACAAATCGAACCCGATTCTCATCCGCTACCGACCCGCACCTACGCGGTGCCTGATTTGACGCCACGTGATGCTACACCACCCCAGACTCCATCTCTCTACTATGTGGCATATAGCGTGGCAACACCTCTTGCCACATCAACACATATATTATATTAGGAAAAAAAAGGAAAATTTGCACAAAAACAAGAAAAACAAAAAATAAATACCCAAAATCCAGAAAAAGATTAAAAAAAAAAAAGGTAGATAAGTCTTGAAAAAAAATTATATATTTATATATATATCCACATATATAAACATGCATATACTCTATCCCACTTGCCAAATCATCAAATTAAATACAATTAAATTTTAAAAAAATAAAAATTTCAAACATATATATCAAAATAAAATATCAAATATCCTTCAAATTTATAAGGTTTTAGTTCATATGAATGTATCATCTAAATTTTTTTTAAAAATCTAATTTGTCACTTTAGGTTGTACAATTTTAATAATTTTAAAATAGTAAACATATCTAAAAATTTAAGTAAATTTTGTAGAATTTATTTATTAATTTAAAAATAAAATAAAAATAAATAGATAAATCTTTAAAAATATTTTTATACTTATATATATCCACATATATAAACATGCAAACACATACATCACACTTGCCAAATCATCAAATTAAATACAATTAAATTCTAAAAAAAATTAAAACCTATATATCAGAATAAGATATCAAATATCCTTCAAATTTATAAGGTTTTATTTCATATGAATTTATCATCTAAAATTTTTTAAAAATCTAATTGGTCATTTTAGGTCATATAATTTTAATAAATTTAAGTTTATATATTTAATAATTTTAAAATAGTAAACATACCTAAAAATTTAAGTAAATTTTGCTGAATTTATTTATTAATTTAAAAATAAAATAAATAATAAATAATAAAAATTTAATTATGTCATATTAGCTATATAATTATGAATTACATAATAGTATTAAAATCATAAACATTCTAAAATAATTCAATTATCATAAATAAAGAATTTAAATGTAATAATAATTAAAAAAAATCCCCAGACCTCTACTGTAGCCAATCCATTGAAAGATGAAGGCAATGCTAAATGCAAATGTAGATTGATTACAACCCAACTAACCTTTCTCTCAACTAGCAACCAACTCCGCCAAATCCACAAGCACCCCACACCACCCTCCCTCCTGTGCCCCTCTACCCAAACCCCTACCAACCATGACCCTCTTTCCTCGCGCAGGGGAGGGGGGGGGACTTTCCCTCAGCTCAGTGGGAAGATCTGTCGGCCACCTGTGCGCCGTACCAAGGTTTTCAATTGTGTAATTTTACATTTTTTTTAATGCAGGTGGAATAAATTTGATTATTTGGCGAGATGGATTGCTTGGTCATATGCCACCCAGGAGAGATGATGAACTCTGGAATGATAGGGCGCCAGAAGGCATGCCACATCAGTTTGGGCCAGCAACGGATGTGAATCCGATATGATTTGTCTTTAAATTACCAAATTTCAGGAGCTACTATATCAATCTTTAAGCCCAAAAAAACAAAATCCTAAATTATGAGAAGACCACATGTATAGGACCAATTGAGTAATTTTACAATTTTTTTAATGCAGGTGGAATAAATTTGATTATTTGGCGAGATGGATTGCTTGGTCATATGCCACCCAGGAGAGATGATGAACTCTAGAATAACAGGGTGCCAGAAGGCGTGCCACATCAGTTTGGGCTGGCAACGGATGTGAATCCGATATGATTTGTCTTTAAATTACCAAATTTCAGGAGCTACTATATCAATCTTTAAGCCCAAAAAAACGAAATCCTAAATTATGAGAAGACCACATGTATGGGACCAATTTTACAATTTTGCCTATCATAAACATTCTTGGCCCCTTCACATAACTTCCATTGCCTTTAGGGTCTTTCCAACCAATACAACTTCTCTCCTCCTTCAGTGTATTTAATTTCCAAACGATAGGCCCCGCCTCATTGTATTGCTTAGTGTTATAAAGCTTAGAATTTCGGTAGTACATTGATTCTGGGATTTCTTCAGTAAGAGAGAGTTTGGTTCTTGGAAAGATACATGTGAGGAAGCTTAGAATGAAGTAGCTTAGTCTTAATATCTGGGGTCTTCAAACATCCATCAAAACTTGCTATACTTCTATACAAATTATCTACACTTCCAAGCGAAACGTGGCCATCTAAAAGGCACGGAACTGCTCCTAAGGGAATTGTGAGCAAACTAAAAAGAGAATCTACAAAATCGTCATCAGCTTGAGCAAACAATAACTTATTGTTTGATTTTTGTATCATGGCTTTTACTACCATCTTCTTTTGTATCCTACGCCCTTTGGTACCTATCTCTCTCGAACAATTTGCTGTGACAGTAGAAGTGGCAGACCCCATCTGTCTATTATTGAGAATGACGTCTGTCAACGGAGACCAAGAAAGCAATGCTCTCCTGAGTTGAAACCTACTGTCACAGTCCTTATCTCAGCCCGATTTGTATCTATAATACCAAGATTGCCGAGAGTTTCAAACATAGTCCCGGCAGTATAAGGTATCATCTGCAAATCATCGCTAATTAAGAAATTGTATCTCATGGAAAAAATTGCACAACTGTCACCAGCATCACCAGCGATTGCTGTAGTATTTGTCTCGCTCATGAATACTTCTTTGTTCATTGATTTCCCACAACTGCATCTAATGGTATGATAGTAAATGCTTATATACATAGGCCCGACAACATATTTCACAGCTGAAGTATTTGGTGGGCTCATTATCACCAACTTTAAGTTTTAATTTTCGACATTCAACTTCAAAAGAACTTCTTAGATTGAGTAACATCAGCTTACCTTCTTTTGTCCAAAAATGGTCATTATCAAGATTTTCTAATCCATTGTATAGTGTTGAAGCTTCCAAGGAAAGATGCCTGCTTCCCATAGTATTTCTTCAGCAGCCTCGCAATAGTTCCTGATGAGGGTTCGATCGGGGGATAGGGAACCGACTCAGAATATGGACAAGACTCGACCTGAAGGGTCTATATTCCTGTTTAGATAGGGAAGAATCCAGCAATTATAGTAAACATTAGGCTAGTTGAGGAGCCCTCGGCTTACGCCCTCTAATGCTCAAGTCAGTAGAAATCGACCTAAAATATCGAGCAGCGGAGTAAGGGCTTTGAGTGTATATGCGTGCGTACCTTTAGAAGGCTGCGGTGAGGGCATTTATATCCTTCTCCCTTTGAGGAAAGGTCCGAGATGCCCCTAGTATACCTAGGGGGCCTTTAGCCTTGGGCCAGGAGTAATTAGACATTTTCTTGCCTTGCATATCTCCAGCCAACTGCTCTTCCAGGTTTCGAGGACAAGATAGTACACTATAGCGGCACCTGCTGTGTCAGGAGGTGAGGGAGATGGCATGCGCCACTAATGCAGAGGCATGATGCCCGTCAGTACATTTAATATGGTGGCAGAGTACTATATTGTTCTCGACCTCGACATGGTCGATTGAGGTCGAGTAACTCCTTGGGCCTTAGGCACCTGACTGGGCTTGGCGCTGCGTCCCTGGGCTAACCTAGTCGAGTGAAGTCGATGAGGTATATGGGCCCTGGGCACCTAACTGGGCTAACTTGGTTTGGGCCTAGGCACTTGGGGCATCCCATATCATGAGTCCCCCCACTTCGCAAGGCTGAACGAGGATTCGACGAGAAGCATTGGGAAGTAGCAAATCGGTATTAGTGATAATTGACTAGGGTTTTTGAAAATTGACCAGGGTTCAGTGCATTTATTGAGCAGTTATATCGTGGCGTGCTGGGGCGACGTGGCAGTTACAGACATTGTTGCAGATGCTTAGTTTGCCATGCTTCTCTCCCTATAAATACCTATGATAAATCTGGCCATTTTTACTTTTACCACATTAGCATTTGGTCGAGCGCTTATCCAAACATCTTCGCTTCCAAGACTTTTTGAGTTTAGCCGTTGCATTCAGTAAGTGTTCCTCTGCTTCTACTTCTACTTCCTATCCTCTAATTTTCTTTAAGAATCATACTGTGATTGTATAGCTCTGAGGGTAGTCAGGGGGGGACAGTGAGGCCACCCAGTCCGATAGACATAGGTATGCTCTTGGGCGTCAAGTGAGTCATCGAGCGACGATTCCAGTTCTAGCAACTCGAGCAGCAACAGCTCAGCAGCAACCGCCAGGGGGGAGAGGGGAAGAAGATGGGCCAAGCCAAATTCCTCCCTCGCGAGGTCGACTGTTTACCCCAAGTCATTACAGTTAAAGAATATCTACCATTAACCCTAGGGACTTGAGGCGTCCCAGAGAACTGTACCATATCCCTCCTGAATATCAGCTTTTGACCCCTGGACCACCTAGTCGAATTCATCAAGCTCCTGCGGGCTGTATGATTATCGTCAATGATGCATTTAGATGTAGACTTAGGTTCCCTCAGAGTGATAGTATGGTTGGTCTGCTCAGGGGTCTTCAAGTATGTATAACACAACTTCTGTCCAACTATTTTCTACCCTTTGTAATTTTATAGTCTTGATACATTTGTTTAATCAACCCGCTAGTTTTGAAAATTCTTTCTACCTTTTTCATCTTCCCATGTCCCGCAAGTCGGGTAGCGCCAGCGAGTCGAGATTCTACCATCTCACTGCTCGACCCCACCGTAAATTCCTCGTAGCCTATTCTTCTTCGTATGGGTAGGAGTGAAAAAAGTGATACCTTTTTGTTCGAGTGGCGGGGGGTTTCAATATTTCCTGGGGCTGGTAGAGGGGGCATGTCGATATGCCGGGGAATCTTACCCCGACCTGGCCGAACACATTTGTGGGGCACCTGGTTGAGTTCGGCCCAATGAAGGCCTCTGCTTTCATTAAGGAAAGGCATTTAGTGTTGGTTGGACTGTCACCGGCCTGTTAGATTTGTCTCTGGATTATCAAATAGGTAGAGAGAGTGTGTCTTATTATTTATTATCTTTGATGTCGTGCATGAATCTTTATTTCTAATCTTTGTTAATTTTGATGTTTGGCAGATCGCGCAGAAATTATGAATAGATCATGAGCTAAAGTACTGGCTCGAGCAGAGCTGAATCAGTAGTGCCGACAGGGGACCGCTACTCACCGAGCCCCTACTACCGCTAAAGAGCCACATCAAGTGGCCGCAGCACCCACTCCGTCGCCCAATCCTTCGCCTAGTCGAGCATTAGCAACCGTAAGTGAGAGCCCCGCAAGTTAGGGCAAGAGGACCATGGTCAAGCAAAGAGGTCCTCCACCTAAGAGAACTGCAGCCAGGAAAGGAAAAGAAAAGGCAGCAGGATCGGGGCCGCTGATCGAAAATGATCTCTTCGAGGATCGAAGAAACGACGTCTTATTCACTCTGCCCAAATTCTCCTCTCCTTTGAAGGTATTGTTGGCAGGTCAGTTCTTGGCTAACCCAAAAAGGATTATGGGGCTGAACTAGGCTACGGCCCTTCGAAAGTTTACCTACCACGCCAACATGGTATGGTTTTCTATCTTCTATTCTTGTGTGTTTGCACTTTTCTCAAGCAGATGGTAATGAATTATATGTTTCAGGTCAGGCAACTGGGCTACAATTTCTATAGCCGATCCGAGCTAGCCCTGGCTGATTGGGAGCAGTTGGAAGGCAGTGGGGATGCTGAGACTTTGAAAGCTCAGCTGGAGTACTCATAGATGCAGGTCGACGAGCTAGAAAAGCAGGTCGGCCAACTCACCAAGGAGTTGGAACAGAAGGATGTGCAGGTCATCCTTGCTGTTAAAGAGAGGACCAAAATGGATGACATAGTCAAGAAGCTACAGCTAGATGTGCAGGTGGCCTATGACTCCGGCCGATCAGCAGGCCAAAATATATGTTTGGCAGAGGCCAGGGCGGAGTTCAACCGGATACCACCGCAGGCACGTCAGGAGGCCATGCAACAGTTTACGCTGAGTTTTATATTCCAAGACGCAAGTATTGTATTCTCCCTAGATGATGCTTGGAACGCCTTTGAGAAGGCCATTAAGCAAATGCAGTTTTTGGGCTACGTCCTTCAGGATGAAGACCAATCGCGAATGAGCCACGCACTCGAAGAATAGATACGTCCGAAGCCCGAGAAAGAGGGTGATGCAGAGGAGCCAGTCGTCAAGGTCAGTGAAGTGAAGGGTGCGTCGGAGGTTGAACTGACTACCGAAGAGAAAATATCGGCTGAAATTGATAGAAAACTAAAAGCAATCACCCGGGAGTTCAAGTTCGTCAGCGACCTCACCTTCGAAGTGTCAAAGGGGATAATTGATGTTGCCGACTACTTCCCAATCCTCAAGCGGTAGTTTTTACAAGATGTAGCAGGCCTTTCTCGACCAGTGACTGCAGTGGGCCTTTCTCGACCAGTGAATGCTTTCGTTGATGTGTATGTGTTTTGCAAAACATTAACTGGGGTGTTTATTGTTCTGCATATCAAAATTTTTGGATGAATGCTCACGAGTGTGGCAAGAAATTTTCATTCATGTCCTTCATCGAATAAAGGCTATGCTTTTTCAAATTTATTCTTTACTCTTGTTGAGCAAGTTGTAATTAATCCGCTAGCATAATAGCTAGTCTTTAAGTTTGAAATGATCTTAATGATTGTACAGCAGGTTTATCACCATCGAAATTGTAATTAACAATTTTAAGTAACTCAGGACATAGGCCTCGACTTCACAATGTAAAGGGTTGTTTCTCCAACTACGAGGTTAGCTGCTTGGTCATGGCACAAGGGCCTCAACTTGGTAGCGCGAAGCCAATTTTGCCGACTTTAGGATTGACTATTTGCTCTTCGCGCAAAGGCCTTGACTTGGCGGCAGAAAGCCTTTTGTCGACTGCGAGGTCAACTATTTGGTCTCGGCACAAAGGCCTCGACTTAGGGGCACAAAGCTTTCTGTCGACTATAGGGTCGACTATTTGGTCTCGACGCAAAGGCCTCAACTTGGCAGCGTAAAGCCTTTTGTCGACTATTTGGTCTCAGCGCAAAGGCCTCAACTTGGCAGCGCAAAGCTTTTTATCTACTGCAAAGCTGACTATTTGTTCTCGGTGCAAAGGCCTCAACTTGGCGGCGCAAATCTTTTTGTCGACTGCGGGGTTTACCATTTGAAAAAGACTCAGTCTGTTTCATGCTGTTTGAGCGTATCATAATTTCATTTCATTGGGGGATACAAAGGTCGTCAATGACCCATTACACAAAAAAAAATTTCAAGTTTACTGCATTCTAAGGTCGAGATAGCTCGCGGCCTAATGCATCGGCTAGTTGGTAAGTGTTGTTTTTTTGACACCTTAATCACTAAATACAGTCCCTCCTACTCTGGGTCGAGTTTTCCTATATTCTTAGATACTTCTACCTTCTTGAGAATGAGGTCGCCCACCATGAAGCTCCGGGGTCGCACTGTTTTGTTATAGCGGTCTGCTATCTTAGAGCAATATCACTGCATTATGATGTAAGTTGTATGGCACTGCTCATTGATAGGGATTAGATCCAATATCTTCTCCAATGTATTTGTTATCGGATTATAGTGGATCACCCTCGTTGTACGTTAAACCAATTCTGACGGAATTATTGTCTCGAATCCATAGACTAGGCTATACGGGCTGTAGCCCGTGGCTGTTCGAGGCATCGTCCTGTATGCCCAAAGCACACCAGGGAGGTCGTCTGCCCAACTAGCCCCAGTCCCCACTATTCGACTCTTGATATGGTCGAGGACGGTTTTATTGGTGACCTCGATCTGTCCATTAGCCTGCGGATTTCCCACCGAAGTGAAGTGTTGGATGATCCCTAAGGTCTCATACTATTTTCTCATATTTTTGCTTTGAAATTGGGTGCCGTTATCCAAAATTAAGACCTTAGGCAATCCAAATCGACATATTATATTCTTTCAAATGAAACTTTTAATGGCTACGTCGATGATCTTCGGGACTACCTCAGCTTCCACCCATTTAGTAAAGTACTCAACGGCCACTATAATGAACTTGTGCTGGCCAGAAGTCTTCAGGAGCGATCCCACTATGTCAATCCCCTACTGGTCGAATGGCCAAGTGATGTTAATATTAATCATCGGTGCAGCCGGCTGATGCTGAATGTTTGAGTGGATCTAACACGATGAGCATTTTTAGCAAAGTCGATGGAGTCTCTCAGCAACGTCGACCAGAAATACCCATAACTGGTGACCTTGTGTGCCAGGGACCGGCCACCCGAGTGGTTTCGACAGATGCCGGCATATATCTCCTGTAATATGTTGTTTGCTTCATTAGGTTCTAGACATCTCAGTGGAGGTCCTGCTATCGACCTCCGATACAGCTGGCTATGCTCGTCTAGCGCGTACTTGGCTGCTAACCCCTGAGTCTATGGGCCTTTTTATCGTCGTCGGGTAAGGTACCTTGACTTAGGTAAAGTTTGATTGGATCCTGTCAAGATAGGTTGTTTCCTCGACGCACCCAATGAGGCCCTGATCGGTGGTGGTGACACATGCCTTGTCCACCACCAAAAAGGTTATTATTCTTTCTCTGGAACCCTTTGTCGAGCTAGCTAGCTTCAAGAGTGCATTTGCTTATTTATTTTCTAATTGGGGGACTTCGCTCAGCGAAAAGCTTCTGAATATGTGTTTCAATTAGTTCACTTCTGCCAAATATTATGCCATTTTGAGTTCCTTCGTCTCAAAGTTTCCTTCGAGCCATTCTACAACCAATTGAGAGTTAGTGAATGCTGCCAGCTGCTCGACGCCGCGGGTTGTGGCCCTGTGCATTACTGTGATGAGAGCCTCATATTCTGCCTCATTATTAGTGATCGAGAAATTGAGTTTTATCGTGAAGTCATATTCCTCGGCAAGCATGGATCGGAGGGATATACCTACCCCACCTCCGGATGAGGTTGTGGACCCATGGACATGTAAGGTCCACATGGAGGTGTTTTCAACAATCTGCATTGACAGGTTGAGCCGTTCGACGATGAAGTTAGCCAGTACCTATGCCTTAATGGCGGTCTATGGTTGTAATGTGAAGTTGAATTCCCTAAGCTCGATGCCTCATTTGGTAAGCTGACCTGAAGTATCTGGCTTCGATAACACCTGCTTTAGCGACTGATTTGTCAATACCAAAATTATGTGCGATTGAAAGTAAGGTTGTAGCTTCCTGGCTGACATGACAAGGGCTAAAGCAAACTTCTCGATCTCCAAATAATTGGGCTCGGGCCCTAGAGAGCCTTAATGCAACAATATACCGAACGGGGAATGCCTTCTCTTGTCGTTGTCAATACCGAACTAATCGAGGCCAAGGAGACTGCTAAGTATAGTTGTAGCAATTCTCCTAGTTCGAGTTCGGCGAGCATATGTGGCGAAGTCAACTATTGCTTGAGCTCTAGCAAAACTTGATCGCACTGTTGATCCCACTTGAATCCAGAATTTTTTGTGTTTCTGAGGATTTTGAAGAAATGTAGGCTCTTGTCAGCTAGTATGGCTATAAATCTGCCCATGGCTATAACTCTGCCAACCAGACACTGGACTTTACGAACTGTGCAATGTGGGATGACGTCCAGAATTGCTTGGATCTTCTACGAGTTGGCTTCGATCCCCCTCTGATTGACCATATAATCGAGGAATTTTTCATCTCAGACACCGAAGGTGCACTTGCCAGGATTGAGCTTCATACCGAAAGCTCTCAATATTGCAAAGGTGTCGCTGAGGTCGACTAGATGGTTGTCTGCTTTTTCAATTTCTATAATCATATCGTCCACATAGACTTTCATCGACTTCCCAATCTCATTTTTGAACATGAAATTGACTAATCTCTAGTGTATTACCCCTACATTTTTAAGTCCAAAGGGCATAACTAGGAAGCAATATACTCCATTGGGGACAACAAAAGAGGTTTTGTTGCTGTGCTCAAGTACCATAAATATTTGGTAATAACCTTGGAATGCATCCATCATGCTAAGCAACTCACAACCAGTAGTAGAACCAACTAATAAATCTATACGAGGCAAGGGCAAGCTTTATTTAAATCAGTAAAGTCATTACGCATTCTCCATTTTCCCTTATTCTTGGGGACAAGTACAATATTACAAAGCCAAGAGAGGTACTAGATTTCTATAATATATCCTACTTCCAAAAGCTTGCTAACCTTCTCCTCGATGATTTGGGTCCTCTCAACATTGAAAGTTCTTTTCTTATGCCGCACTGGTTTGTGGGCTGAGTTCACATTGAGTCGATGGAAAATGATGTTGGGGTCGATGTCCTGAAGATCCGCAGCTTTCCATGCAAAAATATTAATGTTGTATTGGAGAAAATCTACCATAAGGCACTCTAATAGATCTTCCAGATCGTTTCCAATCTTGGTGGTTTTGTCAGGGTTTCCAGGCTCGAGCTCGATTGTTTTGAATTCTCCAACAGGCTCGACCCTAGTATCTTCCAGCTTACTCTTCTTCAATGCAGGTCCCTCTTTGGGTTTCTCTACTGGGGCGTCCCCTAAGGTCTTCAATGCAGGCCGTTTCTTCTGCTTGCTGGAGTCGACAAAAATAGTGTAACAGCACCAAGCATCCATAAGGTTGCATAAAAGCTCACCCACTTCGATTGGGGTCGGGAACTTTATCTTCATGTGGTAAGTGGATACAATGGCTCTAAAGTCATTGAGAGCTGGTCGACCTATGATAACATTTTATGCAAAGAAGGCGTCGACCACCAGCTAGTTGATCATCAATGTTCGGCTATGTTAGCCTTGCCCAAATGTGGTGGAAAGATTGACGGATCCTTCTAGGATGATCTCAGATCCACCAAATCCGACCAAGGGTGACCTGACTAGATCAAACTTCAACTTTTTCAATTTCATTCTATTCAGGGTCGATAAGAATATGATATTCATAAAACTTCCATTATCGACTAGTACCTTCCTGACCTCGAAGTTAGCTATTTCAAGGGCAACCACTATCGGGCAATCTATCTTATGGTCGACTCCTCTGTTCTCTATGTAGTCCAGGTCTGCATCAGTGAAAGAGATTGGTTCAGTGTTAGTTGTCAGTTGAAAAACTACCTCGACCTTGGACAGTTTGGTCAAGTCGAGTTATCTTTGCATTTGCTTTCTTGCATTTAGAGAATCTCCTCTCGTAGGTCCCCCCACAATCATGTCAATGATTCCCCGATAGGCAGGTTGGGTTCTTGGGCAGGTCGTTTTCTCTTGTCTTCTCTCCTCGGGCTAACCGACCTTTCTCTTCGAGGAGTTCGATCGGCCTTGCCCTCCTCTCTTCTGGCTTACTCTTCGATGAACTTTTTCAAGTGGCCTTGTCTGATCAATCTCTCAATTTTATCCTTCAAGTTAAAACACTTCTCAGTATCGTGCCCTTTCTGCTTATGAAAATGGCAGTACTTCTTCGACTTCTTCATGGCCTCGATTTTTGTGATTTTTTGGGGCTTCTTAAGTAGGTTATCATGTTGGATAGTGAACAACACTTCTTTCCTCGGTATGTTTAGTGGAGTATATTTATGGAAGCGCTTTATCGGGGACAGCGCCCCTATTTGATTTGTCGATCATCTTTCTCTTTACCTTTCTTTTTGTCGACCTCCATGCTGCCATATTTCATTTTGTTCATCTCCTCCTGGATCATATACCTCTCTGCAAGGTCGATGAGCTCCTCCATTGTCTTGAGCTGCTTGCGCACCAAAGCATTGGCGCATTCTTTGT
Organism: Jacaranda mimosifolia; assembly: GCA_018894105.1. Lineage (NCBI taxonomy): Eukaryota > Viridiplantae > Streptophyta > Magnoliopsida > Lamiales > Bignoniaceae > Jacaranda > Jacaranda mimosifolia. Next base: position 1,893,605 of record CM032118.1, on the reverse strand, counting down.
GCCTCAAACCTAAGAAAAGTACGTCGACCAAGAACTCAATCCTTAGGCTGTCGATCTTCAAAACTTCTGTATAAAATCTGGTGAAAAAATCCCGAAGGGATTCTCCTTCCGCTTGTTTCACAATATACAAGTGGGCATGGGGGAGTTTTGCTTTCCTTCTGCTCGCAAATTGGTGCAAAAACTTATCACACAACTAATCATAAGAAAAGATGGATGCTGGTTCCAGCTTCACAAACTAATCCAGGGCCACTCCTTGAAACGTGGTCACCAGCATCTTTGCATTGATGTATTTGTTATGCCCATACAGCTGCATCATGTGTTCAAACTGCAGCAGGTGCTCGTTCGGCTCTATGGAGCCATTATACCTCGGGAGTCTGATTGGGATCTTTGCATCGACGGCGATGTGCTCGTCAATGATCTCTTAGATGAATGGAAAATCTTGCTCCCTTCTGAACCTCTATGGCCCATCTGGATGAAGAGCTCTGTACGCGTTCCACTTTGAGATCTCCTCCAGGCGCCTGATTAGTTGTTGCACCTGGTGGGATACCTCCTCCTATTCTTGCTGATCTGCTTGAGCTGCATTTCTGCCTGGCCTGAATCTGGAGCGTTCGATCTTATCGCGCTGTGGGGCTCGAAGGGGCCGAACGTCATGGTCAATGGAGTCTGCTACCTCCTCTCTTGGCGGGGAACGGGCTACTTCCCTGGGAAAGCGTCCAGGGCTCAATCCCCCCCTTGACTGGTGTCTTAGCGACTCCAATCCCTGGGAGTGCTCTTCTGGCCGTACCCTTTCTGGAACCGCAGGCTGGTTGTGGCACTAACTGCCGGCTCCAGCTGCACGACATGTCTGTTTAATGCGGTCGAGAGCTGAGCCAAAATCTGCACGAATATCTACTTACTGATGAGCTGCATTAACTTGGGTATTGTTAGTGTGACCATGGGCTCAGGCTGAGCACTAAACCCTTGGGCATTTGGCTCTGGGTTCTGTTGAAGGGGAGGGGAGCTGGACCTGCTGTTTTCTTCTCTCCCAGATGGAGGTCACCTAATGTTTACCATTTTCGACAGAGGATTCAAGTTTTTCCACAGACGATGCCAAATGATGAGGTTTTGATCAGGGGATAAAGGTCTACATTCCTACTTGGATAGGGAAGAATCCTACAATCACAGTAAACATTAGGCTATCTGAGGAGCCGTCGGCTTAAACCCTCCGATGCTCAAGTCAGTAGAAATCGACCTCAAATATCGAGCAATGGAGTAAGGGCTTTGAGTGTATATGAGTGCGTGCCTTTAGAAGGCTACGGTGAGGGTATTTATATTCTTCTCCCTTCTTAGAAAGGTCTGAAATGCCCTTGGTATACCCAAGGGGCCTTTAGCCTTGGGCCATGAGTAATTAGTCATTTCTTTGCCTTGCATATCTCCAGTTAACTACCCTTCTAGGTTTCAAGGACAAGATAGTACACTATAGAGGCGCATGCTGTGTCAGGCGGTGAGGGGGATGGCATGCGTCATTAATGCGGAGGCATGATGGCCGTCAGTGCATTTAATGCGGTAGAAAAGTATTGTACTGTTCTCGACCTCCGACTCCACCTCGACATGGTCGACTGAGGTCGAGGAATTTCCTAGGCCTCGGGCACCTGACTGGGCCTGGCGCTGCATCTCTAGGCTAACTTAGTCAAGTGAAGTCAATGAGGTATATGGGTCCTGGGCACCTGACTGGGCTAACTTGGCTTGGGCTTAGGTACTTAGGCCGTCCCATATCAGCTCCCAATGTTAACATAAGGAAGCTTATCAAAACATCAACAAAATCACTATGGACATCTGCAAAACGTACCCTAATTTTCTCTTTATTTATCATAACACTCAAAGGGAACTTAACTTCCTCTGCTGCAGCCATCCTTTGTGATCGTAAAAGCGAAATACTTCAGAAGATTGAATTATAAATTTTCTGCAGACTGCCTTTTTATAAGGCCAGAAATCAAGCAAGAAGCCAAGAATCTGTCCCGGGACTCCATGAGTCTCAAAGACTATAAGACCGAGCATCTGGTTTAATAGAAAACTGATAATGAAAATTTTCTGATTCTCACGATATTAATTTCAGAGGAGTTAATTCTTAGGAATTAATACATTGTTCCAAGCCTATATGACTGATGTTCCAGTTCTTTGGCATCAGATAAAGGGCTTTTCAGCTCTCGATCATAGACATAGGTGGTTATTTACATAGCTTGCCTTGCCTTTCCGGTCCTTATATAATTTCCTACATATTGAAATGTATCTGTCTGGGGCGTTCAAGTGTATTAATCAAAAAATTATCCATTAGTTCTTATATGCACTGTTTGGTACAGGAATTTTGGCAAACAAAAGGAAAAAGAAATTTTTTTTGCAGGTTTAGTTGTTTGCAATATAGCAAGTAAAAATATGTATCAGCACAGTTATTGTATCGTCCCTCATCGCCCTAGTCAAGTTTACTATGCTTTTGTACAAATTGTCAACAATCATAATACAAACTCCTCCTATGGGAATGATGAGCAAATTAAAAGAACATATGTAATATCCTTTGTTAGCTCGAGCAAGAAACAAACATTTTGGTAGCCTTTTGTAGTAAGAGTTTTGAGGTCATCTTCTTAGAGTTAGGGTTGCCTTGAGTAAACCCACAATCTGCTCCAAGAAAATAGCATACAAATGAAAATTAGCCAACAGGTTGAAATAACAGAGGGGTTGCAGTTGCCTTCTTCATGTGTAATTATTGAAGGATATGATTTTTGTTTTCTTTTTTATGGAGAGAACAAGTCATGTTACATTCATCCTTGCAAAGACATGACAATATCAACCAATCCCATAAATGAATTCTTGATCAGGGCATTTTTACTTTAATTCAAACGACAAATGTTAGTGTTATGTAGAAGAAAATGTAGAATACAAAATATTGTAATCTCTAGGAAACCCAACTCCAGGAACCATAAACGGAGTTGATGCCAGACTGATTTCAATTCTCATAAAATCCATTCACTTTTACAATCCATTCTTTTCCTAAGAGACCCTTTTTAACAGTTATTTAAAATACTTCCTTTGAAGGTGAATGGGACAGCAGAGACAACTCCCCTTCTTCCCTCCTTTTTCCCCAAACAAACTGGTTTTTAAGTTCGATAAGTTGGGAAATAAAGAAGTAACATCAGACTGACTTTTACGGCTTCGGCTGTTTGCTTAAGATGGAATTGAGGCCATTGCTCAAAGCATGAGCCGACGTAAGAGATGCCTTTAGTATGCTCAGACCCTGCAGCAAACGAATGAGTTTCATGAAAGATCGTTACCATCTGGAAATATGGCATAAAAGTTGAATCATTACCTCTTCTAAACCAATCTCAAACTCCAGTTGTTTGACGTCACACAACTCGATTTTCATCCCACTAATAATGGAAAGACTTGATGACACACTCATAGGTGTAACAGTTAAATCATCGGTTACCATATATAGTCCAGGTCCCTTAACATAACTTCCCTGCTGGCCTTTTGGGTCAATAATACGAACATACAGGCTGCTGAGTGGAATTTTTTGTTCACTTAGTGGAATAATTTGGTTCTTGGAAAGATACATAGGAGGAAGCTGCGGGTTGAATAGATTGTTTTCTGTAGTCCTCAGGTACTTGCTCAAATTGGCTGAGCTTTTGTACAAATTATCTATGTTTTCAAGACAACTGTTACTATGCAAAAGCCTTTCGACTCCTCCTAAGGGGATGGTGACGAAACTGAAAAGAAAATCGATGAAATCTTCCCCTGCTTGAGCAAACAAGAACTTATTGGTAGATTTTTGTACTATTACTTTCAAAATCATCTTCTCCTTAGTTTTAGAAGTTTCTTTCTTCTGAATCCGATTCACTAGAACACCTGGTTCGGATTTTGTCACGGCGGAGCCGGTCTTCTGTCTTTTGTGGAGAATGAGGTCAGTTAGCGGAGTCCCCGAAAATAACGATCCGTTGAGCAAATCCACAATCTGATGCAAACAAATTGAAACTAAAAAAATCCAAGGCATCTTATAAAGATTATTATTAAGACATAAATTAAACAAAACTCACCTCATTGAATCCAACAGTCACAGTTGTTTGCTCAGTCCCATCTATGTCCGTGATGCCAAGATTGTTGAGAGTCTGAATGAAGGATGCAGCATCATTAGGCAGCAGCATCCTCATATCATGGCTGATTAGGAAAGAAACTTTTTTTATGGTAAAAGCGTTATCACCATCAGCAGCTTTAGTCTTTGCCTTTTCAGTGCAAACCTCTATGTTCATTGTCTTCCCACAATCGGGGCATCTACCAGTATCATAATACATGCAAACATTTGAGTACGCGGAATTGCAACAAGTGCTGCCATATGTGACCTTATTGAGGTCTTTACATGAGAACTGCTTAGCGGGACGAGTCTCATCGAGATTGAGTTTCAGTTTACGGCATTCCGCTTCGAAAGAATTTCTTGGATTGAGCAGCATCAGCTTACCCGCCTTTGTCCAGAAATGGACATCATCAAGATTTGCTAAACCTTTGTACAAAGTGGTTAAGCTTCCAAAGACAGGTGCCTCATCTCCGTAGTGCTTCTTCAGCAGTCTCACAATAGTTCCCAATGGCAGCGTCAGAAAGCTTAACAAAACGTCTGCAAAATGGCTATCAACTTGTGCAAATACTACCTTAGTCTTCTCTTTGTTCATCATAACTTTCAAAGAAAACTCAACTTCCACTGCATCAAACATCCTCTCTTGGTTGTACAAGTTTAGAACACTTTCAGACAGATGATGATGAGATTTTCTTATGATATGAATTGTATTATTGGATAGTTATCGTCAATGTAGAAAGATTAAAGGATATATCATTAAAACTTTTGGAGGCAAGTTATCTTGTATTATAATATTGCTTGACTCTTGACTTAACCATGAAGAAAGAAAAAATATCAAAGAAAGAAATTAGGAAGCACACTGGAACAATCCCACAAATCAATCAAGAGATCTTTGGTGTTGAGTAAGCAAGGACAAGGCCTTTGAGCAAGGATTGGTGGCGACAAAGTGGTAAAGAAATATGGGGGGACATGAGTTGATTTTGTTTTTTGCTATGATTGAAGGGTTGAACTAAAGTCATGTAATGAATGAATTGGAATCTTTCTTGGATGTATGAATGAGCTTTATGTGATCACATTAATTTTTTCCTCCAAAGCAAACTAAAGGCAGGTTTTGCTTTTTGAAAAAGAAAAAGAATGAAGTAGTAATGACAACATTGTTTCCTCCATTTATATTATATTGGAACATTTGTGTTCTAAACTTAATTGAAAAAAGGTATTATTTTCTAAAAGTTATTGATATTTCAGTGAAATATCTCTAGAAAGATAGTTCTCTAATTGAGTTCGACTTATTTAATTTCAATCATGAATGTTTTTGAAATAAACATTATACAAATAGATATTCCTTCTGCTAATTCAAATTAAATGTGATATGGAAGTGTCTATTTCCAACATCATATCCATCCATGCTCGTCATTCATGAAAATTAACAATTTTAGCTCCTTATCAAGGTTACAAGTTATTACATGTTAAAAGTTAATATTCGTGATTGATGGACATATGTATAATTATATATTCTATTGGCATTGTATGGTTATCAATATTATGGGTAGTATATGATTTTTCCTATTGTTTTTGTTGTATAATTACTTGTGTTATTTGTATTGTAATATATATATGAACTCTTATGTTTGCGATATGAGATTTGCAAACATCAGCTTAGCCTCTTTTGTCCAGAAATGGACGTTATCAAGATTTGCTAAACCTTTGTACAAAGTTGATGAGCTTCCAAAGACTGGTGCCTCATCTCCACAGTGCTTCTCCAGAAGTCTCACAATTGTCCCCACTAGCAACGTCAGGAAGCTTAACAAATTTCTGCAAAGGAACTATCAACTTCTGCAAAAAGCACCTTTGTTTTCTCTTTATTTATCATAACCCTCAAAGAGCACTTAACTTTGTGATCAGCTGCAGCCATCCTCTTCGATTGTAAAAATGAAAATATTTCAGATTGAAACCAAAATGATAGAATGTTATAAATTTTCTGCAGCCACCCTTTTTATATGGCCAAAGGTTGACCAAGAATCCTGTCTTAACAAATTCCAGTTTTCCAGGGTCCCAATAGGTGAAGGCCTTCCATCTGTCCCTTTATACAAGACCAAAAAGTTAACCAAGAATCTGTCCCCGTCAAATTGCCAGAACTTCAAGGGTCTCTATGGGTGAAGACGTTCCAACTCCTCAGAATAGGGTTCAACAAATGTATGAGAGCTGATTCTTGGAAAAGAAACACATTACATTAAGAGGGTGCTTGACTAAACTTATTTATAAGGTCATATAAGCTTCTATATTTAATAATATATTTTTGGAGCTTATAAGATAGTTTTATCTTTTTATAAAAATAAATTCTTAAAGTATTTGGATAAAATAAGATCTTAAAGCTCATAAGATGTTAGTAATGATAATTTTGTAATTAATATAACTGAAATCAAGAGAACTTCTTAAGTTCTTAAAAATAAGTGAAGAACTTTGAGTTTATAATCTCTTAACATCTTATTTTTAAGAACTTATAAGTTCTTTTTTAAAAAAATTACCGAACACTTTTTGACATTTTATGAGCTCTCAAACAACTTATAAGATGTTTTAAGGAACTTATAAACTCATCCAAACACCATCTGAATTTGATTTTAAAGAGGCTGATTCTTAGGAATCATAATTCTTGGATAATACTATACCACTTCCTATATTTTTAAAAAAAATTTCCCTTGTTTCCCTGGAATAAGACGGTCGTAAGAGAGGAATCCTCTTTCATCTGCCTTTGTACACTAGGTGAGAATGATACCTTGTAAAAATTCCAAATTGGGTTTTGAAAAAGAAAAACATTATTAACTCATAGACATAAACATACACACATGTGTGTGTGTGCGTGATAGAGATTGAGGTGAATTTTGTTGTCATTTGGATCTTAAGGTAGCTGTTATTTCATAGAAATATTAAATATCAATCAATATTAATTCACCAGGTCATATCAAGTTGTTGCGGTAGTATTTTGGATCATGATGATTTATTTTTACCCTATTGTACAACGTATATGATTCACAACTAAGTGCTTTAAGAAAATATTTTTTACATTTAACATGCATTTATAAAATAGAATAAGAACGCCAACTGATTGAAAGTTTTCGGCTAAAATGAAATAAGGGCAAATATTATTTCCAACAGTGGACAAGAGCATGTTTCTTTGGTACACAAACTCTAATCTGTCTTACACAGAGTACTACAGAAGGTGAAAGTCATACAGAGTATGTCAAACACAACATAGAGTTCAAGAGAGCTGCAAATGATAAGTTCAAGATTTGAGTAGAAACTAGAGAAGTATTACACTCAAGCAACTTTTGCAAACCCAACCTGCATGTTCCCATAGTCAAACACGGTGTAATACTTGTTGGAAATTGGTCTTCTTTGACCAAATTTTAAATATGCTCAAAGTATTAATTTCTAAGAAATTGGTGATCATTGTAAACAATGATGTGATTAATTGGCCAAAACTAATTTCAAGTGAATGAGAAATTAATGGTCAAGGTGAGCTACTTAATAGTTGACCAGTTAGAATGAGCCAAAGGAATAGAAAGAGTGAAACTCTACCCCACATTGTAAAAATAGTAAAAGGAGGACTTGAATATATATCTCAAGTGAGAAATAAGAGATGGGCACATTGGGGGTACTATAAGTGTTTGGAAGGAAAATGACCTACATAGCAGTGGGCACATTGGGGGTGCAAGCACGCCACCGCCGCCCTCTCGTTCGCAGGACGGGCTTGGGCTTGTCTTGGCATGGCATGGCATGGGCTTGGGCTTAGGTTAAATTGGGCCTTCAGTCTAATGTTAACTTTTGGACTAAATTTGGTCCAGCAAGAAATGACATTCAAACATCTGAAATTAATTTCACCTTATCCAAAAAATGAGTGAAATTAATTTTCAGCACATCTTTCTGAAAATTGGATAACAACACAATAAATTCTCCAGCGGATGTATTTGGAGTGCACACATCTTCGGCAAATGAATTTGGATTACGTCCTTCCAACTCCTTGCATTAATGATAGCTGCTTTGGAAATTCACAACAACATTGATGACCACCTTTTCGGCTGCTACTTTGGCACTGTAAATATTTCAGTCCCACATTGAATCAAGTAAAGTAATCATACAGTAAGCATAGTCTATTCACAACATTAGTCTACATAAGTCCATATAGAGAGTTCAGTACGTTAAAAGTTCGAGAGACCAGGGGTTTATAGTGCTGCTACCATCTGAATTAGCCGTTGTATCTAGGGAGATGATAGCTAGTTGTAGTTAGAACTAGTGCGGGGCTAATTCATCTTAAAGATAATGAGCTCCACTCTCACCTCGACTACTTGATTCTCAGCTAATCACAAAATTTCCACACACTACACAAATAATTTTAAGATGAATTAGTATTCTGTGATCGTAGCATCAAATCAAATTGTTGTGCCGCCTACTGCTACGGTTGCTTCAATCACTACTCTGGTTCCTGTATCTATTCCTACTCATTGAGAAAGACCAGGAAAGGTCACTAGATCGAACTTCAAGACGTAAGTGTTGTTTTACCTAATGACATTACGCATTGACAGATTTCTGAATAAAGATGCACTTGCCATACCCAAAGACGACACTGATGTCCAAAAGTGGGCAGCTTTAGATGCTTGGAATCAAAGTGATTTCCTGTGCCAGAATTACAGTTTAAATAGACTAACTGACTCACTGTATAATGTTACAGCCCGATTAAGATGGCTAAAGAGCTATGAGGTCACTTGATAAGAACTATTAGGCAGACGATGCTGGTTTGATGAAATTTGTGGTGGCCAAATTTTTGGACTGCAAGATGATGGATTTGAAATCTGTCATGAGTCAAGTCCAAGAACTATAGATCATTCTACTTGAAATTCATGCTAAAAACATGAGTGTAAAGGAATCCTTTCAAGTTGCTACAATCATTAAGAAGCTCCTGCCATCATGGAAGGATTTCAAGAACTATCTCAAACACAAAAGAAATGAGATAGGTCTGGAAAATTGATTGTTCGACTGAAAAGAAAAGAGGACAATTCGATCTCTGATATAAAGATAAGTGAAATAAAAATGGAGACTAAAACTAATTTGGTCGAATCAAGTTCAAATGCAAGCAAGAAAATGAAGCGTCAAGGGGCCAATCAAAATAACAAAGGCAAGAAACTTATAAGGTTTCAAGGAAATTGCTATAACTGTGGAAAGCCAAGCCACAAGGCCAAAGATTATCGACTTCCTAAAAAGAACAAATCAGATCAAGCCCATATAACTGAGGAAGGGTCCGTACTACTGGATTGGTCTGAACTGGACCTTTCAGCAATAGTTTTTGAGGCTAACATTGTGGATAATCCGATAGAGTGGTGGATTGACATTGGTGCCACTCGGCATATCTGTTCTGAAAAATCTATGTTTTCAACCTACACTCCTATCACTAGAAAGAAAATGCATATGGGAAATTATGCAACTTCCAACATTGTTGGAATAGAAAATGTTGGCTTGATGATGACTCTAGTAAGGAGTTGATGCTGAATAAAGCTCTTCATGTGCCAGACATATGCAAAAACGTAATGTTGGGGTCCTTGTTAGTAATTGAAAGACGGTTTCAAATTTGTATTCAAGTCTAATGGATTTGTGCTTTCAAAGAATGGCAATGGCCTATTCTTAGGTAGAGGTTTTGTGCAAAATGGGTCATTCAAATTTGAGGCAAAAGCTATACTCAACCTTATTTAAGTGAATAAAAGTAACGTCTTTAGAATAAATACTGTGTCAAGTAGAGGTGGAAAAGAAAAAGTATTTCATTACTTTTATTGCAAATATGGGGCTGCTTGGCCAAAGTGGAAGTGCCTAAGCTAAGGCAGCATGTAAACTAATAAAAGTCATCACATCAAACGATAACACGATACCATAAGGCAATTAATCTCAAATAGGGTAATTTCACTTGAATATGTGAAATCCAAGGAAAACTTAGCAGATTCATTAACAAAAGGCCTGCCCAGAGATCAAGTAAAATGCTAGTAGAAAGAAATGGTACTAAAACCCATAAGTTTAAGAACCGACATAGCAAACACCCAACCATGATAATTGGAGATCCTAAGAACTTGGTTCAATAGTACAATGCAGTTATGAAGATTCATGTGAGCACTTCAGCCTATTCCTATGACATGAAAGTGCTACCTGTTGAATGGGTATCAGGTTAAGTTTTGACTCTTAATGATTCCCAAAGCCAAAATAGCGGAGTATGGCAAGATACTCTTTGTGGGAAATCACCTATGTAAGTGTGAAAATGGGTCGTTTCATCGTAAACACTTATGAATCCAAGATCGATGTCCATGGCCAAAATGGACACAACCAAAAAGAACTAATAAGTGTAAGGATAGCTATTATGAGTATTGTTATCTTAGTTTACACCAACGGCTAAACAATTCAAGATACCATGTTAACCGATTAGCCAAGTAAGCCTGATAGTGCTTCACTAAGAAAGGTTCAAAGCCACTAGCTACCTATCCTGATGCAATAGTTGTTTCCCTAAACTCTCTCGTGTCTGCATAAGCATCTGCATCATCAATCGTGTTAATTTCCATTCATGTGGGAGATTGTTGGAAATTAGTCTTCTTTGACCAAATTTTAAATATGCTCAATTTCTAAGAAATTGGTTATCGTCATAAATGATGATGTGATTAATTGGTCAAAACCAATTTTAGGTGAATGAGAAATTAATGATCAAAGTAAGCTCCTTGAAAGTTGACCAATTAGAATGAGCCAAAGGAACTGGATGAGTGAAACTCTACCCCACGTTGTGAAAATAGTAAAAGGTGAACTTGAATATATATCCCAAGTGTGGAGACAAGAGATGGGCCCTTAGGGTACCATAAGTATTTGGAGGGGAATGACCTACATGACAATAGGTTCAATCCAATCCCCGCGCACTGCCGCTGCCTCCACTGCCGTAGCCGTCCGCTCTCCCGTTCGGCCAGATGGGCTTGGGCTTGGCTTTGTCTTGGCTTGGCGTGGCATGGGCTTGGGCTTGGGCTTGGGTTAAATTAGACCATCAATCTAATGTTAACTTTTGGACTAAATATGGCCTAGCAATAACAGACCTTCGAACTTCTGAAACTAATTTCAGCTTATCCAGAAAACGAGTGAAATTAATTTTCAGCATATCTTTCTGGAAATTGGATAACAAAATAATAAATCCTCCGGCGGATGTATTTTAGACTGCACGTATCTCCAACAAATGAATTTGGACTGCATCCTTCCAACTCCCTACATTAATGATAGCTGCTTTAGAAATTCACAGCAACATTGATAACCACCTTTTCAGCTGCTACTTCAACACTATAAATATTTTAGTCCCACTTGAGTCAAGTAAAGTAATCATACAGTAATCACAGTCTATTCACAACATTGTTCTGCATAAGTCCATACAAATATTTTAATACGTTAAAAGTTCGAGAGACCAAGCGGTTCATAGTGTTGCTATTTTCTAAATTAGTCATTGTATCTTGAGAGATGATAGGCAATTGTCGTTAGCACCAAGGGGCTAATTCATCTTAAAGATAGAGAGCTCCACTCTCGTCTCAACTAATTGATTCTCAACTGATCACAGAAATTCCACACACCACACCAACAATACTGCCCTATGAAAACATCCCCCAAGATCCTGCATCATGCACACAACCACAGCAGAAATAAGCCGAGATATTTTGATAGGAAATTTGTTGCCAAAGCATAAGATTGGATCGACTGATATATGTGCACAGATAAGGAATAAAAAGGTTGTATTATTGGCTAAATTTATGTGGGAATGATTCTTGTTTGATTTAGGTGAGAAATGGTTAATAGCTGTTAACTGGCATTTCTATTAATAGAGATTGAGAGAAAGGAAGATTACCATAGAGTGCTGTGAGGTGGGGGCACGTCTAAGGCTGTGAATCCACTAATGCACTGAGCTACATTACCCTCGCCGACTTGAAGGATTTACTGATCTAGCAACAGCAACCATAAAACAAAAGGAAATTATATTTATGTAGAAAAAATGGACTTTTTATGCAACAAATGAACTCAATAAAAGTAGAGAAATAGAAGAAATGAGGAGCAGAATCACAGTATGATAACAATCATTGAAATAGGATCAACAAAAACCACAAATAGAAAAAGAAAAGGAAAAAAAATTGAAATTATGCTCTGTCCAATGAATCAAAGAAACCTAGTGTTAAAAAAATGCGGTAAGCCCTTGAAATAATGATACACAAAAAAGAAAGAAAACCTAGTGTTAAAAAAATATGGCAAGCCCTTGAAATAACGATACACAAAAAAGATAGCATGTGTCATATATTGTTAAATTAATAAGCATACTATTAATATTTAAGTATAATGCACAACAGAGATAGCATGATTCCTTCAAAATAGACTAAAATCCATGTATAAAAGTAACATGTAAAAGGAGGGCACATATAAACACCTGTTTTAGGGTGAGCTCAAATGATTTACCGCCAATCATAAAGGAAACATTGGGTATAGCAGAAAGGGCACTACAATCAATGGATGATGCTCCCATTGGACTAGGAAGTTGTTAGAGAAATTTAACAAAGATACCATGTATGCTTGTGCTTTGTGCAAATATATACAATTAAAATATATAATCGTATAAAATGATGTAACCCGAGATAATGTTTAAAGAAAGTAACAAAAAACCTGCTTGAATGCAAAATAAAAATTATATTAGCCGAGACCTGTTGCTCCAACAGTCTCCTTAAGGTAATATTACCCCTCACATGATGCTAGAAGGCTCGTGGCAATTAACTTCCCAAGATACAATGGCTAGTGTTTTGGCACCGACTTAGACAGTACTATATTTAGTAGCATCACCGCCGTGTCTAAGGCATATCCCCAAAAGGATATGGGCACATCGAAAAGCTCATCATAGAATATACTACGTCCAACAAGGTACGAATTTTCCTCTCGGCTACTCCATTGTGTTGGGGTGTGCCGGGTGGAGAGGCTCTCATTCTCCTTTAGATAATCCAAGAACTCAGTGCTCAAGTATTCTCCCCCTCAATCCAACCAAAGAGCTTTAATACTTAACCCCATTTGCTTTTCTACTTCACTTCTATACACTTTGAACTTTTCAAAGGCTTCATACTTGTTCTTCATAAGAAACATGTGCTCGCACCGACTATAGTCATCGATGAAGGTGATGAAGCAAGAATAGCCTCATCTCCTACTAACTCTTATTGGTCCACAAACGTCTGTATAGATCAAATACAGTCTTGGTCATTTTTTCCTTTAAACATGATTTAAAAATAAGAAGATCCTCAATGCCACTAACATTTAGTGTTTTGAGAGCTTATAACTTGTTCATCCTATTTTAAAAAATATGTCCAAGTCTTGCATGCCATAAAATGGCATCTTCTTGGTTATCTAACTTTCATTTGCTTGACTGAATGTGCATTAGTGAAGGTTGGGAATCAAATATGTACAATCCATTGAAGAATGTACCTTGTGCAATTAAAGAACCATTCTTTAATGATTTCAACATCCCATTCGATATAGAAAAATCAAATCCTTCATTATCAAGAATGGAATTGAAATAATGTTCTTAACAAGATGGGATAAATAATAAATGGGATCAAGTACAATGCAAGCATTCCCTAAGTCTAACTTGATAATGCCTTGGAAAGTGGCCGCAACTCTTGCTCTATTTCCTAAGTGGAGGATCATATCCCCTTCACAAAGACTCCTTCTTTTTTCCATCTTCTGTAACTAATTACAAAGTTGAGAACCACATGTAGTATCAAATACCAATATGGAAGAATTAGTCGTTATGTGCACTTCAATAAAGTAAATGCCCTTCTCAAGGGTTGTAAGATAAGCTTTGCAATTTCTCTTCCAATTCCCCTTTTTGCCACAATGAAAACAACTAGCATCAATTTTAGCCTTCTTCTTAACCCTCCTGGAACTCTTCTCGCGTTACTTCCTTTTTGAGAAAGAACTCTTCTTCCTCTAACCTCCCTTTCTAGGACCCCTGAGGCCCTTTGACTTGGAGGAGGATGCAAGCATAAAGGGCTTCTCCTTTCTCATAGTTGCTTCTACGGTCACAAGTATGTTGACCAACTCGTTAATCGTAACTTTTTGCTTGGACATATTAAAGTTCATAACGAATTGGTCAAACGATGGTGGTAATGACTGTAGGATTAAATATATGTAAAGGTCATTGTTCATGACCACATTTAATTGTCAAGCTTCCCAATGAGTCCTATCATTTGAGGCCGTGATCATGGACACTGTATCCTTCACTTATCCTTGTCCTAAATAGTTCCTTAGACAAAGCAAACCTTTCGTGTCTATTTTGTACACCATACAACTCTTGCAAGTGTACATAGATCTCTCGAGCATGTCTCATGTGCTCATGAGTATTTTGGAGCTCGTTGGACATGGAGACCATCATGACACACCTCACTTGTAGATCATCATCTACAAATTTCATGAATATTTCATGTTGTGCATCGGTGGCAACATCACCAAGTGTGTCCACGGGACTTTGATCAAAGACGTAAGTTCGCTTTTCAGAGTCAAGAATTATTTTAAGATTTCTCAACCACTCTTGGAAGTTTTGTCCAATGAGTTTATTGGTTTCCAAAATTGATGTGAGTGGATTTTTAACCATTTTATTTGAAAATTTCAAAAATTTACAGGAGACGAAAAAAAAGTATAAGCATGTGATTGAATTTGATATTAAAAATATGTTCATGGTCTTTCCAGCATATTTTCTTCCCACTATTTTATCAAATTATTTACCCCCTAGAAGAATTCGGGAAATCATATTTCCTAGTAAGAATTAAGATCCCAAGGACTTGCAAGTGGAGCCCCCTAACCTAGTGCCATCCACAAGCAATCAAAGGGTAAGCAACTCTTGATATATTTTGCCTCACTTTTCACATCGACCCACGTAACCATGCGCCATCTATAGTACTAAGTGTTAAGTTGAACCTATCAATCAATCTTTGACTTAAGATAGGCACCACATCTTCCCCCGTAACCAAGGGCCAATGTGTGGGCATTCCTAAGTCAAGGTGCATCTCACGCTAAGTATATGCTTACAGCTTTCCTCCTAAGTGTGACCCCTGTAACCAAGTGCCATCACATAAAATCGATAGCATCGTCATGGCATACACTATTAGTAAAAGGCTTGGATTAATTAAAACTCTTTTAATTTATATCCCTTTCAACTTAATATTTCATAAAACACTCAAACATTCTAAGTGGAGGGTTTTTACTTGCAAAGATCTCATCATTTTTATCTTCTTATTTAAGTTTTCTATATTATAACCATGTATCTCATACATCAATAGGATGACCATGAGCCTAACCAAGTGGCGCACTTAGAGCTATAGGTGCACCACCTAGTTAATTTTAGGTGAGTTGATTAAATCTATTACATGATTGTATCACATACATTCATGAGTCTTCAAAAGTCTCCATGCCTCCATGGCCTCCTTTGCTCCATATAACTTTTACATGAGAAAGAAATCCTCACTTCTAGTGTTTCTACTCTCATAATATTTACAAGGTAGAAATTAAGAGATATGCAAGCTCCAATTTAATACAACCCATTTCAACAACTTGAAACAAATAAAATCAATATTAAAGGCTCATGATCATCCCTATTCATTCATCATCCATTCAACAATTAAATGAACAATAAATAAATCTAGAATTAAAATTTAATTATAATAGTTAAATGCTTATCTCATAAATAAACAATTGAACAAGTATAACATTTATGCCATAATTGAAAGATCAACTTTAACCAATTTTCAAAAGCATTAACAAATGCCAAACACAATTGTGAGAACTTGCACAACATTTGTGCATCTAATATGTGTGGTGCAAGAATACTCTAGGCACAAAAGGAGTTGAAAATAGGCTCAAAGCTCACCAAAATCCCAAGCAAGGGACGGCTACCCAGCCTAGGCGCACGGCTGGGCAGCCCGCGCACACAGCATGTGGCCAGTGCTCGGCAGTCCCCTATTTTGGGGTTTTTAAGTGTGCCAAGCCATTTTCTACTCAACTTTCATGCAACAATAATTTTAGCACTTGTTCCCAACATTTAAACACGCATAATAGATGAATTTCTAGATTCAAAACACCTTTTAAAAGTGGAAATTCAAGTGTTCAAACATGCCTTCAAAAATTAGGAAAAAGCTAGAATCATATTCTATAAAATCATCTAATAAAAATCCAATCAAATTGGATCCAAAAATCACCAAAACTCTTTTGATCAATCATCAACACGTTATATCATCATATAACATCAATTAATGCTAAATCAACATCCAACATTAATCACTATGAATTGAAACATACTAAAACATGAATCAACACTTAAAACATATAATAGCATGCTTTCATCTCATCATTCAAGAAGCCACACACAACATCAACCAAACACCCCAATCCATCATATGAATTGAGAATTTGGTGATCTAGATTAATCCATCACATGAATCAATCATCCAAAAAAAATCCAAATCTAACCATGACCTAGGCTCCGATACCCCTTGAAGGCAAGTAAGGCACTAGGATCCAATTATCAAACTTCAAAAGCTCAAAATAACTAGTACTTACAGCCTACTAAGGATCAAATCATGCTAGAAATTCAGATTTATATAGAGTGTTACCTTAAAATGTTTAAATCCAAGGAGGAAATGGTGAACCTTTCACCAATCCAGAATAATAAAAAATTCAAATCGAAAAGCCTTCTGGATCTCCCTAGAGAAAACCGCCAAATCGGACTCTGTGGAGGTGGATCTCCAAATCGTAGCAAACTAACTTGTTTACCTCTATTGATTTGATCCATACACCAAATAGATCTTCCAAAATCTCGGGTCTATAAGCTTAAATAAAATCAGAGATGAGCTATGAAGAAAGTCGATTTTAGGTAGGGAAGAAGAAGAATAAGAATAAGAAGAAAGCAAAGCTTTCAACACAAGAATGCAATGCTTGCAAAGAGTTTTGAAGCGAATTATGGAGTATCTAATTCTTCGCACCTTTTTGACATCATTACCGGCCCTCTTTTTCTATATATATATATATGTAGTGCTGAAATATGTGATGCCAAGGTGGCATCACACCTTCCATGAGGGGGCGGCCAACTTGCATTTCCAAGGTGGCAAATGCAAATTCAAATCTAATTTGAATTTCATGTGCGTCTTAATTACATTTAAAATCTAATTTCAAGTTAATTAAGATTCTACTTCAAATGAACATTTCTTTTGAATTTTCCCTTCAAAAAGTGTTCTTCCTATTAATTAAATTAAATATTTTAATTCAATTAATTAACCTTTGACTTAACTCTTAAGTCAAACAAGCTCAACTCTTAAGCTTGAATTTTGTTAACTTAACCCTTTAAGTTAACTTGACCAATTGATGGTCATATTGGCACCAAATAATTAACTCATTAATTATTGGCCAAATTTAACTTCTTAAATTAATTGATTAATTTAAATATTGACCTTCAAAATTGATACCTTAAAATCGGTCCACTATGAGACATTTTCTAACACTTAAAAAATTTCCTCCATTAATTAGGAAGTTAATTGGCTTTTGTGTGTGATCCGATAGGTTCTACCATTCATTAGACATGGGCTCACAACTCCTTCTGACTTTTAAATATCATATATTCAATTTAGTTTTAAATACTTTTAAACTAATAGACTCAATTCAATTAATCTTATTAATTGAAGATTACTTAATCTTCAGGTCGATGTCCAACCTCAAGCCCATGGAGCCCAACTAATTGGCCGAAATAAATATTTTGGAGAACTATTGTAGCTCTACGCTTACCATGCAAATATAGTCATTTCGTCTCCCATTTCCCAAAAAGGCCTAGGGCAAGATATTTGTCAACTCCCTAATAGCCTCGATACTATGTTTCTATTCTCAATGTTTGATTCCCTTATGTGACCTCATCTTTGGAAAACTCTTTTTCTAAATTGTTACACCACATTGCGCAAGGATTTCTTAGAATCGATTATTATAGAATACATACGAGATGCACTCGCCCTTTATAAAAACAAAGAGTTGAATTCCATCTTGGATCTTACAAACCTCCATTCTAAGTAGCTCATGCCTAACCTCAACTCGAAAGACCTACTAAGTGGTCAAGGAAGAGTCAAAGCATGAGGACCAAACATAAGGCTACCATAGATCTTCAGGTCAAGGAACTAATAATATGCACTAGCGAAAGTTGGAGAACTTGCCACTATCGATCTGCCACTACGGCTATCTAGTGGATTCTCCTGTGGGTTTTTAGTACCTTATTCTCTAATAAGCACTCACTAACATGCAACTGTATCTCATATGGTTGCTCATGGAACGTAGCAATATCCAACTCTTAGATTTATGCGTCGTTAGTGCAATTCTATCCAAATCTTAAATGCCCCGTCTCATAAGATCCTACAATTTGAAAGATTTAAGATCACAACTGTGTGAGACTTATTCCATGGTCACCAAACCAAGTCCCGTAGTCATGAGTGATCTAAGGGCTTCATCCAAATACAAGTGAAGTTATAATAAGCATAAGATGAAGATGGCCATATAAAGAATATCATTCAATCAAAATTGTTTTACAAGGAAATAGTTTTTACAATGCTAATTTAATTGGCTTGCTAGATACTATTCCAACATTGAGCTGGTTTGCAATTGAAAAATCCAGTGTCATCTAATAATTACAAGGTATATTGTCTCCAAGATAGGTAGATGCAAAAAGATTTTCTAGCAATTTCCAGACCAAGAAAGAATTTGAAAGAACCTAAGTCCTTCAGTTAAACGCTGATTGTAGTTGGTCCTTAAAAGAGTTGGTAGTTGGAAGTGATGGTCCTGCAACAACTATATCATCAACATAGATTAATGGTGCTATGAAAGTGTCATTTGTGACGTGTGTGAAGAGTGAATAATTTGCTTTAGACTGAGAAAAACCAAGGTGAAGTAGGGTTTGAGAGATCTTCGAAAACCACTGTCTAGATGTCTGCCTCAATCCATACAATGACTTGTTTAGTTTGCAAACCAATTTAGGACCAGATTGTTACTTCCCCTTACTAAGATACCCAGGTGGCAATGTTATGTAGACTTCTTCAAATAAATCACCATGAATGAAAGCATTATTGACATCCATTTGAGTAAGGTGCCATTGACAATGTACGGTAGAACATAGGAGAATTTTGACAATGACAAGTTTAGCAACTAGAGAATATGTGTCTGTGAAGTCAATCTCTTCCTGTTAGCTGTACCCCTTGGCCACAAGTCTAGCCTTGAACCTTTCAATAGTGCCATTAGATTTATACTTGATCTTATATACCCATCTATATCCAATTGATTGTTTTCCTACTGGTAATGGAACAATTGTCCATGTGTAATTTTGCTCCAAAGCATTGAATTTTTGTTTTCTCTCCATTCATGGTATTTGACCGCTTGATGATAAAATTGAAGTTCTGAATATGTGGAATATTATGAATGAGGGTTTTGAATGGACTAGAAAGAGATGAGTAAAAGAGAGAGTTTTTGATGGGATAGAGATTTTGGCTTGAGATATAGAATTGCATTGATAATCTTGAAGGTAACCTAGAGTTTTATGGGTTCTAGAGGATTTTTGGAATGAGCAGTAGGTTCAGTAACTTGTAAATGAGGACTAAGTTCAGCTAGAACATTAGAAGGATTATCTATAAAGGATTGAGGTAGAGGGTCAGGATGATTGACAGGATTAGGGAGGACCAACTCAGGAAAGTGATCATTGATAGGAGAAGGATTCTGATCATTGTAAAATGGAAATATATTCTTATAGAAGATGACATCTCTAGAGATTAGATTGTAGATCAATTAATTTGTAACCTTTGTAACCTATGGGGTATCTAACAAATACACATGCCCTAGCTCTATGAGCAAGTTTATATCTGTTTGCAGGAAAAGTAGAAGCAAAGGCCAAACAATCAAAGGTTTTTAAAATAGAGTAGTTAAAGGGAAAGTGGTACAGTAAATCATAAGGTGATTTACTTGAAAGAAAGGGATAATGAGTTCTATTGATCAAATACGTAGCTGTGAGAATGCATTCTGAACATGGGTCTGTAGGAACTTTAGATTGAAAGTAAAGAACTCTAGCAACATTTAAAAGATGGAGATGTTTCCTCTCAACAATAGAATTTTGTTGAGGTCTTTGGACATAAGAGAATTGGTGAAGGATTCCAAGTTGAGCCAATAACTCAAGGAATTGAAGTTCCTTAGCATTGTTGGTTCTAAAGCACTTTATGTGGCGTTTAAATAGTTTAACACCATATAGATGAATTTAGGAATGATTTGTGTGACATTTGACTTGTGTTTAAGGAGATAAACCCATGTAAAACATGTGCAGTCATCAACCAAGGTGAGAAAATAAAATGACCAGAATGGGAGATAGTTTGATAAAAGCCTTAAGTATCAGCATGTATCAAGTCAAAAAGATGTTTTGACATGTGATTGTGACATATAAAAAGTAACAATCTTTGCTTAGCTAGAGGACATATGTAACATAGAGGAATTTTATGATCATTGAGCTGTAAAACATGCTTCATGTTAGCGAAAGTTCTGTAAGATAAATAGCCTAGTCCATGGTGCCAAGTGTGAGCACTTATTTTGTCTACAAAGGAATCAGAAACAGTAGGAGAATTGACATGAAGGACATATAGGCCATCTCTCTTTTCAACCTTGCCAATCTTCATCATGCACTTGGTGTCCTGAATAGTGCAATGATTAGCAAAGAAAGATACAAGGTAATTAGTATGCTGAGTAAGAGAGCTAACTGAGAGTAGGTCACAAATAAGATGGGGAACGTAATGAACATGGAGTACAAGAAATTAATTTATAGTAATTGTACCGTGGAAAGGTACTAGAATAGAAATGTTGTTTGGTAGAGTAATACTAGATCCAATGAGTAGTTTAAGATGATCAATAAGGTGATATTGGAGCATATATGATAAGAAGCTCCTGAATCAATTATCCCATGAGAATTTGAAGACAACCAAGAAGTTTGATAAGAAGAGGCATATACTTGAAATATTTACTGCACTTACAACTTCAATATTTAGTGAAGTTGAAGATATAAGAGAAGTAGGGAGAGTCAACAACTACTGGAATTGAGATGAGGTAAGGGATTGAACAAAGTTCTAAGGGGAGACAATATCGTTAGCTGGATCTGGCTAGCTGGAGAAGTGGTGGACCTGAGTAGTATTCTCTTGAGACTGATTTGGCCTTAGCTTTGGTTTATATCTAGGAGGATATCAATGGATTTTATAGCACTTGTCGATGGTATGACCGAGTATGTTACAATGTGGGCAGAATGGGCGATCTTTCTTTGGTTGCTTGGATGCAGTGACTGGATTAGAGCTATTTGATTGTTTTGTAGGTTTTACTACAAATGCCAGACCGAAAGTGGATTCAGAACTAGTAACTCCAATTTGCTGCTGACATTCCTCTTGCAGAATCATGGCAAAAATTTTATTAATAGGAGGCAAAGGATCCATTAGAAGGATCTAACTGCGAGCTTGGAAGTAGGTCTCATTCAATCCGATTAAGAATGCTAGAACATATATACTCCATTTGATAATAAGAATTCAAGGCTTTAACATCACCACACAAACACAATCCACAAGTGCAAACCGATTGAAAATAACTGAGTTCTTCCCAAATCGACTTCCGTTGCATTATTGAAAACGATCCTAGAGATCATTCCATATCTCAAATGCTGAATTGACATTGATCACACTTATCGAGATCTCCTTCGAGATAGAATTCAGAGTCCAAGCTATAACCATATTGTTGTTTTTGATCCAGGAATGCAGGAGAGCTACGTCACTTCCATCAGATTTTGGAAGAGATCCATCGATCAAAGGAAGTTTGTTCTTCATAGAGAGTGCTATTGTCATGGCTTGGCTCCATGGCACATAATTTTCTTCGGTTAACTACTATGAGACAAGAACCGTGCTAGGTCCATCGAAATGGTGAAGAAAGTATGGACTAAGAGGATCTTCAATCGCAGACGGTCCATTGAAGGAGTTGATGCTACTGGAATGAGCGTTTTCTAGACCTGGCAATTGGGTACCCGTGGGTAACCCAATCACGAGTAACAATGGGTTGGGTATATTTACCCATGGGTAAATTTATCCATTTTTTATTGGGTACGAAGTAGGGGACCCGTTACCCATCCTCACGGGTAACGGGTAACCTGTGGGTACCCAATAATTTTTTTTTTTAATATTTAGAGGTAAATTAATATCCAACTTATGATTTACATGTTGTTACTCAAATTTTAACTCAAAAAATGAAAAAAATTAAAAATTTCAAACATTAAATTGAACAAATACCTAAAGCACATTAATAATATTGTAGTTTAAAACTTACATCCTAAATATTCAAAGTCTACCAAATTTAAAGTACATCATATTCAAATATTCAAATTAAAGTTTTTTGAATTGAAAGTTTAAATATCAGTCGAACATTGTTGTCCTTGTGGAAGAAGTTATTGCATCCATGTTTTTGGGAAGGGATTTTTGTTATTTAGAATTTTATTTTATGATATAATTTTGAATTTAATTTGTTATAAATATAAAATATTTATATGTAAATATATTATATAAAATAATAAAATATATATTTATAAATACGGGTAACCCACGGGCCGGGCCAAAAAACGACGGGTAAATTGAGTACGGGTAAAATTACCCATAATTTTTTGGGTTGGAAAAAAAGGACCCATTTCCCGTAATTTTTTGGGTACCCACGGGTACGGGTTGAATTTTGCCAGGTCTAATATTAACTGAAGATTAGTTGTGGATTACATAAGATGGAATAGAAGATGAAAGGCAGATACAATTCTGAAGAGATGGAAGGTCTTTACCTGTTGAGACCCCTGGAGTCCTCAAGTTTAGTGGGACAGATTATTGGTTAACTTTTGGCCTCATAAAAATGGGAGGCTGCAGAAACTTCGTATCATCTATTTTAAACAAATGAACCTATACAACCAAGAGAGGATGTCTGATGCTAAGAAAGTTAAGTTCTCTTTGAATGTTATGATGAATAAAGAGAAAACTAAGGTGCTATTTGCAGAAGTGGATAGCGATTTAAAATATGTTTTGTTAAGGTTCCTGACGTTGCCATTGGGAACGATCGTGGGACTTTTGGAGAATCATTATGGTAAAGAAGCATCAACCTTTGGAAGCTTAACCACTTTGTACAATAGCATATCTTGATGATGTCCATTTCTGGACAGAGGCGGGTAAGCTGATGCTGCTAAATCCAAGAAGTTCATTCCAAGAAGAATGTTCCAAACTGAAGCTCAATATAGATGATTCTGAGCCCACCAAGTACATCTTTTGTGGGGACCAGGTTTGTTCTACTGGCAACATAAGCATGAATTATAGTACTGCAACATGCACCAGTTGTGGTGGAAGAATGGACTCAAATGCATATAGAGATAGACACTCAGGCTGCTTATGCTGATGGAGTTTTTACCAATAAAAGAGTGTCCTTTGTGATCAGTGACGATTTGAGAATGGTGCCTAAAGATGCAAGATCCTTCATCGAAACTCTCCGCAATCTTGGCATTATGGATGCATACGGGGCTGAGCAAAGAGATGTGGCTGTTGGATTCAATGAGGTCAGTCTTGATTATGATTTAACAATCTTTATTATTAGACACTTTTCTTGTCTGTCTCATATTTGTTTGAATCAGATGACATATTTGCTCAAAGGTAGACTTGGCAAAATTCAACCCGTACCCGTGGATACCCAAAAAATTATGGGTAATGGGTCTTATTTTTCCAACCCAAAAAATTACAGGTAATTTTTTGCGTACCCAATTTACCCGCCACTTTTTGGCTCGGCCCGCGGGTACCCGCGGGTTATCTGTATTTATAAATATATATTTTATTATTTGATATAATATATATTTACATATAAATATTTTATATTTATAACAAATTAAATTCAAAATTATATCATAAAATAAAATTCTAAATAACAAAATTCCCTTCCCAAAGCCATGGATGCAACATCTTCTTCCACAAGGACAACAATGTTCGACTGATATTTAAACTTTTAATTCAAAAAACTTTTGGCATGTAATGGATTTAAATTTGAATATTTGAATATGATGTACTTTAAATTTGGTAGACTTTGAATATTTAAGATGTAAGTTTTAAACTACAATATTATTAATGTGTTTTAGGTATTTGTTTAATTTAATATTAGAAATTTTTAGTTTTTTTCGTTTTTTGAGTTAAAATTTGAGTAACATCATGTAAGTCACAAGTTAGATATTAATTTACCTCTAAATATTTTTAAAAAAAAATTATTGGGTACCCACGGCTTACCCTTTACCGGTGAGGATTGGTAACGGGTCCCCTACTTCGTACCCAATAAAAAATGGGTAAATTTATTGGTAACGGGTCCCCTACTTCGTACCCAATAAAAAATGGATAAATTTACCCGTGGGTAAATTTACCCAACGCGTTGTTACCCCTAATTGGGTTACCCATGTGTACCCAATTGCCAGGTCTAGTTAATATGGTGTGGCAGATTCTGAGGAGATGGAAGGACTCTTGCATCTTTTCAATAAGGGTCATGTCCAATCAGTTACTGACCCGAATCAAACCTGAGTTTTTAACCGAAAGTGACATATTGGATGTACCTTTCTAGATCATGACACCAATTTATCAATTGATACTCATATGTCAATGTTAAATAGTACAAAATGTGTCAATATAATCAAGGATTATGCATTTATTGTTTTTAATCATTCTTTGAAAGCAACTACTACCATCTGTGTTACTATTTCACTTGATAGCCTCATCGTATGAACATATGAACCATCCGTATTTTTCTCAGTCTAAACATGACATAGAACTTAAACCATTATACCTCTTCCAATATCCCCATGTCTACCATCAGTGCCTCAACATCAGTTAAACAGATTCTCAGCCTACTTAGAATCAAAATGCTCGACATAACAAATAAATGTGTCACTATTACATCATGATCAGTTAACATAAATAGTCCCGGTTCCTTAACATAACTTCCATTGCCTCTTGGGTCTTCAAAACCCACACCACACTAAGCCATCCGTATAAGACAGATATTTTTTGTCATCAAAGTCACATGAATATATATTGATAGTAAGGTCATGGTAAGAGACAGAATCTAATTCTTGAAAGATACATGGGAGGTAGCCTAGGTTCAAGTAGCTTAGTCTTTATATCTTGGGAGTACAAACACCCATTAATGAAACTTGCTAGGCTCGTGCAAATTATCTACACTCCCAAGTGAAATGTTACCACCCAAAGTTGTGCAACTCCTACTAAGGAAATAGTGAGCAAACGAAGAAGAAAATCTACACAATCACTGTGGCCTTAAGCAAACAACAACTTATCTTTTTGATTTTTGTATCATGGCTGTCACTACCATCTTCTTAGAAGTAGAAGCTTCTGCTACTTGCACCAGCTTATTTCAGATTGAAACCTAAAGGTTGCCATATACATTTTCTTCCCTTTTTAAAGGCCAAAAATCAAGCAAGAATCTGTCCTACCAAATTCCGAGACTCCAGGGGTCTGAATTGGCAACGAGAGTAAGTAAAAGACTTTCCATCTCTTGTTCAAAGTATGTTAACCAACTTCAAGAAAAATGATTCTGAAAAAATTTCATATTCTCGTGAAATTAATTTCTGAAGAATTGGTTCTTAGGAATTGAAGATAGCCAATAAATTGAATTAGTAGACTGGTCCGGAGCCAAAGGAGCCCCTGCCGCTGTGTCAATGGACACCACATCCCTTCTGTGCGACGTAGATATCCGCTAAGCTATCTTTCAGAGTCCCTACAGAGGGATAAGAATTCTTTCCACTTTGAACTGCCCTCATATAGTTGATTACAAGGGTTCTAATATTAGCCTAGAGAATGTGAATGGCAAGGCTATGTCCAGTTTCACTTTCGGCAGTTCATTTAATTTTCTTGTTCGTTTGAGTAAGACTTCAGCAATTCATTAGTTAGTTTTTATCAGCATACAGATTAGGTGCCCAAAATGAACAGTTTTCCTTGAAGTTGGTAACTTCTCTCACAACAAAAACTCATACTATCACCATCAAACTCTCTCTTTTTCAATTTTATCCTTCTTTGACCATTATACATTCTCTTTTTCAATTTTATCTGCACATTCAAAGTTCTTGGCATGAATACCGATTATTTTAAGTAGTTTTCAGGGTTTAACGTATTTTTATAGTTTGCTTTGAAATGGACGATCTTTATAAGCAATATCAGAACTATTACCCCTTCGATAGAAAGAACTTAGATGATAATTAAATGGCCATCTTGTATAGGAATTATAGATTTTCTCCCTTTTACCATTAAGTTCTTACCTCTCTCAGGTCCTGGTAAAGATGGTTTAATTAAGGATGTTCATGAAATCATTTTTCATTTTCCTCATCTATTTCCAGACAATCATCTATGTCTTATTGTCAAGCCTGAAGATAACCTTGTTTTTTCAGCTTTAGGCCGTCCGTTAATGGATATTGTAAAATGAACACCAATCTTCTGATATTGATTGGAGCACCAAAAAGCATGCATAGTGAAAGCATGCATTCATATCAACTTTTGATCTCATAGAATTGCAGTTTACTTCATCTTACTGATAAAATCATTGAATGAGAGCACAGTATCATCTGAATAGTTCAACTACTGAAATCAACCAAATACTACTGATTCCATGTCCAAATTAATTGGTTGTTTCTTTAACATGGGACTGAGGGCACCGGTTAAGGCAGTAGCCGAGGAAAGAGACGCTTCTAATATTCTTAAACCCTGCAAAAAGAAGAAAACAAGAAACAAGAAAAACACAAATGAGAATTATTATATAAACATATGAAAAATCAAAATATCATCTTTCACCACAGTAACATTGCATATAACTTAAACCGTTATACCTCTTCCATTCCAATGTCAACTGGCCGTTGCTCAATATCAGTAAAAGGCATTTTCTGCTTTGTTTGGAGTAGAAAAGCTCGAGGTCACAAATAAAGGTCTCACTGTTAAATCATCAGTTATCTTGAACATTCTTGGCCCCTTAACATAACTTCCATCGCCTTTTGGGTCTTTCCAACGAATATAACTTACATCCTCATCATCATTGTTGTATTGCTTAAAGGCTTACAGCTTCGAATTTGATAATGCATTCTTTCTGGTGTCTGTTCAGTAAGAGAAAGAATCTGGTTCTTGGAAAGATACATGTGAGGAAGCTTAGGTTTGAGTAGCTTAGTCTTTGTACCTTCGCTCATCAAACATCCATAGAAACGTGCTATGCTTTTGTACAAATTACCTACACTCCCAAGTGACATTTTGCCGCCCAAAAGGGGCACAACAGCTCCTAGAGGAATTGTGGGCAAACTAAAAAGAAAATCTACAATATCATCATCAGCTTGAGCAAACAGCAACTTATTGGTTGATTTTTGTATCAGAGCTTTCACTTCCATCTTAGGACTGGAAGCTGCTGCTCTGTATATCTTACGCCGTTTGCTACCCGCCTCACTCTCACGATTTGCTGTGGCAGTAGCAGTGGCAGACCCTATCTGTCTATTATTATTGAGAATGAGGTCTGTCGATGGAGTCCAAGAAAGTAAAGATCTCCTGAGTAAATCCATAACCTGAAGCAAAAAAATTTCAATTGGCAGAAAGAATAAACAGAACGAGAAAGAAAGGCTATTTAAAGAGAATTAAGACTCACCCAATTGAAACCTACTGTCACTGTCCTTCTCTCGGCCCCTTTTGTGACTACAATGCCAAGACAGCTGAGAGTTTTTACCATGGTTCCTGTAGTATAAGGCATCATCTGCAAATCATCGCTGATTAAGAAATTATACCTCTTGGAAAAAACTGCACCACGATCACAAGCAATGGTTCTAGTATTTGACTCCCTCATGAATAGTTCTTTGTTCATTGATCCCCCACAACTGCATTTCATGGTACCAATAGTAAATGCTTAGACTCACACAGCCCCATCTACAACAGTTTTCACAATTAAAGTATCTGGTGGGCTCAGTTTCATCTATATTGAGTTTCAGCTTACAACATTCATCTTCGAAGGAACTTCTTGGATTGAGCAGCATCAGCTTGCCCTCCTCTGTCCAAAAATGGGCAATATCAAGCTTTGCTAAACCGCTGTACAAAGTGTTTAAACTTCCAAGGACAGGTGCCTGATCTCCATAGTGCTTCTTCAGCAATCTTACAATAGTTCCCAATGGCAATGTCAGGAAGCTTATCAGGACATCAGCAAAGTCGCTATGCACATCTGCAAATAGTACCTTAGTTTTCTCTTTGTTTATCATAACCCTCAAACAGAACTTAACTTCGTTAGCTGAAGCCATCCTCCTGACTGCAAAGCTGAAAATATTTCAGATTGAAGCCAATGATGGGAACATAAAACTTCTGCAGCCTCCCTTTTTATAAGGCTAAAAATCAAGCAAGACTCGGTCCCATGAAATTCCGGGACTCCAAGGGCCGTGGTCACAATAAGACCTTCCATCTGGTTTACCAGTAATTTCTGATTCTTGTGAAATTAATTTTAGCCAATACATTAAATTTCAAATTGATGTTAGCTAGGCAATACATTGAATTTCTTCAATTTCACTGAATCAGGCCATTGACTAGAGCTGAAGTCATGCGTAAGAAATTCTTTTAGGAATGCTTAAATCTGGAGCAGGAAAACTGATTCATGTCAAAATATTGCTCTTCCAAGCGTATATGAAGCACCAGTTTTTTGGCATCAGAGAAAGGGCTTTCAGTTCTAGGTCATAAGTGTTACAGCTAAATCATAAGTTGCCATAAATATTCATGGTTTTTTACTACATTTTTTCATGTCCTCAATTACATATTTTCCTACATATTGGAATGTATCCGTTTGGGGGAGTTCAAGTGTATAAATCAAGAAAGTATCCATTATTCATTCTTTTATCCATTGTTTGGTACAAGAATTTTTGCAGACAAAAGGAAAAGAAATAAACTTGGTGGTTTAGTTGCTTGCAATATAGCAAGTAAAAAAACATATCAGCATGGTTATTGTACCGTCCCTCATCACAAATCAAGTTTATTATGTTTTTGTACAAATTATCTAGACTCCCAAGGGAACTTTTATATCCCAAAAGGCGTAAAACTCCTCCCATGGGAATGGTGAGAGCAAATTTTTTTATGTGAAATCCTTCAGTAGCTTGAGCAAAATTGAAACTTAATGGTAGTTTTTTGTAGTAACAGTTTTACAGTCATCTTCTTAGAGTTAGGGGGTTGCCTTGAGAAAACCCAGAATCTGCTCCAAGAAAATAGTATAAAAATGAAAATTAGCCAATAGATTGAATTAACTGAGGGGTTCACTGTGGCAGTTGCCTTCTTCATGTGTAATTATTGAAGGATATGATTTTCTTTTCTTTTTTATGAAGAGAAGACAAGTCATGTTACATTCATCATTGAAAAGACATGACAACATCAACCAATCACCTAAATGCATTCTTGATCAGGGTATTTTTACAATAATACAAACAACATATGTTAATGTTATGTAGAAGAAAATGCAGAATACAAAATATTGTGATCTCTAGGAAACCCGATTCCAAGAACCATAAAGGGGAGTTGATGCCAGACCAATTTCAATTTTCATAAAATCCATTCTCACATTTACAATCCATTGTTTTCATAAGAGACCCTTTTTAACAGTTATTAAGAATACTTCCTCAGAAGGTGAATGGGATAGCAGAAACAACTCCCCTTCTTCCTTCTTTTTTACCCTAACAAACTGAACTTTAAGTTCAATAAGTTGGGAAATAAAGAACATCAGGCTGACTTTTATTTCTTCGGCTGTTTCCTTAAGATGGAATTGAGGCCATTGCTCAAAGCACAAGCTGACGTAAGAGATGCCTTTAGAATGCTTAAACCCTGCAGCAAACAAATGAGCTTCTTTCATTATATGAACACATGAAAGATAATTACCATCTGGAAATATGGCATAAAAGTTGAATCATTACCTCTTCAAACCCAATCTCAAACTCCAGTTGTTTGACATCACAGAACTGGATTTTCATCCCACTAATAATGGAAAGACTTGATAACACACTCATAGGTGTAACAGTTAAATCATCAGTTACCATATATAGTCCAGGTCCCTTAACATAACTTCCCTGCTGGCCTTTCGGGTCAACAATACGCAGAGACCTACTGATATTTAGTTCTGGAACTTTTTGTTCACTGAGTGGAAAAATTTGGTTCTTGGAAAGATACATAGGAGGAAGCTCCGGATTGAATAGACTTTTTCCTGTAGTCCTCAGGTACCTGTTCAAATTGGCTGAGCTTTTGTGCAAATTATCTATGTTTTTAAGACAACTGTTACTGCTCAAAAGCCTTTCGACTCCTCCTAAGGGGATGGTGAGGAAACTGAAAAGAAAATCGATGAAATCTTCCCCTGCTTGAGCAAACAAGAACTTATTGGTAGATTTTTGTACCATAACTTTCAAAATCGTCTTCTCCTTAGTTTTAGAAGCTCCTTTCTTCTCAATCTGATTCAATAAAACGCCTGGTTCGGATTTTATCAGGACAGAGTCCATTTATGGGGGAACATGAGTTGATTTTGTTTTGTGCTATGATTGAGGGGTTGAAGAAGAGTCATGTAATGAATGAATTGGAATCCTTCTTGGATGTATGAATGAGCTTTATGTGAACACATTATTTTTTCCTCCAAAGCAAACTATAGGCAGGTTTTGCTTTTTCTTCTTTTTCTTTTTTAATAAAGAAAAAGAATGTAGTAATTTGACAACGTTGTTTCCTCCATTTACATTATATTAGAACCTTTGTGTTCTTAACTATATTGAAAAAAAATATTATTTTCTAAAGATTAATGATATTTCAGTGAAATATCTCTAGCAAGATAGTTTTCTAATTGAATTCTTCGACTTATATAATTTCAATCATGAATATTATTGAAATAAACATTATACAAATAGACATTCCTTCTGCTAATTTGAATTAAATGTGATATGGAAGTATCTATTTCCAACATCATATCTATCCATGCTCGTCATTCATAAAAATTGGCAATTTTAGCTCCTTATCATGGTTACAAGATATTACGTGTTAAAAGCAATTTTAGCTCCTTATCAAGGTTACAAGATATTACGTGTTAAAAGCTAATATTCTTGATTGATGGACATGTATAATTTTATATATGGTTATCAATACTATGTGTTAGTATCCTATATCGGTGAAATAAATAAATTGTGGTCTCAATATTTGGTTTTGGGCAATCATCACCACTTGAGCTAACTTTTGGGGTTAAGTTAGGCCCAAGGTTCATTCTTTAACATGTATCAGAGCCACCTATTCTCGATACTGGGGTTACCCAGTGTTGTTGGGCCACTCATTTCATATTATTCCACGCTGCAAATATTCATAACATTTGGGCCTGCGCGAGATGTGTTAATATCTCATGTAGTGAAATAAATAAATTGTGGTCTTTATATATAATTTTGGGCAATTCTTACCTCTTAAACTAACTTTTGAGGTTGAGTTAGGCCAAAAGTCTATTCTTTAACACTATGTGTAGTATATAATTTTTCATATTGGTAATATTGTATAATTATTTATGCTATGTAATATATGATCTCTTATGTTTGCAATATAAGATTTGCAAACATCACCTTAGTCTCCTCTGTCTAGAAATGGACATCATCAAGATATGCTAAATCTTTGTACAAAATTGTCAAGCTTCCAAAGACTGGTGCCACATCTCCATAGTGCTTCTCCAGAGTCTCACAATTGTTCCCAATGACATCGTCAGGAAGCTCAACAAAATGTCTGCAAAAGAACTATCCACTTCTGCAAAAAATACCTTTGTTTTCTCTTTATTTATCATAACCCTCAAAGAGCACTTAACTTCCTCAGCTGCAGCCATCCTCTTTGATTGTAAAAGTGAAACTATTTCAAATTGAAACCAATGATGGAATATTATAAATTTTCTGCAGTCATCCTTTTTATATGGCCAAAGGTTAACCAAGAATCCTGTCTTAACAAATTCCAGTATTCCAGGGTCCCAATAAGCGAAGACCTTCCATCTCTTCCTTTATATAAGGCCAAAAAGTTAACCAAGAATCTGTCCCGCCAAATTTCCAGAACTTCAAGGGTCTCTACAGGTGAAGATGTTCCATCTCCTCAGAATAGGGTTCAGTAAATGTAGAGAACTGATTCTTGGAAAAGAACACATTACATTAAATTTGAATTTAAAGAGGTTGCGTCTTAGGAATTGTGATCCTTGGAAATAAATAATAATGGTTAGTGACAAATGTTGTTGGATAATGTATTACGCCATTATTCACTTATATGTGCACACACAGACACACACACACACATGCGGTGTATGTGAACTTGAGTGTAATGTTCTTGTCATTTGGATCTTCAGGTAGCTGTTTTATCGTAGAAATAATAAATATCAAGTAATATATTCATCAGGTAATATCAAGTCATTGTGATAGCATTTTGTCTGGGGAAAATGCATTTTTAGTCCTCTAACTGTGGCCATCTGCGAAAAAATGACTTTATAAATTTGCGTTTTCCGATTTGGTCCACTCCGGCAACAAATTTTGCACATTTAGGACAGATGGCCGCAATTTCAGGACATTTCGCCTGAAATTGATGAAAATCTCGCCAGAGTGCTCCATGTGCCCCTCACGTGATGCTGAAATTGGGCGTTTCGCGACATCTGGCAAAATTTTTCACATCGCCCGCGTGTGAATGCCTTGCCACTTACACTGGCCACATGGCATTAAAGAGCCAACACAGCATCCGAGTGGCAAATATAGTCCACGTCACCCACATCAGATAAAAATTTGGAGAGGAAAAAAAAGAGGTAAAAATTCAGAAGTAAAAAACGTGAAAAGGGGAGAAAAAAATTAAAGAAGAAAACACCTCTTAGAACTTAGGAAAATCCCGAGAACCCACCTTCAAAAATCCTTGCGTCTTCTCCCATTCTCGAACCCACAGAAAAACCCTAGCGTGTAAGCTGTGAAAGTGTTAGCTGGTAGAAGAAAGATTTTGGTGAAGCAGCATGGTTTTTAAGCGCGCGCAAAGGTACGTGGGTTTGCCCCCTCCTCCGTACGGTCAGTTTATGGTTCTCTTTAGAAGTTATAGGCTTTTAATGCAGAAAAATGTTTGGTTTGTTGTCTTTTTTGTATAATGTGAGTAATATGTTAAAGAAAAGAATATTTTTCATGTCCCCTGTAAAAAGGCACGTTTATGGAATCTTGCAATGTTTTTTTATGTCTATGGTCCCTCTGTATGTGGTCCCATTTATTTGTTGTTTTTAGTTGCTATTGGTTTCTACTGTTTTGGGGTCAAGTGGAGCATTGACTTTATTTATGTATTTAATTTTTTTTTTAATCTTTTTTTCCTTTCCTTACATGTCTGCTGAAGACTGTAGCTCAGTCTCTATTACTGTAGCTGTTTTGTATGGAGGTGAGTTTAAACTGGCTCCTGAAGCCAAGTACATTGGGGGCTCTGTTGTGAAATTTGATTATGTTCGTGAACATGAAATGACTTTGAAGATACTTGATATGTTTTGTGATACATTGGAGTTGGATGAATGTAGGTGATGCTATGTAAAACTTAACAATGGTTTTAAACTATTGGCTGATGATAGTGAATTTAAAAACATATGCATAAGCCATATAGAAGCCAGTAATAGAGAGGTATGCATATATGTTGATTGTGTTGTGGTAGAAAGTGCCTCTGTTAGCAGCCAAGAGCCTTTCAATTCAGTAGATGCAGCTCCTGTAAATGATTGTCATGTGGTAGAAAATGATAACATAGATGATGAACTTATATGCTCAAGTCTAGATAGGGATAGTGATCATAATGATGTAGGAGGAGAAAATGATGCTGATATAAACATACCTTCCCAACATACATCTTATGTGGTTGATCTTGAAAGTCTTGCCTCTCAATACAAATCTTCCTCTGAAAATGAATCCTCTCACAATGAAGCCTCTCAGAATGCATCCTCTCCAAATGCATCCTCTGAAAATCAATATTCTCAGAATAAAGCCTCTCAAACTGCTTCCTCTGAAAATGAATCCTCTCACAATGAAGCCTCTCAGAATGCATCCTCTCCAAATGCATCCTCTGAAAATCAATATTCTCATAATAAAGCCTCTCAAACTGCTTCCTCTGAAAATGAATCCTCTCACAATGAAGCCTCTCAGAATGCATCCTCTCCAAATGCATCCTCTGAAAATCAATATTCTCATAATAAAGCCTCTCAAACTGCTTCCTCTGAAAATGAATCCTCTCACAATGAAGCCTCTCAGAATGCATCATCTCCAAATGCATCCTCTAAAAATCAATATTCTCATAATAAAGCCTCTCAAACTGTATCTTCTGAAAATGAATCCTCTCACAATGAAGCCTCTCAGAATGCATCCTCTTCAAATGCATCCTCTGAAAATCAATCTTCTCAGAATGAATCCTATCAGAGTGATACTCATGTGGCTGACCTACATTCTCCACATTTACATACTCAAACTGATGAGGACAATGTAGATCTAGATGGGCAGGAGTTTGATGAGTTAGATAATATCTTAGATAATGAGACTGATGAGTCAGAGTATAAAGGTGAGGATGAAAGTGGGAATTTGAGTATAGATGATGTTCTCTTTGAAGAAAATGTAGATGTAGATGTTGAATGGGTAGGAGATATAGGTGAAAGGGTGAATGGAACTAGGGAGGATCATGGTAGGAGTGATGAAGACAGTGATTCTGAGGATGGCATTGCTTGGGATAGTGAGGTGGAGATAGATGAGTTCGGTTCTGATGGAGAGCAAGCAAAATCTTCAGCACCAGTCTTCAATTCTAGAAGCCCCTTTTCACCAAGATTTGCATTAGAGATGAAATTTAAGGACAAGAAAGAACTTAGGAAGGCAATACATGCTGAAGCTATTCATAGTATGAGGAATTTAAAAATTAAGAAGAATGATAAAAACAGAGTGTATGCTAAATGTGATGAAGAGGACTGTGAATAGAAGATTCATGCTTGGAGGTTGGAGGTTGAATCAACTTTTCAGATTTTGACATATAACCCTAACCACAAGTGCAAGCCAACAGTTGATGTGGGTAATGTTACATCTAGCTACTTGGCAGAGAGATTTGTGAACAAGTTGAAGATTGACCCTAAGAGATCAACCGAAGGGCTTAGGCTTGAAATGATGGAGGAGGTTAGAGTTGGATTTTCTTGGGACCAGGCTTACAGGGCTAAGAGGAAGGCATTGGAAATTATTGAGGGGGACCCTGATTTACAATTTACAAAACTGTGGGACTATGCAGCAGAAATAAGGAGAACTAATCTAGGGTCCACAGTTATTGTAGGGATGGAAGACAACACAGGTCCCAATACATTTTCTCATTTTTACTGTTGCTTTGGGGCATTAAAGAGGGGATTCATGGCTGGGTGCAGACCTATTATAGGGATACATGGTGGGTGTCACTTAAGTGGACCACATAAAGGAGTGATGTTGACAGCTGTTGGGATTGACTCCAATAATAAACCTTATCCAATTGCACATGTTGTGGTGTCAAAAGAAGTAGGTGACACGTGGATTTGGTTCTTAACTCTTTTAAAACAGGATTTGAACATAGTCAGGCCACATGAATTTACATTCATGTCTGACAAACAAAAAGGTCTGATTCAAGCTTTTGAGGAAGTCTTCCCAACTGCAGAACATAGATTTTGTGTCATACATTTATGGAAGAATTTTTGCAATGCTGAATTTAAAGGTTTACAGTTCAAGGATGCTTTGTTTAAGGCTGCAAATAGCACTACTGTGGGGCAGTTCAAGCAAGCCATTAAGGAAATGGGCGAACTTGATCAGGCTGCTGTTGAATGGTTAAGTGATAAGCCACCATCACAATGGAGCAAGTCACACTTTACACCAGTGCCAAAGTGTGATATGATATTGAACAACTTCTGTGAATCTTTCAACAGTGCAATACTTTATGCAAAAGAAAAGCCAATTTTAACCATGCTTGAATGGATTAGAGAGTACTTGATGTCAAGGTTGCAAAAGAATAGAGATAAGGCTGCAAAAAATATGAAGGGAGACATTTACCCTGCTGTGTTGGAGATAATTGAACAACACACCAAAAAATTGGCAAACTGTATTCCTAGAAAATCAAATGATACCCACTACCAAATCACACACATCTATGGGGGCTAATTCTGTGTAGACTTGGAGCTGTGGAATTGCAGCTGTAGGAGGTGGGAGCTTACAGGTATCCTATGTTTGCATGCATGCAGTGCAATATGTAGCAGGAGGGAAGATCCACTGCATTATGTAGATCCATGTTACACTGTTGAATGCTATAAAAATGTATATGAACCAGCAATTTTGGGAGTTAATGGCCAAGATCTATGGGGTGAAACACTTTTTATTCCTCCTTTGCCACCAAACTTTGGCAAGAAAAAAGGAAGGCTTGTTACTGCTAGAAGAAAAGACAAAGATGAGGAGATTGGAAAAGGGAAAAAAAGAAAAGAAGGGATGTCCAAAGATGAGGGAACAATGAAAGTAAAAAGGAGGCCTACTGCTGTCAGGTGTGGTCACTGTAAAAGTGAAGGCCACAACTCCAAAACATGCCCTGTTAAAAAAGGAGCAAATGAACCATCTACCAGACAGGTATTCATATATGTTTGAACATTGAAATAACTTCACTTTATTGATTTTGTAATGACACTTAACTTCTATACTCAATGATATTCTTGCATTATTGTTGCAGCTTAGGAGAAGGAAAAATGCAAGAAATACAGCCAATTCAGGTCCACATATAGAAGAGACTGAGGTCCTTATTTCTATTATTTGGTGAAAATTGAAGTTTATGTTATGAAACATTGAATGACTCTTCTATCTATGGCTTTTACAGGAGGTGCAAAGGCAAGATAAGGAGATTAATGCAATGAATTTAGGCACTCAACCAGCAAGATCAGCTAGGAACACTGCAAAGGTTGCATTTTCTGGCTTTTTCAAAAAATTAATGCTTGACTTGATGTGTCATTTAAGTATATGGTTTTAATGTGATGCAATTGACAGGTTGGGCAAAATGCTAATAAAGCTGGGTCTTGTAGTGATTCATTTGAGTTAGGTTCACTGGCAGCTAATGCAAGGAAAAGATTTGAGGTACAAATATTTTTGAAACTGCTGTGTGCCTTTACCAATTTGTATGGTTTAAGTCCTAACACTGCTTTTGGATGAATTCATAGGATATGAGGAAAGCATCTCAAGCGAAGGGTGACAATGCTCAGAAAAAGAATAAAAAGAAATGTGGCAAATCTTCAAAAGCTGCAGTCAAGGTTCCTGGACCTAGTATGTATCAACAATTGCAACTGTCACAAAATGCTGGGGGCCAGCCATCTGAAGCAGTTTTAACCCAAGCATCCACAGCCGGAGGGAAGAAATTTGTTACATTGAACAACTTGAACAGTGCGATGGATAGCCTCTATGGGAAGAAGAAGAAGAAGAAGACAAGTTGAAGAAGAAAGTTGAAGAAGAAAAAGTTAATTTTTTGTCTATGTAAAAAATTAGTTTTTTTTTTATACTGAAACATGTGATGACTGATTGAAGCTTTATTGACAACTTCACTCAACTTTTTGGTTTTTGTGAATGAAACATTGTTAAACATGTTTCTGACAAAACGATGTATTTATAGGAAGTCTTATTTTGTGATTAATAGATAAGTCGGCTCTATTTTGTGCATATTGTGCTTGATTCATTTGATTCTCTCTTGATTTGCTAGTGGTTTGCACAGGATTGTATGCTTTACATGTTTACTTGCTTTACTTTGCATAACTTCATTACTTTAGTAGCCAAAATGGGATCCAGAGTAAGGTCTTCTTTTCTTTTTAATCTATCTCTCTCTCACTCTATATATATATACACGTGTATACTATATATATATGAATATATATATATATGGTAACTGTTTATTTGCCCAAAAGCTCTATTTTTTTTTTTTTTTCCTTTCCTTGGGTTCTTTGTTTCATACATTATACTAATTTAGTTTTGTCATTCACCCAAAAAAACAATTTAGTTTCTCCTTTGGACAAATTACTCAATCCAAGTAAAAGGGGTTCTAATTCAGCCAAATAAAGTACATTTTTAATTAGAGTGCAAAAATCTTACATTCACATTCAAGTCAAAATGCCCTACAGCAAAAGGCCAAATGTTTAGCTTACATTCCTAAAGTCCATTACAACAACCAGGATGCAAACCTACAAAAAACACCATGTCTTTTTTACTACAGATCCTTACACATCCCATACGCTTTCTTCATATCTAAAATCCAAGCCAAATCATGAAAAGACAGAGCCAAGAGATCACCACAACCATTTGTAGAATTTTGTTCTTCCTCCTCATCTTACCAATTTCAGATTCCATCAAATTAATTCTACGAAGCAGCCCTGGGATTATATTCTTTGATCTAATGCACATTGGTGGATCAGCCCATTGGAAAAAGTCACATTTGTTACTCTGCCCTCATATTGAAATAACAGAGAAATGAAAATATGAGATTTTGTTTCAAAGTAACACGCAATAAAGAAGATTCATGTTCCTTCTTACTTGATTGGGACAGGAGTGAAATCTCCTCCCTGGGTTGAGCTCCGTCCATGAAGCACTCAATCGTGCCCTTGCCCCACATAAGCATTCCACAGGTGCTGCTGCCTGGGTTGAAGAATAAGAATTACAGGACGACATTTCAAAACGCCCTTCAGTTTTACTTCAACTTTGGGGCTGAAATTTCTGTTCGCGACAGCAAAGTGGGAGATTAGTGTGGACAGCAAAGTGGGAGATTATATAGGAATAAGAACCCTACGGATTTTCCCTCCCAGATATCTCTTCCTCTTTTCACATTTTTTACTTCTGAATTTTTACCTCTTTTTTTTCCTCTCCAAATTTTTAGCTGATGTGGGTGACGTGGACTATATTTGCCACTCGGATGCTGTGTTGGCTCTTTAATGCCATGTGGCCAGTGTAAGTGGCAAGGCATTCACACCTAAGCGGGCGACGTGGAAAATTTTGCCAGATGTCGCGAAACGCCCAATTTCAGCATCACGTAAAGGGCACATGGAGCACTCCGGCGAGATTTTCATCAATTTCAAGCGAAATGTCCTGAAATTGCGGCCATCTGTCCTAAATGTGCAAAATTTGTCGCCGGAGTGGACCAAATCGGAAAACGCAAATTTATAAAGTGCTTTTTTCGCAGATGGCCACAGTTAGATGACTAAAAATGCATTTTCCCCCATTTTGTCTTGTGATGTTTCATTTTGATTCCATTTTTCAATATATGTGATCCACAGCGATGTGCTTTAAAAAAATATTTGATACATTTAACATGCATCCCCGAAGTAGAATAAAAGATGAAACAGAAGATCTTTAAGTAACATAAAAGATGAAACACCAACTGGTTGAAAATTGCCAGCTAAAATGAAGTAAAGGCAAATATTATTTCCAATAGTGGACAAGAACTTGTTTCTTTGGTACATAAACTCTAATCCATCTTATATACATAGAGAAAATACAGTAAAGTGAAAGCCACATAGAGTATGTCAAACACAACATACTGTGCAAGAGAGCTGCAGACAGTAAGCTGAAGATTTGAGTTGAAACCAGATAAAGATACATAGCAAACCCAACCGGCTCATTCTTATTGTCAAACACAGTATGATACGAACTCATGAAAACGTCCCCTGATCAAGGATAACCATTTATGGCTTTCAGTCATTATTTTGAAACAACTACTACCATATGTGTCTCTACTAAGTTCACTTGATAGACTCATATGCCAAATCTACTATAAGTACCTATGTATATCAACAAATCTACCAAGCACACTTGCGGATGCAACATGCCAGTGGGCGGGCTGAAGTCATAATACGTGTCAGGTTGTAAGAGGATTAGAGTATTTACATGCACAGTGGCGGATTTACAGCCAAAGATATGGGGTTAGTTGACCCCACTTGCCATTTTTTTTATATATATTTTTATATTAAAATGATGGATATATAGTATTTTGACCCCATTTATTAATAAAATGACCCCAGCACAGTTGGTTGTTGATTGGAATGTAAGATCAAAGGGTGTTGGATGGTCATGAGTTTGAGTCTCCACTGTTGCACCTAGCCCTTTTATTTTATCAATTGTGGAGTTGACTAAAAATTGGGGCCAAAACGGGGTGTTGGATGGTCACGAGTTCGAGTCTCCATTGTTGCACCAACCCTTTTATTTTATCAATTGTGGAGTTAACTGAAAACTAGGACCAAAACGACGTCATTTTGGCCCCTTGAAACCAAAAAAAAAAAAATGATAAAAATGGTCAGAAAACAGCAAAACAGAGCGGTCCCGCACTCAACCCTACTTCAACTCTTTCTCTCCATTCTCCGTCTCCCGGCCAGAAAGCAGTAAAACAGAGCCCTAAGATTCTTTTTTTTTTTTTTAATATTATCCACCATTTGGGATTTAAAAAGAATATTAAAAGCCAAAACAATGTAAGTTATTTGCTTTTGTTTTGTTTATTTCTTGATTTTTGTATTAGAAAAATTAGGTTCTTTTTTAAAAAAAATTGTTAACTTGTTTAGTTTTTTGTAAGTGCATATTTTAACTGCTAACTTGTTATTAATCGTTATGTAAATGATGATTATTGCATTAAATAATAAAAGTTAGGATTTTTTTTAATGGGTAAAAAAAGTTAGAGTTTAATCAATTAAAATTTAGGATAAATAGGTAATGTTAATTTATTAACTATGCAAATTTATTAACTTTTTGCATATGCATATTTTAATTGTTAACTTGTTATTAATTGTTATGTAATTGATGATTATTGCATTAGATGAAAAAGTTAGGATTTTTTTTTTTTCAGTGGGTAAAAAAAAAGTTAAAGTTTAATCAATTAAAATTTAGGATAAATTGGTAATGTTAATTTATTAACTTTTTGCATATGTTAATTGTTAACTTGTTATTAATTGTTATGTAATTGATGATTATTGCATTAAATGAAAAGGTTAGGATTTTTTTTAATGGGTAAAAAAAAGTTAGAGTTTAATCAATTAAAATTTAGTATAAATTGGTAACGTTAATTTATTAACTTTTTGCATATGCATATTTTAATTGTTAACTTGTTATTAATTGTTATGTAATTGGTGATTATTGCATTAGATGAAAAAGTTAGGATTTTTTTTTAATGGGTAAAAAAAAGTTGGAGTTTAATCAATTAAAATTTAGGATAAATTGGTAATGTTAATTTATTAACTTTTTGCATATGCATATTTTAATTGTTAACTTGTTATTAATTGTTATGTAATTAATTATTATTGCATTAGATGAAAAAGTTATGATTTTTTTTAATGGGTAAAAAAAAGTTAGAGTTTAATCAATTAAAATTTAGGATAAATTGGTACTGTTAATTTATTAACTTTTTGCATATGCATATTTTAATTGTTAACTTGTTATTAATTGTTATGTAATTGATTATTATTGCATTAGATAAAAAGTTAGGGTTTATGGTTAGAATTTAGAAATTGTGAATATTTATGAATGATGCATTATTAAAGAAATACTAAATTAACTGTACTTAAATTTATTTTACAATGTTCACATGTCGATAGATAAGTTTTTCACCCAAATTTTGAAGTTTGGAGGCTCTACTTCGTCTTCACATAATTTGCCTCTCTTTCAAGAAAGTGTCAATCAACCGGAAGATCCGCCTTGCAACGATAATTTGATATCACAATTACTTGAAAAATAAAGTCAAGGAGTTGATTTAGACTCTTTAAAGGCCGATCCCGCAGAAAGATTATCAATTTTGAAATATCACCCGAATGATCGTGATACAGTAAGAAGATCATATATTCAAAAAGGTCCTTGTCAACCATGAAATCACAATTTTTCACAAACTGAAATGTCTGGTGTGATGCGTCGATTTAATCGTAAGTGGTTCAATATTTATCCTGATTGGTTGGAATATAGTGTATCATCAGATGCAGCCTTTTGCCTTCCTTGTTATCTATTTAAGGATGAGATGTACATCAACGTGGGGGAGATGCATTTTCAACTAAAGGATTTCGGGCTTGGAATAAAAAGGAAATATTTGCTACTCATATCGGTGGGCCTAATAGTGATTATCACAAATCAGAGAAGAAGTGTGAAGATTTGATGCAATAGAGACAATCCATTCAAGTAGTTTTGGATAAGCAGTCAAGCCAAGCTAAGTTGGAGTGTCGGATACGTTTAACTGCATCGATTAAAGCTGTGAGATTTCTTTTGGGTTAAGAAATGGCATTTCGAGGTCATGATGAAAGTGCATCATCGTCAAACAAAGGTAACTTTCTTGAACTTTTGAGATACTACATAGAAAATTATGAAAAAGATGTTGCTATAATATTGAGAAAAGCACCAAAAAATAATCAGCTCACTTGTCCAACAATACAAAAAAAAATTATACGTGCATGTGCTATGGAAACAACTAAGGTCATCATAGAGGATTTAAATGGTGATTACTTTAGTATACTTGTTGATGAATCCCCATGATATATCGTGTAAGGAGCAAATGGCTCTTGTTTTGTGATATGTTGATAGGAGAGGATTTGTAATGGAGCGATTTATTGGGATTATTCACATTCGTGATACTAGTTCTTTATCTGTAAAAGAAGGAGTTGCTTCATTGCTTGCTCAACATTCATTAAGTATATCATATATACGTGGTCAATGCTATGAGGGAGCAAGTAACATGCAAAGTGAATTTAATGGACTTAAAGCTTTAATTCAACTAGAAAATAGGTTGGCTCATTCAGTTCATTATTTTTCTCATCAACTTCAATTGACTCTTGTTGGGATTAGTAAGAAATGTGATGAAGTTGCTGGAGTTGTTAACTTAGTTTTAGCTGTGATAAATGTGGTGGGAGCATCTTTTAAATGTAGAGATGTGTTTCGAGATGCACAAATTCTCAAAATCCAAAAGCCATTTGAAATAGGTGAGCTTCAGATTGGTAGGGGTCTACATCAAGAATTAGGTCTTGCGAGACCAAGTGATACTCATTGGGGATCTCACTTAAATCTTTTGTTAACTTCATTATGTTGTTTGATTCAATAATTGATGTGCTTGACACTGTTGGTACGGATACAGACTCATCAGATGAAAAATG
The DNA here is from genome assembly GCA_018894105.1 of Jacaranda mimosifolia. Taxonomy (NCBI): domain Eukaryota; kingdom Viridiplantae; phylum Streptophyta; class Magnoliopsida; order Lamiales; family Bignoniaceae; genus Jacaranda; species Jacaranda mimosifolia. The sequence goes on along the minus strand of CM032118.1, from coordinate 1,850,215 downwards.
GAAATCGCGTGGGCTTGTTGATGCTTGTCTAAAATTTGAATTTGTTTTCATGTTGCATTTTATGAAGAATATTCTCAGTATCACAAATAAGCTTAGTTTAGCTTTACAAAGAAGGGAACAAGATATTATAAATGCCATGTTGCTTGTTCGAGTAGCAAAGAAACGGTTGCAAAAGACAAGAGATAATGGATGGGATTCACTTATTGGTGAGGTGTCTGAATTTTGCATCAAACATGATATTGAGATACCTATATTTGATGATCTCTATGTCTTTTCGGGACGATCAAAGCGAAGAGTTGCTGAGTATACGGTTTTACATCATTACCGTGTTGAAGTATTTTATAATGTTATCGATTGGCAACTTTATGAATTAAATAATCAATTAATGAGGTAACATCTGACTTACTTCATCGTATGACTTGTTTGTCTCCATTGAGTCATTTGCAAGTTTTAATATAGAAAAGATCATGAGATTTGCTGCATTATATCCTGATAATTTTAGGGAGTATGATTTAGTGAGCTTCATTGTCAGTTTGAGAATTATATAATTGATGTGAGTTCTGAGGATATAAGATTTTCTGGTGTAAACAGAATTAATGATCTATCCAAAAAGTTAGTTGAGACAAAGAAGCATTTGGTGTATCCTCATGTGTACCGACTTGTGAAATTTTCGTTGCTTTTGCCGGTCGCCACTGCAAGTGTAGAGAGAGCTTTCTCAACGATAAAATTTATCAAGATTGATTTGCGGAACTGAATGGATGATAACTTCCTTAATGATTGTTTAATAACTTATAAAGAAAGAGATGTATTTATGAGCATTTCAGATGATGATATTATGATGACGTTTCAGAATATGAAAACTTGTAGAGAACAATTGGATTAATGTATTTAAATTTTATTTTTATTAAATATTAATTATTTTGAATTTATTTTTTATTAATATTTTGACCCCACTTACCTAAATTCCTGGATTCGCCACTGTACATGCATGTATTGTGATATTAAAGGGGGTAACATTTTGTTGAGCCAAAGTGATGCCATTGCGGCTGCATCGAGGCGGTGATTGGCAGCATGCCGATGTTTATAGGAGTGAAAGTTGCACATGGAGGAGCAATGAGGCATTACAGTACTGCATAGCTATCAGTTGAGTAATTTAAGTGCGCCTTATATGCCCAGATCTCCAAGGATCGAGCACAAAACCATGGAACGCTCAATAAGTGGAACCCATTAGCTGTCCTCAGATAAGGTAGAAATGGTAAGGGAAGGGCAAATACCCATTCTTATATCTTAACCCATTAGCTGTCCTCACATTTTGCTGTAGCAGAGCCCATCTGTCTATTGTTGAGAATGAAGTCTGTGAAATGGACTCCGCGATGATTGCTTAGAGTTTCTGAAATGGATCCTGTTAAATTAGGTGAATTTGCAAATCATCAGCAACTAAGAAATTATAGCTGGTTGTAAGGGCTGTGATATTAGCCTAGAGAATGGCAAGTCCCTTTTGCCATTCATTTTCTTGTTCTTTTGAGTATGACAAGAAATTCATTAGTTTTAATCGTTGAGGCAGATTAGGTAACAAAATGAAGGGATTCCATTTAAGTTGGCAACTTTTCTCACAAAACCAAAACTTGCACTATCACCATTATAGTCTCTCTTTCAATTTGATCCTCCGTTAAAGTACATAAAGAGATGGAAGAGTAATATCGACAACTCCAATAAAATTACGCAGCGCAAAGTTCTTGGCATGCATATCAATCATTTGAAGCAGTATTCGGATTTCGCCTTCCCATTAAGCCTCCATTGAAACTTTCATCATATTTTTATAGTTCGTAAATGAAAATCAATCTTCTTACATTGAATGGAGCACCAAAAAGCTTTCATAATGAAAGCCCGCAGAGGGCTTATAACAGAGGACCCTGTGCAATATTTTTGCATATTCATTATATATACTTTCACGTGACTGATGAATTAATGAATATTTCACATCCGCAGAAGAAAAGGGAAAAATATATGAACTTAATTAATGAATATTTCACATCCGCACTGAATGAGAGCACAACAGCTTGTCTAAATAGTTATACTGAAATCAACCAAATAGTACTGATTCCATGTCCAAAAAACATTTGGGAAAAAGAAGCAGATTGAAATTACACGTTGGCACATATGAAATTACTTGAGATAGCCAAAACCTCCTTTTAGTCTCAAGGCTTTTGCCTTGGTTATTTCTTTAACATGGGACTGAGGATATCGGTTAAGGTGGTGGTTGAGGTAAGAGATGCTTCCAATATTCTTAAACCCTGCAAAATTTCAAAATGTGAATAATCATATAACCAAGATGACAGAGAATTTCATTAAACCATTATGTACCTCTTCCATCCTAATTTGAACCGTTCGTTCCTCAACATCAGTTAAAGGGACTTTCAGCTTCTTTAGAGTAGAAAAGCTCGACGTCACAAATAAAGGTTCTACTGTTAAATCATCAGTTATCATAAACATTCTTGGACCCTTGACATAACACCCACTGCCTTTCGGGTCTTTCCAGACAAAATAATTGTAATCCCCCGTGGTGTTCAGCTTGAATAGCTTAGAATTTATATTATACATTGTTTCTGGTTTTTGTTCAGTAAGACGAAGAATCTGGTTACTGGAAAGATACATGTGAGGAAGCACTGGTTTGAGTAGCTTAGTCTTCATATCTTCGCTCTTCAAACATCCATTGAAACCTGTTATGCTTCTGTACAGATCATCTACACTCCCAAGTGAAATCTTGCCGCCCAAAAGGGGCACCACCACTCCTAAAGGAATCGTGAGCAAACTAGAAAGAAAATCTACAAAATCATTGTGAGCTTCAGCAAACAACAACTTATTGGTTGATTTTTGTATCATGGCTTTCACTATCATCTTCCTATTATATAAAGATGTTGTTCGGCCCATCTTTTGCCGTTTCCTAGCTGTCTCACTCTCACATTTTGCTGTGGCAGACCACAGTTGTCCTTTTTTGAGAATGAGGTCCGTCAATGGAGTCCGAGAAAGTAACATTCCCCTGAGTAAATCCCTAACCTTAAGCCAGAAAGATACATCAGATGACAGCAAAAAAATAAACAGAGTAGGAAAGATTGTTTGAGACTCACCCAATTGTAACCTACAGTCACAGTCCTTATCTCGGCCCCAGATGTGTCTACAATGCCAAGATTGCTGAGAGTTTCTACCATGGTTCCTGTGGAATAAGGTGTCATCCGCAAATCATCGCTGATTAGGAAATTATATCTCATGTCAAAAATTGCACCAGTATCATCACCAGCGTAACCAGCGAAAATGCTTGCAGTAGTTGACTCGCTCATGAATTCTTCTTTGTTCATTGATTTCCCACAACTGCATCTCATGGTACTATAGTAAATGCTTATATCCCTGCCCATACCGAAACAACTCGCATTTTCACATGTAAAGTATTTGGTAGGCTTAGTATCATCTACATTGAGTTTCAATTTCCGACATTCAGCTTCTAGTGAACTTCTTGGATTGAGCAGCATCAGCTTACCCTCCTTTGTCCAGAATTGGTCAGTATCAAGATTTGCTAAACCATTGTACAAAGTGTTGAGGCTTCCAAGGACAGGTGCCTGATTTCCATAGTGCTTCTTCAGCAGCCTCACAATTGTCCCCAGTGGCAACGTCAGGAAGCTTATCAGGGCATCAGCAAAATCGCTGTGCGCATCTGCAAATAGTACTTTAGTTTTCTCCTTGTTTATCATAACCCTCAAAGAGAACTTCACTTCCTTATCTGAAGCCATCCTCTTGATTGCAAAAGTGAGAATATTTCAGATTGAAGCCAATGATGGGAACGTAAAACTTCTGCACCCTGCCTTTTTATAAGGCCAAAAATCAAGCAAGAATCTCTCCCATGAAATTCCGGGACTTGAGGGGTCTCAGCTACAAGACCTTCCATCTGGTTTACCAGAAAACTAATTCCGAAAATTTTCTGATTCTCGTGAAATTAATGTCGCGAGAGTCAATTATTTAGAAATTAATGATGGCCAATACATTGAATTTCTTCAAGAGTTCACTGTTTCTTTGAGATGGGATGAATCAGGTCATTCGCCATTGCCTAATGCAGAAGTCATGGGTAAGAATCCTTCCAGGATGCCTAAAGCCTGGAGCAACAAAGTGAGTCTAATTATATGTGGGGGGCATCTGAAAAGTTCATCAACTTAAAAACATTAATCTTCATGGCATCAGATATACAGAAGGGCTTTTCAGCTCTTGGTCATAGATAAAGTTGTCACAGTTAAATTATGAGTTGCTATAAATATTCCTGGTTTTTCAAAATAGCTTCCCTTGCCTTTTGGGTCCTTATATACTCTACATATTGAAATGTAGCCGTCTGGGGGGAGCTCAGGTGCATAAATCAAGAAATTACACAGTAGTTATCCTTTTATACACTGTTTGGTACTAGAATTTTGACAAGCTAAAAATAAAAGAAAAAGTTGGGAAAATAGATTTTGTTTTTTCAGTTGCTTGCAAAGTAGCAAGTTAAGATATGTATCATCATTGTTATTGTCTCGTCCATGATCACCAACCAAGTTGGCTATGCTGTTGTATAAATTATCTTGCACTCCCAAGAGAAGGTTCATAGCCCCAAAAGGTGTAAAACTATTGAAATCCTTCGTTAGATTGAGCAAACAGACTTACTGGTACTTTTATTGTGGGACTTTCACAGTATTTTTCTTAGAGTTAGGGGTTGAGAAATAGTAAACAATGAGAACTAACTATAAATATTATGTCATTGGCTGTAGAAGCGAAAAAATTCTAGATTGAAACCAATGATACCATACACAGTTTTTGCAGCCTCCCTCTTTAAATTAAACGAAAAGTGGGATGCATAGTGGCAGCACGCTTTCATGTGAAACTTGGTGGAGAATACGAAGTGGAATTTTTTATTTTTCATTACGAAGACAAGCCATATTCATATTTCATTCTTCATTACAAGGACATAATCCAATCACTCTTTTAACACCCTCCAACTATCAGAAATTACAAGCAGAGTGTGCAGAAGCTACAAGAATTGTTCAATCTTGTCAGCGCATTCTTGATCCATGCCCAGGAGGAAATGTCCAGAATGAGTTTCCTGCTTTGGTTGTTTCACTGAGATGGAACTGAGGCCATTGCTCAGAGCACAAGTCGACATATGAGATGCCTTCATTATGCTTAAAGCCTACAGCAAACAGAAGGGAGTCTCATTAGCAGGATATATAGATAATCTCTCTCAAAGAATGATAATAGAAGTTATATCATTACCTCATCCAGCCCAATCTCAAACTCCAGTTGTTAGACATCAGAAAACTTGATTTTCGTCCCACTGATAATAGAAAGATTTGAGGACACAGACATAGTTGTAACAGCCAAATCATTAGTAACTATAAAAATTCTTGGTCCCCTAACATAACTCCCCTGTCCTTTTGGGTCAATAATGCGCCTAACATAACTCTGCTGGGCTTTTGGGTCAAAAATATTCACAGGATTTCCGGGATACACTTGGTGAATATTTTGTTCGTTGAGAGGAAAATTTTGGTTCTTGGATAGATACATAGGAGGAAGCTTCGGATTAAATAGATTGTTCTTTGTACTCTTCAAATACTTGTTCAAATTGGCCGGGCTTCTGTGTAAATTATCTATATTTTTAAGACAACTGTTGCTGCCCAAAAGGGATTCAACTCCTGCTGACGGGATAGTGAGGAAACTGAAAAGAAAATCAACAAAATCTTCCTCTGCTTGAGCAAACAAGAACCTATTCGTAGATTTTTGTACCATAATTTTCAAAATAATTTTCTCCTCAGTTCTAGAAGTTTCTTTCTTCTCATCAATCTGATGCAGTAAAGAACCCGTTTCAAGTTTTGTAGTGGCTGAATTCTGCTGTCTTTTGTGGAGAATGAGGTCAGTTAATGGTGTCTCAGAAAATAGTGATCCCCTGAGCAAATCCATAATCTGATGCAAACAAACATATATATCAGATAGCCAAATATATAAGTCAAACAAATGAAGCGTGTAATAAAGATTTAATCAAGACTGAATCATCAAGATTCAAGACTTACCTCATCACAAATATGAGATCAAAATACATGAGGTCCAACAGAATGACAGATGCATCTGACAAAGATTTTTAAGACAAAGAAACTCACCTCATTGAATCCAAAAATCACAAATCATTCCTCGGCCCCATCTATGTTAGCAATCCCAATATCTGCGAGAGCTTGAATGATGGATCCTGCATCACTACGCAGCACCATCCTCAGATCATCACTGATTAAGAAAGACACTGTATTTATGGTACAAACTCCATCACCATCAGCAGCTTGAGTATCGAACTTTGTATCATTTATTTCGAATTTCATCATTTTCCCACAACGGGGGCGTCTGGCAGTACCATAACATATGCTAATACTTGAGTAACTGGTACAGCGACAAGTCCAATCTTCACAACTGAAGCACTTGACGGGGTCACTGTCATCTATATTGATTTTCAATTTGCGACATTCAGCTTCGAGTGAATTTCTTGGATTGAGCAGCATCAACTTACCTGCCTCTGTCCAGAAATGGACATCATCAAGATTTGCTAAGCTATTGTACAAAGGGGTTAAGCTTCCAAAGGCAGGTGCCTCATCTCCATAGTGCTCCTTCAGCAGTCTCACAACTGTTCCCAATGGCAACGTCAGGAAGCTTAGCAGAACATCCGCAAAATCATTAACAACTTGTGCAAAAAGTACCTTAGTTTTCTCTTTATTTATCATAACCCTCAAAGAGAACTTAACTTCCTCCGCTGCTGCAGCCATCGTCTTGGTTTCACAAGGGATAATACCTCAGGTTGAATATAAATTTCTGCAGCCTGCCAGCCTCCCTCCTTGGAAGGCCAAAACTTACCCAAGAAAAAAATTCCAGTACTCCAGGGGTCTCAATAGGCTTAGCAAATTTAGAAAACTGATTCTCGGAAATGAAAACATTACATTAAGTTTGATTTTAAAGAGTTTTCTTCTTACGAATCGTCATTCTTGGAAATAATGGTTGGTGATAATGTTGCTTGATTATGTGCCATGCCATTGTTCACATGCATATATGTACATTCGTACGAATATATATGAGCTTCAAGTAGCTTTTACTTAATAGAGAAAATTAAATCTAAGCTCAACCATGACCATGAGAATACTCAAGCCACAAGTAAACTAATCCAATTCTTGTTGGAAATGAAATATCATTCGTCTAGTAATATCAAGTACAATATTGGTTGCTTCATCATTAAGCGCATTTTGAATTTTGACAATTCATCTCCCATTCTGCATTACAAGCACATCTCACGTGCCAATTACGTGATTCACAATGTAAGTGCTCGAAAAAATTATTTAATAACTTGTCATGTAATATGTTGTTCACAACAAAGTGTTTTAGAAAGATATTTAGTATACTCACATGCATTCCTAAGGTGTAATAGATGATGAAACAGCAATTGAAATAAATAATTTGAACTAATTAAAGGCAAAGGCCGTCTGCCAAAATGAAAATACGATAACTATTATTTGTAATGGTGGAGGAAACATTTGGTACACAAGCTTACATCAACCTGATATATATAGAGAAATACAGAAGGTGAAAGTCATATAAGGTACATCAAACGCAATGTACTGTTTAATAGAGCTGCAAATACTAAGTCCAAGATTTGAATATAAACCAAAGAAGGATTACATTCAAGCAGCTTCTGCAAACCCAACCTGCATATTCCCATAGTCAAACACAGTGTGATACTGGCCTATGAAAACATCCCCCAGGATCCTGCATCATGCACACAACCACAGCAGCAATAAGCCAAGGCGTTTTGATGGGACATTCATTGCGAAAACATAAGATTGGATCGAGGGATAAATGCAAGCAAAATAAGGAATAAACGGGTGTGCGCTAAATTTATGCGGGAATGATTCGTGTTTGATTTAGGTAAAAAATGGTTAACAGCTGTTTGCTGGCATTTCTACTAATGGAGATTGAGAGGAAGGAAGATTACCATAGAGGGCCGCGAGGTGGGGGCACATCTAACGCTGTGAATCCACTAATGCACTGAGCTGCATCACCCTCGCCGACTTGAAGGATATACTGATCCAGCAACAACAGCCATAAAACAAAAGGAATTTTATATTTATGCAAAGAAAATGGACTTCTTTAATAAAAAGAAAGAAGGAGAAGAAATGAGGAGCAGAATCACAATATGATAAAGATCATGAAATGGGATCACCATAAACCACAAACAGAAAAGGGAAAAAAAAAAAATTGAAATAGTACTCTGTCCGACAGTTCAAACAAATCTAGTGTTAGAAAAATGCGGCAAGCCCTCGAAATAGCAATTCATGAAAAAAGATAGCATGTGTTATAATTTGGCTAAGCAACAAGCATACTTTTTAAATTTATGGATAATGCACAACAGAAGATACCATGATTCTTTAAACATAGACAAAAATCCACATATAAAAGTAGCATGTAAAAGGAAGGCACATATACACACCTGCTCTGGGGTGAGCTCAAATGATTTACCGCCAATTGTAAAGGAAACATTGGGCATAGAAGAAAGGGCACTGCAATCAACAGATGATTCTCCCATTGGACTAGGAAGCCGGTCACAGAGCTGCAGTTCAAATTAAGGCTTCAGAACTCAAAAACAAAACACCTCTCCAGAAGATGCAATCGACTCTTACCTGATTAATATAGTCCAAAATCTTTTCTTCTGTTTGATTCCGTCTTAGTTGATTTTGCATCCATATAACCGCCATCTGGCAAGCTTCGCACATTTCATCCCGAAGACCAGAATTTCTGTTACTCTCCTTGTCGACCACACTCTCGATAATCATACTGAACATATTGTGAAAATAAACTCATGTCAACCATATGCCACTGACGAGCTCAAGTCGACCAAATGAAAGTAATATTGCATGGTATGCAAGAAAAGTTACATATCTGAAATCATTGAAGTTGAAATCAAGACATGATCAATGTTTCAATAGTGGTAAGAACAATAACAATACAATGATCAAGCCAGCAACAAGAAGAATGTATCACCGATGGCATGACTATCATTTGATCTTTGATAAACGTTAAAAGAGTAACCAAGAGAAGAAAATGAACTGACCTAATATCTCGAGTACCATCAGAAGAGCATAAACCTATTTTGGAGCAGATTCTCTGAGGTTCTGTCTGTAAATACCAACATGAAAAGCATATTAAAGGTTCTTAGACAAATTATAGCTGCCTGATTAACTATAGCGGTACTGATACAATATTCTGCAAATTTATCACCCGGTCAGTATTCAGCACACGGAAGTATAAATGCTGAGCCTCACATACCTCAGATAACAACATTTCCAGTATGGTTTTCCCATAAAGAGAAACAATAGACTTGCATTCCTGGCTGACAACTCCAGAAGCTCCGATTGCGTGATTAATGAGAGTGATAATAGTCTGTAAATAGGATATCTCAGCATGTTAGCAAAGTCAGGTTATGCACATAAAGATGCAACAAAGATTACTTAAGTGCACAAAGACTAATTCTGATCACACAAAGTTCTCAAGCATGTGAAATCCAAACCATACTTTTTATTCTGCAAATTTTACCACCATTACATATAATGCTATAGTAGCAAAAAATGAGAATAAGGCTGCTGGCATTGGCTTATAAAAGAACTTTTTTTTTTTTAAAAAAAAAAAAAGGAGCTTAAAAAAGAAAATGAAATTACATCCTAGAAGTCGTTGTAATGCCCTTTTAACAATTAAACAATCACAAGTAACAGTATCTAGAATTCATGGTTATGAGCAAGGGTATATCCGTCTCAACGTGCTATAGGCAATAGGATTGAAACAAATCTGAAATCCAGTATCATAGGTTAACTAGTCATTTGAAATACATACAGTTGGTCCTGCCAACAAAGAGGTTCCAGAGTCGGCAATTGCAGAGCAACCCCCAGAGCAGAATCCTGGAGAAAATATAAACAACTTCAAGAACAATAAGGTACAATGATAACAAATCATCGAAATGCACAGGTAAGAAAGTGAATGTAAGTTCCATGAATCACCAGTTGTCTCCCCGCCAATTAGAACTTCACCCATTTCAAACTGAAAACAGAGGAAAATGATTTAGACTCAAGGAAATGAATGCAAACATACAAAAGAATGTTCAGCAACCAAGAGGTTTAGGAGGAACACCTGCCAATAACCCTTCTGAGTAACAGGAACATATGTGTGTTCTCCCTTAAAATGACTAGGATCAACACCACCAAAAACAAGCTCACCCCCATCTTCTTCATTACCTTTACGATTTAACCAAAATGAAAAAACTTTGTCCTTCACAAGACCTTGATTTACAATGTTATACCTGTTAGAAAAGAAAGTGGACGAATAAATGAACTAATAACTAGAAATTTATAATGGTTGGATAATGACTTTAGAATATGGAAGAAGATGTGTCATGCTTAGATTTTTGTCAAATAGGAGTTTTGGTGAGTCTAGAATAACTTTCTTAGGATCTAATTGTTTTTTTTGGGGGGTTGATTTGAAAGAACTCCTAAATAGAAATATACAAATTAATTCATAACAGAGAAAGCTTCTATTCTATAAGTTTTCATGCATTTTTATATTATGTGGTTTGCAGTGTTCTAGAAAAGAAGGTAACATGAAATCATTTTTCTCTTGTGAGGCTCCAAAGTTTTCACTTCTCTCCTTCATTCACTTATTTGTTGTCATATAATCCATTTTCAAATTTCAATATGATTCATCTTACTGTTCCTTTATCATATTATAAAATATTGTGGCACCAGTGTTAAAAAAAAATTCTTAACTTAAGCTTTTTTCACAATATTTATAGGAAAATACTTTTACATATATGCTACTTCAGCGGTCCACTGCAAGAATGTCATAAATCCCAGTTCAGAAGAAGGTTCTTTCTTTCATCCGTGTGTGAGCGTGTGTGTATCTGTCATTGTCTAAATTGTATACCAGACAGGAACAGCATCTCCAACAGAAATTTCCTGAAATCCAAGTCCAAGAATGCCATCAAACTTGGCAGCCAAGAAGGTGATCCCCGGCTCTTTGGTCGCTTCAATGAAATCCTAATGAGACAAAGTCTTAGAAGTTGATACATGAAAAATTTTTAAAATGATTTCTCTTTTATTTGTTCCCAATATATACCTGGTCCTTTACAACAAGGTTACCGAGTTGAACATAATCTTGGCTGAAGAACCCAGAGATAGATCCAGTTCCATAATGAATTGCAGCAGATTTACCTTCACAAAGAGTGAATCCATTAAAATCTCGAACTAGTTATGCATACTGCTGGACATAAAATGAATGGTCAATAATGTGGACCGTCAGTTACGTGCTCTAGTGAGGGGGCATACTTAGGTATGAAAACATGTCTTCCTTCTGGATAGCATGCTAAACAATAAACTTCTATATGCGTTAGTTTTCTTCACTTGTACAAATATGTCTAAGATTTCCCAGAGAAATTAATTTAGAAATCAATAATGTGAAGCAGCTATTGCTATCAGAACTATCAAAGATTCAAACGTAGTTAAAGAAAGAGCCACCAGTATTTGGAATAAGCTTATACACATTGCATTTTTTATGTCAACAATAAAATTATCATCTAATTCATGTACCACGAACTAAGCTTAAAGAATTTCAGTTCTCAACTAGTTGTCATCAAAAAGATTCTAACACCCATATCAAAAGAACTTCCCCAACATCGACTTAAGAGGATCATCATTAATGCACTAGCCACAGTTCACAAACTGAAGGTTTCAATTATATTTGAGTATATGAAAGAATTGGAAATACCATTCTTTTTATAAGTACTTGAACGGCTCGACTTATACTTTGAATGGAAAAGGCAAGCAACCTGCATCCATTAGCACAAAAACATAAAAACACCCGTAAATTCGAACACACAGAGAAGGAACTTTTCAACAGTATTAGTAAAAACAAAGTAGTGAGAAACTTAAAATAATAATAATAATAAAAATTAAAAAAAAAGAAACTCACAGAAAAATAGCACTTTGATGATGGCACCCAAAGATTAGAACTTCCAGTGTCAAAAACCACAGTGAATTTCTGAGGCGGGGTCCCAATACCAATCTCACCAAAATATTGAGCATCCAAGTAGTTCTTTAGAGCAATCATATCAGTATCTGAATCTCCATTAACACCACCAAGATTATAATAATTCCTCGCAGTACCCCCCTTCTTCGAGTCAAGTCTTTCAGAAAACCGGTTAATCTGATCCAGTTTTCTCTTCTTCAGCCCAATTCTCAGCAGCCCATCATCAGGGGCAGAAAATACAGAAGAAAACAGCACAAACACCACCACAAGCGCAGCAAAACCGTATCTTTTACCCATCCTACAAACAAGAAAAAACCATTCACAAGAAGGCTGTAATTAGATTCAACCCTATGCGTTGACTCATAATTTCACCAAAAATTTCACCGTTCAAGAGCAAAAATAGAGGGCTTTTTGATAAAGTTTGCATTTTTATTAGCTAATTTTAAATGGGCCACTTTTCAATAAGCTTTTCTCACAGTAAAATTCATTTTCTGGGAGCCATAAAAACCCGCAGACAATTTTCTAGTTCTGTCGATTGTTTTTTCCAATTACCTAGATGCCTAGGATTCTTAAATTCAGCAACAGAGTAAAAGAATGTAAGAAAAGATTCATGTAAAATCTTTTGCAAGAAATATTTAATTGTCCCACAAAAGAATATTTTGCAAAAGATTTTATCTAAGTTACCTAGAGAAGATTATGGAGCAGGAAAACGAGCAACTCCAGAAAGAAGTGAAGTCAAGGAAGTGGTTGGGACAGGACAACTTACATAGGCGAGCAACTCCAGAGAGAAGTGAAGTCAATTAAGGGCCTGTTTGGTTTCATTTTCTGAAACCATTTTTATTTTTTTTAGTGAAAATATACAGTAAAAAATTAATTATGAAAAATATTTTAAAAAATAAGTTGTATTTGGATAAAGTGTTTAAAATTTTAAGTTTATATAGGTGTAAAAGTGAATTATATTTCAATGTTGAATTTTTTTTATTAAAAAGAAAGAAAGAATTTGAATTTGAATTTGAATTTGAATTTAAATTTAAATTTAAATTAATGATGTGATATGTATTTATTTAAAAAATAATATAAAATAATATTTTTATGATGAATGATGGTTGAAAAGTATTGGGAAAATCAAAAAATAGATAAAGGTAGTAATAGGATTTGAAATAAGATAAAAATGGAGAGAGAACATATAAATAATGTTTTGAAAATAAAAATATTTGAGAAAATAATGTAGATAATAATAATTTTTATTTTTTTATTTTGAAAAGAAAATAAAAATGGGTGTCAAAAATGAAACCAAACAGGCCCTAAGTGGTTGGGACAGGACAACTTACATAGGCAGTTTTGAGTATCAGAGAAGTAACCAATTATTGCAAATATTATAAGGACTGGATTCACTGCAATGCTTTATCTAATATGACCGTAGCCCCGTTTGGATTCATTTTCATTCTTATTCTCATTTTCAATTTTTAATATTTTTAAATTGGTGGAAACTAATTCGATGATATGATATAAAAATAAAAATGTATTTGAATAAAATATTTAAAAATATAATGATTATATTAGAAATGTAATGATTATATTGATTTTAATATATTGTAGGTGGAGAGAGATAAAAATAATAGAGTATCGAGAAGATATATAGGTTATTGAAAAATGTATTTTGAAAATAAAAATAAAAATTGCACTGGGTGAAAACGTGTGAAAAATTATATGTTTTATTTGTGGAATGGTAGGACTAGTGAAAATGAGTATTGGAAATGAATCCAAACGGGTTGTATTATTGACCTTTTTTATTAATAAAATTCTTTTTTTAATTTTAAAATAATTTACATTAGTGAGTACGAATACCTTTCAATTAAAAATATGATAGGCACATCCACCCATTTTATTAAATTTAAAATAAACACTGATTTCATGTGCTTTTAAAAGGCTTTTTATATTTAAATAAACAAGTACAACAATTTAGTTAATACATAATCCAGTTTTTGCCTTCTCCTAATTGAGTGATTATAAAGGATACACTATATGTAACTACACAATCCAATTTTATACAAAACATTTGAAATTGTTTAAAAGAAATTAAAGAAAATTTTCTTTCTGTACTGTATAATATACAACTACAAAATATCATATAGTTAGTATTAAATTTTTCATCTCACGTTTGATAAAACTATTATAACTTGAAATCCATGATTTGAAAATTTTATTGCATATCTTACTAAAGTTCTTTTTTTTTTTTTTTTTTTGTTTTCTTTGAAATTATTTTATCAACTTATGTAAAGCACAAAGTTTGGAAAAACTTTATGATTCCTATCCATATCACCCTTCATTTAAACCAGCATCACCCATCTAACAAATTCTTAATGTTTGTGTATAAATAGTGGGGAACTAGCACAACATGCATTAATACGCGAAGTCTAATACCTATCATTTATGGTTAAAAATATTGAGATATCTAATTCCATTCATGCCCCTAGCTTTTGACCTTGCTTTGCTATTTGAGAGATGAACTGGAAAGAAAGAAAGGTTGTGATTGTCTGTTAGATGAAACTCCATTTTTTGGTCTCTAAGGCATCAAACTTAGTTCAGGCCTTATTTGGATGTCGGTTTTGTAGACAATCTTAAAAACCAATGTACAATGTTGTCTCAAATACAAAATCTGAGATGCACAATGCCAAATACCAATCTCTCTCCTCCAGTGGCGTATCTAGGAATTTAGGTAAGTGGGGTCAAAATATTAATAAAAAATAAATTCAAAATAATTAATATTTAATAAAAATAAAATTTAAATACATTAATCCAATTGTCTTTGACAAGTTTTCATATTCTGAAACGCTGTTATAATATCATCATTTGAAATGCTCATAAATACTTCTCTTTCTTTATAAGTTATCAAACAATCATTAAGGAAGTCATCATTCAGTCGGTTCCGCAAATCAATTTTGATAAATTTCATCATCGAGAAAGCTCTCTCTACACTTGCAGTGGCTGTTAGAAAAAGCAACGAAAATTTCACCAACTGTCGACCAACTATGCTGGGGTCATTTTGATATTAAGTAGGATCAAAATACTATATATCCATCATTTCTATATAAATATATATACATATATTAAAAAAAAAAGCAAGTGGGGTCAATTGACCCCACATATGTGGCTGTAAATCCGCCACTGCTCTCCTCTATCATCTGAGATGCATAGTACCAATGCACAGTGTTGGATGTAGGTTTTGTAATCCGTTTTTAATTTATTATATTTATTAACTAATTATATTTTTTTAAGCATTTAAAGTTTATAATAAAACATTAACATATAAAATTAATAATGAATACCAAAGTTTAATTTTGGACAATACACAATTTTGTGATTTTCTTTCATAATAAAAAATAATGAATTTTTAATTAACTGAATTAAATGAAAATATTGTGAAATTGATTGATTGAAAATATAATATTCATTTTTGCAAGACATTCTATCAAATTAGCAAATAAATATATATATATTATATATTCTGAAATTAATTTAAAAAATCTATGTATTAGATTTATAATTTAATTCAGCCAAATAATTTTTTCGTAAAATTAAACTAACAAATAGATTTGATGGCACTTATTTTGGACCATACCTGATGAAGGTTCGATTCTTTGTGTATTGGTTCAGCTAGGAGATAGGATGAAACTCGGCCTTTCTAGTCGATACACTTGTTCAGGTGAGCTGAATCCTGCAATCACCAGCAAACGTCAGGCTAGCCGAGGAGCCCTCGGCTTAAACCCTCCGATACTCAAGTCAGTATGGGTCAACGAGATAATCGGCGCAACAGAGTATAGGCTTTTTGTATATATGAAAGCATACCTTTAGAAATTTGGAATGGGGGTATTTATAGCCTTCTCCACCTGGGGATCTATCTGTGATGCCCCTGATGAGTAGGGAGAGCCCTTGTCCTTGTATGAGGGGCAATTGGTCAACTCCCCTCCTTTTACCACTCTAGGTGACCACCTTTCTAGACTTTAAGGCAGAGGAGTACACTGTTGAAGCGTCTGCTGCATCAGACGGTAAGGGGGAGGCGGCATGCGCCATTAATGCGGAGGCATACCACCCGTCAGTGCATTTAATGCGGAGGCAGCGTACTGTACTGTATCAACCAGACACCATTTTGGACAATGCATCAGAAGCACGAGTCGAGAAAGAAGTCGATTGCACCTATCTATGGACCTCTGATGCAAAGACTGGGCTTGGCGCTACATCTCTGGGCCAACTTGGTTTGGGCCGAGCTACTTGGGTCACCCCGTATCACGAGTCCCCCCACTTCCCAAGGCTAAACGAGGATTCAATGAGAAATGTTGGGAAGTAGCTTGATGGTCAGTTTTAAGAATCGACCAGGGTTTTTCGAAAGTTGACCAGGGTTTGGCGCATTTATTGAGCGGTTACTTCATGGTGTGCTTGGGGCGGCGTGGCGGTTACTCACATTATTACAGCGCTTGGGTTCCCGTGTTCGCACCCCTATAAATACTCGCGGTAAAACCAGCCATTTTTACTTTTACTGCATTAGCTTCTGGTCGAGCGCTTATCCAAACATCCTCGTATTCAAGACTTTCTGCTTTTAGCTCTTTCATTCAGTAAGTGCTCCTTCATTCCTACTTCTTGCCCTTTAGATTTTTGACATCATGTTGGGTTTATCAAGTTCTAAGGGTAGTCAAGGAGGGAATAGTGAGGCCACCCAATCTTATTAGCATAAATATGTTTCTAGGGAGTCCAGTAGGTCGTCGAGTGACGATTCTAGTTCCAGCAGCTCGAGTAGCAACCGCGGGGGGGATGAAGCTGGGTCAAGCTAGATTTCTCCTTCGTGGGGTCGACTGTTTACACCTAATCATTATAGCGAGATTGTGTCCACCATGAATCCTGTCGACCTGAGGCGTCTTAGGTAGTTATATTATATTCCGACTGAATACGAACTTCTAACTCCTGGGGAGACTAGTCGAATGCATCATCCTCCTACAGGTTGCATAACTGTTTTGGAGGACGCTTTTAAATGTGCTCTTAAGTTCCCTCTGAGTGGTACCATGATTAACCTGCTTAGGGGCCTTCAAGTGTGCATAACTCAATTGTTGCCCAACTGTTTTTCCTGCAGTTTCATTGTTTTAATGTATCTGTCCAATCAACCTGGCAGTTTTGAAAACTTTTCAAACCTTTTTCATCTGCCCATGTCTCGCAAGTCTGGTAACGCCGATGAGTCAGGCTTCTATTACTTAACTGCTCGACCGCGCTGTAAGTTCCTTGTAGCCCCTGCTTCCTCATATGGGCAAGAATGGAAAAAATGGTACATGTTTGTTTGAGTAGCTGGGGGTTTCACTATTCCTCAGGGCTGGTGAAGGGGGCATGTCAAAATGCCAGGAAACCTTACCCTGACCTGGCCAAACACCTTTGTTCGGGACCTGGTCGAATTTGGCCAGATAGAGGCCTCGATTTTTATCAAAGAGAGGCATTTAGTATTGGCTGGGTTATCTCCAGCTCTGTTAAATTTGCATGCGAATGATCGACTAGGTAGACTGTGTTTCTTTTAATTTGTTATTTTTTCATTGATGTTATCAATTTTGACTCTTGTTATTTTGTTGTTCGACAGATCGCGAATGAATCATGAACAAGTCGAGGGCAGAGGCTTTAGTGAGGGCAGAGAGAAATCGGCAATGCCAACAGGGTACCGTGGCTCGCCGAGCAGCCACTGCGATTGAAGAGCCTCCCCAAGAGGTCGCAGCGCCTACTCCCTTCCCGACGCCATCACCTGGTCGACAGCTCGTGACCACAGGAGGCAACCCCACAGGTCGGGGCAAGAGGGCAATGGTGGAGCAGAGAAGGCCTGTTCCGAAGAGGGTTGCTGCCGGGAGGGGAAAGGGAAAAGCAACGGGATCGGGACCGCCGACCGGCGATGATCTCTTCAGCGATCGAGGGGATGACCCACTGTTCAATTTACCAAAATTTCTTTCTCCTCGATTCGGGACAGAACCCAGCATGGCCGTGCATAATTCACTTTCTATAGATTCTACGGGGCCGACTGGAGCTGCTTCACAGAAGGTTTTATTAGTAGGTCAGTTCGTGGCTGACCAGAGGAGAATTATGGGACTGAGCTAGGACGCGGCTCTTCGGGAGTTGGCTTATCATGCCAATATGGTAAGGCTCTCTGCTTTGTTTTTATATCGCTACGTGCTGATCGATATTCTAACAGTGTTGCCTCTTAGGTCAGCCGGCTCGGGTACAACTTTTACAGGAGGTCGGAGCTGGCCTTGGTTGATCGAGAACAACTGGATGCCGGCGAGGACGTGGAGACTCTGAAGGTCAAGCTTGAGTCTTCACAGATGAGAGTTGAAGAGCTAGAGAGGCAAGTCAGGCAGTTGGCGAAGGATCTCGAGCAAAAGGATGAGGAAGTGATCGTAGTTGTCCAAGAGAGGATAAAGATGGACGGGCTGGTGAAGAAGCTGCAGTTGGACCTGCAAGTCACTTACGATTCTGGTCAACCTGCGGGCCGAAATACAGGTCTGGCAGAGGCTCGAGCTGAGTTTAATCGCATTCTGCCATTGGTGCGTTGGGAGGCAGTGCAACAGTTTATGTTAAGCCTGGCATTCCAGGATGCAAGCGTCATTTTCGTTCTTGACGACGCCCAGAGCTCCTTCAAAAAGGCCCTTAAGCAGCTGCAGTTTTTGGGCCACTATTTCCGATCGGAAGACCAAACCCACATAAGCCATCTGCTTGACAAGCAGCTGCAATTTTACCCAGATGAGGAGGGTGGTGCAAAGGGAGCGGTCGTCGAGGCTGCCAGAGCAGAGGGTATATCGGAGGCGTAGCTGACTGAGGGTGAGAGAAGGCGAGCTGAGGTCGAGCGGAGGCGAAAAGTCGTCACTCAGGAGTTTGAGTTTGCCAGCGACTTTGCCTTCGAGGTGAAGGAGGGGACGGTCGACGCTGCTGCATATTTTTCTATTCCCGAAAGGCAATTCCTGCACCTGCAAGATGCAGCCGGCCCTTCTCGGTCGGCTACCACTGCTGTCCCCGTTGCTGTCGCCATGCCTGAGCCCTCGCCCATTGCTATTCCCTCTGGCGAAGAGCCCGAACCTGTTGCTGATGAAGGTGCCAGCTCCTACTAGATTTGATTATTTATTATTTTTCTTTAAGATGTGATGAACATGCCTCGATGAGGCGTTTGAACTGTTGATTATTCCCGCTAATGTATAAACGAATATTTTCATGATTTAATATGTGATGACCATGATTTTTCGCTTTTACTTTGAATTATTCATGCTAATGACCATGCTCTTTAATATGTGATGACCCTAGTCTTACATTCTTTTGTGTGTACAAATTTATGGTTGAATGTTTGCAGTGTTGTACTTTGCGAGATTCATACCAGGTCTTCATCGAGTAAGTTGTGATTGATATGCAAGTGAAATAATTAGCATTCAAACTTTGAATAACTTAATGATTGTGGAGTTGATTTTGTATTATGAGTGGTAAAGTTCAGGTAATTTTATCGACTGCGGAGTCGAATGTCTGGTCTTAGCTGATAAGCCTCGACTTGGTGGCATGAAGCCAACTTTGTCGACTACGGGGTCGACTTTGTGGTCTCAGCTAATAAGCCTCGACTTGGCAGCATGAAGCCAGCTTTGTCGACTACGGGGTCGACTTTGTGGTCTCGGCTCATAAGTCTCGACTTATCGGCATAAAGCCAACTTTGTCGACTATGGGGTCGACTTTGTGGTCTTGGCTAATAAGCTTCGACTTAGCGGCATGAAGCCAACTTTGTTGACTACGGGGTCGACTTTGTGGTCTCGGCTAATAAGCCTCGACTTGGCGGCATGAAGCCAGCTTTGTCAACTATGGGGTCGACTGAAGAGAGCAAATGTTGTAGGTCTCATGTTGTCGGAATATGCTATGATTTCATTGCTGGGGAGAGATACAAAGGGGGCCAATGGCCTTTACACATAGAACTTTTTCAGGTTTATTGCGTTCCACGATCGTGGTAGTTCGCGGCTTGTCGATTCTGCTAGTCGGTATGCATTGTTTTTGGACACTTTAACCACTGAGTAAGGTCCCTTCCATTTTAGGTCAAGTTTTCCCACATTTTTTTACACTTCCACTTTCTTGAGAACGAGGTCGCCAACTTTGAAGCTCTGGGGTCGTACTGTCCTGTTATAGCGTTCCGCCATTTTCGATCAGTATCGCTACATCATGTTATAGGCTGCGTGGCGCTTTTCGTCGACAGTGATTAGGTCCAGCATCCTTTTCGATACGTTTCTGATCGAATTATAGTGGATTACTCGAGCTGTGTGCTGGATCAGCTCGAACAGTATTACTACTTTGGATCCATAGACTAAGCTGTATGTGCTGCGGCCCGTGGCTATTCGAGGTGTGGTCCTGTAAGCCCAAAGAACCCCTGAGAGGTCATCTGCCCAACTAGCCCCTATCCCTGTTATTCGAGTCTTGAGGTGGTCAAGAATTATTCTATTTGTTACCTCAGTCTGGCCATTAGACTGGGGATTTCCCACCGAAGTGAAGTGTTAGGCAATTCCCAGGGCTTCGCACCACTTCCTTGTGCTCTTGCTTTGAAACTGAGTGCCATTATCCGATATTAGGACTTTAGGCAACCCGAATCGACAGATTATATTTTTCCAAATGAAACTCTTGATGGCCGCGTCGGTGATTTTTAGAACTGCTTCGGCTTCCACCCATTTGGTGAAGTATTCGACCGCCACTATGATAAACTTACGCTGGCCCGATGCCTTCGGGAGAGATCTGACTATGTCAAGCCCCCACTGGTTGAATGGCCATGTGATCTGGACGTTGACCATCGATGCAGCTGGTTAGTGCTGAATGTTCAAATGGATTTGGCATGACGGGCACTTTTTAGTGAAGTCGACTAAGTCTTGCAATAAGGTGGGCCAAAAATAACCGTAACGGATAACCTTGTGCGCTAAAGATCGACTGCCGGAATGGTTGCCATAGATGCCGGCGTGTATCTCCTACAGTACTTGGTTTGCCTCTTCGGGTGTTAGGCATTTTAGTGGGGGTCCTGATATTGACCTCCTATAGAGTTGTCCATGTTCATCTAGTGCAAACTTGGCCGCCAGTCCTCTAAGTCTGCGGGCCTCCTTGTCATCGGTGGGTAAGGTCCCTTGACTCAAGTAAAGCTTGATTGGCTCTTGCCAGGAGAGGGTTGTCTGTACGACGCACCCGACGAGGCTATGGTTGGTGGCTGTGACACAGGGTTTGTCGGCCACCAAAAATGGTATGGTTCTTTTTTTGGTACCCTTCGTCGAGCTGGCTAGCTTCGAGAACGCGTCTGTTCGTTCATTCTATGTTTGGGGGACTTGGCTTAGGGTGAAACTCCTGAACGCCTGTCGTAATTGTTTTACTTCTGACAGATATTGAGTCATTTTGAGCTCCTTCGCCTCGAAATTGCCATCCACCTGTTCCGCGACCAGCTGAGAGTCAATGAACACCACAAGCTGCTCAACGCCGCGAGCTGTGGCCATACGCATTCCTGTGATGAGAGCCTCATATTCTGCTTCGTTGTTGGTGATCGGGAAGTCGAGTTTTATTGCGAAATCATACTCCTCAACAAGTGAGGAGTGGAGGGATACACCTATTCCGCCTCCTGATGTGGTTCCTGATCCATCAACGTGCAATGTCCATATCGAGGCGTTCTCAACATTTTGTATTGGTAGGTCGAGTCTTTCGACAATGAAGTTGGCCAAGACTTGTGCTTTTATAGCCGTCCGCAGTTGGAATGTTATGTCGAACTCTCCGAGCTCGATGGCCCATTTGGTGAGTCAACCTGAGGTATCGAGCTTCGACAACACCTACTTTAGTGGTTGATTCCTTAATACCACGATTGCATGGGACTGGAAGTAAGGCCGTAACTTTTGGCCCACTGTAACGAGGGCTAGAGCAATCTTCTTGACCTCCAAATAATTGTGCTCGGCCCCATGCAAAACCTTGCTGCAATAATACACTGGACGGTGAGTCCCTTCTCTTGTCGATGTCAATATTGAACTGATTGAGGCAGAGGATACGGCTAGATAAAGTTGTAGCACTTCTCCCAGTTCAGGTTTGGTGAGCATAAGTGATGAAGCCAAGTACTGTTTGAGCTCTGCCAAGGCCTAATCACAATGCTGAGTCCACTGAAACCCAGATTTTTTGGCATTTCTGAGGATTTTGAAGAAAGGTAGGCTCTTGTCAGCCAATCGAGCTATGAATCTACCGAGGGCTATGACCCTGCCGACCAGATACTGGACTTCGTGAATTGTGCGAGATGGGGCGATGTCTAGAATTGCTTGGATCTTCTGAGGATTTGCCTCGATCCCTCTCTGACTAACCATATATCCGAGGAACTTGCCCCTACGTACACCAAATGTGCACTTGTTAGGGTTGAGTTTCATGCCGAAGGCCCGTAATATGGCAAAGGTGTGGCTGAGATCGACTAGGTGGTCCTCGGCCTTCTCAATTTTGACAATCATATCATCGACATAGACTTCCATCGACTTCCCGATCTCATTTTTTAGCATGAAATTGACCAACCTTTGGTACGTTGCACCTACATTTTTTAGTCCAAAGGGCATGACTAAAAAGCAATATACTCCATTGGGGATGACGAAAGAGGTCTTGTCCCTGTCCTCATGTGCCATAAATATTTGATAATAGCCTTGGAAGCATCCATCATACTAAGTAATTCACATCCAGTAGTAGAATCAACTAATAAATCTATATAAGGCAAGGGGTAAGGATCCTTCGGGCAAGCTTTATTTAAATCAGTGAAATCATTAAACATTCTCCATTTTCCCTCATTCTTAAGGACAAGTACAACATTATAGAGCCAAGAAGGGTACTGAATTTCTACAATATATCCTATCTCCAAGAGCTTGCTGACCTCCTCCTCGATGATTTGGGACCTCTCAGCATTAAAGGTTCTTGTCTTTTGTCTTACTGGCTTGTGTGATGGGTCCATGTTGAGTCGATGGACGATGATGCTGGGGTTGATTCCTTGGAGATCTGAAGCTTTCCATGCGAACACATCAATGTTGCGCCGGAGGAAGTCAACAATGAGGTATTCTAATCGGTCTCCTATATTACTCCCGACCCTGGTGGTTTTGTCGGGGTTTCCAGGTTCGAGATCTATTATTTTGAACTCCCCGGCAAGCTCGACCCGGGTGTCTTCCAGCTTTCTCTTCTTAGATGAAGGTCCCTTCTCGGGTTTCGCTACTGGGGCGTCCCCCGAGGGCTTCAGTTGGGGTCGTTTCTTTTACTTGTTGGAGTCGATGGAAATGTTGTAACAACGCCATGTGTCCTTGAGGTTGCATAAGAGTTCTCCCACTCCTGTTGGGGTCAGAAACTTTATCTTCATGTGGTAAGTGGAGACGATGGCCCTGAAGTCATTGAGGGCTGGTCGGCCCACGATGACATTGTATGCAAATGGAGTATGCAAATGGAGCATCGACCACCAAATAGTTGATCATCAATATTCGGCTTCGGGAACCTTATCCAAATGTTGTGGAGAGGTTGATAGATCATTCAGGAATAATCTCGGACCCACCAAATCCGACCGGCGGTGATCTGACTGGATTAAACTTTAGTTCTCCCAATTTCATTCTGTTCAAGGTAGACACGAACATGATGTTCACGGAGCTGCCATTGTCGACCAATATCTTTCTAACCTCGAAGTTGGCAATTTCCAAGGTTACCACCATAGGGCAATCTATTTTTCTGTCGATTCCCTTGTTCTCTATATGGTCGAGGTCTGATTCATTGAAGGAGATCGGCTCGGCCTTGGTTGAGAGTTGGAAAACTATCTCGACCTTGGTTGGTTTAGTCGACTCGAGCTATTTTTGTGTTTGTTTCCTTGTGTTCCTAGAATCCCCTCCAGTGGGGCCTCCCACAATCATGTCGATGACTCCTCGAATGGGCGAGTCGAGATCTTGGGCAGGTCTTTCCTTTTTTCTTCTCTCCTCGGGCTTGCCGACCTTTCTCTATGGAGAGTCCGGTCGGTCCTACCCTCTTCTCGCCTGACCTGCTCCTCAACAAATTTTTTCAAATGGCCTTATCTAATCAGTCTTTCAATCTCATCCTTCAAGTTGAAGCATTCTTTCGTGTCGTGTCATTTCTGCCTATGGAAATGACAGTATTTCTTTGATTTTTTCATGACTTCGGTTTCTGTGATTTTTCTAGATTTCTTGAGTAGGTTCTCATGTTGTATGGCGAACAGCACCTCTTTCTTCGGGAGGTTGAATGGAGTGTAGTCGTGGAAGCGTTTTATTGGGGAACAACGCCTCTCTCTGACCTGGCGGTCATCTTTCTCTCTGTTTTTCTTTCTGTCGACTTCTAGGCTACCATATTTTAGCTTGTTCATCTCCTCCTGGGTCATATACCTCTCAGCGAGGTCGAGAAGCTCTTCCATTGATCTTGGCTGTTTGCGCACGAGCGCATTTGCACATTCTTTGTGTTTTAGGCCTAAGAAAAGCACATCAATCAAGGCTTCAATCCTCGGGCTGTCAATCTTCAACACTTTCGTGTTAAATCTGGTGAAAAAATCACGGAAGGACTCTCCTTCGTTCTGCTTCACTGTATGCAAATGTGTATGGGAGAGTTTGGCTTTTCTCCTACTTGCAAATTGATGCAAGAACTTGTCACACAGCTGGTCATATGAGAATATAGACGTCGGCTCCAGCTTCACAAACCAATAGAGAACTACTCCCTGGAATGTAGTTACCAACATCTTCGCATGGATGTACTCATTATGTCCATGCAGTTGCATCATGTGCTCAAATTGCAGCAAATGTTCACTCAGGTCCGTTGAGCCGGCATATCTTGGCAGTCAAGTTGGGATCTTGGCATCGACGGTAATACGTTCATCAATGATCTCCTGGACGAATGGTGAGTCTCGCTTCCTACGGAACCTCTATTATCCGTCTGGATGGAGAGTCCTTTCTATGTTCCTCCTCAAGATCTTGTCAGGCGCTTATTCAGCTGCTGTACTTGGTGGGATACCTCATCCCACTCCTATTGATCCACTTGAGACGGATTTTTACCCGGTCGAAATCTTGAGCGTTCAACTCTATCGCGCTGCGGGGCTCGAAGGAGTCGAACGTCGTGCTCAACAGAACCTGCTCCTCCTCCCGAGGAGGGGGGTGGGCCATTTCTCTAGGAAAACAGCCTGGGCTCAGTTCTCTTCTCAATAGGGGCCTTCGGGATTTTGGTCGCTGAGAGTTCTCCTCAGGTCGTTCTCTCTCCAGGGCCACAGGCTGGGGCGTGGCATTGGCCGCCGGCTCCAATTGTATGGCGTGTCAATTCAACGCAGCTGAGAGCTAGGTAGAAATTTGTGACGAAATTTGTTCGCTAATGAGTTGCATCAACTGGGGCATCGTCAACGTGACTAGAGGCTCAAGTTAGGCGCTGGATCCTTGGGCATTTGGTTCTAGATGATGTCAAAGGGGAGGAGAGTTGGACCTCCTATTTTCTTCTCTCCCAGAGGGAGCTCGCCTGGTGTTCACCATTTTTCGATAAAGGATTCAGAGTTCCCACAGACGGCACCAAATGATGAAGGTTCGATTCTTTGTGTATTGGTTCAGCTAAGAGATAGGATGAAACTCGACCTTTCTAGTCAATACACTTGTTCAGGTGGGCTGAATCCTGCAATCACCAGCAAACGTCAGGCTAGCCGAGGAGCCCTCGGCTTAGGCCCTCCGACGCTCAAGTCAGTACTGGTCGACGAGATAATCAGAGCAGTAAAGTTTGGGCTTTTTGTATATATGAGAGCATACCTTTAGAAAGTTGGAATGGGGGTATTTATAGCCTTCTCCACTTGGGGATTTGTCTGTAATGCCCCTGATGAGTAGGGAGGGCCCTTGTCCTTATATGAGGGGCAATTGGTCAACTCCCCTCCTTTTGCCACTCCAGGTGGCCACCTTTCCAGGCTTTAAGGTAGAGGAGTACATTGTTGAAGTGTCTGCTGCATTAAATGGTAAGGGGGGGGACGGTATGCGCCATTAATGCGGAGGCATGCTGCCCGTCAGTGCATTTAATGTGGAGGCAGCGTAACGTACTATGTCGACCTCTCACCGTTCTGGGCAATGCATCAGAAGCACGAGTCGAGGAAGAGGTCAACTGAGGTCGATTGCGCCTATGGGCCTCTGATACAAAGACTGGGCTTGGCGCTTCATCTCTGGGCCAACTTAGTTTGGGCTGAGCTACTTGGGCCACCCCGTATCAATACCCAATTTTTCGCATTATTTTTGGAATTATATTTTATAATTTTTGTTTCATTTTATTATATTTATTAATTTATTTTTTTAATTATTAAAATTCCAAACAAAATCAAAAATTAAAACTCACAAAACAACATATCTCACACAATTCCTCAAATATATTTCAAAAACAATCTCACAACCATTCACAACTTCAAATCACATTAATCCATCATATCACTATAATCATTACATTTTATCTCATAACTAATCACAATCTCATCTCTTATTCTCATATCTCTCAAACACCAAAACATTATCAAAATCTTTAAAATACAAAAACATGAAGACAACCTTACAAGCAATTGCAACCCGAACTTTTAGGATTTCTAATCCTTCAAAATGAAAGAAACAAATAGTGTGGAATCAATATCTTTTCTTCTCTTTCAATGATTTCATTAGAGATGGGTCTGGGGCGGGTTTTGCAGGACCCGGGATCCACCCCGCCCCGCCTTACCTTTGGACCCGGACCCGGACCCGGCGGGTTGGACCCGCCTAACCCGTTTTTTTTTTGTATTTTTGTGTATATATTTTTTACTTTCTTTTCTTCATAATCACTTGAATATACAGATTTTGCTCTAGTGAGTATCGGGTTTGAAAGAATAAAATTGAAACAAGTTAAAAAAAAAAAGAAGCCCTAATTTTCTAATATAGTATTATAACCTAATAAATACTTATACTTATATATAATATATATGTTATATGTAATATAATATATAATATAAATATATATTATATATTATATAATATAATATAGGATGGGATCGGGGCGGGTCCACCAAGACCCGCTACCCGCCGCGGACCAGGGCGGGTCTTGATTATCAAGAGCCGCTACCCGCCCCATCCCCATTTTTTTCACCCCAAACCCGCCCCATCCGGGGCGGGGCCCCGATTTACCCGAACTCATTGCCATACTTAGATTTCATTGCACAAGATTGCAGTCCTCAGTCCTCTGGTCAAAGGACTTTCTTCTTTTTCCCCCAATTATTTATATGTTATATTCATTTATTAAGAAAACAATCAGAATGAACAACACTAATCTAATGAAAAATACTATTAAAGTATTTTGTGATTAATCATTTTTTTTTTAGTTATACATCAACTACATAACATAAATACTTTATTTTGTCATGATTGAATTAAGTTTTGGTACTATATTCCCTCAAGTGTAGAAACAAAGCAAGCTTTATTTAGGACAGCAAAACAGTGAGGGATGTAGCTATCACTTGACTCTATCTGCAATAGATGAAGATGTAGCACCCATTAAAAATAGCACCTCTCTACTCCTCCCCTTTGTGGCCAAACGCCCATTATTTATGATACTATGGCTCCCAAATATGAATTTTCGTATATTATTACCTTTCCTTCTTTAAGCAATCTTATTTATAGCATGCAAAAGATTACAAATATTTTAAATCAAATTGGTTAGTTAATCATTACATAAAAGTACGTAAAGTAATACGAGACGTGATGTCTGACGTACTTTCAACCTAATGACTTCGGATGCAGCTTGCATTCAGAAACTTGATGAATCATAAAATTTTGCAATTTACACCGGAGATTATATTTCATTATGTTTTTCATTGATGCGATGGTCGGATGTCTGTAGTGGAGAATATCTTGGCCTAGAGGAGTTTCCCGACAATCAATGGGTTCAAGATTGAGACCCTATGCCCAACCCTCAAGGCCACTCCTTTCCTTGATGCTACGGATCCATGTTGCCATCAATTTCTTACATTACATTGTAAATCATTTACATAATTAGTGCAGAACCACGGGTCATGTTATTAGTTTGAACACGACAAATCAAACCACCCTTCTAACCGCGTCAATTGATTATATCCCATCAATTTCTAAACAACTTTAGGACATTTTTATTGACTCCACACCTGACTGCCATCTATGAGTAGGACTTGAAAATACCAACAACTTGCAACATGCAATACATTCCAAGAGGAAAGAATATTTCAGCCTCTCTTATTTTCTTCCAAGCTTTTGGCTTCACGCGGAGAGTAACACAAAGGGCATTGACAAAAATCAGAAAAGACATCCTCAAATTTCTGCATCCGTACAAAGGTAATCGCATCTTTTCTGTATTTCTTTTCTAGCTTTTGTATCATCCTTCTTTGTGTCTACATCAATATGAATGTTACATTATTATAGAAACCATAATGTATCATATATGATTTCATCTTTATGGAGGCAAAAAAGAAAAACCTCCAAAAAAATGGGAAAAAGAAAAGAAGGAAAATGGTTGTTTTCAAAGTTTACTTGATCATCAGTTGACTTGAAAGCTTGATGAGCTGCTGAGTTTATTGCTGCCATTGCTATTATTGTTGGTAGTGGTGACATTTCCATTGTTGTTGCCAGCGGTGGTAGCATTGTTGTTGCCATTATTTGAGTAAAGTCCGGAGCCACCGCCTCCGCTGCCACTGCCACTGCCACTGCCGATGAGGGAGGAGATGGCTGCTGCTAAAGCAGCAGTAAAATTTGGATCAGTTGTAAGAGCATTTACAGTGTCATTCAATTGGCTGGGCTGGCCTTGATGCATTGACTCCATTTCTTGTGACATTTGTAGGCCTGAAAACTTGGACTGATTATACAAAGCCTGGCCAAAGATTTGAGGCAGAAGGGCTGCAGCTGGATTGCCTGGAGGTGGATTGAGGAAGGGGAGAGGGAATTGGTTGGACGACCTTGGGAATTGTAAAGGGTTAGGGGATTGTGTTAGGTCTAATGTAACAGTAGGAAATGGGGCTGAGGCAGAAATTGTGGCCATGCTGGAGGAGCAAGGGAGCAGTGTTCTTGCAAGGAAATTTGAGTTCATTAGGCCATCTGCACTTGGCATTGAACCTGAGAGTAGCATTCTTGCTGCAGACGATGTCGTTGAGGCCATGGCCATGGCGGCCGGTGGTAACGGATGGTTGTGATTGCCTTCATAGGTCGTTATAAGGATGCTCGTGTCGTCTGCACATCTTTGGACCTAGAGTTGACAAGACATTTATGTACTATTAGTACTAGTAAAACTAATGAAACAGAAGATGAAACACTGTAATCTATCCTGACTATCAGTATTGATCAAACTAATGAAATAGAAGGTTAAACACTAAAATGTATCCTGATTGAAATAATTTCTGTTAGGACTGAATTATAAAATGATACACTAAATCATAGGCAATCTTGTCAGAACTGAAATTTTGCAACATACATAAAGACAAGCATAGAACAACTTTTACGACGAAAAATTCAACATGGAGGAGGGATCTTTAAGACTTGAGCAGGCTGTTGGGGTAACTTTAAGGGAGAAAACAAACATACTTGTTTCCGAACAGGGCACCCAGCAGCCATGGTGCAACGGTAGTATGCACGAGGGCAGGGGTTTCCCTTAGCCATCTTCTGTCCATACTTGCGCCATTGGCATCCATCAGTGATCTAATAAATTCATCATTCAGAACCCCAAAAAACATTGCAACATGGTACTATTAACTAAAGAAAATTGGACATCAACTATATGCACAATCTGCCCATTCCTATATGAAAAAAGGAAAAACTTAAGGACTATTAGCCAGAGAATTCTTGCATATATATACCATGGCCGCCTCGGACCTAGCACGAACGGAGACACGAGCCTTCCTCATGGTGGCCTCAGTAGCTTGATCAACACCTCTAGGAGACTGGCTAAGCCGAGAAGACTTGTTTTCGTCTTCTCCTCCTCCTCCAACATCCTTATCAGGAGTCGGAGGCGGGTCCCTGGCGGCTCGGCCCTCAGGCGACGACAAAGAAGCTTCATCATTGTCGGCTGCCACTGCCAATCCAAGATCCATGAACTGTCTAGGCGCCATTAGCCCATTTTTGTGCTCCTCAGCACCCTGATGATCAGCTTGCTGCTGCTGCTGCTGCATCAGTGTTAACAAATGCATCTGAAGGCCATTGTAATTGTCTGTCATCTGGTTCAGCATCTCCCTCAAACGCTGATTCTCTGTGTTCATTCTCTCCATTTCAGCTTGAAGCAAAGCCATCTGCTACGTACAAATTTATTAATATACATAAAATTCACTCCAAGAACTATATCCATTAGCATTAATTACTATTGTATAATACCTCATTTTTCGATCTTTTGCCATCTAAGTTGGACGGTAATCCGTCCTCGTCCACCATGGACTGATCATCAGTACCAGTGTTAGCTGTAGTACGAAGATGCAAGCCAGTCTGTGGAGAAAAACATCAAAATTCAAAACAATATTCATATTTGATCAACGAACTATATTTTTTTCCAAAAAGATGGATCAGTCATTTAAACATACGTTAACTTTGAAATCCAAGACTGAATTAGGTCGGCCCAAATGCTTGGCCTCGTCGGGATGATCACCGGCCTTTCTATTGTCGGCGAAGAAATCCATTTCGTGTTTTCCGTTGGGATCATCGGCCTGATCATCATGGCAGCTGAGGCTGACGGGGAACTGAATGGTGGGAGGTGGTGAGTTAATGGGTGTGTCCATGGATGAAAAGAAGGTTTTTGGTTGGAGTTTGAGGTTATGGTTATGGAAGTGGGTTTTGCCTTGATGAAACAGTCTGGTGATACTGTGATCTGGATCAAAGGAAAGTCCACTTCCTTTGGCCATATATTCTTGATGGAAAGAGATAGGGAAACTATGGCAAGTCTTGGGATTCGGCTATAAAATGGGAAGGTTGAACCTATAGAATGAAGACCAAATATAAGGGTAGGGGGGTTGGGGTGGGCTATCAAGAGTTTAGATCCTCTATGATTAAGTAGGTATTGCGTATTTTATTTGAACGCCAAGTGTATAAAATATTTTCTTAAATAAAATTTAACTATAATAATAATATTTAACGTATGAATATAGAATAGAATACATAATAAAATATAAGTTAAAACAAATAATTCAGAATGAAAGTTAGGGGAAGAGGGTTCGGATACGTTGAAGAGAAATTGATGGGATTTGATATATTTGGAACTATGGAGTGAGGTCTATTTTCCTCTCTAGTCCTTTCCATATTCCACTAGGAATGTTAGTTGTGGTCTGGTTTGCTATAGTGTGAAAGTGGAGAGTTAGATCTCATACTTGGTCTCAGGACTCTGGTCAAATATAAATTTGTGGTAAGTATGATGACACTTGTCTTATTATAACACAGGTCTTAATTAAGTTCAGTTATATTACAAATGATTTTAAGTGGCGATACATTAATTAGGTCATTTTTCTTAATATGTTTGGATAAATATGCCACGTATATGAAGAGATTTAAATTCTAAAACATTATTCAAAAAGTCAGATACTAAGTCTCTTCCACTACAAGAAATATGGGAGCCATTTTTGCATGACAAAGCAAATAGTTTTGTTGTATACATACACATATATTAGAAGAGATGCAATTTTTTCTTTTCTTTTTCTTTTTTTTTTTTGGCTAAATCTAAGAATGTTATGAGAATATTAAATAAATATTTAATCAAGATTTTTTATTACATAAAAATTATTTGTTATTCTTTGATATTCATAATGTAAACAATATAATCAATTTACTTAAAACTAAGTTATGATGTATAGAAAAATTTGCTCCATTATTAGAGAAAAAATAAATAAATATATAAAAAGGAGCAAGAAAAGAACAAAAATGAGAGAAAAGAAAAGAAAAAGAAATGGTCAAAGTCGAGACCTCGTGTTGATGAGATATCTTAGGGGGCTGCCAATAAGAGGTTGGACCAATAGTAGGCCCACATTGAAAATTGGCAAAAGTTTTGGGAGCAAAGTGCAAATTGACATTGATTGCGCCCATGGGAATTTTGTCAAGGGGAATGAGGTTGACGCGTTCCCAAAATTCGCCGCCCCAATTTACCCGGCACTCCCTCATAAATACGACTAATTATTTCATGCCCCAAGCCTACACAATCAAATCAAATATTAAGGTAAATTTGTGATTTCATTACATCTAATTAATGATACAGCATGAGATATTTTACTTATTTATGTTATTATTAGTTTTGGTTGTTATATTTGAACTTTAAATTTTAATACAAAAAAATTTAGAAAAATAAAGTAAAATATTTGAAATATAAAACTCAGAGTTACATATCTACGGGAAAATTATATTTTCTTATGAAAAAATTTTCTTATGTGATGTGATACTACACCATGATTTTGGTTTTTATTTCTTCCTTCATTTATTTCTTCTTGAAATACAAGCGTCCAAATTTAATTAGTTTGAGGAAATTGTCATAGATAGAGACGAAGAAAAAGAAAATCATGTGAACTAATCATTTTATTAGTCAATAGAGTTGAGCTTTTATAAATAGTATTTATTTTTCTCACAATGAATTTATTCAAGTTTTCTTTTTCCAAACTTGTTTGAGAAATGAATGAGTTTCTAGATGAGCTCCAACCGACTCAAATTTAAGGTTCTGAAAAATTAGTACTCATTGCAATCAGAATATAATTCAAATGTGAGATTTGAATTTGGTATGTGTGTGTATATATATATATCATAACTAAATCTATAATATAAATTATCTTTAAAAACATTTCATTCTTTAAATGTCAAAATAATCATAATTATTCATAAACTAAGTTATTATAATTTAACTTTTGGATCTTCTAAGAATTATTTGAAAATTTTGTGGGCATTCACTATAGAGTACTATAAACCTATTAATTGGAGTCAATGACTTCAAGGGAAAGGTGGAGGAGCCTCTATGAATACGCTCAGGGAGGATTTGCTACGCTGATCGTCCTTCACCCGTCTTTTACAATACAACCAAATAAATAAATAAATAAATAAATAAAGACTTCAAGGAAAAGTTAATGCATATTCACATGCTTCTCTTTCTCTTTAATTGTCCTTTGGGCCTTAGACAATTGGGGTGGGTCAATGGTTGACTCCATCCCACATTATTTGCTCTAACCTCTTCTTTACCAAAATATTCACCACAATTTCTAGCTTTTCACTCACCTTTCTTATCTTCTTCCTTTATTTTAGATCCCTTAGTGGTAAGTATAAGCATTTTAATATTAGAATATTCATTTTCGAACGCAGTATATGGTAAATCATATAAAAAAAACACACGATAATTTATGTAAATGCGAACTAATTTATGTAAAAATGAACGTCAATCACATGATAGGTATAATCACTCATATAATAAATAATTTTTATAAATTTAACAATAATTTATATAAAGTGGACGTCAATCAAATGATAATCATAAATTACTTATCTCACGAGTAGTAGTTACAAATTCGACGATAATTGTGTAAGAGTAAACGTCAACCGCTTGATAAGTATAAATTACTTGCATCATAAATCATTTTTATGAATTCGTTTGATTGAGTTTGGGATGGAATTTGCGAGGAGGGGTAGCTGTCACGTTGTTTTCTATATTTAGTATCAAAATTGAATTTATAAAGAGACGTAGAGGACCAATTGACAAGAAATAAATGATGACATGAGAGTGTATAGTTGTTTGCATTTGACAGGAATGAAGTCAATTACAAGAAATGAATGCTGCTTAATCACTTGAATACACACACACATCAAAAACTAGGGGTGCCGCGTCAAGTTTGTAAGAAAAATCGATTCAAATCAATAAAATTTAATTGGGTTGAGTTGGATTGGATTTTCAAACCCGAATCAAATCAATCCAATTTAAATTAGGTTAGTTCGAGTTGGATAGCCAGGTATACCTTTTCAAATTTATTTTTTTTATTTTTTATTTTTTATTTTACCTTTTAAAAAATTATATATTATTTTGATTATATATTACATTTCAATTAATGAAATAATTAAAAATTCAATTTTAAGTAGGTATAATATTGAAACTAGTATACTATATGACCAAAATATTGAAACTAGTGTACCATATGACCATTTATATATATATATATATTATATTTTAATTTTAATCTGGTAGTCGGGGCGGGTCTGATTAATTTGGGTATGCAAAAATCAAATCCGAGTCCAAACCAATTGTTAATTGGTTTTGATTGGGTTTTACCCAATTGAACCGTATTACTTGATCCAATTCGAACCAATTAAGTTGGTTTGGCTTCAATTATCAGGTTCATTAGATAAATCCAATCCGATGAACACCCCTACAAATAAGTATTGAAATTGTTAGATTTTCTACAAAGCCCAAGTCAAAGAAATAAGGAGAAGATCAACATGGTGTATATTTTAAAAAAAATTGAGAAAAAGAATTACTTATGTTATTTCTTTGCTATTAAGAGATACAGAGGAGTAGAATTTGGAGTCGAGTTTTTACAAGCTTTTGATCTCGAACGCAGCGAACTTGTCAAATTAGACTCGAATTTGAGCTGAACTTAAAATATGGAGCTCGAGATCATTTATAATTAATATACCTGTATGTATATACGTATGGTATCCAAATTATATTTAGTTATTAAATAATAATCCATCCATCATGCTTATCATCATTATTATTACATGTTATCAAATAATTTATCACATAATTTATTTTATTGTTATTACAATTATAATAGTATTACTAGTATAATTCCTATATTTACTTTAATTTGGTACTATATTCTTTAGCTCAACATTTTTATTATAATAAAAGATATCGATATACTAACTTTTGTCATTTATGAAAATGCTAATGTAATATAATAAATTTAAATATTAAAACATAAAATGAAAAATAAAATTGAGTCAGCTTGTGAACTTCCAAATATTTGTATTTAAACTTTAGTTCGACTCATTAATAGCTCGATTTATATAGGCTCAAGTCAGACTTTACTTGTGTCAGTTATGGCTTGACTTATATTGCACCTTTAACATCAGACATATCATTTATTTACTCTTACTTTAGAAAAATGTTCCTTTACAACTGACTGTAAAGATGTAAGGCATAAATACAGAAAGATCTCAACATTTTTGTTGCATATTCCCCTAAACTTAAATCTCATAGAATCACTCATCTGTGACTTACAATTAAGCTTCCAAAGAATGAAAAAAGATCAAATGCCAAACTGCTGCTTGCTTCCTTGACTGCATTTGCAGCTGCACTTCTCTACTAAAATGGAGAAGTTTGCAAAGCCTACCTCACTCTCTCCATCTCTCTTTCTGTGTCTGTTTGTAATATGTATCGATATAATTGCATGAAATGGGAGAAGCTAGCATCGAGGGTCTGACCTATTAAGAGCCGACTCTCAGAAAGTAGCCTTCCAAAGAGCATTCTCACCCTCACCACACCTACGATGAACCTCCTTTATCCTATCTACTGACCTGCATATCCCACTACAGCTCCAATCAAATGAAGCAACACATATGTTGCCGGCCTGTGCCTTCCATTCACAATCTGCACAGACATACCATTAGGAAAGAAGTTTTGCTTTGTCTAGATGGTTTAAGAACATAAACGGAGTTAGTTGACTGTATGGATGTCATTTCTTTCTATGCAATAGGGTGCATTATGTATGTAGGCCTCAAGTAAATGAAATAAAGTCATGAAAAACACACAGAGATCCTTGGACTGGATACTTTGTAGATTTTCCTTGTAGCAGTATAAAGATAAGCAGTTGGCAAAAGATATTTACCCGGAGGGGTTCCGCAACACAATCTCCGGTCATCAATATGTTGGACATCAAGTCCAATGAACCAAGAACCAAGAGAGACATCCTCATTAGCATACTTGTGCAGAACATGCCTATCAGAATTGAGAAAACCACCCTCAAATCACTAAGATCTACGTATATTTGTTAATCACTTCTTAATGCAGTAAAAACTAAGTGAAACTTAACTGGTTTATTAAAATATAAGAAGCCAAATCTTTTGAAATGGCGTATAATTGTCCGGTGGCATGACGGAAATACTTGTTTCCAGTCTCTCCGAATTTCCAGTATTCAGGTTCATGATATCTTACTCCCCTGGACCATGTAATTCAAGAACTGAGCTAAATCTTGAGCATATTTAGGTCAAATTGAAAGGGATTTTGAGAAGATTCTGATACCTTTGAGCTAGGACAGGACCAGACTTCATACATCCTATGTACACCCTTGGCTTTTTTCGGTGTCTTGCTAATGTTTCTCCAAGCGTTGCTGCAAAAAGTATATGAATATTACAAAGAAACATATTGTAAAGAATTCTATATATGAAACATGATAAATGTAGATAACTTCAAAATCACATGCCTAATGTCTCAAAATCTGATTCAAAGCAAGTTTTTTAAAGGTAATAATTTATCGAGTTTGTGAAACCAAATAGATAAAGCTTTTTGTTACCTATATTGACATGGACATCATCGTCGACTTTGACATAGTACTCTGCGTCCCACAAAGACACAGCAGTAGCAAAATAAGCCTTTGTCTTGGCAGACAACTCAAGATAACCCTCAACATGGTCCTGAATATCGAAAAGAATGCTGTGTCTTAATAGAACACAATGAGAAAGGAAATATATACTACAAGAAAATAAATATATTGTTTTCACCAGCCTCAAGATGTCCCCATGCTTCTGATCTTCAGCTTCAATGGATCTATCTAATATGCCTCCTAAAGTTGCACCATGACCAATGACAAAGCGAACAACAATTCCTTTCTCTAACTCCAACTTTCTTAGTTTTTCTCCTATGATACAATTCAAGAATACTATATTTTAGATGCTGTATTAAAGATGAAATCAAACACCATAAATTATTCATGAGCTAGAGATGGGAGGATCTAAGTAGTATCAAATCCACAAACCTTGTGGCATCCATGTAGCACGAACTGAATCTCTTCTTTTGCGGCTGCTAAATGCAGTATTTATTCCAATAACCATGAAATACTTTCTTTTTCCAGCTGAACCCTTGTCTGCCGTAGTTTCTGATGTGGGAGAGCCACTCAGGATTGATTCCTGTGCCGCCTTTGCAGCAGCTAACTCCATCTCCAAGTTTGAAATGGTCTTGTCTAATGTCCTATGACAAAATATCAACAGTTATAACTAAAGAAAAAATGTATAATCAAAGGTGTAGTTCTCCTCTGTGAAAAAATGAACTTACTGTATAGCATGTTGAGTCTTAGATACTTCTTGAAAGATTTCCTTCGGCACTCTTCTCACACCGTTCTGTCGCAAATGGATAGGAACCAAGAAAATTGTGTTATATTTCAACTGCAACTAGAAGACTAATTCTTCCCAGGACAAAAAAAGTGAGTAATGTCGAAGTCATGTCTCAAATTTAGCCTCTTCGGATTAGAGTGAAATACTCACAAATTTTGGATCGCAACCTTCAGATACTAGTTTCAATCTCTCTGCTTCAACTGCAGTTGTTCTTGTGACACCTTTTGCTTCAGGCTCGACCCATATTCTGTTGTCAAATGCTTCCATTAATATAAAACCATTATATAAAAGAGCATGACAATTTCCACAGACATTTTAGTTACACAGTTAACATTTTAAAGCTGAGATAGAAGGTTGTAAAAAAATAAATAAATAAATAAAGGGAGACAAATGTGAAACTAAAGTAGGACTGCAGCAGAATAAAGGACTACGATTAACACTTGCGTAAGAAATACTTTGCCATACTTCTCTAGGAAAATATTTCACATTGGAAGTCATCAGAGCACCTTCTACTGAGAACTATGGCTAACATAAAGTAAACAGTTAAGCTTTAAGAAATTACTTGAGTTCCATCCAAGAAAAAGTAATTACTTGAGTGGTAGCCACTTCTAATGTAATGGAGACAAAAAGGGATTGTTAAGAAAAGCCCAAAGAAAATTGAAAAGAAAGAAAAGAACAAGTTGAGGTCATATTTTTCAAGTTTCAAATGTAACCTCTGCAAGTCCGAGGACGGATGCACTCAAAGACTGGTGTGAGAAGACAAGAAAGACAAACAGATGTATTGCATAAAACCACGAAATTCGATTGAGATCTACAGCTCCTTGACCAGTAATCAGGCAAACTCAAGTGCTAATGGCATAAGAAAAGCTCTTAGAAGATAAACAGGAGAATCAAAAACAAGAATCTGTTTCCAGATTGGAATTACTATCTCTTGAGCACCAAAATGATTTGAAATAGCTTCACATCTCTCTAGAAAATATAAAATCATCGGTCACCCTTCAAAGCCATGTTCTAAATTTACTATAAATTCGATAACCACAAGAATATGGGATCTTGAAAGATGTCAAAGAAATTGGAATAAGTCTTCAAATGGCCTTTCATGTTCATAAAATATTAGCAGACACCCAATTCAACAAGAAATCAAACACACAGAAAAACAAATTAGAAAACAATAAAATTCAGGTGATAAGAAAATACCAATTCTTTTTTCTTTTACCTATTGATGAAGAGCATTCCTCCACAGAAACTAGCAAGACAAAGAAAAAGAGTCCATTGGTGAGATACAACACTTCTTGAAACCTGCTCTCCACCTCTGTTCTTCATGGAGATTTCCCAATACAACAGTCTCCCCTTTTACCAAATTCTATTTTTCAAGAAAATCCCATAACCAAAATGAAAATGCTCAAATTTAAAAGCTCAAATGCTCAGAATTTGATGGGTAGCTCTATCAAGAAATATTAAGGAAGATCACAGAGAAACAGTTGGAGCCCAGAAAAGGCTTTGCATTGTCCTCATATTCTTCTTCTCAAGTTTTCTATCTTTTACTTTATTCCTTGCCTCTCTCTCTCTCTCTCTCTCTCTCTCTCTCTCTCTGTGTGTGTGTGTGTGTGTGGAGAGATCAGCACACTTTGCAGGGAAGGGACTTGAAATACAAGTGAGGGAAGACTGACTAACCGTCCCCAGTTCTTATACCAAATTTACCAAACGGTCCTTATCATCAATGTCAGGCGGCAGGGACTTCCATGTATTTGGTGGGAGGGGGTGGGGTTGGGGGGTTGCGGTGAGAGGGGCGAGGGGGAGCTTTCAGCTCGCTAACTGAAAACAGTTCTCTGAGAGGACATAAATGCCCTTTAATGTAACCATATTGTGAAATTTTATTGTAAAATTCTTTTATGAATTAATCATTCAAGATTGTTGGATATATACATACATATTTGTATTGATACATTAATATCTATCTATATTATTATAAAAAGAAAGGCATTTTGTATCTAAAATGGAAGTTATGATACCAAATTTTAATACACTAAATCTGTCCTTTTACTTATTCAACATTCAATAAAAAATTATATGTACAAATAACCACCATTTATTCAAAAACTTCCACTATGCACCTTTTTTAATTAGTTTTAGATTTTTTTCTTTAATTTGGTAATGAATTATAAAAAGTTTACTTTAAGTAAGTGCTATCTTTATAATTATACAAATTATAAATATATTTTTATGATGCATCTCAATTTTTAATATAATGAATGTGAGAATATTTTTACTCAAAAATATTTTATGCGCATAAAAAATTGCTTGCAAACCACTGCTAGTATATATATATAGAATGTGGACATAAATTTTATATCTATTTGATAAATTGTTTGATATTGAATTCAGTTATTAGACTTGAATCGAGCTATCAAACTTATATTAAACTAATGCGCATGTACTTATACTAAACTATTGTGCCTTGTCCAAATGAATCAAGATTTAGGATAAGGTGCAAGGTTAGTCATTAATGGAGATTTAAATTTAAACGAACCAATAGCTTGGCTAGGATAAATACTTATCAAGTTCAGTTAGGCAGATCATACAGTCAATCCATAAAAATGACATGTCTTGAAGTATACTTAGTTAAAAGGTAATTAAAAATAAAAAATTCTTAACGTAACTTGAGGTGTGTTATGCTTTGTGATCCAATGAATTTTATATTTTTTACTATATAAATTTATATTTTAATTAAACAACGTATGCTTCATTGAGATTGAGTTTTATTTTTGTTGTGATACGTGAATTAAGTGTGCAATTTTGATTTGAAAATTAAGATGAATTTTTTGGTTTTTGAGCCGATACAATTGGTTGTTCTTTATGACTTGAAAATTACGAAGAATTTTCTCAGCAAATTTTCTAAGGCGACATTATTGGTTGTTTGTTATTTTAGGGGGAATGAATCAATTGAGTGCTTGCAAAACCATTTTTTTTTTTTTTCTCATCTCAAATTTATCACTCTTATTTATCTTTTAGAATATGTCAAACTGAAACTCTATTTTTAAAATAGGACGTTGTCAAGTGGCATATGGTTCAGTGGCACAAATCTCCCACATAATGTAAGATGTTAGGAGTTCGATGTATAACGAGCTTTTGATATGTGTGTGTGTGTGCGCGCACGTGCACATAAATAAAAAAAGAATATGACATTCTTTTCAAAAATTCTATTATTTTAATTACTCAAAAAACTTATTGTAAAAAATATATAATAAAACAAAAAAAAACCTTTTCCCCCCCTAATTTTCATCTAAAGTTTCATACTAAAAACATAGGTTATGTTTGTTTATGTTTTTCCCAAATATTTTTCAATTCTAAAACAATATCAAACATTTAAGTTTTAACTTCATTCCCGAGTTAAACTTTCAAAACAAATTTTTTCTACCCAAAATATTCAAAAATAAAAAATAAAATAAAATGCAAGGTTACACACACACACTCACTATTTAACCTAAAAATATACAATTTCACTCTACAAATCCAACAAAAAGTAATTGATTTAGCATTTATAGTTACTTTTATCTCCTGCAAAACAATTCCAAACATACAATTACATTTTTCATATTTTCCTAAAATAAAATCAAATATTTGACACATTCCCCAAATTTAACTCCCAAAATGCTTTTTCTCAAAATATTTTTCAAAAAATGCGTAAAATACAATCAAACATAGTGCAAATGTTACAAGCAAAGGCATCTGATGTGCACGTGACAGCCCCCATGAAGAGGTGGGGGGCACGTGATAGAATCTAATGGGAAAACGTTGCAGCATTTTAATGGCTGCCTATTTCATGGGGGACCTTACCCCTTGTTTAATGATCAAGGAAACAGGCTCCATTCTCCGGCACGTGGATTCTGAAAAATGTCTGCAACCCAAACAGGTCCCCAATCCCCCTCTCGCCAGCAACCCTCTGACACGTGCCATTATTCCTCCCAGGGTATTACCGTCTTTTCACATTCTTATTGGAATAATAATTTTTTAAATAGTATTTCGCCTGTTCCAAATTGAAAGTCATCATTATAACCGACATTAGAATGCATGTTATGGATGTCAAACAACTAGGACTAAAAATAAAATAAAATAATTAGACTTTTAGTTTTAGACTATTAAAATATATTGTCCACACGTAAAAGTCCAATCAATTAGACATTAATTGTAGAGAACCTAATCGTGTTAGTTTAGGTTCGGTTACATTTATGAGTTGTACTGAGTTTATAATATTAGTACAATAGTTTTTTTTTTTTTTTAATATTAGTACAATAGTACTTACAGGGGGTTTGGTTGTGCTTTTATTTTAAATATTTTTAAAATTAGTTAAAATAAATGAATTGAAAATAAATTTGTATTTGGATAATTTCTTGAGAAAGTAATAGTTATATAAAGTTTGGTAGGCTGTATGTGACCGAGAGAGATAGTAATAATGAAAAAGATAGATAAGATATATAAGTCAATGAGAAAATATGTGTATATTATTTAAAAATATATTTTGAGATGAAAATAAGATGAAATATTAGTAAAAATGATGATAAATAATTGATAATTCATTTTTAAGTAGTAAAAACAGCTGTGATGAGGGTTCAGTCCGTTGGACAGGTGTCCGGGTTAGAATATAGGGGGAACTTGCCCTGAGAAGTTTGGGTTCCTGCTTGATTAGGGAAGAATCCTGCAATCACAGCAAACGTTGGGCTAGCCGAGAGGTCCTCGGCTTAGGCCCTCCGACACTCAAGTCAATAGAAATCGACCTCAAGAATCGAGCAGCGGAGTGAGGGCTTTTGAGTGTATATGAGTGCATACCTTTAGAAGGTTGAATTGAGGGTATTTATATCCTTCTCCACTCGAGGAAATGTCTAGGAAGCCCCCTGGTACCCCCAAGGGCCCCTAGCCTTGTGCCAGGGATAATTAGTCATTTCCCTTGTTTGAATATTTCCAGCTAACTGTCCTTCTAGGTTTTAAGAACAAGATAGTACACTGTAGCGCCGCCTGATGTGTCAGGCGGTGAGGGGGGATGGCATGTGCCATTAATGCGGAGGTGTGGTGTCCGTCAGGGCATTTAATGCGGTGGCAGGGTACTGTACTGTTCTCGACCTCCGACTCGACCCGATATGGTCGGCTAAGGTCGAGGAGTCCCATGGGCCTTGGGCGTCTGGCTGGTCTTGGCGGCGTGTCTCTGGGCTGGCCTGGTAGAGCGAGGTCGATTAAGTTTATGGGCCCTGGGCACCTGACTGGGCCGACTTGGTTTGCGCCTAGGTTTGGGCCTAGGAACTTGGGCCATCCCATATTATGAGTCCCCCCACTTCGCAAGGCTGAATGGGGATGTGACGAGAAGCGTTGGGAAGTAGCGAAATAGGCATTAGCGATAATCGACCAGGGTTTTTTGAAAATCAACTAAGGTTTGGTGCATTTATTGAGCGGTTACATCGTAGCGCACATGGGGCGGCGTGGCGGTTACAGGCATTATTGCAGACGCTTGGTTTGCCGCGCCCCACTCTCTATAAATACTCACTGTAACTCTTGCCATTTTTACTTTTACCGCATTAGAATCTGGTCGAGCGCTTGTAGAAACATCTTCGCTTCCGAGACTTCGTGAGTTTAACCTTTGCATTCAGTAAGTGTTCCTCTGTTTTACTTCCTGTCATCTACTTTTCTTTGAGAATCATGCTGGGGTTATATAGCTCTGAGGATAGTCAGGGGGGGACAGTAAGGCCACCCAATCTGAAAGGCGTAGGTACTCATCTGCGTCATCTCCAATTCTAGCAGCTCGAGCTCCAGCAGCACGAGCAGCCACCACAGGGGGAAGAAGCTGGGCCAAGCCAGATTCCCCATTCGCGAGGTCGACTATTTACTCCCTGTCACTACAGTGAAATAATCTCTACCATGAACCCTGGGGACCTGGGGCGTCTGAGAGAGTTGTACCATATCCCTCCCGAATATCAGTTGTTGACCCCTAGACCACCTGATTGAATGCATTGCGCTCCTGCGAGATACATTACTGTCTTCGAGGATGCTTTTAGGTGTGGACTTAGGTTCCCCCTGAGTGATAGTATGGTTGGTCTGCTCAGGGGTCTTCAAGTATGCGTCACGCAACTCCTACCCAACTGTTTTCCCACAGACGGCGCCAAATGATGAGGGTTCGATCCGTTGGACAGGTGTCCGGGTTGGGATATAGGGGGAACTTGCCCTGAGAAGTTCGGGTTCCTGCTTGATTAGGGAAGAATCCTGCAATCATAGCAAACGTTAGGCTAGCCGAGAGGCCCTCGGCTTAGGCCCTCCGACGCTCAATTCAATAGAAATCGACCTCAAGAATCGAGCAGCGGAGTGAGGGCTTTTGAGTGTATATGAGTGCGTACCTTTAGAAGGTTGGATTGAGGGTATTTATATCCTTCTCCACTCAAGGAAATGTCTGGGAAGCCCCCCGGTACCCCCAGGGGCCCCTAGCCTTGTGCTAGGGGTAATTAGTCATTTCCCTTGTTTGAATATTTCCAACTAACTATCCTTTCAGGTTTTAAGGACAAGATAGTACACTGTAGCGCCGCCTGCTGTGTCAGGCGGTGAAGGGGGATGGCATGTGCCATTAATGCGGTGGTAGGGTACTGTACTGTTCTCGACCCGATATGGTTGGCTGAGGTTGAGGAGTTCCATGGGCCTTGGGCGTCTAGCTGGGCCTGGCAGCGTGTCTCTGGGCTGGCCTGGTAGAGTGAGGTCGATTAAGTTTATGGACCCTGGGCACCTGATTGGACCGACTTAGTTTGGGTTTAGGTTTGGACCTAGGAACTTGGGTTATCCCATATCAAGCTGAAAATAAAAATAAAACATAACCAAACTACCCCTTAGTTTTTTAAAGAGGAAAAAATATCAAATTTTAGGTTGACGTAGAATATTTTAAAAGACTGAACATTACCCTCATGTTTTTAGGATTCGTTATTTGTTTTTTTTTTTTTTTAATTAACTGCTGATTTCGGTAGATCCAAAATGACTCATGATTCAAAACATTTCATGC
Source organism: Jacaranda mimosifolia (assembly GCA_018894105.1). NCBI lineage: Eukaryota > Viridiplantae > Streptophyta > Magnoliopsida > Lamiales > Bignoniaceae > Jacaranda > Jacaranda mimosifolia. Next base: position 1,805,728 of record CM032118.1, on the reverse strand, counting down.
AATGGATCAAGTGTATTTCATTGGTCCGAATTAGGCCACTTTGGATACGATCAATTGGTCGTATAACTCTTTCAAACTCATGCTAAGAGTTGCTGGAGAAGAACGAGCTAGAAGAGGGGGAAAAAAGATAAAAGATAAATAATTCTATTTTAGATATAATTATGTGTACTTCTTATTTTCACTACTCGTGACATACTTCCAACTCTTTACAAACACTTATTTGAACTTTTAGGATCTATTCATTTTGGAACAATATAACTATAATTCGTCATATAATTTCAAATTTTAAGTTCAGATTGCACAAATATAAATTTCGAATCTCAATTCCATCGGTCTTCTAACTAGAAGAGATATCTCTCGAAGCTCTTCCTTCATGTGATTCTTGACTCATGGTGAGATTGTTTCTAGGACATTTGATCTGGTACGAGGCTTGTCGACACAAATGTCCCACAAACAGCTAGATTTTGGTCTGCTAAGAACGTGCCATTTTCTATACTCCTAACAAATGAACATGCTTCTAACATTTGTTAATCAAGTTCAATTATAACATAATTAAAATAAAAATGGGATTGTTATCTATTGACTCTTATAATTTTATCATCAATATTTAAATTAAAACGTGTGCCCTTATAATTGTCGGTTGATGGTAAAAAAAATAAAATAAAATTGATAAACGTGACCCATTAACTTTTAGAACTTGGAATAAATTTCTACATAATGCACTCATAATATGTTAATTTTTTTAAAAATAATAACTTAGTTATATGAGCTAATAATAATTAGATCTTTTCTAATTATAAAACTTATTAGGTAGAGTAAGATCAATAAAATACTTGAGATGATATCTAAAATGTTTGGTAAGATTTAAGTTTAAATCCATACAATTGTAAGGGTGCAAAGTTTATAAATATTTGACCCTTTTTGTCCCATATCGAGGATGCACTATAAATGCATTCATCTACCTATGGAAGGAAAGAATATGTAGAATTTGTGAAATTCAAATGGGTTTCTATTTTCTTGGAATTTAGCAATTTAATGTGTTGGCTAAATCTTCCAATAAAATAAATAAATAAATACAATATGATGTGGCCATGTTTGCACAATGGACTTGATGCGGCTCAGGTTTCAGTTCCACGACCTCAACTCGAGCTATCAAAATTAACCCTGGTAATGACCTTGACCTCGACCCTGAACCACACTAGTGTATTTTGGATCTCTGACCTGACAATGAGAGAACACGTTAGGCTAGTTGAGATCACCCTCAGTTAAAGCCTAAGGCCCTCCGATGCTTAAGTTAGTGGGGTGATCAAATGAGTTCGAGGTAAAGAGAAGAAGTTAAGTGATAATTAAGGATGATAACTTGACCTGGAACTGTGCTGGACTTGCTTCTTATAAGTCATGGATTGTCCTTCTTGTACAGATCTAGTTGGCGCTGTATAGCGTCCGATCATCGGTTGATCAACGGCCCACCGTGCAGGTCAAGACTCAAACCGGGTCACGACCCGATCTGAATAAAAAGACATGGATCTTATCCTGTCTGGACATTTTGATTACAGTATGGGGTAAGATGGTCTTTCACCGGTTCCCATTTATAATTAACATCAAGACTATTAAGAAAAATTAAGGTAGAAATTCCAAAAAATCAAGTAATATAAATTATTTAAAATTTATGGTGATCATTGATATCGACAGAAAATACACAAAAAGAAAATATATTGTTTTGCAAATACACCAATAAAATAAAAAATGTAACTACTTGATTTTGTTGTGGGGTTGCACAACTTTGATCACTGGGGATTTATATGGCTGTGTGCAATGGGTCTCTACTAACATGATTGAAGGGATTAAAGTAAAGGAATCAATTAAAATCGTTAAGACCTTTTAAAAAAATTTCAATGCTTAAATAGGAGTCATTCAAAGGACCTAAAATTGTTATCAGGTAATGATCCAGAGAATGAAATATGTACTTTGTCATCATGCATTTGAAAAAATTTAATAGAGGATGGTAATGTAAATCTGTCATGTCAAATCTTACTGGATATGTCTGATAATGCCACATCTTTCGAAATTCGGATACACGATTCAAATTTCTGATTCTATCCAATTTCGAGTTAAGTTGGACACAATCTACTTTAAAAAAATGTGGATTTAGACAATATATTTAACTATATAAAAGATAAAAACATTGGTAATGTTTGGATATGAATTATATGTTTTGAGAGAATGAGTTTTGGGAGTAGGGTTGGGGAATGTAATATATGTTTATTTATGTTTTGGGAATAGTAAAAAAATTATTTTGAAAAAATTTGGTATGTTTGTTTATATTTTGGGAGGAAACAAATTCTACTGTAGCAATCAAATCAATATCTTTTTGTTGGGTATTTGGGGTGAAAATGAAATTGAGTAATTTTTTTATTATTAGAATAATAATAAAATATGTATGATGTGTATATAAATAATATATGTATGTGTGTATTGAAAAATGATGAAGTTTTAGAGATAATGAAAGATATAAAAGGATATTTCGGAAAATTTAATTTAACATTTTGAAAGGAAAACTTTTGTATGTTTGGTTACATTTTGGGAAAATAAAATTGTTTCCCCAAAATGTAACCAAATATAGGTAGTGTTTGGTTAATTTTTTTTTTTTTGTTTGATTTTATTATGCGTTTGTTATGTGTTTTCAGAGAATGAATTATTGAAGAATGTAAAAATTATTTTTTTGTATGTTGTGGATGAGATATTTTTTATTGTAGCAATCAAATCAATATTTTTTTGTTGGGTTATTGAAGTGAAAATAGAATTGAATGATTTTTTTTAATATTAAAATAATAATAAAATATAAATATAATATATGTATAATATGTGTATATATATCTTGAAGAATATATATTTTGAAGAAAAAATAAAAATATATTTAATTATATTTTTTTAAAATATGTTGTTTCAGAAAACATAACCAAACCAAACCATAGCCATTACATTGTGTCTTAACCATGTATCAATTAAAAAGTAAAAATACGTACGACTCGCACAATTAATTAATTACTATACCACTAATTATATTTTTTAGGCTAGTTTGTGACATGTAAAACATCCGACGAACTGACAAAAAATCTACAAAGTTTTCAACAGTTATGACAAACACTCTTTCCCATGCCTTATCTATAACTGTTTGAAATGACAAACTTAACTGGTCGGTTTGGATTGTTTATCAGAAAGGTTCAGATTAAACTCTGTTGTACTTTCAACAAACGGTAAGATTTGCTCCAAATTTCAGACTGTAGTCTATCTTTTTGTTCTTATTTTTCCAATCAATCAAAAGTACATATCATTGGCCTATGTACCAACACGTTCCTAAGAAATATAATATTGTATAATTAATTAAAAAAAGACAATAATTTGGGTTTAGATAAGTTAAAAAATGATTTGCACGTGGCCAATTTGGATTAGGGCAGATGTTTTTGGTGGAGAGGGATATGTCATTGTCGAATTAATTAATATTTTTTGCTATGACAAATATTTTTGATGAGATCGATCTAACTTAAAGTTAATTTTTTAGATATTAATTCATTTCATGGCATAAATACACATTACGTATAAATATAGCAATATACAAGTTATAAGTCTCATGAAAATCAATTCTGATATTTTATTTTAATTTAATATTTCACATTGCAAATACATACTAAGTATATAAAATATTTACTTCAATAAGTATTTAGAGATGAATTATAATATTATATATACTTGGCATGAAGATATGAAAGTGACGTTTGTATATTAATTTCTCCATTTGACTAAGTATTTTATACTTCCTTTATCTCAATATTATTGCTCCATTTGCTACATAACAAATTAAACTATTCAATTTTTGGTAACTTTTAATTCATTTTTTTTCTCCAAACTTTAATATTTCTATAATTTTACCCTAATATTTGTAGCATTACAACTCTCATAGTCATGCTTTTATTTGATTAATAAGGTACGGAATAAATTGATTGACTAAAAGTTAATTACATAATTTATCAGATATGACCTTTACTTACAAACAAGGTACAATTATTTAAAATGGATAAAAAAATAGAAAAAATATCATGTTTTTAACATATAATTAATAACATTATATTTACTTAGAAGAAGTGGTTAAATTCACTTAATTACAATGACAATGAAATCTTATGCACAACTTGTATGGAGCATTTTCTCAAGTAGTAGCAAAAAAGTAGGAAAAGAAAAAGAGAATTGAACAAGTGCATGACCCTTTAGTGAGATAGAAAATCACATGATCTTTCTTGCTTTATACAATCTCATCTTTTTTGCTTTATCCAACCCTCAATTGATGGTGAAATTTCACTAAAGTCTTTTCATGATAGAGGGTTAAAAAGGATCTTTCAATTGCTAGTCTATTTTTGTGGGGGCCATGTTGTTGGCAATCATTCAAAATTATTCAATGAAAATCAAATTAAATTGACTATATATCACAAAGTTTAATCGAAGTTTAGACTTGTGATTATGGATATTAATGTATCAAAATTTATATAAGTATTCCACATGTTCCAAAAGTCTTTGTTTACTAGTCAACCAATTATTCAACTAATTAAAGTTTAGATTTGTGATTATGGATATTAATTTATCAAAATTTATATAAGTATTCCACATGTTCCAAAAGTCTTTGTTTACTAGTCAACCAATTATTCAATAAACCCTAAGGTAATGTTTGGATATGAATTATGTGTTATGGGAGAACGAGTTTTGAGAGTGGAATTGGAAAATGTGAAATTGATGTTGGGAAATGTGATGTATATATGTTTGTTTATATTTTGGGAATAGTAAGAAAATTATTTTGAAAAAATTTGGTGTGTTTGTTTATGTTTTGGGAGGAGATAAATTTTACTGTTGCAGTTAAATCAATGCCTTTTATTGAATTTTTGGAGTGAAAATGAAATTTAGTGGTTTTTTTATTGTTAGAATAATAATAAAATATATATATAATATATGTATGTATATATTGAAAAATGAAAAATTTTTGGAGATACTGAAAGATAAAAGAGGGTATTTTGAAAATTTTCATTTGAAATTTTAGAGGAATTTTTTTTGTATGTTTGGTTACATTTTGGAAAAACAAAATTATTTTTCCAAAATGTAACCAAACATAGCCTAAGTTTTGTTTGTTAGAACAAGCACGAGGCATTAGTCCTTTCAAACATGGGCATGTGTTGAAGATCCAACATTATAGTTGGTACAATTACTAATGATATATAATCTTCCCCTAAGATGATGGCCTTTTCAAGTACTCATCAAATAGCATACATCAAACATTCCATGCACTTTTGTCACATAATTCAAGGTTTAGTATAATTGTACTTTTGATTGCTCTTGAAACGTAATATTGAGCAAATTACATTAGACAATCTTAAAGAATTTTATGTTCAGTGGCTCGTAATCCAAATAATATCAATTTTCCCTATCATATGGAAGGTCTTGTATTAGATTTGGAATGGGCGGATTGTGCACCTTATGTGTATTGTGTGTAGTTTATATTTCAATTAATTTAACTTGAGAAAAGAAAATTATTGATTTGTTGAAAGGATAAACCAATCATCATTCGTAATGTTCTCTCTCTCAAAACAAAAAAATAAAAATAAAAAAAATTAAGAATTTTATGTTTTGATGATTCATATACTGATGATATAATCAATATTTCTTGACCAAATAAACATACTAAAATTCTTCTATAAGTTTATAATTAATTAAGACCCTCCATCTAACAACCTACTTTCAAGTATATGGTATATATAATTGGTGAAATTTCCAGAGTTTGAAGCATTAGAAGCTAGTGGTGGCATATAAAATAAGTAGCAAGCATGATGTTTACAATGAACAAGACCTATATATGCTTTTATACTATGGAGAATTTTGATCATTTACAAAAAGATTTTTTTTTGCCCCATTAAACTCATTGATTAGGGTAAAATTGTATCTTTAAAAATCTTGTATGTATCTTTTTATTTTACATAAAAGAAAAAAATTAATTGCCATAAAATATGGCTGGTTTATTATCTTTTCATTAATTCTTCGAATTTGGATAAAACAAAGTAAATTTGACATCAAATTGATTGAACTTTGAGTAAACGAGAGGTGAATAGAAAAGATACTTTTGCGATAAACTTTAAATTCTTTATCTAAAATAATAAATTATGTATTTCATGCTTTACAAATATATAAAATGTATTTGATTTATATTCAAATATTTTTATAAAAAGATTAATATAATTAGTATTAATTTATTTATCTTATGAAATAAAAGATGAAACATTTCCAAAAATTGGGAAACCTATGAGGGCACACAAGAGAGGACACACAAACTCTAGATATATCTCTAATTTTGCTGGCTGACCAAATGTATTTATGGATCAAATAATCATGAATCATGTGATTAAAGTGGGATGCATGATTTGGCTGCCCAATTGCTGTGGACCATGCACCCAAGAATCATGTGATGCTGCAAGAAAGATGGTGATTCATGCAAGCAAACAACATGAAAAGTTGAAAAAGAACCTAAGTTAATTTTTGCTATTTTTTAATTTCTTTTTCTCAACAAAATTAGTGAAGAAATTAAGTTCTTTCCAAAAAACACTAGCAATGGAGAGACATGGCAACTCCCCCAAAGCCTTAATTTAATTTGCTCATGATAAAATTAGATCATCTTGCCAAAACATAGAGTAATACGCTACTTCTCACAATATTATAACTCCTTGACTCGATTTGAAAATTTAAATAAGAATTAATTATTTATATGATAACTTTTAAAATTAGCAGTTGAGAGTTAATATGGTAACTTTTTGAATATATGGTGGGTGTTTTTTGAAGGACAAAGTAACTATGTATGCAAAGAAAACTAAAGCCATGATCATAAAAGTTATGTAGAGTCTGTAATTTCTCTACAGAATCAAATTCAATCTTCAGTTAGAGTATCCTAAAGTACGCAAAAATTACACACACTATGTGTGTAAAATAGACATAAAATTATTGATTCAAGTACCCAAAATACATATGTATCTATATTATTATAAAAAGAAAATCTCTTGTCTCTAAAATGGAAGTTATAATACAAAATTTCATATACATAGCATCTGCTCTTTCACATATCATATATATTAAATAAAACTTACATATCCAAATAACCACCATATGTTCAAAAACTTCTCTCATTGTAAGGCAAGCTCAATATTTTAATGACTTTTGAATTTTTCCCTTAACTTTATAATATACTATGAAAATTATATTTTTAAAACGATAAATTGAGAATATGTACAAATTTATACGCATATGTATTGCTCAAAAACATTTTATGCATGCAGAAACGGTGTGCAAATACCTATTTGTATATACAACGTACCAGTCCAATACATTGACCTATACAAGGGCAATGGTGGTCGAATTTCTCAACACAATTGTCAGAAAACAGCATAATTATGACTCCTTGGCAAATGATAAATTTTACAAATTTTACAATATTTCATCCTCACTTCAACAACATTTACCTCTATTCTCTGTCTCTTCGATTCGTTAATGTATGATTAATCATTTATGTGGATGATCCCTGAATCATTGATCATACCAATCATTTCCAAGTTGACATGTTCAAGTCCAAAAACTATTAACAACATTTTCTTGTAGTAAGGTTGACAAATACGAAAAGAAAAAGGACTGAGAAGGATGGTACTAACAATAAACGTCAAAATCACATAACAGATTATCATGACAATAGAGTTGTACGGAATATCATTTGCAACATAAGCAGCAAACATACAACTTGACAGTACAATGGCAATGACTGTGAGCCGAAGTCCTCTTGGATCAGGGCCACAAACGAGCCGGCCTCCGAATGAAAACACCGGCACTCGGACAGTAAAAGGACAAACATATGTATTAGAAAAATGCAATGTTGATCCACCTTCATAAGTCATTGTGATCTGCGATATTGATCATGAGTACATTGTTTCCAGGCCGAACATACAATCTTGTCCTCCAATCACCATTTCGATCAACATGAAAACAGTCTTATCAACCGATTGGCCAAAACCCTTTGCACAAAAACTAAGTTTTGCCATAAAATGTTCGGCTCCAGGTGTAGTTTTTACAAGGAAATATTTAATACACGTGTCATGTATCCATGAAATGAAATAGGAGATGACATATAAAATGGAATAGAGGATCTAAATCAAAAATATTTAATACACGTATTATGAATTCATAAAATAAAATAAGAGATGAAATATAAAATAAAATAGAAGATCTAAACCGAGATAAACGCCCAGTGTGAAGGATTTTTAAACTAAAGGTACACTAAGTTAGGATAGGAATTTGGAAATGGGCCTTGGCTCAATCCCAGAAGAATGCAAAAGCCTACAAAACGACTTAAGAGCCCTTTAGCTATGTCGCTGGGATATAAAAGTACCGATGCGATATGATATGATTACCAAAACAAGAAATTTAAAAAAACCTCTCAACCACTGTTGAATATATCCGAATTAATCCTTTTTAGTTTGAATTGTTGCTGAAATAAGCAACACAACAATTGTTCATGGGCCAAGTTGGATATTGACCAGGTTAGATTTGGGCTGGTCCACAGTCCAGAAACTATATGGACCCTTCTCTGCAACAAGAATGGTTCTCCAATGGCGGTCTTCTTGTGTTGGAAGGGGAAGCATTATTTCCAAACTTGAAGCAGCAGTCTAAATAATTACGTATGATGCACCAACACTTGGGCAATTTGATAGAATCAATTCAAACATTGATAAAGAAGAAAGAAAGGACTAGCCTTGGCAAATACTATTATGGGTCCAAGTTTGGGTACTCCATCAATGGCAGTGGACAAAGACAAACTCAGAGCAACAGCACTCGCTATTGCCGCCACTTGTTTCTTGGCATTCGCAATCTCCATTCGCTTCATCAAGCAGTTCTTCATGAACCCAAAAAGGAAAAAGTCGTGTTATTTGTTTACAGAACCCAAACCCCAGTACGCATTCAAGCGAGTCTTGGCGGACAACTCCTATTCGCAATTCAAACACCTCAAGTTCCACACAACAGACTCTAACTCCGATGGTATAATGGAAAACACTCTCTCTCTGTAATTCTAATTGCTGAAGTTATTTCTTTTTTTTTTTTTTTCCCCTCTGGTTTGCTTGTGCTGAATTGTTTTGGGTTCTTTTGGTAGAGGACTACTCGAATTTGCATCCGTATAAGGGTGAAATTTCCAAGTTAATGAAGAATCCCAAAGTGGAGTTTTTGAAGTTTCTTGATGGGTGTGAAAGGTGGAGTTTGGAGATGGGGGGTTCTTATGTGTGGGTTGAGACTGAGGCGCAGTTAAGTGAGCTTGTGGAGGTGTTGAGTAATGAGAAGGTGTTTGCTGTGGATACCGAGCAGCACAGCTTCAGATCCTTCTTAGGTTTTACTGCTCTTGTTCAGGTACATTAGCACAAGCAACTTATGTTCTGTGGATGCTTTTATACGTGTGTCTTGGACTTCATTGCTAATTGTGCAAGAATATGCATGTGAAAATGCGTGGGCAGCTGCCCTCACCCACCTACAAAAAAAGAGAAAAAGAATCCCTGACCATGCACAAAAAGGAGAGAAGCAGCTTATCAGTTTTATTTCACTTTTGTATTTTCTAGGAAGTTGTCTAAATTACTGTGTTTATCTTTTTGTGCATGCTTAACTGAATATTATGTGTTCTCTTTTGTATAAATTGCAGATATCCACTATAAGTCAGGATTATTTGGTTGACACAATTATCCTGCATGATGTTATGGGACTTCTTAGGCCAGTATTTGCTAATCCTGGAATATGCAAGGTAATATTAGATTGTTCTTGCATTGTACAGGCTCTTTTACATGAACTGAAGTGTCATTTGTTATATGTTTGACTCAGCAAAAGTATTCCAGTATTGATAAGTCTGTCGTCTTTTTGGCAAAAGGATTTCTTTTTCTCATTTGATGATTTTGAGCAGCATGGTGAAAGTTTCATTGTGAGAGCAGTGTCATGATATCCTCAGAATCTTATGGAATTCATATGGTTGACTGTGTTCGAATGAGAACCCTGTTATGTTTTGTGTTATTTTATTTATTTTGATCGAAGAAGTTTTATGATGCCACAGGTGTTCCATGGGGCTGATAATGATGTTCTGTGGCTTCAAAGGGATTTCCACATCTACGTTGTCAATTTATTTGATACAGCCAAGGTGAATTACAAGATCTAATTGTGTTTTTTATTTCATTTGATATTTGAGTCTTTAGGTGGTTCTTTCACTTGGTTTATGATTTCTAACTGATATGATATTTTTAGTGTCTAGTCTTCTTTTACTCTAATTCTGGTCCCATCTGTGTATATATATATATGTATGTATTTATGAATGGGGTTCTTCAATACATGATCTAAATAACATTCTCTCTTCTAGTTCTAAGTATTGAGACGTTAGAGGATTGGAGGGGAGATAAAGGTAGCAGAAAGATTTCCATACTAGAGAGTTAGTCTCCCAGATTAGAGTTTGTGTAGCAACATCCTGTCTATATTAATAATGGCTATTGTTTAATATATTGCAGGCATGTGATGTTTTATCAAAACCGCAGAGGTCATTGGCATATTTGCTTGAAACATACTGCAGTGTTGCCACAAATAAACTGTTACAGGTTTGAATATTATTTTTAATCTCATGTATCTCTAACTCATATATAATTAATTAGCATGTTAGATAAGTTTCTCATGCCAGAGTATCATACACTAGATAAATTCTAGAAATTACTATGAGAAACAAGCAAAGCAGTTCATGCAGAATATTATATCCACTCCTTTGAAGAATGTTCTTTATATGTGTATTCACTTCTTGATTTATGTGTCCTTGACTTTACAGCAGCTCTGTGCCATTAATTTTTGCAAGAATTCTTTGATAAACTGTATCCTACTATAAAAAATGGGAAGCAAGAAGTGAAAGGTGCTGAATTGGAAAAGCAAATTTACCAGAATGAATTGATAAACTGTTTCTGTAATGTCATGCAAATTTATCTACTGTACTTCCTCATCTGTGCAGAGCTGTAACTGATTTCAGTTGTTCATGAGTATCTCTGTATGTCCTGTTTTCTTGTTCATTCACATTGTTTGTCAAGTAAGCTATTTAGTTTGCCTGACAGATTTATCTTATTTACCAATGAGAATCTATGGCCACAAGTTTTCAGTTTGATTGCATTTATGAGCAAATTTATATAATAATTTAAATGGTTAAATTTTTATGGATGTTAATGTAGTTTAAAGAATGAAATTGCTCTAGAATATTTCTTGATATTGCGCATGGTTATAAATTCCATGTAGACTGGATTAGCATGCTGTCCATTTTGTTAGGTGTTGTATAAACTAATATTGATCTAATACTTCTACTAGATTTTCAGTCAAGCTACTCATAGAAAGACCTCTAGCTTGTTCCCTATTATTAATGAGATGAAGTTGTGCTTGATCTGGGGAGTATGAACTGATCCCAATTGGCTGGTTGAATTCTTAAGCACTTGGTAGTTTGAGCTTATGATAAAGGCACCCTAACTCGGACATGTTTGATGAGTAATAGCTTGAGTCATTTGCCCTTCTTCATCAATGATGTGTAGTGTCATTTTTGTTTCTATTCTGCAAAGCGATATGGTTGGGTGAAGGTTTCATTCCTCATATTTGAAAAGAACTTCTTGCTTGAGTTAAAGAAATTAATTCATGTTGTTTTCTAGCAGACCTGTGAATGAAATGTTTTCCATGAAGTCTAGAAATGTGCAATTACTTTTAGTAGGATTGGAGCAAACGGGTGGGGGGTTCATCCGTATGTGTGTCCAAATTGATTACCTTCTCTTTTGGCCGGCAACATTGAGGAAGCTGTTTGATGTTGACTTTGTAACCATGTGAATTGTAGAGAGAAGACTGGAGACAACGTCCCTTGCCTGAGGAAATGATCCAATATGCTCGAGCAGATGCACACTATTTGTTGTATATTGCATATTGTCTTTGTTTGGAGCTTAAACAGCAGAAAAATGGTATGGCACATATTTCATCATGTGTACTTAAAATACTTTCTGTTTAACTTTTGGGCATTCCTATTAGTTATACTGTTTGCTTCTTTATGATATTGACTTGTTTCACTAGTAACCTATTACATAATGAAGTAATATTTTGCTACATTTCTCGGAAAAGATTCTATCATTAATCATGGTAACATTTTTCTCTTTTTCACTGTATACACACAGAAAGAAAGTGTCATGTAACTAATGGCACCTAGAGAAGCTTCTATTTCCATTTACAATGTGCAAAATCAGCTCTTTTGTTTTGTTAATATGCAACAGAGAGATCAAGTGAAAATGACTGAAATGGTGAAATATATTAATACTTACTAAACAAACAAACAATCCTGCGTGAACCTTATGCTCTCATTGAGTAGCATCCCTGGAACTTGTCCTGACTCTGACTTATCTGTCATGCGGAAAAAGGGGTGTCAATTGAGACTTAGTTCCGATTCAAATTCTAGAATATGCTGACTTAAATTTTTGAAGGGCAATGCAAGTGAATAATTGACTGAATCTCTATGGGAAAACTTTAAACTGATAATTTCTTTCAAGTTATAATGGTAGGAGAAAAGGAGTTTACAAAAATGTATTATATAACTTTGTCCCCAATTGGAACATTTACAGTGTTCCAATTGGCTGGCTACTAGTCACTGCTAAATGATGTTTCAACGATTTGTTTGTGGTGCAAGTTTGTGAATCCCTCACGAGTGTCAGCTTATTATTAAGAAGGATAGGTAGAAAAGAAAATATCTGTATTTAAGCACCTAGATATGGGGGGCTGTAAGTGGGCTGCAAGCTTTGGAATTTGCTCTGCGGTGATTGGTGATTGATTGCCTGGGTATATTTAGAACTATGTCTTTCTCCTTTGTGAGCAGATTATACATGTTTACTTTCATAAGCTATTTACCAATGTAATAGAACTTCTGAAACTGTTACTTCTAAGATATTCCACGACAAAACTTGCAGAAGGAAATAAAAGAAAGCAGATGAGCAGAAAGTTAATGTGAGTGGGAAGTATATTGATGTCATCTCAAGCACACATATAATCCAACTTTAGTCTTTATGTTTTTCGTTTGCTTTTCAACTCTTCATACTGTCAACAATCTAAAGAAAATAAGTGCATCAGAAAATTCGTCTCCTGGTGACAAATTCCATTTTCTTCTCGAGGCTAGTCGACGTTCAAATGCAACATGTTTGCAGCTTTTTGCGAAAGATATTGAAGTTTGTCCAGGAGAATTAGCTGCATCATCAATAGTTTCTCGTTGCTTGAATGATCAAGGAAATATTTCTTCCAGTCTTTGCAACGCAAAGGTATTATCTTGTTACTGTGAGGATGTTTAATGGTCAATGATTGTCATGGTAGAATACTGATGAACTTTCCTGTTCAGTTTCAGGAACTTGTGAGACGGCTGTGCTTATGGAGGGATTTAATGGTTAGTGTAGACATGGCTATCATCTGCTGGTTGCACACTTTGTTTCCTTTATTATTTGCTTACTGTAGGATTTTCTTCCATTTGGGCTCCATAGTAAATGCGTTGTAGAGTTTGGCATAAGCCTAGAAAATGACTGCCACAGGAATCAGGTTCAATATTGGGCTAAGTAAAGACTAGGGAAGTAAAAAGGATACTGGAGGCTTAAGGTGGAAGTTGATTGAGACCAAGAATAGACAATCAAAGAATCCATCTTGTGCTTTTGACATTTCTGGCAAAGATATGAGCTGCTCATATGAATTACATATTTTATGTACTTATTGTGTATTGCAATCTATGTGCTTTATGTCTAGAAGCACGCTGACCTTGTGAATTGCGTGATAGTATCATCTTTCAAGTTTGGTAGACCATTTCTTAAATGGACTGCCAGTTATATCATGGATCTTGGGGATGGGAAATGCACAAAGGATCATGAATTTAAAAAGTAAAGAAAATGGTTTAAGATTGATTTTCGTTGAGCATCATGACACTTGTGTAACTTAGAGTAAATAAATTAGTAATTTGCCTTTCAACGCATTTATGAAGTGGAGCCACATGCTTGTCATTCATGATTTAGCAATAACTTGTTGAACTTCTTATTCAGACTTCACTTTGTAATAACTACCTTGCTTTGATGTCAAATTCTTTCAGGCCCGTCTCCATGATGAGAGTTTGAGATTTATTTTGTCAGAGAATGCAATCATTGCACTAGCAGCTAAAATTCCGACAAGTGAAATAGATATTTTCAGCACTATATCTAAGGCTGATCTAGATGTTGAATCTCTGAGTCTTGTTCCTCTCCAATCTCCATCTCCTGTAGTTTGTTTTCATTCAGAAGACCTTATTTGCTTGCTCCAAGAAAATACGGCCAATCTTGATAATATATTTCAACTTGTCATCCAGCAGCACCTAGGTCCAGGTGGCAGTTGTCCTCTTTCTGCGTATAATTATGCTTTGTTGTCCAAAACTAGCCTGAGACTATCCAATAGATCCAACTCCAATCATAACCGATTTAGAGCTTCAAAACATGTTGCAAAGAAGGCTTCTCGAGAGCTGTTTGTTCAAAAATTCTCATGCAAGGCCCCAGTTTATCACAACTGCAAGATCTACGCAAATGATGGACGATTATTATGTTACTGTGATCGCAGAAAGCTTGAATGGTTAGATGACTTTCTTAAACCACCAATAATTTTACTTCAGCTGTTTGTGCATGCCAAATGTGTTAATTTCCATACAAAAATCTTGTTCAGGTATCTCAATCGCAATCTAGCAAAACTTGTAGAAGAGGATCCTCCTTCCATCATGCTTCTTTTTGAACCCAAAGGGCGCCCAGAAGATGAAGATAATGACTTTTACATTCAGAGTAAGAAAAATATATGTGTTGGCTGTGGTGAAGGAAAACATTACTTACGATACAGAATTATACCCTCTTGCTACAGAATGCATTTTCCTGAGCATTTGAAAAGTCATCGTTCCCATGATATTGTCCTCCTTTGTGTGGATTGTCATGAAATTGCTCATGCTGCTGCTGAAAAGTACAAAAGACAAGTAGCTGCTGAATTTGGAATACCATTATTTATTCGTAAAGTAGTTGACTTGGATAAGACACAAAATATACCTGCATCATCCTCTTTGCCTGTTGAGTCGTCTGAGGAGATTGGTGTCTCTCCTTTACAGTTGCGTACTGCTGCTATGGCTCTGCTACGCCATGGAACACAAATGCCATCCCATCGTCGTGAAGAATTAATGAAGGTAGGAAAACTAACACTATTACCATAAATTTAAATTTCTAAGTTCTAGAATTGTAGTTAATGTAGTCACACATGTTTTCTGAAAATAGATTTAGTACTATGCAACATCTACTACCATTATTGTCAAGTATAAAGCATGGCTTCCTCATCAATTGGATTGTGATATCTTCCTATTGTGTGCCATTTACAAACAAGTCCTTGCTTTTAGCAGATTGTCATGACTTACTATGGAGGGAGAGAAATATCAGATGAGGATCTTGAAAAGGCTCTGCTACTTGGAATGAGTCCTCATGAGAGACGAAGATTTGAGAAAAAGAGAGGTTTTACATTTAAACATCCAACAAGAGATATCAAACCAAACAATGTGAAAGAAAATAATATTGGTGGCGAGGCATCCATCCCCGTTGAGAATGAATCTCTGGGTAAAAGTGTGGATTCTTCATACACCAGTACGACAGAGACTGTTCAAAAACAAGATTATGTTGATACTTCGATGGTAGAGGATACAGCAGTAAGCACTCAACCTTCATCGCCAAATATTGGTCAAAATATTGCAGCACTTACTGCTGATACTGATGATATTTCTGAAAGTGGAAATTTATTAAATGGGACGACTACTAATCCAGCACATGTTAGAGATATATCACTGAAGCAAGAATCAAAGTTGTCTTTATTAGGACATGGACCACATGGGAAGGAGGTAGTTGCCCACCTCCTGAAGGAGTATGGTGAAGATGGGATTCGTGAATTTTGTCAGAGATGGAGACAAGTGTTTGTTGAAGCTCTTCATCCTCGTTTCTTACCTGCTGGCTGGGACGTTATGCACCGGTATGATTTATCAAATATGATACTCCTTCTGTCATAAAATAGTTGCTCCATCTGTTGCTTCTGTAACTGTTGCGCTTTGACCTTGCAACAAGTTTTTATTTAGAAAACTCAAAAAAGGTATCATTTTTGTTTCACAACTGATTCATTTTTGCTTTGCTCAAAGGATTTGATGTTGGAACACTTTTTTGCCAGTGGTAAAAGAGATTTTGGTGAATTCAGTGTTTACAATCCCACCAATAAAGCTTCTGGCGATGCTGCTGCAGATGCAGAATAGTATAACAAGACTTCAAATTCGGGATCATCTGCTACTTCTTTTCTGCACTTCTCATTCTTTCATCTTTTATAGAAGTGGCTCTGTTACATGGTAGAATTGCTAATGATGCATTATTTTTCACTTTATTTCCTTTTGTTTTTCTTCATCTTTTGGGCTTTGAGGTATTTTTTCAGGAGTGATAAACTTGGCAACTTCAATTTGAGTAGAATCTCTATTTTTATCAATAGTCATCCCATTTTGGCATATTTGAACAGTGTTTACTTTTGGATTTGGATTGTTCTATTTCACAGTTTCATTTTACATGTACATCCTAAGTATATATGATTCACAATCATTTAAAACCAGGTAACTATAAACACTATGTATGAGATTTATAATTTGAATTCTAACAAACTTTAAGAAACAAAAAGACGAAAAAGAAAATAAAAATACTATTTGGAATTGAAAATTCAAACTTCCCAAGGCATCATTTTTCTTGTTGAAATTTTAACTTATTTGAGTTGCACTTTGTAAGAAAATATAAAGTACATGCATGAAGGGACAATAATAAGTCATTTTTCATTTCATTGCCAAGCATGAAACTAAGTTGTAACATCCCAAAGCAAGCATCACACCTGATTATTAAGCTGGTGTAAACAACAATTTGCGGTATATCAATCCTCCATTTATCTTAAATCGAACGATGCTGACAGATTACCCAAACTGAGTAGAAACAAGAAATAATTATGGAGGCAAATGGCAATAAATTCTAGAGCTCATTCAACAAGAATTCCGATAATGGAACACCATTCAAATCACCAAAAGTTGGCACCTGTCCGGCCTTTGAAGTACAAAATTCCATTTTCTTTGTGACGACAGAGAAGCGCTCACATACGTTATAATCTTGGAAACACTCAAAGAGGTAAGATCTGGATCTGTTCTTTGTCTAGGTTAATAATGTCAGATGCTCTTGCCATATGAGATGCGAGATTTCACTAGAAACCTGTTTCAATCTATGCTGCAAAAGAAAAATGTTTTATCAGTGCCTAAAGGGTGAACACGACTGGCACAAATTCCTCAGATTAGAGATAGGGCGAACCTCTTGCTATTTGTGCCTAAAGTGATAACAACTGTGACTTGTGATCAATGCCATTGAAGATAAAAGTCCCACTCATTGGAACAAATTGTCTTGTGATGAGCTGCAGATTAGAAGAAACGCCTCAAAATTTCAATTGTGGATGAATATGCAAGGTGTTTAATTTTAAATCTTTATAACAAATATGACGATTTTAAAATGATGGAATTTTGTGGCTATACATGTACAGCGTTCTGGAAAGGAACAAACCTTGATCACCTCCTGTGAAGCGACTCCTCCAATGAAGGCTGCCACAGCATGAAGTTCTGCAGCACCATAACGGCACATCTCATTTATAAGGTCTTCTGACAGTGTTGGTCCGTTGCAACCCAAGTCGTTAAGTAGGCTGACAGCTGTTGTTTTCAGTCTGGAAATCTCCTCATCCATTGCACTACTGAATATCAATTACAATTAGGCAGGCATGAGGTAATAATTTTCGAATGGAACACCTAGATGGACGAGAAAGGTTTTTTTTTCTTTACCCATCAAATTGCCCCGGAAAACTATTGTAGTTTGCAGCAAAACGATCTACAGCTCGTAGAAGGATATAAAAACCAACAGCAATACTGCAGCATAAAATCGGAAGACTAACAAAAGTTAGTGAATGTTAGTGAAAAAGCCACAAATTATAGGAAATGCTATAAATTCAAGCAAACAAGGTGGTTATATATAGTCCACTGCATATCTTTTAGGTTTACTTATCGAATGCTTCTTACTATGGAGAAATAGAATATTGATAGGAAACCTTTTCATTCATTGATAAAACCTAAGTTTCTTGAAAGAGCAATATGGAGCAACACTTCATTTAAAGGAGCAGCTTCAGCTTTTGAGATATAATGAAAGCCACTCAGGAGCATAGTACTTTGGACAAACATCTAACACAATTGAGAAATTACAAACAAGCAGTTTTATCATTTGATTCCAGGATATGTATATTGACATGCCTTTTTAAGGTTTTAATTGTCCTCTTGGTAATTTTGGTACCTCTACCACTCTTTGTAAATAGCCCAAGAGATATCTCTGCAGAATCATTGACTATTGATGGTATATGGAAAAAAAGATACCAGTAGTCTTCATCAGTTAGATACTTTTGTAACTCCAGTTGAGCTGGGGAACTGTATTCATCCTCAATTGGGCGATACCTGCATACCTAAGAATTGAATAACTTATTATGAGAAAGTTCAGCTATCAGGAAAACCATGTTGGGATGGAGAATTGCATAAACATGTCATTTTCTACTGTCCCCATGGCAAAGTTCCGATCCATTTTTTAGCACTACACAAGTATGTCAAACATAATATAGTAACATTAAAGGGGATCAAAGTTGCAGGATATTGCAAATGAAAAAAGTCTCCTCTATGGAAGACCTGAGCTGATGGGAGCCTATACTGAAAGTAACTTAAATGTCAGAAAACAATATATCCCTTCTTTTTCAAGTTTAATGTTCGCTTAGACTCCTCAAAATCAAAGTAGCCTTGCAACATCATTTATTTTAGTATATACAGTTGACTGAAATTTATAACATGAGAACACAATTAGCTATTTCTGTAAAATGAATCAATGCAAAAGTATACTTAGAGGGTGTTTGGGTGAAATTATAAGCTCCTCAAATCATTTTATAAAATGTTTGAAAGCTTATAAGATGTCAAAAAGTGTTTGGTAATTTTTTTTTTCAAAAAAGAGCTTATAAGCTCCTAAAATAAGATGATAGGAGCTTATAAACTCTTTTTAAAACGTTAGGAATCCCTAACTTATTTTTAGGATCTTCACAAACTCCCTTGATTTTAAGCATATTAATTACTAAATTACTATTATTAACATCTTATGAGCTCTAAAATCCCATTTTATCCAAACACTTTAAGAACTTATTTTTAAAAAACGATCTAGCATCTTATAAGCATCAAAAACATCTTATAAGGTCTTATATGAAACATCTTATAAGATCTTTTAAATAAGTTTAGCCAAACACCCTCTTAGACATGTATGATTTTACTAAAAGATTAAAGCATGATAGAGGTGGCCAAACACTGAAAACACGGTAACTGGCCGACTAAAAACCTGCTATTTGATTACATGTGAGGACCTGGAGAGAAGGAAACAGAAAACAAGGTAAAAGTTTTAAGCACAAACCTTAATTTTCCGTGCATTTTTGCAGAAACTTTTTATGGTTGCCTTTGAGATGCTATCTGGATCTCTACCTATCTTCTTCAATATTTTCTTCACGTGCTTCTCCATAACAAGAAAATCAGCCTCAGCCTTAGCCTGGTAGATCTTTTGCAGGTTGACATATAACCTACAATAGACTCAAGAAGTAACCCAGATGTTAATAAAAGACACCTTGGAATGCAAAAAGGTAAGATTGGCGCAGAAACTAGTCACTAACTCGGTAGAAGATGTCATATCTGGGAATGCTCCCTCCAGAGGTGCATCTCCACCACCTTCATTAGCTATAAATTCCTGAAGTGTGAGGCAGGAAATGTGAAAATTAATCATCTAATGAGAAAAATGATTGTATCTTGTTGGACATCCATCAGAGGTATACAGAGAACATAACATTTTTAAGTTTTTAAACATTTATGCTATAGTTAGAGAATTTCAAGCAGTCGATTATCAAGTGGAAAATTCTTCTTTTGAACTTAAACAAAATGCTCATAAACATGTACGCATGATGCTAGCAGATAAACCAACTGAAAGGATGTGATTGCTATGACCAAAATGCTAGATTTGGGATCAAACTTGGCATATCTAGTCAATGAGGAAATGACCTTGATTACATACATAGGACACAAGTACTGCATACAATTCAAGACTAGAATTGTTTCCTTCAAAAAACTAGTGAACTGCTAGTCTGTTAAAAAGAGAGACCAACTCATAGCAAAATTAAAACTTCAAAAACTAACAGATTGAAATTTAACTACATTATACATGTCAAAGAAGTACTTCTAAAAAGAATAAAATGTTCCATTTCTTAACAAATAAAAATGGAGTTTCATGATGCAGAGACATCGTAGCAACATGAAGAGTACAGCTTAAGTGAAGAGATCTCTGTATGTTACATTTAATATGTGAAGATATTAGATTACCTTTAGAGCTGCCACCAACACCCAAAAATCTGACGAATTGGAATTAACTTCAGCAGAGTTATCATTAATTATCTGCTGTAGGCTTGGACCTGAAATGACAAAATAGAGATGTCTGGAAGATTGTAGTGGCTAAAAATACATGTTCCAATTAGATAGCAAATAAATTTTTGTGAGCTTCATCAGTTACTGAAGTGACAACCTCTATTTCTGCATTATATTCTTCACATGATGTAAAACTTTTCACATTGTGTAAATTACTAACTTACTAATTCCTTGAGGAGAAAAGACTTTGAATGAAGCTTCTATGGCTTCTTTGTAATTGTCTTCATCGGATGCAATCATCTTGGCCTTAACTAAATCCTAATATGTTCATCCAGAAATAAATCAGAACACCTAGAAAGACAGACACAAGAGCGAAGAGAATAAATAAAATTACTGAGGCGGAAAATTTATTATGCACCTTAAATACTTTTTTCTCTTCTCTTGTTGATGGAAGGTTCCCATCATGAGTTTTGGCCCACTCCTCTGCTATTTTAATTAGAATGATAACATACGGAGTGTGCTTATGAATAACAGGATCAGCTGTATCCAAATCAATTGTTTCAGCAAATCTGTCAGTGATAAAATACTCAATTGTCATCTTTTAGGTAACAAAGTCAATCATAGGTCATAACAGAAGTATACATAAATTAAATAGTTAAAAAGGAATATTAAACCTCCTGAGCTCTGGCCATGGGTTATTTAGTCGAAGATCATCCAGAAAATGATCAGGCTTTGATTCAATCACTGCATGTTCCTGCAGTAGAAGTGAGATTATTTGCCATGTGTTAAAGTCAATATTTATTTTCAGTGAAGGAAGTTCCAGAAACTAATTAGAATAAATGGCTCATCCGTGTCTCAGGGCATCAACTGATATTTCACATTTCCACAAAATGTTCTTATTAAGGAGCTAATTTCATTCTAAACTACTATTTCCAAATGGTCAGGAGAACAAAAGGAATCAGGAATAAAGAAAAGGAACTAAATAATGTACTTACAACTACCTTCACACTAATCCGAACAAAACCAGTGAGGCCATAAGAGCGTGCAAATATTAACATGACATTTGCAGCGCGGCAGATTCTGTCCAGTTTCACCATTGAATATTCAACAAGCTGAAGAAGAAAGCAAGCCACAACTGATCAGAGAACTTAGTTTACTAAATAGGAACATCAAGGAATTGGAGATAGATTTTTCATTGATCAACAATTTCTTTTCAAAAGATAATATTAATAAAAATCACATTGAAGAATCTAGAACATTAAAACAATGACTAATGGGACAAACTACTCGCAGATATTATGCCAAAAGAAACAAAAATCGAATGACTGATAAATGAAATTAATTTAATGCCTTCCGAACCAGATAATAGTCAATCCACATTCTAAAGATCACTACCACTTGAGAACCAGTGAACCATTTCCTCAACAAGAGAGTTAAGTCCTAAAATGTGAACTTTAAATCCTGCCAAACCCACATTTCATTATAACTAGTGTCTAGAGATTTCATCTTTTTATGGAAGAACGCATTTGAGAAGCTTAGCAGAGCTCTCATTGCATACTCAAGTCAGACCTGATTCTTGAACAACAGCAGATGAACATTATAGCTTATGCAAAACTTCCAAGCAAGCAACTAATCTCTCAAGAGTCTCTTCTTCTATATCTTCCTCACCATATGCATATGATAGTTTTCTCGAATGATTCATCACTCTCAAGCATAGTTATTAAAGGCGTGAGGCGAGGGGCAGGCGAGAGGTACTTTTTTAAGGCGAGAGGCGAGGCGAGGCGAGGCGAGGGGCGGGCGAGGTGACAATTAGGAAAAAAGTTAATATATATATATATAGTACAACAAATTAAATTAAGTTAAATATATATAGTATTAATAGATTAGCATATTAACATATTAAACATTTTTAGTATTAAAATAGCAAATTAGTTAAATATATTAAGATTTAGTTGAAGTATTAATATATTAACCAAATTGAAAAAGAAAGATTCAAAAAAATCAAAAGTGTTGTCTGTATGAGAAAAGAACATTAAAAAATAAAATAAAATAAGTAACGAAAAGAAAATAGAGAAAAAAGGGAAGAGAGAAGATAGAAGAGAAGAGAGAGGACAACTTGAAGTTGAGGTTGCCGGAATCATCGTGTTGGAGAGAATGCTTTGGTTGTAGGAAAATGTTTGGGTGCTTCTTAATTGTGGGTTATTTATTACAGAAAGCCAAGGTCTCTTATAGGAGCTCATTTATTATTATTTTTTTAAAATTGAACTAAAGGCGACTGAGGCGTTCAGGACGACTAAGGCGACCAAAGTGACAAAGATGGTCGCCTCATCTAGCCTTATGGTGCTCGACTGGCCTGGGAAGAAAAAGGCAACATGGTGTCGCCTCACCTCGCCTCTCGCCTAAGGCAAGGGAGGCAACGGCCTTTGATAACTATGCTCTCAAGTTTTGTTAGGATTAATTACAACAGCCCTCAGGAAATAGCTGAATTACTGAGTGCACCCCATGCTAATTTTCAAAGTACAATTTCCTTGAACTCAATATATTTAGATTAAATCCTCTCAAAAACAGTCCAACTACACAAGGGAGCATCATAATATCCAATGCTAAAACCTGAATCCGATATCCACTTATCTGTCAACCGCATTTACAATTCTAGTAACACGTCATAATAGAAAGGGAAATAAGTAAACCTATGTAACAAGAAAAATAGCGAGGAAAGAGCAGCACTTGATAATACAAACAGACATAAAGAATGCATATGTCCCCACCTGCGTGGCAACAACCAAAGCAAATTGCGAAAAGAACGATGGGTTCGAATCTATTAACTTTTCCGGATACTCTTCGATAAATTTTGCCTTGACAGCATCATTCAACTCCTGTAGAAAGGCACATACGGTTTTCGCCTTGGATTGCCCGACACTCGATTCATCAACTAGAGTCATCAATGGAAGCAACGGAATAAAACATAACACCCCATTAAAAAGAAAAAAGGCACTCCACTCATATTGAAGAAGAAGAAGAAATGTACCCATGAAATTATTTCCAAGGTCTCCAAGTTCGACTTTAGAACCATCAACAACAGTAATACTTCCAACCCCGCCAAGAACTAGATTTTTCAAGGTTTCTGAGCCGGTGGGACCACAGTTCAACAAGCATATGCTTGATTTCTCGAGGGCTGCTTGCCCTTGCTCGCCCCATATTCTGGAAAATTATTCGAATTATAAACAACCATTGCGGGTGATGTTGTGCAGGGGGGGATGTAATGGAGATTACTGGGAAGATAGGGGAAGAAAATGGTAATAGCGAAAAGATGTTGCCTTTACCTGAGCTGACGATCGTATTTGGTTTTGGGTTCCGCCATTGAAGATTTGCTTGGTAGATACGCAGAGAGTGAGTGAGAATTTTGCTGTCGCCTTTTAGAGGGGGAAAAGAAGAATATGTCAAAGTGCTGTTCGGCTTCGAATAATTTACTTTTATAGGGTGTTGTTTGATTATGAATTTTGGAATTTTTGAGGATCTTTTATGCAACTTTATATAATATTTTAGATTTGAAATTGATTGTCAAAAAGAAAAAGGGTTGAATTTGTAAATGAATATAAATTTAACTAACAAATTTAAATTTCATTCGAATATTTTTTTTATTTACACATGCACGTAAATTAAAAGTTCAATAGAATTTGACTTTCAAATTTTGTATTATATGCATAAAGATAATATTATTATTCTAAGAATTAATTAAATTGACATACATATTTTAGACTTTTTTTTTTAAATAATGATAAAATAGTCAAATTATTATTAAAAAATTTAATTTTATATACAATAGAAAATGTGAAGTTTAATGTTAGAGTATGGTTAAAAAAGGGAAAACTCTACTAAAAGTATTTTCTTTTTCTATAAGTTTCTTTTATTGCTTGCATCAATTATCATATTTAAGTATTAAAAGCCTAAATTTAAAGAAAAATTAACATTATTCTACCGAAGGGTAGGGGGCAAATTGCTCTCAATAAAAAGGTTTGAGGGTAAATTGCAGTTTTATTAATTACATGGGCAAATAGCCAATAGCAAATAAATTCAGGGGTCAAAGTGTAATTTAACCCTGCCCAGTTGGGTTCGGTTCCCGAAGCTGAGCGAAAGAGAGCTTGGATCCACATTCAGTTTCTTCTTTTTTTCACATTGCGATCTCGTGCCCCCACCAAAGCAGAGACATTTGGACGCGGCTGCATTTCTGCTGATAGCCTGATATACTGAGAGAGAGGGAGAGAGATTTGTTGAGAAAGAGAAAGAGGGAGAGAGATTTGAGGGAAACAAGAAGCAGAAAAAGGAGGGGAAAATGGCAGTAAGAACTGGAGTTTTGAAGGTGGTGCTGGGGCTGATGGCAGTTTGTCTGGCAGCATACATAGTGGGCCCACCTTTGTATTGGCACTTGATGGAAGGGTTGGCCTCTGCTTCAGCCTCCGCCTCTTGTCCTCCCTGTAACTGTGACTGCGATTCTCTGCCCCTTCTCTCAATTCCCCAAGGTATATCAAGTGATTTTGTGTTAGATCTGCTTCGATCTTTCTGTTTCAAGTGTTAATTTCTGCATTTTACCATCTGGGCTTCGGTGATTTTGCGTTTAAAGCTCGAGTTGGAGTTGTTTTCATGGTATTTGATTGGTGTACGCACGAGTTTCTTCTTTTGTTCTAAATTGAGAAAGATAGAGCCTTTTGGTGTCGGCATAGTTATGAGAGTGTGTAATTGTGTCTTTAAGATGATTGGATGGTTGGTGTGACTTAATGAATATGCCAATTTGGCTCGGTTTGCTTGTTTGTTCCCACACTGTACTAGCTGATTTCTTGTTAAATCTTGATTTGCATTTCATGTGGAAACATTTTAATGCTTTTTGCTTGATGCCCTCCTGATTTTCAAACTTTGACTAGAAATTGATTGAAGATTGAGCCTTTGTATGAGGGTTATAACTGAATCTATCTGTGTACTTTTGATGGCTTAATGTTGCCGTGATTTCATAAAGATGCGATTTTGCTGCTTTTTGCTTATCCCTGCTTGGGAATTTTCAACAACTATTAGAATCTCTTGAAAATACTTAGCATGACATGAATAGTTGATGAATGAGATCTACGAATAGTTTAGGGGAAGTCTTTCGAGAGTCTAAGCAAGGCTTTGCTCTGTGGCATAACTTATTCATTAACTTTGATTCAAGGACCGTTCCCTGATTACGCATGTGCTGATTCAAAAACTCATAGAATTCTGTTACCTTCCAATTTGCTTACTCTTAAATCATTTTCCTTAAATATTATATCGAGAATTATGGCTCAGCTCAAGGTGTTCTTTCGCTTTTTTTGTGATCTTCTCTTTAACAGCATCTATAAATGTTCTCCAACGATGCCTCCGTACGGTTTCTGCTTCTTTGCCACTAACTATTGATCTCAATTCTCACCCCTTTCTTTATGTTGATGTGCAATTGCAATTACTCATGGCTCATCATGTACGTTGTGTCCAAATCCAATAGGGCCTAGGTAGACTTTGTTCTGGATGCACCTTTTCTAATGTGAACTCGAATCTCTTGTCATTAATTTCCTTTCTGTGTTTCATCTGGTCCTCTGTTCAAAGCTTGCTTGTAATGATTACTTGTTTATCTTTCTTGCAGGATTGAATAATGCTTCCTTTGCAGGTAAGCACTGTGCGCTTTGTTTAATTAGATTGCATTTCACATGCTTTTACTTTTTCTTTGTGATATGATATCATGATTTACATGTTGATTCATTGCATCGAAGGGTTTATTATTAATAAGCCAGCCGTTGAAGTATAACACTATTTTAGACCATGGATTTTAGTGGGGAAACAACTTGATGAAACATATTTGGCTCTGAAGGAAATGCATGTGAAGATCTGGATATGAGATATTTTATGAATTTATACATATATTTCATTTTTCTTTATTATACTCACCAAAATGCAAAAAACACTAACAAATCATGCATAATTTGTTCAAAAGAAACATGTGGTCGACTTTTAGTTTTCCATTCTTTTCTTTTTCTTTTTAATCTACTATACTCTTGATCGAATGGTGGATACATCTAGGACAAAGGCAGCATGGCTATCCCATGTTGGATTTATCTCAATGAAAAGGAACTGAAAAAGTGATTGAACATAGAAAGATTTAGTAAGATAAATTGGAATGTGTAGAATGCATTAATAAGCTTGAGAACAAGAAATGGAAATGGAAATTTGACCGGTAGTACATAATACATAGTATTGTCCTCAGCTTTCTTCCTTAACAAAAGAAAGTCAGTCACCCTCTTTTTCTGTTTCTGCAGCTGTATTTCTCTGTGTGTGGGTACATCTGCATACATGTTTAGTTTGGACTCTTCGCTTATAGACCATACAGTTGATTTAGTATCAAGGACATGGTGTCATCCTCCTTGTATCCATAGCCAATGAAGTAACTTCTTGTCTATTCACATAATTTATAATCTCTATGTGAATTTCTTTGGTTCACTATAATTCAAGTGTATAAGAGTAGACTACCTAACTATCAATCATATTGGTAAGTATAAACTTTGATGGCTAACTTGATGCTATATTCAGAGTTGTGATTTCTGGTATTTTGGGTGTTAAGCACTGTACTCTGATCCACAAGTTAATTGTTGATAATCTATGTGGTCTCTCACTAGATTAGTGGTTCATTTTTCCAGGCTTTTTTTCTTTTTTTTTTTTTTAAAAAAAATTGTATCTGTCCTTTGATTCTTGGAACAAGTGGTCTGCAACTTCATTTTTGTCATATCATGAAGCAACTGAATGTGTCCTAATTAAGATGGAAATATCCTGATGACTTTTTATCCTTTCATGTAGATCTTCCTCTGGAAGAGAGTCATTTGAATTGGAATTAGTCAGCGATTAGTATGATAGGAAAATTTATTATAATTTCATTAACTTTGAATCATTCCGGAATTAAATTATCAGATTTTGCACCTGTTTTTTCTTCATTTCTCAGACTGTGTGAAGCACGATCCAGATGTAAGCGAGGACACACAGAAGAACTTTGCAGAGCTATTGTCTGAGGAATTAAAGCTGCGAGAAGCTGAAGCTTTGGAAAATCAGCAGCGTGCCGACATGCAACTACTTGAGGCAAAGAAGATGACGTCCCAGTACCAGAAAGAGGCGGACAAGTGCAATTCTGGGATGGAGACGTGTGAGGAGGCTAGGGAAAAGTCTGAAGCAGCTTTACTAGCACAGAAACAGCTGACAGCTATGTGGGAGCTGAGGGCACGCCAAAGAGGTTGGAAAGAAGGAAATGCCAGGGCTCAATCCTAGTCGAACAGAACAGTAACACACAGTCTATTAGAGTACCTAAATTGTCATATGTAGTTACTCCAGTTGGTGCATTGGCCATATCGCTCTGAAGAGGGCATCATGAATTCTGGATATCAGGTGTTAGCTGAAGGCTAGCATCTAGTATCAGGTCTACAAGCATCATAAGTCATCCAATTTTATTGTAGAGGTATTATTTCCCCCATTATTAGTATATTATTTGTTGCCATTTTGCAAGAAGAGTTGAGATTTCCCTTTGGAAGAATCTTACGTACAGAAATGTTTCATGTGAACCGTTGTGCTTTAATGTGAGGCAGATGCTCTTATCTATAATGTTAGTTCTGGTTCGTGAAAATATCAGATTGCATTTGTTCTATGAAAATAAGGTGGAAATTGCCCCAATAGTCTGTCCTATCAATCAGTGGGACGACTACAAGTAGCAAGGGTGTTCAGATTTACTGTCTTATTTACTTTGCTGGATGGATAATAGACAATGAGATAAATGGAGCTTTTAGTAGAATGCTCATGTCCTCTTTCCGACAACCCCTCTGTTCCAGCCCACATCTACCATCTCACTCCTTCGCCCACCACCATTGTCTCTCATCTTGTTGCGAATACCGTTGACCACATTTAAAAGAGGAATACTGGGGAAGATTGGGATGTGCCAGTTTGTAGAAGAGAGAAGGGCAAAGAAGAAACAATGAATTGGGGTGAAAATGAGGAAGAAAGGAAGGAAAGAAAGGTGCTATATATATGGTGGTGGATTAAGGACAACGAAGGAATAATGGGGAAGAAAAAGAGGAAGAAAGAATGGAGAAAACAAGAATAGGTGGCAACCTTGGTGAAGATGAAGCCTGAAGGTGGAGAAGAAAATTGATTTAAAAAGTAAGATTAAAAACTTTGATTAATTAAAAATGTATATGCCGTTTGTGACTCGGTGTATGGTGATGGCTTTATTATTAGCTATTCTTGATGTTATCGTAGAAATACTTTATTTGAAGATGATGAAGATGATGAGAATAACAATTTACTTATAAAACATAATTGATATTTTATAGTATTTATTGAATTGTGAGCCAATGTATTATGTTTAGCAGAAAGATCAATATTCTTTATTCAATATTTTATTGGGTATCAAACAATAATTTATTGTAAATTTCACGCAAGTAATATTTTGTATTTCTCATTTGATAACTTATTAATAAATTTGGCGCGAGCATAATATTTTGCATTTCTCTTTTTATAAAAAAAAAAAAAAACCCATTTTCGTAAGCTTTAGAGTAACTCCCCAGCTATGGAGATTTAGTGATAGGTTCTATTAGAATCTAATCATCTTATGTGATCTAATACTTAAAGACATTAAAATGTTCCTTTCATTTCAACAATTCAGTTCATTATAGAAGTTATTTAAGCTATGTTTGGTTGCATCTTGGCAAAATAATTTATTTAAGCTAAGTTATTTTGTTTCGTCAAAATATAATCAAACATACATTATTTTCTCCTCCAAAATGTCAAAATAAATTTTCCTAAAATACCATTTTCTATCTTTCATTATTCGCAAAATTTCTCCATTTTCAAATATATATATATGCATATATATCATATACATATTATATATATATGTTGTTGTTGTTATTATTATTATTATTATTATTATAAAAAAATTACTCAATTCTATTTTCACTTCAAGAATTAAACAAAAAAGCATTGATTTGATCGTTATAGTAAAAATTGTCTCTTCCCAAAATATAAACGAACATATCAAAACTTTTCTGAAATGATTTTCTAACTATTCCCAAAAATATAAACAAACATTCATCACAGTTCCCAATATAGCTTCACATTCCCTAACCCCACTATCAAAACTAATTCTTCCAAAACACATAATACAAAACATATAATTTGTAACCAAACATTACTTTAGTTTTTTAAGAAATGACAAGTCAAACTTAAATTTCGAATCCAAATACTTCTAATACTGTTTACTCATTGAGGATTTTCTATGGTCCTATTCAATTTGTTTTATTTATTATCATGTAATTATTTTTGTATTGTGCCAAGTGTCCTTTTGTTTGTGATAGAGAGAACAAAGCAAAACTTAAACAATTACCCTTTTTAGATCAAACAACTTGGATACTCTTGTCTTATTTATTTGAACATTTTTTTAATATATAATTTTATTTAATCTCTCCCATATTTTATGATAATAGTTTTTATTTATATTTTAGTAACCACCAATTAATCAACTAAATTATGGTAATCCTAAAATTTACAATTATTAAAACTAATAAAAAAAATTAATTCTTAGTAAAAAAATTTTAAAAATCAATTAAAACATAAAAATTAAATAACACAACTGCAACCTGGCCAAGTGATCACTGGCCATGGTCAGCCCGGCTATGGCTGGGGAAGGGTGGCGCCGGGGCTTGGAGCCCTGGCTGGCTAGGCGGGTAGCCAGGTAGGGGGGCAGTCATGGGGGAAGAAAAAGAAGAATTTTCTTCTTTTTGTTTCCTTTTTGTTATTTTGTTGTCAATTTTTTGTTATTTTATTTTTAGTTAATATATAAAATTGATTAAATTAAGTTAATTTTTAGTATACTAAATCAAACATAAAAAATTATCATTTAGTTTAATTTAATTTAGATTAAACTAAAAATCAAAAGAATGAGAATATCATTGAATTTAGTTAATCTATATATTTAAGTGCACACTTCGAGCATGCCATAATTATTAGAATAAATTTATTTTGGCATAGATAATTTTTGAATTAGATGAATAAATTTTGAATATTAGGGTAATGGATTATTTTGGAATATGAGTAAATGAATATATAACTTTTAAATATAGAACCTACTGAGTACCATTTTATTATTCTAATATATTTGAATCTGAGCTTAAATCTAACAAATGCTAAATCCATATGGGAACGCCTATTTTATTTTATTTTTTTGAGGTTTGGGAGGGGGAGGGGGATGGGGGGGGGGGGGCGAATAAAATAATATTTCTCATTAATTGATCCTGTCTTTTGTTTATGGTGGGGTGATGTGGGGTGGGTTGGGACGAGTTTTGATTCAATTTGAATCCATCCCGCAACGATTTTATAGTCCTTACCCGTTCCACGGGTTTTAGGAGTGAAAGTTCGAATCCTACCTACATTTAATTATTTTTTTTTTAAAATATTATCAATTATATAATTAACAAAATATTACAGTTTTAACTCAAATATCATATAAATTTTACGTAAAACAAACAAATAGAAAGCTTTTGAGTATTTTCTAAGTATTCTGAATCTACTTTTGGGTACGATTAACGAAATATTACAGTTTTAACTCAAATATTATATAAATTTTACGCAAAACAAACAAATAGAAAGCTTTTGAGCATTTTCTAAGTATTCCGAATCTACTCTTGTGTACGATTAACGAAATATTACAGTTTTAATTCAAATATCATATAAATTTTACATAAAACAAACACATAGAAAGCTTTTGAGCATTTTCTACTAAGCATTCTGAATCTATTCTTGGGAGTCAAGATTGTGAGAAATGGGAGAAAAAGAAAAAAATGCTAACATAGTTTATGATTTGTTGTTTATATATATTTTGTAAAAAACCAAATTAAATATAAATAAATAAATATATATATATATATATAATACTTTGGGACAGATTTACTATAAATCCAAACCCATTCCGACCCACATTAATTAGAACCCAAATCTAATCCGTTCAATTATGGAACAAGTAGAATAGGAACGGATTAGAACAAGTATCCGCGAATCAAGCATAAATTGTCATCCTACCCCTAGTGGGAT
This sequence comes from Jacaranda mimosifolia, assembly GCA_018894105.1. NCBI lineage: Eukaryota > Viridiplantae > Streptophyta > Magnoliopsida > Lamiales > Bignoniaceae > Jacaranda > Jacaranda mimosifolia. The sequence continues at coordinate 1,773,945 of CM032118.1, read as the reverse complement.
GCGCTCTCACAGCACACAATTTTTGGTCTAATGGAATGCCCCTCATTTATACAAAACAAACCCAAATCCAAACTTTAAATATGTCAGCATCCCAGACCTAACCCAAAGCTAAAAATAGTCTGGAAATTCCAACCCTATTTTTGACATAAAAGTAAATCACAAATCCAAATATTATATACGTCTTGCAGTCATCACTCAGCAGTCCCACGAAAAGAATTATATTATAATTATTATATTTTAAAGATCAACAGTATAAAAAAAAGATATTCCTTGAAATGTGAAAAAAATCTTGAAAATTTATATGTTTAATTTCAATTTAGATTTGACATTCTTCTTTATTTCAAACTATATATTCTATAAATTATTTTTGGCAATTTATTTTTAAATTTTTAGTAGGGCAGTTTTGTATTTTTCATAATATAATATAATATTTGTATTTTTATTCATATGTATGATAAAAACACTAACCTCTTTTTCAAGAGAAGACGTACAATAGATGCATCAATACTTGAAATTATATATATATATATATTGTAATTAGGTATAACTAATGGTTCTAATATAAGAATTAATATAGATTTTATAAGATATTTAATAATTTTATAATTAATGTGATTAAAGTTAAAGAAATTTTTTAAGATTTATAAAGAAAATTAGGATTTCTCTAGTTTTTTTATTAAATTTTTTTTATAAGATTCTAACATCTTGTGTTTATTTTAGAAGCTGATAAACTTATTTTTTTAAAAAGTTATCAAACTCTTTTGACATTTTATTTATATAGTATAATAACATATTTTTATGTAAGATTTTAACGAATATTTTTCATATTTATTTAAAAAACATAAAATTTATCTAATTAGAAGTACTAAATGAATATCATGCAAATACCTAGATAAAAATCCTAATAGTTAATTACAAAGTTTTATTATTGTTTAATAGTTGTCTTTATGTATATCATAATTATAACTTAAATAGTTTAATGATGCATATAAAATAAATTTTTGCATAATTTAAAAAGAAGTATAAGCACGGTGTAAGGAAAAATTAATGATATGTTGTACTGAGCTATCAGCTGAGGCTCAAAAACTCTAATGACACAGTAGATGTGTGCACGTATGCATAAAAGAAATGTGTAAAAATAATATTACAAATAAACTTTGTTCTTTGTTCTCGAATAATTTTTTTGCGCTTGTATTTTACTCGTACGTCTAATAATTGAATTCATACATTACCCATTTCATATTATTAAACCGATTAATTTTATTACCATTAAGTCTAAATAAAAATCACAATATAGTCATACATATTAAATATTGAATATTTTCTATCTCATATTTAGGAAACAATACTACATAAATTATATTATAAAAAATTATTATATTACTAATGCTAATGTTTTACTATTTTTGTTATAAGACTATAAATAACCCTGTGTGAGCTATTTTTTATGATACTTATCATAACCCTAATTAACAAGTATTAATTAATTATTGGATCATTACGGTTTTGAAAAATATTACATTAATTATATTGTAAACATAGATCATAAACATATAAAATATTAAAGTTTCAAATCAAGTAATTATCTTAAATATTTATAAAACTTAATCTACACTATTTTGCATTTGTAAACATGGCTTACGCTTTCATATATATATATATATATTAATTTATGCATATGCACATTAATAGTTCGATGTAATGGACTCCTGACCTTTTATATTATGTGGGAGACTTATATCGTTGGGCCACATACCACTCGGCAGCTTACGCTTTCATTTTTTTTCTCTTTTACTTATTTTTGAGAGTTTTTGCATTTTGAAAAAGTAAATTTCGAAATTATTATGGCAACAAGAGAGCTTGGGTCTCATTTAATTCCAAATCGCTGATAACCTGTTCACACAATCTCACAGGGCCAAAGCGGGGACAAGATAACGCTATAAAAGGGTGAGTCAGTGAGTAAGAGCCTAGAGAAGCCTTAAAAGTCAAAAATGGAAATTGGGTACCAGATGGTTGCTGCTGCTTTCGCCTTTGTGGTGTTAACATACGCATGGAGAATACTCAACTGGGCATACATCAGGCCAAAGAGGCTGGAAAAATTGTTGAGGAAGCAGGATCTGAAGGGGAATTCCTATAGCTTGGTCTATGGAGACTTGAAAGAGATTTTGAAGATGATTGAGGAAGCCAAGTCAAAGCCCATCAGTCTTGATGATGATATCAAGCCAAGGGTCCTCGCTTTTTTCATGAAAAACATTCAGAAATATGGTATGTGATTTTCTTGCGTCTTCTTTATGTTTGATTGGAGTTCTGTGTGAAAGTATCAAGAAAAGGGTCTATGTAACCTTGCACAAAACTGGGTTTTATCATTATATTTTGGTGTATTCTGAGCCTTGGATTGAGAATACAAACACCCACATACCTTGTGTAAGATCTTTTATTATTACACATAAATATGTCATAACCACTGCTCTGCATATGTATGTTAAAAATGCTGTATTGCTGCATATTATTTATATAGAAGAAAAACTATTAGATTACCATGTGTATGGACAACTGAACCACTGCTTTGGAAAATTGAACCAATTACTGTTCATGATGTCATAATTGACTCAATTTCAGTGCTTCTGAATTGGAGGAATATTATGATCAAACATACTTAGAAATTTATGTGTCCTACTACAGGTTCAAAAATCTTTCACGCAATTAGCAATCCAATAAGCCCAATGGGTGTTTATTTGATGAAATAAAGATATGTGCTTTAGAGACCTCCCATCCCAATTCTACAGCCCCATGTGTTCTTTTAAGCAATAAAAATATCCTCTACTTTTTCTCTTATTGGTATGCAGTGTCGAAGGTGGCAATCTGTATACCTTGCTCGAGAATTCGAATCAATAATGACATGGTAGAAAGCGACGTGTGACTCGAAGGAAAAGATTTCTGTATTGTGGCACAATGATTTGAATTGAGCATTAGCACATTTATAAGGATGCTTCATGCTTAATGCTGATGTTATCATATATAGAAACTATCAGGTTATTAAATGTTGAGTTAATCTGGAATAGTGAATAAGTTAGGGAACTTACTAAAATTTGAGCAATAGCAGAGTATTCAATAGTTGTGTGGGTTTATGAGGTCTCAGCTTTATGCCATCTGGAGGCTAATAGTAGATAAGTGACAGGTTTGTCCCTTGTAAAAAATTTTGAACTTTGTTATGAATAGATCTGGAAAAGTTTATGTAACCTGTACCATGTCATTATTTTGCACCCTGAATTTTCTTGTAGCATGAAATTGATCTTTTGTGATGATGACTTGCAGGAAATGAGTCCTTTATGTGGTTTGGGCCAAGACCTTCGGTTGTTATCACAGACCCTGAACTCGTTAAGGAGGTAATGACCAAGAATTATCTGTACCAGAAGCCAAAAAACTCGAATCCACTGACCAAGCTACTTGTACAATGTGTTTTGAGCTATGAGACAGATAAGTGGGCCAAGCACAGAAAAATCATCAACCCTGGTTTCCATCTAGAGAAATTGAAGGTTTTTCATGTTGCCATGGATCATCTATTTATGTGCAGAAATTCTTAATTTCCTAGATTTCCTGAAGTTCACAGTAGAGAGTATCAATTCTCATTAATATGCCGTCCGTTGTAATGCAATCTACTACGGTGAGCTTGTTTTTGCACTATTGCTTTTTCACAGCTTATGATACCGGCTTTCTATTTAAGTTGCGATGAAGTTTTGAACAAATGGGAAAAGAGTCTCTCACCGGAAGGATCATGTGAGGTGGATGTGTGGCCTTATCTACAAAATTTGTCTAGTGACGCAATATCAAGAACTGCATTTGGTAGCAGCTATGAAGAAGGCAGAAGAATGTTTGAACTTCAGAGAGAACAAGCTGAGCACATCATCAAGGCTTCACAGTCCATATATATTCCAGGATGGAGGTAATAAATTTTTTCAACAGCCTTTAAAGAAGAAATCTCTATAGCAAAAGGTTAGACTTTATAAGAAAAGATCATTCAAATTGAGCATTCCATCAAAAAACACTTGTCTTCCTATGCACACATGTAATCTGTACTTTTTGGTTGTCTTATCTGGTGTGTTCTCAATGTGTAGATTTATGCCCACCAAAAGGAACAAGAGAATGAAGGAAATTGAAAAAGAAGTTCAGTCCTCGATTTGTGGTATGATTAATAGAAGGGTTAAGGCAATGAAAGCAGGGAAAACTAGTAATGAAGACTTATTAGGCATATTGTTGGAGTCCAATTTCCAAGAAATCGAACAACATGGTAGCAAGAGTTATGGAATGACCATTGATGAAGTTGTCGAGGAGTGCAAACTGTTTTATTTTGCTGGGCAAGAGACCACTTCAGTGTTGCTTGTGTGGACAATGGTTTTGTTGAGTAGATATCCAGACTGGCAGGAACGTGCCCGAGAAGAGGTTTTGCAAGTCTTCGAGAAGCAAACTCCAAATTTTGATGGTTTAAATCACCTGAAAACTGTAAGTAGTTTTAAATTTAACATATGAATCTTCCCAAGTAAGATGTTATATTTAGTCATTAGAACTCTTATGAGACCTTCGTCACAGGTGACCATGATTTTATACGAGGTATTGAGGCTATATCCACCAGTAGTTGCTCTTGGTCGAATAGTCAGTAGGGAGACGAAGTTGGGGGAACTAACATTACCAGCCGGAGTTCATCTCTCACTGCCTACTATGTTATTACATCACAACCGTGAAATTTGGGGCGACGATGCATTAGAATTCAAGCCAGAGAGATTTATGGAAGGAGTATCAAAGGCACAAAAGAACCAAGATATCTTCTTTCCATTTGGGTGGGGACCTAGAATATGTGTTGGACAAATGTTTGCAATGCTGGAGGCAAAAGTGGCACTAGCTATGATTCTACAGTGCTTCTCTTTTGAGCTTGCCCCGTCCTACACACACGCTCCTCACACGAAGATAACGCTCCATCCTTAGCATGGTGCTCACCTGCTTCTGCACAAGCTATAGAATCATCAAGTAAAATCGTTTTATGAATAGTTCGAGAGCCAAAATATGAATTGGAATGGGGAGGAATTTTTTTTAAAAAAGAGCTTATAAGCTTTCAAAATAAAATTTCAAAATTTTATAAGAGGTTTTTTTTTTTTTTTTTAAATAAGAGTAAGGAATAGACTACTTATAATTTTAACTGATTATAATTTTGATTGATTCCAAATTTGAAAGTAGAATTTTGACATCATATTATTAAAATGATTTTATACTGATGTCAAACTTGAGTCCAAGTATCTATTGAAATAGGTGTAATGATTTTTATTCTTTTTGATTAATATATCCAATATATGTTTTTTAGTAATTGGATAGCTTGACTTATACCTTTATGTATTAATAAATTACATCCAAGCTTGAAGGAAATGTGAGTATTAAAGAAGTGATCAACTGTTCAATTACCAATTTTTCGAACAATGAAGCATCTTTTGTAAATAAATCATTTTTGAAATAAGTTAATTGCGACTTTTCAAAAAGTATGGTGGCAGATTCTTCTGTAAATGACTTGTAAGGTGATGAATCATAAGCGGAGGAAATTTTTATTAAGAGGTAATTCATTACTAACCAAATTAATTTAGAACAGATAAATTATTTGTTTAAAAAAATATCTTCACTAATTTTTTCCATTTCATTACGTCGCTATAGAGAAGATGGCCACAATGAAGTTTATGATCAAGATTCTAATATTGAGAGAAACTTGATTTCAAATTTGGATAAGGACATTGTAAAACAATTTAAATGGTGCAATTATGTAATGCTTTTCTTTGGACGAACAAACCACCTCGTACATGAAACCACTTTGAAATACAAGTTAGATAAAAAATATACAAGTTAGATCAGGATTTTATACAATCAGGCTTGGTCCTGGTGCAATTATGTAGTGGTTGAAAATTTACATCACCAAACTTTTATACGAATTTGTTCATTTTATTTGGTTTCTGTGGTCTAAAGCTTAGATTTTTTCACTTTTAATACGGAGATGTGGTGTATCTCCTTTTCTTTTTGAAAGTTTTAATTTTTAAAATTATGATTCTAACTATATTCTTTTTGGTGCTAATATTTAATTAAATATCATTGGTTATTTTACAGCTAACCACAAAGGAAATTAGCTTTTGCCCGCGATAGCTAAAGAATGGCATATTTCAATCTACATGGATTCAATGAGTGGAGAAAAAAATAAGATTAAATGTAACATGGACAATTTTATCGTTACATCTCCCTCAAATTTCTTATTCTTAGGATGTAATATGTCTTATTTAAGGAAGCGTATGCATACCTTTTTGGATGTCAATATCAAAATTTAAGTATAACTGAAATAAAAAAGTTACTAAAATCAATTCATGACTTGAGGTATATATGATGGTGGTTGTTAGATAATTTAATATTCTTTTTTTATATTGTATAATTGTATGATCAAACATTCAATTTCAACTCTTTTATGAAAAAGGTTGATAAACGACATAAAACAAAATTTGGCAAGATATATTCAGTTTATTTCATTTAATATACTCTTATTAGAGAAGTAATTAACATATAACCAAATTGTCCATATGTCTAATATTCCATATATCTAATGTTGTTTTACAAATGTATTGTTCAAAAAAAGTAATGAATATGAACGTCATATTGAGATAACTTTATTTTACAAATAATTCATTGAATTTATAAAGTTATATAGACTTAGCCATTAAATATTTTGTGTAGAAATTCAATAGCGCATGGGATTTGAGTATTCTCATTAACGAATATAAAACATACGAAATAATATGTTTCTAATATTTACGTGATATATTGGATTATGAATATTAAAGATCTTATTTCAGTATTTTAAATAATATTTTTTCAATATATTTTTTTTATATAGGCAAATATGAAGAATTCTTGGGAATGGTGCAATTCCGAAAACATCCAATCTGATAAAATATAGATCACTTTCATACGAAATATTGTTATTTTACACTTATTTTAATTATTAAATTATATTAAATGAATTTCTATTAGTTTTTTTTTTAAATTAGTGTGCTTTGTGTAATATTTGTTATACTTACAGAGATATGTCAATATCTATAAACCATAGCTAAACTTAAATTCAATAATTTTTTAAATTTAAAATTATTACCTGATGCAACACACAAATTAAAAACTAGGTATACATTGAATCAAATTCATGAAAACTGTGGGGTTGAAGCATTTCGTAAAATCGGCTATGGGATGTTTACCAATCTTTTGACTCCCAAAAATCTGCGTAATACTACTTTATATTGCCTCAACGAGCGGCCAACTCGCCAAACATTGTAATACGAATTGGTACTACTGATCCCTCGGTGATCTAGCCTCAAACAGCAGCCAACCTTCGACTATCCTGAAGTTAGGATCGCAAACTGGGTCTTGGTTGGTAGGCTAGCCACCGACGACTGATGCTGTCTTGATTGTCTTGCCAACTAGTCCTATGAGCCCAAAATTCCCCAAGGGTAAGATAATGTGATATATACATAGGAAGTCCCAATAGCCAACACAAAACACGTCAAAATCGCCATATAAAGAAAGATAATTTTTTTGTTTAAAAAAAACTTTATGGGAATTTAAGGAAGTCAAATAAACAAACAGTATCGACCAGTCAACATGATGGCCTCGTATCTAGTATGAATCAAGAACGGCTAGTCATCACGATTGCCTTGCAAAACACATTATAAAATATGGCAATTGTTTCAAAAATGACTCAGTAAGCACAAAAATACAAGTGACGTTTCAAAGAAGGAACATTGGATGAGGGAGGGATACGAAACATTCAACTAATATCTAGAAATCAACACATAAGTTTGAAGATAAGTTATTCACAATCAAAATGGCAAAAAGAAATGAATCAATCTCAAATTCAAGAAGGAATGTTCAGGCAAAACATATATTTACTATAGGTAAGTTTTTTCTCCAACAAGAATATCTCGTATTATCTAGCATAGACCTCACATTGAGTCCTAGTGTCCGCCAAAAGCCTCTTACTAGTTTGGGATGCTTGGATCCTTGTTGCCTATTTTAAATCAAGAGAATGAGTAAGTATCAATCACAGTAGAATTTACTAACAATATTTATGGTTATTTAAGCATTTTGGTCATATTAGTTCATTTCAATTTTTGTCCCGAGGCATCTATAAATATAATCAATTTTTCCTTGGCAAATTATTTCATATTGCTATATTCGCTATACCTTTAGCTCATTCAGTGATCCAACATCTTATTTGAATCCAACTTACCATTTGGCTACCTAAACATGCCATTTTGGTCAAACATTGTCATTTACATATTTTATGAATTTCGGGCGTATATTTCAATTTCATAATTAATAATTTAATAATATTTTTAGTCCATAGCTAACTAATTTAACCTCTATCCACAAATTTAATATATCTCTCTGTATGAGTAAATTTCATTATTGTTTCATAAACTGACTTCTCAAATGTATCGGTCAACTTAATTATTTAATAATTAGCCTCTAATTATTGAATCTGGGTCCACACATACTTAAAATCAAATTTTTATCCAATTATTTTAGTCTATAATCACAATTCTTGGTCCAATTAACTTAAATTTACAATGAAAATCAACTTAACAATTTAATCAAACCAAACCAAGAATCATTTAATTGATTAAACAGATTTTTACCAAATTTACCAAGTTTGGATTCAATTCAAGGTCCGAAATTGGTTTGCATGCACCTAGAACAGAATTTCCAACTTCTTGCCTTAAAAGTAGTTGGAGTGCTGCTGTTGCCGGAGTTGAGGTCTACCACCACTCGTAGGTGCGTCTCAACGTGTAGAAGCAAAGCCCTCAATCAATTTTACAACACATCGCCGTTTGGCCGCTCAATTAGATGGTAAACACCACAGCTCTGCCGCTTGCCACTACGTCTCTTCGCCTCAATTCTGTTCTCTTTGGTGGCCCAATTCCAAAATTAGAAGCACCTATATATTCCCTAAGTTGATCCCGTCAAAACCCAGTACTCCACTCGAAGTTTCAGTGACCAGAACCCTACAACTGCAGCCACGAAGCTCCATTCGGAGCTCAATTCCCGGGGACTCGCCAGTTGTCTCTCAACAATTATGGTACCATCGTGTTTGTTGCGATGAGAGGAAGAGATTGGTTGGAGTGCTTCAAAGTTTTCCAGTTGTGGTGAGGTGATGTTCGGTGAGAGAAGGGTTGGGGTTCGCATGTGAGAATTTGACTAAGTGGAGGGGCTCATATTTATACTTCCTATTTCCTCTAAATTGCACTTCGGCCCTCAGAACTTTTCCTTAGCTTTTAGTTTGTCCATCAGCATTTTAGTGCCTCAGATTTGCCCTAGAATTGTCAATTGGCCCCTCAAACTTTCCTCCTTTCATACATTGGCCATCTTTTAATCTTCAATTTTGCAATTACATCCATATTTTGTTAATTTTCCGTGCCTATAATATTCCATCAATACACTAAGACCCAAATCAATTTAAGTACAATTTAGTATTGCCCAATGTAATCGGTTAAGTTAATTAAAATTTACAAAAAATTCATGCCCACGGTTTGGGGTGTTACAGTAGTATACCTATATTGCAGCTCGAAAAGTTAAAGTCAAATTTTGCCAGTAGGGCACAACAACAGGATCAATTTTACAATTTTGCCATTGATATATAATTCAAAATTAATCAAATTAAAGTACCAAATTTTTTCTAAATCACGAGCTTCAAATGTGCCAATCATGTAATCAATTAGCTTACTTTATAGAAATATCTCTTGCAATTCTTGCAAACAAACGAGGTCTATATAAATAGATTATTGAGATTAAATTAAGAAGCTATCAGTCTAGAACATAGTTCAGTTGATGATTGCAACACACAACCATAATACAATAAAGAGTGGATCCTTTTCATGTATATTTTTTCAAATAGTGACAATAAATGGAATGTAGTACATCCCATTTATTCAAAAATTATTATTTCACTTTAAAAATGAATTCACTTATTTTAATTTTTCATAAAAATTGAATAATTTTTAAACACGATCATAACAGTCTTTCAGGAATTAGTACTATATAAAATGTCGTGTTACCATCTCACCTGTCTAGATTGTTATGTATCTTATTTGATTTTATACTCATACAAATTCACAAGTATTTTTTTTATAAAAGATTGTTGGTTAATAATAATATTTAAATATATTAATTATAAAATCAAACAAGCAAAATTTGGAGATGTGAAATGGAGTGCCCTTGAAGTTGTTGAATATGCCCATAAGTTCGTGGAGTTGTTCCGACAAACAAATGCATTGCGACGGTTCCGATTCTTAATAACCTACAACCAAGATGGAATGCTCCAGAATATAACCAAGTTAAAGTCAACTTTGATGCAGCGATTTTTACCGACAGGAGAACCATTAGTATTGGTTTGATAGCACGTGATCATACTGGCCATGTTTCATGGGATTCTCGCTTGCTTCCCTTCCTCCTTGATCCGGAAGCGGCTGAAGCTACGGCAGCCCGATTTGCTTGTGACTTGTGTTCTAATCAGCCTTGGTCTAACATCATTATTGAAGGGAACTGTTTGTCGGTTGTTTATGCTCTTCGGGATGTCAATATGAATCTTTCTTCTGTTGGGAATGTTATTGCGGATGTTAGAAGGAAAATCTCTCGTATTAGATCATGCTCTTTTTTATGTGTTCATCGAAATGCTAATGGTTGGGCCCATTTCTTAGCGAAGATGGCTGGTTAGATTTCTCTAGATACATGTTTTAGATTTGATGTACTGGCCTAAACTTTGGCTCTAGATTATAATTAATATAATATTACCATTTCTTCTCAAAAAAATAAATAAATAACTAAAATAAATTATAAAATCAACCAACAATAATTATGTTGAATTTTTCTCTATATTAGAATAGTTTTTTAAATTTATTCTTTTTTCTTCCCAATTTTTCAATTATAATTTATATTTATACATATATGAATTATGATATTTTTATTAAAAATATAAATAATATATTATTTAATAATATATATTTGGAGTGGATATTAAACAAATTAGATACACATTTATCATATTCTTATCCATTTATAATCGAATATCTATTAATCAAATACGACTAAATTTTATATAAATGTATACGAATACAAATGGTAAACAAATTTTTGAATATTTATTTACAACCTCCACACAAGAAAATTGTGGAAAAATGTTGTATGCAAATATATATATATATGTTAATGACAAAATAGTAAGTACAATATAAAAATTGATGCTAATGATATGTATTAAGTGATAATAATTTTTGTTTTATCATAAGTGATATTTTTTAGGTGACAATAATTTTTATTTTGTCACAATATGATTCATCAGTGACAAAAAATAATATTTTAAATTATCACTATTATAATTAATGATATTTTTATGGTGACAACCTAGTGATAATAAAATTGCCACTATAATTTGTAACAAAATTTGTATTGTAACTAAATTGTCACTAATTGTAAATGGTGATAACTTATATATTATTATTGTCATTATTTAATTGTAAAAATTATTAATCTGATAAAATAAAAATTTTTATCACCTAATATATATAATTTGTGATAATTTTTGTATTATTACTCATTATTTTGTCACTAATTTTTAGTCACAAGTTTCTACAGTTTATGTGTGGTACGGATAGCGATGGGTACACCTGTGTCGAAGCGGTATTCTTGTTTGGAACGGAACTCCGGTCTTATAAATTGTTATGTTTTCCGAGGCACTAGTTTTCTGTTTCTTCCACATGTCCGACACTAACAAAGCGAACAGCTCAACAGAAGATACCAGACTTTTTTATAAAAAAATTGTAAAAAAAAAAAAAAATTACAAAAATACGGCACTATTCACGACTTTTACATTTTTGTAGTAAGTTGCAGTCACAGACTGCAACTTTCAACAGTAATGAACAGTTACTGTTGAAAGTTGCAGTCTGTAACTGCAACTTTCAATAGTATCACTGTTTATTGCTACAGTAATGAACAGTGATACTATTCAAAAAAAAATTTTAATTTTTTTTTTTTTTGTGTGCATAAATTATTTTAGGGTTTGTTCTCCTATATTTTGAAAAAATATTTTTTAGCCCCCCAAAATATTTTAAAATGCACTTACATTCTTCAATTTTTTTTCCAAAATACTCTGATTTTTTATCAAAAAAATTCTATTATAATGTATCCAAAAATCCTACACCCTAAAAAGCACACCTATCATCTCATTTTCTGATTACATCTTTCATATCAACCATTCATTTCTTCACTTATATATACATATATATACACACACACATATATTTTACATATATAAAAATATTAAAATGTTGCCTTTTAAAAAATTCTAAGACTTATATTTACCGAAAAAATATTTAATGTAATAATTAATTAAAAATATTAAATGCCTTATTAATTTTTTTAAAAAGTTATTCTAAATTTTTATAAAGGTACCTCACTAACTAATAAAGCTATCTCACTAACTAATAAAGCTATCTCACTAACGAATAAAGTTATATCACTAATTAATAAAGCTAACTCACTAACTAACAAAGCTATCTCACTAACTAATAAAGCCATCTCACTAATTAATAAATTTATCTCACTAAGTAATGAAGCTATCTCACTAATTAATAAAGCTATCTCACTAGCTAATAAAGCTATATCACTAACTAATAAAGCTATCTCACTAAGTAAAGATATCTCACTAACTAATAAAGCTATCTCACTAACCAATAAAGCTATCTCACTAACTAATAAAGCTATCTTACTAACAAAAACTATCTTTTCAACAACAACCATATGAGACGAGAAGACAACGAGCACGTCGCATTGATGAAGTTTGAAATGCACAACAAGGCCCTGGAAGACTCAATACCTAGCGCTTTTGTATGATGTCTTTGTAATTTATGTGTCTATTTTTTAGTACTTATTATTGTGCAAGTTCATTGTTACATATTTTGCATGCTTTGTTACTTATTTTGTGGAACCATTATTTACTGTCGTTATCATGATCCTAATTCAAAGCATAGAAATATAATTTTATAATTTGTATTTTATGAATCAATAATACTGATATACAATATTCTAAAAGGTATTCCTAATAATGTCCTCCAGTGCCACATGCTCGGCGTTGCCGATGCCTTCTTGGCCGTCGTGGCCTTTCATCATGTGTATCATCATGTGACTCACGATGGCTCGGACCAGCCTCATGGTCATCACGATGATCCATACTATCTATAAAAGGTAATGGCGAGATATGAAATGAGTGGCGTGCTGGTGTTGAATAATCATACTCCGTTATTCCCCATCCTAAACCAAGATCAGTAGCTACTAGTTCGGATACAGACTGTCTTCTTGTTGACATATATGGTGGTATAGGCGTTAATTCCGGATCTCCTAGGGGTTGACAATCGTCTCTGTCGGCAAACAAGTTATGCAGCCTATGAACAGGACCTCCCACGTCACTAACACCACCTGACCTAAAAGAATGAGCATCATCATCAGTCGTGTTGTTGGATCTAATGCTGCGTCTCCTCCTTCTCGTATGTGTACTACCACTGAGTTCTTGTTGTTGAGGGACTTGGCTGGGAAAGCATTGTCTAGATGCCAACTGATGAACGTTATCAGCAATTAATCGATGATCATTCCTCATCTGAATGAAGTCCATAACCTCAGCATCATCGGCAACAGAATCACAACTGATAATCAAATTGTGCATTTGATCTGTCTAGAAAAAATATAAGCGCATCATAATGTTAAGTATCATTTAAACTGATGAAGGGTGTATTATGTGATTACTATACATACCACATATTGCCAAGCGCGTGGATCCTCTGGATGGTACCCCGTTCGTGTGTTCTCATATGATGGACCTATTAGTCGACGTGTAATTCGATCATACCATAACATATATCCACTTTCCCATAGGTGTGCTTTTTAGGGTGTAGGATTTTTGGATGCATTATAATAGAATTTTTTTGATAAAAAATCAGAGTATTTTGGAAAAAAAATTGAAGAATGTAAGTGCATTTTAAAATATTTTGAGGGGCTAAAAAATATTTTTTCAAAATATAGGAGAACAAACCCTAAAATAATTTATGCACACAAAAAAAAAAATTAAAAATTAAAAATTTTTTTTGAACAGTATCACTGTTCATACTGTAGCAATGAAAAGTGATACTGTTGAAAGTTGCAGTTACAGACTGCAACTTTCAACAGTAATGAACGTTACTGTTGAAAGTTGCAGTCTGTGACTGCAACTTACTACAAAAACGTAAAAGTCGTGAATAGTGCCGTATTTTTGTAATTTTTTTTTTTTTTTACAATTTTTTTATAAAAAAGTCAAGATACCACTTTCAAATATTAATGTAGAGGAGACGCCAAATATATCAATAATTAAAATATTATAATTTAATTAGGTAATAATTAATTGTTTTAGTACAAGAATTACTGAGAATCTTGATTTTTAAAGTTAAGAGAGTTTTTGGCTAAATTTACTTTAAATATCTTATAAGCTCTTACATCTTATAAGATGTTTTTGGAGTTTATAAGATGTTAGATCTTATTTTTAAAATAAATTATTGAAGTGTTTGAATAAAATAAGATCTTGGAGCTTATAAGATATTAATAATGGCAATTTTGTAATTAAAATGATTAAAAATGAAGAAGCTTGTTAAGATTTTAAAAATAAGTTAGAGTCTCCTTACTTTTTCTAAAAGAGCTCATAAGCTCCTGCCATCTTATTTTATGATTTTATAAGCACTTTTCTAAAAAAATTTATAAAACACTTTTTATCAACTTATAAGCTTTTAAACATCTTATAAAATATTTTGAGAAGCTTATAAGCTCATCCAAACTCTCTTTAACTTAATTGAAAATAGGGTAAATGACACTTGACTCCCCAAATTTAATTATTTTGGCACATTACTCCTCAAAAACAACTAAAAGTCACTTCCCTCTCTCAACTTTAGAGTTGTTTGAACACTTTGCCCCCAAAATACAATTTTTGACATATTATGTGGCTAGAGAAAAATGCTATTCTTGTCATTTTCACTTTTCTCCATATTTTTTAACATATTTGTGTGACACTTTACACAATTTATTATATATATATATATATTCCCTTAAGAGGGCTATTAATTTGTAAAGTTCATTTCTTACTAAACCAATTAATTATGTATGCAATCGAAAGGCTGAATTAGTTGTTAACCTAATATATATATATATATATACACACACATAGTGTGCGGGCACTTCTTCCTCTTTCCTTTTTTAATCAGCATGACTATAGTTTAGAGGAATGACAAAATTAATAATTCTAATGTTTAAAGATAGATTAAATAATCTTAGTATTACTAAAATAAAGTATGAGCTTTAAAATTTCCTGAAAATATTTTTTATAAAGTAAGAAAAATTTGTTTTAAAGTAATAATGAGATTAGTGATTTTGCTTCTTTAATTAATGTGATTAGCAAAACAATCTTACTAGATAACAAAATGAATTAATCATTTGAAAATGAATTACAACACAACCATATGAATAAAAAACTAAAAATACTTCTAACTAAAGTATGTGTTGTGTTTCAATCAACAATTAATTTCCTAAACAATAGGAGAAGGCAAACGAACTAATTGAATGTAGGGGAAACACAACAACAACAAAAAAAAAACCCTAGCATCCTATTGTTCTTGATAGATGAGTTTCTTTATTTTTGAATTAAAAAATGTAGAAATGACAAGAGTAGTTATATTCCTTTTTTCTAAGTGAAAAAAAGTGGAAAAAAGTGAAAATAACAAGAATAGCCTTTTCTCCGACTATATGATCTACTAGAAATTATATTTGGAAGGCAAAAGGTTTTAGTAACTCTAAATTAGGGGCGTGAAGTTCCATTTGCCTAGGGGTGTAGATAGATATTAAACGAAATGGATACACTATTTTTATATTCATATTCATTTAACTTTTGAATATTCGGACATAAGTATGGATTTGACAATATTTAAAAATGATATTCAAATTCGTATCAATCGGATATCGATCAAATTCGAATATATCCGTATTCGATTATAATTATTCAAATTTATTCATATTTTATTAAACTTATCCGTATTCAAATTATTTTTTATATTCATATTTAATGATAATTATTTAGATATATATTTACAAATATCCAAATACCTGAATCTATGAACCTATAACAAATGCATATTATAATTAATAGAAGAAACTATATAATTTCATTAAAAAGAAAGCAATCAAACAAATAACATAATTTCTAATTAATAATTAACTTTATAATAATAATAATAATAATAATAATAATAATAATAATAATAATAATAATAATAATAATAATGGAATTTAAGTATATTAATTATAAAGTCAACTAATAATAATTATGTTAATTAATTTTATTCTTTAATTTTTCTTCTCTCTATTACAATAATTTTTAAATTGATTTATTTTCTCAATTCTTCAATCATAATTTATATATATATATATGTGTGTGTGTGTGTGTGTGTGTATACATATATGGATTATGAGATTATTATTAAAAAATATGAATAATATATTATTTAATAAATATATAATCTGAACGAATATTAAACGGATCAAATACGCTTTAACTATATCCGTATTCATTTATAATTGAATATCTACTAATCGAATATGGATAATATTCCCTTTAAACGTATGCGGATAAATTTTCTATAAACGAATACGAATGTAAACGGTAAATAAATTTTTGAATATTCATTTACAGCCCTACATTTGTCCTTGAAAATAAATGAAAGTTAACAATTAAGTAAAATACGTAACAATTAATATCTAACTGATTTCATGTTTGACTAGTAAATTATAAAAATAGATTATGAATCCAAAAACATGCATAATTAGTTAATTATGGGATCCATGAGCTTTTATTAATAAAAAAAACTCATATAAAGTAATTGAATATCTTGTTAGTTAATACTTATTTTATATTTGTTATAACATACGTATATAAATAATCCCAAAATATATATTCTTATTTTTTAAACACATTTTAAGTTTATAACGAATAGCATCATACTCTTTTTATAAATGTTAATATAAGTATTATCATATTCAGTATCATACACTTTTTTTTAATGTAAAATGTTAACAAATATTTTTCATATTTATTTAAAAGTTAAAAATTTGTTTAATTATAATTATTAAATGAATATCATGCAAATAACTAAATAAAAATCCTTGTCTGATTGTTATCCTAAATTGTATCATAATTATAAATTAGCTAGTTTAATGATGCATAGAAAATAAATTTTGCATCATTTAAAAATAAGTATAAGCATAAAAACAATATGTAGAATTGAATTATTGGTTGAGGTCTGAGTTTAAAGCCCTAATGGCACAATATGTGTGCATGTATGCTTTAAACAAAATATGTAAAAATAATACAAAAATAAACTTTGTTTTTGGCTCCTGAATAATTTTTTAACACTCATATTTAACTCATATATCAATGAATTATTCATATGTTATCTATTTTCATATAACTATTAAATTGATTTTACTGCAATAACTTTAAATAAAAATCACAAAATATTCATACGTATTTTAAGTGTTGAATATTTTCTGTCTCCTAATTAGGAAACAATAATACGTAATTATATTGTAACATATTATTACATTACTAATACTAATACTTTACAATTTTTATTATAATAGTATGAATGACCTTATTATAACCCCTAATTAATAATTAGCAATCGAATGTTGGACCTGATATAGGATGGCCCAAAATAGCCCAAATCAGCTAAGCCCAACATTCAATCAACGGCCCAGGGCCCATATGACCCGGTGGCCCAGCTCGACCAATTTACCGTGGCCCACAGATCCACTCGACATGTGTCGACCTTCTCCAGGTCGATCGAAGGTCGAGCCCTGCACAGTGCTCTGCCACCACATTAAATGCATTGACTGGCGGCACACCTCCGCATTAATGGCGCGTGCCCTCCCCTCACCGTCTGACACAACAGGCGCCGCAGCAGTGTACTGTCTTGTCCTGGGGCATGAAAGGACATCTAGCTGGCAACATTCAAATGGGAGGGAATTGACCAATTACCCCCGGAGGAAGGTTGGAGCCCCTCTCTGTAAACCAGGGGCTTTCCTAACATTTCAGATAAGGGAGAAGCATATAAAAACTTCCAACCTTGCCTCTCAGAGGTATGCAACCATATCTTCCTAAACTTCCTTACTCCGCTGCTCGATTAAGAGATCGAACCTTACACTGACTTGAGCGTCGGAGGGCCTAAGCCGAGGGCCTCTCGGCTAGCCTAACGTTTGCCTTGATTGCAGGATTCTCAATCATCATCAACGAAGGATATCAGCTTTTTGGGTTAAGCCCAATATTGATTGGAATCGGAGTACATACATTACGATTCGAACCCTCATCATTTGGCGCCGTCTGTAGGAAAGAGAGAATCCTCTATCGAGAATGGTGAACACTAGGCGAGCCCCTTCAGGAAGGAAAGACAACAGAAGATATGGCTCCCCCCACCCCGCCAGAACGAAGAACGGACTGCCCCGGGTCCCAATGTACAGCCTGAGCCCGTAGTCACCCTCACTATGCCCCAGTTGATGCAGCTCATCAGTGAGCAAATTTCTGCACAGATATCAGCCCAACTTTCCGCTGCCTTGAACCGGCACGCCGCGCAGCCGGAACCGGCATCCAACGTCACGCCCCCACCGGCAGGGCCAGAGCAAGCACCGCCTGTGGAATACTCACAGCGTCCAGGGTCCCCCAGGCACCCAGCCAGGCGAGAACCGAGCCAGGGTCGTTTTCACCGGGAGGCACTCCGCCCCCCGCCGAGATAGGAGGTGGTAGACTCCGTGGACCATGACGTTCGGCCCCTTCGAGCCTCGTAACGTGATAGGACCGAATGCTCCCGATGTAGAAGAGAGCAGGATCAGCAGGAATGGGAGGAAGTATCCCACCAGGTGCAGCAACTAAATAAACGCCTGGGGGAGCTTTCGAGGAGGAATGTGGACAGGCCCTTTCATCCGGAGGTGCCATCGAGATTCAGAAGGGAGCAGGACTCGCCCTTCATACAAGAAATCATTGATGAACGTATCGCGGTGGATGCCAAGATCCCCACTGGTCTCTCGCAATACGATGGGTCCATGGACCCGAATGAACATTTGTTGCAGTTTGAACACATGATGCAGCTGCACGGGCACAGCGAATATGTTCATGCAAAAATGCTGGTAACCACATTCCAGGGGGTGGCCCTAGATTGGTTCGTGAAGTTAGAGCCAGCGTCCATCTTTTCGTATGACCAGTTATGTGACAAATTTCTGCACCAGTTTGCCAGCAGAAGGAAGGCGAAGCTACCACATACCCACTTGCACACTGTGAAGCAAGCTGAGGGGGAGTCTTTGACAGATTTTTTTACCCAGATTCAACACCGAGGTGTTGAAAATTGACAGCCCGAGGATCGAGTTCTTGATTGACATACTGTTTTTGGGACTAAGACATAAGGAGTGTGCCAACGCTTTGGTGCGCGCTCAGCCCCGCACGATGGAAGAACTCCTCGACCTCGCTGAGAGGTACATGACCCAAGAGGAGATGAACAAGATGAAATACGGCAGTATCGAAGCCGACATGAAGAAGGGTAAAGAGAAGGACGACAAGCAGAACATGGAAGGACGCGGGTCCCCAATTAGACGCTTCCACAACTATACCCCACTCTCCATGGCGAGGAAAGAAGTGCTCTTTGCCATTCAATATGACAACCTGCTAAAAAAACCTCGGAAAATTACAGAAACTGAGGCCATGAGGCAGTCCAGGAAGTTCTGCCACTTCCACAAACAAAAAGGGCATGACACAGAGGATTGTTTCAACCTAAAGGACGAGATCGAGAGGTTGATCAGACAGGGGCACCTAAAGAAGTTTGTTGAGGATAGGAATCGACGAGAGGAGGGCACAGTCGACCGGACTCCCCGTAGAGAAAGGTCGGCCAGCCCGCGAAGAAATGGCAAAGGGAAGAAACCTACCCATGAAGCCCACCCATCCGTCAGAGGAGTCATCGACATGATCGCTGGGGGGCCTACGGGAGGAGACTCCCCAAACGCAAGAAAGCAGACCCAACGGAAGCTCGACTCGACCAAACCATCTAAGGTCGAGACAGTTTTTCAGCTTACAAACAGCGCAGAACCAATATCATTTTCAGACGCAGACCTCGGCCACCTCGAAAGCCAAGGCATGGACCGGAAGATCGACTGCCCTATGGTGGTCGCTGTTGAGATCGCCAACTTTGAAGTTAGAAAGGTTCTGGTCGACAACGGCAGCTCGGCCAACATCATATTCTCGTCGACATTAAAGAGGATGGACTTGGGCAAGCTGAACTTTGATCCAATCAGAACGCCCCTAGTCGGATTCGAGGGATCGGAGATCATGCCGGTAAGGTCCATCTGTCTCTCCACGACTTTCGGGCAGGGCCATTGCAGCCGAACCTTGATGATTAACTATTTAGTGGTCGACGCCCCGTTTGCTTACAATATTATTTTGGGAAGACCGGCCTTAAATGACTTCAGAGCCATTGGATCCACTTACCACATGAAGATAAAGTTCCCGACCCCTGGAGGAGTCGGTTAGATTCTATGCAACATTAAGGATGCTTGGCGCTGTTACACAATTTCCGTGGACTCCAGCGAGCAAAAAAGGAGGCCACAATTGAAACCCTCGGGGGACGCCCCTGTAGCGAAACCCGAGGAAGGGCTTCATCGAAGAAGAGGAAGATCAAGGATACCCGAGTTGAGCCGACATGAGAGTTCAAAATAATTGAGCTCGAGCCCGGGAATCCTGACAAGACAACCAGGATCGGCGCTGATCTGGGAGATCGACTAGAGTGTCTCATGGTCGACCTACTCCGACGAAATCTTGATGTCTTCGCTTGGAAGGCGGCCGACCTACAAGGCATCGACCCTGACATCATTGTCCACAGGCTCAATGTGGACCCCACTCACAAGCCAGTCCGCCAGATGAAGAGAGCTTTTAACGCCAAGCGGACACAGATTATCCAGGAAGAGGTAAGCAAACTTTTGGAAGCTGGCTATGTTGTTGAAATTCAATATCCTTCTTGGCTATGTAATGTTGTACTAGTCCCCAAGAGTGAGGGAAAATGGAGGATGTGTAATGATTTCACGACTGGAATAAAGCTTGCCCTAGGGATCCTTACCCCTTGCCTCGTATTGATTTACTTGTCGACTCCACCGCTGGATGTGAATTACTTAGCATGATGGATGCATTTCAAGGATATTATCAAATATTTATGGCACCTGAGGATAGAAAAAAAACCTCTTTTGTTGTTCCCAATGGGGTATATTGCTTTTTGGTCATGCCATTTGGACTTAAAAATACTGGAGCAACTTATCAAAAGCTTGTTAACTTCATGTTTAAAAATGAGATCGGGAACTCAATCGAAGTTTATGTGGATGACATGATTGTGAAAATGAGTAAAGCAGAAAATCACTTGGATGACCTAAACCACGCATTTTCCATTCTAAGAGCTTTCGGTATGAAACTGAATCCCAGTAAATGCACATTTGGCGTGCGAGGGGGTAAATTCCTTGGTTTTATGGTCAGCTAGAGAGGTATCGAGGCCAACCCGCAAAAAATTCAAGCAGTTCTGGACATATCCCCGCCACGCACAGTTTAGGAAGTTCAACGCCTCATCGGCAGAGTGATTGCCTTGGGCAAATTTGTAGCCAGGCTGGCAGACAAGAGCTTACCTTTCTTCAAGATCCTGAGAAACACAAAGAAGTCGAGATTCAGATGGGATGAGCAGTGCGATCAGGCTCTTCTCGATCTCAAGCGATATCTAACCTCACCACCTCTGATCGCCAAGCCCGGGCTCGGGGAAGTCTTACAGATATATCTGGCCGTTTCTTCAGCCTCCATCAGTTCGGTGTTGACTACGATAAGAGATGGAAACCCTTGCCCCGTTTACTATTGTAGCAAGGCTCTCTAGGGGCCAGAATATAATTATTTAGAGATTGAAAAATTTGCCCTAGCCCTCGTCACATCGGCAAGGAAGCTGCGACCCTACTTCCAATCACACACAATCTTGGTGTTAACGAATCAACCGCTGAAATAGGTACTGTCGAAGTCAGACACTTCGGGTCGACTCACTAAGTGGGCCATCGAACTCGAAGAATTTGACATCCAATTTCAACCGCGAGCAGCCATCAAGGCACAGGTCCTGGCAGATTTCATCCTCGAAAGGGTCGACCTACTGTGTCCGGCGGTCGAGAACACACCCTTGTGGACCCTGCACGTCGATGGGTCCACAACGTCGTCTGGGGGAGGGATAGGAGTTTCTCTTCGATCCCCGCTAGCCGAGGATTATGACTTCGCGGTGAAACTCAACTTCCCGATCACGAATAATGAAGCTGAGTATGAGGCTCTCATTGCGGGAATGCGCATGGCGGTCGACCGAGGGGTCGATAGGCTAGTGGCTTTCACGGACTCTCAGCTCGTGGCAGAGCAGGTCGAAGGAAACTTCAAGGCAAAAGAGCACAAGATGGCACAGTACTTTGCAGAGGTACAACAGTTGAAACAGATGTTTAGCCACTTCTCGCTAAGTCAGATCCCTCGATCAGAGAACAATCGAGCAGATGCACTCTCCAAGCTGGCCAGCTCGGCGAAAGGCACCCGAGAAAGAACTATAACATTTCTTGTGGTCGATCAGCCCTGCGTCCCGTCTCCCGACCAGATTCAGGTCGGATGCCTCAACGAGGCAACCCAATCCTAGCAACATCCAATCAAGCTCTATCTGAGTCGAGGCTCCCTACCGGATGATGTTAAGCAGGCTCGAAAATTGAAGGGCTTGGCGCCTAAATATGCACTAGATGAACATGGGCAGTTGTACAGGAGATCGATCGCAGGACCGCCACTCAGATGCTTGGATCCCGATCAGGCGAACGAAGTATTACAAGAGGTGCATGCGGGTATTTGTGGCAACTACTCAGGTGGAAGGTCTCTGGCCCATAAGATAACCCGTTACGGATACTTCTGGCCCACTTTACTTAAAGACTCCATGGACTTTGCTAAGAAATGCCCATCCTGCCAAAGGTATGCAAACATTCAGCATCAACCCGCCGCACCGATGACCAATGTTAGTATCACATGGCCATTCGACCAGTGGGGCATCAATATAGTGGGGTCGCTCCCCAAAACTTCTAGCCAACGAAAGTTTATCATAGTGGCTGTCGAATATTTTACGAAATGGGTGGAGGCCAAAGCAGTCCCCAAGATCACCGATGCGGCTATCAAAAGTTTTATATGGAAAAACATCGTGTGTCGATTCGGATTGCCAAAAGTCCTCATTTCTGATAATGGTACCCAGTTTCAGAGCAAAAATACAAGAAAGTGGTGCGAAACTTTGGGCATCGCCCAGCACTTCACTTCAGTAGGCAATCCTCAAGCCAATAGCCAGACCGAAGTCACTAACAGGACAATCCTAGACCACATCAAGAGCAGAATAGCAGGAACAGGAGCCAGTTGGGCAGACGACCTCCCGGGTGTTCTATGGGCTTATCGAACAACTCCGCGAACAGCCACGGGCCACAGCCCCTACAGTCTAGTTTATGGTTCCGAGGCAGTGATACCATCCGAACTGATCCAGCACATAGCTAGAGTGATTCATTACAATCCAATAGCGAATACATCGGAACGGACGCTGGATTTAATCACTATAGACGAGAAACGCCGAGCGGCTTACAGTAAGATGCAAAGGTACCGCTCATAAATGGCGGACCGCTACAATAAGTCAGTACGCCCGAGGAGTTTTAAAGTAGGCGATTTCGTCTTGAATAAAGTGGAAGTCTCGAGGCCAGTCGGGAAGCTTGACCCAAAATGGGAGGGACCTTATGCAGTCATCAAAGTGTGCAAGAACAACGCCTACCGACTAGCGGACTCTGCAGGTTGCGAGCTGCCTCGACCATGGAATGCGGTAAATCTAAAAAAGTTCTTTGTGTAAATTGTTTATTGTTTATTAACCCCTGTTATATTGATTAAGGAAAGCTAGGGCACATCATGTTTCAAAAAGCGTAAAATGACCCCGTAGTCGACGAAAGTCTTAAACTCAACGAGTCGAGGCGACAAGCCGAGACCATCTTAGTCGACCCCGTAGTCGACGAAAGTGTTAAACTCAACTAGTCGAGGTGACAAGCCGAGACCACCTTAGTCGACCCCGTAGTCGACGAAAGGCTTAAACTCTATAAGTCGAGGCGACATGCCGAGACCACCTTAGTCGACCCCGTAGTCGACGAAAAGCTTAAACTCAATGAGTCGAGGCGACAAGCCGAGACCATCTTAGTCGACCCCGTAGTCGACGAAAGTCTTAAACTCAACGAGTCGAGGCGACAAGCCGAGACCACCTTAGTCGACCCCTTAGTCGACGAAAGGCTTAAACTCAACGAGTCGAGACGACAAGCCGATACCACCTTAGTCGACCTCTTAGTCAGCGAAAGGCTTAAATGCACAATATCAAAGCCACAAGCCCAGATCACCCGAGTCGACCCCGTAGTCGACGAATGGATCAAATCCATCTATATATCAATAACGGCAAAGGGCAACAAAGTTCGACCAATCATGCAATGGCAGAAAGTGCTTTAAAATCAAGCATCAACTATACTCGATAGTCCTATGCCCTACAACAGCCTAAATCAACGCCGTGAAAACAAACAAATCATCTAATGAGGAATACAAGCGCAAGTACTCAACACAATCACCTCTACTCGACAAAGCAATAAGTAAGAAAGCATGTTAATAGAGCAAAGCCTTATAAGGTAAAAGAAAATTTATTCCACTTTCAGAAAGCCTCAACGAGGCATGTACATTGTCAAAATCAAAACAACAAAAATAAAAAATACATCCGCGAAGCCTAACTAGAGCTCCCAACCCTTCGGTCTGTGAAGTACGAACAGCACCAGATGGAGGCTCAGGCGGTGCCATCGCAACGGGCAAGGCTGCGGTAACTGGGCAAGAAGGGCTAGCAGCAGAAGCCATGATCACCCGCTCAATGGCTGGGAAGAAAGATGCAGTGTCGGCTCGATGCTCGGAGATGTTGTAGGCGAGGTCGCCGGCGAACTCGAACTCCCGACCCACAGCTTTCAGCTTCTTTTCCAGGTCGGCTTTGCGCCTCTCCTCGGGAGTCATGTCGATCCTCTCCGTAGTCTCGACTCCCGCGCCCCCCTCGTCGACCTCATCACCCTCTTCCTCGCCAATTGGGCACAAGTCCTCATCGAAGGCAAGGCCCATCTTCGCGCGGTCTTCATCACTCACCGTGTAGCCCAAATGCCGCATTTGCGCGATAGCCTTGTTAAAGGCACCTCAAGCATCATCCAGGGCCAGCACCACACTTGCGTCTTGGAAAGCGGGGCTCATCATGAACTGTTGGACGGCCTCCCTCCGTACCTCGGGCAGCACCCGAGCAAACTCCTCCCTAGCCTCGACCAGTCGCTCACTTCGGCCTGCCGCACGACCAGACTCATAGGCGACTTGAATGTCTAATTCGAGCTTTTTCAGCTTCGCCTCCATCTTGGTCTGCTCAGTCACCGCCTGCAGCACTTGCTGGTCTTTCGCCTCCATATCCCGGGCGTATTGGGCATTTGCTCTCTCAAGCTCCTCGACCCGGAGCTGAGATGACTCTAGCTGAACCTTCAAGGTTTCAGCTTCACTGCCTGCCTCCAATTGCTCTCAATCTGCAAGCGCCATCTCGGAGCGGCGGAACATGTGGTAGCCCAACTGCCCGACCTGAAACACAAAATCATACCACAGAATCAGCACGATAGGAGCAAAGAAGAATTGAATGCGTAAGCTTTCGAATAACAGGATCCTACCATGTTCGCGTGATACGCGAACTCATAAAGCACCGCGGGCTGGCTCAGGCCCAGGAATTTCTTCTGGTCAACCAGAAACTAACCAGCCATCAGCACTTTTAGGGGGTCCACCCCAGTGGGCACCGATGCTTGCATGCTCGACGAATCGTCCAGGGCCAGCACAGGATCCAGCCCGAATCGCGGAGATGGGAACTTCCGCAAGTTAAACAGGGCCTCGGCACCTCGATCCCCAAAGAGATCGTTTCCCGTCGGCAGAACCGTCGCCGCACCCCTCGACTTCCCTTTGCCCTTTACGGCAGCCACTCTCTTCGGATATAGGCCACCTTTCTCACCCATGGGCCTCTTCCCCCGACCAGCCTCAGTTTGACCTGGCGAAGGAGTCGGAGAGGGCGTCGGTGCAGTAACCTGTCGACGAGTCTCGTCGGCTCCCGTCGACTCTTGTCGAGAAGCGACGCCTTGTCTGCGCCACTGGTTCCTCTCAGCTCGAGCCAGCGCGTTAGCTCTCGCTCTGTCCATGATTTCCTCTGGATCTGCAAAAACAAACACAACAAAGGTCAGATACAGACATCAACGCAGGTAAACAACAAAGCAGGACGCGCATTTCATCTACCTATCTCATAATCATCAGGAAAGTTTATAGATGCTGGCGAAAACCCAGCCAGTACTAACTGCCTCTCCTTGAGAAAAATAGTAGCCTCCACAGGACCAAACTCAACCAGGTCCCTCACAAATGTGTTCGGCCAGGTCGGAGTGTGATTCCCTAATATCTCTACCTGATCCCCCAACCACTCTTGAGGTATGTCAAATCCCTCCTTCACTCGAACAAAGAAATAACATTTTTTCCACTCCTGACCATAAGAGGAAGCGGGGGCCACAAGGAATCTTCGATGGGGTCGAGCAGTCAAATAGTAAAAGCTCGACTCGTCGGCACTCCCAGATTTGCGTGACATACACAGGTAGAACAGATTTGAAAATTTTTCAAAGGTTGGGGGTTGATTAAAGAGGTGCATCAAAACTATAAAGCTACACAAGGTAGCGAAATAGTTGGGTAGCAGTTGCGTTATGCATACCTGAAGACCCCTAAGCAGACCTATCATGCTCTCACTTAAGGGGAACCTAAGACCGCACCTGAATGCATCCTCAAATACAGTGATGTACCCAGCAGGGGCACGATGCATTCGACCAGGTGCCCCGTGAGCTAACAATTGGTATTCATGAGGAATATGGTAAAGGTCTTGGAGGCAGGTTAATTCTATAGGGGTTACTATGGAGATTATTTCACTATATTGGGTCGGAGTAAATAGCCGCCCGCGAGAAGGGGGTACCTGGCTGGGCCCAGTTTCCCCACCGCATCCACGGTTCGAGCTGCTGGAGCTCGAGCTGCTCGAATCGGAACCACCACTTGGCGACCCACTAGGCGGGGCGGGAAACTCCCTACACCCCTCGACACAGTAGCTTCACTGTCCCCCCTATGACTACCCTCAGAACTGAACACCCCAAACATCTTCCTCAGAGAAAGCAAAGAGGACGTTGAAAGAAATAGAGGTGGAGGAACACTTACTGGATTTGATAGATAACCCTGGAAAACCTGTGAAGCGACCACAAAGGTTAACAAATCTTGCAGCGAAAGATATCTCCTAAAGACTCTCTGAAATTCTGAAGCGATAAAAGTAAAAATGGGCAGAATTATGTCGCATATTTATAAGGAGGAAATGGCGGTTATCCAAGTGTTGGCATTAATGCATAAAACCGTAACGCCGTCCCACGCGCGCCACGATGTAACCGCTCAGTAAATGCGCGAAACCCTGGTCGATTTTTGAAAAACCCTGGTCGATGGCCATTAGTATTCGCTACTTCCCAACGCCGCTCGTCGATTCCTCATTCGACCTTGCGAAGTGGGGGGACTCATGATATAGGATGGCCTAGAATAGCCCAAATCAACTAAGCCCAACATTCAATCAACGGCCCAGGGCCCATATGACCCGGTGGCCCAGCTCGACCAATTTACCGTGGCCCACAGATCCACTCGACATGTGTCGACCTTCTCCAGGTCGATCGAAGGTCGAGCCCTGCACAGTGCTCTGCCACCACATTAAATGCATTGACTGGCGGCACGCCTCCGCATTAATGGCATGTGCCCTCCCCTCACCGTCTGACACAACAGGCGCCGCAGCAGTGTACCGTCTTGTCCTGGGGCATGAAAGGACATCTAGCTGGCAACATTCAAATGGGAGGGAATTGACCAATTACCCCCGGAGGAAGGTTGGAGCCCCTCTCTGTAAGCCAGGGGCTTTCCTGACATTTCAGATAAGGGAGAAGCATATAAAAACCTTCAACCTTGCCTCTCAGAGGTATGCAACCATATCTTCCTAAACTTCCTTACTCCGCTGCTCGATTAAGAGGTCGAACCTTACACTGACTTGAGCGTCGGAGGGCCTAAGCCGAGGGCCTCTCGGCTAGCCTAACGTTTGCCTTGATTGCAGGATTCTCAATCATCATCAACGAAGGATATCAGCTTTTTGGGTTAAGCCCGATATTGATTGGAATCGAAGTACATACATTACGATTCAAACCCTCATCAGGACCCTTACGGCTTTGAAGAACATTGCATTGATTATATTGTGAACATAAATTATTGTAACCTATAAAAGATTAAAGTTTCAAATTATGCAATTATTTTAAATTATAAAATCTCTTCTACATTAATTTTGATTCAATATGTTTGGGTCCCTTTCAATTCCAAATATCATTGAAAGCCAGTTCTCACTATCTTACAGGGCCAGTTGGCCGAAGGCTGGATACTATAAAAGGGCAGTCACATTGAGAGTGTTCAGAAGCCATAAAACATTAACTAAATGGAAATTGTATACCAGACAGTTGCTGCGGCTTTTGCCTTTGTGGGGCTAACATGCGCATGGAGAATACTGAACTGGGCTTATATCAGGTCAAAGAGGCTGGAGAAATTCTTGAGGAAGCAGGGTCTGAAGGGGAATACCTATAGCTTTGTCTTTGGGGACTGGAAAGAGATATTGAATATGGTTCAGGAAGCCAAGACAAAGCCCATCAATATTGATGATGATATCAAGCCAAGGGTCCTCGGTTTTTTCATGAAAGCCATTCAGAAATATGGTGAGTGATTTTCTTTCGTCTTCATTATGTTTGATTGGAGTTCTATGTGAATTTGTGTATCAAGAAAAGGGTATATGAAATCTTGCACAAAACTGGGCTTTATCATGGTTTTTGGATGTATGGATCTTGTATTTCGAGCATTGGATTGGGAACACACATCCACGTACCTCACTTCAAAGTATGTGTGATACACTTGTGCAGCTTCTTTTATTACACACATAAATGTGTGTAATAACCACTGCTTTGGACATGTATGTTAAGGATGCTGTCTTGCTGCATATCATTTATAGAAGAAAAACTATTAGATTAGCATGTTTGCGGACAACTGAACCACTGCTTTGGTTAATATGACTATTCATGATTTCACAATCGAATCAATTCCATAGTGGTACCGAATTAGAGGAATATTATGATAAAACTAGTTAAATATTGATGTGTCCAACTACTGGTTCAAAGATCATTCATATAATTAGCAGCCCAATAGACTCAACAGGTGTTTATTTAATGTAATAGAGATATATGCTTCACGGGACCTGAGATCACTTTATCGGGCCTCCCATCCCAATTCTAATGCCCCATGTGTTCATATAAGCAATAGAAATATCTTCTACTTTTCTCTAATTGTGGCATGTAGTGTCAAATGTGGGATTCTCTATACCTCGTTCGAGGATTCACATTAGATATGATGTGGTAGAATGCAACGTGTGACTTGACAAACAGGATTTTTAAATCCATCAGCATTAAGTTTGTAGCATTGATTTTTGTGACAGAAGATGTTCCGTATTGTGGCACAAATGATTTGAGTTGAACACTGCATATTTATAAGGACGCTTCATGCTTACTGCTGAAGTTATCATATATATAGAAACTATGAAACCTTCTAGCAGCTTAAAAGATATTATTCATTTACCCAATTATTAAATGTTGAGGTAATTTGGACTAGTGAATAAATGAGTAAACTTACCAAAGTTTGAGCAATAACATGAGTATTCAATAGCTGAGTGGGTTTATGGGAGAAAGTAGATAAGTGACAGGGTTGTCCCTTGTAAAGATTTTTGAACTTGCTTATGAATATAACATATCTTATGTCATTGCTTAGCCCCTTGAATTTTCTTGTAGCATGAAGCTAATATTTCTTAATGATGAGTGATGACTTCCAGGAAATGAATCCTTTATTTGGTTGGGGCCAAGACCCACAGTTGTTATCGCAGACCCTGAACTCATTAAGGAGGTGATGACCAAAAGTTATCTGTACCAGAAGCCCAAAAACTCGAATCCACTGACCAAGCTACTTGTGCAAGGAGTTGTGAGCTATGAGACAGATAAGTGGGCCAAGCACAGAAAAATCATCAACCCTGCTTTCCATCTAGAGAAATTGAAGGTTTTTCTTGCCATGAATCATCTTTTTATGTGTTAAAATTCTTAATTCCTAGGTTCCCTAAAGTTTACAGTAGAAAGCATTCTACTAAGATGAGCTTGCTTTTCCACTATTACTATCTGCAGCTAATTATACTGGCTTTCTATTTGAGTTGCGATGAAGTTTTGAACAAATAGGAAAAGACTCCCTCATCAGATGGATCGTGTGAGGTGGATGTGTGGCCTTATCTACAAAATTTGTCTAGCAACACAATATCAAGAACTGCATTTGGTAGCTGCTATGAAGAAGGCAGAAGAATATTCGAACTTCAGAGAGAACAAGCTGAGCACATCATCAAGGCGTCGCAGTCCATATATATTCCAGGATGGAGGTAATAAATTATGTTGACGTCCTTTAAAGAAATATCTACAGCAAAAAATTAGATTAGAAAAGATCATTCAAATAGAGCATTCCATCTCAAAAGATTTCTGTTCCTATGTGCAGTAGTAATCTGTTCTTTTTGGTTGTCTTGTCTGATGTGTTCTCATTGTGTAGATTTATGCCCACCAAAAGGAACAAGAGAATGAAGGAAATTGGAAAGGAAGTTCAGTCCTTGATTCGTGGTATGATTAATAGAAGGGTTAAGGCAATGAAAGCAGGGGAAGCTTGTAATGACGACTTTTTGGGCATATTGTTGGAGTCCAATTTCCAAGAAATAAAACTACATGGTAACAAGAGTTTTGGATTGATCATTGTTGAAGTCGTCGAAGAGTGCAAGCTATTTTATTTTGCTGGGCAAGAGACCACTTCAGTGTTGCTTGTGTGGACATTGGTTTTGTTGAGTAGATATCCAGATTGGCAGGTACGAGCCCGGGAAGAGGTTTTGCAAGTCTTTGGGAAACAAACTCCAAATTTTGACAGTTCAAATCACCTGAAAATTGTAAGTAGTTTGAAACTCAACATATGAATCTTCCTAAGCAAGATGTTGTATTTAATTATCAGAACTCTTATGAGACCTTAATCACAGGTTACCATGATTTTATAGAGGTATTGAGGTTGTATCCACCTTTAGTCGGTCTCATTCGAGAAGTCAGTGAGGAAACCAAGTTGGGGGAACTAACACTACCAGCTGGAGTTCAGCTCTCATTGCCAACTCTCTTGTTACATCACAATCGTGAAATTTGGGGCGATGATGTATTAGAATTCAAGCCAGAGAGATTTAGGGAAGGAGTATCAAAGGCACAAAAGAACCAAGGTATCTTCTTCCCATTTGGTTGGGGACTTAGAATATTTGTTGGACAACGTTTGCAATGTTGGAGGCAAAAGTGGCACTTGCTATGATTGTACAACGCTTCTCTTTTGAGCTTGCCCCGTCCTGCACACACGCTCCTTACACAATCATAACCATGGTTCGCAGGAACGGTCGCAGAGAACGGAACAGAGGCTACCGTTCTAGTTCCATTGCAATGTCGCAGAACGGTCGCGGGCGTTCCGCACATTTTGTATTTAAAATATTCAAAAAATTCCAAAAAATATTAGAAAATATAAAATTATCTAGTAGTATTTATGTTAGACAATTAACATAATTTTATGTATTATAAACAGATTTAAATTTCATAAAGTTTTGTCACGACAACATTGATGATAATATTTTGTAAATCATTCATTCATTAATTATTCAACAGTATAATGAAAGTGAAATTGATACAATAAAATCATAAACATTACTAATTAATAGAAAGTGTAGTACAATAATGTGCAAAATGTTGTAATATTCTTTAGTGTATTTTTTATGAAATATATTAATACAAATACTTTTACGTACTAATTGTAATGATTTTCAATTTTTGGCATGTAAACAAATAATTAAAGTTTTTCCATCATTCTATTTAAATTATAATTAATTAGAAATATTATAATTTTCTTAATAAGATTTAAACTTTTTTTTTAAGTCCAAACAAAATATATAACATTTTATATATCAATTCTTTATATATTTTTATTCTTTTATAAATTGGAAATTCAAGTATAATATAATAAAAAATATAATATATAGAAATACAAACTTACTATATTTAAATTAATCTATTTGTAATAAATTTAAATAAATATTTAATTATTGTATAACTAAATATTTAGAAACTAAAATGAACATCTAAATATAATTTTTAAATACAAAAATTAAGATAATATATATATATATCAGATCAAAAAAGATATAAAAAAATAAAAATAAAAGAAAAGAAAAGGAAATAAAAAGACTGCCTTGAGCGACTCCCCGCCTCCTCCATTTCCAAGCACCATTGCACCATTTCCAACTTTACCATTCAATGTCGCCAAAACCTCCCGCCTGCGACCATCATCTCCAGAAACATAACCTCCCGTTCCGGTTGCCGTTCCATTCAGAGATATCGTTCAAAAATTCCACCACATTCCGATAAATCGGAGTGTCACGGCGTTCCGGCCGATTTATCGGCTTGATGCGACGGTTCCGAGTCTATAACCGTTTACCACCGGAACAACGGAACTTTGGCCTTCGTTCCGGTTCCGAAACCCCTGTTCCGGCCTATTAATCGGCGTTCCAGCAAACCATGAATTCAGAACACTCCAACCTCAGCATGGTGCTCACCTGCTTCTGCACAAGCTATAGAATTATCAAATATGATCGTTTTATGAATTAGTCGAGAGCCAAAATTTCACCTTCATGGAAATAAATTTTGAAGCTAATGCTGATACTGAGGTTCACAATGCTTGTTTCCTACAAATTTGATCCATTGTACAATAATTATATTCACATTTGAAGAAATACAGTTGTACTGGATTGAGTTGGCAGGAAAGGGCAAGTGGCTGTGTTACTTTCTCAAAAATAAGTCAACAAATACATAAATACTATATTATTGGATTACGTTATCTTTGTACATAGAAAATCCAATTCTGTCAATTCTTCATATTTGATCTTCTATGTTTAAATTTCCATGAGAATCGGATGAAACAAAAGGAGTTGGGAAGTGCGGCAGCCTAGTGGAACGTAGATATTTGCAGTACAAGGGAGTGTGGGTAAAATTATAAACTTTTCAAAATATCTTATAAGCTCCTTTATTTTATTTCATACTTTACTTAACTTGATAAAAATATACCAATTGTATTTGATTTTCAATCAATTACTTTTATAAGAAAATATTTAATATCCAAAATAAGATTTCAGGATCTTGTACGTTTTTCTTTTTCCTAAAGAAAGGTATGGAATATATCAATTTTGATATATTACAATTTTGAAAATAGAAAATTCAACATCATAGTTTTAAAATGTTTTCGTACCAATGTCAAACTTGAGTCCAATTATCTATTGAAACAAGTGTAATGTTTTTTATGCTTTTTGGTTAATATATCAAATAATTTTTTCTTAAATAATTGCATAGCTTTGGTTTATGCTTTTGTTTATTAATAGATTGCATCTAAACTTGAAGGAAATGTGAGTATTAAAGAAATAACCAACAATTTGATTACTAATTTTTTGAACAATGAAGCATATTTTGTAATTAAATCATTTTTGGAGGAAGCTAATTGTGGTTTTTCAAAAAGTATGGTGGGAGATTTTTCCATAAGTGACTCATGAGATGATGAATTATCAGCAAAGGAAATTTTTATTACAAGGTAATTTATCATTAACCAAATTAATTTAGAATGAATAAATTGTTTATGTTAAAAAACTATTTCACTATATCTTTTCCATTTCATTACGTCATTATAGACAATGGGCACAATGAAGTTCATGATCAAAATTGTAATGAGGAGAAGAATTTGTTTCGAAATTTGGATAAGGACATTGTAAAACAATTTAGACGGTGGAATTATGTACAATACCCTTTTTTCTTTGAATGTACTAATCACTTTGGACATTAAACCACTTCGAAATACAAGTTAGATAAGAATTTTGTACACTCAAACTTAATTTTGGTGTGCCTAATGGCCTGTGACCCAACGGTATAAGTCTTCCACATAATGTGAAAGGTCAAGAGTTTGAACCCTAACGGATTCTTATCATGCGTGTGTATAAATAAAAAATAAAAACTTTATTCTAGTGTGATTATGTAGTGGCTGACAATTTACATAACCAAATTTTTATATGAATCCACTTATTTTATTTTTTGCTATCGAAAGCTTAGACTTTATTTTGGTTATGGAAAGGTAATGTATCTCCTCTTCTTTTTGGAAGTTCGAGTTTTTAAAAGTATGATTCTAATTGTATTCTATTTGATACTAATACTTAGTTAATATCATTAGTTCTTAATATAGAAGGAATTAGAATATAATTAAATCGTCCATATAACTAATGTTTGACACATCTAATGCAGTTCTACAAATGTATTATTAAAAAAAAATAATGAATATAAATGAGATATTGAGATAACTATATTTTCAAAATAATTTATTGAATGCATAAAGTGATTTAGACGTAGTCATTAAATTTTTTATGTAAAAATGCAATAGCATATGAGATTTGAGTATTGTCGTTAATGAATATCGAACATACAAAGTAAGTTATACGTTTCCAACATTTACATGATATATTGGATTATGAATATCAAAGATCATACTTCATTGTTCTAAATATTGTTTTTTATATGGGTAAATGTGGTTATTTTTGGGGGATGGTACAATTCCAAAAACAATTAACCTGATGAAATATAAGTCATATTCATATGGAATATTATTATATTTCACTTTCAACTATTAAATTTTATGCAATAAAATTTCTAACAATTTTTTTTAAAATTAATTTAGTTTGTGTAGTATTTGTAATATTTATAAAGACATGTAAATATCTATAACTATGGCTAAAATTACACTCAATAATTTGTTAAATATAAATTTATTATCCGATGCAATAGACAAGTTAAAAAACCAAGGTAACACTAGGACAACTACTTTTTTGACCTAAACTTCTTAGGGTCAGTTTGGCATGACAAAATTAGGCCTAGGATGGATGACTGGTCGATAACATATCCATCATAATCATTCACACGATAAAGAATAAGTAAGCGTGAGGTGAAATTTATAGTCCAAATAAATGAGGTGGCAATCTTGTAATTGAGATGATAGTGGTACAGCTAAGTTAATATTTGATTTGACATCATTGCCCTTAATAGAGATAAAATTACATCTCTAATCCAAAAATATTGGGACATCCTCAATGAAACCATCCAACAAAACATGTCCCCCTAAAGCCAGTATTTCATCTCTACAAAGCATAAATCTAATATCTCAATTAGTAGATAGTAAATACTACTCCTAATTTATATTATTATATATAGCATGATGGTGTGAGATCATAATTGTAAATTTTGATCAAATTATGAGTTTTTATATAAATTTGAGTTTTTAATTAAATTAAAAAATTTTCATTGGTTGTTTAATTTATTTTTTATTTTACTTAATGCAATTAAATTATCTGTTATAACTAGAACTCATGTTGCATTTATCCAAAATTACAGTATAAATTTTTATCTAATTAGATAATTTCCAATATTCATAATAATGAATAAAAGTATGTGACTGATTCCAAGCCTATGAGGGGGAGGGATGAATTAGGCCTAAGAGATTTTAATGCAGTGAAAGTTTATCATTCAAAATGCTTTTTGGTCTTACAAAATAGTTTAAGTCTTTTACAGAAAATAGTTTTAGTTACTAACTGGAATTTGTAAGTACTAGTTAAACTACCAATCCGACTAGTGATAAATAAAGCAATAAAATAGAGGTAAAGTAACACTGGTATTTATAGAGGTTCGGCAAACCTACTGCTTTACCCAAGTTTTCACTTAAAATTTTGAACTTGTCAAATCAATTAAGATGTAATAATGTTTTAGGGTTAAGTACATAAATTTGACAAAATAAAAGTAAAAGGATTAGAAATATCATAGTAGGGTGAAAACTAGCTCTTTGCAAAAAGCTAAACCGGAATCCCACATGGGATAAGGCAAATTTTAGAGTACTGTGAAACCCGCTGCTTTGTGAACAAGTACGGGAAAACTTCTGTTAAATTCATTTACACAACCTCTGTAAATTGATGCACAAGTTACTGCCACTTTGTACGATAAGTTATATATATATATATATGCATGTCAACATAAAAATCTCCAACCTCTGCTTTTATGTTTTTATTAAAACTACATGTCCACAAGGCAAACTCCAATTCTTGCACACAAAGAAATTGTGGAAAGATTTGGAGTTTCTACAGTCCATGTCGGAGCTATTCTTGTTTGAAAAGGAACTCCTTAAAAACTATAGTTTTTATTTATTTTATACTATAAAATGTTTAAGACATACATAGAATATGCCAAAATAACTACTAATATAGCTTTATCGGCATTTGTGGTAGAATTTAAACATGAATTAATAATATAAAAATACAAGAGGATAAATCAAACTACATTTACATTTTCAAATAAGGAAGAGAGAATTTCACTTTGTCAAGATGAAGTACATTAAATAGTTAGGAATGATTGTAAAAAGTCGAGCATAATTGTCATTTACTTGGAATAACCTTAAAAACTTTCAATTTGGGATATATAGATCTTAATTTATTCATGCAAAAGACAGTCTAAATCTTCTATTTTATTTTTTTTATTTTATATTACATTTTATGTATATATGCTAAATATAATAAATATTTTCTTTAAAAATAATTAATTAAAAATTAAATATATACTTAATATATATTCATAAAATCAAAATAGGAGACATAATATGAAATGGAATAGAGGTTTTAAAGTACTTAATGATGTTTAGTATATTTAAAAAATAAAAAATCATTTAAATATGGATGCCATGAAAATTAATTAGTGAATTAAGCACATATGTTTTATTTATACACACACTCTACAAGGGAATAGGTTTCAGAGACGGAAAATTTTCCGTCTCTAATTTGCATCAAATGGAGACGGAATCTGCGACAGAAATAATTTCTGTCAAAATTTAATAATCTAAAAAAAAACAAAGACGGATACAATCATGGATTTAAACTTCAACTAAATTCAATAAAAAAAATAGAAAAATGAAAGACAAAACACATATGGATTTACAGATTGAGTTATTTTCGTCTGCTAATCTATAGAAATCTTTAAGTGAAAATTTTATAAAATTTGAGACAAAAAATAGTCCACCTTTAAAATAAAAAAAAAATCGAAGAGGAGTTACAGTTTTCAAATTATATTTTATTTTATTTTAGTCTCTTCTAGCGCATAAAATGTGGTATGCCAGAACACATAAAAATGGCTATACCAATAGGATATAGCCAATGGAAGAAAAAGTTTAACAGCCATAACATTTTATCTTATTTAAGAAACTCTTTCAAAATATTTTTAATAGATGGCAGGGTAATAACTAATTGAGACATCATCCAATTTAAGTTTGCAACAAAAAGCACATCAAAACTTGTTCAAGTAGTCCAATTAAGAGCAAAAGTCGACTTTATCTGGTTATTTTTACTCTCTTTACTTGCTACTAGAAATAACTCACTTCTGGTAAGCAACAAATCCCTAATCTGATCTTTAAGTTAAATTCATGTGTGTGTTAAATGTGTGTATGTGTGTGTTTGAGCTGGTTATGAAAGCAACTCCTAAAGATTTATTTGTGTTAAAGAACATAACTAATTTTGATTTGAACTGTTAGAGAAAATAACTTTTTGTCCCAATTGAGAAAATATTATTGTAGGAAAAGAAAATTGATGTTATGTTAGATTTGCAGAAACATAACTAGATTTTATTAGCTCCAAAGAAAGCCTACTTGTTTAAAGAAGACTGGGAGAAAAACTTGACATTGTGATTGAGAGCTTTAGAGAATGTGAGAGATCAGTTTTGATACCCCATCTGACCCAAAATAATTGCTCTATCTGCTGCTGCTTTTCTATCCAAATCAAACTCTTTAATCTTTTGACTAACTTTGCCTATCGATTTTCTTATAATTTTAATGTAAATTAATTTTCAAGCATTAATATTTATCAAGTATCATTTAAAAAAGTGACATGAATACTTGTATTATTAGACTAAAAACCATGTTAAGATTAATTGATGAATTATATCTTTAATTTGGGATGAAGATACTATTATGTACCAGTTTTTGGAGATGGCAGAAAGAAAGACAGCTCCTCCATCAGCCACTTTGGTTAGAGAATATCATGCTGCTTCAAAAAAGGAATTTAACTTTTACCTTTTCTAGTGTTGGAAACCAAATTGTTTGGAGCAAGTAAAAATTATTTATTTCCTACCAAAGTATTTTGAGATTATATCATTTTTGTTTCTGAAAGTAGAATTAAAATGGATTGAATTACGAAAATATCTAAAGAAAACCTTCCTATAGTTCTTGGTTATGTAGTAATCCAAATTCTCTAGAACACAAGAAGTTATGTTATATCACGCAACTCTTCTAACACATCTGAGAAGCTCCCAATCCCCCCAACTTTATAATTTCCTATGAAGCTGAAAATAATCATTGAAACATGTTCTTATCTTTGTGCTAATTCGGATGCTTGCAGAGTACCTCTGTGTAGGTAAACGTTGCCATCTATTCATGGTTTAGTGGTGAAAGCAATATTTTTTAATTCATCATAGTGAATATTGCTAGCAAATCTAAAATTCTTTGATAGTAGAACAAAGAGGGACTTCAATATATATATATATATACACACACACACACACACATATTCATTCATTTCTTTCTTCGAACTCATCAATTTGTGTGTCTCTTCTGGCATTGCAGGAACTTTAGGCAGAGGAGAAGGAAACAAAGCAAGAAAGAAGAGATTAGATGGAGAATCTTGGCCAAAAAAATAGTGAGATCAAAGAGCATTAACGAGCTCCATTCTTCTCATTGGAATCAACATAAAATGCGATAAAATTAAGACTGGTTTCTCATTGTAATTTGTAGAGGAGAATACATAATTAATTTTTCTATTTTACTAGTTTGTAATTGTAACTACAGGGGTCCATTTGATTTGTAGCTAGAAAGAGCATAGCATAAGATCTTTAAAGCTCTGCTGATTCATTCGCAAAATTAAGAGTATGTTCAGTTGTGTTTTCTTAGAATAAGAAAATTGATAAATAAAATAGATAAAAAATTAACACCACAGATTTATATAAAAAATAAATGAATTATAGACAAATCTAAAGCTAATTAGAGACGGATTTAAAGATAGATATATAGGCAAAAATATTGAGAATTAGAGATAGAAATAAACATGGAAAAAAATATATAAAAGTAGATATGGAATCAGAGATGGATTTTGGAAAAACAAATATTAGATATTAGAGACAGAATTAAAAACAGAAAGGCTACGAAAATAGAGATCGATTTTATTAAAAAAAAAAATTAGATGTTAGAGACGTCAGAGATGGAAATCATTCCGTCTTCTAAATTTGAGATGGGGCTTTCAGCCATAGGTTTAGAGACTAAAAATAGAGACGGAGTTTTTAGGTTTAGAGACGAAAATTAGGGCTTTAGAGATGGAATCTCTAAAATCCTGTTTTCTTGTAGTGATATATATATTCATGCTTGGATTTACTATTATACTATTCATTATTATCTGTACTTTATATGGATCTCTATTTCTTCTTTTCTTTCCTTTACACTATGTCTAGTTCATGGATTTTGGTGGGGAAAAAAAAAAAAAAAATATATATATATATATACACACACACTAATAAAAATACTTTTGATTGTTTGGTTGGTAAGAAAAATATTAAAAAAATAAAAACTTGGAAAAAAAAAATATAATGATAATGTTTGGTTATATCTTATATATTTTTTATTATGTGTTTTGGGAGAATGAATTATGCGAGTGGGGCTGGGTAATGTAAAAGTTGTGTTGGGATATATGACGGATATTTGTTTATATTTTGGGGAATAGTTAGAAATTTGTTTTGGAGGATATTGGTATGATTGTTTATGTTTTAGGCAAATACTTTTTTACTGTAGCGGTCAAATCAATATTTTTTTAATTAAATTTTTAGAGTTAAAATGAAATTAAGTAAATTTTTTTATTGTACAATAATAAAATATCTATGATATATAAATATATATGTATATATATATATATATGAAAAAATAAGGAAGTTTTGTGGATAGTGAAGGATACTAGAGGGTATTTTGAGGGGAAAAAAATCATTTTAGACCAAACACTCCCATATGCATTTAAGGAAAATGAATTTTGCTCACAAAATGGAGAGGAAAATAAGAAAAAAACCTATTTAAACTCTCTTTCATTCTCCAATATGTTCATCACCTCTTTTTTTCCACATCACTTTCTTTATTATTTTTTTTTTTAACAACCAAACAAGTTTGAATTTTTATATTTTAATATTTTTTTCTTTTTCTCAATATTTTTCTTTCTTTATCAAAATCTTTAACACTATTTTTGGTTTTAGGATTTTCACAAGGAAAAGAAAATATTAGGGGAAAAAAATAAAGAAATATAAAATCTCAAATTTATTTGATTAATGAAAACAATGAATAAAGGAATGAGGAAAAGAGGAGTGATGAAAGTGCATGAAAATGAGATAGAGCACTTCGATATGAGAAAAAATTATTTTCCTCACCATTTTGTGAGGAAAATTCATTTTCCTCAAATACACAATATTTTCTCACAAGTTTTCCTTTCTTTAGTATTTTCCTTACCAACCAAAGATATTTTCCTTAGCATTTTCTTTTATTTTCCTCATAAAAATCCATGAACTAAACATAGTGTTAGTTCTTTGCATGGAAACATTTGGGGCCTGTTCTTTTATATTTTGGTCATTTTCTAGAAAAAATTTTGGGAAATGGGTTTTTGGGAGAAAATTTAGAGAACATGCCAAGTGATTTTTTTTTTTTTTTGGAGAAATATAAAAAATAATTTAAGAATGAGATGTTTGTTTCTTTATGTCTTGAGTAGAGACAAATTTTATTGTAAATGTCAAATCATTTGCTTTTTTGTTAAGTTTGTTGGGTAAAAGTGATTTTTTTATATATTATATGTATTTATATTTATAGTTGGATGATGATGATGATGATGTGTGTGTGATTATATATTTGTAATGATTGAAATATGAGTGTAATTAATTTAATTGGTTATTTATTTTGAAATTTATAGTTTTATAAATTTAACATTAGTAAATGATGGATTATTTGGAATATAATATATATTAATAAATATTATTCATGAAATTATAATTATATCTCAGTTACAAAAAAAATTTAGTTTATATCATAATTGTTAATATATGCTTATAAAAATTTTTAATTACTATATATACATTAATTATAAACTAATTACTATTTATTAATTAAAGTATAATTATTTAACTATTTATTACTTACAATTCATGTATAAATAAAACTTAGTTATTTATTAAATAAAATAACTTTTTAATAATTTATACATACAAGACTTAATAATGATTCATCAAATTAAAAATAATAAATAATATTATATTATATGAAATTATATCATCTTAAATTATTTATTAAATAAATAAATATAATATTTTATTATACGTAAAGTATGAAACATAATTAATATATAAATAAAAAGTTGTTTAAATAAATTAATTTAATAAGGTATTTAATTACTTTAACTCATTATTTAATTGATACATTATTTAGTAAATAAATTAATTAGTAATAATCAAATAATTTTACTTAATTTAATTAATTCTCTCAATAATTACTTTAAGCATATCAATATTAATTTATTAAACTTAATAGACTATTAAATAAAAATCACTCTACAGTCAAATTTTTTATTATAATTTTAAATAAATTTGAAGATTAATATTTAATGAAGAATATTTTTTGAAGAAGATTAATTTATTTATTATATCAAATTAAAACATCTTAAGTTATTTATTAAATGAATAAATGCAATATTTCATTAAAACATTGAATATTAAATATAACCAATACATTATTTAATCAAATAAGTACATATAATTAATTTAATATGCCTTCAATAAATGAATTATTTAGTAATAACATAAATAATATTTAATTAAATTTACTTCATTTTTTTTTATAATTAGTTTAATTAAATTTGTAAACATAAGTTTTAGAATTTTTTAACTAGTAAAATTTTAATATTTATATATATATATATGTATATATGAATGAGTGAAGTGAGAGAGTGATATATGAATGAACGATGTCATAGGTAGAATGAAAAAATGAGGGGTTAGGTGTGATTAATTAATTAGGGTGTAGGATTTTTTTGGGTGAATTGGGATGAGTTTTTTTGGGGATAAAATTTGAGGAATGTGTTTTCATTTTGAAAATTTTTTTAAAGCTTGAAAAATATTTTTGAAAAACGTAGAAGAATAGAGCCTTGAGTTTTTGTTTTATAACTTTTAGTCTCTTTTGCCCCTAACAAACTTTCAAATAAATAGTTGCCTCCTCCGGTAAGACAATACATCGTGGTGGGTTTGTAAGACGAGGTGAAGAAATTGTTGACTAATAATCTGTAATTGAGAGAGAGAGAGAGAGAGAAGAAAAGGTAAATTAAGGAACTAGAAAAATCAATGGAGGTTAAAGATAAAGTTGCAAAGTTTATTTTTGCTTCCTATATCAGGAGACAAGGATGAAGTAGTAAAGTTCATCTTTACTTTTTTATACCAAGAGAAGCATGAAGAATAGTGTGGAAAATTGTTGTGCCTATATATATGTGTGTGTAGTATGTACTTGTATGCATATTAGCTTAAGATAGATTGAAAGAGAAATAGATTTAAGATAAAAAGGGTAAAAAATATTTTGTAGTCAAAATTATTCCAAAATTGTATTGTATGAATTTTAAAAAAACATTATAATATTTCATTTTTATATTAAATTCTTTCCTCCAAACTATCATTCTCTTTTAAATCATATTTTTACACCCAGCAGAAATTATTAGGATATCTGGCTGAGGAAACTGAATCGCTTGATGTCATCTCCATCATTGGTATGCCTGGACTTGGCAAGACAGCACTGGCAGCCAAGATTTTTCACGATCCAGCTATCTGATACGAATTCTGCACCCGCATATGGGTATGTGTTTCTTCACAAAGAAAGATGTGTTTCTTGCCATTCAGAGCGAGTTCACCAATCTCACTGGTCATGAGGAGGAAATGTATGGGAAAAGTACTGGGGAATTAGGCAGACTTGTTGCTGGTTATCTAGAGACGGGAAAATT
Source organism: Jacaranda mimosifolia (assembly GCA_018894105.1). Classification (NCBI taxonomy): domain Eukaryota; kingdom Viridiplantae; phylum Streptophyta; class Magnoliopsida; order Lamiales; family Bignoniaceae; genus Jacaranda; species Jacaranda mimosifolia. The sequence continues at coordinate 1,730,317 of CM032118.1, read as the reverse complement.
CTTGATTGTCGTGGATGATGTGTGGACGCCTCAAGATTGGGATGAACTCAAAATTGCTTTCCCAATGAGCAATAAGATGGGTAAAGTTTGATCACTAATCGTCATGAGGATGTGGGCCGGCATGCTAATCGTAATAGAGTTTCCCCACAAGTTGCGATTCTTGACTGGTGAAAAGAGTTGGTTGCTGCTCCAGTTGGAGGTTTTTGGTGAAGGCTTGTTGTTGCCCTCCAGAGTTGGAAGTCCTTGGAAAGTTGACTGCAGATTAGCGTGATGGGCTGCCACTTGCAATAGTGGTTACAGGAGGCATTCTTTTCAAGAAAATGTCTTCAGCAAGGGATACGAATGTAAGCCTGTAAATTGGTAGGATATTATTCTATTTAGACTAAAAATATTATACTCATAATCATATATATATATATTCATATTTATTAAAGATAATGTAATGGGTATGAAGTGGGTATGGGTAGGAGTTATACCCATAAATTACTCATGTACTCATATTCATAAATTACCCTTTACATTATACTTAAATTTAATTTATTAACATAAAAATTGTCTATATCAAAATTAAATTTATATTAATGATAAATTTTTTATATATAAAAATTACAAATATATGAATGAACACTGAATAGTAACAACTAAATAATTTTCTTCATTAAAAATTAAACTAAAGTAATGAAATTAATAAAGTTATAATATTTGTAGTAGCAATTTTTTTTAAAATTGGGATAGTAATAACAACAGTTGAATATTTTTCATTAATAAAATTAATAATATTAAAATTAATAATGAAATAAATATTTTTATAAAAACAGTTAATAAAATTAAATTTGCTAATGAATAAACTTTGTTAATAAAAATTTTATTAATGAATGAAAAATTGAAAATAAAGATTAACTAATTTAAATTTAATAATTAAATTAAATTAAATATAAAAAAATATTTTTTATTATCGTGTGCCAAATAATATTTTTAGTAGATATTGAGAAAGTTAGTATATACATCAAAAACATAAGTCCAATAAACTAGACTCAATGGCTTTGTTTGGTTGTGAATTTGGCCATTTTTCCAAAATATTTTGGGAGAATGAATTTTGTGTAGTGGGTTCGGAGAATGTGATAATTGTTTATTTGTATTTTGGGAGAATAAATTGGAGGAAAATGATTTGTTTGTTTGTGTTTTGGATGGGACAAGATGTCACATCAATGACTTTTTTGTTAGATTTATGGGGTGAAATAAATATTTTAAAATTATTTATATATGTGCATATATAGATTGTATGAGTTGTAGTATATGTATATATTTGTAATGATGAAATAATGTGTGGTGACTTGGGGAATGGTGTGGAGTTGGGAATAGTAGAAATTTTTTGGGAATAAATTTTGTATTTTGGGAGTGAAATTGAGGAATGTATAGTGTTTGTTTATTTAAGTTTTGGGAGTTGAAAAATATATTGGTGGTTTACAACCAAACATAGCCAATGGGTCCTGAGTTAGATATGGTAAAATAAGGTTAAAGTCTCATTGGGTATTTTATGATAGGGAAGAGTATAAAATATTTTTGTTTGGGTATAGATAAGGTAATACTCTACCCATTTATAGGCTTAGTTGAACAAATAGATATAAATTTAATGAAGACTAATTAATATAATACTAAATAGATTGTTTATTTATAAACTAACTAATATGTTATTTAACAATCCTAAATGAATCTTTAGTCAAAATTAATTAAAATTATTTTAAATTTATTATTTATCCAATAAATCTCATGACTATTAAATATTTTTTTTATAAGACTATATTAATTTATAGAATAAATTTTTTGAACAAAAAAATTAATTTTTATTTATTATAATATTTCTCAATTGAAAAATAATTTTAAATTTTTTTTAAAGAACCTAATTATTTATTAAATATTTTCCAAAAAATAATTTTTTATTTATAATTTATTAATGCATATCTAATAGTGGATGATAGGGGGGTGTGTGTGTGTATTTGTAATGATAATTGACATATGATTGTAAATAATTGATGTGTAAGTAATGAATTCATTGATATTTTTGACAATTACAATTAATATTAAAAAATATATGATTTAATTTTGAAAATAAATTTATTAAAAAAACTTATGAGGTTAAAAATAATAAATGAAATAATTATTATAATAAAATAAATAAAAAAATCAATTGATTTGTTAAACTCTATTTATATACTTGTGGAAAATAACTGTTAAATTAATTATTTTGTGCAATATTAAATATTAAATGAATAATAATTAATAAATGTTTAACAAATTAGTTGATGAATTAATTAAAATTATTCGACATTACTTCTTAAATGAAATATTAGATTCTTTTTATCCTTCAAAGAAATTAAATGAAAAAAAAAACTTAATTTTAATTTTTGTTAATTTTGAAATTTCAATTACATAAATGGAAATATAACTTTATATAATTAATAAACAATAATATAAATATTTATGTAAATAAAGAATAAATTGTGTGAGTGTCCAAGAATAAATTGTGCATGTAAACAGCATGCACCTATACAAACATTTTAGACTCGAAACAATCCTGGACAAAAATTTGTAGGTGCCAAATTTAAGATGTCAGTAAATAATTTATTTTTAATTTAAAATGTTTATATTGTTAATATATTTTTTATTTAATTTTGAAAATTTTATTATTCTTTTAATTTTATTGGAACCCACTTTTTTCTTTTTGCTAATTTTTTTTTCCTTAAAAAACAATAAGAAGCTAGTGCAATATTTTTGTGTATAATTAGTTGAAGGGCATTTTTGAAATATTAGGTAAAATATAATGATATCATACTGTAAGTCATCTCTCTCTTCTTTTTCATCTGCTGCCGTTAAAATTAGAGTGGGATGGGGTGTCTTACATTTAATAGTTAAAGGGAATGTTTACGACTTCTACAATACTTTGGGAAAAGAAATATATTTAATGCTTTTTCATTTTTAAAAACAAATTGACATAACTACTCATAGGTAGACAGATATTATCTTATACTTTAATGATTAATATATATTTCATTTCATTTATCATATGTTAAGGAAAAAAAGTGGAACGAAAGATATTATTTTTCTCATTTAAGGTAATATTTTTTATTTTCTCAAAATATAAATTAATTATCTAAATATTCGTTTATGTTTGATCTCTACACATCAAATTTTTTATGAAATATACTAGACGAAGGCTTAATCCATTATACATCAAGTTTTATAGTTTGTAAACGAATGACAAACAAGTTTAATGATATCACTCTCACATTTTTATATATGAAAATCGAGATTTAAATTTTAATGAATATAATATATATATATGCATATATAAAAAAATTACATCAATTTTCCTATGAAAAATAAAAAATGATAACTGAGTACTTACACTCATTTATGGGCCGCTTATTTTCATTTTCAGTTTCAGTTTCTAGCATTTTTATTTTTGTAGAAATTAGCTGTGTGATATGATGTGAAAATGAAAATGTATTTGGATGAAATGTTGGAAATGTAATGATTATGTTGGTTTTAATAGGTTGTAGGTAGAAATAATAGAATAAAGAGAGAAGATATATATGTTATAGGGAGAAGATATATAGGTTATTGAAAAATGTGTTTTGAAAGTGAAAATGAAAATGATGTTGGGTGAAAATAGGTAAAAAGTGATGATTTTTATTTCTAAAATAGTAGAAAATGTAAAAATGAGGTGTGGAAATGAAACCAAACGGTACCTTAGTTCGTGAGATAAGTTGCCCCTTTCTATCCATCTTATTGTAAAAGTCGCTCCAACATGTACATACACACGAATAAAACTTTTAATCAAAGTGCTCAACATCATGTAACGGAATATATATATATTTTTTCATTATAATTTAACATATAATTTCTTATAACTTTTTGAATTTGTCTTAACAGTTAAAAAAATTAATTTTCACTAGGCAATAATAATATAACAGTGCAGTGCACAATCTGTTAGTCATGATATTCTACCACTTGTTTCATCACATAATTTCCAGCCAAGTTTTGTATTTTTCTAAATCAACACAAATTTAATATGCCTGATTGACCTAAATTAAGATTGTTATACTTAAATGCTTCATAAACTCCATCTTTTATCATTCCTACTTTGAGATCAATTTTGGGGCTATTTTCCTTTTTCTTTTTCTTTTGCCCTTTCTTTCTCCAAGACCTATTTGAAAATGAAAAAATATATCGCCCATTTGATTTTATTCTCATTCTCATTTTTCATTTTCATCATTTTCAAAATTTGAAAAGGTAGTTGGTGAAAAGGAATTAAATATGAGTTTGTGTTTAAATATATTATTGAAAAAATAATAATTATATTGGGTTTAGTAGATTGTAGATGGACAAAAACAGTAAAAATGATAATAGAGAGAGAAAATATATAAATTATTGAAAAAAGATATATACATTATTAAATAATGTTATTTTAGAATCAAAATAAAAATATATTATGTAAAAATGTATATAAAATGATGCATTCAAAAATGTAAAAATGGAGTTTGAGAATGAAACCAACCCTGCATACTACCCATTTCCACACAAAAATATTCGTTATTTTCATTTTTAACTTCTCCTAAACCTACTTTATCATCCTATCATCACATTAATTAAATTCAAATTTAAATTGACATAAAATACCCATTATCATTTTACAATTAATAAAATATATAAAATATACATATATTTTTAAAAAAATAAATTATTTTAAACATAAAAAGACTAAGCACCTAAACTTTCCACCCTAAGCCTACCCTAGTCAATATTTTCAGACAAAATCTTCAAATACAATCTCACTTTTGTTTTCAAAACTATGACTGACTTTTCAATTTTTGAAAATAATGAAAACAAAAAATGAGAACATATGCAGACAGGCCCCTTCTTTTTCATATTCTGAGTTTATACTATAAAGCTAATAATATAAAATAAATATTAGTACTCAAAACCCGTTGGAATAGAAATATAACAATAGGATTACAAGTATAAGTTAAAACATCAAGAGCCAACTACAGAGTCTATAAGCAAAAGACCAAGTGCAAATTGGAACAAGGTCCTCTTGGTACAAGCATTCTGACATACCATAAATTTTTCTATTTTTGGCAAATAGTCATTCTTCATACTTCCCCCTTTTGCTGGAGTAACTTAAAGAGTCTCGCGACTGATCTTCTAGAAAAAAGAGCGGATCCACATTACCTGCAATATTAACTTCATTAAAACCATTGACAAAGTACAGCAAAAATCAAGTGGGAATATAGAGATTGCTCAACTTTGTTTAAACTATAGGTCAAAAATTTTCAAGGTCTTGTTGGATAATTTGAACTCCTGATCATATTTTTATCAACTTAATGAGCAGTAAAATGAACTACACTTAGGGACTCCACTTCAATGGGGGCGAGTATAAGCCCAACAAACTAAGGATTCGTGGATGAATGCAATTAATTCAACATATGCACAACAAAATACAACTACAAATCTGTTAAAACAGTATATTTTCCTAATATATGGGAAAAGAAACTTGCTTTAAACACAAGCAAATATACCAGTTATGCATTGCTCAAAGATTTTGAAGTACCAAAAAGAATTTGTTGAGAGGACTAATACTATGACTGAAGTTGAATCATAAGTTTTCTAGTAATTTTTGGAGAGAATTGTAAGATAAAAGCGAGAGAATTTGGAGAGATTGCGAATTAAGAGGGAGAATTGAGAGAAAAGCTTGAGGGCTTAATTTGATTCACCATCCAAAACTGAATCACCATTCCTAGACTTCTGTGATGCATACCGCAGTTTCAGGGAACTAAAAACTAACAATCCTAACTAATCCATCCCATGTGTCATTAGTCCATCCATTGGTCATTATTTAACAAAACTAACTGAATTGCAATTCAACTACTAACTGAAACAATGTCACTGCATCAATATCACATACCATTTATAATTTTCAAGTTAAGTTGCACTTCCCTAGGTTCTTGCAGTATGCTTAAAAAGCGTTCCATTTTGTTGTGAAATTCTAGGTCAAACTTGGTTTGGACAAATTCAACTCAACGATCTTTTCTGAACAGATTCATTTGTTCGCATAATTATTTTGGGTTCGAGCAAAACAAATTTAAATTATAAAATTCCCATTTGTTTTGTAGTTTTGTCGTCTCAATTAACTTATATTGGGGCATGCAAGCACGAAATGTACATGTTCAATGCATTAACAAATTAAAACTGAATCTGACATACCTTTTGAGTCCAGGTACCAATCATCCCCTGAGTTTCCCATCATCCTCCCACGAAGATTGGACACAAACTTTAAGGGATTCATTTCCTTGGTCCAATAATTCCTTTCGTAGTTGCTCTATACAATCCACAGCTGAAGGGCAGTCAACTATCTCAATCATTTGAAGAGTTACTATATCTCCAATTTCTGAAGGGAGCTCCTCTAATTTGTAGCAGTGCCTAATGATTAGGCGCTCAAGCAATGGGAAGCAATAATATGCATCAGTTCTCCAGTGCACCAGATCAGTATCCTCAAGCAGCAGAAACTTAAGTTGCAAGAATTCCCAATCATATGCTTCCCACATTGGCCCTCGAAAGGCATAGCATCTCAATTTGAGCACTTCGAGGTTCGGCAATCCAACAATCATTCTCATGTCTTCCCAGGGATATCCAAAACCACTCAAACTCAACTTCTTAAGACTGTGTGGGAAAGTTGCAGTAGATACAGAGGCAGGGGGGGCAACAACCTGAGGAGATGTGGGGTTAGGATTCACAACGACACATTTGAGTGATTCAAGTCCATGGAGATGGGTAAGATGATCAAAGCAGCACAAGGGTTGTTCAGCAACAGCATCAGGCACTAATTCAATTTGAATACCTAATTTCTTCAGATTCCGGATGCTTTCAAGAACCTCCTTTGTACAACTGTAAGCGCTCACATCTAAAAGCGTTAAGAGGTTTGGTAAGAAAGCACAACCAGGATCTGGTATTTTGCCTCCTATGAACTGAAGATGCTTCAATTCTTTCATATCCCAGATCTCCACAGGCAGATAAGAGTCAGTAGCTCCAGAGGATTTGATGCTCAGATGTCGACAAACAATCAAGTACTGAAGCTTCCAAAGTTTTGATAAGGAGGCTGGGAGCTTTCCATTATAAGTGAGTGCAAGGTATCTTAACTGAACTAGTTTTAGCACTTCAACTGGAAACTTGTAGAAACGGATTGTAAGAGCATCCAATACCCTGAGCAACTTCAATCCGAAACATATTGGCATTGGATATTGATGATATAGACCAGTACATAGGAGAGAATGCGCCGTTGAAATAGATTTCAGTGAGTCATATATCTCCTTGAAGCCAAATAAAATGTTGTTATGGGTGCACAACCGCCGCTGGCTTTTTATACTTTCTGTAGAACTATTAGCATACCAATTTATGACATGGAAAAACTTTTCCCTCCCAGCTTCTGTGATACAGAAATGCCTAAAAACAGAAAGGAGTTTGCAGGTTTTAATTCCAAAGCTGGAGCTCCGCTGGTGGACTAGAACAACACTATTGGAAACTAACTCCTGCAAACATTCCATGGAAAGATCTTTTAAGGTTTTGGATGGATTTGGTTCAAGAAATCCTTCGGCACTCCACAATTTGATGAGTTTCGAGGTAGAGATCTCATAACTTGGTGGGAAAACTCCCATATATAAAGAAAGCATGCTTTTAAATGTTGAGCTAAGTACTTGTAGCTCGGTAATAATACCTTTAACATTTGATCATATGCATCTGTGAAAACTGAATTTTTTTTCTCAGCTACCTTCTTCCAGTATTCTGGTTTCCTCTCGGCTTTGGATAGGAGGTTAGCAACCGTGAGAATTAAAAGAGGAAGACCTTCACAATTCTTGGCTATCTTCTTTCCATCTTTCTCAAGTTCAGGAGGACACAAATGCTCTTCACCAAACACCTTTTCACGAAGAAGATCCCAACTTTCTGCTTCATTCAGAAAGCGCATTTGATGAACACCATACCTGCAAGCATACTGAGCTACTCCTTCTCGCCTAGTTGTTAGCAAGACTCGGCTTCCGTTATTGTCAGGTGGAAATAAACCTTTTAACTCAACCCATGCCTGTGTGTTCCATATATCATCTACCACAACTAAGTATCTCCTGCCAACCAAACTTTTATACAAGTAATCAGCTAGTGTCCGATCTCTTTCCATATATATTTTATCATTGGCAAGATTCATTTGAGCTAAAATCTCCAGCAGGATTTTTCTCAATTCATATTTGGGAGCCAAAGTGACAAATGCACGAAGCTTAAAATGACTCGAAACCATTGGATCTTTAAAAAGTTTCATAGCGAGAGTAGTCTTACCAATTCCAGCCATTCCAATTAGTGAGATAATTTCGAGTTTAGATGACCACCATCCTGCCAATTTATCTTTGATTTTACTAAATTGATCAGAAAATCCAACTATCTTTGAATTCTTTCCACCGAAATCAATTCTCGACAAAACAGCATCATCTTCTTTAGGAAACGGGTCTTCTTTACTGCACTCCTCCTCCATCTTCTTCACCATTTCAGCAATGGAATAAATCTCTAGCTTAAATTCCTCCAATTCCAGGGAAATCAGTATCAGTGAAGAAGAACCCTCATCATCTCCAAGGGTTTTAGATTGTGAAATTATAAACTGATCTGATACATTGGATTCAATTGCATCTTCTAATTTACATGCTGCCTCTCTAATTTGCGCGTCCAAAGCGTTGACCCTTTCGCTGCTGCTGCTGCTGCTTTCCTGTCTTTGAAGAATTTCCTGTAAGGAGCTAACCTCCTCATATGCAAATTCTAGGATTTCTCGAGAGGGTGAAAGAATTGAAATTTGAGAAGAATTTAGAAGGCGCCAAATTGTCTGCTTAAGAGAAATCACAGCAGCATAAGAAGCCATCTCCGATCACTCTTTCGCAGCCAAACCGCAAGAAATTTCAGAAGAATTTAGAAGACGTTGTATTGCTTAACAGTGCACAGGCTGGTTCTGCAGAATGTGGCATCAAGTGGGACCATATCAAATATTATGGCTTTGTTTGGTTATGTTTCTTGAAAACAACATTATTTTGAAAAATATAATTAAATATATTTTTATTTTTTTTTAAAATGTGTATTTTTTAATATATATTATATTTTATTATTATTTTAATATTATAATAATCACTTAATTTTATTTTCATACAAAAAATTTAATAAAAAATTAATTTAACTGCTATAATAAAAAAGTCTCCCTCAAAATATAAATAAAAATATAAAAAAAATATTTTTATATTTTTTAATAATTTATTTTTTTAAAATACATAATAAAATTGAACAAAAAATATGAGCAAACATAATATAACCTATATGCCTAGGGTATGACTAATTATGCACAAGTGGAACGTAAAAAATCTTGGCACGCAGGCACATGTGAACCCCAATTGCGGGCTCATAATCTTTTATCAAAGAGGACTCACCTAACACAACTATAGTTAATGTAGAATAGTTAATTAAAATGAAAATTATACATTAGGAGTGATGTTAAATTGAGAGGACTTTAATAAATTTATAATTTTACTTATTGAGAGGTCGAATAATGAATTGAGTAAGAGTCAAATTCATTAGTTAAATTGATCAAAATAAGTAAGTTACTATGTCAGAAGGACACATATTATCATGTCAGTTGAAAGTGGCGTAGCAGCGAGTTTTCTTCTTATGAAGGTCGAATGATGTTGATCCAACTTGGCCCCTCAACTAAAATAGTTGAGGTATTCATAAGTTACTGTTGAAGTGTTTCATCTTAGGTGGTGCCTTTGAATTTTGCCACATGTCTCTATTTAAGAGTTAAAAATTTTTTATAAATGTGAAATCCGACCCAAATAAAACAATCTGAATTCAATAAAAAATTTAATAGTTTAATTTATCTTAAGGAATATTTTTGTTATTTTTGCCCTTGTTTACATCGAGTATAATTAATGAACAACTTCAACTTGGTTGTAAAGATTCTAATTATTGAAGAAGGAGTGGCTGAATTTAGAGCTGTTTCTCACATATCATATTAGTGTTTATGTCGCTGAGTCATCATTTAATTTAATAATATTAGTCTGACATATGAGATGCAAGATTGGAAATTCAAACTTAAAAAATTCCTAATAATACGTACATATAAATAAAAAAAATATTAGTGTGTCTTTTTCTCCATTTACCTTCCCTTATATACATAAAATAATGTATTTGTTTCGAAATTCTAAATGAGTTTTGGATTTTAATTTCACACATATATGAAGTATTTATATACATTAATCATTATATGTACTCACATATAAAATGTTAATATAAATTTTTTATTAAGTATGGACATGGTAGTTACATGTGAACCCTAATTAAGCGTGGAGAGTCAGTCCACACTCAATTAGGGTTCACATATAACTATCATGATTAATTAAACTCTTAATATATAATATTTCATAATGTTGGACTTCGCAACACGTTACGCAAAGCCAGCTTGTATATTAGGAATACAATTAATGCAGAAGTTCAACTTGACGGTAAAGATTCCAAAAAAGATTCTGTAAATGGATTTTAAAATTATAAAGGAGTTTTGGATTATTATTTTCAGACACGAACCGTCCGTTAAATATTTTGCTAATAGATGGCTTGGAATTTTTTTTTTTTTTTTAAAGTATTTTCATTTTTTTTATGAAAAAGAATAGTAAAAAATTAATTATAATAGTGTTCTTGAAAATAAAATGTTGTTTGAATGTTTTGTTTAAAATGTAATGATTATATAGAATTGAAAATGAGTTGTATTTGAAAAATATAGTATTTTGTGTTATATGAATGAATTAGATTCTAAAGAAGTGATTTTCCTTTGTTTTTCCAAAATCAGTGAATAGATCTGTACCTTTGCTTTGGTCATCCGATCAATTTCCTCCTTGACTTGCCTAGTTTCATTCTTAACTGCATTTAAGATGTAAGAAAACACATATATGTGGCGCATTTTATTCCAAATATCACAAAAATGCTATTCAAGTAGAAGAAAAACTTCAAAGCTAAACTGCAAAACATCCACGAAATCCCTAGCACAATCTCTTAGTTCATTCTTTTTCCCTGTGGCCGGCAACCCTCTTCCTTAGGAGGAAATCGAGGGACTCGTGCCTTGAGTGCTTAAACTTACTGTGTGACATTTTTTGCCTACTTCCCTTTGAAACAACAAAGTGATTTATCAGTTTTTACAAAAAAAGAAGCAATCAGAACTTCAAGAACCTCACCTGGGTACTTCAATGCCCCAGCACCACTATCGCCTTTCTCTTTCGCTTGCCCCTCTACTTTCAACCATATTTTGATTTCTTGAAAAGATTATCCAATTGTTGGTGTGGAAATCCAACATCGCCTTTGAGTAGTAAGGCCCAATTACTTGCCAGAAGGATTTCTTCATCGTTTCTTCATCATTTTATCTGGAGACAACCCATCTCGGCAATGATTTTAGTGGCAACCTGGCACCATTGAGGAGGAGTTTTGGCTCCAATAGCTTGTTTTCTGTAAAATTTCATCACGACAGAACATGAAAAATATAAATTTGGGATAGCTGAGAGAATCAAATGGATAAGAACATTAATTTACTTGAAAGTGTCTCTTTGATCATCAGGGACTAAGAGACTAAGAGGGTGTTTGGCTAAATTTATTTTAAATACCTTATAAGTTCATATATCTTATTAAATATTTTTAAAATTTATAAGATGTTAGATCTTATTTTTAAAATAAATTGTTGAAAAGTTTGGATAAAATATGATTTTGGAGTTTATAAGACGTTAATAATGTCAATTGTATAATTAAAATAGTTAAAAATGAAGGAGTTTGTTGAGATTTTAAAAATAAATTATGGTTTTCTTACTGTTTTTAAAAGAACTTATAAGCTACTAACATTTTATTTTAGAATTTTATAAACTCTTTTTTAAAAAATTTATCAAACACTTTTTATTAATTTATAAGCTCTTCTTATAAGCTCACCCAAACACCCATAAGTCTAGGGGTGTTCAAAAAAAACCGGAACCGACCAAAAACCGAAACCGAACCGTTCGGTTCGGTTTTCAGTTTTTTCGATTTTTTTTATTCGGTTAACCGAAACAAAACCGAAAAACTGGAAAAAAACATTTCGGTTCGGTTAACCGAACCCAAAAACAGAAACTTTTTTTTTTTTTTATATACAAAACTTTATTATTCAATCACTACTAGTTTAAGTTTTATTTCACATTTTTATTAAATATTTTAAGTTTAAGATAAATAAATATAAATATTTAAATAATGTAAATGTTAATGTATTTTAAAATTTTTGGGATAAATAATTTTTTTTTTTGATAAAGTGAAATAATTGAGAAAAAAAGAAGTAAATAATATATCAAAATAGTTATTAAAAACCCTATGTTTTATAAATAATATAAATATATAAAAACATGAATAGTTATAATATAAAGAGAAAAAAATGATATTTTTTTCTAAACTCAAATGGTACAATTGCATAATTTTTTTATTATATGAACTAATACACGTAACATATAAAAACATAGATTATTATGATTTAAACATCAAAAAATGTTATATTAAAAGAAAATTAATTAATTAATTAAACTTATATATATTATAGGGTATGTTGATGAGTAAAATTAAAATTTCAACTTAAATTGCAAACTAAGGAATAAGGGATTGAATCCTATTCGGCTATTCCTGTGGTAGTACTAGTAGTATATTGTATCTGCTGACCAATAAAGATTTTATCTATATTATAGACCGTTTTGTATCTAAAATAGAAGTTATTTTTGTTCATTTACATAATTTGTCCTTTTAATTATTTCAACAACAAAAATTGACAATATAGTTTGAAGGATAAATTAGATAATTCAACATAAAAAAAGATAGTTTGGATACAAATTTTATCAATATTTTATAATTGTCTTTTAGAAATGATGATTTAATAAGGTTATAATTGTATTTTTTACAAAATTTACAAATCCGCAATCTATATTATGATGTCATTGGATCAATTAGCTATTTAACTTTAGTAGATTGAGTTTAAGATTTAATTCGCTATTCGATCTTAGCAATTAAGGTTTAAATATACAAAAATTGCGTGCATCTGCCTTGGCGATTATAAGCTAATAATTTTAGCATACTCAATGTGTATACTAAAATTTTGATAACATAAAATAATTAAAATATTTATTTATCTTCTTAAAGTTATAATATTTTAAATGTATTTGTTTAGAATAGATAAATTATAATTTTATCAAAATAAATATTTTCAATATAGAAAAAAAAAGTAATCTAAATCAATTTTTTCGCCTAAAAATAAATATTTTTATCAATATACATATACTTTTATCAAATAATTTTTTTGGTACTAAAAGAATAAGTTATCCAATTCAAAATTTTAATTAAACTAATTTACTTTTGTCAAACAAACTTTTATAACACTTTCTTGGTAAAAAATTAAGCCTTTTTTTTTTTTCCTGTTCGGTTTTAACCAAAACCGAAAAAAACCTAAAAAACCGAAAAAATTTAAAAAAAAAAGGGTTCGATTTCGATTTTGCATTGTAAAAAACCGAAATTTTCGGTTAACCAACCGAACCGTTCGATTCGATCGGTAAAAACCGAATGTACACCCCTACATAAGTCAAGAAAACACGATCCGACCAGGCAAGAGATTGGCCTTCATCTAGGACTAGATCAGCTCCATAGCTTTCAAATTCTGTCACTCTCCCAACTTATCCCATCTCATCTAGGAAAAAACTCGGGATCCCATGTCCTATGGCCTAAACATATTATTTTCCACCATTCAGCTCAAAAACTTGTTGGAAATATATGAAAAAGGGATCAAGTTTTGAACCTGAAAACATCCCCAAGTGGTGAGGGCTCGGCTCCTTTGGACCGTTGCCCTTCCTTCTCTCAACTCACTTTCTTGATTTCCCATTAGTTTCCATTTCTTGCTGCAACTAAAAAAGATTTGACAAAGAACTAAACAGAGGAAAGTGAGAGATTTTTAAATTTTTTTTGTCTTTTGTTATCACTATTATAGCGGGTTCCATTATTTATTAATTTAATAAATATCAAGATTATACCCAATATATTATCTCCACCTTTTATGCTATTCAAAGGATTTTTACTAACATACTCAAAAAAATCTGATGACAACAGTTTTTTCGACTTTCTTCTCATCAAGAAAAAATAAATAGAAAAAAATCTGCATCACAATAATTAAAATTTGCCATTTATTCCACTTCACCCATATGAGTTGAGCTCACAATAATTCTATCAACTAAAGACCCAAAAACAATAATAAAATTATACAGCACAAGGTACAAAACAACATAACAGAAAAAAAATCAATGAAAATTAAAAAAAAAAGGCCAGCCACAAGGTTTTTTGTCTAACCAAATCTATGAGTCCTACCATTAGTACAATACAAGCAGCACAAGGTTTCACTTTATAAAACAACAAAACACTCAAATGGTATCATTTCATGCAAGAGAAAACCCAAAAAAAAAAAAAAATTGAAAAATAGTATTGGTGCTCATATTATAGTAATAAAATAATATATATATATATATAGAGAGAGAGAGAGAGGGAGAGGGAGAGACCGCTGAAATGGCGGATGCAGCAGTGGAATTTCTGCTGGAAAACCTGCAGCAGCTACAGCTCTCCCAAGCACATTTGATCAGCGGCGTCAAGAACGAGATCGAGAAGCTGGAGAACGATCTCCGCCTCTTCAAACCATTCCTAAGGGACTCAACCAAGAAGCGGAGGAAAGACGAGACACTCCGAGAGTTCATCCGCCAGATACGCGACGTCGTTTACGAGGCCGAGGACGTCATCGACGCATTCGTAATCCAGGCTGTGGAGCGCAGGTCCAAGAATTACTTCCTCAGAGCTTTTCAAACGCCGGTGAAGCTCCGCAGCATAGCCAAAGAGGTTGATGCCGTCGCCGGCAAGATCAGAGACATCTACTGCGACAAAAGCAGGTTTGACTTCGCCAACCTCAGTGTCGGAGATGAAGAGCCAGAGGTGATGCCTTTTTCTTGATAATCGATCTCTTAATTCATCAATCCTGATCTATACCGAGCATGTTTAATTTGGTACCTTGAAATTGGAAGGATTGATATTGACATCTGAGCAAGAATTTTTAGAGTTGACTTTCCATATATATTATTTGGTTTTGTATCCCATCCAAATCCATATTCTAAAATACTCTAATCAAATACAAGAGTCATTGAATTTATGGATTGAGTCTAGTTTATTGGATCTAATTTTTTGAATCTAGAATTTGGGTCCAAATAGAGTAATATTTTATACAAAACTCATGCGAAGTACCAAAGAACAAGCGTCAACCTCAATTCAATACCCGATGTGTCTGTAGATTAAATCTGTCTAATTGACCTCCATTTCTTCGGATCTGGGTTTCGAGCCAACCAGTGTTTTTCTTTGCTGCAGAAGGTGGTATTTTTAAAGTTAGGCAAATTGCAAAAGTTAAAACTAAACTAAGTTAAATATATAAATTAAATAACTAAACTAAATATTTTGTGTTACTAGTCAATTAACATCAGAAAATTTAGCAAGTGTTATAGCACGATGTTGTCTGTTAATGCATCTGACCTTATATCAAAGTTTGTGGAAAAGGTTGAGTATAGATTTCCAATAGTGACACTTTCTTTGTTTACATAATTATTGGTGCTAATTACTTGAATATAAGAATTTCCTTAATTATTTTTTATACTATTGAAGATAGAATTTTATTTTTTATTTTTTGGATTTAATGATTTTGTAACTATTTAATTAAGGCTAGTGTGGTATGCTATACTTCAAAACATTCTGTTTATACTTTAATTAAAGATGAATAATTTTAACCATGAATAACTAAAGATTAATAATTTTTTTCACTTACAGTTCTTATATTTTATGACAACTATTTTTATTTGTTTATTAAAGACATTATATAATATTCAGTTAGAATTTTTGCTTTCACACATATGTACATACATACATATACATACACATAACGCGCCATCATCCAGGATTGAAATTATTATCCAAAGTATTTATCATATTCTTCTAGCATATTTTGTCAATAACATTTATTTAAGTGTTATAATATTTCTAAGTTTAAGGGCAATTCAGATTTATAGATTAAAAAGATAAGTTGAAGTTACTATTACAATTCATTAGTCAAATATTTATTACAACTCATTTACCTTTTTTTCCCCTAGCGATCTTTAGTTTTGCTTTTCAACCACTATTTAACTTTCTATTATAACTAGTGCTACTTCAAAAGTGCAATTTTAGTATTATAACGTTATAGCCTTAATTAATTTAATTTTTAGCATACTAAATGAAACATAGAAAAATTATAATAGTTTAGTTTAATTTAGATTAAACTAGAAACCAAAAGCACGAGAATATCATTAATTTAGTCAGTCTATATATTTAAGTGCACACTTCAACTATGCCTTAATTGCTAGAACACAGTAGTCCCACAAGAAGAATTATGTTAAAATTATTATATTTTAAAGACCAACAGTATATAAAAAAGATATTCCTTGTAAGTTGTAATGTCAAAGAAATTTTGGAAATTTAATATGTCTAATTTCAATTTAGATTGAGCTTCTTCTTTATTTCAAACTATATATTCTATAAATTATTTTTGGTAATTTATTTTGAACCTTTTATTTGGAGTAGTTTTGTAATTTGAAAAATTGACATTTTTCATGCTATTATATTTGTATTCTTATTTATATTTATTAATAAAACACTAATCTCTTTTTGACTTTGGTGTATTTTAGCGTTATATTTGTAGAATGTCATTGTTATTATATTTTAACCCCAACGACTAGAACTTTTAGCATCGAGTATGCTACTCTACGTTCCACCATTACCAATCTAGCAATTTTTTTTAACTATTCATTTAAAAATTTAGATAAATGAATTGAAATTATTAAATAAATTGTATAGTTTTTATTTATTTTATATTATAAAATTTTAAGACATACATAAAATCTGCCAAAATAACTACTAATATATAATGACTTTATCAGCATTTGTATTAGAAACTAAATATGGATAAATAATATAAAAATACAAGAGGATTAATCGAATTGCATTTACATTTCAAATGAGAGAGAGAATTTCAATTTGTCAAGATGAAGTACATTAAATAGTTGGGAATAATTTGTAGAAAATTGAGCATAATTGTCATTTACTTGGAATAATTTTAAAAACTTTGGTAATGTTTAGTTATGTTTTATGTTTGATTATAATGTGTATTTTGAGGGAATGAATTTTGAGAGTGGGCCTAGGGAATGTGAAAATTGTGTTGAAGACTGTGATGAATTTTGTTTATATTTTGAAAATTAGTTAGAAATTTGTTTTGAAGAGTTGGTATATCTGTTTATATTTTTCGGGGAGACATTTTTTAACTGTAGCAGTCAAATCAATGCTTTTTGTTGGATTTTTGGGATAAAAATAAAATTGAGTAATTTTTTTATTGTAAAAATAATAATAGAATATATGTGATATATATATGATATATATTTATATATATTGAAAAATGATGAAATTCTAGGGATAATAAAGGATAGGAGAAGGTATTTTAAAGAAAAGCATCTTAGTGTTTCAGAGGAAAAATAAGAGTATGTTTGGCTATGTTTTCTAAAACAAATTGTTTGGGGAAACATAACCAAAAACTCCCTTTCAATTTGGGATATATAGATCTCAATTTGTTCACACAAAAAATAGTTAAAATCCTCTATTTCATTTATATCTTATCTTATATTATATTTTACGTATATGTGCCAAATATAGTGAATATTTTTTTATATAAATAATTAATTGAAAATCAAATATATACATAGTATATATTCATGAAATTGAAATACGAGACAAGATATGAAATGAGATAGAGGTTTTAAAGTGATTAATGATGTACAGAACATTAAAAAAACCAAAAATCAATTAAATACAGATACCATGAGAATTAATCAGTGAATTAAGTACATATGTAGTGTGTGTGTGTGTGTGTATACATATTTTCATGCTTGGAATTACTACCTTATATCCTATATCATTATTATCTCTACCTTTTTTTTTGGATCTCTATTTCTTCTTTTCATTCCTTTAGCTTTTTGCAAGGGAACACTTGCGTTTTTGTTTTCTAACTTTTAGTCACTTTTGTCCTTAACAAACCCTCAAATAGCCTCCTCCTCCGGTAAGACAAAACAAAGTGGTGGGTCTTGAAGATGAGGCAATAAAATTAGTAGGATATCTAGCTGAGGAAACTGAGCAGCTTGATGTCATCTCCATCATTGGTATGCCTGGACTTGGCAAGACAACACTGGCAGCCAAGATTTTTCATGACCCAGCTATCAGATATGAATTCCGCATCCGCATATGGGTTTGTGCTTCTCAAGAGCTCAAAAGGAAGGATGTGTTTCTTGCCATTCTGAGAGAGTTCACCAGTCTAACTGAGGAGGAGAAGTATGGGAAAACTGACAAGGAATTAGCCAGACTTGTTGCTGGTTATCTAGAGATGGGAAAATTCTTGATTGTTGTGGATGATGTGTGGACGCCTCAAGATTGGGATGAAATCAAAATTGCTCTCCCAAAGAGCAATACGATGGGTAAAGTTTTGATCACCAGTCGTCATGCTAAAGTGGCTCATTGTGCTAATCGTAATAGACCTCCCCACAAATTGCGATTCTTGACTCAAGAGGAGAGTTGGTTGCTGCTCCAGTTGGAGGTTTTTGGTAAGCCAGAGTGCCCTTCTGAGCTTGAAGTCCTTGGAAAACTAACTGCAGAGCAGTGTGATGGCCTGCCACTTGCAATAGTGGTCATAGGAGGCATGATTTTCAAGGAAATGTCTTCATCAAATGATATGGTTGCAAAGAGAAATTCTTGGAAAAAAGTATGTGAAAACATGAGTACTTATCTTGTTGAGGATCCACAGAGACGGATGGAAAAAATTATATCATTGAGTTACAATAAATTGCCATTTCACTTGAGGGCCTGTTTTCTCTATATGGGGATGTTCCCTGAGGATTTTGAGATCCCAGTGTGGAAATTGATCCGTATGTGGATTGCTGAAGGATTCATAAAACCAGAGGCTGGCATCAGTCTGGAGGAAACTGCAGAAAACTATTTGCAGGATCTTATTAACAGAAACTTAGTATTAATTGCGAAGATGAGGGCTAATGGCAGAGTTAAAACATGCCGCATTCATGACATGCTGCGTGAGTTTTGCAAAGCTGAAGCTGGAACTGAGAGGGAGAATTTCTTCCAAGAAATGAAAAGGTCTATTTATCATGGAGGTTTTGAACCTCCAGTTTCTGATCACACACAGAGGTATCGTCGTCTTTGTATTCATTCCAATGTCTTGAAATTCCTCTCTTCAAAACCTTATGGTCCTCATCTCCGATCTTTTCTTTGTTTCTCTGAGGAAGAAATCACTTTACCACCAAAAAACACTTCAGACATACCCTCAGCTTTCAAACTGCTTAGAGTTTTGGACATGGAGACCATTAAATTCACTAGAATTCCCAGTGAACTGTACCATTTGATTCATTTGAGGTACATTACCCTGTCCTTTGATCTAGCTACTCTTCCTGCATTCTTCTCCAAACTCTGGAACATACAAACTCTTATAGTTCGTACGACATCGAGTACCCTTGAAATCAAAGCAGATATTTGGAAGATGACTCAATTAAGGCATTTGAAGACAAATGCATCTGCTAGTTTGCCCAAGGCAGGAAAAGGTAGTGAGGAAGGCTACAAGCTTCAAACACTAGGAACAATTTCACCAGAAAGTTGCAAGGAAGAAGTTTTTAAAAGGGCATGCACTTTGAAGTCATTGGGGGTTCGTGGGCAACTAGCCTTGCTTCTGGATGGCAAGAATGGATCATTTGATAGTTTTCAGAAATTGGATAAACTTGAAAAGCTGAAGCTATTAAATAAATGATATATTTGCTAGTCCATCTTCGGAAATCCAATTACTTGGCCTTCCTCCACCCAACAAATTCCCACCAAAACTGAGGAGTCTGACTTTATCTGCTACTTTTCTGGATTGGAGTCATATGTCTGTCCTAGGATTGCTGGAGAACCTGGAGGTTCTCAAGCTAAAAGATCAGGCATTCATGGGGAAGTGCTGGGAGACAGCTGACGGTGGTTTTCGCTGTCTTGAATTCTTGCACATAGGACGAACAAATTTAGTTTCTTGGGTAGCTGCAGCCCATCACTTTCCTAGGCTCAGATGCCTTCAACTGCGGAACTGTGAGGAACTACAAGAAGTGCCAATTGGGCTTGCTGATATGCCAAGCCTAGAACTGTTGGATTTGCACCGTGCTAAACTGGCAGCAGTTTCAGCCAAAAGAATTTTTGAAGCAAAACAGAAGCACAAGGAAGAGCAAACCGCCAATGTCAGTGGGTTCAAGCTCTCCATTTTTCCCCCCGATGGTTGATCATTACTATTGATTCTAGCTTCACAAGTAAGTTACACAACTTTCAATTAGTTATTCCTTTGGATTTGTATTCCTCTGTTTAATGTTAATTGCCTAACTGATATTTGCTGTCTATGTTAACAATGTCAATATTATATGAATATATCCTTACTTTTAGTACATATCAATGATATATACTAATTAGTAGACCATTAGTTTAGTGAAATGAAAAACCTTGAAAGAGAGAAAATACTAACTAGCGTCCGTGCCGGCATGTCGTGGGAGATCGTGTTTCAACACGAGGATGTTGTCTAGCTTGCTCGAATCAATGTTCATTATGTTGAACTCACTATGTATTGCTCTTTTTGTCCCTACTCAAAACACCTAAAACAACCTACTCCCAGAAAACAGGGATTTTCTAGTGTCCTATTTGATTTTTTTCATAAATATCATGCAATCACTTTGTATTGTGTCAAGTGTCCCTCTATTTTTGACAAACAAAACAAAATAAAACTTAAACAATTATCCAATCTAATACCTTGAAAATCTTTTTTCTTATTTATTTGATCATTTACTTAACATATAATTTTATTTAATTTCTCCCATATTTTATGCTAATATTTTTTATTTATATTTTAGTATCCATCTATTAATCAATTAAACTATAGCAATACTAAAACTTACAATTACGAATTGTTCTTAAAATTAACAAAAAAGATTATCTTTATTTAAAAATAAAATAAAAATCAATTAAAATATAAAAATTAAATAACACGACAATTCTCTATCAAATATGTATCAAAATATTATAAATATTTGTGTGTATAGATACATATGTATTAAAAACACACATATACATACATTTATATCCACTTTTTTTCAAAAAAAAAATATTCACACTTATATAGATACGTAACCCACCCACCAAAATTCAATGGCCAGCCATGGCCAACGCCACCTGGCCAGGTGGCCGGATCCGCCATGGCCGGGCTGGGGGCTAGCCATGGTCAGCCCAGCTACAGCCAGGGAAGGGAGGTAGCGGGGCTTGGGGCCCTTGCTGGCTGGGCGGGTGGGGGGAGGGGCGAGGGGTTGCGGTGGTTTGGGGGAAGAAGAAGATTTTTCTTCTATTTGTTTTATGTTTGTTATTTTGTTTTTAATTCTTTTGTTTATTTTATTTGTAGATAATATATAAAATTAATTAAATAATTTTACATATATTCAATTTTTTTGTTCAAATAAAGGGTGTATTTAGAATACTAAAATTTTGAACAAAGGATATATGAGAAATTTCAAAGAGAACAATATAAATTTTAAATTATTTGATTAATTTTTATTTATTTTTAAAACTAATATATTTTAAGGTAGATATTCAATTACTTGTAAATCAATGGTAGCAAAGTACATGCATGATAATAGATAAAAATGATAAATTAGAATCTTATAAAATCCCTACTCATAGCAACATGTGCATCAGTTACAGTTGAAACTTATCTTGAACTCATAGTAGAATTCAATTGTGTTTCAATATTTTATTGGAAATATGAATCGTTCATGAATGTGCATCTCATCTCATGTTGCCAAATTCTTTTTATTTATATTCATCAATCATCACACACACTTGCACACACCATACATACGAAAATCCCATCACTTGGCCTTCTGAAGAGCAGTAATGGATCCTGAAGAAATTCCAATCTCATCATATCTCTGAAACAAATAAGCCAGAAACAATGCAGCCGTCACCGGTACTGTGTCCTTCGCCGCGCACTGCTTGTTCGACGCCGTCGGCCCGGGAGACCCACTCTGCGGCCCGTTCGACCAGTACAAGTACTTCAGCAGCTCATGGCCGCCCTTTTCCTTTGTAAATCGGTTGTAAACAAAATCCTCCGGATTTTCAAAGATTTTAGGATCCCTCATCGCTACTGGCTGGTAGCCACACAACAGCTCCCCTTTCTTGATCTCGAAGACGGCGTCGTGTGAGGTGAGCTCGAAGTCTTTTCGAGCTCTCCCGAACTGCGATGGGACTGGGGGATTCAATCGCAGAGTTTCGTAAACGAAGGAATTGACCAAATCCATTTGCTTTACTGTCTCGAAACTAAGAACATTATTTGACAATTTTTCCCTTACTTCGTTTCTGAGTTGGGCGTGGATGCTTTTTTGGTCTCCAAGATTGGAGAGGAGTGAGGACAAGAAGAGTAAAAATCCGCCATAGGCGTTGAATCCGAGGATGAAGAGGAGATTGTGGATGGCTTCTTCTTCTGTGAGTTTGAATTCATTCCGGGCTCGTTCCAGTGTTTCTTTGGCTTCGTTTTTGATAAAATCTGCGAGCTTTTGGTAATCGGATTTGATCAGCCAGAAGGGGTAGGAAAAGGAGTGGAGGAAGATTTCTGTAAGGGGTTGTAAGATGCTGATGGGGATGATGGGGAGGAGCTGGAAGGCCAGCCACTTGTCGAGCATTATGGAGCCGGATTTCTCGATTTCTGGGACGGCGGAGGGGTCGGCGCCGAGGAGGCAGCGGCTGAGGAAGGTGAAGATGAATTGTTGGAGAGGGAGGAAGTAGTTGACGGAGCCGCCGCTGCCGGCGGTGGAGAGCTGTGAGTCGATGGAATCCCACATTGTGTCGAGAGAAGTCTCCATTGATGATACCCAAGTGCTGGAGCTTCGTTTTAAGATGTCCAAAGCCAAGCTCTTTATCTGCCATGCATTTTACCATATGAAACTTTCAGAAATTAATTATCATAAAGTATGAATACAATATTTTATGAACTAAAATCGATTTAAATCTTCTATTCCATCTTCTATTTTATTTCATAAATATATTATATAGGTGTTAAATATTTTCTTATAAAAATAATTAATTGAAAATTAGATACACTTAACATAAATACAGCAAATTGAAATACAAGATGGAATAGGAATTAGAATAGAGGATCAAAAATGAATTAAAATAGTAATGTCACATTTATATCACTTGAATTACGTCAGAAATAAAAACATGTGCTTGTCATGAATAAAGAAAAAGATATAAAAGTAATTAAAGCAAAATAAGTGATTAAGAAGGTAAATACCATGCAATGAATGTTCAAAATGATAGGGATGATACATGAAAGATATAATAAAATAAAAAAAGTACTATTGCTAATAATACCAATAGAAACAATAATAAAGCTCAAACCTATTCCAATCTAACTATATATCAATATAATTATATTTATCGTGTGATTAATTATTTTTCGAGTGTGAACAATCAATATAATGATATTATTTATAAACTCACATATCCCATAATTGACTTGTGTTTGATTCAAGGATTTTTATTTTTATTTTTTTACTATAATTTCTCCTATAATAGAAAATCTAGTTGATCTACATCATATATTAGTGCAAGATGTCATGCAATCAATCGTGCTTTCTACATTGTTTAAAAACTCAGATCGAATCAGGCGATCGGACCGATTAAATCGTCAATCATCTTATGAATTGGTCTCATTTTGAATAAAAATCAAAAAATAAAGAAAATCATCCTATTTTGTGAAAATCGTCCGAATTGGCAGTCGAACCATTTAAACCGTTGAACCATTCACGATTTATGAAAATCGGACTGGTTCATTTCTTTTCTTTTCCTTTCCTCTAATTTTTGGCATAAGTAACACTTTTTTTATTTTTTTGGTCTAATGTGAACCTCCAAAGCGAATATATATATTAAAAAGATAAAAACCTAAAATATTTAAACAAATCTACAAAATAAAGATCCAGATCATATCTAATATTCTAATTTTTAAAACCAACTAGAAAGTAGAAACATTTAGTCTCTTATCCAACCTATGTGCTCTTTCAAGATTCTAATTTATGAAATTGAACATTATAATTTAGACTCTTTATATTTTATGTTTAATATTTTATTAACTTTTAAATAATATATAAAATATAAAATATATATTATATATTTATAACGCCACAGTTCAACTACGACTTGGCCAACGATTGAACGAGTGAACCGTGAACAAGTAAATTTTTTAATTCAATAAACGATCTGATTTTTCGAACACTGATTTTCTATACTAGAAAATAGTTGTTAATCTATTTTTTGTATTATATGCCTTATTTGCTTCATCATTCATTCCACATACCCTTAAAAAAAAAAAAACAATAATTATTGTAGATATAATTATTCTAACATTAAATGAGTGCTCTCCAATCACTCACTCCCATAATTGACCCCATAATAAAATATTGCCTCCACTTGAAATTAGAATAAATTTCACAATCATACAATGTTTTTGTCGTCACATGCGTCCACGTTTTGTACGTGGTACGTATCAAAGGGTACAATGATTAATGCTCCACGCCATCCCCCCACCCCCATACTCCTATCCTCAATGAGAAAATCAATTCAAATTAATTAAATTTGATCGAATTTAATTGGATTTGGTCAAATTTTATAAAATTGAACTTTCAAATTCATTAAACCAATCTAATTTAGGTGGAGTTGGTTTGAGTCGAATAATTGAGTCTATCTATTTAATTTTTTTCTTTTTTTTCCTCCTTATTTTTTGTATATAAAAACTATATACTAATTAATTTATAAAATTCTAATTTCTTCAACCAAATGATAGAAACCTAAATATATATGATGAAGACAAATGAAAAATTAATCAAACTCCAACACATATCAAAGAGATTACTTACTAGAGATGGGAAAGTGAAGAAAAAGAAAACGAATAAATTATTTTTTAATTTTAATTGGGTTAGTCGGGTCGGGTCGGCTTAGTTTTGGTATACAAAAATGAAACTCGATTCCAACTCAATTATAATTGGTTGGATCAAATTTTATCCAATTGGATCCAATTACTCGATCCAATTCGAACCAATTAGATTAATTTGATTCGAATTGTCAAGTTCATTAAGTCTAATCCAATGAATACCCCCCACGAGAGAAAGTGGAAGACATAGAGGAAGAGAGAAGAATTGAGCTTAATAAATTAAACTTTTTGTACATCTGATTGTGATGTGAGTCTATCCAAATCACAATCGTTAAGATCATGTATTATTCAGAAATAATTTTTAATAGTGTACTACACACACACACACACACACACATATATATATATATATGCATATCTATATAATCCTAGTGAATTTTTGTATGAGATAGCCAAACAAATTCTAATTTTTTTTAATGTATATATATATTATTTTTTTTTTAATTTTAAAGAGGGTTGTTTTTGTTTTTTGTCTATTTTTATGAATTTTAATTTTACAATCAACCAATCAATCTACCTGCACGTAAAATTTTACCATTAAACTACCAATTTATTTTTCTAAAGCTTTAAAGTTGGGCCTACGCAAACCTAATCTGGTGAAAAGGAAACAAAGATATTTTAGAATGAATCCAAACAATGCCTTTGGTAACCAAGCATCATTTCATAAGTTATTACCACAGATATAAAAATAAATAAAAATAAAAATGGTCACTTTATTAGTGTGACAGGACATAGAGATAGCTTGTCTTACCATACGAAATAACACTTGCAATGCTTTTCAGATTTTTGTATTACCTTAAGGGCCCATTTGGTTTTATTTTCATTTTCATTATTTTCAAAATTTTAAAAAAATAATTAGTAAGAAAAAATTGACAATAAATTTATATTTAGATAAGTTGTTAGAAAAATAATAATTATATTGAATTTAGTATGTTATAAGTGAATAAAGATAGTAATAATGAAATAGAGAAAAAATATATATAAATTATTAAGACTATGTTTTAAAAATAAAAATAAAATAATATCAAGTGAAAATATATAAAAAGTAATATATTTTAATTTTTAACATGAAAATGAAACCAAACGGGCGAATTCAATAGTCATAGTCCCCCAACCCCACAAATGCAGGGCCACAGTTACCAAAATGGATGGGCAATCCAAAATATCCTTACTTGGCAAAGATCCTAACCAGCCTTGCCACAATTTTACAATAGATTAGGTGCAATTAATAATTATTAGATTATAAAAGATAATAATTTTAATTATTCATATTTTAGATGTTCGACGACTATGATGTGTTGTATTCGATTCATTTAATTATATTATTTATTAAGGCATAATAAAGGAGGTATGAATAATAAAGTCAAAATAGCTAAGTTATGAACTATACTTTTCATTCATTCGAAATTATCAAAATATATGATGATGTTGTTAAAAAATTCAATTTATAGTTATTTATAATATATATATATGTATATTATTGTTTATTTCAATTTATGAATATGAGATTTATCTAAAATCATGATAACAAAATGATAATACATTTATAATAATTATCAAATTTTAGCAGCTCGATAATAATTTTTAATATAAGTGATATATAAAATTACCTAAATACGACAAACAAACCAACACTTTTGGGAGGAAAAAAAAAAAACCAACACATTTTAAAAAATATATATATAATTAAATAAAAATATTAGTTTATGTATATTTTTAGGAAAATATTACAACTGAAATTTCGGTAAAAATATTATTTTTGGATTTTCCATCTATTTTTTCATTTTTCTCTTATTTTCGTTCTCCCCTTCTCCTACTCTCTCTCCTCTACTTTCTTACTCTCGATTAATGTCCTCTCTATCCAGCACCGGTGCCGGCGAGCACGCCGCCGTTCGCCGGAGATCCGAGTCCTCCATTCTCTCTTTCCTTTTTCTTATCTATCTTCACTCTCTTTTCCGTCTCTCGACTGCTTTCTTCTCGGTCTCCTCCTTCTTTTCTTTCTTCATCTCCTTTCTCTCCCTTCCCGGTTACTTTCCGGTCTACACCGGCGAAAGAAGCTTACCTTCTCCACGCCGGAGACTGCCGCCTCCTCTTTGGATCACTTCCAGAAAGTTTGGAGCAATGGGGTTTACCAAAAGAAGAAGACTTTGAACTACACTAGATTTGGGGAAAACATGTGCCGGGGATGGCAGAATGCATTCACAAACAATTGATAATGGAAGCCAACTCGCCGGAGATGAAAATGGTCAGCAACGGCGGAAACGCCAACGGCAACGGCAGATATGGGCGTATTAGAAAGGCGGCTCTAGGATTCAATTTTTATTTTGTGCTAGAAAACCAGAGAATATTTCGAAACAGGCAGCAATTAGATATACATACCTGAGCATGTTTAGGCTCCGATGTATCGAGATACGCACAAACCCTCAATCCGCCGGTGAAATCCACACTGGGCATGAAGTCTCCGACTAGCACATTCGTCTTGTCGACGAGCTCCACGTCGAAAAGATGTGCGAAAGATTTCACGTCCAGCACCGCCACCACGTTCGGATTTACGCCGACGAAGAAGGGGAACGACGGCGGAACGTTGGTCCGGAAAACTGTGCTGCTGTACTTCTCTATTCTCTTCTTGAAGTAATCGCTCGGACCCTGAAACCAGAAATACTGTAGCCGGTCGGTGAATGGCCCTATCACCGGCCATCCGTAGCTGCCGGGAACAGCCATCCGTTGAAGATTGCTAGGCGACTGCTGTGGCGGTGGTGATAGCGGCGCCACCGACAGTGATGCCATCATCTTGAATTAGCTGAATCAAATCTGAGTTTGAAGTGGAAAAATTTTCAGTCAATTTAATATCCGTATGGCAAATAATACGTTATGTGAATATAAATATTACGAAGCGACCAAATGAAAACAAAAGGGGTGTTCGGTTATGTTTCCCAGAACAATTTTGTTTTGGGAAACGTAATTAAACATTAAATAAGTTTTTCTTAAATATTCTCTCTTATAAATCATTTTCAAAATTAGAGGTGTAATTGAATCGAATTGATTTTGAACAAAATTTTAGAGTTCGAGCTTAAAATATATATTTTAGGCATCGATAAGTCTAAAATATATATTTTAAGTTTGAACTCGATAAGTCTAAAATTTTAAGTTTGGGTTCGGCTTGAATTGACAAATGAATTATAAAAAACTGCAGACTCGAGTTCAAGCTCGAACTTAAAATAAAAAAATAATAATTTAATATATATCTATTAATAAAATTAAAATTTAATTATATACAGGCTCGTGAGCTCGAGCCTAGATACAGACAACTTGAGATCAACTCGAATTAGAGTTCGAGCTGGGTTTGTGAGGCTCGTGAGTCAGCTCAACTTGTTTGCACCCTTACCCAAAGCTTTTCCATTTTTCAATATATACATATATGTATTATATGTATCATATATGTTTTATTGTTATACATACAATAAAAAAAATTACTTAATTTTATTTTTATCCCAAAAATCCAATAAAAAAGTATTGATTTGACTATTACAGTAAAAAAATCTTCCCCAAAACATAAATAAACACACAAAACTCCACAAAATAAATTTTTAACTATTTTTCAAAATATAACTAAAAATTCATTACATTCAATTTTCATATTCTCCGATCTTACTTTCAACATTCATTCTTTCAAAATACATGTTAAAATCACAAAAAAAAAAACATAACCAAATATTGCCAAAGTTTTTGAGAACGTTGATTTCATGTTTTCTTGTCAACTTTGTGGTTTATTTGTGGTCCACTGATTGGTACAAAGGGATGGAGTTTCAGTGTTTGTAGTACAATTAATAATAAATATGAAAAGATATGGTTTTGGATTGTTGCCCCAACTTATGGTATGTTTATCTCCTTTGTTTGAATTATTTTATGATGTCGGTTGTCCATACATTTGTCTAACAATAACATATGAAAGTTACATCAATAAACTTGGAGGAAATATCTTGTTCTTGAATTATTTTGTCTGGATTCCTGCATGTACGTGCTTTGAATCCTCTTTTAAATAGCATTTTATTTTTATATAAGTGCATACTTTTTTTTTTTTAATACACATCAGGAGTTATTTGAATTTGAATTCCTGACCTGCCACATTATAGGAGAAGCATATTGAATATATGTAAATATGTAATCTAAAATAAACATATTTAGCATGTATTTATAAAATAAAAAAATAAAAAATAAAAATATATAAATATTTTCGTGGTAGTGCATTGAAATTAATGAAGTCAAGAAGATGTCAACTTCGTGGTTATGTGGGAAAGGTTTATGGTCCATATGGACCATTCGAAGAAGATTTTTCATTCTATTGAACATCATGATTCATGAGTGTACTTTGACATATATATATATATATCCATGAGTTACTGGGGTGAGAGAAAAATAAATTTATATATATTGTGCCCGCACTCTGCAAATTAAAAACTAGATCTTATCTAAGGGCCTGTTTGGATTTATTTTTTGGAGATATTTTTATTTTTTTAGTAAAAATAAATAATGAAAAGTTAGTTATAAATTTGAATTTGAATTTGAAAATTAAATATTGTTTAGAGGTTTTGTTTAAAATATAATGATTATGTAGGGTTGAAAATGAGTTGTATTTGAAAAATGTAGTGTTTTGTATTAAAAGTCGTGCAAATATCAGTAGAAGAAAATAAAAGTGATGAAAAGTGAAAATGGAGAGAAAGTGTAATAGTGTATTTTGGATAATATTTTGAGAACAAAAATGTTTGTAAAAATAAGGAAGAAATTGATAGTTTTTTATTTTCATTTTCAACAGAAAATAAAAATGGTGTTTGAAAACAAAACCAAACGGGCACTAAACAACGCTGCGGCTCAACTACTCTATAATTAAAAAAAAAAAATCAAAAATCTTAAATTTAATTTAGGAATATAAAAGGAGTGAAGTCGACTCATAAATTTAAGCAATTAGTCTGAATATGATTTGAGTCAAATTCAACAACCCTTGATACTTAAGTGTATTTAATTATAACCTACTTGCCTTATTGGG
Source organism: Jacaranda mimosifolia (assembly GCA_018894105.1). Lineage (NCBI taxonomy): Eukaryota > Viridiplantae > Streptophyta > Magnoliopsida > Lamiales > Bignoniaceae > Jacaranda > Jacaranda mimosifolia. Next base: position 1,700,003 of record CM032118.1, on the reverse strand, counting down.
TGCATGAGCTAGTAATAAGATTAATAAAGAGATTAGCATTAAAAAACATGTAATATTTGTTTTGGCCAATGATTCTTTGTCCAAATAGTAAAATTAAGATTTTAAAATTTTATTAGTGTCTCGAGTTTGAGTTCCACCGAATATGTGGGGCGTTAATGTGCATTAGTCGCCTAAAGTTCAATAACAATTTGTCAGAAAATTAATAATTGTGTTTAATTAGTTAATACAATATATTAATATGATTAATAATGTAATATATATATCACTTGAATATTGTGATTGGTCAATCCTACTTAAAAGTCATATTTTTCATATAAGAGTGATGAAATTGTTATATAAATAATCATTTGTAAAATGTCTCCCATGAGATATGAATTACGTTTGAATTAAATTTAAGTTTTTAATGTTTTACCACATAGAGGATTGTGTATCTTTAATAATTTTTTAGTAGAAATTTTGTGATTCCGACTTAGATACTTTCAAATCGATCATCACTTTTAGTTTGAATCACTTATTTCCTCAAGAGCACGTAGGAAAAGAAAGATGATATTGACATTTTAACAACTTATTTAATTGTAATACAAGTGTATTTTGAAAACATAATATAAGAAACATGTCTGAAAAATTGGAAGAGTGATAGAATTGACCAATTTTGGAATTTGAGGAAGAACTTTCCCAATAATATAAAAGTTCTTAGAAAATGTATTGAAAAGTTGGAAGTTTGATGTGCCTAATTACGTGCAGAAAACTCCTAAATTATTCTTGCCCTCACTATTTGTGCTATCAGAATTATGACAATTCATCCCAAGGATTCAATTAAGGCATCCAAAAAATTACAACCAACACTCTAAAATTCCTATTTAAAAATTTCTGTTGATATTGAAAATAATTAAAAAAGTATAAGAATATCTTTTGTTGGAGAATAATAATGTTTTTGCTTTTACAGTACATAATGAATTTGTGTGGTCTAGTTCTCCTTATACAAGGTTAAAACAACTATTCACAACAATTATGACTGTTAATTCAAACAATACACTGATTTTAACAATCTTGTATTTTTCCTAACAATCACATTATTTCTCATTAAAACATAATTTAAATAATTAAATAAATTACGTATTTAATTAAATTTTGAATTAAAATATAATTTGAATTTAGTCCATACCGCATCGTGCTAAATGCTAAGTTTTGATTATTAAATATATATATATTAATATTCAACCAATATATATAATTCTCATGAACCTGGACACTCTCCAAAAAATCTTAAAAGAATCTAAAAATCTAATAAGAAATTCACCTAATAAAAGAACTCTCTTTTTCTTATTTTTTCAATGTGGGATTGAGATGCTAAAATAATTCTCATCACTTTTCCACCTAACATACTATCTAAATGTCCTAATTAATTCCAATAAAAGTTGAGGATAAAAAAGTTCTTTTCCAAAATAGGGATACCAACAACCTCATGTGAAAGACCGAACCAGCTGTGCCGTGGTCCAGTTTTTAAACTTTTTGCTGTTCATGCCTTATTTTTGAGGGAATCTTTTGTCCAAATTCTATTTGTTCAAGTCAACTTTATACATGGTATTTATGAACCAAGACTGGCAGAATTATTACTTAAATGGTTACAATTACTCATGAAAATGTGCAAGAAGACAACAAAAACAGCCCGACAAACAATATCAGAGAGCTCTGATAATTTGTCTTTACAATTTTCAATAGGCATTACTACAACATCAAGATTATCGACACCTTGGTGTATTTTTGACATTGGATCAATATCCTAAGATTCAGTAATCTACATATGATGCATAGCAAACAACAATAAGTGGGGCGTAGCTTTGAAGTCAAGTCCCTTAAATCATGTCGTTCTGAGGTTTAAGGTATATGCTGAGATCGTCTAAGTTGGGGCAGCCAAGAATCCGCAATTCATGCTCATTGGCTAAATGCAAAAGGCATATGAAGCACAGATGTGGTGAGATGTCATTAAGAGATGCTGCTGCTCTGCAGCTGTCTGGAAAACTGGCCAAGACTCGTTTGAATGATATGGTTTCCTTTGGTGCCTCTTCCTGGAAAGTTGTGTTTGTTATGTCTAAGAAAGGATCATAAACAACTGACATACTCTGTCTTAAGTGAGCAGAAAAACTTACCTCAACTGAAGTTTGATCCAATTGTTGTATATGATCCCAGAGTGTTTCCTTTAGCGCATGAACATCAACTTGTTTAGATGCCTTATCGTACTGGACTTCGATCTTGTTTACCTGTGTACCCAATCAAGAACCAAAAATAGTCATCAAATGCAGCATGTCCTCAGGTGGGCATTGCCAATTCAGCATCAGTCCTAAGACAACTATACAGTATATTTCTGTATTTCCGACATGGTATACTCCATAAATGTACTAAAATATCAGGTTAGAAGTACACTAAATTTCGATTCTAGTGTTTCATGCAGTGGAGGATATTGCCCATACTAAAGATAAATCATGCACTTTAGAATTCAAAACAAAGTGGTTCCCTTTCAGTTTTTCTAAATTGTGAAATATTGTATATGTTTGATACTAAAAATTAGAGAGATCATTCTAGAAGCAATTTGATCAAAACTTGATAAAATTGGAAGTTCCTGAAGCTACTTCAAACTTTAGACTCACAGTTTTAGACTTGACCATTAGGTAATAGTAAGACATGTAGATAAACTTACTAACCTGCCGAGGTTGAGAAACAAGTGTAATTGACTCCTCAATATCACTATAAGCATGTCCATCATCAAAAGCATCACCAAAACCATCTTCATCATCCCAAGATGTTGTTGCTCCATATCCATCTCTTTGTTGAATTTCTTCATCTAACCACAACGATTAACATCTCATTACGTCAAAATGCAATCAGAAAATCAAATAAAAGTGACAGTCATAATAAATTATGTTGAGAATCACACATGGCAAAATGATGAGAATGCTATGCGTGTTTTGTGTTCTCCAACACCCCCTACTGTAAATACCAAGATTATAAGTTTATAGTACAATCCAACACAGAAAGGGTGTGGGAGTGAGAGGAGGCAGGAGGATGGAGGCGAAAGAGAGTTGGTGAGTGGGGGAGAAACTAAAATGTAATATGACTAACATGATCATCTTAGCACAGACGAAGAATAACACTTTGCTTGTGCCTCTATGATAACAATCCTAGATTAGCCTCTAAAATGTTTTCTGGTGAAGGTTAACAATAACATTTGGTGGACAGACCACAATCTCATCACACAAATTGATAAATTCCATATATAGTTTTTTGTTGTCATGATGCATCTTAGTCAAGAATTCTTTTCTGGACTATAAAATAGTTGCTATGCACAACTTCAAAGATTTTAGATTGTCTATGGAGCTGAAATTGTATGACAAGTTATGTATAACCTTAAATCGTATAGGAGGTCAATGATATGAACATTAAAGTAAACCTCACCTGCTCTCTTCCTTCCACTCTTTCCGAGGCACTGCAATAAGAAAATACAAAACGATACTGAGTATGCCATATGGACAGAAGTATATAGATCATAGATGGCGGACTGAAAGGTAAGTCAAATTATATTAGTGTGTTTCTACCACTAATGTGACAGAAGTCAGACAAGTGGCCAAGGCTGTGAATGAGGTATCAGTGAAGAAGGTCTACTCATTCAAGTTTACCAGAACATGGGGTAACAAAAATAGCTTCACGAGATCCTCTGGCTGGTAGTGACAGTCTTCTGGAAGCTTTGTGTTGCAAGATGCTCTGTTTGCTGGCAGTAAGAGGGACTTGGGATTCTTTGGAGGAGCAAAGATATGGGAAATATCAGTTTCTGTGGCATTTGAAAAATCAATGTCCAAATCTGCTTTCTTGTTTTTCGTCTTCTTGGGCTTTGGTGATCCATTTTCCTCAACTGGAGCCTCAGGATCTATAGAAGAAAGACTGCCTTCAATGTCAAAGTAAAAGAAAAGCAGCAAAACAAAAAGAAATGGAGTTGCATAATGTGTCCAAACCTATTAAAGCTGACCTTTAACTTTCCGATATTTCCAATGATTAGGACCTGCCCAAGCATTTTGCTTCGTTGGAAATCCTAAACTTAAGAATAAATAGCTATCAACATCCCCGAATCTATCGTCCTCATAGTCCTCAGGGTCTTGAACATTTAACTGTTCATCAGGCTACAAAATTTAACCGGAAGTTACAAAGCGTGTTGCTGTATAACTTTCATTTCTAGAAAAAGTTGAAGGACCATGTAAGAGTCATTTAAGCAATGAAAATCTACCAAATCAGGAACTTCATGCTGCCTTGGGAAACTAGTATCCTGATCATAAGTGCCCTCATCTACCACACTTGCTTGGTCATCATGATCAAAGTCCCAATTTCCAGAATTCCCAAATGTGTCACCGTCTAAGTCAGCATTGCTATCATGATTCCCATTAACTTGTCCAGCAGAACTTTGACCAGAATAATATGACTCAGATGGTCTTCGGTCATCTTTGTCAAATTGATTTACTATAGCCCCAAGGCTGGGGGATATTTCAGACTTGTTAAGCATATTTAACACCATTTGTTCAATGCAGTCTGGGCAAAATAAAACAATTAAGACATGTTATGTTGAAAGAAACCAGTTTTTCTAAAGAACAAAAAGTAAAATCCTTACTGGAAAATCCATCAGAGGCTGCAGAGGTACATACCAGTAGCAAAAGACAAATCAATTGTCTCTGCACCCTCACATTGAGACACAGGAGGCAAACACTTCCCAGGGACTTCCAAAGAATCAAAAAGGACCCGGCAGTTAGCATAAACTCCAAGGTTGTTCAACAACAGACCCTTTGCTCCACCTTCATCAAACTGTGCAGATGTCTGATGGTAGAGAGGATCTACCACAAAGGCAACTACAAGACAACCAGCAGTCAGCAATGGAAAGGCAGAATCACACGCACAGACGCAGAGAGGGATTCTCCAAACCCGAGTAAAAACCAATATTTGTCAAAACCTGCCACGAAGCGACTTACCATCGAACTTCTTTACATTTATAGCAGCAAAGGATGACTCTAGTGTTGACAAAGGCGACAACTGCAGAAATACACTACCACTCTTTCAAAATACATATATTACAGGACATCAGATCAAGTACTTAACCCAAAAAATAGGAAAGTGACTCTTAACCTTTCTCCCTTGCTCTTTCTTCTCATTGATTTCCCCTTGTTCATTATTGACATTGGCGTCCCCAACGACAAGATCTGGCAAGAGTATATTTTAGAAAGCCAATAAGTAGAATAAAAAGAAAAATACCATCTAATGCCACACATAAACATCCCAGATCAGGCAACAATGTTCACTTGGAAAGCAAACCCAAGGAAGAATAATAACTAGGTGACTAACTGAAAGTGGCTCCAGTAAGCAACAGGAAATAAGGATCCAGAGCAGGAAAATAAGTTGCACAGATCCAGTGTTGGTGGGGAATGAGCGTGAGTGACTTGGTTTAGACTTTAGAGTCAACTCTCTGTGAAAATAAATTTTATGTCAAGCATTTTCATTTCTAATACACATGTTGCCACTGTACTTTTAGTTTGCTGCAATCAGCCCCCTCAATTGAAACACATGAAATGTAGTTTTGCAGCTGCAAGACCCCAAAAGTTTGACTTTGTAATAATGGAATTCAACCAAGTAACAAGTTTCCACCTGATAAAACTGATACATCAGCTTTCAAAGCATGCATAGTAGCATCACAACAACAACAAGAATGTTATGTAGTAGTAGAAGTAGACTAGTAGTAGCACTGTAAAAGAAGAAGGAGAGGGCGAAGGTGGTGATGGTATCATGAATCTCTCACTAAAAATGTACTCCATAAAACAAAGAAAATGAAGCAAGCATGTTGATGATTAGGACAACAATGAAGAAAAGAATAGTGTTGCAACCTTGAATTAATCCAGCCCAACACTAAATTCAGGCTAAAGTCATTCCGATCATTTGTAAATAGCATCAGCAGACCTAAATTTTCCTCACACATTCAAATTCATGTGATAACTAGATAACAAATAGTTTGCACGCATAAGAACAAAAAATTAAAATTAAAATTAAAAAGTAAATTAATGACAAGCAAATAGCAATGCGATGTTAAGCCTAACCTTGTTCATCTTCTTGCCCAACCCGATTAATTCCTCCAAGGACTTTATAGGCCTCAGAATGCACAGAATCCACCCTCATGGAATAAATCTTAACCCCAGCTTCAAGGGTACAACTTGCCTACAATCAGGTACGCTCAAAAAAGTTTATTCTAAGTTGTCATATGCACATAACACACACACATGCATATATAAATATAAACGAACACAAAGAACACATCCACATATCCACAACCTAACGTGTTCGTTCAGGATCAAAAAGTGAAGATATTACTCTCATAGTATATAAGAATAGATGCAATGTGTTCACTAGGACCTACCCTGTAATATTTTCAACCCTCAGCCCACTATCATTGTGCATGTGGATGATGATAAATACACGCCAACATTTATTACCAAAATCATGCATGTGCGATAGCAGATAGGTGGTGCAATAAAGTTACAAAGTGTGTGTATACATATATATATATATATATATGATCACTCTCCAGTCTCCACAAGATTCTTAAGCTTGTACCTTTTTGGTTCGATAGGCAGAATCTTCTTTCAACTAATCAGAACTGTGGGTAAAACTTAAAAGTACTCAATGCTCAAATTATACTACTAGAACAGATGCTTATGCTACCATCTAGCTTAAAGATCTCCTTTTTCTGTTCTTCCTGTTCTTATTTTCAATGTTCAAAACCTCAAAATATTAGCTCCAAGAATTCACATAAAATTCAGCCTCTCAAAGTTCTCCCGCAATCATCTGTCCCAAATCAAGTAAGACTAGCAAATTATAGTCAAGAGCCGCACGCATTACCAAGAAATTATCTTTCTCGATGCCTAACTCATCGGCTAATTAAGAAAAATCTTTTTTTCGATATCCTAAAATTAGATTCACACACGTACCTTTTGAAAATTGGTCTCCGCATCATTTTCTTCTTCGACCTTAATAATCTCGCACAGATGATCTATTAAATTCAGCTCCCAAGTGTTTTTCTGATTAATTTTCTGCGAGCCCAAACCACATAAATCAAAAGATATTCGAAAAAAAAAAAAAAGGCAGAAAATATACAAGTGAAAAACGAAATAAAAGCCGGACATTTTCGCTGGCGAGTTTGATGCAGTTGTGAAACAACTCGAGGATCTGTTCTTTTCCGAGACATGGGTCAGCTGCAGAGGGGAAGGAGGTAGTAGGTACGGCAGGCTTGCGTCGTATGGCGGCGGCGCGTGCCGCGCGTGCCTGAGCGCGCTCGAGTTTGTCGTCGTTGGAGCCGATAAAGAATGGACTCTTCGTCGGGGAGAAAGGGGCCCTGAGTTTCGGGTTCGGGCTTAGGGCTTCAGCCATTTTTGGTTGTTACCAGAGTTTGGAATTTCCAGATATTGAAGAGAGAAAGAGAGAGAGAGGGGTTTCAGATTTTGAAGTGGTTTTTGAATGTGGTGTTTCCCTCCTCCAAATTTGAACCTTGAGGTTAGGAATAGGATGTATTTCTGTTGGGACTTGTTTGGTATCCATTTTGAAATAAATTTTTGACATTTTTTCCTTATACACGGACAATTACGATCTTAACTTTCAACCTTTCGAATATAGGCTTTTAAGAGTGTAAACAAGTTGAGTTTAAAAAACTTTCTAACTCAAACTCAAAGTTATTTGAAAGAAGTCAAACTTGATCAGTTTTTAAAATTAAATTCGAGTTTGAACTAGAGCCAAATTTAAATTAAGAGTTGAAAAAATAAATAATTTGTATGCATATATGTTATTCTTAGCAATGATTAAAAAATCGAACCGAACCAGCCGGTTCAATTGGGATCCGGCCAAGGTTCTGGTCCGGTTTGATACATAAAATCAGTTGGTTGAAAAATCGGTGTAAACCGGTGAACCGAATTTTCAAGAAAACCGGTTTTTAGTTTTTTTTTTTAAATAAATATTTTTTATATTATTTGAATTGATATTTATTGTTTTTATAAGTTGTAATGGATTCTGTAAGGATAGTTTCTAGCAAGTCTTATTTCATGAGTTGATATTTTAAATTGATATATGAATATTATTATGGAGTAGAATTTGGAGAAAGTTTTATGATATTAGGCAAATTTTATTTTTTTCTCTTTACAGATATATATATTTACATTTTTTATATCTCTAATATATTTATATAATATTAAATATAATTATGACGTCACACCGATTGAATCGGTGATTGAACCGCTCAAACCAGTAACCGATAAGGCTAGTGGTCCGGTTTCTCAAACATTGATTCTCAGAAGTAACGATTGAGAGTTAGATGTTTATATTGTTTTATTTCAATGTAATTTAGCAAAAATATATTATTCCATATACACAGTGGTTAGTGAATTATTTCAAATATATGAAGAATATAATCATAAAATTATCCAACATACACAATGGTGAAGGAGAATAGGAGATGACTTGATCTTTTTGTGGCAATCATGTATCCATACCTAAGATAAGTGAAGTGTCTCTAAATAAGATAGAGATACTTGAAGTATTCTTTTGCACAAAATACATAAAGTGGCAAAGAATTATGGTCTCTTTCTTAAAATTTATTTAGGTACAAAAGATTTGTTACAGATAGAAATCGAACCTCCTAAATTCAAGCCTCGCGCTTGTTATACCACTCAACTAATTAACTACATGACAAAAAAAAAATCATAATTGAAATTCAAATCATTTTTGAAATGGGAAACAATGGCCTTTACATGGTATACAAATGTATTAACCAAACTATATATTTCTCAAGTAATCAACTTTTAACAACAAATTAACCAAACCAAACAAGTGTAAAGAAAGAATACCATATCTAACAAATCAAAACACCCTAAGGTTCTTCTGTTGCTATGGCAATTTGTTTCTTCTCCTCTGCAACAATCTTCATACTTTTTTGATTCTGTTCCTTGAGCTCTTCCTCTCCACCATTATGAGGAGAAATATAGTTCTGAATCTTATACTGTTGCCTCATGGAAAATGCAAGAAACAGCAAGAAATTCAACACTCCAAGAACTGCAAGTAACCAGTAAAAATTCTCCAACTTCCCTCTGTTCAAATTGCTCCTCAGCCACCTCCCATTTGTTGCTTCATCAACCAATGAGACCAGCAAACTGCTGACAAAATACCCCATTGACAGTGTGCTGAGGAAGAGCCCTGTGCTCATGGACTTCATCCTCTCGGGCGCCTCCCGAATGAAGAACTCAAGCTGCCCCACATATACAAAAGCTTCCCCTGCCCCAACCAGGAAGAACTGAGGCACCAGCCAGAACGCAGTGATTTTGATGCTGTCGTGGATGAAAGCTTCCCTTCTTTTCTTTTCTACTAGGGCTGCAGCCACCATCCCGAGGATGGAGAATGCCAGCCCTATCCCGACTCGTTGGAGGGACGTGATGCCCTGGACGGTGTGTGTGATCCTACGAGCAATGGGGATGAAGACCCTTTCATTTAGGGATGTGAAGAGGAGAATTGTGCCGAAGAGGAAGAATGAGAAGGACCCTGCTGGGATTTCAAAACTGCCGAGTTTTCTGTTCATGAAGGTGGCTTGCTCAATGGTGAATGTGTTCATCTGGGAGTATACTGTCCAGAAGAGTATGCAGGTGGACCATATGGGGAGAAGCTTTAGGACCATTTTCACTTCCTCAACTTGTGTAACTGTGGAGGCTATTCGCGCGTTTCCTTTGTTCGTCTCATTAGCCATCACTTTGTCATTGAGGATTGCTGCCTTGTCTAGACACCTGCAGGAGAGCAAATTAGCCAAGACAGAATAAGAATCCACAAAATAGAACTGTATGCATTGTAATAATTGAATGACAATGTTATCTAAAAGTTTAAAGTGTGACCAATGAGAAGATCTTTTGCAATATATGAAGGTCCTGTCGTATCAAAGTATTGTCCCTCCAACACATACTGACCGGGAACTTTGTCCTTACAGGACATATTGAGAGGTGAGATGGGAGAATGACTTATAAATAGTTTTAGGTGTGTGGTTAAGGACTTAGGAAGAGGCATATCGCACCAATGTTAAATCACTCCATATATCTTCAACAATGCTTATTTAATGTTAAAAGAGCATTTGGTGTCTTTAGAATATAAGTCAAGTGGGCTTAATCATTACCAATTTAAAATAAAAACAAGAGGCAAGCTATGCAATCTGCAGTGAGATTCCATGCTATGTACCTTAGCGTCTCTGTATGAGGAACTTTGGCACTGTAGTATTCATTCAACATTGCGGGTTGGGGAGGATAAGAAAGGCTTCTCTTCTTCCAAGCCAAGAAAAAGACTCTCCATATCACAGTCAAAGGACTTCCCTGTGGCCTTCTGAACCTATACAACATTGCCCCACATAGTAATATACTAACTGCAATGATCATTGTACCAGCTGATATCCCATATCCCCATCCTCTCCCAACATTGTCTTGTATGTATACCAAAACTGTCACAGCAAAAAGGGACCCCAGGCTGATGCAGAAGTAGAATCTGTTGAAGAAATATATCATTGCCTTCTCCTCCTTAGGATTCGACGTGTCAAACTGATCAGAGCCAAAGCCGGAGACATTGGACTTGATGCCGCCTCCTCCCAGTGCTATGGTGTAGAGAGCACTGTAGAGCATGGCTAGTTGCTGGCCGCTAGCCTCAATGCACTGCTGCTTTCTTGAGTTTTGGCAAGGAGGAGGCCTCATGCTAGGAATGGTTGTGGCCAGCGTTAATAGAGTTACTCCCTGATGATATGATCCCATTCATATGTCAAAAATATTGTACTATGCTATCAGGTTCAAACAACTAAAACTATAATTGAAACAACATATGACCTCATTAGTACTCAAGATCAAGACTTTAGATTTCTTTTACAGATGATGCTGATAACTCACAAGACAGAAAGTGCAGTTCTTGCATATTGCAGAAGAGACAAATGGGTTGTGGTAAAAGTTAAGAATATTTGAAAATAGTAGTTAAAAGTACCAGGAAGCTGCAGTAGTTAGTTGAGGATTGTTTTATCTCTCTTTTTTTTTTTTTTTACTGAACTTTAAAGAACAAAAAACAAAATTACTACTTCCAAACACTCCAAAGTAGTTACAGTTCAAACAGTTATTTTTCAGTTAAAAGTTGAAATACATTTCCTCTGAAGTTGTTGCAAATACTCCAACTTAATAATGTTCATTGATCAGTTCTGTTCCTCTTCAAATCGATCTTGTATCAAACAAAGATGAAGGTTAAAATGGTAGAGAAAGTGGTTCACTAACTAACAAGATCAAATACTACAACCTTAAAAGTGGTTCCTTAAACTATAGTAGTAGCACATAAGGACTAAGAGTTCATGTATATTTTTACCAAAGCCATTATAGAGGCAGAGATTGCAACAGTCAAATAACGGCCAAGTTTAGCATCAGCCACAAAGCCCCCGAGGAGTCCTAGGAGGTTGAGAGTTCCCATGAAGTTTGTGACAATATTTGCAGATTTCGCTGACGAAAGATGCAATTCTCCCACCAAATACGTCACCAAGTTCATCGATATGCCCATCACACAGATCCTCTCAGACAGCTCCGTTCCTGGACTCAAACATAGAAAGAAAAATACGCATTTGATGTAGCAGTTAAACTGCAATATAATCATATTGAGATGTCAAAAGCAAGTTTTGAATTAGTCTGGCTAACATAGTGTTCAACATGTAAGTACCCTTTCATATAATTTTATTTCTCGTCCCCAGAACTAAGCATCCTGACATTTCCATACTTAAAAGTCTCTCCAAGTTTTAGTTGCATTTGTGTATACATTATTTACCTAATATAAGCCCTGCTGCCAGCCATCCTCCGGTTCTTGACTTATCCACCGGCTTCCCATGAAAATCCACCAGAATCCCGTCATCTTTTCCAGCATGGTTATCGACCAAAACCTGTTTCGTTTCAATTAAAACGTAATTAGTATATATCCATTATATGTATGTACTTGGCTTTTCATATGTAGTATTATTACCATTGCAAAGAGAAAGCTAAGGTGGGAAAGCTGAATGGTGTTGTTCTGTGTTCCTAGCTAAAGAATGAATGATTGATGAACTAAATTTACAAAAATGAGGGATGCCAATAACAATGACTACCCTCCACAAGATTTTAGCAGCAAAGGAAACTGGTTTAGAGTACATTTTGGAGGTATTTGTTCTGTGGTGACAATGGAAACCAGCCAAGGAAAATGACATTTCTGACATGGTTCTTATCTCTATATTCAGCTTTTTGTGGGAGCAATTCTTGGGCGTTTTCATAATTTTCTTTCTTCAGTGAATTATAACCGTCGAAATCCTCTATTCTGATATTTTCTTTTGATCTCATATTCCACGTTATAAGTAAATACGAAGTGTAATAAGTACTTTCTTATAAAAGCACTTAATTATAGATTAGATACATTTAATATGTATTTGTAAATTAAAATAGCAAATAAAATATATATTGGGATAGAGAATCAAATGAAATTATAAATCTCCGAACTATTCAAATTTCGGCTTAGAACAATGACTTCTTGTCCTTTTCTATTTTCTTGCTAACAGTAGAGAAAAAGAAGATAGACTGTAGTACAAATTTAGAAGTTGGGCCCTTGGGGTGTGTCCAAGGTTTTTTTATGACATGTTTTGCCAAAATAAAGAAAAATAGTTAAAAAGTTACATTTTTCAAGAGATGATAGGTACACGACATTCGTTCTTAATGTGTGTACGCTTCTTTTTGTATCATGATATTCATAATCATGAAATTGAAATGGCGTCTCCAATATGATCATTATCTTTAGAGAAAATGTTCATGATTCATTCATAAATTATATGTAATGTAATGGATAAGAGATTAGTTTGAAAAACATTTTTATTTTGTTGGTAGATTGAAAAAAGAACAAAAGAAATAAGGCTGTGCTTGCTTGTGAGAATTTCTCACAAGCAAGCCCTCAAAAACAAAGAAATTCTTTCCAAGGTGTGACTGTTAAAAAAAAATTCACCTCACAAAATTTCTCTCAAAAATTCCCCCTCTCCTCTTTGAAAATTTTCCCTCATTCTCACAAATTTTTTTTACAAACAATCACTCTCACTTATCACATCAACTATAATTATTACACTTTTACCTACAAACAATCACTCGCTCATAACATATAATTATATTTACACATAATATTTTTTTATTAAATAATTTTTTCATAATGTAATTATTTATATGTATATATTAACATTTAAATCAAATTATATCATAATATGTAGTTATAATTATACATAATATTTTTATATTAAAATATTTTATTTTCTTAAGATAGTTATTTTGATGTATTTTCATAGTATGTAATTATATCTATACGTAATATTTAATATTTAAATAGAATTATTTTTGTAATAAATAATTATAGTTACAAGTAATATTTTTATATTTAAATATAATTATTTTGATAATATTATTATTCACACATTTTTAATATTTTATAATATTATTTTCATAATATATAATTATATTTACACATAAAAATTACATTTATATTTTAATATTTACATAAAATTATTTTCCTAATACATAATTATATTTGCACATAATATTTTATTATTTAAACAATCGTTTTCATAATATACAATTATATGTACACATAAAATTTTAATATATTTAAATAAAATTATCATTATATTAACACATTATATTTTATTATTTAAATAAAATTTATATCATATTATATAATCATATCTGACGTTTATATAGTATATATTATAAATAATAATACGAATATATTAAATTTCATTTTTATAAAGAAATAAGAACTATTGTTTGACTATTTAAAAAATAATAGTATTTTAAATATACTTAAGGAATTTATAGTACACATTTAATATTTAATATATGATTAAATATTTTATATATATTTCATGAATACGCATAAAGAATATATATTTAATATGTATATATATATTAATAAATAAATAACAACATGGTAACGGATAAATTATAGTACAATTTTAAAATAAATATTTAACAAATATGTAGTATATATTTAATATTTAATCTAGGTAATGAATTTGTCCATTATATGTAATATTTAATATATGCTGTGATATTTAATATATATTTAATCGATATACATAAAAAATTTATTTTTAATATATATAAACAAATAAATAATTAATATTTAACAAAAAATATAGGAATATATTAAATATATTTAACAAATATTTAGTATATATGCAATATTTACATTATTATTAAATACTTAATATATGTTTATCGAACATACATGAATATATTCTATTTATATTCAATATATAAATTATTAAATTGTCACAAAAAATTTACAAATTTTAATCAAATAAAATAATAAATTTATTCAATATTAAATTTTATTATAATATAAGGAATATTTTAGATAATAATAAATTAATGTTAATTTATTCTACAATATTGTATATATAAATAATATATAAATTTGCTTACATAAAAAAAACTCATAACCAATCACAGTCTCTTAAAATTTTCTCATAAAAATTTTCATAATTAATTACCACTTCACAAATTTCACTCAAAAAAAATCTCACAACCAAATACATTCTCACAACTTTCCCTTGCAAAAAATTCTCACAAACAATCACCACCTCACTTTCTTTCACATATCACATCAACTGTAATCATTAGAATTCTACCTCACAAAAAATCACTACCTCATAAAAAAATTTTCCACCTCACAAACAAAAAAACCTCACTATTTCCTCCGAAAAATGAGAAAGGGAAAATGAAAACACAATCAATCACAACCCAACACGCCTCAATTACTCCAAAAAATGAGAAAGGGAAAATGAAAACACAAGCAATCACAACCTAACATGCCTCAATTACGAAGGTAAGTTTGGTTATGTTTTATGGCCATGTTTGATTTCAGCGATTACCTCCTACAGAAGCAATTAATCTCCAGTTATCGCATGCGTTGATAGACAACATGAGGTTAGCGGGCTGGCCCGCAAATAATCGCTGGTTCGGTGCTGTTCACTTGAGTAGCCGCTAGTATCCAATTGCTCCCATATATTCAATGAAATGTAGGGCCAAATTTTCGATTTTGTCCTCGACTAACAATGCAAATTTTATACTTATGTCCCCTTGTCCTCTTCTCATTGAATTTTCAATTCTGCAGTGCACTAGAATTGTGTCTTGTTTAGATATTATTCTTTACTTGCTTTAATTTGTATTTGTATTTATTTCAGATCATGTTCTTGAATTAATATTTAATCTAATGATTATGGCACAAATTCAAAGATAACAATTTAACAATAATTAATATCATAAATTATCAAGTTTTTTTTATTTTTAATTTGTTTGATTTTTAGTTAATATTTATAAATAAATTAGATATATATTTTAGCTTTGAAATATATAAATGTAACAAATGTTTACTCAAATAGATTATTATTCGTTAAATATTATGCAGAATATGTATAATAAGCATACTAAATGTTTTACATAATAATATAAATATTATTCATTAACTCTAAAATATGAATATATATTTTTGGAATTCCAGTTACAGAACACATTTTTTTTGTTTTTTGCTTTGATTTTTTTATCCACGGACCGGATTTCTTGAGTAAGGTCACAATGGACATATAAATTATAATGGAAAGTATCAAACAACAGATAATGGATTGTGGGAGATATGGGTGGGAGCTAATTTACAAGGTTAAATTCATTTTATCCCATGCACTATGGGGTATGTATCAAATACTCCCATTTGCTTTCAAAACCTTCAAATACCCCCCTCAAGGGTATCAAATACCCCCTGTACTACCAAAAATCTTCAAATACCCCATTCAAAGTCATATGCCGTTAGTAAAATAGTTGTCTGTGTCAAAATTTTACAGTAAATTACTGATTTAATTAACCTCAGAAAATAACTAGATAGCATAAAAACCTATGATATGTGGCATTTTTTACAAAATAATGAAAAATTAGAGGTAAAATATAACAAAGCCCTACATATTATTATATATTTTTTATATCCCAAAATGAATGTCGATTTAAAATTTTTTAGACAAACAGTTACGAAATAAAAATACATATAATGGTCCTATGTATTTTTTTTGCACAAGCAGTCTTTATTTTGTTGGTCCCATATGTTCTATATTAAAATGAAGTTGTTTAATGTTCTTTTAAAAAGAATGAAATGATTTAATGTTTTTGTTGGATTAGGAGTTAGATGAAATCCTAAAATGAAAGTAACAAAATTAAAGTAAGAAACTCGAGTATTATATAGTAAATTACAATAGTATTTTGGACATAAAATTTTTAATGATCATATGTATAAAGGGAAGATAATTTTGGTGCTACATCAGCCAAATAATCATTACTTTTCTAACGAAAAAGAAGTTTGAATGGGATATTTAAAGATTTTGATAGTACGGGTTTACACAAATAAAAAAGTCGCGTATGCTAGGTTTTTATACTATTTAGTTATGTTTTGAGATTAAATCAGTAATTTACTGTAGAGTTTAGACACCGTCAATTATTTTACTAAAGGCATATGACTTTGAGGGGGATATTTGAAGATTTTTGGCAGTACAAGGGGGTATTTGAAGATTTTTGGCAGTACAAGGGGGTATTTGAAGGTGTTGGAAGTAAATGGGATATTTGATACATACCCTATAGTATAGGAGGGTAAATTGAATTTAACCCTAATTTATATTCAATCTTGTGTATCAAATAGGCCACTAAAATTATGAGTGGTGGCTAATATCTTATTATTATACCACTACTATAATACCCACTATTACCAAAATACCAAACCAAACGTGGCCTATATGTTTTGTATTATATATTTTGGGAGAATGAATTTTAGGAGTGAGGTTGGAGAATGTGATAATGTTTGTTTATGTTTTGGAGAATAGTTAGAAATTTGTTTTGGAGAATGTTGCTATGTTTGTTTATGTTTTAAGCAGAGATATTTTTTACCATAGTAGTCAAATCAATGCCTTTTTGTTGGGTTTTAGGGTGAAAATAGAATTGAATAATTTTTTATTGTAATAATAATAATAAAATATATATGATATATAAGTATATATATGTTGAAAAATGAGAAAGTTTCAGGGATAATGAAGGATAGAATAGGGTATTTTGAAAAAAATTATTTTAGTGTTTTGGAGGGAAAATATTAGAGCCCATTTGGTTTCATTTCCATAGCTCCTTTTTTCATTTTCTACTATTTCAGAAATGAAAAATATTATTTTTTACACATTTTTATCCAACATTATTTTCATTTTTATTTTCAAAACACATTTTTCAATAACCTATATATCTTCTCTCTATTCCATTATTTCTATCTATTTCCATCTATAACCTATTAAAACAAATATAATCATTATTTTTCCAACAGTTCATCCAAATATAAATTTATTTTTAACTCATTTCCACTAACTAACTTTTCAAATTTTAGAAATAACGGAAATGAAAATTAAAAATAAAAATGAAACCAAACTGGCAAAACATAAACGAACAAGGCCAAAACTTTTACCTCATATATATAAATTAAATTTATTTTGAAGAACTCTAGCTAGGCAAAGCTAAGGCAATTATTTATATTTTATTTCGACTACATGATTATAATAAAGTTTTTACATAGACAAATTTTATATTTCGCAGAAGTCAGACCATGGTGAGGAAATTTCTCTTTGTCTGTGGATATAAGTTTTATAATTTCAAACAGCGCAGATTCGCAGTATATTTTCTTCATTATGGCATATCAAGATTTTATAGTCTTAGCACAACCTTTGAATGCTGCTGTTTGACTTGGAAAAAGCTTTCACATAGTTACGGATATAGTCCACTAAGTACTTATAAATATTGAGGGGGGGGAGGGGGGGTTGATTTGGCTCCTTCATAAAATTCAAAATCCTTCTTTATTTGCCAAGGTTGAATATTTTGATCTTTATATGATGTATGTATGTATGTATATTTTTAAACTTCATATATGTATATATAAACACAGAAGCCGTATTCGACTCATGTCTTACCTTAATTTTTACGAAATATTGTGTCTTGTATCTATATTTCGTATATCATAAATCAATGATATTTTTACTGTCACATATATAATAATAATAATAATAATAATAATAATAATAATAATAATAATAATAAAAGAAAAAGGGTTTAAACGCTCCCTTGGTCCATATATTCCTAAATAAACCTTTTAGACATTCAACGACCAAATGGCCTTAATTTCACCCCTCATTATGAGATCCAAAAGATGGCAACAAAAGTCAAACACACATAAACACACACAACCTCTTTAATGAAAAATCCAATAACTTTTTCATAATACACACTATCATCACTCATCACAAAAATAAATGCCACTAGTGCTATGACACACTATATATAGTGCTCCATAATAGCAATAACCTAATAAGTCTTGTGACCTCATTGAATCTTTTTGAACTTCTCTATCTCAAACTCTCAAATTATTCCATACAAAACCCTAAGATCATGTCAATTTGGTTTCAACTCATTTTTATCACCATCACCACTCTCCTAATCTCCACCACCCCAACAACCCTCTCCATCGACCAATTTTCTGGCCCCTGACCTTGGCCTTCAAGTAGAAACCATGATCATGAGAAGGTTTTTCATTCTTATGCTCCATTAGCTCAAGATTTCAACTCAGATAAACGAAGAGTTCCCACAGGATCTAATCCTCTTCACAACAAGCGATAGAATGTTGCTTTTATGCTGCCATTTTCACTACCTTTGAGTAAAGGTATATTAGTTAGTATTCATATATCTCATCTTAGGACAATGATAGAGATGTTGTACACAAGGTAGAAGTCATGAACACACTATAATCTTATGCATATACGCGTAATACAAGTTTTGTTTTCCTTAATTATGAGAAAGTCTAGGATATTTGTATACATAGTGTTCATTTTGTTCTTTGAGAAACTTTTATTTTTCTTGGTTTATTATGGTAGGGAATGTGGGGTGATTTTATATAGGTTTGAAGAATTAATAGATAGATAGATGGAAAGAGATAGAGAGTGATCGGAATGATTCATTGATGAATGTTTCGTTGTTTAATTTTGAAAAATACTAAGGAGAAATATGTATATGAATATATTTAAATAATATATTTTGTTAACATATATCCATATATGCATATATTTAGTTCATTTTCTTTTCATGTATTACTTACATTTAGAATGACAATGTTTAGAAAAATTAGTGTTCGTGGCTTTTGCTCCTCAATTTCTCGTTTTGCTAATTTATTTTAGATCCAAAAAAAGTGTTGAAATGTACTAATTGGCATAATTTGAGTTACACCAAAAGGGACCCAAAATTTAGATGTGGAGGGTAAGTAAGCATTATTTCATACAACCACCAAGCACTTTCATAATTGATGCAACATGAGGCCATCCACAATTAATCAAATGCACATGAGTCACATACTAGTAAACTAATATACAAACTCTATAGAAAATTTCATACCACACACTTAGGTATTATCTCGATTGGTATAAGATCACTGAAATTAATTTCATATTACATGCTTGGGGCATTCTATAGCTTAGTCGATATATGAATATTGATAACTTTTACACATTCATGTTGTAAAGTAACTAAATAATATTAGAGACCGTAATTTATGATCCTCTTCCACTATGGGTGTCAATTTGAGTTGGAACCCCATCAGCTCAACCCAAGCCACATAGTTTTGAGTTGGGTTGGGCTCGACATTTCACAAATGGATTTGAGAGGGTTGAGTTTTAAATGAGTTGTATCAAATTTGAGTTCAAAATGGGTTTTAACTGGGTTTAAAATGGATTTATTCAAAAATTTAATTAATTTAATAAATTATCTCATTATATAGTAAAATTGTATATTAAATAGAGTGTAAAAAGCATAATAATATTACTATAGTCTTTTGAGTTAATTTTTTAAAATAAGTAAATTAAATCAATTTTTTTTGTTTTCTATTGGAACTATTTTAAACTTAACCCAACTGACAACTCAATCCATTTTGAACCCAACCCACTTTCAACTCATCTACTTTAAGTCATATAGAACCCTGCCGAGTGGCCTGTGGCCCAGCGGCATAAGTTTTCCACATAATGTGGGAGGTTAGGAGTTCGAGCCCTAACTGACTCCTGATGTGCGTGTGTATTAAAAAAAAAAAAAAAAGTCATATAGAACTCAACCCATTTTGAACCCAACTCACATAAACCCAAAGCAAACCCAACCTGACCTACTCATTTGCCACTACTAATTTTCACGTTTAATAAACTCACAGCTTATGTTTAGATTTTGAATTTTGATGAGGAAAAGATTTTTCTTTTCTTTTTTGAAACGCTTGCTATAACTTTATAGTTTATACTTTTAGTTTTGCACATTTTCATTTTTTTATTCTTTTCTTCTCAGTAAGTTTCTTGATCCAAACATAGCAGTGAGAATTGTCCTGTGACTCTGTTCATGGTCCCTCCTTGATACTATTTTTCATGCTCTTGTTCCTTAGTTGGCTACGTTTACCGGACCTTTCCCATGGGGCTTAGCTCTCGGATGGCCTAAGCAAATAATGGAATGTGAAATCTAATCCGATTTTAATGGTTGGCTTGTTCAAAATAATTGATATTGCTGGGTACTATTACGAGCTCAATATATACAAATGTTATTCCGAGAAGTAATTCGAATTCATTCAAGAATTCTTATGGCTGTGTTTGGTAGAATTTGTCAATTTATTTTCCAACTTCCAAAATATAAATAAATAAATTATATACGTTTCCCAACCTTACTCTCAAAATACATCCTAAAATGCTCAAAATACTCTTCCAATTCATTTTCCTACCCATTTCCTAATGTCTAGTCCTCTCATTTTTTGTCCCCCCTACCCAATCTATAGATACACATACATAAATAATTTTAAAATATCAATTTCAACCTACCAACTAAACAAAAAAGTTGTTGATGTAACATCTTGTCCCTATCAAAACACAATCAAACAAACAATTTTCTCAAAGAACATTCTCCACATACCACCCAAAAGGGTATTATTATTTGCACTTCAAAGTTTATTATTGACACTCCAATTGATTTATATTCTATAAGAATGGACTATTATATCCTTTTATTTCAAGATATAGTTTAATTTAAATTGATGAACAATTATACCCTTAGTGTACTATTTTTGTCCTAGTAAATGTAATTTTAATTCATTCTTAGCCTTGATTCATTCCATATTAAACTTGATAAAGCATATAAAAACAAATAGATTATCCCATCTCTAAATTCAATCATCTCACTAAAAATATGGTTATGAACTTTCAATAAAAAAATGATAGCATTACTAAGATATAGTATATTTTCACACACTTAGACTTGACAAATGGGTATATGTATGTAACCCAAGAATGGGCAATTACGAGTTGGGTAAATTTATTATAGATAAAATTATTTATTTTTTATTAGATACGAGATAATGGATCAATTACTCATGACTGTGGGTGATGGATGACCCACATGTACCAATATTTTTATTTTTTTTATACTTGAAGGTAAATTAATATGTATTTTTTTTTAATTTACATAATATTATTCAAATATTACTTACATAAAACTAATAAAAGATGATACAAATTTTAAATATTACATTGAACAAGTAGTTAAAGTACGTCAAGTATTTTAGTTTAAAAAGTACAACTTAATTGTTTAAACATCTATCGATTTTAAGTTATATTACATTTTGAAGTTTAAATTTAAATTTCATTATATGTTAAAAGTATTTTGAACTAAAAATTTCAATGTTACTTAAACATTGCTGTTAGCATAGAAAAATGTGTTATATTCTCCAAATTATTTGTGAGAATTAGAGAAAATTTTAATATATATATATATATCTCAATATTATTTCATATTAAGTTGGATAAGTTGGTGTGGAATGTATTCATAATTTACAAAGTTGAAAGTGATAATTATAATATTAAAGGGTATATTTATCTTACAAATTAATATAAATGGATTTGAAAAGTAAGTGGATATTTTGATCAATAAACTAACACACAAATTTAGAGTGGAGTGCGAATAATAAATTTTGGAGCGCAAATAACAATAACCCACCCAAAATACAAACAAACAACAATCACATTCCCCAATCCAAATTATTTTGCCAAAATATTTTGACAAGATGCTTCAATTTACAACCAAACATAGCCTATGTGTTTCCACACCTCTTTATAATGTTCTTCTATCTGAAAAATAATTCATCGTTGGGGGATTTGGGGTGAGATCCACATTTAACAAACTCGTAGGGGCTGTCTTGTAACTTGGACCATACACAAATAGACATTAGCTGTGTGGTGTACGATTTATCTCTACGCAATCCCAAAATCTAGAAAATTAAAAATTTAGGTATTTTTGTTTTAATTCAAAAATAGAAGATAATAGAAGGGAAAATGTACTCAACAGTGTTTTCAGTGCACACTTAGACTTATTACCGCCCCCACTTTGCCTTTTGTTGTCTTTGTGGGCAAGTAAGTGTTGAATTATTTGGCACCAAATTATTACGTGGTTGAACTAACCTTGTTGCAATGTTGTCTAGTCAATCTACAGAATATATGGTTGCCACTTCTGATAAGGAACAATATGATGAATTCCACCACTATTTGCCTTTTGAAAAGGTGTAAAGCTAATTTTTCCGTCTACAATTTTGAAAATCATTTTATTTTTTTGTTAAATAATATTTTTACGTGCCATTAATGATTAAAAAAAATAGTTTAAGAAAATTAAAAATCCCATTTTTACAGTCAATTTAAGAAAATTATATAGTGGATGCAAAAGATAGTTTCCATCGTGTGTAACAAGAAATAGTCAAGCCACTAAGCTTGTAATGTGAAAAATAATTCCGGTCTTCCACTAATTTAATGTTCCATCTTGTGTTCATATTATAATTGCATGTGTAATTCACAACAAATTTATGTTCAATAACGTGCATATCAAATTAGAATAGAAAATTTAAATTGTTTAGACAACATCGAAAAAAGTATAAAGTAGAAAATATAAAGAGATTAAACTAAATTGAATAACAACCTTACTTCATCCAGTACATCATGTTTGGACTTTCATATTTAATCGTGAATATGCCAGATACCTAAACAACCAATTGAAATATTGGTTCCATCAATGTAGCACCACAACAATTGAGTATGGTTCACCTAAACCGATACTAATCCCCACTCATGTCTAGGAGTGCAATCAAGTTGAGTCAAATCAAACTTGAAAGAAATTTTCGAGTTCAGCCCGATCAAAACTTGAGCTCATATTATCAAGTGGTTGTAAAGAACCACGAACTCAACATAAAATAATACTAATATAATGTATACTCATTAATAAAATAAATATTTAATTATATACCGACTTAAGAATTGGCTCGCAAGCCTCGAGTCTAAATACAAATGACTCGAAATAGAGATCAAGCTCGATTCAACTTGATTAAAGTTTAAAACAGCTCAAACTCGATTGGTGAGACTCACGAGCTAGCTCGACTTGTTTCTACTCCTATTTGTGCCAAAGAGCACAAAACTAGCAAATGTCTATTACAAATGCTTAGAGGGGATTGAAACATAAAATTCACCCAAGACATAAGACATGCCAAACCTCGTGGGAGTAAGTTTGGACCACTCAGCCGCCACCCGTGGCGGTTGTTGCTGCAATACAAAGCAGGAATCCTGATACAATGTACAAATGTTTACAAGTATCCTATGATAATTCTGTGTTCTGTGAAAACACATCCTTTCAACAACTCATTCTTATAAGCATCCCAATGACAAAAGAACATTGTACTCCATCTGCAAATTTCTGATGGAGAGTACATTTACATCTCTGTTCTAACTCTATGTTCAAAAAGCTACACACAAAAATGTGAACTCAAAGGCAGCATTATCCAAAATCAAATCCATGCCAAACTGCTAATCTTCATGTTTCCCTTTGTTCCAAAGAATACCAAAATTGTATGCGTCCATGCGTAGAAAAGGAAAAGAAATGGGAAAAGAAAATCTCATTCAACTACACAAACTAGCTAACTCCGTCACCGATTCATCAAATAAAGAGGTCTCTAATTCTCTACAAATGATATTCATACCTTCCTCCAACTCCAACCATTTTCCTAGAGCCTTCTCGGACAAGTCTTTGTTCTTTTCTTTTTCCTCGTTAATAAGCATCGTCCATAGCTCATCTTCAACCTCATCACGTCTCAAAGCAGCACAAAGCTGCCATCTTATAGAAGTTGCACTAACACGAAAATTTATGACTGGGCTAAAAATGCCCGTCAGCCCTGAATTTATACGGTCAAACAGAAGTTGCCTTTCCGACTTTTGCCAAGATATCTGTTTGCCATATTTTTTCTCTAATGCCTCAAACACCAAGGGACTTATCGGACAATCCAGGGAATGCCATGTCTTGAGATCCATAAATGGTTTCATACCACAATATCCGGCCTCATCTAAAACATCAACCAGGTAAGAGAAGTTCCTACTTTGGTAATCTCCAAGCCACCTTTTAACCTTTCTGCCATCATGAGAGAAATCACGGCATGGTTCCTCAGAATCCTCATCACCAGAGACAACCATCACAGATCCTTCAGAGTAAGTTTCTTCTGGATCAAAGTTTAAAGCTTCAAGTTGCAACTGCAGACCTATAAGTTACCAATGGCAAGAACATTAGTAAGACCAAAATTTTATAACATTGGCGGAAGTATAGGTTTCAGTTAAATCAGAAATCAGTACCTATGCTGTCAAAGCATTCAAAAGTAGAAGAATTTTGTACATAAAATGGTTCCAAAACTGAGTTAGGACTATGCTGGTTGGTTCTCTTCATGTTGTCCTGAAACTTTGGAGGACCCATTTTGTAACAGTTTGTATCAGCTGATTCTTCCTCAGAAAACTCACTTAGTGATGCCTGCATCGTAGAAAAGCATATGCTGTTGTAAAATGAGGAAAAGAACAGGAAAAAATAATGTACTACCAATGAAGTAATATATATTGTACTGAAGGCATAAGAAAAAATGTGTAGGTTGGCAATTGAGTGGGCTTTCTTATAGCTGCAACAAACTATGAAAAAATGCTGAACGCAACCCCTCATTGAGAGGGTATTTCAACCATTGCCATGTAAATGAACGAACTTCAAGCTTAAAAATGATAATCGGTAACACAAAGACTAATAAAAGAATCAGGCTTTTTTTTTCCCCAGTGATAATAAAGAAGAAAGCAAATTCTGAGCGTCTTGACACTTTAAGGTGGAAGCTGGATGCAAAATGTAGTATATTCTTTACATAAAGTTGTTGGGCGACTATAGAAAATGCCAATCACAATTCCGTCCCACAGCTTGTTCATCACCCCCAAAGTCCAAACATTACTCATGTTTCAATAAAATTCTGTGCTAGGGCAACCACTACTTTGCTCAATTTGAGGTTGCATTCACCTCCTGGGTCAACTTAGTTTACTTTCAATACTCCTAATCACAGCAAATAGTGGATGAATAAGTGGGGAAGAGGCCAATGAGGAGTTGCTGATCAGGCTAATTTTCACTTTAAAAATCTCCTAACAACCAATTATAAAAGGTTTCAGAGGCACATCAGAAAAATGTCACATATGAAGGTAGGTTCAGACCTCAGGGAAACTTCTTCAGTGGCAGGTAATGGTGGGAAAGAGGGCTGAGGGTAGTAGCATATAGGGACTAACTGGATTGGTGGGTAGAGCTAGGACGAGAAGTTTATGTATGATACGCATACTTCTGATTAAAGGGATTATGATGCATTTGAACTCTTATGCATGTTTCAATTAGAGCTTTTAGCCATATTTCCTTTTGTTTTAGATATAATTCTTTTCAGTCCATGATAATATTTATCACTAAAGCAGCTTTATGAAACAAATAAAAGAGAACAGACAGTAATCCAACTGCCAGAAATTGGTAAGAGATTATCCCATTGCAAATCATATTGGTCACAGTTCATCACTAAATCTGTCACCAGCTTTCACAACTGAAATTACAAATACAGTTGCAAGAAAATAAGGATATAAATACTATGTTGTGGAGTCAATAAATCAACGAACAATGGATAAGAGAGGGCTCATCAACTAAATTTGACAAGAAATATGCTAATGGCTGGGTTGCCATACATCTGTTACAAAACATAGTGATTGAAATGTGTAGGAGCATTTGACTAGAAGATTTACATTTTATGAACTTTGCAATAGACAGTTATTTACACTCAGCGGGAAAAAAAATTTCAGCAGTGAGGCATTCACCAATATTTAGCAAGGCAATAATTTGATAAAATCCAATTAGCATACAAACTACTGGTTTTTCAGACAGAACTTTAAATCTTGAGCCTTTTTTTTAAAGTGAATTTCAACTACCAAATTGCTTAGAAACCGAAGATCTGCACTAGAATAAAATTATAGAAAGCGGAACACTTTCAGGTAATTCAAATCTGAGAGAGACAGAGGGGGAGAGGGAGAAAACAAACCTCTCCGCTGAGAACTTCCTGAACATGAGAAGAATGCCCACCATCCCCCAACAAGAAATCAGGATTTGATTCTGACTGGGAGTCACCATTAATTCTAAAACAAACCCCAATATTAGATGCTTCTGCTCTAGCATATGTATCATCAGTCATATATTGAGCAGCGAGAATACTGCTTGATGACTTTGAAACTCTCTGACTGAGATCAATTTCTCTACACCTGTCATCCGCAGAACATTTATCCATTTCATCCTGAATACCTTCAACCAATGGGGGGTTATTATATTCTGAAATAAAGCAAGAAAAGTCAGGAGAGGCCTGAAATTTCTCAAAATTTTTCCCATCTTTATGTTCTAACATGTCTTTCTGGGAAATTGTTTGCTCCTTTGACTTGTTATTGCTCGCAGTAGATTCATCTCGCTTCAAATTTGAGCAGCTTGAAAGGGTCTCTTTTGTCCCATCAAATTCAGAAACTGGTGAGCTTCTTAGGTAATCATTCTCCGAAAAATCTATGCTGCTAAAAACTGAAGGACTGCTAGAACCTGAGCTTCTAGAGTGCAGACTGGATAGACTGCATAAATCTTTTTTACCAAGTCTCATATTCAAATTTCTTGGCATTGATTTTTTATCGGCCATAGCAAGCATTTCATAAAGAGTTTGGCTCCTCCCAGGAACTCCAATTTCCTGAACCTCTTTTTCTGTCTTCCACTTTTCAAAATTTTGACTTTTAGGTTCATTGGCCGACGATGGATCATGGCTGTAATTTTTACAATCATTTACACCAGGACAAGAATGTGCCAGTGCCTTAACTTCTTTAACTTCGTAATTGTCACCCATATACACAGGTCTTGATACCTCTTCAAATTTGCTTCTGAGTCTTTCTTGTCGAGACATTCTGTTCATAGTTCGAGTGCAGGCAAGACAACTATGTTTGGGAGACACAATACCATTGGCTGCTAGCTCTTTGTATTTTAACTCCTGGTGGTGTTTCCCACTTTCAGGCCTTAACGGTTCCCCGTGTTCTCTATATCCTGATCCGAGACACAGATCCAACTTTACATCTTCAAGATCATATGTTACCTTCTCTGACTTTGGTTTGAATGCACCAATGCTACTTGAGAAAAGGCAAGGCTTATCTATTCTATCCAGCTGAAATTTTAATGATGTGTTCGTGAAATCAATACCAAGCTCACCAAGGTGATCTGCACGCGAATCATTCTCAAGTTTCTGGAGAGATCTCAGGACATTTCCCCGAGCACAATGCTCATCTCTTTTGATGAATAACCTTCTGTCTTGATAGATGGCTCCAGATAATGACTTTGAGACTGAAGCACCTGACGGTTTTAGGCTTCTTATGCCCATGTTTACCTTACTAGTACCTGAATTGACACATTTGTCAAGAGCATTATCATCCTTGCCCTTGGACATCTGTACTCCAGACACACCCTTCACCCCATTATTTGAGCTACATGGGCGTCCAATAGAAACCAAACTCCCTGGTCGTAGACCTACAGAAGCAGCCTTACGGATATACCTGTCAGATAACACTCTTTGTTTTCCACTGCTGGGCTGCTGAGGCCGCAACTCATCAAATCCCATTAGCGTCGCAATCACACTGTCCTTGTTGTTTGGTTGCCATCTCTTTTGGCAATCCTTCATCTAGATCAATAAATTCTGCTAACACTAATTACTGCAAAAATGCAATCAAGAATCAGATATCCTATCCAAGAAACAACACATACACATAAACATACACATTATTACAATTCCAAAGAAGTATATACAATCCTCCACCTCACAGAATAGATTAAAGAAAAGACCATCAATGTCCTGTACAAGAAACAAGAACAGCAACAAGATCCTTCTCTTGCAAGTCCAACTGCACTATCAACTTCCATTTCCAAACAATCCAACAATTCCCTACCCCCCATCCCACCCATCCCCCTAACTATACCCAAACAAAATCACAGCAATCAAATTACTGCAAAAATGCAATCAAGAATCAGATATCCTATCCAAGAAACAACACATACACATAAACATACACATTATTACAATTCCAAAGAAGTATATACAATCCTCCACCTCACAGAATAGATTAAAGAAAAGACCATAAATGTCCTGTACAAGAAACAAGAACAGCAACAAGATCCTTCTCTTGCAAGTCCAACTGCACTATCAACTTCCATTTCCAGACAATCCAACAATTCCCTACCCCCCATCCCACCCATCCCCCTAACTATACCCAAACAAAATCACAGCAATCAAATTTTCCAATAAGCTCACTTTCAGACTGTACAGTGTTTGGAAGAATATCCATACCTAAAACTCTGAAGGGCCAAGCAAGAATAGACCCGCCAAGGAAACCACCAACTGCCGCTGTCCCGCCAAAATATCAGCAAGCAATTCAGCCCTCCAAAATCAATAAAGCAAAATCAGTCTTTTTAGAATCTTGGAGGTGAAGTAGAGAAATCCCACCAAAGAATTTCTGCAAAAATCTGACCCAAATCCGCTGCTACTCCAGCGGCGCTCAAAATCCGCCGCTGCCCTGATCTTTGGCTCCTTTCTTATTCAGTTGTTTCTTCAACGCTATCAATTTCTTGATCCTGTTGTAAATTATCACTGGTTGGCGCCGACATTCATGTGGTCAGCGCGTTCTTTTCGCCAATATTTCGGAACGTATAATTGGCACGGTCACATTTCAAAATCGTGGTACATGTGTTATTTTCACATTTATTGGGGGAAAAATTGAGAAAATGCTATTTATGTAAAATATTTGTCATAAATATTTGCCATTAATATAAGAATATGAAGAAATGTATAGTGCATTTACATAAAAGATTTTCAAATCTAAAGGCACTATTTTTAGTTAGTTACTTCTATATTTTCAAATTAAGAAAATGAGTTGTTATAAATAATAAAATTTGAGAATTATTTATCGTATTAAATGTAAGATTTTGAAGATTTTTTTGTCAAAATAATTCATAAAAGATAAAATCAAAAATATCTAGTCTTATTCAATTATACTATTAAAATTTTTTGGCTAAATTTAATGATATGGTATTTAGTAACACTGATTTGAAAGTATTACAAGCTCCTAAAAAATTTGAATGGATGTGAACGATGTATTTTTTTGAAGTTAATATTAAGTAAATTATTATTTTTTTTAATATGAATTTAATTATCAACCGTTCAATTTATAGAAATGTGGGTGAATAATAAGAATGATTCTATGATAAATAATATCATATTTATTTTGTGATTAATTTATAATTTTAGATATTATTTAATTTGTATACGTGTGCATATTTAGAATTTATTTAAGTTTAAACTTGAACAGCGTTACTCGATCGATTTATGAGCGGTATTTTTTTAATTGCTTGATAATTATACTTATATTTAATTTATAGCATATAAATTTGATCACACAGCTAACAAGATTTAAACTAATTAAAAGAAGATATTTGTATTTTAATTAGGCAAAAAATTGATAACTAATTCCTTTTATAAAGCACAATTAGTTGGATTTCTTACCTTGTCTATTTCCACACTTTTCTAGGGTTTGGAATTTAGCTTTAAAGGTAAAATATTTCATCTAACGTTGGAGACTGAAGAAACATGTGGGGCTCAATGAATCTTTTTCTCAAAAAATAATTTTTCTTGTGGTATATAAAGCTACTCAAACTTAAGGGAATGTGTGATTATGTTTTTTGTGTGATTTTATTATGTGTTTTGAAAAAATGAATTATTAAAAAATATGAAAGTTGTTTATATATATATATATATATATATATTAAGGGAGATATTTTTTACTGTAACAGTTAAATCAATATTTTTTGTTGGGTTTTTAGGGTGAAAATGAAATTAAGTGATTTTTTTAATGTTAAAATAATAATAAAAAAATATATAATGTATATATTGAAAAATGTGTGTTTTGAAGAAAAAATGAGTATATGTTTGATTATGTGTTGTTATGGGGAAGCATAACCAAACAATCCTTAATAATTTTCAAGCTAGCAACAATTTAACCAGTAGACATACACTTGTATCATATGCCTATAATATTTTTAATTGAAAAGAAAATTCATCCAGCCTTTTCATTTACATTTGAAATTTGTCCAAATAATTTAAAGAAAGTGTTAAAAAACTTTTTAAAATATATTTTATATTTAAAAAACCCATCAAAATATTTTCCATCCAAAAAATACCTATTCCATCAACTTTCAGTACAGAATCCAAAACCTAATTTTTTTTTTCTGAATAAATTACCCTAGACTCATTAATTAAGAAATTTAATAAATTAAGTTTTTTAATAGAAGATTTTCCTTTGATTATTTCAGTTGATATATCAACAACAATCGTAACTTGAGAATTATGTTTTTTTGGAGAAATATATTCTTTAAAGCAGTGTTCAAAAAATCAGATCATTCATTGAATCGGATAACTTATCGGTTCAGGTTCACAGTTCACTGGTCAACCGTTGGTTGGATTGTAATTGAACCGTAACGTTATAATTATGAAATATATATTACTTAAAAAATATTAAAATACCAAAATATAAAACATAAAGAGCTTAAATGATATTATATAGCGTCACAATCCAAAATTCACAATTCATATTATAAATGATCACAACAATTTAAATATCTCAAATCTAAAGTTTAAAGTTGAGAGTGTGTGAATTGATTCTAAAGTTTAAACTCTAAACCAAAGTTTTTTTTGACTTTTAGATAGCTTGTGAGGTGTATTTTAGCCTTCAAACTTGATACTTAGACAAAAAAAATAATTTCATTAAAAATTAAATGAAAAAACTACTCCAGTTCAATTGAACAGCGGTTCACCGGTCCAACCGACCGATTTGAACAATTTTAACAAAATATGATATTTTTTTTAATTTTTTAATTTTTGAGAAAATTGGATCGGATTGCCAGCCGGCCGATCCGGATTGGTTTTTTAAAAGCATGTAGAGATAATTTTAATTTTTAATTAAATAAATTAAACAAAAATGACTAGGAACATTTAAAATTTAAAAATATATTTTTATAAAAAAATTTACTATAAATAAGCAAATACATTTAAGAAAATTAAATTTTAAAAATAAATATAATAAATGAAGTTTCTTAATGGAAGAAATTTGAGGGTAATTTCATACAGAGTTAGATTTAGATTTAATGGTTGAACTTTTTGTAATAAAAAGTTTGTGATTTGTTTTTTTTATTAAAAAATAATTTTTATGAATTTTTAATTAAATATAAAATTAATTTTAAGAAAATTTTTAGTAATTTTCCCAATAATTAACTTATTCTACATAAAAATATACCATACAAATGGCATTTTTTTAGCATTCAAGATGAGTGGATATACCGTACAAAATACCGGTAAAATTAAGATAAAAAACTTGTATGTTCAAAGTGAATGGATAATTACACTGTCCTTTCCTAATACTATGAATAATTACACTTATCTCCCCCTCTTAATATTAAAATTATAAATACCCCTTGACCATTGAAATTTGATCAAAGTTGATGGAATCTATTAAATGTTAACAAACTTACCCTTCATAGAATCTACTAAATTAAAGATAAAATCATCTAAAACAAATATTTTTAAGAGGACAAAAATATACAAAAATATCCTTCTATTTATACTATGCAATTTCTTAATCAAACATTAATCTTTACTCTATTTCTCTCTGTCTGGTAAAGCTCTTTTGATTTGAAAAGCTCCATTTTATTTTTTCCTTCTCAAATCATTCTCTATCCGTCTCTCTATCATATCTCTCTCGATTGTGCTCTCTCAGTCATTTTTCTCTCCCAATTACTTCTATATATCTGAGGGTAATTTGAAAAGTTTTTCAAAATTTAATGATAAGCTCATTAAATGTTGATAGATTGACGAATAAGGTGGTTGACTATAAGATGAAGATAAATAATAGAGGAAGTATATTAATTAAAATTAAATAAGGAGGTTTATGTAATTACACATAGTTATAGGGGAGGATACTTTAATCATCCTCAAATTACCCCCTAATCCTCACAATAAGAAAAGATCTTCTCTTCGATTTTGAATTTGCATAAAAGCACCGTATTTTAGCCATTTTTCCACAAAATTGGATGACAACCATAGCCATTTTAAAATTATATTATTATAGTATTGTTGCTAATTATATTAATAAGTAATAGCTCAATTTTTTACATACCGTCGATAAATAAGAGTGTAATTTTAGCAATAAATTTACTGAATTATAAGATGCAACATTTATGGATTAATATAGTTCCATACATGGCAAACAATTTATATGTTAAAAGTTAAAAGATGTGGGCATTTCACAAATTACACTTTTCTATTATATTTTGACCATATTACTTGTATTTGATTTACAATTTCATATCGAATGAGAAAAGACATTCTCGAAAATTGAAAATCAAAAGTGCAATTAATACTTTAAAATTTGGTGTAACATGATATAATTACTACTTTGAGTATTTAAATGTCTTTTTATATATAGTACATATAAGTGCATCTTAAATAATAACTATCACTTATCATCCACTCGCTTTATATCCAATTATTACCATTTTAGTATAATTTTTTTCTTCTTATTTGTGTAAAAATTAAATAAATATACAATATATTTACTTATTTTATACCGTAAAAATTTTAACACGTACATAAATTGTGTCGAAATTGCTTGTTGTTATATAAAAATACACATTCCTAATCCTAATATACCTTGGTGGTCTTCAATATTTTGAAATTTTGCAGTGCCTACTAACATATCCTGGCTGGCAAATTCCAGTTCATGCAAGACTTTGATACAATCTAGGATTTTATCCTTTACTAACTGCATCATATATCTGACCATCCTCTCTTTCCCTCTCTCAATAAATGCACATTTGGTATTTGGAATACACACACACACACACACATCATATATTTTTGATTCGTCCGATTATCGATAGTCTTCTCTCTAATGGCGAATTTTGATGCAGCGAAGGTTATGGGTGTTGAGTATGTGAGGCAAGTCCGGGCAAAGCTTCTTGAAGATGACCCACAAACCTACGTCAAATTCCGGGATGTCCTCAAACAGTTCCGTCTTAGAAATATTGATTCTTCAACCGCTGTAGCCACTATCCAGAAACTCTTGCGCAACCACCCTGATTTGCTTCTTGCTTTCACACCTTTCCTGTCGAATAACTACGCCGCCGCTGCCGCCGATGGAGCTGATTTCAGGGCCTGTGTTGATTTCTTGAGCCGGGTCCGGACGAGTTTCCCGGGAAATGGCGGCGTTTATAACATGTTATTGGATTGCATGAGAGCTTATTCTAAGGGAGAGTTAACTGTTTCCGGGGTTTGTGATGAGGTTGTCGGGTTTTTTGGGAAGCATCCAGATATGGCGGCAGCATTCGAATGTATGTTGCCGGAGTATTCTCGTTTCCAAGAAAGATCAAGAAAGAGGAAAACTCCAAATCCCAGAAACAATGATAATCATCATCATCACCAAATTCCCGCCAAAGCACCGCGGCGGCGGCGGAGAAACTCCTGTCCTTTTCAGGCAGCCGCCGCGGAATCGCGGCCGAGAAAGCCGGAAAGAATTATAAGCAATGATGACGCAAAAGATTTTGAGATGGAGGATTCATTGTCTTATGTGGAAGTGCAGATTGGCAACCTGAACTCCACCTACAATACCGCCGCGGAGATCGCTTGCGGCATTTACGACGGCGGTTTATCTCCGGCGAATGCCTGTAGCAAATTCACGTCGCTTAATTTGGCCTGCATCAGAAAGTTATACAAAGAGTTTCCAGTTAATGAGAATAATCCAGACGCGGCAGCGACGGTGGCGGCGTTGCCTGAGCTGATGAAACGATTGATGAAGGAGACAGATGCATTGGTGAAGTCCAGGGCTGAGCTCAAGGAGAAGTGGATTAAGATCAGACAATCTCGTTCACTTCACTAGATTTGTCGGCATCTTTCTTTTAGCATGGAGTTAATTTTTACGTCAAAGTTGAAAGTACACTTGTAACTTAAAAGTCGAACTTGTAAATAAAGACACGTTAGATCGCATGATGGTAAAAGTATTTCGATCAATTTGAAAATACATTTGAAATAGGCTTAGATTGCTTGAAAGTAAAGGTATCTAGGTCGAGTTTGAAGGTACAATTGTAAACTAAAATTTTAACCTAAAAGTAAAGACAAATTACGTCACATGATGGTAGAAGTATCTTAATTCTTTTTCTTTTTGTGTGTGTAATTAATTAGTTATTTTCATTGTTTATTGAAATGGAATTGATTTTCTTACCATGAATTTTTAATAAGCTTTTCTAAAGTTATAGCTTTTTGGAGTTTGGTTTTCTTTTCCCTTCACTTTTTGATGTAAGACTATGAGATTGTTGTTCGTGTTTTGAATTGTGATTATATTGAGTTTGTGGTGTTGTATGCATAGCCATTCTTGTTTAACTTCCAAGGTTTTTTCCATTCATGGGTTGGCAAAACAATCTGGTAGTAGTAACTGTAGTTGTTTTATGTATTTAACCATAGTTTTTCTATGGTGGATAACATTTTGGATCCTCTATTTCATTTCGTGTTTCATATCCTATTCTAAATTGATGTATATATACCAAGTGTATTTGAATCTTGATCAATTATTTTTATAAGGAAATATTTAATACACTTGCCATATATACATGAAATGAAATAGGAGATGAAACATAAATTGCAATAGAGGATCTAAATTGGGTGGACAGTGGGGAAGATTCATGAGAGAATGTATTATTGATTTTAATTAAGTTATATTTAACGATTAGTCAATAATTCGAAATATTTTCTTTGTGTTTTCTTAATAAATTAACGTTTATATATAGATGTAGAAAGATTTATTTGGAAAGTAAAAGCCCTTTTAAGTCTTGATATCTCTACATTTATAGAATTTCTTGATATGAAATATGAAAATATAGAGCTAAGGGCTTATCTTTGAAGAGGAAATGGATTCTATTTGATTTCCTTGTCAATTTTGTTTCCCAAATGTTATATCCTAATATTGATATAGTTGTAATATATCTTTTATTTTGCTATTGTGTATAAAACCCTATGGCTATAAGAGAGAATTTTGTTTTATCAATTCCTTGTCATTAAGATTTCTTGGAATTTTTACTGAGTAAAAATTTGATTTATAAAATGATCATTGCATTAAACAGGGGTGGACAATTTTCATGGCCCACTCTCTTTTCAGCCAATAACTATAATTACATGAATTTGTTGCTTATGATCCATCAAAGAGATACTCATGAAGCTTATAGAATCATACTTGCACAATAAAGGAGGTTGTCCAATGTTGTGGAAAATCAGAAAGATATTGATAGCAGGTGGATGGATTGAAGACATTTCATTCTATAGCACTACTTGTTTGAACTATTCTGAACTTCCCTTCTTTCTTGAATTTGTTATTTCAGTTATTTGTTAGTTAAAAGCATTTCTTTAAAGTAGTTAAATCCATTTACAATTCTTGGCAATTTACCATGGAAAAGAATAATAAGACAATTTATATGATGATGGTTTTCTAGAACCTTCATCACTAAAGATTTTCATTTGCAGTTTCATGATAGAAACTTATGGTTTTAGTATATTGTCTAGCAAGAGTTCCATGAACACAGAATATAGCATATTACACAGTATATGTGCCCAGATGGAGAAGTGAAATTATAAAAATGACTTCTGATGCATTCATCACAAATTCTGATAACATCTTTTAGATTACAAAAGAACTTCACTAAGCTGAAATAGACATCTGTAGAGAAATCGCACAAGATGGACCTTTTATGACCAGCAATCTTACAACACAGGCTGGCTGCAAGGCTAAGAGGCGAAAGATAATGAGCCCACCACACCATCCGCACAAAACAAAAGAACAATCAAAAGGTACAAATCAACATATCCACAGAATTCCCCATGCTCAGTTTTGGCTGCACATATTAGTATCTAACCTGGTAATGATGATGGATCGTTAGCCTTGATTTGTTTATTCCTTGTTTTCAGCATTTTAATGTTTCTACAAGTTTGTATGGTGGGCGCTCAACTCCCTATAGCTGCTCTTGAATTAGTGCTGGTAGCTATAGCAACAGAAGAAGGAAATATAGATATAAGCACAGCTTCAGTGCTCACAGCTTTAGAAACAGCCACATCTTCCAACCTCTTCCAGATTGATTCTCGTCTCTCCAGCATTTCCTTTTCCCTGATCTCATCTTCTTGGAATTTTTCTAAGCACTCGGCAAACAGAGATTGATCAGCATCTGAGAATATCTTTCGTACATTCATTGTTAGACTGTGGACAGCCTGGTTCCAGTGACCACGGGTGTTCCTCTCCAATGACGGAAGTATTATAGGGAGTATCACCTTTTGGTTCAGAGTTATCAGATTTCTTATGTGGTCATTATTCCACAGGAAGAGAGCACGCTCAGCTACCTGTCAACGCCAATAGGACAAAAAGAAATGCATTACATATGCATCAATAATGTGAAATACTCCAGCGAAAGATGTCAACCAGTCCCCTTCTTTCTGTAGTGTGTGCACCTATATGTGTGCTGTTTTGAAAGCGAGAAAAGAACAAACATGAGAAACTCTGGTCTAACATGAATGTTCTTCGCATTTATAATCTACAAAAGTCATTTGACCCTAACTACAGCAAACCATCAGTGTTGTCAAAAGGTATATATACATGCTAAAAGAAGAAGACAAGCTTAATTGGCTTAAGGATGACCATGATAGACATGTATAGTTATATGTCGAAATAGAAGCACAGTGATCAATCCATCGCAAAGATAGACTTCATACCAGATAAATATATTTGAGCATGAAGAGGCTAAATTCACACCTTAGTCAAGCTTAACACACGGAAACCTGACTAATCTTATCAAGCTTGATACAGATTATTCTCATCCTTTACTATTGACAATCACTCATCTCGTTGCTGTTTGAGTTAAATTAAAGCATGTCATCAACGTTTTGACATTCATCTTAATTTGTAGACAGCAAGTTGTCTTCTACATTTCATTCATATAAGTGAGTAGAAAGTAAAGCAAGAAAAAGAGGCCCATGTTTTCAAATCTCCGATGAAAAATAGCACTGGCAGTCATACTGTATCGGCAAATATTTTCGTAGCAGACATTTGACATTAAACCATTGAAAATTTCTTCAAAATATTATAGATATCAAGTGGATTCAGCTCCTCCAGAGTGGACATTAACCCCAGGAAGATGGTAACACGTGGAAAAAGAGAAATCACTAAACAAGGTAACAGATCTAATGGACAGGCTCCTGCCCATGCATTGTGCCTAATATTATTCCGATAACTGTAGTGTCAATGGCTTAATAGATAAAAGCTTTGAGATGAGAGTGATACACAGACAACATAAGGTTGAAATGGTAGTATCAAAGAGCCAATTTGGAAAATGCCTGGGAAAATGAGTAAGCTCCAAATCACAGAAATCTTAAAGCAAGCTAAATAAAAAGTGTACAAACATTGTATCCAAAAATAAAGTGGTCAATATTGTACAAATATTGATCCATCACGAGGAGGCTTAAAAAGGGAAACTTGAGGCTTTTATTTGTTTCTAACAATGGCAAGAAAACTCCTATATAGATCAAGGAAAGGTAAAACCAAAGAAAAATAACAGAAACAAGTAAAGCACATTTGAAATGCCATTTTGAGATTGATAACACTGAATTTTGAATGCAGTACCTGAAAATGCAAGCTGTTGACACAGCGACCAATCTGACGGAACAAGGGGACCATGCAACGTTGAAATTCTGCAGCCTGTGTTGCTTCTAGGACTTCTTCCAATTCACTGAGAAACATAACCTCCTTGGAACTGCTAGTTAGAGGCCAATACTTCAAAAGACCGCGGATTACTGTGTCAGCTAGCTTGAAGTCTTTCTCCACAAATTGAGTTGTACAATAAGATAGCTGCTGATGGTATGCAGACAGGCACCTTGGTTTGTGAAGAGGAATCAATGCACGCACAAGAAAGAGCTTATGCTCCTCCTTTAAAGGTAAAGCAAACCCATTAATTATACTTCCCAATATCTCCAGCAATTCTGCAATCCCATTATGCTTCTCCGTCTCAAAAATAAAATGATAGAATATATTATTGATTGCTTTCCTAATAAATGGCCTATGCACCATAAACTTCCCATATATGCGATGTAAAATTGTCTTCAAGTACTCCCTCTCTCTTTGATCCTCCGAATCAAAAAGTTCTAGCAATCTCAGCACAAAAGAATGGTCAATGTATCTTTTTGCAAGTTTAGCATCTGTCTCTGATGAAGACACAAATCTCA
The DNA here is from genome assembly GCA_018894105.1 of Jacaranda mimosifolia. Classification (NCBI taxonomy): domain Eukaryota; kingdom Viridiplantae; phylum Streptophyta; class Magnoliopsida; order Lamiales; family Bignoniaceae; genus Jacaranda; species Jacaranda mimosifolia. The sequence goes on along the minus strand of CM032118.1, from coordinate 1,661,066 downwards.
ACAAGAACTCGTACACAATCTGAAGATGTGGCCAAGAGGGTTCCAAAGTTTGCTCATCATCCTCAGGGTCATAAACCTCACCCAACAGTTTAACGTCATGATTCGATGAAGGTAATGTCCTAAACAGATTAGCCGAGAGCATTTTTGTCATTTCGTGCATGACGACTTCACTGAACTTCGAATTTACTGAAGATAAGTAGTCAACCAACTCCAGCAGCATCCTTCTCTTAGCTTCTTTCTCATTCAAATTTGTAGAGGGGTCAGCGAAATCAAACACTACACAACACATGTTCAACTTCCGGATAAAAAGATTCTGCCTTTCTGAGTTTGGGACATCCCTTAAGCTCGGCAATGCATCGCAAGCAGCCACATAATTCACCAATGCCGGGCCTGCGTGAGGTCCCGATATTTTCCCTTGGCTCGACATTGCCAAACCATATGTCCCGTTGCTAGTGGGCCGAGAAGTACCCAGAATACCCAAAGTTGAATTAGGATCGACAGAGGCATAAGCTGGGACGTCTTTATTGTTTGAATCATACTGTGACAACTTAGACGATGGCTTCCGTGGAAGCTTACCAAGTATTTGTTTAATCATATCTACACAAACCCGGAACCAAAACTAAACTACACAAATATTTGATCCACAAAACCAAGACTCAAAATCTAATGCATTCTACAAGCATTTGGGCCAAGGAGGCTCGGGAAGGTAATCGCAGGGAACGAAAACATGGTTCAAATCAGTAAAGTTCAAACCTTTGCATTGATTATAGTAATTTAATCATAAAATTTCGTACCAAATCAGAAACATAAGCCGAGCAGCTGAGATATGAATGCAGCCCAGAATTACTGTTCGATGGCTTTCTCTTACAATGGCTGGAATGGCGAGAGTTGTGAGGGAGAAATTACATGGAGAACCACAACGAGAAAGGAAGTGGGGAAATTTTTGGGGTTTTCAAAAAAATTGAAAACCCTAATTTTTGGGAGAGGGGAAGAGAGGGGAAAATTGGAAGGGTTAGGATTAAAAGTGACTCAAAAAAATGGTTTATGTATATCTTTTTACTTTTTATAAAAAAAATTACAAATTAATATTTAGAACTTCAAAACACATATCTATATTGTATATTTTATTTTCACAATATTTTTCTTTTAACTACAAATGAATTTACTAAAAATTTCTCATTAATTTGATTTAGTGAATTCCTTAAAAAATTGGCATATGTCACTATTATCATTTTTCTCTCATTTTGTTAACAATCTTTTGACTAGTTTTAACCGCAAATGTTTTTTATTTATCATAAGTTTAATAACAATATTTTAATAAATATTTTCAAAAGAATACTCATATGCATAAAATGTGTAGAAATCATCAATTTTGTATAAAGGTTACTAATTTCTTTAGAATATTTATCCATAAATCAGTTATTAATGCAGAATACACGAGGCAATGCAACTAATTTTATTACAAGAAAAAAACCCAAAATTTGGAACCAAAACTGATAATTTTAATGTTTTAAGTGAAACCAATCTAGTAGGTTATCAAATATAATTATAAGATTTTGTAAGTGTTTGATAAATTTTTCTTTCAAAATAAAGATCTTATAAATTTCTAATATAAATGTCAGAATTTTATAAATTTTGTTTTAAAAAAAAATAAATTCTTGATAATTTTTTAAAATATTAACAAACTTTTATAATTTGAACTATATTAATTATAAAATTATCAATACTAACATCTTATAAATTTTAAAATCTTATTTTATTTAAATACTTTAAAGACTTATTTGTTAAGATAAAATCTAACATCTTATAATATATTTTATATAAGCTCAAACTCAATCAAACACACCCTCTTAATTTGGCAACTCAATACTTATCTTCTAGGCAAGTTATGTGTGCACAAGAAGGATCCTCACGTACATGCAATTCTTTCTATCTAGGGACTTTGCTGGGAAGTTTGCAAGAGATTGAAACAAAATAAATAAGAGAAGACGCTAAGTGCCGGATTATTTGTGTTTTAGAGTACTATTTTCTCATTTTATACTATTTTGAAAATAGAAAACGCAATTGTTTGTACCATTTTCAATAAAAATACTATTTTTTTTTTTTCATACCTATAAAAAACATAATACCTACTAATTTACAAATAATTAAAATTTGCTAACTAATTAAATATTAATTTTTTTCTATCATTCCAAAACAATGAAACCCATATAAAATTTAATACTAATTTTTCATCACATCATCATCCACTAACTAATTAAATAATTATTTTTTTATCTTTTCAAAATAATATAACCCACAATTAATTAAACAATAATAATTAATACTATTACATTAAAATATTTGACACTATTATATTAAAATATCATTTTCAATCTACTTTTTTTCAAAATCTTTACAATAAAGATCACATAAGCAAAAGAAAGAGTCAAGTCACCAGTGGATGGTCAGTGCTGATGTTCTATTGCAATTGATATTTTATTTTTCTAAAATATTTTTTAAAGTAAACACTTGAATATGGATCATATATATTTTACATGTACCGTTTTATCCTCAGGAACAGAAGGGAAAACACAAAGAAACTAAAAACATTACAAAACATAACAATTAGCATCTCGAAGCATTAAAACATGTTTCAAGAACTTTTCACAGATAGGGTTAAAGGGCTTGACAAATTCTGCATCCTAAGAAACACAATTTGCATGATTTTTGGGAGTGGAGTCGCATTGATTTAATTCTGCTTGTGCAGAAGAGAAAGATGAATACTAATCTCTTAGTCAGTGCAGACATGCATTAATGGATAACAAAGTTGTGATAGATAAGGAAAAGCCTCTGGCTTTTTTTCAAGCTCAGTATCTCTCTGCACTGTACAATTCGACAATACAACAATCATACTACTTGAGCTACTATGCAAGGAAAAGGGTACAAACTCACGACGCATCACGACCAATTGGTCATCTTTTTCTGCGCTTTGGCTCCACCTGACAATGAAATCAAACACAAATACGACCAGGTTAAACTTCAGGAAAAAGGACATACATAAGTGGTTATATCATTTCAAAAGCATCATATAACAATTTTAGGAGAAAGTGGAATCATAATCCATAAGGAAAAAGACGGAGTAATTTCGACAATTATACAATGCAAAAAGCTGCTAATCCTTGCATCCTGACTATTTGGAGTGATACTTTCCCAGCAAATGACAAAATGATCACATTCAGTCCATGGCAACTAAAGGTTACGCGAATGGTAATGCTATTTTCATTCAATAATCAATCTCGAAACATAAAAACCACATCTTTCCAAATATATTATGTCCTGGTAGACAGCTTAAAGAAAAAACAGCCGCTTGGAACATCAAAAGAACCCCAAGACAAAAGAAATCAGGCATACGAGTTTTGACCTCAATACATTTTCTGAATTGCATGAACAAATGGAATTAATTTCCATGCTTATGCTGTTATAGGATATGGTAAGCAGCCTCCTCAGGCAGGATGAGTTTAATAAGAACCATGGTCAGTAAGAATTCTTTGAGTACTACCCAAGAACATTTGAACTTGTAAGTTCTCATCTACCACCATGTCTAATATGAAAGCGTGGACATCAGCAAAATACATGAATATAATTGTTTTACATATCATTGTTTAGAAAAAGTTTATAGTCCAATCTTGAGCATAAATCTGAGAGCGCAAAATTTTTTTTGTCCGACATAAAATATGCGATAATGGTCCTGATTTTTTGTGAGAAAATATCATCAATGGATGCCTTGATTTACCACAAAAGCAATCCTTCTTTTAAATTCAAAGAACTGTATGCGTGATTTCAATGATGACCCACAAACAAGCAAGCTCTTCTGAGCTTGATCTGCAGTTTACTTCACTATAGATATCATTGAGAAGTAACAATAGTTTTAGTATTGAGGAGGGCATATGTTCAAACTAATTTCTCATTGAAGCCAGGTTCAAACATAAGCACACGGATGGTGCAAGAGAAGGCCATCAAATCTTTTTTATGTCAATGCATAAACCCAGGTAATCATATAAATTTTTCATATCATAATACAATACTCAAATGTAACAAGGTCTCAGATCCTAGATATCCTACTTCATTATTAGAGTACATAAAAATTGAGAACATAAAAATGGACAAACATCGGATACCTTGGCCTCAGCAGCAGGTGATACAGGGAATGAGTTCAAAGACCTCTTGGTGTCATCATCGGATGAACAATCAGAACACAGGAAACGATCCAATTTCTTCGCTTCTTCAATGGTCATACCCATACAAGAAGGATGAAACCTTCAACCAAAGGATCCATTAAATACAAGCTCTCAACATAGATTTTCAGAAACAAACTAAATACCACATTACATCAAGATAAATATAGCTAATAATCATTGCATTGAGAAACCACAAGAATTGCGTGAGAGAAGCTTAGTCTTCAGTCAACAACAAATGCACGTTTATTTCACCTATATAAAGAGTAACTGGATTCTCTTTGTGATTGCATATCCAATGCCTGGAAGGCAAAAACTACCCACTTAACCTTACATACTCGAGAAAGCAAAATATAAGTAGCTAATGACAAATCAATGCACATTATTAACTATAATCATCTGTAAGCTACATGGATCCTTTTCTCAACTCCAACGTAAGCATACTACCTGCAAGTAACTTCAACAATAACAACTCTAGCAACCCAAGCACAACAAAGAATTAAAAAACTAATTAAAGATTTTCAATACAACATATTATCCCTACTTGACTCTAAATGAATGGATAGAAGTGTATCACATTCCAATTCCACAACATACATAGTCAAGTTCTTCAGTCGTATATAGAACAGAAGCATCATACCAGTCCTTGCATCCTTCACATTGCACCATGAGATCATCAGGGTTGTAAGGCATCTCACACTTGCAATACCTTCAAAATCACAAAACCAAAATGAGGATCTAACATAAGATAAACACAAGTTGCTTTCTTTGTATTTTCAATATCCATCAACTGAATCTTCAAAATTTTAAAAGTGAGGACTCACACAGCAACACGGTCAGGAGTGAACCCTCCAGTTGCAGCCTTGTACTCAAACCTACAGAAGTAATCCTCTGCACCCACATTCTCAAGCTTGGTGTAGTTCTTGAAGTTGTGCACAATGCACTTGCCTTCAATAGTGTGGGCACTCTGCACGTCATAGTGGTCTGACAAGAAGAGCTCCTTGGCACCATGGAACTGCCTGCGCCCCCCAATGGATTCCTCAGGGCGGTAGTACCACCGCACCCGCACTTTCACATTGTTCCGATGGTCGGCCTCGATTTTCTCCACTTTTGCCACATATGGGGGCTTGTCTGAATCGGATGGTCTCATCAACACACAATCCCCCACTACAAAAACACCATATATCTTAGTCCAGAAAACTCCAAAAGTTTATCTCAACAGAACTATACTAGATATACATATCATGGATGTTAGCATGAAATTGGCATGCGCAAGTGTAATGTAGAATCACATAAGAACCACCAAACTAATAAAAAATCCAGATCATTATATGAATATGCACGCACAGGCATGTGGCACCGGACATAAATATGTATATGTATGGAGAGCAAATAGATTGTTGGAGCACGCTCTTTAAAATAATACTTCCACCAAAACCCATCTTTTTGCAGACATTACGGGTGGAAATGATTTAATTGTGCTTTAGAAATGGACAACAGACTATCAGAAAGTCCAACAGTCAAATTCTACCAGAAATAGTAGTGTAGTGTGGCAAGCACGCGTGTGATATAAACAAATGAGCTCAGGCGGAGCCAAAGTGATTCCACCTGGTTAACGGCGAGTGGGTACCCAAAATTAAAGGGGCGGGCCAGGGGAACTGAAGTTAACACAAAATAATTCAGCACGTAGCAGCTGAAAAGAAAGTAATATCAACTTCTAATCAACTCCAATACTCAATTCCCACTTCCACATTTTTGAAAATCCCAACTTAGCGCAGCAAAACGAGTTCACTTCTGAGCGTATATTGAAGTGTGCCAGAGAGATTAAGTCATGAAAATAAAAAACAAAGCCCGCAAAAATCACAACCCAAAATCAAATTTTTATGATTCAGAGTAGCAAACCAAGAGCTAGGAAGTCAAGCATTGAGGCCAGATTACAAAAACAAAAATTAATAAATAAATAAATAAACAAGAAAGAAGAAAGTAACAGCAAGAGTAAAACTGAAAATACGTCTGACGACTTTGTTGGTGCCCTTAATAGTGTAAGAATCGACGTCCTTTTTTCCTGGCTTCGTCTTCGCCATCTTTTTTCCTCTTCTCTCACCTGAGCAGCCAAACTCTGTGGGTTTTCCGGAAATTTGAGCAAAATGACCGGAAAAAATTACCAACTAATTTTCTGAATTACAGCTGAATTTCTCTCCTGACTTATCGATAATTGTAGAGAAGAGTGAAGCAGAAACCCTAGTTGCGGGGTTTGAGGAAGAGAGAGAAATGAGGGTGGAGCAATTTGTCTGAGGAACACTACAGCTCTGTAGAAAATTCTATCTCCATAATTAACTAATTACATAAACAAATACAATAGATTACTTCTCATAAATTGTATATTAATTATATAATAAATATAATTTATACTCATTGTATCATTAGTTGGTTTGAATTTTCATTTAAATTAAAGTTTTTCGAAATTGTGTCCTTGGACATCTTCATCCTTGTTGTTTTTGAATTTTTTCTTTTTTTTCCTCGGCAAAAAATGTAGATTTTTGAAAAAAGTATTTTATTATTTTTATTAATTTGGTAGAGAAAATGTTGTTGTATAAATGCTTCTAGATATATGGTAATTGTGTTATGACATTTGTAAAATGTGGTTCCCTTTGGCCTCATTTTTGTTTTTATGTTGTGAAAAAAAAAATATTTTGAAAAAATTCCTATAAAGAATATGAAAAAATAAAAATATATTTCGGTGAATAAATTATAAAATTTTGCCTTAAGTTGACATATTAGTGTAACAAAATATATTGAGTTTATTTGTTTTTAAGGCTAAAATACATTTGCCAAGAGGCGTTTGATTCAATGATGTAAGTCCTACATATAAATGATAAGTTTAGGGAGTTCGAACCTATCAAATTTTTGACGTGCTTCTATATAAATAAAACAATATTTAAAATATAATTTATCTTTCTGTGATATATTTTGTGTAGTATTTATTTCCTTGCAATATGATAATCATCTAAGCCTGAGCGACCTTCAGTGTCAAGACGGGGAGCCAATAGGTGATGGTATTTATTTTTGTGACCTCAATGAGGTCGAGTACACAAAAACATATGATTGAACAGACAATGGTAATGCATGATTGTGAACTTCAAGTGATGATGTTACATGAATAAATTTTAGTTTATATTCTTGTGTGGTTGGGTCCTCGTCATCTGTCTCACGGACACATATCGAATCACACAGCAAGCATCAGCACCTAACCACATGGTGGACATCAGGCATTTAGCGTTTGTGGGCATGTCGAGCCACATGACGGCATAGTATGTATATGCCCTATTACATGATAGACACACCCAACTATACGATGGATGCTAGATACTTTACACATGCTTAGCCACACGCCATGGGAGCCAACACCTAGTGTGTTTGATAATCATATTTGAAAATTAATCCAATTTTTATCTATGCACACACAAATAGTGATAAAAAACGTTAGAAACCTTATGATTTGATATCATATATGGTGGAATGGTTGTTTTCAAGATTTTTGTAATAGCTAATTATATAGAATTCGCATATCTTCACATCGTGTGTGTGTCTATATATATTCATTATTCAATTACAACAAGATTGCAATAGTCATATTATGCTAGATTATATATTCTAGGAATCTTAGGCCCTCTTTGCTAGGAAGTATAGGATTGTACAGGATATGTTTGACTTGGATAAATTATCCAATATTAATTATGAATCACATGTATTTCATTGTTTAGTTGTATATAAATATTAATGAGATATCCCATGATATATCCTAACTTGCATTTGATTACTTGGTTTTTATTGAATGTGATTACATTTGTTTTTCCATAAATATCCCTACAAAATTGATGAAATTACACACACACACATATATATATATATATATATATATAGATAAATATATTGTTTCTTATTCTTTTCCAGCAACCGATTTCTCCCAAAATGAAATTCTACTACTCCCATTCTACCCAAAACTCAAATTTGCAAGAATAATGGTGTAGAAGAACGATCACAGATGAAGAAGTTAATGGAAAGAGGAACCCAAGGTTTGAAGATGTCCACGAACACATGAAAAACATTTGATGAAGACACAATCAACGACTGCTTGCCACGAAGGACAAGGATCACCATTATTGATAGACATTTTTTTTAAAAGTGAAAATTCAAATTTTTATTAGCCAAGGTTGTGAAAATTTATTTTTAGGATTTTTTTGAAAGTGAAAATTCAAATTTGTTTTTTTATGATTTGTCTCGAAGTGAAAATTTAAATTGCAGAAAAAATATCTGTTATAATCTAAATATCTAGCTTTCATAAGTGATTCATTTGGTTGACGCTATCATTCAACTGATGAAGAAGATGACTGAAAATGGAGAAGACGGAAAACAAGCGGCTGAAATGGAGAAGAGGCAAAAAACAAGTGGCTAGTGTAAGATGTGATTTTGGCGTTTCAATGTCTTATTTATAGTAAAGGGTCAAAATCATCATTTCATTAATTAATATAGGCTGTCATTTTTTATGTGATTACATGTCCAATCATCAAGCTTGATCTACTACCAAGAATTCTATTGGATTTAAGTGACAAGCTCGCAATATATATTGGGCATAGTTGAAGCCAACCAAACAAAATATGAGTCTGTATTAGGCATCCGTCATGCCCAATTAATGCTAGCAAATGGGATCTTATTGTATTAAACTACATGTTCTCTAGTAGCGTTGGGAATTAAATTGGGCTTTAGGTTTGAATTGTGCCAATAAATGGGCCAAAAACTTATGAAAAAATCATATCAAAACTAGGCCCAAGTATTTGTGTAAAGAGAAAATATTTCTACTTTCTTTATAAATTAATTGTGCCACGATATTCTTACTCTAAGTCAATGTTACGAGATAAAATATTTACATTTATATGTTTATTACAAGTATATGAACTACGTTTTATGTTAAATTATTATTCAATATTTTTCATATTGTATGCTCAAGGTTTATCGCACTAATGTGTTTTTTCGTACAACATAATATTTAACAAGTATTGTTAAATTTTGCTTGGTTAATATTAGCATGAACTTTGAAAAATGCAAATATAACTAATAATCATATTTTACATTAGTGTTTTCCTTCAAGTTTAGAAATCAAGAAGATGCATGGACCATGGGATAACTAAATCCTAGGCCCATCTTCAATGATGAAACTCCTTCCTAGAAATCTAATTGTAAGACATCCTTTTTTATTTCTTGTACCTTCATCATATCTATGTTTTAAATTGTTCTTTAGATAGTTAGCTTAAAATTATTTTAAAAAAACTAAATTAGTTAATGTTGACTAGTTAATTGATCAGGTGGCATCATCTTCATATTTGTAAGTTTTGGAATTCTAACAAACTTTTAATACGCATGTGATGAGGGTTCGATTCGTCGGATATGGGTCCGACTACGGATTTGGATGAGGCTTGACCTGGATGGTCGGGATCCTTGTTTAGGTGGGATGAATCCTGCAATCACAGTAAACGTTAGGCTAGCCGAGGAGCCCTCCGACGCTCAAGTCAGTAGAAATCGACCTCAAATATCGAGCAGCAGAGTAAGGGCTTTGAGTGTATATCAATGAATACCTCTGGAAGGTTGGGGTGAGGGTATTTATATCCTTCTCCCTTCGAGAAAATGTCTGGGATGCCCCTGGTACACCCAGGGGCCCTTAGCCTTGGGCCAGGGGTAATTAGTCATTTCCCCGCCTGGCATATCTCTAGCTAACCGCCCTTCCAGGTTTCAAGAACATTAATGGCATGCGTCATTAATGCGGAGGCGTGATGCCCGTCAGTGCATTTAATGCAGTGGCAGAGTACTGTACTATCTCGATCTCCCACTCGACCTCACTATGGTCGATTGAGGTTGATGAGGCGCATGGGCCTCGAGCGCCTGACTGAGCCACCTTGGTTTGGGCCAGGCACCTGGACCGTCCCGTATCAGTATGTGAATGAAAAACTTATAAAAAGTTAAATATTTCAAATACATAATTATAATATATATATATATACGTGGTTAAGTATGTTCTGCTTCCAAAGTATTCTTATATGCATTATGTGTGACAATATCAAACAATGTGGATTATGTTATATTTATAACATATATGTTCTATTAATAATATGACCTAATTCACACTATTTGATATTTTCACACCCAATACATAGAAGAATTATTTTTATATCACTACACTATAGACCATATAACCCATTACATCTCCTAATAATTGAAATCTTCCCCTATGCTCTAGAAATTAATTATCTCATCAACACATCACTTCTCTCTAACTCAATTATATCAAATGATAATATGTCATTAAGTCAGAATATATTTTCAATATTTTTTATATGGTGGTCCAAAATAAGATTACATTTCCTAAAATAAAAATTTATTTTCCGAAAATGTTTTCATAACATAATAATATGAAACCACTGACTGAGTAATAATGCAAAAATACATAAAAACATTCACTTTTGTAACTTTCACCTAAAACTCAACTACCATCATAGTCTATGCAACTCTTCCATATCAAATATTCTCTATATTGTTTTACAATATTCCATGAAAAAGGGTTGATAATTTGATAATATACCTTTAGGAAAAACTTCCTACTTTTGACAGTTGAGCTTCTCTTTGTGACATCAAATTTGTTCTTTTATTCCAAGTCAACACATTCTTCTCATTTTATTTTTTGTATGGAGCCATAAAGAGAAAAAGTCATAAAAAAGCATAGGATAAAGCTATCTATCAAATATTCTCTGTGGAAAGCAATCCCTATTCAACTTTCTTAAGCTTTAAGTAGATAGGTAGTTCTATTATATTTTAATTATTTTAGTAGTATTAAAAATTAAATCAATCACCCTTAGTCTTCAGAAATACCTCATCTGAAGATTAAAAAAAATTAAGGCTTTGTTTGGTTACATTTCCCCAAAACAACATTGTTTTAGAGAAATATAATCAAATATATCTCTATTTTCCCTCTAAAATACACATTCTTCAATATATACATACATATATTATATATATTATCCCAAAAATTCTTCAAAAAATCATTGATTTGACTGCTACAATAAAAAAATGTCTTCCCCAAATCATAAACAACATACCAAAAAATAACTTTTACATTCTTCAATAATCCATTATCCCAAAACACATAATAAAATCAAACAAAAAAATATAACCAAACATTCCCTAAATTTTTTACTAAATTCCTTATTTTGCTGGGATTGTAACTCAAACTAGCAAAAATTGCTAATTAATCAAAGTTTTAATTACGTGCAAAACTTGAGTTGACTCAGCCAGATCCGCACTCAAGTTTCAAATTAATACAACGAAGAAACATTGTTCTACACGTGCTGCCATGTGAATAATTTAATTGACCTCAATTTTGTCTATATTTTTTTAAATATATCATTCGCTTTGATCCAAGAGATCCAACATTTAATACGATAAGTCCCTAATAACTTAATGTTGTTACAAATATTTTATATGTCCAATTTAGTTTCATTATTACTATATTTAGGATTATTTACCAACTAATTATCTTTATACTTTAGTCACAAAGCATTTTCCTTGTGGTCCAAACCACTTTTCCCCTATATATACGGCTGGCGCGTTTCTTCCCGGCGTGAGTATCTCTACTTTCCACCCCAATTCCCTCCACAAATTCGTGAATAAATAAAGAGGTTCATAATTGTGTAACATATACATCATAATAAAAGCCTGGATAAATATATAATATGATGATTATTTTGATTAAATTTGGTATTTAATTTAACTTCATTTTTCTATTTTTTTCATGAGGATATGAAATATAAAATATGTTGGTAAAAGCATTAAGCACATTACAAAAGCTAATATTACCATTTCGATAAATTGTGTAACTTTACATTTCTGTTCCAATTAATATTTCATTTCCTATTTCATTTTTTGATATCTGTTTCACATTAAGTGTGTGTAATCGATGTCCAAATATCTAATGATTTTATATATTTAATATTTATCCATAAAATATAATAGAATATGAAACATCAACTGAATTAGAAAATTGAAATTGGGAAAGCTAATATATCTTATACAATAGAAAAGTTCCTACTCCCCTATGCATAATTTTCCCAAAACACTTACACACAGAAAAAAGAAGAAACAACCCCGTAGTTTCTACATATAACTTGGTCTTCAAAACTATCCCTAACTTTGAGGGAAAAATGAAACAGATTGGAAAGGTAAAAAAGAAGAAAAAAAACTGCTTCACTCAATACATATCAAATAAATTGTTACATATTAGACAAAACACAAGAAGAAAAAAAAAAGTGAAACAAGGATACTCACAAAAAAACCGCATCCATGCCATAAAATTAGAAAGAACCCACTTTCTTTTTTTTGGCCTTTTCATATTCTTTTCCATATAATACAGTATACTACAATGAGTTAAAGTTTTGAGGTATACCAACTGTTCAGTGTGTGTGTTTTCACTGTGCAGGAGTAGGCAACTTGTCGACTGTTAGAAGAGTTTTCGATCAATCTCCTGCACAAAAGGCGAAAAGATAATAAATACACTGACGAGAGTGTTGGAGGATACTCATATAAGTACAGCATAAGATGAGAAAAATGTGATGTGAAATCACTTTTGGTCCATACTGTCTGGCAATGAAACACATAGTACCTACCAAAGAAACATATCAATTATCATGATCATCCAACAATGAAACAAAATCAATCCAAACAGGTGTAATTTGGATTGTATCAGGCCCTCACATGGCACAAATACAGTATAGTAATGCAGATATAACCATAAATCACACCTCAGGATGACCCATCTTATAAATAAGATTTGAACTTTCCTTTCTGTCAATGTATTCATTGCGATTTAAGACCAACTACTTGCTTTTCTTAGTATGGAAGAAGTAATAATTTAGCATTTCAGTCTTAGCTGTAAGTTGACCATTATGACTCATACTAATGGCTTTCTAGGCATCACACCAACTTTGTTTCCATGGTATGCAAATTTAAGCCCCCATGGAAATGGGATATGAGAAAAATGAGAAGTTTTAACCAATTTTGCTTCCAGGTTCGAACGCAAGAATCCCGTACACATGGTCACAGAACTGGACGATCAAGCTAAAAACCATATTGGGTACCAAATGCATCTTTCTTTTGTTCTTAGGAACCATAAATAATTGTTATGGGAGAATCTCTCTGATATCATTTCAATATCATGTTTTCTGCTCTTAAATGTTTCTCCAAACTCTGATCATCGAAGTTGAATCCTTCTACACAATCAATTCTTGCTAGATCAAGTTTTCCAAAATTCTAACTTTAAAGAATCTCTTCATTCAAAATCATATTTTTCAAATCTGTTCCCCAAGCTACCTAATGAAACAGTTCTTCCACTCGGCAACTAAACTATAATGCAGCATACCAAAGGTGTAATCAATAGCTATAATCCAGCAACAAACTGCTCTTTTGGGCATATGTTATAATCAGAGGATGTTTGAACTTAACAGACTGTGTGCCATAATGCGAATGATCAAATAACTACAATAATTCTCATATCTAATTCAATGGGGAGAACTATTACCTTTTGTTGATGGGAGCTGGTTATGTACTCTGCTGATTATTCTCTCCATGTCCTGGAGAATATACTAGTTAGCCTATTCCCCGAGAGTCTCTGCAAAGCCTTTTTAGCTCCAGCCACATCCATATCCGCCAGTTTCTGCAAATGCCCATAAACACCAGCTTCAATAAGCCTCTTCCGACAACCCTGACTCCCTCCAGCCATGATAGCAGCCACCACCGCCACAGGAAACTTCTTTGAAACTGCATCATTTTTAGGATCCAACATTTGCACCAGCCTCATCAAACTTTTCTCATCCCTAACCAATTCTTTCCTATTGGATTTCACTGACAGCAATGACACCAATGCTTTTGCCCCAACTTCTTGTATTCCATCCGGCTTTACAGACTCCATTAGCTTCACCAGAGAACCCATACACCCGGCAATAGCAGTCTTATTACTATCACTAAGTGGTAATTTAGCAAGCAAAGAAGCAGAGATATGTTGTAGCCTTATGATGTTCCCATGCTTTATAAGCTCCGCAACTCGTATCATAAACATGGTTGATCCCGATAATAATCGCAAGCCGGTATCTGAGGCAGATAAGGAATAAATTGCACGCAAGACGTGTTCTAAAGTATCGGCAGTCGGGCATTCATGAAATAAATGCAACAATCTCGGCAAGCCCTGTTCCTGTAAGAACAAATTGCGAAAATACTCACTCGTGGAAGCAAGAATGGATATACAATTGGCCGTTTTTCCTTGCGCCGATGCGCTCCCAGAAACAAGCAACTGCATCAAAACAGGGACAGCGCCTTCTTCTGCTAAAGCAACTCGAATATCTTCGGCTGTCGACACATTTCTTATTGCCCCAATGGCGTGCGATTGAGCTATCAGAGAACCAGATTTACACAATTCGATTAGAATGGATACGCCCCCATAAGCAGAAATCGCCCAGGCATTATCGGGATCAGCAGTAATGAACTCCACAGCCATAGCGGCTTTTTCCTTCATTGGCGCTGAGCTGCACTCGATCATTCTCAACAAAGGGCCCAGAGCCCCCTCCTCAAAAACGCACTTCCGCGGCAAATCGCCGGCGGAAACGAGCAAAGAAACTGCGTGAACCGCCTGTTCTCTAACGGAATCATAAGCATTCATATCCAGCAGAGAAATCAAGCAGCTCACATTCCCTTCTTTCGCGACAACCGTGGCAGACTTATCGTCCTCGGATAGGAGCTGAATCAATGAATCCAAGGCCTTCCGCTTGAACTCCAGCCCGCCGATCTGCAGTCTAGTGAAGAGATCTTTGACGAAAAACGTGAGTTCCTCTTTCGACGAACTCGGATTGGGACGAGATAGAACAATGGCGGTGGACTGGTGGAGAACGCCGGAGCGGAGAAGGAGCTCGAGGTCATTAATCTGCTTCGACAGCCATCCGGCGGCCATGTCGAGGTCGGATTGCATCAACAGCTTCCCGCGGCTGTAGGAAGCGTCGCAGCAGTGCTGGCAGAGGGTTTCGGTGCGGCGGAGAGTGGACAGCAAGGCGGGGAGCAGCGGCGGGAGTAGAGGATTTTCCGACCAGTGAGGAGAGTCGGCGATTTCGGAGAGAAGGGATTTCAGTGAAGCTAGCTTTGACCGGAGGACTTGCCATCTGGAGGCGAAGCAGGTGATTGAGAGAGTGGAGGGGAGAAGTTGACTGAGGAGTTGGTTTATTTTCTCAAGAGTTTCTGCAGGAGACTCTGGCGCCGGCGGCGTTTGCGGTGGCGGGACGGTGGCGGGATGCATTTTGCTTTTGTGAGCTTTACGAGTTTCGCAGTATTATTCTTTAGATGGGTCAGAAATGCATGTGGAAATAATACACAGAGGGGGTGGGGTGGTCAAAGAAGGAAACAGGGTTTTCTGGGGTGGCGTGGGGGTGGAGTGGGTACGGGGGTGCCAACTATGGTTGCAAGCAAGTTGTCAAATCTAGAAGCCATTTTCATTGCGAAGACTTGACTTTAGGGTCATCCATGGATTACTTTAAAATAATGTTATACGTAAAATCATTAATATTTAGATAATTTATTGATTAAATCATTAACTATGTTAATTATATTATTTAAGATTTAAGATTTTCAATAAATTCTTATTATTTAAATACTAATGGAAGAAATATTTTTAATTGTGTACCGTTTGCATCTGTGAAGTATAAACATTATCATTAGTTATTTTCCAATTTTAAAATTTAGAGTCATATTGAAGAAAATAATTCAATTTTTGAATTGAGGACATCATTTTCTGGTGACAAATAGGATTATAATAATATAAAATAAAATAAAATAATTGTATAGATAATGATTAAAATAAATACTTCTATACAGTTGTTTTTTATTGAATAATAAGAAAATAGTTTTTAACCAAACTATAAAAAATATACTATTTTATCATTTGTGGAATAATTCTAAATATGACGTATCACCAACGGGTTGTTTGGTTCAATCCTATTTTTCAGGTTTTGTAACTACTTTTTGTTTTGCATTAATTTTGGTGTGAGAATAAAAATATATTTGAATTAATGAGGTAGAAATATTATAAAATTAAGAAATATTTTGTTTAAAGTAGTGATTACAAATTTTAATATGTTTTAAATCACACTACCAAATAATGTTAAAATAAAAATTACTATTTAATTTATTCACGACTCGTTACTTCTGTTACACCCCTTCAATCAAATATAGGACCTAGCAATTTTGGCGTATACTATACTAGTACTAAAATTTTATAGTAGAAAACAAATAAAATATTATTTATTTTTATATAATACTAATTTTTATAATAATTTTAAGATATTCTTTTGAGTTTCTGTATAAATAAAAATAAAGTCATGTTTACATAATAATAGTGGGGTATAAATTTGGTTCGTTGTAAATGATATTTGCTTAATTAAAAAGTAAAAAAAGAGTATTTTAAACACATTACTTTAAAACAGACAAAAAAGGCTTGATACTTCATCAGTAATATAAATAAAAAGTTATTATTTAGTTTATTAAGATTATAACCTAGTAATAATAACCATGAACAAATTATTTAATTAATTAATAAATACTTTATTTATTTCTAAATCAATAATTTTTATTAAGTATTAATAATGCGAGTCTTACTTGACAAAATAATATATTAAATCTAAAAAATAAATTATTTTTACATAAAACAATAATAAAAAAAGAAACCAAACAGCCGCAATCTAAACAAATCAGTCAAATAAATTAATCTGGCCCCAATATGTACGCCTTTTGACCGAACGGGTTGGATCCGTGAACCATTGACCCAAACTGAAGACTACTTTTCATCCACCAAAATCCAAATCCTCCTAAATTGACATTTTCAGCTACAAATATTTTCTCAAATTCAAATTTTGAAAGCATTAAACAAAAACTTAATTTGACTTTGTTCCTAAAAATCTCTACATAATTCCTAGTGTGAAGGCATAGATGCACATCAACAATGTGAAGGTTTTTTATCAAATCGATTGCAACATACTCAATCTAATTATGATTGTTGGATTACAGGAAACAATCATTATCCACTCTCTATAGTTTAACAATCATACATGATTCGAATGTTGTACCCAATTCTCTTATAATTCGTAAGGCCAAGTGTTGGCCAAATGTATTTCCCACGCTTTAATATTAATGGAATTTGCTCCCTTTAATTTAAGTGTTGACCTCGCTATCTTATTCCTCAGCCTTACGGAACAAATGCCCATTTATATGTTGGGTTGTATGTGAAACTTCTTAATTTTTGATTCAATCTTCTTTGAATGTACGAATGAAGAAAACAATCCGAAAGCTCTTTTTTGTGGTGATAATACCAAAATATCATATTGGCTCACCGAGTAGTCAATTTTAGAGTTTGAATTTTAACGTGAGTCTGAACTTTAGTGACTCTAAATATGTGTATGTCTGTATAAATTTTTTTTGTTAAAAAAAAAATCTCATTTTTTCATGTTATAAAGTCAAATTTCCACATAAAAAAGACATTAATAATGGCGTGCATATGTACGTGTACGGGAAAGAAAACGATAAAATGGAGAATAAAAGAAACAAAATGATACTTATATCTAATTTCATTAAAACTACACAACATGAATTAGAAGCTCTAGGTTCCTTGAGGGCCTGGCTGCACCAGGCCGCCTTCAAAAATTACATGATACTGAAGCAAAATAACCCTGCAACTAAGTTTGTTCAATGCACAATAGAGATTCAAGCCCATGGAATTTCAGCTAACCATCTTAACTAATAAGGTCTTTTTCAGAAGGAACCTGGGCTTCTTCATTGAGAAACCACCCTCAGCTATGTGGGTGGAAAGAATCTATTGAGATTGAATGGCAATGTATAGAATTCTTCGCTCCGGTTATCGCCTTTAAATGTCCTGAACTTCGCCCACCATTGCATGCCATTGTCCTTCCTCGACTTCTCCACATCCAATGTGTTATCAAGGAACACAGCAACAATCAACGCAATGGTGGGAGGCGACATGAATATGGTGTTAAAGAATGCATTGAACTGCAAAATAAAAGACTTAGAGTACTGAGTTGTAATATTTGGTTTACATAACGGAACTGATAACATTTGAGATTATACACGAAAGTTTCTTTTTCTGTCCGTCTCTTTAGCCCTAGGGTGGAAACTCTATGCTTGGATGGAAACTTAAAAATCTAGTTCCTAGCCCAAGTTTAAGAATGTAGGATTTCAAAGTGGTAAAGATGTATGAACAATAAAGTTTGGGATGGCATTTTCAGCGTTGAAGAG
This sequence comes from Jacaranda mimosifolia, assembly GCA_018894105.1. Taxonomy (NCBI): domain Eukaryota; kingdom Viridiplantae; phylum Streptophyta; class Magnoliopsida; order Lamiales; family Bignoniaceae; genus Jacaranda; species Jacaranda mimosifolia. Next base: position 1,642,461 of record CM032118.1, on the reverse strand, counting down.
TAGTACATCGAATAAGTTAACACAACAACATTCTTGGTAACTGTCTAACCAAAAACGACGATCTATGTGGAATGATCATCAAGAAACTTACCCATCCAGCATGAGTATGAACTAGTCCACCACGAGAAGGCCAATACTCACTGAAAAATTGAGGAATAGAGATCCCAAGGAAAAGAGAAAGGCCAGTTATAATGAGGTTCCTCATAGAATTCATATTGGTGAACTGAAGAAATGATAATCCTACTGAACCTGCAGGCAAACAAACAAAACCTTAAATAAAGTTAGTGATAGTTTGAGAAAAAACTGTTTCGTCCATGATTGTATCGTACCAATGAGGCCAAATAGAACACAGTATAGTGCAGCAAATATCGGAAGAGGTATAGACGCAAAAATGGCTCCAAGTTTTCCTGCATCCGATAATCAAATAACCATGTTAGTACTCCATTACACCCTGCTAAATTATTACATCCTTGGATGTGATGTACTTTGCTTGTCATTGCACTTTTGATCAGTCAAATTATTAGCATTGTTGTTAACAGATATGTAAAGTACTCGCTTAGGTATCTGATAAGTACCAAAGATGGAAAATGACATCATGAAGGCAGCTGAAATTTGGACAACTCTACGGCTTCCAACTCGGGTTAGTCCAAGGAGCCCCACATTTTCCCTGGAAAATTCAGACAGCTCATCTGTCAAGTTTAATTCTGTACAGACAGTATCAAGACCTATGATTATGTGAACTGAAAATTTAGCATTTTTATCACAAGAATTGCAGAACTTATGAAAACTCTGGCATTCTTGCAGAATTTATAGCTGGACAATTAATGCATTTTGAAAAATAATCAAAAGGCCATTGTATTAACTAAACAAGCAAATAAAAAAGGAATTTATGTACAAATAAGAAATAGCACGTGTTGGATGGATCACAAGGGGGTTGCCTACAAACAACTCGATGTAAATTTGGACTATCTATGGGGTATTAAGCATCAAAATTTGGATATTGTAGACAAGGGAGAGGAATAAGAAAACTTAAATTATTTTTGCCTTTCTATCCATTATCTGATGACAATTAGTTCAGTTCCAATTCTTGATTACTTACACAGATACCGTAGAACCAGTGCCTGTTCCAAAAAAACCATCAAGGAAAATGCCTATTCCCTGCAGGCAAAAAACATTGCAAAAATATTATAGAGTCCTTTATGGGACCATTTGTAATTGTCTAAAATTTTGTCTTCTGGTAGCAGCTTGTTTTAAAAGAAAAGTAATGTAATGAGAAAGAGAAAGAGGAACCAAAAGTTGAGTCTAGATGGGCATACCTGCCAACCAATGCCCCGGCTGAGCACATAGGCAGGAGGTGGGGTGGCAATTGCTAGACGAGCTGCTGCCTTGTATGCTCCGGTGGACTGCAGATACTACAAAAACTAAGTATTTCCAACCTTTGTTGAAAGCAGAACTGTTTCATTATTATAGAAGTATGATGAGATGCATTAAGTGGTAAAAACCTAAGTCACATAAAGCAGGAGTGCGAGCGGGAGCAGGAGCGTTTTAGAGCGCATTTAAATAATAATTATTAAATATTTTATACATGTATATAGATGATATATTCCTATAGAATATGATCAAAGAAGAAAAAATATGCAGATATTGATATAATTAGATAAATTTAAGGAGTCAAAAACTCAATGTTATCTTATCAAAAGATTCAACAAATAGATTTTTTTTTTCATTTATTCACTATCAATAAGCAAAAGAGTAATTGATCCAATCTAACCCCATATAAATAACAATTTCTATTTACTAGACTAATATGATATATATCGAATTCATGAATTGCACTAGATATCCAAAAAACAAAAACGAAAGAAACATGTCTGAGAATTCAAAAAAAAAAAAAAAAAAGAAAACCCAAATCTTAACATTGATAACTCAAATGTTAATTAAAAATTAGAGAAACAAAAAAAATCCTAAATTAGAAGATAAGAATCCCATTATTCATGAATAAGAAATAATTTCCACAAACACAATTACTCACAAGTTTTTATGTTACCATCAAATAAAAAAGTCCAAATTATTGCAAATGAAATAATACTAATACCGTACATGACTCATGAGTGTCAAACAAGTTAAAAAATCAAGAAAAAGATATCAAAGAGTTGTTGTCATCTTTTCAATTCAAGTTTGATTTTAAAGGATTTGAATTTTGAGTCTTGAGAATTTTATTTTTAAAAATTATAAGTTGAAAGAGGAAATATCTTTGACTTTTAAAACTCAAGGGTTTTGATTTAAAATTGGCGGTGAGGTCATGGGATTGAGCATGAGGGGCTTTTATTTTATATCTATTTTATATATAATATAATATAACATAAATATTTATATTTTAATAAAAAATAAATTAATAAATAAATTAGTAAGATTTAGTGAGATTTATAATGTAGAGCCAGAATTAGTACTAAATAGAGCGCGACTTTAAAAAATTTAAATTGAGATTTAGTAAATTCTAAATCTCCTCCTGTAAAAATTAAGTTTGCGAATTAGTGAAACTTAAATAACGAATTAAGAAATTTTAAGTTGCCTTAGAGTGGCGCTCCCGCTCTTAATTCGCTAGAGCGCGATCGGAGCGCTGGAGCGGCAGCAGGGGGAGGAGAATTATGTGACTTAGGTAAAAACCAAGAGAAATATGAAAATGTGGTTTATATTAGCACATGCTACATTTTGACAGCATAATTAATCGCAAAATGTATCAAACAATGTGAATTAATATTTTCATTTTTGCTTAAGTTCTTCATTGTCCTTTTGAAATATGTTAAATTTTGACAGTAACTCAACTTTGTTTAATACTATCCATAGGATTCTTTGATAGAAAGAAATTGGAAAAAAGGTATATTGCTGCCATCTTGAAAGAATTAAGAAACACGGAAGTAAGATTTAAAGTAAGGTCAAAGGATATAAGAGCAAGGACAAACTATGTTAATTATCTCGACAGTCTCAATAACTGGATAAGACTAAAGAATTTTAAACGAGACAAAATAGTTTGTTGAAGCCAGCAGAGTTCATTATTGGAACCAACTAATTAGGCAGTTCAGAGTTTTAGTGAGCATCCTCCAAATTAAGCATAATTTTAAGTTGCAGATGGATTTTCCCCCAAAAGGCTTTTCAAAAATTACCTCAACCATTGACACAAGAACAGCAGACATCATGGCAAAGATATGACCTACTGCAAAAGTTGGAGGCCCCCACTGCAGAGGATATGGGAACATGAACCTTAAACAACACGAAATAGATTGTTAGATTGGCATAACACAAGTCAAACATAGTTAAGATAAAATGTTACTCAGACACAACCATGGAGCTGTGGATATAAGACCGGCTCTGTCTGTACGACAACTGAGCTGAGTATCCTCTGGCTTGCCACGGTAAGCTCCACTGGCCGTTAGTACAAGGGCATATATCCAAGTAATAGTGATGGAAACCAATACAGGAAACCGTTCAAAGATGGGGATGTTCCTCAGTGGTTTGACATGCTTCAGATACTGCAGTTGGTAAACAGTTTGTGAATGTTAGAAAAACTAGAATAAATATTTTAAACTTCGATTGTTGAAGATCCAATCACCTGTGACAAGCCGACAACTAGGAGAAGCATTGGCAAACCAATCTCTACACAATTTCCGAGCTGCAAAAAAGGAAATACATGAGGAATGCATATGAAAGTAAACATTTTTGGATTACAATCTCATAGCTTTTGCAGATTGCAGGTGGGATCCAAGAAATGCTGACATTTTGTACATAAATTAATGTTGTAGTTTATACTTTAATATTTAATGAATTTAGGTTCCTCATATCCTATCCTGCCCATTTCAGACATTGTCTTATCTAGTACAGGTGCATAGATGAATCTCTTAGGACTTTGATATTCCATATCACATGGTGAGGATGTTTAAAACTTGGGAGGAAAAATAAGGTAGGTTGAGAACCTAGTATTCATAGTTTCCCTTTTGTAGATGTTTCTGTATGCATTTTGAGTAATTTCTAATAAGAATAGAAAATTGAGAAACTCCAAAGCATCACACTGATATTTCTACCAAATATGAACCCGAAAGGGCAACACTCCAAAACTTGCCGAGTTAATCACACAATCAACATAAAAAACCAATAAAACTTATGGAGATAAACATGGTAATGTCGAATTATCAGAAACAAAGCTTACTGCAGGAAAGCCTCTTTGAAATAAGCCCAAACCAACCAAGCCAATGACAGGAGCCATCCCAAGTGGACTGAAAAAGCTGAAAAGAAAACACCCTGAATTCATAAATATTTACACATGCAAATGGAAATTCTTTTAGACTTCTTGATAATTGGATATAGAAACTATACCGTGAAAAGAGACCCCATAGTTGGCTGTAGCCTATAATTATCTGTATGCTTGAGGCAACAATTAGAGCTCCTTGTATAGCTCTCATAGTATGTATAAATCTCTGCAAAACAGTCCAAAGAAAAGTATGCTCCCAACTGTCAGAACTACATAGTTAGATTGTAAAAAGTGCATCATATTATTCATTTATCCAAACTGCCAAAACAAGGATTTACTGATGCAGGTGGGAAGTGAGACACGTGGCTACTTACTGAATCAGGCTCTTCAATCCGTTGCAATGATGAGTCATTAATAATATATGATATGGGAATAACATAAGCGAAGGACCCTCCGACAATAGCTGGTAATCTGGTTCCAAAGAGTGACTGAAGAAGTGTATTTAGCCCAGCAACGAAAAGCAATGTTTGTATGACACGTGCTTTGTCCCCCTGTTTGATCAACAAAACAGTCGTATTTATGAAACAAAGAACTGAACTTCAGATCAGGGAAACAATATTAATGCCCAAAACTGGAAAGTTATATGTCTTTAATGTTATCATTGCCTTTAGACCACAAAAAATGAGTAGAGAGAAATTACAAAGGGCAAACTGGCTCAAGTATTTTAAATATGAGATCATTGTTTAAAAATATAGTCAAGATCACCATTTCCAAACTAGAAAACAATTGCTAAGAGGCTTACATCAGAACCGCCCATCATTGGGACGAGCATGGTGGGAATCATCACACTTGTTCCAAGTACTAATATGTAATTCTGAAAAGCTAACAAGACGGTTTCAGCTGCAGACAAGAATTTAAACATCAGGGGCCTAGACAAAGTAAATAAATCAATATGAGCTCTTTTTCTGCCTAAATGAGATTTGTCAGATTCAGTTTGATATGGTAGCTTGAAGAGAACCTGTAGATGCTAAATTTCTTGATCAGTGAAAACAACATTAATCATTATTAACTTGCTTGCAAATCACTTGAAAAGCATAAATATTTACTAAAACTGCTGAATCAATGATCATACATAATGAATCTTATTCCACAACTGGAGAGGGAAAAAAAACCCTGCTCCCTATATTTGCAACAACATTAGCCAAAAGGTCATGGTTCAATGATCCCGACAATTTGTTTTTCAGGTGCAACTATATTCCACAAATTCCAGCATTTGAAGCATGAGTATTTTCCCTTTCATTAGTAGCATATGGAGTAGACTATGCAAAATAAAACATAATATAAACTAGCTTGAACCAGTTGATTGAGAAACTATAAATGGTGTCTCTGTATATGATTTACATAAATTTGGAAGTTAAGAATTTGATACAATTGGAATGAAATAAATTGAAGAAAAACTTTCCCTCGAATTTTTAAATTAACAATTCTTTGACTGTATCACAACATTTTCTTTTTGTCATGATCCAGACAACTAAAATTAACAAGAACTTCAAGTAAAGCCTGACATTCAAAAAATTCCCAAGTTCAGAACTTTACATGAAATTGCCAATTAATTCTCAAAATTATCATAAAATTTCCTCCAAATCATATCAAAGTTTTTCATTAGCCATTAATCCCATGACACCACCACCAACCCCCAAAAAAATGGGAAAAAACGAAAAAAAAACAAACCCACAACCCTCAAGAAACACACACAGACACACACTAAAAAGAACAAAACCATATAGCTATAAGCCAACAAGCATTAATCCCACTCAGAGCATATCTTCAGCTTTACCCATTCCCTGATCATACCACCCAACACCATTACTTGAATTTTTTTCATTCTTATGGCACCAAAAAACCGCCATAAACATGTAGCATGCTATAACCAGAAATGTAGAGCCAAAACCCACAAAAATCTATACCACAAAAATAAACGAGAACAAAGTTATACACCAATCATGTTCATGGGAGCGCCGTTCAGTGTGTGTGCTGTGTGTGAAAGTGATAAAAGGTGATAACTGATAACACATACGCCATGGAGGATTAGAATCAATGCAGTACTCAAGGTCTTGTAGCTGCTCCATGGGAAGGTGTATGTCACCCATTAGTGTGTGTCAGAGAGAGACAAGAGAAATAAGAAGAAACAAAGAACAAAGTAAAAAGCCAGCAAGGAAGTAAACAGCAATAGAAAAGTTGGAAAAAAGGTACAACTTCAAGAATGTATAAAATAAAGACTACATATATATACACACATGTGTGTGTGTAAGTATATTCAAAAAAAAAAAAAAGGAATAAATGTTTGTGGTGGAAAAAGAAAAAGAAAAAAACACGCACAACACACACTAAAATTTTCTTTAGCGACGGGTTCCTCGTAAGTTAGATAAGCTTTGGCCTTTTGAATTTCTGCAAAATCCGTTGCTAATGGTATGTTCTTGCCCCTTTTCCACGATTTATTTACGATTTTTTGCCACTAGAATTCACGTAATCTCGTAATCTAATGCCGTTTGTTGGAAGTACTTTAATTTTAGTTTGTCTTATGGGAGAAATCTAATCTGGCACAGATTGGATGGCTATAAATGCTGAATCAGGTACAGTTGGGTTAACATTGAGATATTAATTAGTGACAAAAGATTTATTTGAATAGAGAATTATGCTCATTTCAAATATTAAACATTTGAAATGTTTCTATAAATGAGGTGTTGAATTAGTTTATCTTGTTAATGTCTTAGAAGATTTGATAATTTTTTTTCGAAGTTTCAAGAAATAAAAGACGATATATCTGGTAAATAACGACAGTAACGACAATACATTGAGGTATGCGTGCAAATAATACGGAGAAAAAGTAGAGAACACGTGGATACACTTCTTACTTTTATGTACGGATGATTGTACGTATTGAATTTTTTAATATCTATACTATATCATAAAATAGTTTTATGTACGGATGATTGTAAATGTTAAACTTTAATGTCTATATCATATAACAAATTACTTTTATGTACGGATGATTGTACGTATTAAATTTTAATATATGTACTTTTTAATATTTTTCAATCAAAAAATTCCCTCCACAACTTTTCATTACAAATCCAACACTGGGGTGGGCATTCGGTTCAAATAACACAAATTCGGATAATTCATGCCAGATACCCGACATATCGAGTAGCAATTTTAGCTACCCAATATTGACCCAAACTTACTAGGTATTCGACATTTCAGGTACCCCAATAATATTGAGTACCTAGCAAATTTAAGTTCGGATAGTCGACCAAAACTAAAAAACCTAAAATAAAAATAAATTTTGGCTTTGATATAGAAGGAGGCCAAACGTAGTTGAGAGGCCAAATTTGGCCTCTTTAAAATATAATCATTATATATATCTATAAATAATATATATATATAAATATATGTAAATTTATATATATATATATAATTACATATAATAAATATATTTAGATATATGTAATTATATCGTATATAATATGTATTTATATATATACAAATTTAAGTCGGGTAGCCAAACTACCCGATCAGGAGAGACCTCCTACCCAATATTCAACCCGAAATTTTGTTCGAGTATTGGGTACCCAGCTTGCAAATTTTTTTAAAATAAAAAAAAGTCCGATCTGAATGGCTAATATCTAATTGAATTGGGTCGATACCTGAATTACCTGATGTGAACGCCACTCCTACAACAAGAAACTTTTAGACTGACACCCTTAAAAAAAAATTATTTTTATATTAAGTTACCTTTGAACTTCTCACATTAGAAATTAATAAATTGAATTCTTTTGGTATTTCTTTTTAAATGTTTAAATTGATAAATTGCATAGTGATTTTAACCTTTTTCATGTAAAATATTAAGTTATTATATGTGAATATTATAAAGATTTTGAATTTTTATGAACTTAATAATAACATGTTAATTAGTTTAAAACACTATATATACGCATTTTAGAAGAGTTCGTTGTCTCTTACACGACATACTAATGCATGGTTGAATAATAAAAACAACTAACGTTAGTTATGATAGTGATATGTTGATACATGCATTGAGATAATGTTGGAAAGGAAAAATAGTACACGCATTTCTATGTTTTTCAAATCATGTGATTGCTCATATTAAAATCCAGTTGATATTTGTAGTGAGCCGCGGACTTAGATCATATTTTTATAGAAAGATCATGAAATATCATGTATACTAGATTGATAGCTTAGACGTCACGTCATATCACATTTAAGTAGGGACGAAGCCAGAATTTTTGTTTTGGGGGGATTCTGAATTATCAAAAATATAATTTTTTTTTTATTACACATATACAAAGAAGTATAATCGAGCAAAATGCATATTTTCAATAAGAGGATGGACAAATTTATTATTTGAGGATGACAAAAGTGTAATATTTTAAAAAATTTAATATAAAAAATGAATTTTAATATTTTGAGGGGGGCAAAAGTGTAATATTTTAAAATTTTTAATGTAAAAAATAAAATTTTAATATTTTGAGGCGGCTCCGTCTCTGCATTTAAGTTATAGTTGAGTTGAATTCTACATGCACCAAATGACGTAATATTGAAACTTTTATGATTTAAATCATATAAAATAGCAAATATGTTCTTCTGTAGCCATTTATTTGCACATACATAGACAAATAGGTAACATAAGTTGATGTTGGAACTAATTTGCAAAACTTTAACAATATCTCATGTTTCGCAAGCACTCATTCAAACAATTTTGATCAATGCCTAAAATTTTAAAGATTTAACAATAATGTCTTGTAGCCCTAAAGGAAAATGTGAGCACATATGGTATCATAATTTGTATAAACCAAAATCAAAATACTCAATTAATATATATTTAAATGTTTTTAATGTTGATACTTTTCAAATGGATCTAATAATTCAATTTCATATATATTTTGTCACATGATCATGATAACTAATATACTTAGGCTCCGTTTGGTCGCCATGATTGGGTTGGATATAATATTTATTCAACCCAATTTTTTGTTCGGTTCAAAAATGTTGGGCTCTTTATAATTTTATGGCCAAGTTTTCAATCCAATAAGGTAAGGGATTGTGAATCCCACCTAGGAGGTGGGATATAGTATCAAGGCTAATATTTCCAACTATAAAAATATAAAAAAGACATATTTGTCTCTCGATTGTAAATTGTATTAATTAGTACACAAGTTTTATTTTATTATTTAATTATTAATTATATGGTTCTCGTTGTTTTTTTGCATGTGGTATATAATTTTCATATAATTTAGATCAATTATTTAAAATATATAAAATTACCTAATAAATGAATGTCATCTATTTCATATATTGGTGTATTTGGAATTTTAAAACATTCAACTTAAAAAAGTGTTATTAATATGAACTTTGTATAGTGAAACGGTTAAGCATCAAATGATGAAATATCTATACTATATATAAAGCACTTACCCTATTTGGATATGTTTTCAAGTAGATTTTCCTTATTATTATTTTTGAACTTTTTTTCTATTCTCCAATATTTTTCACTTCAAATACTTACTTTTTTTTTCTTGTTCGTTGTATCTTTTTTTTTTTTTTTTTTCTTTTACTCATCTAAAAATTTAAACAAATGTATTGATAATATTGAAATTTTAGTAATATATAAAAAATAAATAAATATTTTATTTATTTTTCAACTATAAAATTTTAGCAAATACAACGAGTGTGCCAAAATCATTACTATGAAACAATCCCTTCAAATTTAGTTGTGTTTGTACTTGCATGAAACATATTATGTAGAAATTCAAAATTAACTTACCATTTTAACATCTAATTCAAACTTCAAACGTGGGTTTGTCTGTTATGTTCTAGTGAAGGAAAGTTGTTGGTATTGTACGCAAAATGCATCTTATATTATTTAAAGTTATAGATGGACATTTTAGTCATCACATTAGAGCATAAGGTTAGTTTAGTAAATTTGAGTATATCCCACATAATTAATACTTATCAACCAAATGACAAAAGTATATTTTGTTGGGATATCTATACTCTCAATCCTTACAACCAAACAAAATATTAGATGGTATTCACATATTATATGGCTTATATATCCATCTCAATCTTATCATACCCAATCTCATTATTGCAACCAAACTCAACCTTAGGGCTAGTTTGGTTGGAGGTGTTACTAAGGATAAGCTAAATTTATCAAGCATAGTCCTAAGTTTGGTTTGTGTGTTTGTTTATCCATAAGCTCGTGTACAACTTATAGGCCCATATATATATATATATATATGTATATATATAAATTTAATATGCATGATAAATAACCCCCCGTCCGGGCAGATAACTTATCTCACTTAATAAAATCATTTCTCTTGTATTGGAAAATATCATTTTTGCCCTTAAAAATGTTGCCTTAATACTAAAATATCCAAGTACACTCCACAAATTAGGTTCAATCCGATATATTCTAACTGAATTAAAATATTAAATTATGGAATAAGAGATAACTCATAGAATAACATATTATAATATACTTAAAATTAAATTATAATAAAAATATAATACTCATATATATAAAAAGTTTATATGCACAATACATATGAAGCAAGGCATATTAATTAAATTGTAATATTGATAAATACACCTATATATATATACAACAATACATATGCATACATATGTATATGTTCATCCATAATTATATTAAAAAACATAAATATCAAACTATACAATAAGAAATTATAAAAATTTTAAATTCATAAAAGAGACTTATAAGAATTATTTTAAAAAGTTGCATATATGAGTATTTAATTAAACACGTAGTTATAGAAATGAAATATTATAGGTTTCTATATTAATATTAAAATAAATATTGATAAGATATCAAATATAAAAATATATTGACATGAAAAAATGGATAAAATTAACTTATCCACATCATTAGCACATAAAAGAAATACTTAAATCATGACTCAATTTTTTTTCTAAATTAACTTTATTCATAAATATAAAAATAAAAAATATTAGAAAACAATATAAATATTATAAAATATTTGCATTATTTAAGAAAATAATTTAATTCACAAAAATAATGATTTCATAAAAGTGGAGAAAAAAGAAAGATAAATACTAGTTTATTTTGAAGTAATAAATTATATGACTGAATAAGTTTTAATATAAACTATTGTTAGGATTTTTAGCTTAAGCAAGACATGTCGATTAAATTGCATCGATAAATAGATTTATATATAGACCTGGTTATGTGTGTGTGTGTGTGTGTGTGTGTTTATCCATAATTATTTTTAAAAAATAAATTTTAATAATACAAATGACAAATATTAGAAGAAATTATTAGACAATATTTATAAAAAGAAGTGCAAAATTATATATTAAAATAAGGAGTTATAAAATTAACATAAAAATTATATATTAATATATATATATATATATTGAAAACTTATCAAAATCAGATGGGTTACAAATGATGAACTAATATAATATTTTTACATAATATTAAAAGAATATTGATAGAATATTATTATTTGTAGATATATATGTTGATATAGACAAAATGGATAAAATTAACAATATAAGAAGGAGATACAAAAATTATATATGAATATAGGGAGTTACAAAAATTAATATAGAAGGTCACATGCATATTATATATGGAAAATATGTTGACATATAGAAAAGAGAAATATGAAAATATATTATAGGGAGTTATATATATTATACATGGAATACATTTACATGACAAATATGAACAAAACTAACTTATCCACATCATTGTCACATAAGAAATATATTTAAAATAGACTTGAACGTCATTTTACTTTATATATATTAAATTATATTTTAATAATGAAAGAGGATATTGAAAATTAGATATTAATAATATTAATAATTTTATTTTAATTGTGTGTTTAAAAATTATTAGCACTTATATAATGAGGTATATTTATAATGAGATAATTCATTTAACAATTATCAACATATACATTCAATGCATTTGGAACAAGCACTTTTATAACAATTTACCAAGAAAATACATAGTACAAATGAGTTTGAGGAAGAATAATGATTTTGGGGATAAAGAGAACGGAAGAAGAGGTGTTGGGATTTGATACAAATTATAGTAATTTTTGGTTACCAATAACAAGGACAAATATGTAAAAACAGAGTTTTATTACTTATCTTTATCCTTCAACCAAACGTCATTGTTTTAATTCCAGCAGGATTAATATTTTTTAGACCACCAAATCAAACAAATTGTAAACTATATCATAATCTCTTAAATTGAGCATTACTATCATTAGGATAATAATCATGAGATTAACCCACAATCCAACCAAACTAGCCCTTAAATAGTAAATAATAAAAAGGATGTCCATTCAAGTTCATAATCTTAATAAATGCATTCTGATTGATATTTAAAAGTATCAATTAGCCTGTTATCATAGTGAGCAGATTAAAATATTTAGGTAATATGTATTTCTAAAATTTTGCAGCTACACTTCACCAAAAAAATACTAATAAATTAAAATTTCAACATTGTAAACTATGTCGAAAATTATAGGATAACACATAATTACTTTTTAGAAGTAATACTCTCAAAACTAGGATAAGTAATGTCGTTCTCAATTTAATTTTTCAATATTTCTCCAATATAATACAAGCTTGTAATTTTCTAATGCACATACTATGTGGATGCCTAAATTAATTTGCAACAAGCTTTATTGAAAACTATAGCTAAATATTAACCATCCATCATGACAATTATCTCAAGATCATTGGCTACAGAACTTTTTTAGAAGTTCATATGATTCTTCATGGTATTTTGTAGAACTTTCTACATTTTTCTTCCATGATTAAATAAAATCAAATATTTATGTTATGGAAAGTTAGTCCTCTGACTTCATTTCTTGAATAGTCATCACTTTTGTTGATATTGTAACATAAAAATTCACCATTTTATGGCGAAGACTCATATTTATAATTATGACTTTATAAAAGAATTAGATCAAAATATAGAATATTTATCCAAAAGATTTAATTTAAAATAGATGAACATATCAAAGAAAAGAAGAAAGATTATCTTGAAGTTTAAATATGATATCCTCATAAAAGATTAATTACCATAAAGCATTATAAAACAAGTTATTATTATTATTATTATTATTATTATTATTATTATTATTATTATTATTATTATGTTAAAAGATGTAGTACTTCAAGAAGAGTTAAATTATAATTATTAAAATATAAAATATCATAACAAGAAGCATACTTAGGTGATAATGCAGTAATGATTTATTTACTTAAAAAAAGAAGAAGATAATCTAGAACTACACAAATGTTTTTATTTTCACAATAAACAAATTCACATACAAATATGATACAAAAATAATGTTTGGAACTATTTTTTATCATTATTTATTTATACACACGTACGCATATCGGGAGCTCGTTCAGGCTTCAACTCTTAACCTCCCATATTATGTGAGATATTTATACCATTGGACCACGGACCGCTCGACATATTGGAACTTAAAGATATATCTTATGAAAGATTGTAATGAAACTATACTCTTGCTATAAGGTTTGTTGACCACTTCCCACTATTGTACTTGATATTTTAATTATTTCCATAAATATAGATAAGTAGAAAAAATTATACAATTGCATTATAACAATTACCAGATATCCATGTTTGTCACTTACAAACATAGATTAAGAATGCTAAAATGAGCAAGCAGGAAAAATAGATTTAGATTTTACAATTTCTTTATATTCATATTCCATAAGTATGATATATTACATGCATCCATGCTGATTCTCAAATCACACATTCTTAATAACATATTAACATATACAGCAAACTTAATTAATTCTATTCAGAAATGTAGATTACTATGATTTAATTATGTTGATAAATTCACAATGTAGACGATGAATTCTGATTCGCTCTAAGCCAACCCAACGGACCACAAAACGAAACACATGTGGCACAAAAGCCGAATTCCTTGTACAGGATGAGAGTGATTAAAGGAAAGATTAATCCTCTGTCAAGCCCTGAGAGAAACCTGTTCACAAACAAAACAATCTTTGTGAATCTCTTCCCATCTCAAACATTCCAAGAACAGGAAAAAGAAAGAAATAATTTTCATCAATTTTTTCAAATAAATATCCTCTTTGCAGTCCAAGAAACAGATCCAGAAATGGAATATTTTGTTGAAGAATTGATCCACAACTGACCTTTTTCAGGTGATGAGTTCTTGCGCTTTAATTCTATTCGTCCACAATGCCAAGCAAGCTCAAGAGGGCTATTGCTGCGGTTAAAGATCAAACCAGCATTAGCCTTGCTAAGGTCTCAAGCAAAGATTCTTCCCATGTTGAAGTTGCTGTTCTCAAAGCCACAACCCATGATGATGTTCCCGTCGAGGATAGATACATATCTGAGGTCTTGCAGCTCATCTCCTCCAACAAAGCCCACGCTGCAGCCTGTGCTCGTGCCATAGGCAAAAGAATTGGCCGGACCCGCAATTGGGTCGTTGCCTTAAAATCATTGATGCTCGTTCTTCGAATCTTTCAAGATGGCGATCCTTATTTTCCACGAGAAGTCCTGCACGCGATGAAACGGGGTGCCAAGATTCTCAACTTATCAAGCTTTCGCGATGATTCTAACTCAAGTCCTTGGGATTTCACGTCCTTCGTCCGCACATTTGCCCTTTATCTCGACGAGCGCTTGGAGTGCTTTCTAACAGGGAAGCTCCAACGTAGATACACACAAGAAAGGTCTTCTTCATCCTATCAACGCAGCATGAGCAGAGGTGCACGGAGGCCTAACGAGCCTGTCCGAGACATGAAACCGGCAGTATTGCTCGACAAGATGTCGTATTGGCAACGATTGCTTGACCGAGCAATCGCCACAAGACCGACCGGGGCGGCCAAGACAAACCGGTTGGTGCAGATATCTCTCTATGCCATTGTGCAAGAAAGTTTTGATCTCTACAAAGATATCTCTGATGGGCTTGCCCTTGTTCTTGATAGTTTCTTCCATTTACAATATCAGAACTGTGTCAGCGCCTTCCAAACATGTATCAAGGCTGTAAAGCAGTTTGAAGAGCTAAGTGCTTTCTATTCTTTGTGCAAAACTATAGGTGTTGGGAGGAGCTCTGAATATCCTAGTGTGCAGACAATATCAGAAGAGCTGATTGAGACATTGCAGGAGTTCTTAAAAGATCAATCTTCATTCCCATCCAATGTAACTACCACAAACCGGCTTTTGATCACCCCTGCTCCACCTCCCTATGTTGGGCCAAGGTCCGGCCGGCATGATAGCTTAGGCGGACAATCAGATTTTTCGTCCACAACAGATGGATATTCAGACATGACTTCAGAAATTGGATCACAATGCACCTCATTAGAAGACCTTATAAGCGCCACAGAAACATTGACTGGCAACCCTGCAATTTCCATTGATCTTGAGACCTACCCGGCATCCCAACGAGATGATGCATTCGGGATGAGCGACACGGGCTCGAGCCGGTCGCTGCCCGTGTCGTGCTCCATTGCTGATCTCATGTCACTAGATGATTGGGAAGAGCCGGATGAGAAAGAAGAAGAAGAAGATCACCAAGAAAAGAATCAACAAGAAGAACAGAAGCAAAAGGATTTCTTGGACTCCTCAGCTTCCAAGAATAGGGAGCATCAAGAAAATCAACAGGAAGAACAGAAGCAAAAGGAATTCTTGGAACCATCAGCTTCCAAGAATTGGGAGCTTGTGCTGGCTGAAACCATATCGTTATCACCAGCACCATCAACTTCATCAGAACCTCTCTCAGACAATAACAAGAACACCTTCAATGCAGTCCAAGAGCAGCCACCAGCGGCCGACAAAAACCCTTCCGCCGCCGCAACTGGCTGGGAACTCGTGTTATTTGAGGCGCCGCCACCGCAGCAGACAACAACAAATATGCAAATGCCAAATAATCATTACAACCCATTTCTACAGGACCTAATGGAATTACCCGGAGCATCAAATCAGCAATCTGCTATATCAACGCCTACATTCCAAGCCACTCCCACATTTTCTGCGCAGAATCCAAGCCCGACTCCATTTCCAGCGCAGAACGAGAACGACCCTTTTGCTTGTGGGGCTGAATTTCCAGGTGATCAGATGTTCAGCAGTCCCACGGATCAGCAGAATTTGCTGCACGAACAACAGTTGTGGTTGCAAAATCAAAACAAGATTATAGCTAAAAATTGGACTTAGATTATGTCATAGAGCCATATGTAAAATGTTTGTACATTTTGAATCTATTCTTTAATCATTTGTTCCAGTTGTTAGTTCGTGACTGCCACTTCTCAGTTCTCATGCTTAGTCCTTGAAGCTTGTTCTTGAGTGATTAATTCTGATTGGTTGGCTGATTATCTTGTACTCTTGCATGGGATATGGTTGTACTTATCATAGTGATCATGAACCATATATTTATAGCAATGATGAGATATATATTTATTAATAATTTAATTTTGAATTTTTTTAAATCATAAATTATTGAAATGGCACATTAATGATTTGAAAAAACTTATATGATGCATACTAGAAAAGAGGATATTTCGTTTCATGATCATCGGTGTAGAGCATCCATGCACATATATGATTAATGTTTGATAAGAAATAAATTCTATAATCGACGTCACCTGAAAATAATTCCTAATAGGAACATTTATATTGAATAATCCATTGATAAAATAGTGTAAAAAATTGAGCTGAAATTTGAGATTTCATAATAATTTTCTACATGATTAATGATCGACTGTACTTTGATGTATTTTATTCAGTATCAGAAGACTTATAAAAAAAAGGTTAAATTTGATGTAATTCGCTCATATATGGAGATTTGGGTATTCCAACAAATGATTATTTACTCATCTAAATGAATGAATGAGTGAATATTTTATGATTTCCATATTGTTTGATCCTTAAAATCTTCATCAAGAGAAAATGACAGAATTCCCTAATTGGTCATTGAAATTAAATTACTAGGAATTGACATATAATTCTTGGGCTATTGAATTTTATTCAACTTATTTCATGTCCTAGGCTCAATAGGAGATTTGATGATGGAAGGATAATATTTGTATGGAATTTGTAATTTAAATGTTCACTTTGGAATTTTCCTACTCCTAAGTCTTTGTCGCATATTACTAGGCATTAACCATACTTTGTAATTTTTCTATAATCAATGAAATCAATTTTAGAATGGTTAAAGAAAGTATTCAATTAAATGAAACAATTATGATTGCTCAAAAATTAAATTACAAATTTTGTAGGCTTACTACTAATTAATTGGTGAACCTAAAGAGTTAGATATTAAATTTAAAAAGCTGGCTTCAATCCATAGAAAGATGGATGAAAAATTAATTAATAAGCATCAATTAATCTAAGAGTTATTAAATTAATAAATAGTCAAGTGCCAATTTTTACCATTTTGGATCTTCTATTCCACTTCTTGTTTTATCTCATATTCCAACTTGATGTATGTATGCCAAGTATATTTGATTTTTAATTAATTATCTTTATAAGAAAATATTTAATGTACGTATCATATATTCATGAAATGAAATATGAGAGGGAACATAAATTAAAATAAAAAATCTAAATCGAATTTTTACATACAGTTGTATAGCCAAATTTGAATTGAATGCATGCATGATTGATTAATAGTGAAACAAAGGGGTACAAAATTAATCATTTATAATAATCAAATTTATCACTTATATAAAATTCTCATATTTTCGAAACCGTCTCCCAATTTGATGCATTTTTTATGAACTTACCAATAATATTTAAAAAAATATCATTTTTAAACATGTATAAAACGTGTTGAATGATCACTTTCATACTTTACAAGATATCATAATTTTGATGTTTTTATGATTAATGATTAATAATAATAGAAATAAAACCCTTGCAAACTAGATTAAAAAAAATAATGTTTTTATAAATAAAAGTGCATACAATTCTTTTATCTCATATAATATTCAAAAGAAATGTAAGTTAAATTAAATTGATTCGAATAAAGTTCAACTCAAACTTAAATTTTATATCACTCGAGTCGAATTTAAATTTAAATATAAATATTTCAAGCTTCCAAACCGATTCAATCTCCCATGGACACGGTTCGTAACGAACCTAACTGCGTTTCCCTCGTTTTCCCACCATCCAAATACGATTCTCTTCTAACTAATTCTAGCAATCTTCAACTCCTACCTATTCGTCTATCTATCTACCTATATTGTTCGCATTAATGGCTGCCCTTCATTACAACTGCTGACATAAAGAAGCTAAGGTTCTGAGTCGTCTAATTCTGCATAAACAATTTCTGCCATATCGATACCCGTGTCGAAATAATCCCTTTTCTTTTCCGGGTTTCCATTTTTTAATGAAGCTCGTTGATGGGCTGTGTTCTTTTGATTGTTTCATCCCAAAATTCTCATGGAATTCCCTTGATCGATTTCCTTTTTCATTCGTTTCCCCGGGTATTTGAACTTTTTCCTTTTAATTTGTTTTGCTGTTCTATATTTTTATTTTCTTTCTTTTTCTTTTTCTTTTTCTTTTTAACGTCGTTGAATCTATGGAGCAGTGGTGGTTGGAATAATTTTGAGAGAGAAGCGAGGATTGAGAAATCTTTTTGCCGGTGATGGCGGACGGCAACAATGGCCGCTGCGTGTTTCCCTTGACAAGTTTGCAAATTGGGTAAATTACTTGTTTATTTAATGTTGAATTTGGTTTTGAAATCTTCGGCGTTACTAGATCAGATGCATGCGTGCATGGTATGATGCATGGCGACATGGATTTCCAATATTTATCAATATTTATATAATACACCAGTATTTAGTACGTACGTACGTGTAGATATATACATATATATATGTTGTAACTAGTAATATATTTATAGAGATAGGACTGTGATTACAAAGAAGAGGAAATTCTTGTCTATGATGTCAGTGGAATTTTTTGTATATGTGGTGGAAAAAAGAAAGGCCTTTTACTTTAAAGTGAAATTAGATGACATAAAACCTTGTTTCAAGTAGTTGGAGAAATTTTTTTATTTTTTATATTACTCCTATACTTTCTAAAATTGAAAATACTCCCTGTATCTGATACACCATTACATGTGTCAAATTTTTTTTTTTTCCAGTTAATATATAGACATGCCAACTAGTGTGCTCGAAATGTGTAGAGGTGCCTTGTTTCTGACATGCAGCCTGATATGCATACGAAAAGACATGAGTAATTCTTCGGAGTTTTGGTACTTTATAGCATGTAAACTTATGTTTGCTCTTTGATGATAAGACATTCGGATTTCTGTTAAGTAAGAAATATAAATTTTTACTTGTTTATATGGCTAAATGGTACTTGGGTTGGTTGAAGGATGTGTGCTGCATTGTTATTAATACTTGTTAGCTTGACTATGTTAGATGGTCCTTATATATTCTATACATTTGCAGGGATTATATTATAGAAACTATGGATTCAATTGTGAATGTTCGATTACTTATGGTGATATGCGTTGCAGGGATTTACAGTCCTACCTTTCACATCTCAGCCTGTTTCTGCCACCTGAAAATGGAAAATTCTATATCTTGGTGGACAATAGGCCATGGTTGGAAGACCTTGTCTCACGGTCGACGCACTGGTGGCAGTTGATGGTCACTAAGGTTGCTGAAATATCTCTATATATACTATTTGTGAATTTAAGGTTAGTCAAAAACTGATGTTTAAAAATACTTTCTCCTAATTGTACAGTCTAGGTTATCTCCATTTGCAAACACTAGAGGCATGAAGGAGAAAAAGATGATTGAAGAACTTTCAGAGCTACAGGCTTCTTCCTCATCAGATGCAAGAGAATCAAGAAACTTCAGAAACTGGTTCGCTTTTATTGATGCTATGATGTTATCCAGGACGAGGGCTTTGCTACCGGTAAAGAAGCTAAGGAATTCTTTGATTGCTAACAGCAAGTTGCATAGAACTTTGTACGGCTTCATTGTGTTTGAGGTTGCATGGAGCGATGTACGTGGTATTAACTATTATAATGAGCTTCAGGTAGCTACTTGTCACAGTGATTCATTTAAGTGCTGTAATTGAAATCTATTCCTTGATTTCAACTTTTGTTTTGCACGTTTGTGTGTGATTTTCAGACTGATACATCACTTGCAATAGAGGCTAAAATCATGCGAAGGTGGGAATTTGACAGCATAGCACAAGCTTCTGGGAGCATATCTTCATGGTTCCCAGGCACATTCAATGAACAGATTCTCTTGAGAGATCATCTGGATGCCAGAATAGGTATTTCATCAGATGTAATTATCAGCAGGCCAAAAGATGGTGGTTCTTATGCTTGTCAATGTTACAGAAATTTATGATGCTTCTTGTTGGCTTTCTAGTTAAATTTGCTTAGATATGTTATCCTGTTCATTGCTTTTTGAGTTCTCATATAATCGAGAACTCTGACGTCGCCTTTCTGCACCAATGCTGGAAACCCTTTGTCCACGGATCACCTGTGTTTGTGGAGAAAAGTCGTAGACATTGTATTTCACCTGCTGATGCTTATTATAAACTGCTACCAATTTCACTATCTTTATATAATAAAACATGAACTATGCAGCTATATAGCCCTAAAATATGCCTTCTGATAGTCCAAGGCAATGGCCAGCCAACAGGCTGCCGTCCATTTGGTATGAAAGGCAGTCCACCTTCTGGCCCGACCTGCCCTAGTTTATTAAGTTACCTTGTCTATTGGCCAAGCCAGATGTAATTATGTTTGAGATTTTATGTTAGAATTGTTGTTGAAAATCCGGAAAGCTACTTTCTATTATTTATATTAGGCCAGCATTGTTCTGAAATTGTTCTGTTATGACAGTGCAACACCTTTCTCTTAATACCTGCTAGTATTTTTCGAAATATTTCATAGGTTATTGCTAAATTTGAGGTTTTTTCAGGGCAAGTTTACCATGATGCTCAAGAACATTTTGAGAGGACTACTGAGGCTGATACTAACGACATCGTTACTGATGATACTAGTTCTATGAATGCATCTTCCTGCTCTTCGAGTCACACTTTCAGTGTGTATACAGAGACAACTGGAAATATATCAAACAGACTGCATACACCACCTCCCTGCGCTGGTCCTTACAAAAGAAGGAAAGTTATGAGGTCCATTTACTGTGATGCAGATTCTGGAATTTGTTCAGCAGAGGCAAACACAGAAGCTGTTGAAGTACTTCAGCAGACCTCTAATCCAAGAGATTGTGAAGAAACACTTGAGCCTACTCTCTACAAGGATGTATTGATTTTGTTTAGATTCAATGACAGGGACCTTCCCTTTAAATTAAAGGACATAATTATGTCCGAATTGTGGCTGCTCACTCTACTTGAAGCTGGACTTCCATCTTGGGTTATTTTCCTGCAGTCTTACCCTGGATTCTGCCGTCTTTATCGTCCATGGATGTGCCCTCTTGCAAGAGTTCTATATGTCCTAATTTCGGTTGTCACTGTCCTCATCGGATTCTACGACATGTACAAAAATGTACCTCTTCTTAAAGCAACAGCATCTCATTTGTTTGGACCACTCTTTGATTGGATAGAAGAGTGGGAAATGATTTCAAGAATTAAGTATTTGGGAACTATGTTATTTATTCATAACTTTCAGAAGGCCATCAAGTGGTTTCTTACAGTGACACGAACTATTTTCTCAGTTCTTTCATTTTTTATAGTTCCAATTGCGCGGCCTTTTACCGAGTTCTTGGAGTTCTTCCTTCCTCTGTGGAGTATGTTTATACGACTAGCGGAGAATTTGTTTTCATTGATATGGATGGTCGTTGAGTTTTCTTTTACATTGGTAGGAGACTGTTTAGAGATTTTGCTGCTGCCGTTGTGGTATACTTTAGTGGTAGCTTGGAATGTTGGTAAGTTGAAAGGCTACCTTGAGACAATTCTTCTCTATTCTCTGTAGATTTTCTAGGACAAGTTAACATCTCAATTTTGTTTTTTGCTTATGCAGTTGTTGGATCTTATAGGCTTGTGGCTTTATTGTGTACATTTACATACGATTTGGTTGGAGATTTATGGTTATCCGCAAGGAGCATCTTTCAGTTCACAAAAAGTGTTGAGTCAACAGTGAGCTCATATGAGGTTTCAATGTGGCGTTCTCTTTGGAACGATCTTTTCTCCCAGGTAATTTCCTGTTCTTTTAAGTGAAGTCTTGTTTTTGTATATTTGTAGAAGTAGGTGCTTGTTGGGACGCTTCTATTCTTCTTCATGCATATGAAAAGGAAAATGAACAAATTCATATTCTTAAGAACACATACAAAAACGCAGATACAAATGGTATATGGCTGTTATGGACAAATTCCTTTTCTTAAAATACATATAAGAATGCAAAAACAAATGATGCATGGTTATCGTCAGCTCATGATGCAGATTGTTAGGTTAAGCCTCGTAATAAGCTAATCCTCATGTATAATTGTCATCGTTGAATTTATGACCCTAAACAAACTGCCGTGATAAGTTGGAGGAAGGTGATGATGATTTAAATAATCATGTCCCTTATGTCTTGGCAGCACAAGTGCCACAATGGCTGAGGCAAAAAATCAGGAATCATAGAGGGATTAAGCATTCATTCGAATGTTTGTCACTACATAAAGGATAATTGGTGTTAAGCACTCAAATAATTCTAGAGGGTGGCCTATTTCTAATTATTTTTGCATGTACTTACACCAATCAAATCACATGTACCCGCCGTTCCATAAGTAGTTTCCTTACTCAGCTTATAGCCCTTTTGATCAGGTATTCCGTGCTCTCCGGAGTATTTTTTATGGTTTTGTGGCTTTCTTCACTGCCTGCAACAGACACCGCCTTAGGTATGATCTCTGTCTTTTGGTTTTGCATCCAATTATGAACAAATCTTATGAGTTTTTGGGAAATATTGCCCTCATAAGTGATTTAACAATCTGCCCTTCGCAAATAACAGTGCCAGCCATTCTTACTCTTCACTTTTTTCTTCAATGCATTCAAATCCAGCATCTATAATCATGTGAAAGAGTTCATCCAAAGATTTGTACGTGCTACCACGACAGCATGGTACAAAGAAAATATTAGAATTGGACAAACTTCTGAGGCCCAAATAACTGTAAGTCCACACACTGAATGTCACAATTTTCTAGTTTATTCCACAAATTTTCTCTAATTCCAAGTTTCATTCACTGGAGGCAAGAGGCCAGAGAGTGACCCATTATCAGTTGAAGCCGAGGAAGACTCTGCCTCATCCATGTGAAGGTAATTCAAGAAAACCATTTTCATCGGCTAATATAACACGGAAGACCCTTTACTCATCAATATCATTATCAAAATGAGATCGACAAACTTACAATAAAAGTTGAATATGCACTAGTGATTCTTGAAGAAGATTCAAGTTCATAAGGTAACTGTAATTGTAACACAATCAAGTAGCTAGCTATTATCCAGAACTCTGAAACTAAATTATGAGTCTCTGGCACAAATAACTACCTAAGACTTTTGATGACGAAAGCTATAGCCTTGAGATTTATCAAATACCTTTCTGCATCTGAATGAATCCACTTTTTACTTGGAAAAATGCAGATGGAGATCTACTTACTGACGGGAACAGAAAAGAAGGGCTCTAGGACGTACAGATAGAAGCCTTCTTAGTTCCTTCGTCAGATATCAAGAGAAAAGACCATATCTTCACTAGTGAATGTGTTCCAAAGGAATCATTACTTCTTCCCAAGGCTATTCCACAGTCAAGCAGATGAAGCAACAAATTCTACCTCTTTGAAATTGAGAATGGCTTAGGAAAGTTCTTGAAAGAGGACACGTCGAACAACTCCATGAACCTCTGATCGGAAACTCTTGCTTTGGCTGCTGCAAACCTCTGGTACTCGTCAAACACAGAAGTCAGGCACCATCTCTGCAATTTTCTCAAGCAGCCCACGAGGCAACCAGTTCGATGCTGAATGATCAAGAGAAAAAAATCGCCATTCACAGGTTATTGCTTAATCTGACATAAGTTAAGAGACTAGTACAGTTATAGAGATGTACCTTTCCTCGTTTGCAATGAATTAGTACAGGATGATTCTTGACATCTAAAATTCAGGAAATTCAAGTAGATATAAATTTCTTACAATGTTACCAAATTCATGAGCAAGATTCATGCATGCCTCTTGTGAAATTGAAAATTGAAGTTAAGACAGAACATACCGATGACTACTTTCAGTGCTTCACGGATTTTATCCTCGGGTATATTCACAAAGGGTTCCTGAAAATATAAATTTTTAAACTCTTCAATACTCTTTTGTATTCTTTTGTGAAGTTACATTCTGCAAATGGTTTTCATTTCCCCCAGTGATTGCATATATTGTTCATAGTTAGAAGAGATTTGGTCAAGATAGGACAACAAGATCACATAATAGAGTAGTTCTTGCCATTCCCTATACCTAAGATTTTTCGCTCCCTCCTCCTCTAAGAGAAATTCTTTTTCTTCATCTCTTTTCCCTTTCTCTGTGACTTTATAGAGAATTTTCCATATATGGAGCTTTCAACTTAGAAAGAATGGATAATTAGGCATTCGGCATCTCCCATCAACATCTTAGAGTGTATTGGGGTTAACATAATTTCCTGCCTTAAAACATCTTATAAGGCGTTGGGGAGCTTGTAAAATTTTATAAAATATGAAGTTCCTAACTTACTTTTAAAATCTCAATTAACTCTTTTAATTTGAACCATATTAATTATAAAATTGTCAACAAAAACGTCTTATAAACTCAAAAATCTTAATTTATCCACACACTTTAAATTTTTTATTTAAAATAAGATCTATCTTATAAGCTCCAAAGACATTTTATAAGATGTAGGAGTTTATAAGATGTTTTAACAAGCTTAGCCAAACACCCTCTTAAACCACATTATGATAATTGATGAATGAATATTAAATGTTCATGTGGATTATGATGCACAAGCTTTGCTTTTGTTGGTCCACTTGCTATTTGATTATGTAGTATAAAACTCCCACTATCCCAGATTAATAGTAAAAGTTTAACCTTTCCAACTCTATATCTGCGTCAAATTGTGTAGTAAGTAATTCCTAAAATGCCCTTGTTATATAATTACACGATACTTAAGGATTCACGTCTTTTCTAGACGAATCTACCTAATCTGACTCAACTTGTAACTTAGGTCATTTCAGTCATCGGATTCTTGGGCTTAAACAACCCAAATTAGGCCAATTCAGTCATTGCCTACGTGCATAACTATCTATAAGTACGTTCACATCATGGCATTTATAAGTAAGGAATCATATTTACCATTTATTTCTCTTTCTGCAACTTTATCATCAAATTTTCGAACATTGACTTGAGCGTTGAAGATTTTGATGGGGTAAACCCCAATGACTATATTTTTGCCTTTAGGATCATCAAGTTTGAATTGATTAGACTCTTACACTTTAGCCCGTTTAGACTAGACCCCGACCATGTGACTAGAAGAAGGTATATATTTTGCGAACTCACATCACACTAAATAACTGATTTAGGGATGGGAGGAGTATATTTTGCTCATTGTGTCTCTACTTGGGAAAATAAGCCCGGTGTGCAAAGTGAAAGCTTTTGTTTGTTACCATATTTTCTTTAGGGGAATATAGTCTCCATTTCGGAATTTTGTAAGAGACATCTATTCTTAACATAATGGCTAATAATATGGTGATTAAGGTAAAAAGAGGAAGCACTACTATTGTTTTTCCTAGAAAACATTAGGATAAGTTTAAGGTTCACGTGATTAAGGTTGCATTTTTCCTTGCAACCAGAGGTCCCTGATCCAATTTGCCAAAGTAGATATAGAACTTGAAACACTCATGAACCAATGTGGGTAACAAATTGGAACAACCCCAACTTATACAGTTGAATCGATGCCATTGCTACAACCAATCCGAAGCATAAAAGTTACCAAGAAAACATTAATATGAAAAATGATAAATGTTAAATGACTGAGTACTTGATCAGCTATGAAAAATTAAATGTTCACTTACTTTACATCCCTCAATCCCAAACTGAAACAACTGAATCCCATTTGATTCGAGAAACTCAACGTTGGCATCTGGGTACGGCTCCGTACACAAATATCTACACACAAACAACACAACCTTAAAACTACCATGGCTGTTTCTCACACATAATCAGACACACAGAAAGAAAGATGCATGCAGTATGTGTAAGATTAATCCAAATATATATGTAGGTCTAAAATCTTGTATCTATGTCTCTCACACAGAATTGACATGTAAGAATTCAAACCCATAATTATCTTAATTAAAATTGTGCCTACCCCCCTCCCTCCCCTCACCACACACAGTAACCATGTGAAAAATATACTAGTCAAGCGATTTAGATCCTCTGTTTCAATACGTATGAATATCCAAATAAATCTATATACGTGGATTCATTTTTTAATAAAAAAATATTTAGTACACTTATAATGTATAAATAAAATGAAACAGCAGATAAAACGAATGATCAGCACGTGTTATGCAAGACATGTAACAAACCAAGTCCATTGAATTGTGTTGCATAGAATTTCGCCCATATAAAAAATGAAAAATGAAAAATGAAAAATAAAAAGCAAGCGAGGGTGCCCACATACATACATACATATATAGAGGGAGAGAGACGGAGAGAGAGAATATGAATTGAACTTACATGATGGAGCGGAGATTGAGGGTTCGAAGAAAGGAGAAGTTGGTGGAATCGGGAAAGCCAGACCTGAAAATACCATAATCCACCATTGCAAAGTTGAGGGGCGGAGTGAAGAGCTCACCACCACCACCTTCCTCGTAGCTCTGGCCGCGAAACGACAGCTTCAGCTGCCGCCCCGGCGGCGCCACCTCTACAATTCTGCACAGCCCACCATTTCCGCCGCAGTTTTCTTCTTCTTGTTGCTCGTACTTCATCATCATTTTGAAAATTAATCACACTTCAAAGCGGTCTTACTTTTGGCCCTTTTGGGATTTAGATAAAGATTGTTGAATCTGTTTGAATGTGTTGGCAGGTTTATTTATAATTTGCAGGGGGTCCCCGGGGGGAGGGGGTGGGAGGGGAGTGGGGTGGACATGGATTTCAGAACCCCGAAGAAAAGGTATATGCGTGTGCTTTTGGGTTTATTCGGAAAAATTATTATTGTTGATTGTTTGGGCACAGGACAATCTTTCTTTGATTTATTGTTTTTATTTACCTTCAAAAAACTATGATGTCGAAATGGATTTTTTCTTTTTTTTTATAAAAAAAGAAGAAGAAGAAAGCAATAGTGACGATCTTGTCTCCGCCTATTACATCATGTTCGAACTTTCGTATTCAACTACAAATATATTATACACTTGAACAACCTATGCAAGCACGAGTCCCGTAAACATATCACCACCAAGGATCAAGTAAACACTCATTAACTTTTCACAATTATTTTTATGAGTGACAAAGCAAATAATGATATTTGATTTTATTTCATTAAATTTACGATAGAAGACATACATATAGATTTATTCATGCGTATTTGTATAGAGAAAAAATTGACGTTATTTAAAAAAAAAAATAGTTATACGCACTTTCCACACACTTCTCTTAATTAAGAGTTGTAATGATATGTGATCTCGTCTTATATTAAATAGTTAGAAATATAAGACTAACAGTTTTTACTGGACGTTCATATTAGCGATATATCTGATTATCGTCAACAAACATATAAAAATTCTTATTTTTCTAATTTTTGTTTAAAATTTTATGTTAAATTAAAATGGAGATGGCGAATACAATTTTTAATAAAAGTATAAATAGGATATAATATCATAATAATTTTTTGGATGTGATCGAAGAACGCAGTAA
The DNA here is from genome assembly GCA_018894105.1 of Jacaranda mimosifolia. Lineage (NCBI taxonomy): Eukaryota > Viridiplantae > Streptophyta > Magnoliopsida > Lamiales > Bignoniaceae > Jacaranda > Jacaranda mimosifolia. The sequence goes on along the minus strand of CM032118.1, from coordinate 1,614,230 downwards.
TAGTTTCAGCCATAACAATGAGTTGAATGTGGAAATTTTATATTTGAATTATATTTTTTATTAAAGGCGGAACCATATGATTAATTAAAATACTAATAAAGAGATCCTTTTGACCAAATTTACATAAAAAAGAATTATTATTAATTTTTTGAATGATACGCAAGGGGGATAAAAGTACATTCCAAGGAATATGCTGATTTACTTTTCGGGAATGTCCTAACTAAACATAAAAGCTAGAGCTGCCCGCCACGTAACTATCATTTGTCCTTACCATACAAAAGTGCGCTTTAAATTTTAAAACAAACAAATGATTATATATTAAAATAAAAAGAATAAAAAAAAGTTGCACCATGAAAAGGTAAATAGTGAGAATAAAACGTTTGAGTGGCTTGCGGCCCAATATTACAAATCTTTCTTATTATATGGGAGGTTAGAAGTTCGAATTTAAATGAATTTTTTATGTGTATTAAAAAAAATGTGAAATTTGTACTTTAATTATTTAATTTAATTATAATATTAAAATAATATTATCTTATTAAAAGGATATATTCATCATTATTACTTTTTTTTAAAAATAAAACCACTTGAAAACATCACTTTCTATAACGCCCGCTTTCTTGACCTTATACTCCATTTTGAAGTGCAAAAAAATGTTAAATATTGTTTGATTTTTGGAAAAGACAATTATTATTGGAGTAAACACATGGTGAAAAAGTTATGCTAATATATTGAAATATGATATGTCATAACGCAACAAGAAATTGATTTTAATTTTAAAATGACTGATCCCTATAATTCAATACACGTAATATTATTTTTAAGAGTAAAAAAATAAAATAAAATCTCAAGCACATAAATGTTGGACCATCAAATATCAAGTTATAAAGTGATTTATGTAAGCTAATCAAACTATTGAGCTATATATGTTCGTAGATTTTGCAAGATCATCTATGTGACAACCAATCGATGCACAAAGTTTACAAGAATTTATTAAAGGTTTGTAATTAAGAATTTATTAAGGCAATTTTAGAATTTTATATATTAGAACTTAGTTAATTTTAATAAAATAAAATTATTTGAAACATTGGTGGAGTGTTTCATGAATAAACCTAGGGATTTTTATCATTATATCTTAGTATTGAAACTTATAAGATCTCTCTTGATTATTCATCAAATAGTCTAAAATAATTTATGAAAAAATTAAACTATTTTATAAGATGTTTGACTAAAAGTAACTTTAACCAAAAACCTAATTATCTCCATTATTTAATTAGCAAGTGCAATGTGGCTTTCTATTCATAACCAACCACAAAAAGCAACAATTGAAGTGGTCATTTGAGAAAGCCAAGTTGTATTCATTCGATATCCCACTTTTAACGGTTTTAATTTTTTCAAACATATTTTAAGGTATTCGCACTTTGGGCCTTAGATTGTGATTTAAATATTTTTTAAAGCACAATTAAGAAATGAATCCCCCATTCTTTAAATTATAATGGTATGTGTTTTTGATATACTTACATTATGTTTGGTTCAAAGATTTTGGTGAGGAAAACAAAAGAAAATGTTAAGGAAAATGTTTTTAATTGTTTGGTTGATAAGGAAAATGTTATAGAAAAGAAAAGTTGGGGAAAATTATAGTGTTATTGAGGAAAATGAGTTTTCATCACAAAATGATGAGGGAAATGAGGAAAAAGCCTATTTGAGCTGTTTAATTTCTTATTCTCTAACACATTCATAACCCCCATTTTCCTCATGCTTTTCTTTATTATTTTTTTTAACAATCAAACGAATTTGAGGTTTTATATTTCTTCCCCCCCCCCCCCCTTTTCTCTAATATTTCAATTTCTTATCAAAATCCTTAAACCAAACATAGTGCTTGTGTTAAAACAATGGGAAAAACTTAAAGTAAATAGAGATTTTAGACAAGACGCATTTGCCATGAATAAACAAATGTTCCAATTGTGGGAAGATTAGAATGCTTTGAAGAGTTTTGGGTAAATATAGGTTTTAAATGAGACACATTGGCCATGACTAAACGAATATTCTATTTGTGGGAGTGGACTTCTACCATGGACAACAATCACTTTTGGTGGGATCAATGTGCTAATTAAACCATTCACCCATAAGCAGAACTAGAATTATTTTACACTGTTTATTTTAATTGGTAATTTATCTTTTATTTCATATTATGAATACATATTAAATATATTAATATTTCCATAAAACGATATTTGTTTGAAAATTATATATACTTGTTATGTATTTGTGAAATAAAATAAAAAATTAAATACATATATGATATTTATTGCACGATTCTAAAAATATAGATGATTCTCTCTCTCTCATATATATATATATATATTCTGCATATAAAAAGATTGTTTTTGCTATTGAAATCTTATTGATCAAAACAATGAATAAAGATCCATTGGTACTTGCTGACTTTATAATTTCAAATAAGAGTATTAATCCACAAGCAAACAAATCACAAATAAATAGAAAAGCAGAGATCTGTAGAAATATTTTTGTAACTAGCTAGCACAGTGATGGGAAGGGATTTTCATTTTTAAGGCTTATATTTTAAAGGCTAGAGGAGCATCTTCCTCTAATCTTTTATAGTAAAGTTTACATATATGTAGAACCTTCTAAATGGAGAAGTCTTTTAGAAAATGTGCATTAGTATACAGAAGCTTGTAGAAAGATTAAAAAAAAAAGTAGTAGAAACCTTGGAAATATCATGGCAACAAGCTAATCTTATTGATAAAGCTCAAGAAGAATTTCTCATCCATTAGATAGTATTAATGTTAACAGTCCATTTCAGAAAATAAAATGTATAAATGGGCAAGAGCTCATATTGCAAGAACTAAGCTTGAGTGCTCAAGTTTACAGTAAAGGCTCTTTTGTTTTAAAATTACTGCATTTGTGCTTCATTTATTTGATCAAACATACATACTTTGCTTCCATTTCATCATGCACAAATGCTTGTAGTTGGGAAGAGATGGGAGAGGGACTGGAAATATGTGTTGGGCTGATAACTTCAAGATGATGATGGATGGAGGGGCTAGGGGGATTTGGAGAAGATCTCTTCTTTTGGTTGATAGCGATCGATTTTATTTGTGGAGGGAGTATCAAAAAAGAAAAATTATTAAAAATTATCTTTTTCATATGCGTCATATGATTTTATGTGTGTATTATAGTAGATTTTGTTGAAAGCTCTTGAAAACAATAAAATTTAGTAAAATAAAAGTGATAAACACGAATTTAATGTGTATTCCATGTTCGCATATGCAAAATTCTTATAGTGGCCTTTCTTAGTAAAAACATCTTTAAGTTAGATGAACTTTACTGCAAGAAGGGAGTTATTAGAATAATATAAAGTGATTGAATATATATATATATATATATGTTAAGTGAATACTAATTTGAAATTAACATTGATTGATTTGAACTAAAAATTCACAGTAATTATAATTAAAGTAAAAGATTATTGTACAACTTGTAGTGCTTAATTGATGAAACTTTATTTATTTTGTTTTTTAAATTCAGTTTAGTGAAGTTAAAGTAAGAATTCTATTCCCCCCTACAAGAAAAATAAATCCCAAGTATGAGAATTCATATCAGTCATCATTGAAGTAAATATTGTCTCGCAACTTGCAAGTTTATCCATTGAAAATCATAATGTTCATATTTGGATTGAGAAAGAAATTAAATTGGCAGCTAGTAGATTTCATCTTAATGTCAAGCACATAAGTAAGTAATTAACATGGTTAGCTGAAAACTCATTACATAGTTCATTTACCATCCATATGAAAAAATAGCTATATTATTTATAAGCACTAAGTGAAAATAAAAGGATATAATATAATAAAAAGAAATAGAAGGAAAATCTATCTTCTTGTAAGGCAAAAATCTTATTTCAGTTCCCATTGTTGTGTATTTTAAATGAATTAGTTATTATTGATGTTTTAAAAAAAATTAATAGGAGAAAAGTAGTAGTTATCATTTTCGATTTGGTAAAACTCAAAACCTATGCGTGTTTGCCAATATATTATCATTTTTCATCTATTTTTTTCTTTCTTTCCTTTCAAGAAAAAGAAAAGGTAATGAAAAGTATATATAAGAAAAAAATAAAATTGAGGACAAAATAGACATTTCAATTTAATAGTTGACTTGGTGGTTAGCTCAACAGTGGTGGAGCCAAGATTTCAATCCATGGATAGTATTTATATATATTAATATTTTTAGCACCCTCGATACATGTATTAAAATTTTTATAATGCAAAGTAAATAAAATATTTACTTAATTTTTTATATAATATTGTAATATTTTATATTTTCAATATAATTATTTAAATCTTTGAGATAAATTAAATAAGGAGTTAAGATGAAGTAAAATAATTTGAAAAAATAAAAAGGAAAATTTACAAGGAAAGAAGAGCAAAGAAAAATTACAAATTACTTTGTTATTTTTTATAATACGAGATTAATTTTTCAATGGATCTGAAACACACCAATAAGGTCGCAATGCTTTATACGTAATACATACATTATTTATAAACTTGACTCCTTAATAATTAATTTGGTACGTGATGAAATAATGTTTAGGATGGTAAGATTTGTGGTGAGTTTAGTGTATGCAGGATGACGTGGTTTGCATAAGTTTGAGGTGGAAACTAGTTTAGTGTATGCAGGATGACGTGGTTTGCATAAGTTTGAGGTGGAAACTAGAGTAGAGGAGCATGCGGTGGAACTTGCAACCAAAATAAAGCATGTTATGTTTGTTAAGGTGGTATTTGTATGACGCTATATGAAAATAGAGTAGTTTCCTTTTCGATAGGCAGTGATTTTTGTTTGTTCTTTTGCTTCGAAACATATGCATAGATCTTTTTTTGGTCGAAAGTTATCCGAATTTGCAATTTTTTTAATTATTTCTTCTTTTATTATGAGAGTCAGTGTTTATGCCTTTTAGTCTTGATAGACTTAGGTTCATTAGGGTTTTCTTGCCCTTTTTATGGGCTTGACTTGTCTAATTAATTTATGTCATAATTGAGCTATCTTCAGTTAATTTATCAAATTGTCTTTATAATCAATTTTAGTAGTATCACCATCTAAAATCCTCCTATGCACAAGTCAGAGTAAGCAAAGGAGTAAATGAAGTCGAATATAAAAGCCAAGAGAAGTAGAGGAAAATGCAGCATGTAGCTTTTACAAGACATGTATTTATAGTAGTTTGAAATGAGGGGTAGAAATGACTACTTCATTCCTAGGAAGTCATACGATTCTTACTAAAGAAGTAGGGGTATTTTAGGTCATTTGCAAAGTAGCAATAAATAGGTTGTTCGACTGTTTGCTAGCTGAAGTGACTACTCAACTGTATTAATTGCAAATGAAGATGGATCATTGCATTAAATGTGGAAGACGGCTATTGACATAAATTCAATAAAGCATTAAATGCAACTGCACATGTTAGACAAGTTTGACATTGACTTCCAACAGATTGAAGAACTGGTATAGGGCCACACTAGGTAACTTTGAAACTATGAATACTTGGGTTGGTCTTGTTTGGGGAGGATCGATCTGCAGGCGGTTAACAATAACGATATTCATTGTGGGCATGCTACAAGCAAGCACCCTGATGCTTAGTTCCTCACTCGTCTTGTGCTGCTTGACCTTGAGGACGACCAACACAACAAAATAATGAGTTCTCCTTTTTGCTCAGTGAAAGTTGTTCGACGTTCTCACGTTAGTGTATTTCTCAGTGTGCTGACAAAATTAATCTTATAATTGTAAAATGAATTCATGCATTTTCCCTCTCTCCAATTTTTCCATTTTTTTTCCTTCCAATTATTTCATTTTATTATATTATGGTCTTTTTATTTATTATAAAATTCAATAAACATATTAAAATTAATCAAAATATAATATTATATAAAAATAAATAAATATTATTATTTATGTTATACTATATATATTTTTAATTACAATACCATAAAAATGTTAGCATAGCCTAACGAAAATGCTGGTTCTTATAAAGGCATAATAAAATAGCAAAGATGTAGCTAAATAACCTAATAATTATGGGTGTTAATTTGGGTTAAAATCTAGGGGCTCAACCCAACCTACATAATTTTGAATTGGGTTGGATTCCACATTTTAAAAATAAGTTTTAGCGGTTGAATTTTTGATGGATTATATCAAATTTGGATTCAAAATGAATTTTAAATAGATTTAAAATGAGTCCATTCAAAAAATTTAATTAATTTAATAAATTATCTCATTATATTATGAAATTATATATTAAATAGAGTATAGAATATATAATAATGTTACTATACTATTTTGAATTAATTTTTTAAAATAAATAAAATAAATTAATTTTTTTATTTTTCTATTAAAGCTATTTTAAATCCAATTTAATTCGTAACTCAATTCATTTTAAATCTAATTCACTTTCAACGTATTTATATTAATTCATGTAGAACCCAACTCGTACAAATGTAAATAAAACTCAATCCATTCCATTAATAAGAATAATCTAGAGGACCAGAAGAATACATTGGTTGCGGTGCAATTAGGTCCCACACCAATCATCGTCAACTTGAAAACGAATATGAAAAATAGATGGAACCACAAGCGGCTGTGATGCAATATACTATTCTTTTCATATACACACAATCGTAGCAGCGAAAAATTACCCAAAAGCAGACTTCTCCTTTCCCTCCATTTCCTCTCCCTCAAAGACTTAAGCGCAGGCCGCAGTGGATACTCAGCACACACACTCAAATGGGTTTGTGTGTGCTTATTTAGATTCTTGGGCTGGCATCCTTTGCTTGGATTCCTCTTTGTATCATCACTGAGGTGACGTTTTCTCTCATTTCTCTATCTTTTCCCATTGTGGGTTTTTCCTTTTTTCCTTTTTTCCCTTTTTTCACAAAGAAATTTTGATCCTTAGGGGAATATACGAAACACAAATTCAATAACGTGTATACTGGCACATATAAACGCTGTATGTCCATCCACGCATGTTTTTTTTGGAGTTTATGTTGCTACATTGATTTCTTGTGGTTCAATAATGATGCTTTTACATATTATGGTGTTTCTTTTCAAAATTTTCCCATTTCTTTGCTTTAGCAGCCTCTATTTGGAACCCATCTGATAAATGATCTTTAACTTAGCCATGTTATGGTTCTTTTGATCCTTTTTCTTTTCTTGTGGAGTGAATTTCTCTATTTTATTGAAGGTTTTGGGTTTATGTATTACTGGTGTTTGTGAATAAACATGTTTGTAAGTTATGCTATTATGCATGTGTTTATTACTATTCCATTTTTGTTTCAGCATTGATGTTCTCTTTTAGGTGGGTTGCTGAAGTATATTTTTTTTTTCTTGCCCAAATCAAAGCTGTGTCAACATTATGCTTTGAGGCATAGAATTCGTACAGTTAACTTCAACCTGATTTGTTTAATTTGAGATTGAATCTAATTAAAGTTATCCAAATGTCTTTCTTTTTCTGCTGGACTAGCTGCTCTTCTTGTTGAATAGATTTGGTTTCATAATTTCTTTTTCTGGTTTTCTTGTTGCTGGTTTGGTAGGTAATTTATTTGTTGGATTTGATAAATCTTTGTATTGAATAATTATGTTGAATATTTTGGGTGCTTCATCGGTCAGGCTGTTGCGCCTAAGGCACTGCTATGCGTCACTTCAACAATGTCCTCATTCTGTTTCCATGATCTGAACTTTTAAATTGTTATAAGGATGATCTTACACTTATCATTCTGCTTAGTTGTTTTAGGTTGGTCATTCAAAACTGAAATGGAGGAAGCTGGTGGGGAAAGATGTAAATCTCCATCTTTGGCCCCACCACAGCCAACTATACCGCCAAATGTGAAGGTAGAACAAGTGGACCTGCCAAAGAGGTCTCTAATTGCACGGACTGGATTCGGGACTTCTGGCCTATGCATCCCGTTGCTTGCGAATCACCTCAAAGTTTCTATTAGAAATCTTGATGAAACTTTCTACCAATACAGCGTAAATACATTACTCTTCTTTTTTTAAAGTTTATACCATATAGCACTGCATTTATGAATATCCATTTTGGTTGCAGGTTACTATTAGTTCTGAGCATAATAGGGCGGTTGATGGCAAGGTAATTGGGAGGAAAGTCATTGATAAACTTTGTCAAACATACTCATCTGAATTTTCTGGGAAGAGTTTTGCATATGATGGGGAGAAGAGTTTGTATGCAGTGGGGCCTTTACCGCAGAACAACTTTGAATTTATGGTGGTTCTTGAGGAATCTATTGCCAAGCGGTGACTTCTATTAATCAAAGCTTTGATTATGTTTTTCATCTTTTACCTTTTGTTTTCCTTTTATTGGTGTTGCCTGAACTGAGATGGAACCCTCCATTGTGTAGTAGTGGGGGCCCTTCTGATGATGGAAGCCCAAGTGAGTCTGCCAAAAGGTCTAAACGCTCTCTGCAGTCAAAAACATTCAAGGTAGAGATAAGTTATGCTGCTAAAACACCGTTGAAATCAATAGCGCTTGCTCTTCAAGGAGCTGAACCAGAAAAAGTTCAAGATGCTCTGAGGGTTTTGGACATCATACTAAGGCAACAAGCAGCTAAAAAGTATGCCAACAGTACCTATAGACAGCATATATGTAGTTGTTGTTAGCTTTACCTAAATGGGAAATATTGGATGCAGAGGGTGCCTGTTGGTTCGGCAATCATTCTTCCATGATGACTCCCGGATGTTCACTGATGTTGGAGGGGGTGTGACAGGTGTGAGAGGATACCATTCCAGCTTTCAGCCTACTCTTGGCGGCTTATCTCTAAACATGGGTATTGCTACTTGCTTTTTGTACCTGCAGTTGCACTTTCTCATGCTGTCATATTTGACAAATAATGTTACTAAAATTTCTTCTTTCAGATGTATCAACAACCATGATCTTGAAACCGGGACCTGTTGTGGATTTCCTTCTTGCTAACCAGAATGTGAAAGAAACTTGCTATATTGACTGGGTAAAGGTATATGACCCTCAACTGCATGTTTTAGCTTTCTTTTAACTGGTCTTTCAGTCTTGCTTGTTTATGATATTGAGACTGAAGCACAGGCCAAAAAGATGCTCAAGAATATGAGGGTTAAGGCTGTACACAGTAAATTGGAATTCAAAATTATCGGTTTGAGTGAGAAACCTTGCAATCAGCAGTTGTAAGTGAATAGTTATCTAGCTCAGTTTTATCTTCCTACCTTGCCGAAAGAAGTTCTGAGTTTGGTTTATATTTTCAGTTTTTCGTTGAAAGTGAAGAATGGTAGCAGTTCCAGAGACGATTTCGAGACTTTGGAGATTACTGTTTATGACTATTTTGTTAAACATCGTAATATAGAACTTAAATTTTCATCATACATGCCATGCCTTGATGTTGGAAAACCAAAACGACCAAACTACCTGCCACTAGAGGTGCAAAATTTTATCTCTAGTTGTCTTATGAACCATAAAGCTTCTCTTTGAAGGAACTCACTTCTGTTTTCTTTCTGCTATTTCAGCTCTGTTCCCTAGTCTCTCTTCAAAGATACACAAAAGCATTATCAACAACACAGAGAGCATCATTAGTTGAAAAGTCAAGGCAGAAGCCTCAAGAGAGGATTCGAGTTATAACTGATGTAAATTATTCAAACCGATGCTTATTTTTGCCTTTTCTTATATTGCATTTTGGTTTACTTCTTCCTTGTATCTGTCCAGGCTGTGAGAAACTGCCACTATGATGAAGATCCACTCCTTGTTGCTTGTGGTATATCAATTGAAAAGCAGCTTACTCAAGTAGATGGACGGATCCTTGACACGCCGAAGGTAGTTATCATCTTTTCATGATTACTATATGTATTGCATTACATATAAAAATAACTCTAGTGCTTGTCCTCTTCTAGTTGAAGGTTGGTAATAATGAAGATTGCTTACCCCGCAATGGCAGGTGGAACTTCAATAACAAGGTATTTTCTTTGGGTTAAAGATGAGAAGATGTATAAACTGGCATTTTTCGTTCATGTACTGTTTTGCTTAATCTCAGGATTTTGTTTCCTAAAATAACTTACTGATTCATTGTGCTGATTTTGATCTTTTGAAGAAACTTCTGAAACCCATCCAGATAGATCGTTGGGCGCTTGTCAATTTCTCTGCACGTTGTGATACTAGCCATCTTTCACGGGAGCTCATAAACTGTGGGAGGAACAAGGGCATTGTATGTTGTATTGGATTCTCTGTTGGCTATTGTTGTTTTCTTTAAGCATGCATATTTATATCTATTCCTTTTTATTGGATAGTATATTGAACGACCATATACGATAATTGAGGAAGATCACCAATGTAGAAGAGCTAGCCCTGTGATACGTGTAGAAAAGATGTTTGAACAACTTATGGCTAAGCTACCTGACGCTCCTGACTTTCTGCTTTGTGTTTTGCCAGAAAGGAAAAATTCTGAGATTTATGGTAGTCTATCTGCTGTCCGCCTTTCCAAGGTTATAAAGTCTTTTACCAATTAATCGTTTGACCTATTGTATTTTATGAACTTTGTGTCCACATGTAGGACCTTGGAAGAAAAAATGCCTGAGTAACATGGGTATTGTCACGCAATGCATTTCTCCATATAAGATCAATGACCAGTACTTGACAAACGTACTTCTGAAAATCAATTCCAAGGTAATAAGCAGATAAAACCCTCAAAAGATTGAATTTGCTTGTCATTTTATATCCTGTAACTGTTATTATGACCATTTTCCATTTCATTATAGCTAGGGGGCATCAACTCATTGTTAGAAATAGAGCATTCCCATCGCATTCCTCTCATTACGGATAAACCCACCATGATCTTGGGAATGGATGTCTCACACGGTTTTCCTGGTCGATCTGATGTTCCATCCATTGCTGCTGTAATCTGCTGCCTGTGGAACTTTTTCCAGTACCATGTCAAACTTGTTATAATTATGGTTGACACTTTTGGTGCTAAATTAATTTCTAACTATTGTAAGGTTGTTGGATCTCGAAGTTGGCCATTAATATCAAGATATAGAGCAGCTGTACGAACCCAATCTTCAAAGGTGGAAATGATCGAATCTTTGTTCAAGCCGCTAGCAAATGGGGAGGATGATGGCATTATGAGGTGCTTCAATTGAAAAGATTTTTCAACTTCTAGTTCAGCACTATGGTTTATGTACAAAAATTATAGTTCTACAGAACGCTGAAGAAATGCCTGTTTTCTACTTATGCTTCAGGGAACTTCTTTTGGATTTCTATCAAACCAGTAATGGACGCAAACCAACTCAGATTATTGTTTTCAGGTAAGTCAACAGATTCTTCAAGTATAATTGCAAGGAAGCATCCTCTTGTTGCTTTTTATACAAAATATTATCAATTTCTTGAATCAATATTGAGTAGTATTGAAGCTCTGTTCTCATTTATGAACTTAAATTAATTTGATCGTTAATGATATCAACTTTATCTCAGGGATGGCGTAAGTGAGTCGCAGTTTGCTCAGGTTATAAACATTGAACTCGATCAAATGATCAAGGTATCTTTTCTGATTCTAATTTCCAGACAGCATATTGAAAACTTCTGGCGACTCTTTGGATGTTATTTCCTTTTTGACACCATGGGATTCTTCGTTTCAATTTGGAAACACTTGAATCCATCATACGTTTGCAGCATGAGAAAATTTTGCCGATTCCTTGAATTATTTCAACATTTATAGACGTGTGAAATTGATGCAATCCTCAAACATCGTATAAAAAGAACCTGCCGTCCTAAAGACTTAACTATGGCAGGCTTATCAGCATCTGGGCGAGTCCACCATTCCAAAATTCACGGTGATAGTGGCCCAGAAGAATCACCACACTAAGCTATTCCAAGCTTCAGCCGCTGAAAATGTCCCCTCTGGTCTGTTTCTTTTGATTGATGTATTCTACTTCTAGTTTATGCTAGCAACATTATTAAAACATCAGATTAGCTCTCGGAGTTGCTTGCAGGTACTGTTGTCGATACAAAAGTCGTTCATCCTAGAAACTATGATTTCTATATGTGTTCTCACGCAGGGATGATAGTAAGTTTGTTCAGATGTTGATCTCTTCATAGCAGTTGGATTTTTTTTTTTTTTAAATAATTTCATAATTTTATTACTATACACTTGCATACGGGAGGTTTGATAGATTTGGACCCTAACTTTATTCTATATGTGTAAAACTTATGTTAGTGGGCTAAATAGACATGGGCATGGCAGCTTGATTTAATTCTTATTTAATTCTCTTATGAACTAAATGGCACACCAAATTTCTTCCCAAAACACAAAATCATGTTTTGCTAAATTGTTTTGTGATGTACAATTTTAAATGACAGGGAACTTCTCGACCTGCCCATTATCACGTCTTGCTTGATGAGATTGGTTTCTCGCCAGATGATCTGCAAAATCTTATCCATTCACTATCATACGTGTAAGATTTCGGACTTTTAATGTTCTGTCGTCTCTTACTGTGGCCAGGTTAGCTAATATGCCTACTTTTTATCATTTCTCTAGATACCAGAGGAGTACTACTGCTATCTCTATAGGTACATCCCAGCTTCCTTGCTTCCCTTCTCAATTGACTGCTCCATGTTGCTATAAAAAGCTTACTTGAAAAAAAAAGGAAAAAAAAGAAAGAAAGACGATTGGTGCGAACTATTGCATTGTTTTCCATTGCAGTTGCACCGGTATGTTATGCACATCTTGCAGCCCGACAAATGGGCCAGTTTTTGAAGTTTGAAGAATCCTCTGAAACGTCGTCTGGACAGAAAAGCATCCACTTCCCTGACCTGCCCAGGCTTCACAAGGACGTTGCTGGATCCATGTTCTTTTGTTGAGGTGATGGGAAATTTTCCGGCCTTCCTTAAGGTTGGATGACATTGAAAGGATGTAAACAGTTTGGTGCCTCTGATGGCTAGGCAAATAGGGTGACCTCTGAGGTTTGAATCTAATATTATCAAATAGTGATGAGCTGTTACAACGGAACTTTTGGATCTCGTAACATCTTTTGTAGGTTTGGATTGACGTAAAAATCTTGATCACAATGATCCAATTGCAAGAGCTGGAGCTCTACCAAATGAGGTTTCTTGAAGGAAAAATGGGTCAGGAATTTTATACTAGGCAACTGATGGGGTTGAAATTTTAGTAGAGGAGATTTGCATAGAAGTTTTCAAATGGTATTGGTTTTTGTCTTGATTTTCTTGATGTATGAAAACTTTTGCCTAAATTCCTTTGCCTGGAATCTTAAGGTTATGTTTGGATCAAGGAAAATAGTGAAGAAAAAGAAATGCAAAATTGCAAGCAGTGAAGCACAAGGTTCCATTTTGAAGCATTAAAAAAGTTTTTCATAGCATTTTCTACATTAAAATTCGGTGTTCAAGTGGATATAATATTACATTCATTGCTGTATATTGTTAATGTACATCCATTGTAGTTGGGGGACAACAGCACTGCAGTGCTAATTAATTTACATTTTTTTTTGGCGAATTTTATGGTCATCATATTTTCCTTCTTAATATTCTAAAATAAGATTTTATTTTCTAAGATAAGTATTTTATTTTAATAAATGAGTCTTCTTTTAAAATAATGATATAACACTACGAAGCCTTATTTACCATTAGTCAGGACAGTGTTATAGTTTACTTTAAAAGTTCAATTTTTTAAACTCTTATTTAGAATTTATGAAGGTGATGAAGTGATGGAAAAATAGAGCTAAGGAGGTATGTATAATTTACTTTTCAAATCCAAATGTTCAAATTTGATGTTTTGTATAGATATTAGCATTTGTGCTATATATAGTCACACACTAAACAAATATATATTAACATCTTGAATCTTTCTAAATTACATTGGATGATTAAAGTTATGCAGTTCACATTCTTATATTTTCATACTGATATTGCCATTTGTGTCATCATCATACGCTAAATAAATGTTCAAATAATAGTATTAAAATATATAAACAGTAATAACATGATAATTAAATGTAGCATAAAATAACAATCGGTGTACAATTTCTTTTATTATCTTTTCAAGTAATTGTTTGGGCTTTCATCAATAGTAAAAATCACAAGATAAGTGCAATAATATTTGCGATGTGATTTATTTTTTTAGCATCGGCCAACTTCTCTGGTTCTTTGGATGTATATCGTGAACTGAAATAAGTTCTGTATGATAAAATGGTCCCAATTCCTTCACTAGTTGAACAGGATCCATGTGTGTTATGAGAAAAAGCCGCATTTCTTCAAAATCCACGTAGTGTCTTCTTGTTATAGGATCAAGTTTGTCAATAAGATTGACCAAGGTTTGAGGATCTGCTTCTACTCTCAACACAACAGCCTAAGTAAGAAAAAAGGAAGCAAATAGCATCAATCAAACATACCAAAACTCTTCAAAATCATTTTTTAACTATTCCCGAAAACATAACCAAAAATTCATTACATTTCTTAACATAACTTTCACATTCTCAAATGTTACTTTCAACATTCATTCTTCCAAAACATATATTAAAATCACACAACATACATAACCAAACATTACCTTAAATTTTAATACTTTGGATCCTCTATTTTATTTTCTATTTCATCTTCTATTCCAACTTGATAACTATATGTCAAGTATTGATTTTCAATCAATTATTTCTATAAAGAAATATTTAATACATCAGGCAAATCTTCATGAAATGAAATAGAGCATCAAACACCTAATCAGAAATGTAATCATAAAAGAAATGTTAGAGATGGTACCTTAGGGGCATCGGGGTCAGTCCAAAACCTGCAAGAGAGGAAGGTCACCAGGTATCATTCTTGGAAAAAAACTAGAAGTATTTTTCAGGAAATAAAAGGTGATTAACCATTGAGATTCTTTATTTTGATTGATGTATCTGTGAGTAGAAAACTAAATACCAATTAAAATAGAGGATTCAAAATGAGGACGGAATTGAGATGAATTAGAATTACGTACTCTTCTTTCTCAAGCCGAATTGAAAAAACTTCTGCCAGAGTTTTGGCAGCTAACGGAAGCCCACTAGACTTCTCCATAATCTCATTCTTGATTTTTGCAAAAACCTCTGTTTCTTCCAACCTCAGTTGTGTGACATCTGGAGTTAATTGTTTCCTCTTAATTGAGTCCACAAATATACTCCAGCAGTCTTCTTCCTTAAGGGGTTCCATTCTGTGCAAATAAAACTTTTTCTCAGTATCAGGCACAAGGTTCTTCGCCACCCCTCCCATTCTACTGGTTACAATCATTGCTACATTCTCTCGATTCAAAACCGTGTGAGTGAAAGATTTAATATCATCTGTTGCGTGCCATACGCCATCCACCACAATCAAAGTCTTTTCGTGCTGGCATATGTAGTCGACCGCGTTATTTTGCAAGTCGGACAAGAAACTCCCAAACGTAGATTTTCTTCTATTTCTATTGAGGTAGGTCTCCATTATGGTTACTGAATATTCCTTATCCAGATCAGTTGCCTCTGTCAGATTGATCCACATGATGCCCTGAAAATTTGCTCTCATTTCGAGAAGAACCTTCCGGGCTAGAGCAGTTTTACCTGAGCCACCCATACCAACTATGCCGATGGCTTGTTTGCCTTGTGCCAAAAAGTCTTGAATAGCCTTCGCCTGCTTGTCCAGTCCATAATACTTCACATGGTTCGGGTACTCGAGATAATATTCAGCGGATGTGATGGCATAAATGAATGGATATGTCTCTTCTCGATCATATTCTCCTCCTAAGTCTGATCCTTTTGACTCCATTTCGCGCCTGATCGATCGCAGCCTGAGCCAGGTTTTGATAAGAAGCCAGTAGTCCTTGCAGGGGCGAACACTGGGCAGAATTTTGCTGCTGCTGCTGCCAATGAGAGCTTTTTGTGGGCTACTTTCCACAAACATGATGCAGTCGGCCAATGCGTCGTTTAGCTTCATAAAACAGTCTTTCATTTGTATAAGGACAGAGGAACTACTGAATTTCTCTTCCTTTTGGATATACTCCAAGATCTCCCTGAGCTGAGACCTTAGAGGTAAATTCTGAGTGAATTGCTTGTCGGCTTCTTCGAAATCCTCCTGAAATTTGTCCCTCAAATATTGTGAATAATCAAGAGCCATTTTCAGTTGCTTGAGAGTGTAGCTTTTCTTCTTTCTTTATTTTCTTTCTTTGTTTTTTCTCTCTCCACTCTTCTCTCTGTTTCTTTTCTTTTTCTTTTCCTTCTCTTTGCTTGGTACATTGGAAGGGCTGGTTTCTGCACTATAAATAGGCTGTTGTTAAAACAGAATAATTCTTTTCCTCCATCTCAAGAAACTAAAAACTTTCAAAAATAGTTGAAATATATTGATTTGTTCCTCTTTCAATTAAGCAAAGAATCATTACTATTAAAGTAACACTTTATCCTATAGAACTACTTTTGCATTATTTTTTTTTTAGAGACATGTACACTAAGGGTTGAATTCTGAATGTTATTTATATTTACAGATGCCCGCTTAAAATTCGAATTTTAAATCTCACACATATAAATAGAAGGGCACTGCCATTAAATCAATTGGCCAATAACAAACTTCGTATGTATAATTAGTGTGACGTGATGCAATTAATCAATTGATCATTTTATAACTTTTGTATTAATTACTATCCATGTCACTAACTATCAATGAGTCAAACACAAACAAAGTTAATTTAATATAAATAAATATATAAAAATTATAATTTTTTGTTTTTCAGATTTGGTATAGTTTGAAGTTTGTTTATATATACATGCAATGATTGGCTGTACGATTTTTATAGGGGAAGAGGATTCGTGTCCTCGGCTTGAAGAAACTACCTTATACTTCTAAAGTTGAGATTCTCTTTTGTTGGAGATGTAAATATTTGTTTTGTTTATTCCCTTCTTCAAGTAAGTGTGTTATAATTTAGTGATAGTAGCACACTCGATCATGTTCTTAAATTTTCAATACATAAGATTAAGAATATATATTAACTTTTATGTGACCGTGTATTTTGTCAACTATGTTAATATATCACCTTGAATTTTTTTATATAATATAGTATATTTTAAAAAATTAGAAAGAGTGTAAAGTTAGAGGAAGAAGAAATAATATGTTTAGACCAAAATAATAATAATAATAATAATAATAATAATAATAATAATAATAATAATAATAATAATAAAGAGAGAAAAAGCGTAATACATGGAGATAAGAGAGAAAAAGTGATAAACTTGTTGTGATAATTTTTTTCGAACAGAAACAATTTAGTTAATACACCAAAGATACACTAGCTATTTGCTCTAACATTCTCTTATTTTATAAATAGTATTGACATGCAATGTAATAGCATTTCTAATAGCACACATAACATATTTGGTAAAAGGGAATATTTCGAAGTAGGATTGTCAAACATGGCCCAATGAAAATTCTTCAAAATTGAAGTCAAAAAGTGAAATAGGTATAAATATCGAATATGAATAAGTAAAAGTAACAGTATGATAATCAAAATGTATTTGCATACATCAACTGAGGTTTGTGGTGCTTATAAGACAATGTAGAGTTGGTCCTACATGGATTATCCTAACGGAGGGCTGAGATATTGTCACATGTTCTCTTTAAGCGGTTGAGATATTGGAGGTTGAATCAAGTTGTTCAACCCATAAAATAGCATAGATGTTTTCAAGTGTTTGCTTGAATGTCCTTAGAGGCTTTTGCCCTACCAATCTTATAAATTCAAAAGCCATCGCATAATATTTTTGTTTGTATATCTCAACATTGTTTTTGGAAAAAATTTGCTAGATTTTCCACATGACCATAAAGTATGCCATTTTTAAGTAACTTCAATTTTGTTTCATGGAATGGATGTTATGCATTCAGCATTTTAGATCCTCATTTTTGTTTCATGGATATATAACATGTGTATTAATATTTTCTTATAAAAATAGTTGATTGAAAATGAGGTACACTTGGTATTTATACATTAAGTGGAATATAAGATGAAACAAGGAAAGAAATAAAGGATCCAAAGTGCACATAATGGGGCTCTATATCTCAATTTTTTATGCTTAGCAATAAACAAAAGCAATGATTTTTGAGTCTTGACCCTTGAACTGTTCATTTTCCATTGAAAGCCAAAAATTCAGCTTAGTATATTAGATTATCTAAGTTAAAGCATGCATGCTTGCTATGCTTGATCCCAAATCTTGGCATTTTAATTGGCTTCAATTAAGTCAAAAATTAATCCAGACAAAATTGGCTATTTTTGCTGGTAGTGTCTCATTAGGTTTTCAATTCTATATTTTCTTATCTGTTTGTATTTGATTGTCATAGCCCAAGACTGGGATGGCTTTGAAAAGTTAGTTAGTGAAAATAAGTCGAAAATGACACTGTATTTGGATAGATTGTTATTAAAGTAATGATTATGTTAGTTTTAATAGGTTGTAGGTGGAGAGAGATAAAAATAATGGAATAGAGAGAGAAGATATATAGGTTATTGAGAGAAAATATATAGGTTATTAGGGAATGTATTTTAAAAATGAAAATGAAAATAATGTTGGATGAAAATGTGTAAAAAATGATTTGTTTCATTTCTAGAAGAATAGAAAATGTGAAAATGGGCTTTGAAAATGAAACCAAATAGGCCCTGGCTTTCTACTTTTAAATATCCAAATTTACTGTTCATTCTCGATCTTACGATTTGACTTGAGCATCAGATGGTTTTTGCTGGGGCCCTTCCAACGACCCTAATGATTTTTGGCATGATTTTCTGGCAATAGCAAGTTGTCTGACCTGAAGACTTGAACCGGATCCAATAGACTTAGCGAAGGATCAAAATTTGAATCAGTATTGATTCTCATCCAAGGTCTCTATATAGCACAAGAATGGCGAAGAAAGGTTGGATATTCTAAAGAAACATGGATAAACTAACATATGTTCTTCTTGCAATTCTTTTCTATGGCTCAGCTATTGGAAGTAGAACTCAATAGTTTCAGGTTTGTCGGTTGTTAGCAGCTGATGATGGTTTTTGCAGGGCAATGGTGGAAGTATAAAATTACCCTTGTAAAGAACATAAAGTTTGTAGTCTTCAAAATGTATATATATCAAATGCATACACATAGTATATATTAAATTTATTCCAAATAAAGTGTATTTTTAATTAGACATATATAAAATAATAATTATATTAGAATTAATCAAATTAAAATTTCTTACTTAACAAATATAATTACGTATATTGAAAATTTTCCTTGTACCAACATATTTAATTGGACTTATAGGAAATAGTAATTAAATTAAAATTAAGTAGTCCCATTAATCCCATCTAATAAGACTATTACCATCACATTCAATACATATGGTTGTATGATAAACAATGACTAAATTAAATTTATTTTAATTAGATTTAGAGAAAATGACAACTGAATTAAAATTAATTAGGAAAAAATCAATTGATGAGGAAAAATATTACTTCATAAATACATTTATACACATATTTCTTTTGTGCTCTCCCCAAAAAATAAGAAAAGCAATAATTTTTATATATCAAAATGTGTGTTCAATTTAAATGTAATAGTAGATTTAATATGACAATGAAAAAGAATAGATTAAGTCTAACAATTACATGTTTTATCGATGAAGAAAAAGAATAATATTTCATAAATGCATTCGTACAAATATGGGGTTTTCCTCAAAAATAAAAAGAGAAAAATATTATTATATATCAATATAGGTGTCGAACTCAAATGTAATATTATATTTAATATGATAATGAAAAGGAATAAACTAAGTTTATTTAATTTTTTAATCTTTTTATTATTTGAGTATATTATATATATACATATATATATATATTTGAAATATACTTTGGTTGATTCTTACACATAATGATGTGCATATTTTATTTTTTCTGAAAATTAATAGCAAAAGATGCTTTCATGTTGTATCACAAATCTAAGAAAAGTTTCTTAACCTTATTTAAGTTAAAAAATAGAAAGTGTGGGTCTAAAGAAAAAAGAATATATAGTTGATAGCTCTATTAGAAGCCACGAAAAAAATCAACTAAAATTTTATTTCTTTAAGTAGTCTTTTCAAATAAATTATTTATGAATTAAAATAATAATGTGGCATTACTAACCTTCAATAATTATTTTTAAGAGGCAATAGGATATATATATATATATAAACTTTACTTTTATCAGAGAACTTTTTGGAGGATCAAATTGATATATATATATATATATATATTTTATTTCGGGTATGGAGAAGGATGAGGAAGACCTTGTCAAGACCAAGTTTTGCGTGATTTAACTAATCATATGATAAATATTGTTAAAGTATATATCAAGGACATAACAAACATAATTCACTCATTATATAATTGATATGAACTTGCTCATATTTAATTAAAATTTGAGTTTTTTCAAAAGTATGTATTATGGGATTGATAGTTATGCAATTCAAGCTATTAAATTTAAAAACTATTAGTCTATCAAATATCATATTAGTCTATATGTCTCCATCCATACCCTAAAAAATATATACCCCATAGGTACAAAGTATATACTATATAACCAATTAAATATATAGTATTCAAAAGTCAAAAGTCCTTATTTTTAATATTGCTAAACATTAACAATTAAAAAAAATAAAAATATGAATTTTAAACAATGAATTTCATTTAAGAATTCATGTATTTATTATATTAATAGCCAACTTAATCATTATCCAACTCTTACAAATTTTATAAACTAGCAAACTTTTAAAGAAATAATTTTCACACCTTTTAACAAAAAAAGTTACAAATAATATAATATTTTTATTTTACACAATAATATTTGAGGGTTTAAAATTGATTAGAATTTAACTTTCTCTATTTTTGGCTTAACTAAGAAGAGACAAAAATGAGAATAGAATCCTTATAAATAAATCATTTGCATGACAAAGTCTTTTTCTTTCTTCACCCCCCCCCCCCCGCCGTTTTAGATTAAAAACAAGTAGTCCATTAAAAATAGAATTTGACAAAGTAATATAAGTTTTATTTATTTATCTAAATTTAGAGGAAACTAAATTATTAACCACTTTGGTAATTTGAATCATATTTTTAGTTTTCTTTCATAAAATAACAATTAAATTTAATGTTTAAAAAATCAAAAAAGACTTTTCAATTAACATAAAAAAAATAGAAATTAAATTAAAATTATGGGGTAATAACTTGCACAAATTTAATTCATAAAGAATGATAGAAAATAAATTAAAAAATAAAAGTTTATTTAAATATCACTAAAAAAAAATAAAAGAATTCAATAGTTAGTTACTATTAGTCATTATATAGTATTGTAAAAGTTACATATAAATCGGGTGTTAAGTTTTTTAAGATATATTTTATTTTAGTCATTATTCAATTCATAGGTTTCCATTGTTCCAATTTCCAACAAAGAATTTTTAAAATGGCAATGATTCGTTAAACTTCTGTCTTGAATCGACTTCATATTTAGTAGATAATAAAGACGAGAGCAAATGAAGAGGAAACATGCCACACTGAGCACTATAGAGAGATGCGAATATATAGATAAAATTAAAGAGTTCAAGAAATGAGAAAGTTAATTAAATCATAGAAGGAGAAAAATATGAAAAATAATAAGTTAGTACCTCTCTTTCAACATATTTGTGAATGAAAAAGAGCGAATACTTAAAGAATTCAATTGTCAGCTTTCGCCAATTTGTTGCTTTTAAGAGTATAGATGATTTCTTAACGATGAAAATATTGGTTATTTTTTAATGAATTTGTGTACTTATGGTTTTTCAATAAATATGATATATGCAGGCAAATATTGTCATATGCAAAAATTTTAAATCTTAATCTCACTTTTTGATTGGGTTTGCTAACTATGATTCTATATGCTACTTAATTACATTCATTGTAATGCTGTAACATTTAGAGGAGTCTCGCACATTTCATTATGGCAATGGAAAAAATTAGACTTGCTTCGATTTAAATGTCAAAGGAATTGTATATGTTGTTTATTTATCTATCGAAAGAGGTTATGAACTTCTAAAAAAGTATTTAAGCCTTGAATTGCACATTATCTTTTACTTCATTTGATGTGAATTAGATAAAGAAATTGTATCTATGAGGGTGGAGTTATACTTTTCGAACACAAGGAATGGTATATCATGATCTTTTAGAGTTAATTTTCAAAAGAAAATAGGCAACTTTTAGTTGTATTTTGGTAAAACAGAAAATGAGTTTGAGACTAGAAAATACTAAAAGAATTAGAGAATCAACATTATTAGAAGCAGTTTTGAGAAAAGTTATAAAGTTTATGGAGATAAATTCATATGCAAAAATCTTCAAAATTTTAAATAATTTCCTTTCAATGAATGATATTAAGCTCCATGTCTTAAAAAATATGAAATTGGACTAATTTAGTTGATAATTCTTCAAATGCTTATCGAGTTGTAGCAATTTTGGTCGAAGGAAATAATCATGATATGTCAATGAAGCAAAATATATTTATGGGATGTCATCTAAGCATTCAGAAAAAAAGTACCAAAACATCAAATGATGCAATTCAGAAGAATGAATCTATCTAGATGACTCTTACAAGTAGTGCAACCATTGTTGGAGAACAATAAATATGTTTATATCTTATTTTATAGTTTATTATATTATTTATTACTCTTATATTGGGAAAAGACGTGTCCCCCCCTCCCGATGTTGACATACATATATAGTTTAATCAATAAAAAAATAATCTGTGAAGCACTTATACAATTAAAAATTTGAAATTTTGAACTAATGTGAATATATATTTGTTTATTCCTTATTATCAAAATTTTGAGCATTTTTTATATGAAATTTTTCATATTTGCAAATATAATTTATATATACAAAGATAAAACTTCTACTATTGATCCTATAGCAATTCTTTTGGGGGAAAATTCTATTGTCGGTTCTTCAACTTAAAGATATAAAACTGAAAACAAAAAGATTGATTACTATCACTATAATCTATCAAATTTGAGATCCAAATTACAATAAAGAATGATGGATATCACCTTGAAGTCACGATTTATATTTTAACTTTTATTTCTCTATTTGATAAGCATTTGAATTAGATGTAACTAGAAAATAATTTATAGAACGAACGAATGTAAGAACAAAAAATTAACAAGTCATGTACATTGCATGTGTTCACCTTTATAGTTTTTCTAAAGTGTGTTTCCCAGGACAACTAAATAACACCAAACACTATCTAAATTTATCCTTAATTGATACTCCTATAACTGGCATCCATCAATGTTTCTTATCCAATGAAAGAAGCTCTATGTGGTAAAATGGTCCCAATTTCTCCACTATTTGGAGAGGATCCATGTGCGTGAAGACAAAAAGCCATAGCCCATCATGATGATTGTGAAGAGAATCCACGAAGCTTGTCCATGAGATTGAGTGTGGTTGGACGATCTCCTTCTACTCTCAACACAATGAACTGAATAAGCAAAAATAGGTTAGGTTTAGATGATACTGTAAAGAGTTCATAAGTTTCGAAATAGCTATTTTGAAAAAAGAAAGAAAGAAAGAAAGAAAGAAAGAAAGAAAAAGTAGTTCCAACTGTATTTCTAGGATTTTAATAAACTATTAATTCTAGTCACATTAATTATAGAATTATCATTACTAATAGTAGAGTCAATTACATCCACACCCCCTGAGGTTTGGTGTAATTACAAAAAAAACTCCGTTGTTTTGAAAAATGCAAATTCCCCGCGAACTTTGAAACTTTAATGTAATGCAAACGAAAATGGTGAAATTACCAAAATGCCAGATGGTAAAAATAAAAAAAAGAAAAAAAGTGGAAAATGGCCAAATTATAAGTGTACCAAAAAGCCCTTGCGTCTAGGGACTAAAGCAGCAGGAAAAAAAAACAAAAAAACCAAAATTGAATCTTTTCATATACTTCATTCTTTTAGATAAAAAAGAAAACCCTTCTTCTGCACTTGACAAACCCATCATCTACCACCCAAAATCCAACCATTTGCATCTATAGAATGCGGCGAAAGTGTGGTTTCCATGCCCTTGCCCAACTGTTAGGAGCGAGGCTTTGAAAATGCAGTGCAATTTGGTTCAAAAAAGGTAAGAAGCTAACACTTTTGTAATAGGTTGTCTGAAAATAGTAAAAGTCTCTGTTGTTTCATCTTTTCATGGTGCAATTTATCGAGCATGGTGTAGAAAAAAGCTTCACGTACTATGGTGTTGAATAAAGTTTTATGTCTGGATTTTGTGATTTTGATCGTCTTAGTGCATGATCATAGTATAGATACACATTGTTTGCTAGTTTTTTCTTAGATATTTGAATTTGTTACGAGTCAATTTGACAAGTGTTTATTTATAATAAACCACTAGCTATTATTAATAAGTTTATGTACTAGTTATTTTCTCAATTCTTATCACTATGTGTATACATTTGTTATTTATTCATTCATCTATTTGAAACAGGTATGGCTAAGGCAATGTATACACTTGTTACTCATTATCTAGGAAAGAAGAAGATAATAAAAAATGTTGATCCAGACTGATACAACTTCTTTGATCTCCTTGATGATTTCATGGATGCACATCATATAAATAAGGTTCCTTTGACAATTAGTTGTAGTGTAAGTGGAAATGATGATATGATGCTAGTGTTGGATGATCAAGATGTATTAAATATGTTTTCTAGGAATATGAGTTCAAAAAGAATTAAGGTTTTTGTTGACTGTGTTGATGATGGCCTTTATAAAGTTGAGAGAGTTGGTAAGGGAGGTGATATTGAGGTTGAGGAAGGTGAGGGAGGTGAGCCTGAGACTGAGGCTGAGGAGGGTGATGGAGATGAAAATGTCAGTAAGGCGGGTGAGTTGGGTGTGGAAGGTGAGAATGATAGTTAAGAGGGTGATGAATGTGAGGGAGTTGGGATTGAGACTGAGACTGAGACTGAGGAGAGAGATAGGATGATGGAGTTGAGAATGAAGATTAGAAGGGAGAGAAGGGTGAGGAAGGTCAAAGTGGGGGTGATGGTAAGGAGAGTAAAGGAGAGGAGGACACCAGACATGGGTCTAGAATTGGAGATGATAGTAGCTATGAGTCATTATTTATGCCAAATAATGAGGATTGAGATGATGATTCCATAAGTTTAGTATCAGAATGTAGTAATATGATGAGCTATCTAGCAATAGTTCAAATGACTACTGTGAAACTCATCATTCAAATGATGAGGAGATTGTAGAGGATCCCATGAAAGGTGCTTTGAATAGAAATGATGTATAATTTTCTAGTGAGCCTGGTGAGAAAATTGTTTTACAAAAAGGAATGGTCTTCATCGATGTAAATGCTTTTAGGGACACTTTGAGATATTTTGTTATTCAAGAGGGTTTTAAGATAGTGAGAGTAAAAAATGAGATATCTAGGGTTACATGTCATTGTGTTGAAAAATATTGTCCTTGGAGGATACACGCATCATTATTGGGTGATGGTGTGACTTTTCAAATTAAAACATACTAAAGAGCATACACATGTGTAAGGGCTGACAGTACTAACAAAGCTAGTGCTAAATGGATAGCTTCAAAATTTGTTTCTATTTTGAGAGATAACCCTGGGATAAGATTAGAGGGATTAGGAGTGAAATGCAAAAGTTTGGTGTGAATCCTCCATGCATGTAGATTTATAGGGCAAAGAAAAAAGCTTTTGAGGAGATATAGGGCAGTCATTCTGAGTCCTATACCCTTCTACCATTATACTATAAGATGTTGTGTTTAAAAAATATAGGAAGTGTAGTTAGGTTGCAATGTGATCTTCATAAAGATGAATGTGGAGGCTCCTCTAGCATAGTAACTTTGCCTTCATTCAAAAAAATATTCATTGGCTTGGTTGCTTTAAGAAATGGCTTCATGCAAGGCTATAGCCTATTCTTAACCTTTGATGGATGCCACCTAAAAGGTCTATTTGGTGGTGTCTTGCTAGTTGCCATTAGTTTGGATGGTAACAATGGATTGCTCCCAGTAGCATTGCTATGGCTGAGATAGAATGTAAGGAAAGTTGGATGTTTTTCTTTGAACACTTGTAAGTTATGCTTAGAGGATTCTCAAGTGATTTATCATGGACATTCATGAGTGATAGGCAAAAGGTATGAGATTTAATACCTTATTTTTGATATACTTAATTTCTTTGTTTCATGTCCTTATTTGAAGTCATTTTCCTTATGAAGCAGTCATTGTGGGGTGTATTGTAGGTTAGGAAATTCTTTGTATTTTGAAAAACTGTTGGATGCTTCAAATATGCAAACTGTGCTTATTGTCTGTATATAAAAGGGTATACGGGGGTAAAATGTAATGCATGGCATGTTGACGGCTGTAAAAGTAAACTTTATGCACTTCATTTTGTACATTGTACGGTAGGGTTTGAAGAATAATATATAGAACTAATATTATAAACTCCTCCTTTGTAAGGATTGGTTAAGATAATAGATAAGCTTATCCCTCATGCCATCAACCAAAGGTGTGCAAAGCATATATATGCCAATTTTAGAAGCCAATTTGCGGGTGCTACTTTAAAAAGGTACTTTTGGCAAGCTACTAGATCATATAATGCAACGGGCTTCAACTTTGCAGTGTACAGGTTGAAAGAAATAAAATCTGCTGCCCTCTGAGCAATGGTCTACATATGCCTTTGATATTAGAATTAAGAATGATCATGTGACTAACAATATTTCAGAATCCTTTAATTAGTGGATTAATGATCTTAGGGCAAAACCGATTCTTACTTTGTTGGATGGGTTGAGGGTAAAACTTGTGAGCAGACTACATAAGAGGTATGAGAAGGGATTAAGCTGGAGGGGTGATATAGTTCCTAATGCTGTTAAACTTTTGAATATGGTGGTTGATGAGTTCAAAAGATGTACTTTGCTTCTGGCTAAGCAGTGAGAGTATGAAGTGCAGGACGAAAACATACATTATATAGTTAATTTCCAAAATAGGACTTGTGATTGTAAATGATGGGAGATGAGTGGCATATCCTGCAGGCATGGTGCACTTGCCATAACTTCTTGGAGAGAAAGGTTACAGAATTATGTTGACACTAGGTTTTCAAAGGAGAAGTACATGAAAGCCTATAAAAATATCATTCATCCCATCACTGACCCTACCTTTTGGCCTAAAGATATAGATGTCACCCCCAAAGACAACCCCCTTTGAAAAAAAGGCTACCAGGAAGACCAAAGAAAAGTAGGTGGAAAGAGTTGGGTGAATTGATTTTTTTGAAAAGGTCAAGCATTTTGAGATGCAAGACGTGCAATGGACAAGATCATAATAGTAGCACCTACAAAATGCAACCACAGAATATTTTTCAAATTTGAGTAAGAACAATGTGAACTGATTGATATGTATTTAATTCTATCTATATTTTACCATGTATGATAATGTAGGTAACTATCTATAATTATTTGACTTATTGCTGCTCTATTTGATGTTTTAGGTTAGTGAAAGAGTGAAAAAAGGAACCGACCAAAGCAAAAGAGGGAGGGAAAGGGGAAGTAAAAGCCAGAGCCTGAGTAAGGTAGCAAACTTCAATTTTATTTTTTACTTTTTTCCTAATTCAAAGTTAAATTTTATAGAATGCATCCAATTGAAATTTTCACAGGTCAATCAACCTGTTGAACTTGAGCCAGTTTTAGATGTTTCTCAAAGGGGCAGTGGGAAGGAAAGGGGGATGAGAAGAAGGAAAGGCAGGTGCCAGAGCCAAAACTCTATTGCAAGTAGCCCAGAAAGAGAAATGAGGTGTTTCTTGAATCTGCTGACTATGTTCCTGAACCTACTCCTAAACTTGTTACTGTATTAGAAGTTGGTGAAGAATTGTTGGCCCTATTCCTGAAATTGCTGAAGAATCTGTTGGTTGTATTCCTGGTTGCTGAACTTATTGAAGGTGTTGCATCACAAGCACAACTACCTGTGGCTAACTTGGTGCATAAAGCAACATCTCAAGCTCCTGTGCTAGCTAAGAAAAGGGGAAAACCAAAAATGGGTGCTTTTGTGTCACCCCCTGCAATGCAAAAGAAGAATAATACAAATGAAGGAACAAGAAAGAGTAACAATACCTCCAAGAATCCTCCAGTTACTCTTTTTGCAGCCTCAAATATTGTTCCACCCTTCAACATTAGTCTAGCTACAACTTCTGCACCCTTATAGGCTCCTCCAGCTGCACATGTTGCACCCTCACAGGCTCTTCCAACTGCATATGCTGCACAATTAAGCACTCATGCAAAAGATGACTTTTGAGTAAGAATGCCTTCAAATGTGAAACAACTTATTTCTGAACAAATATAATTACCTTAACTTTTATTTTGTTACCTACTATTTTGATAGATGGATGGATTGATTTGGGAAGGTTGTTGGATCATTTTTGGAGATTATGTAGATAATGTTTGGATAGATATAGGCTGGGTGTATGTTGATTTTTTGGGAAGAATATTAAGTGGAATTTTGGGTGGTTGTTGGATGGTTTTTGGAGAGATTGGATTATTAATGCTTTGAATTGTGAGGTGAACAAATTATGTATGCTAACTTTATGTGATTAATGAAAGCATGATTCTTGGTTGGAATGGTTGTATAACATCCTTAAAATTTGGTATTTTGGAAAATGAGAATTGAGAAAATCAAGATTTTTATTGGTAAGATATTAGGGCTCAAAAAATAAACGAAAAGGACTTGATTTCAAAAATTTTGGAAGTTTTGGGGTCAAAGTGAAAATAAGCAAGAATTGATTAGATCACATTTTCAAAGTTTTGGGGGTTGCATGGCTTATTCTTGGTCAATGGATTAATTTTCAAGTACTCAACAATTATGGGGCTCAATTGAAGAATCAACATCTTGGAGGACCCAATTAGAACCCAAGCAAACCTGCTGGGGGCCAAAACCTAATTTTCAAAAGTATATTTATATATGGAAGATAGCCCCCTTTCTTCTCCATTTTCACCTTGCACCACCATTTTTCCCAACCTTTCCTTCACTGGCGTTTTTGGCTAATTTGAAATCAACCAAACCAAACCAACCATTTCCTTCTCCCTACCCTGACGAACTCAACCACGCTCGAAAATCCCAAAATTGATTAACAGAGCAACCAAAAATGGAGTTTGGAGAAGACGCACAATCGTAGTGATGGATTTCCATTTCCCAACGATTAAAGCTTCGACCTGAGAGATGGGTCTTAACGGGTTTAGCTCAAGGAGCATCCCAGTGCTTTTAATTTCATGAAACAGCTAGCAGCGGGGCATAATCAAAGCATGTTGGTGCACGGTGGCATTGAGTAAATCAGTGACATTTTTTTGCCAATCGAAGGCTTTTTCGGCGGGATTTGATAAAATTGTTTGGAGCATTTGCTTAATTGAACTGAGAGGCTTCAGTTGGTAGTAGAGTTACTCATCTCTGGCGGCAATTTGAGGACAGTTTTTTCCTCTCATTGCGGTGATCGCGGTGGTCCTTTCAGTTTATGATTTTGGGTCTCGATTGAACATTTTTAGGGTAATGATCGGTATTGGGTTTAAGGTTTTTTGTCATGTTGTAATTTGTTTAATTTCTTGTATTTTTGGATGAAATAATTCTAAAGTGTATCTAGTAATAAGGATACTACATGCATATATGTTGTTTGGATTCTTGGACCTGAATTTGTATTGAATTATGATAATTTGGGATTTATTGAGTTTATTAAGTAAGAAAAACCCTAATTTTGTGAATTTATGGGATTTAAACCTAAGTGGAAATAATCGGGATAATTAAGATATCTATACAATTTATTTTGATTTGGGATACTAACATAAGGCTAAATATGTAATTAAGGACTAGTTTTTGTTTTGTTATTAGACTTGATATGAAAATCGGGATTATTTTGGCAATGATGACTTTATTAGTCATTTTAGGCCGATAGTCTCGTTTAAGCTTTAAAACTACCACATTAATAGAGTAATTAGTGATTTTAGGCTACCAATGGCAAGATTATGATTATTAGAGATTAATATGGATTTTAATCGTGGATTTATTCTTATGGTTAGGTGACGAAGAAGTTAGTCCCGTGGACCAGTAGACTACTGATTGAGGTTGTAGCTTTCTGAGACTATGAAGGTGAGGGTCTGCTATTCTTGCCTTGCTTTTACCTATATGTTCTTGTGGAATGACCCCTGTGTGGGTTCACTACGATTGTGTATTATACTTGCTCTTATTTATTAAAATCATACTTACTTGAGTATTTAGTCTTGTTTTGGAATCATACTTGCTCGTAACTTTGCTTGTTATCTATTATTTGACTTGTACCCTTGTGAGGGTTATTTCTTGATCGTACTCTGATATGACTTGTTCTTGTCCATTCTAGCACCTAGAACACCTCACTTGTTATCTATTCATTCTGTTATCGTACTTGTTCCTGATCAGTACTTGTTATTGTCTTGTTACCCGTTATCTTGATGTTAAGTGTACGAAGATATGCTTGGATTGAGTGCCAATCCTAGGGAAATGCTTGGATATATGGGGCATGCTGGGGATACTCCTGGATGTCAGTGATATGCTAGGGATACTCCTAGATGTCAATGATATGCTAGGGATACTCCTAGGTATTGGTAGTATGCCAAGGACACTCCTAGGCATTAACAATGTGCTAGGGATACTCCTAGGCATCTATTGCATACCAATTTGTCACACTTTGGTAAAAGTACTTGTTTGGCTGGTATAAGTAGAATCAGATATGCATGTTTCGTTCTGAACTGTTGGACTGCATATGATTTGGGCTTGTTTTGCTTTTATTGTACCCAATTATTTGTGTCCTACTCGTGGAGCAATAAAGACGGTGTAGCTTCCTGGTTTAAGTTGGGTTGTTGTCTGGGCTGAATGAGGCATCTGCATTTCCTCCCGAATTATGATTGATTGAGATGATACCAGGCCTTTCAAGCCAACAATTACAACATTGAGCTAGTACCTACTTGAACTCTTGAATCTGTTAGTGCCTGTTTATCGAACTTGTAATTGCCTGTTTTTTGATACGTTACTGTATTGTATGTTATTTGGCGATCTATTGGGTTGATTCCTCCTTGACAGATTCCCATTGTTGTTCTTATGTCTATCCCTCGCTAAGTCTTTGGACTTACCCCCGTATCACTTTGATTTTCTCAAACAGGGATAAGTGATAGATGCGAACTTATGGCTTGAACTAGAGAAAATTATGTTTTGTAATAGATCAGGTATTTAAATGTATATATGTAATCATCTGAATGTTAAGCCTGGGCTTAAGTTGTTGTGATATGTTAGGATTGATGTTGATGACTTTAGGACTATAAATGTTATGTTAGATGTAAGAAATCTAATCATGGAACTTCCTTACATGTTTGTCGTGTTATTTAAGTTTGAAATTTCCACAGCTTTTGATAAGTTAAGTTAAAATGTTTTGCACCTATTGCTTGTTTATGGATTAAGATTTAAGTCTAAATTGAGTGGCACCTCAGCTAAGGGCAATCCCGAAAGGGGGCCTTACAAGTTGGTTTTGTGGTTGGTTTTACTTAGTGCATTGTGCAATGTAAAACATTACAATTGGAATCAAAATGCATACTTAATTCATTAATATTTGGAAAGAAATTTAGATTACAATTCCATACTAGTTCACTACCATTTTGACAATTTGGCCTACTAAGAACAAGCTTAAAAGTAACATATTAACTACAACAACCATATACAATAAATTTTCATTCTTCAAGCCTACATGATTAGTAGGTTGCCTTTGCATTGAACTAGTGGCTTCAAAATCTTCATAAACTCCTCCCAGAGCATCACCATAGCCTTAATTTGAATCTTCTTTGGTAGGTAAACACCAATGTGAGAAAACCATGCTCCCCACAATAATAGAAAATCCTTCCTGGATTATTTCTAGTCTCGGACATTATTATTGATGTCTTCTTCCCACAATTTTACCTTTTGCACTTATCTTTTTTGTATTTCAATGCCCCCCATTTACTAGATGATGTGCTCCATGAATAATCCATATTATTTTGGGCAAAAAATCAATGGAATATGCATGTATATAGGAAAGAGCATAAACAACTAGGCTGATTTTTACTTTGTTTTGTTACAATTAAGTCCTCAAACAAAACAACAATAACAAATAAACCCTTGAAAAATTCAAAAATCTTACAATACTACCCCTGAGAATATTTTTGTCCACTAAAAAGAGTCAAATCGGGTAAAAGATGCCATCAGTTAGCCTAAGGGCATTTTTAAAATTTTACCTAAAAATTTTAATGGGTGTTTGGTAAAACTCTAATGTCAACTAATAATTGGGCTGAAATGTTGGACTGCGATTAAGTTTAGGAGGGTATTTGTAATTTTCAAAACAACTAGATTTTTTTTTTTTTTTTTTTTGTAATTACGCCAAACCTCAAGGGGTGTAGATGCAATTTACCCTTACTAATATTTTGTAAGTTTTAAATTCTTATTTTATCCAAATACATTAAAATTTATTTTTAAATAATATCTAGACTACACTTGTCGATAGCGCTTCATGCATGGTGCGACAGGATCCAACACTATCATTATGGTAAAGCTAACCTATCCAACCACAATCTAAATTCAACTCACGTTCCCTACTAAAGGGTGAATAATCCAACAGCGAATTTTAGTGTAGGAAATTATAAAAATAAACCTAAAGTTATGCTAGCAACATTACTAAAACAACAAATTTGATTGAAGTATTCTACTTCTAGTTTATTTTGGCAACATTATTAAAACAACAAGTTAACTATGTGACTTGCCTACAGATGCTATTGTCGATACAAAAGTCGTTCATCTTAGAAACTATGATTTCTATATGTGTTCTCATGCGGGGATTATAGTAAGTCTGTTGAGATTTTGATCTTTTTATAGTAGTAGGATATATTGTTTTCTTTCACTTTATATTTTTATTTCTATACACACGCACACTAGAGGGTCGGTAGGTTTAAACCCCTGACCTCACGTTATATCTGTGAGACTTGTGCTACTGGGCTAAATGTCCACCAACATAGCAGCAGATTTAATTCTTATTTTTTTTTCTTATGAACTAAATGGAGCATCAAAGTTTCTTGCCAAAACACAAAATCATGATTCGCCAAATTGTTTTGTGATGTATAATTTTAAATGATAGGGAACTTCTCGACCTGCCCATTCATATCTTGCTTGATGAGATTGGTTTCTTGCTAGATGATTTGCAAAGTCTGATCCATTCACTTTCATACATGTAAGATTTCAGGCTTTTAATATTCTGTCGTCGCTTACTGGAGGCAGGTTAGCTAATACACCTACTTTTTATCATTTCTCTAGATACTAGAGGAATACTACTGCTATCTCCATAGATACATCCTAGCTTCCTTGCTTCCCTTCTCAATTAATTGCAGCAAGTTGCTACAAAAAAATTATTCAAAAAAAAAAAAAAAACAAAAAGAAAGACGATTGATGTGAACTATTGCATTATTTTCCATTGCAGTTACATCAGTATGTGTAAGTAACCCCTCTTTATTTGGTTTTGACTATGCCCTTTTGTAAGAAACATTATTTTTCTTAAATTTGTCAAGATTTGCTATCCAAACTTTTATTTATAAATTAGCCGTTGCTTAAATCATGGGTGATAAGAAATCATACCCTAAGGCCAGCATTCTAAGTATAATAACTTACCGTTGCACTCATGAAGGAAGTTGAATCAACATTAGCAAGGAAACTCAACTTAGATCAAGAAACTTGCTATAAGATTGGTGTTCTCAATATGGTAACTTACTGTTGCACTCATTAAGGAAGTAGAATCAATACCAACAAGGAAAATTATCTTTGACAGCTTAATTCTTGCAAAAATTAGGACATTCCCATCAGGAGAAAGTTCTAGCACATTATTCAAACTCTCACAATATTTAAAGGATGCAAGTCGAACTGACAAAAGTATGCTTGACAGTGATTCTTAATTAGAAGCTTGAGTTTAAATCAACTTTTATAGCTATCTTTATATTAGACTCTCTCTCAATCTCAATTATAGGCTAGCTGTATGCTTATCATTGCTTGAGGTGTTGAGGAGTCAATCTTTGATTATTGTACTTCTGTACTAATTCTCTTTTTGAGTAAAGCGCGAGTTAAAATCCTAAGTCTTGTGGCATAGGTAGTGGATGTAGGCTTGTTGAATGACTATAAATCTGTTATCCTATTTTCTCTGTTGCTTATTATTTCTGTTACTGTTGGAACTTTAGTTATAACTAGAAGTTCTAGTTTATCGTTTTCTAAATTATCTAGTTATAAGTCAAAAGACTCCTTTGAGTCAATTTCCCTGTTAGGCCTTTTATTCTTTCAGTATGTTAAATATATCTTGCAGCCCAACAAATGGGCTAATTTTTGAATTTTGAAGAATCCTCTAAAAGGTTGTCTGGATAAAAAAGCATCTACGTTCCTAACCTGCCTAGGCTCTACAAGCACGTTGTTGGATCCATGTTCTTTTGTTGAGGTGATGGGAAATTTTTCGGCCTCCCTTAAGGTTGGACGACTTAGAAAAAAATGAAAAGAGTTTGGTTGCACTGATGATTAGGCAAATAGGAGTGACCTTTGAGGTTTGACTCTAATATTATGAAATAGTCATGAGGCATTCAACAAAACTTTTGGATCTCGTAATATCTTTTGTAGTTTTAGATTGATGTAAAAATCTTGATCACAATGATCCAATTGCAAGAGCTAGAGCTTTACCAAATGAGATTTCGCAAAGGAAAAATGGGTGAGGTGCTTTACACTAGGCAACTGATGGGGTTGAAATTTTAGTAGAGGAGACATCTAAAGAAGTTTTCAAGTGGTAATTGTTTTTGTCTTGAATATCTTGATGTATGAAAACTTTTGCCTAAATTCCTTTGCCTGGAATCCTAAGGTTATGTCTGGATAAAGGAAAATAGTGAGAAAAAAAATGCAAATATACAAATAGTAAAGCACAAAGTTATATTTTGAAGCACCAAAAAAGTTTTTCATAACATATTCCACATTAAAATTCAAGGTCCAAGTATAGGATAAAATGGTACATTGATTGCTGTATTTTGTCATATACATCCATTGTAGTTGGGGGGCAATTCCACTACAATGCTCATTAATTTAATTACAACTTTTTTCTATGGCGAATTTTATGGTCGTATTTTGTATTTTAATATTCTAAAATAAGATTTTATTTTCTAAGATAAATACCTTTTTAATAAATGTGTCTTCTTTTAAAGTAATTATATAACGCCATGAAGTTTTATTTACTATTAGTTAGGGCAATGTTATAGTTTACTTATAAAGTTCACCTTTTTAACTATTTGAACTTATAAAGGTGATGAGTGATGGAAAAAAATAGCATAGGAGCAGGGATAAAGCCAAATTTTTTTGTCATGGTTGGCAAAATTTTAAAATACCAAAAATATAATATATATTTTTAATTTCACATATATACTAGTGATTCAAAACAAGTAGTTTCAAAACAATTGATACAAAAATAAATACGAAGACAAAAAAGTAATATTAAGTGATCACAACGTAACAATAAAATTAGGAAATTTAGAGTAAAGTAAGTAAATAACTAATTATTGGTACATGGCATATTGACATTAATAAAAAAATGATAGAATATCATTAAGCACAAAATCCACCAAATTTTCCCAAAAAAATTAAAAATTAAAAAACATGCAAAATATTGATGCATATTTGCTAGCCTATTTGTTCAAGTTAGGCATCCTAAATTGAGCTCGACGTTTCTTCATCACATCGAACTCATCAATGATTGAGTCCATATTGAAAGTTTGAGCAATTTCTTTCTCAATATACAATAGTAATGAACTAGTCAAAAATTCATTTTCCATTATATTCCGCAATCTCGTCTTCACAGTTTTCATACATGGAAAAACATGCTCCGTTGTTTCTGTGGAAACTCGAAGAGTCAAAATAAGTCTAACTAATCTATTCACAAGATAATAATTCATCCCCTTTCCTATCTTTAACAATACTTGGCATAACTCTGAAAGTGTTGACATATTCTGGAAATGGATGTTGCATCGAACATCAAGTTTAAAGAGCTTCAATTGTTCATTTATATGCAATTTCCCTTGATCAGAAAAATCATCGGGATAGAACTTCTCAACCAGTTTGCAAATACTCTTAATATTGAACGATTTATATCCATCTCTTGGATATAAAGCTGAGCTGAGTCTAAGCAATTCTGCTGCATTGTTATCAAATTGATAATTCATCTCTTGTAAGATAGAGTATTTGGTACTAGTGAATAAATCAATTCGATAATGATGCTCTAAGGTAATAGGATTTCCTTTATGTGTTCGATCTCTACACCAGAGTGAATATATCAATTCGATAATGATGCTATAAGGTAATAGGATTACCTTTATATGTTCAATCTCTACCTGATCGACGAGGAGCATTCATGTCGGGAATATCTATCTCATGTTTCTCACAAAAAATCTTCACTTTATCAAATAATCTATCCCATCCCTTCACCCTAAACTTCTAAAAATAAGTTCCTTTGTGTTAGCAACTGCATCCATTGCATTTAGAATATCTTGAGACTTGCATTGGCAAACTCTATAGAGATCATCCATGATCTCTAATAACACAATCATGAAATGCAAGATAAACACAAATTCAAATGATGTCATTATGTCACAAGCTCCATCTGCTATCGCTTTAGGAGGTAAACTCGTTTTGTCATTTATGATCTCACTTAAAACATGAAGAACAGAATCAAACATATTAAGTAAGCTAAGAAAAGACCTTAAATGTGAGCTCCATCGTGTATCTCCTGGATTTGACGCAAACCCAAATTGATTTTTCCCTTTTCCAGTTTCAAGCTTGCTATTAGAAGTCAACTTAGCAACCCTAAGAGCATGGGCAATTTGCAATTCATCATGATGTTTAGAAGAATAATCCACCAAATTCACAATTACGGCCATGTGGTAAAAGAAATTCTCAATAGATATAACACTTTGAGCTATTGCCATTAATATTAATTGCAATCAATGAGCAAAATAATGAACATAATATGCATATGGGCACTCATTCAAAAAAAGAGCTTGTAGACCATTCCACTCTCCTCGCATATTACCAGCATCATCATACCATTGCCCTCGAATATTTTGTATGACAAGATTATTGCAAGAAAGAACACTAGAGATCTCATTTTTCAAAGTAGAAGCTTTAGTATCTTCCACATGAATTATATCAAAGAACCTTTCCTGAATAAATCCTTGTCAAAAAATCTTAAAATAATGGCTATTTGCTCCCTTTTTGGCTCATGTCGCTATCAATTTCTTCTCGTATGAATCTTTGAATTCTACTGCATAAAGTGATAAGATCTCCTTTTGAATATGAGGAGAAGTATAAAACGCATTTTGAGGAGCATTTTCCAAGTTAGTAAAGCTCACCTCATCATTGTAAAGCTCACCTCATCATTGTAAGAAGCTGTGTGTTTTATGATTTCTATGGATTATGCAAGTTTGGGCATTCATTACGGCCTCTAAAGGCTATAACTTGAAATGCACATAATTTTGCAACATCCACAGAAACCTTGAGCCTTAAACGATTCTTTGCAACCAACTCTGAAGATTGTTTGTCTATAATTCTATCAATGTGTTGCAATAGATTCATTAGATCATGAAAATACTTCAATGCCCTATTATATGATGAATTAGGGCTATTTCCTTCATGAACTATACAAGAACAATTTTTTCCATCATTCACCTTTTTCCACAATTGAAATCCATCAAGGATAAATGCATTTGCCCCAAAATGTGCAGAAGGCCTGATGAAGAGAA
This sequence comes from Jacaranda mimosifolia, assembly GCA_018894105.1. Lineage (NCBI taxonomy): Eukaryota > Viridiplantae > Streptophyta > Magnoliopsida > Lamiales > Bignoniaceae > Jacaranda > Jacaranda mimosifolia. The sequence continues at coordinate 1,576,349 of CM032118.1, read as the reverse complement.
AACATGAAAGGCAATATGCAACATTCTTTGAAGAAGAATATTCTAGCCAATCAGGAAATAGCATGTACCAAGCAGGTAGAAACCTCCCTCCATTTTTATTGACATATTTTGGTGACTTTTCTGGAATGCCTTGATAAGGGCTGGCAATTAGATAAGAACTTCTAATTTCATCCCTTTTATCTGTCAGATAATCCCATGTGGACTTATGTAATATAGGATCACGTTCAATATGAGGAGCATTGGCATCTTGGGCATTTTTTTGAACTTTTTTTGGAGAAGACTTTGGAATAGAAGATTGAGAACTCCATAAACAAATTTTGTTGAAGTCTCATGAGTAGAAGCGCTAACGCTGTCTTGAAGACACCATTTCTTGAAATAAGAATCAATTTTTTTGGTACTCATAATGACCCTATATGAAAATTTCCAATTAGTAACAAGGAAAATTTTCAATAAATTATGTAAACTACATTAGTGAATTCTAACAAAAAGTCAATAAAAATTTATAAAATCATAAAACTATAATCAATAAATGAAATCATGCAATTGGCATCCATTTCTCCCCCCAAATATTACAAAAGAAAGATAATACCAATGTAGCAACATCTATGTATTTATTAATTTAGATTCACTTATAAAATAAGAATAATTAAAATTTTTATTTTGCAATCACCATTGACATAAAATATGGGGGATAAAATATCAAGCATATTGTGAACAAATAACCAACAAAAGGCAAGCAAATAAATTGAAAAAAGAAGAAGAAGAAGAAGAAGAAGAAGAAGAAGAAGAAGAAGAAGAAGAAAAAGAAAAAAGTAGAGAGCTTAATATAATTACCTTTACTATCAAATACTCTAAGGCAATTAGGCAAGTGTTCTTAATCTTCAATAATCAATAAAGAGAATTTCATGTGTGTAGTCTACAAAAAGAAAAATAGCAAAACAAATAAATTATAAATGATTCTTAACTAAAATAATCTATTGATTTATAAAGAAACTAACAAAAAAAAAAAAAACAACATTTTTAAAGTTTTCTACACTACCTTTTGGGTTTTTTTGATTGGAACCTTTTAGGGCTTTTTGAGCTTGTGAAATTGAGAAAGTGAAGAAAAAGAAAAGGAGAGGGAGGAAAATGGAGCTCAACTGGAAAAGAGAGTGGGGGAAAAGGAAAATTTGGTTTTATTTGATTGTTAAAAGTACAAAGAAGTACAATAGGGCCAAAGGAAATTTTTTAATAAAAGGAGGGGCAAATTCATAATTGAGGGTGGCAAAATTAGAATTTTTTAAAATTTACAATGTAAAAAATTAACTTCTAATATATTGAGGGGGTGGGGGGTGGGGGTGGCAGCTGCCCCTACCAGCTCCCCTGCCTCCATCTCTACATAGGAGGTACGCATAATTTACTTTTCAAATCTAAATGTTAAAATTTGATGTTTCATGTATATAGATATATATTATCATTTGTGCTATGGTCACACACTAAACAAATATATATATATATATATATTTCTTGAATATTTATGTAACATCTTGAATCTTTCTAAATTACATTGGATGATATTAATTATGTAGTTGACATTCTTATATTTTCATACAGATGTTATCATTCGTGTCATCGTCATACACTAAATAGATGTTCAAATAATAATATTAAAATATGTGAACACCACTAAAGAGCTTCAATTGTTCATTTATATGTAATTTCTCTTGATCAGAAAAATCATCAGGATAGAACTTCTCAACAAGTTTGCAAATACTCTTAATATTGAATGATTTATATCCATCTCTTGGATCTAAAGCTGAGCTGAGTCTAAGCAATTCTACTGCATTGTTATCAAATTGATAATTCATCTCTTGTAAGATAGAGTCTATGGTACTAGTGAATATATCAATTAGATAATGATGCTCTAAGGTAATAGGATTACCTTTATGTGTTCAATCTCTACACCATAGTGAATATATCAATTCGATAATGATGCTCTTAGGTAATAGGATTACCTCTATGCGTTCAATCTCTACCTGATCGACGATGAGCATTCATGTCGGGAATATCTATCTCATGTTTCTCACAAAAAATCTTCACTTTATCAAATAATCCATCCCATCCCTTTTTCCTGAACTTCTAAATAAGTTCCTTTGTGTTAGCAACTGCATCCATTGCATTCAGAATATCTTGAGACTTGCATTGGCAAATTCTACATAGATCATCCATGATCTCCAATAACACAATCATGAAATGCAAGATAAACACAAATTCAAATGATGTCATTATGTCATAAGCTCTATCTGCTGTCGCTCTAGGAGGTAAGCCCGTTTTGTTATTTATGATCTCACTTAAAACATGAAGAACAGAATCAAACATATTAAGTAAGCCAAGAAAAGACCTTAAATGTGAGCTCCATCATGTATCTCCTGGATGTGACGCAAACGCAAATTGATTTTTCCCTTTTCCAATTTCTAGTTTGCTATTAGAAGTCAACTCAGCAACCCTAAGAGCATGGGCAATTTGCAATTGATCATGACGCTTGGAAGAATAATCCACCAAATTCACAATTACGGCCATGTGGAGAAGAAATTCTCAATAGATATAACACTTTGAGCTATTGCCATTAATATTAATTGCAATCGATGAGCAAAACAATGAACATAATATGCATATGGGCACTCAATTAGAAAAAGAGCTTGTAGACCATTCCACTCTCATCGCATATTACCAGCACCACATACCCTTACCCTCGAATATTTTGTATAACAAGATTATTGCGGGAAAGAACACTAGAGATCTCATTTTTCAAAGTAGAAGCTTTAGTATCTTCCACATGAATTATATCAAAGAACCTTTCCCAAATAAATCCTTTTCAACAAATCTTAAAACAATGACTCTTTGCTCCCTTTTTGACTCATGTCGCTATTCATCCACAGTAAGACAATACTTTGTATCACCAATTTCTTCCCGTATGAGTCCTTGAATTTTACTCATATAAAGTGATAAGATCTCCTTTTGAATATGAGGAGAAGTATAAAAAGCATTTTGAGGAGCATTTTCCAAGATAGTAAGGCTTACCTCATCATTGTAAGAAGCTGTGTGTTTTATGATTTCTATGAAATTTCCACGATTATGCGAGTCTGGGCATTCATTACGGCCTCTAAAGGCTATACCTTGAAATGCACATAATTTTGCAACATCATAGAAATCTTGAGCCTTAAACAATTCTTTGCAACCAACTCTGAAGATTGTTTGTCTATAATTCTGTCAATGTGTTGCAATAGATTCATTAGATCATGAAAATACTTCACTGCCCTATTATATGATAAATTAGGGCTATTTCCTTCATAGACTATAAAAGAACAATTTTTCCCATCATTCACCTTTTTCCACAATTGAAATCCATCAAGGATAAATGCATTTGCCCCAAAATGTGCAGAAGGCATGATGAAGAGAAAACATGAAAGGCAATATGCAACATTCTTTGAAGAAGAATATTCTAGCCAATCAGGAAATAGCATATACCAAGCAGGTAGAAACCTCCCACCATGTTTATTGACATATGTTGGTGACTTTTCTGGAATGCCTTGATAAGGCCTGGCAATTAGATAAGAACTTCTAATTTCATCCCTTTTATCTATCGGATAATCCCATGTGGAGTTATGCAATGTTGGATCATGTTCAATATGAGGAGTATTAGCATCTTGAGCAATTTTTTAAACATTTTTTGCAGAAGACTTTGGAATAGAAGATTGGGAATTCCTGAAACAAATTCTGTTGAAGTCTCATGAGTAGAAGCGCTAACACTATCTTGAAGACACCATTTCTTGAAATAAGAATCAATTTTTTTGGTGCTCATAATGACCCTATATGAAAAATTTCAATTAGTAACAAGGAAATTTTTCAACAAATTATGTAAACTACATTAGTGAATTCTAACATAAAGTCAATAAAAATTTATAAAATCATAAAACTAAAATCAATAAATGAAATCATGCAATTGATATCCATTTCTCCCCCCAAATATTGCAAAAGAAAGATAATACCAATGTAGCAACATCTGTGTATTTATTAATTTAAATTCACTTATAAAATAAGAATAATTAAAATTTTTATTTTGCAATCACCATTGACATAAAATATGGGGGATAAAATATCACGCATATTGTGAACAAATAACCAACAAAAGGGAAGCAAATAATTTTTTTTTTAAAAGAAGAAGAAGAAGAAGAAGAAGAAAAAGAAAAAAGTAGAGAGCTTAATACAATTACCTTTACTATCAAATACTCCAAGGCAATTAGGCAAGTGTTCTTAATCTTCAATAATCAATAAAGAGAATTTCATGTGTGTAGTCTACAAAAAGAAAAATAGCAAAACAAATAAATTATAAATGATTCTTAACTAAAATAATCTATTGATTTATTAAAAAAACTAACAAAACAAACAACATTTTTAAAGTTTGTATACACTACTTGTTGGGTTTTTTTGATTGGAACCTTTAGCGCTTTTTTTAGCTTGCGAAATTGAGAAAGTGAAGAAAAAGAAAAGGAGAGGGTGGAGGATGGAGCTCAACTGGGATGGAAAAGGAAAAGTTTGTTTTATTTGATTTTTAAAAGTACAAAGAAGTACAATAGGGCCAAAGGAAATTTTTTAATAAAAGGAGTGGCAAATCCATAATTAAGGGTGGCAAAATTAGAATTTTTTAAAATTTACAATATAAAAAATTAACTTTTAATATATTGAGGGGGTGGGGGGGTGTGGGGGGAGGGTGTTGCTGCTGCCCCTGCCAGCCCCCCTGCCTCCGTCTCTAGATAGGAGGTATGTATAATTTACTTTTCAAATCTAAATGTTAAAATTTGATGGTTCACGTGTATAAATATATATTATCATTTGTGCTATGGTCACACACCAAACAAATATTTTTTTTTTTTGAATATATATGTAACATCTTGAATCTTTCTAAATTGCATTGGATGATACAAATTATGTAGTTGACATTCTTATATTTTCATACTGATGTTATCATTCGTGTCATCGTCATACACTAAATAGATGTTCAAATAATAATATCAAAATATGTGAACACTACTAACATGATAATTAAATATATTATAAAATACCAATCGGTGTGGATATTTGCTAATGCATGAATATAGTAATGTATGAATGTGTTTTAACTTTGTGACAAAACATTTGAACTGAAAATTAGAAACATATAATATATTTATTTGTAGATATAGGAGTAAAATATAAAGTAAATAAATCATCTTACTGAATATAATTAGCTAATGACTAGTTAATCAACACAATTATTTTTTTATTATCTTTTCAAGTAATTATCCAGGCCTTCGTCCACGATGATATGTCTCGCGAACTGAGATAAGCTCTACATGATAAAATGGTCCCAATTCCTTCACTATTAGGGCAGGATCCATGTGTGTTTCGAAAACAATCCGCATTTCTACATAATGCACACTGAGGATCTGCTTGACATTTCTTCCTAGACCAATAAGTTTGCTATTGACATAATCCAAAGCTCGACGATCTGGCTCTACTCTCAACATGACAGTCTGAGTAAGAAAAAGAAGGAAGCAAATTAAGAGCATTATTTCAACATACCATAATGTAACATGTATGGAATAAACCTAACTATAAATACTTTGGATCTTTCATTCAATTTTGTATTTCATCTCCTATTTCAACTTGATGATTATATGTCAAGTGCATCTGATTTTTAATCAATTATTTTTATGAAAAAATATTTAATACATTTGACATATTTTCATGAAATGGAACAGAACTTTAAACAACTAATGAAATAGAGGATTAGACTGAAACTTTAGTAAAGTAATCAAAGAAGAAACATTAGAGATGGTACCTTTAGTGCATGTTGGTCTGTCCAAAACCTGCAAGAGAAGAAGGTCACCAAGTATCATTAATGGAAAAAGATTCGAATTATTTTTCAGGAAATCAAAGGTGATTTGACAGTTGAGATTCTTTATTTCAATTGATGCATCTGTGAGTAGAAAACTAAACACCAAAAAATGAGGACAGAGTTGAGATGACTTCGAATTACGGTTTTTTCCCAAGCCGAATTGAAAAAACTTCTGCTAGAGATTTGGCAGCTAACGGAAGGCCAGTAGACGTTTCCATAATCTCATTCTTGATTTTTGCAAAAACCTCTGTTTCTTCCAACCTCAGTGGTTTCCTCTTAATTGAGTCCTCAAATATACTCCAGCAGTCTTCTTTCTTAAGGGGTTGCATTCTGTGCAAATAAAATTTTTCCTGAGGATCAGGCACAAGGCTCTTTACCACCCCTCCCATTCTACTGGTTACAATCATTGCTACACCCTCTCGATTCAAAACCGTGTGAATGAAAGATTTAATATCATCTGTTGCGTGCCATATGCCATCCACCACAATCAAAGTCTTTTCGTGCTTGTCTATGAAGTTGACGGCCTTATTTTGCAAGTCGGATAAGAAACTTCCAAACTTATACTTTCTTCCAATAGTATGCCTGAAGTCAAGAAAATGCCAAACTGAATATTCCTTGTCCAGATCAGTTGCCTCTGTCAGATTGATCCACATGAATGCCTGAAAATGTTTTTTCGTTTCGCGAAGAACCTGCCAGGCTAGAGCAGTTTTACCCGAACCACCCATTCCAACTATGCCGAACACTTGTTTGCCTTGTGCCAACAAGTCTTGTATCGACTTCGCCTGCTCGTCCAATCCATAATACTTCACACTGTTCAAGTGCTCGAGAGGATAATCTGCGGATGTAACGACATGAATGAAATAACGTGTCTCTTCTTGATCATCTTCTCCTCCTGAGTCTGATTTTTTTGACTCCATTTCACGCCTGATTGCTTGCAGTCTGAGCCAGGTTTTGATAAGAAGCCAGTAGTCCTTGCAGGGGCGAGCACTCGGCAGAATTTTTGTGCTGCTGGTACCAACCAGAGCTTTTTGTGGTCTGTTTTCCGCGAACATGATGCAGTCGGCCAATGCGTCGTTTAGCTTCATAAAACAGTCTTTCATTTGTATAAGGACAGAAGACCTCTTGAATTTCTCTTCCTTTTGGATACACTCCATGATCTCCCTGAGCCGAGACCTTAGAGGTAAATTCTGACTGAATTGCTTGTCGGCTTCATTGAAATCCTCCTGAAATTTGTCCCTCAAATATTGTGAATAATCAAGAGCCATTTTCTGATGTTTAAGAATGTGCAGAGTGTCTAGCTTTTCTCCTCTCTTTTTTTTACTCCCCCCCAAACTCCTTTCTTTGCTTCTTTTCTTTTCTTTACTTTTCTTTTCTTTGTTTTTTTCTCTTTTTCTCTCTCTCTGTTTCTGCTCTTTGCTTGGTACATTGAAAGGGGTGGTTTCTGCACTATAAATAGGTTGTTCTTAAAGCTGAATAATTCTTTTCCTCCATCACAAGAAACTCAAAATAGTTGAAATATATCGATTTATTCCTCTTCCAATTAAGCAAAGAATCATCACTATTAAAGTAACACTTTATCCTGTATAACTACTTTTGCATTATTTTCCTTTTAGAGGCACGCACACTAAGGATTTAAATTTTGGGTGTTATTTGCATTTATACGTGCCCACTTATAATTCAAATTCTAAATCTCATACATATAAATATAAAGGTACTATCATTAAACCGATTGACCAGTAGCAAATTTTGTATGTATAATTAGTGTGACGTGATGCAATTAATCAATTGATCACTTGATAACTATTGTATTAATTACTATCCATGTCACTAACTATCTATGAGTCAAATAAAAATAAAGTCAATATAATGTAAGAAAATATATCGAAATTATAATTTTTGTCTTTCGGATTTGGTATAGTTTTAAGTTTTTCTTATATATACATGTAATAATTGGTTGTACAATTTTTATGGGGGAAGAGGATTCGTGTCCTCAACTTGAAGAAACTACTTTATACTTCTAAAGTTGAGATTCCATTTTCTTGAGATATAAATGTTTGTTTTGTTTATTTCCTTATTCAAGTAAGTGTGTTATAATTTAGTGGTAGTAGCACTCTCCATCTATGTTCTTAAATTTTCAATACATAATATTAAGAATACATATTAATTTTTATATGACCGTATATTTGTCAACTATTTAGATATATTGGCTTGAATTTTTTTATACAAAATAGTGTATTTAAAAAAAATTAGAAGAGTTAAGTTAGAGGAAGAAGAAATAATATATTTAGACAAAAAATAAAAATAAAGAGAGACAAAAAGCGCCATATGTGGAGATAAGAGAGGAAAAGTGATAAATTTGTTTTGACAATTTTTTTTTTTTGAATATAAACGATTTAGTTAATACATTAAAAATACACTAGGTCTGCACTCTAATTGCGTTTCTAATGGAACCCATAACATATTTGGTAAAAGGGAATATTGGAATAGATATTTTCACTTTATCAGTCTCACTTCATGTTTAGGCGGACAATTTGATAGTAAGATGAGAATCAACTCCTAAAACTAAACATTTGACAAGTCATTTTCGTGTATAAAAATGTAGAAATTGAAGGGTAGAACATAAATACTTGTTAATTAAAGAAATCTCTGGCCTTTTGTTTAGTTTCCATTTTCGGAGTCATTTTCTCATTTTCCTACAACTTGAAATCAGTATACATGTTTGTTTTAGTGTTTACTGTGAATTCTGATTTTATTATTAACATCTTTTAAGTTGCATAATTATATGTTATCCAAATATATCAAAAGTTTATTTTTAAAATAAAATCAACGTTTTTGATTCAGATCTTCAACTTGGAGGTCTAGAAGTCAGTTTGTTTATGATCCCCATGGAATTGACAATTCAAGGTCTAGACTTTGGGTATTGCTTTTGGAATTTAGGCCTAAAACTAGAAGTAGGGTCGTCGAACATGGCCCAAAGAAAATCTTTCAAAATTTTCGTAGAAAGAGAAAGAGGTCTAATTGTCGAAAAAAGTAAAAAGTAATTGGATGATAATCAAAATGAATTTACACACGTCACCTGAGGTTGGGGTACTTATAAGATGGTGCAGAGTGGTCTTGCATGGGTTCATGCATCCTAACTGGAGAGTTGGGATATTATTACATGTTCTCTTTGAGCGGTTCAGATATTGGAGGTTGAATTAGGTTGTTCAACCTGTAAAATAGCACAGATATTGGAGATTTCTGCCATACTCAATCAGCACATAATGTCCTTAGAGGCTTTTGCCCTATCAATCCTATAAATTCAAAAGCATCGCATGTCACGCCCCAAATTCAGGACATAACACGGCAGTGCCCTAAGCCCAAAGACTCAGAGATACTAAGCCTCAAATCCAACAGAGCATGCTAAAATCTCAAAAACTTTATTAAACAAATTCCAAAATAAATCGTCACGATGAAAAGTGATTTCAAACACTTGTCTTAACAATCAAACTTGAGTAACAAGACCTCAAAAAAGTTTTTCCTAAGCAACTAACTAAGAATCTTAAACATCAAACAAACCTATTCTAAAATACTAATCTCTTATCACTATTCCCGAAACTGCTGCTCATCCTTCTCGTCTCGAACTAAGTTATCTACAAAATAGTAAATTAATATCTATAAGCGGCACTTCACACAACAAATAAATCTCTTCCTCTTCCTACTGGATTTGAGCGTGTATAAATATCAAAAAGAAGAAAAGTAATCGTTAAAGACAAAAATATTCGTTTTTAGAAATATAACAATTAGTGTGCAAAAATTAAAGAATTGTCTTATTAGAATTCTCGATATACTTCTAGAGTAATTCAGAACAAAAGTTAAACAGCTTATCAGAAACTTTTAATTCGTTAATTAACCATGCTCATGAACTCTCGAAATTCTAATCGATTATCTTGGCCAAGATCTTAACTACAACATCATTAAGTGGCTTCGAAATTCTTAACTACAACGCCGTTAGGTGGCTTAACAAATCTTTTGCTACTGTAACCCCGTAACACAGTTACATAACTTGTTCCTACCGACAGTTTCTCAATTATCAGAGCATAAATCCTTTTTATTGTTTTTATTTCAATAAAGAATCTTATGTTTCATGCAAGATTCAAAAAGTTTTATTTTTACATGCTCAAATCCTAAAAATAAGTTCTATGCATGCAAAGAAAAGTTTTATAAACAATTCCATAATTGCAAATGGAATAATTCTTCAACAAATAAACCTTTAGATTTAAGAATTCAACATGCAAAAATTACAATTTTGATGCAAAAATCGTTTATGCAGAAAAGATATTTTTAATGGAAAGAGAATAAACATTTAGTTAATATTTCATGTAGAAAACATTTATGCGAAGAGAATATTTTCAATAGAAAGAAGGAAGAAATTTACTTACGCCGAAATCTTAAAACCCAAAATTTCCTCCAATTTGTTCTACCACTTAAGCATACTTCACTAGTTCTACGATATAAAAATAGGGTGTTAGTACCTCAGGATGAAATTTCCTACGGATTTTTAAAGAATAAATAGAAAAATGCTATTTTCGTACCTCTGTGTATGGTTTCTTTATTTCCTATTGTATGGGTATTATACTGCTAGGCTAGGCATTCTAGATAAACTAGAATTCATATCTTATTGAGATAAGAAGATCACTCTTATCCTAACTTCTCAAATTTGATCAGATATCAATTCTAGATAATGATAGCTTAAAACTGCAAAGATAATTCTAAAATCCTAACCTTATCAAGATTAGGTAGTTATTGAAATTTCCAAGCCAATGATTAACAATAATCCAAGACCCTAATTCCTCATGATTTAATTATTCTAGATTTTGTCTAACTATTATCATAGGTTAGTTATTAAAAGAATATGAAATATTCATTAATTTTCGCATGAAAGTACAGAGGTACAGAAAACAAGGTTTTAGGATTCTACATCACCCATATTTACATGCTTTTAGCTAACCAACATAACTAGGTACCTTCTGGGGGTCAAAAACCATCCAAATAGAGTTTTAAAATGATGGAAAGACCTCTAAAATTCTATCCATAAATCCAAAAATTCCATAAAAATTAATTCTTATCATCTTTAACTTAATAATTGTGGACCTAAACCTGTAATTACTTCATAATAATTTTTTGGCTTATTTTGTACACTTCTTATGGGCTTAATCATAGCTTAAAATAAACTAAATAGATTGGGCTTAATACATCTAAAAAGATATGGACCAAAGATTAATAATTCTTTCATTATAAAGATATAATCAAGGTTTATACATATTGCTGATTCCCAAGAAGAAATCCAATATTCTAAACATAATTTGTCTACCTCTGATGTTTGTTCACATACGATTCATATAACTATGGCCAAAGTCAAATGACCTTGAATGAAAGACTAATTTGAGCTCCAAAATTGATATCCATAGAGTTGCTAACTTAATCATTAATATAGAACTCAATAAATAAAGTTTCCATAAAATAATTGCCGTGATAAATTCTATATCTTCAATAACAACCAAGCAATCTTTCCAAAATTATTAATAATCTAAAGTCTATATCCTCGAGATTGCAAGTAAAAATCGAGATAAGTGCTTAAAATAAGATCCTTAATAACCCCAAAAAGAACTCAATTTTTATCCCATATTTATTTTCAATTACGAACCCTGAAATGTTGATCGAGACCCAAATGAATTTGTATGCTCAAATTTCTACGAGAAGAGCAACCCAAAAATATCAGTGAAAAAAATCAAGATCAACTAATATTACTTCATTGTTCCTATCATAAAAAATCGTATCCATATTATAATAATTCCAATAAAGACTTGGGGTATTACATCGCATAAGATTTTTGTTTGTATATCTCAACATTATTGTTGGAAAAAAATTGCTACACTTTCCACAGACCTTAAGTATGCCATTTTCATTAAGTATGCCATTTTCAAGTAACTTCGATTTTGTTTCATAGAATGGATGTTATGTGTCTTGCTTGAAAAATAAGCATATAATATCACTTTGATCCTTAATTTCATTTCATATTTTATCTCATGTTTCATTTTGTAGATATATAATATGTATATTAGTATTTCCTTATAAAATTAATTGATTGAAAATCAGGTATACTTGGTATTTATACATCAAGTTGGAATATACGATAAAATAAAGAATGAAATAAATGATCCAAAGTGCATATAATGAGGCTGTGAATCCCATTTTTCTATGCTTAGCAATAAACAGAAGCAACGAGTTCTGAGTCTTGACCCTTGAATTGTTCATTTTCCATCGAAAGCCAAAAACTAAGCTTGGTATATTATATTATCTAAGTTAAAGCATGCATCATTGTTATGTTTGATCCCAAATCTTGGCTTTTTAATTGGCTTCGATTTATAAGTCGCAAACTAATCCAAACAAAAATGGCTATTTTTTCTATTGTCCCATTAGGTTTTCAATTCTATATTCCCTTATCTGTTTGTATTCTCATCCAAGGTCTCTATAGTACAAGAACAGTGAAAAAGGGTTAGATTCTAAAGAAACATGGATAAACTAACTAATACCTATTCTTCTTGGAATTCTTTTCGGTAGCTCAGCTGTTGGAAGCACAATTCAGGAGTTTTAGGTTCGTTGGCTGTTAGCAGCTGATGATGATCTTTGCAGGGGCAATGGTGGAAGCACAAAATTACCCTTGCAAAGAATGAACAGAGGTCAGTCTAAAACTTGCAGGAGAGAAAGGTCACCAAGTATCATTAATGAAAAAAAAACTAGAATTATTTTTTAGGAAATAAAAGGTCGTTGACACTTCAGATTCTTTATTTTATTTGATGTATGTGTAAGTAGAAAACTAAACACCAATTAAAATAGAGGATTCAAAATGAGGATAGAGTTGAGATGAATTCAAATTACGCACTCTTCTTTCCCAAACCGAATTGAAAAAACTTATGCTAGAGTTTTGGCAGCTAACGGAAGCCCACTAAACTTTTCCATAATCTCATTTTTGATTTTGGCAAAAACCTCTATTTCTTTCAAGCTCAGGTTTCTGAGGTTTTTTCCTCTTAATTGAGTCCTCGAATATACTCCAACAGTCCTCAAATAAAAATTTTCTCAGGAGGCACAAGGCTCTTCGCCACCCGTCCCATTCTACTGGTTACAATTACTGCTACTCTCTCGATTCAAAACTGTGTGAGTGAAAGATTTAGTATAATTTCTTGCGTTCCATACGCCATCCACAACAATCAAAGTCTTTTTGTGCTTGCCTACTTCGCAAGTTGGAGGCATTTTGATGGAACAATAGAAATAGATGTCCTGCATCCTCTATTAAGTGGATTTGACTTGTGGAATCAAATATGGGGTATTGAAATTAAATTTGGAAAAAGCGCTCATCCAAGGAATAAGAGAAGCAGGCTTAATGATTTAATATTTACAAGTTCAAATAGAGGGTGGAAGAAGAGGAGTATCTTTTTTGAGTTGCTGTAATGGGAACATCCTTTGTTGCATTATAATCTTGATTTAATGCACATAGAAAAGAATGTTTACGACAGCCTTGTTGGGACTATAATGCAAATTGAAGGAAAATCAAAGGATAGTCTAAGGGCTAGACTTGATTTGCAAGGTATGAGGATAAGGAAGAGACTTCATCTACTACAACATCAAAACTATAGGAAACAGATGCCCTTATCACACTATGCAATGTCTTTGTCGTAGAAAAAAACATTTTGTAGGGTCCTCAAAACTATAAAGCTTCCTGATGGATATGCATCAAACATTTCACGTTGTGTGAATATGACAGATCACAAGCTTCAAGGGATGAAAAGCCATGATTTCCATGTACTTATGCAACAGTTATTGCCAATAGCTCTTAGAAAAACATTGCCTAAGAATGGGAGATCTATATTAATTGATTTATGTAGCATCTTCAAGGAATTGTGTTCCAAGGTTTTTGAAGTGCTTGAGTTCGAAAGAATGGAGTCCCAAACGATAATGACACTTTGTGAACTTGAAAAACTCTTTTCACCATCTTTCTTCAATATTATGGTTCACTTGGTCCTACATTTGGTTGAGGAAGCAAGGACAACTGGACTAGTGTACTATCGTTGGATGTATCAAATTAAAAGGTACTTGTTAACTGGAATTTTTTCAATATTATATTTTTATCAAATAAAAGTGTTATTTAACAAATTTAAAAGCTTTCTGTAAATTTAGGTACTTAGCAAATTTAAAGAGTTATGTGCGCAATAGAAGTCGTCCAGAAGGTTCAATTGCAGAAGGATATTTGGCTGAAGAATGCTTAAACTTTTGCTCACTCTTTTTGAATAGGGACCATAGTTTAAATGAAAGCTTCAATGAAAATCAAAGTTCTATTTTCTCACTAGTTGGACATGGCCTTGGAAAGATAGAGTTATTTTTCTCGATCAAATGACGTGAATGCAAGCACATAGATATGTGCTATTTAATTCCTGCATTGTTCGGCCTTTTCTTGAGTAAGTTAGTTTCATTTTAAGTGGAATATATGCACCCATTTTATTTTTTCTAATTATATTAAAATGTTATAGGGAGTATCATAATATAGTTAGACTACAAAGGCCACATGTGCAGAAAATGGATATTGGTTAGATTCACCAACAAACTTTTCATACTTGGTTCAAGAATAAAGTGAGTGAAAAATTAAAATTCTTATAATATATTTAATGCGAGTGTAAAATGATGAGGCTTTTTTTCATAATTAATTGAGAAGTTAGAGCAAGCAACCAATGGATTAATGAATGAAGAGTTAAGACGGCTGGCTTAGGGACCCAAAGATATGGCTAAAAGGCTCAAGGGATTTGTTATGAATGGGGGCAAATTTCACACAAAAACCTATGAGCTAAATAGAAGAACACAAAGTAGTGGTGTCATGGTGAATGCTAAAATATTAAGTTATTCATCCTCTACGAACAAGAATCCTATTGAAAGAGTAGTTACATATTATGGTGTTTTGACTGACATTGTGGTGTTGGATTATTATGAAAATTACAAAATTGTATTGTTTAGATGTGATTAGGTAGATATTGATAAGGGAAACAAAGAAGATGAGCATGGATTCACGCTTGTGAACTTCTCTCGGTTGTTTCACAAGGGTGAACGACTTTTCGATGATCCTTTTGTGCTTGCTTCTCAGGCCAAGCAAGTATTTTATCTATAAGATCCTGTTGATGCAAGATGGCATGTGGTTAATAAAGCATTGCTGATAGGTTCTATGACATTCTTGGGCATGAATCAACTAATGATATTGCTTTGTGGGAAAGAGCTGATCATTTTGAGCTAGATAATGAAGATAATGCGAGACAGAATTAGTTTTAGATATGATTAAATCTTCTTGTGTCTACTTTCTCTAAGGTTTTAATTTCATTCTCTTTTATGTGGATGCATGCATTTTTCTTTCTCTTTCTCTTTTTAGTTTCTAATTATATTTATAGATTAATAATGCATGCATTTTTATTTCTCTTTTTTTTTTAGTTTATAATTATATTTATTGATTAATGAAGGATAAAACATTAAAAATCATGGTACATAGTAGATCAGTGCGAGAATGGCTTGTAGGACGGATGACTAGTGGCATAAATAAGAAACAACAAGTGGCGTTGACCCTAGTTCAACACTGCCTCAACCTAAAGCTTGCCCTGACAAATCTCCACTTGGTAAAATCTTTATCATTATATATTTTTCAGTGTAATATTTGCTGTTTTATTTATAGTTAATCACTTTATTCTTTTGCATAGAGGTCCTACTTGTCCATCAAGAACTCGAGGCCTAACTTTAGGGTTGAAGACATGGAAGAGAGCCGGTAAGCCAATAAGTATTGTTAAAAGCAATGAATGGGATCAACTAATTGGAGATAATTCTATTGAACTTGAGACATATTTGGGAGTATTAGCTCGAAACAATCAACTAGCTCCCTTAACATTTTGTGATTGGAGAGCTATTCCATTGGATCTCAAACAACTTATGTGGTTGGAAGTTGAGGTATGATAAAATTTTTCTCTTAAAAATATAGTTTTTAATTATTCTAAGTAGATATATAGTGTTCTTTTTACATTTTTTTTTGCAGAAAATTTTTAATGTTGGTCTAAATATGAAGAGGCACATCTTCAAGTCCATTGGCAAGAAGTGGAAGGATTATAAATCTAAATTAAAAGCTGCTTATTATGATCCAAAATTAAGTTTCAGTGAACGAGTAGCTAACCTCCCTCCGAGGGTTCATGAAGAACAATGGTTGGTCATCAATCAATATTGGAATTCTGAGAAAGGAAAAGTAACTTGTTATATATTAAGAGTGCTGAAGTTTGGACTATCTTTAAAATTAGTTGGAATTATTTATATATTTGTTATTAAATTATATCATTTTATATTTTTACAGAAACGCAGCATGATTAGTAGAGCTAACCGTTCATACCTCAAAATGAGTCATACAGCTAGAAGAAAGAGTTTTGCATGAATACGTGTTAATGAGGTTATCGATGTATATAAGTTAAAGTTCACTAACATGCAAATAATTTGTGTGCTTGACCATAATTTTTCCATATATATAGATGATATAGAGAGGTGGATTAGTTCCATCTCATATACAAAGGATCTCAACATCAGGTTGGAGATAATAAATTTCAACTAATTATGTATTTTCCAGACAATTAATCCTGAAAAATGACTCTTAAGTATTTTGTGATTGTGGGGGCATTTGCAGCTTTATTTTTGTGGTTTCCTACTTGGGCCTTGTGTACTTTACTGCAATTTTTCTCTTCAGATCCCTCATTAGCAGGTAAATTTGTGAATTATTTAAGTTGATTTTTGGGCTTTAATAATTTTATCTTTAATTAATTAGAAAAATATTTTACCATTTTTTTTTTACTGGAATTTGAGACAGGGGATCGATGAAATTTCTTTAATAGTTTTCTCTTCTTCTAGACAATTTTTTTCTCTTGTTCTAGATAGTACTGTATTTCATGATCTGATTTTCTTTATTATCAGAATAAGCTAGAATGATCTAGTTTGTTGTAGTGTAAGAATCCTTTATTGAGTTTGGATGAATTGGACAAGTATTTCTGGTAGTCAAATGTTTTGGAAAAACTGTTTCATGTAGTTATAGCTTTATTTATAATAACAGAATTACTGAGTAAAGTTAAACTTTAGAAGAGAATGCCTAAAAACTGATTTGGGTTCCTGAAATAGTTTCCACAAGTAGTTTTATTGATATAGTATATTTAAGTATATTTTTCTATGTTATTATATAATAGAAAAGAGAGACTTTAAAGAGGCTTTTAATCATCTAAAAAGGATAGAAAAAACATCCATTTCAAATCCTAACTGCAAGCTGCCCTTAGGACCACATTTTCAAATCCTAATTAGAAGTTTCTGTGGCAGTGAGAGGCCTGCTACCTTTAGTTGGATCATAGGCCTGTTCTCTGCATCACATGTCTTAGGAAACATCTTAGCACGTTTTCTTCCTAAAGATTACATCTTTGAGGTATGCTTCTCTTGCAAAAACTTCTCTATTTCTATCCATCTTTACTTTCATATTCATATCATGTTTCTTCCGATTTCAAGTGTCAATAGCTCTTTTGATCTTTGTTTCGCTTTTACATGTCACTGTTTCTAAGAGAAACAATAAGACCAACACAAAAGCTAGATCAACATATCCCTTTCTTAAACAAGGCATTAAAGATTGCTGAGTACTCCTTGAAAAAGTAACTTGTTAGTGAAGTTATTGCACATGTGCACCTTTCTAATTGCAAAATAAATGGGAATTGGTAGATTTACTATGTATATTAGATGTTTGCATGCTAGTTTTTATGTTTTCTCTTTTTTCTCTATTTTTGTGAGTGGAGTCAGTTTCAATAGATGAAACGGATTGTACATATTCTTTAATATGTGGTTTCAACTTTCAAGGTTGTCCTAAATATTGCTATGGTTTACTTTGTGAACCTTATACTATTAGAGACCATGTGCAGTGATATAAGCATACAAATGGAATCAATACAAAAATCTAAAGCTACTTGTTGGAATCAAATTAAATAATATAAGATGTAGATTATTTATACTCTCATCAGTTGCATGTCTGGTGATTAGGAAACAATTTGCTCTTAGTTCATAAAGTGACATATAGAGAGGTAAGGCATATATATCCATGTGTAACTGATTTGCTTGGGGTGTATATCATTCTTGTCATGTCCAGAATATATGTAGTATTGTTGCAACGTGCTTGTTAATGGAGCTAGTCTGTTTTCTCAACCATGCGCATTCATATTGAAGTAACTCATTTTTATCGAATGATTTTGCTAGCTTGCTGATTTATCAAGAATCTGCAGCAACTAATGTGGCTGAATAAAATGACAAGATGGAGATAGTAGACTAATGGGGTATGAAGATTGCTTTCTTTTTCCTAAAACTATTAGATTTCTGCTTGGATTGGTTGAATAAAAGGGCTGCAAATCTAGCATTAGGCATGGGTTATTACTTTAAAGAGAAGATTTTGGTTTTACTTAGCAAAGGGTCAAGGTGTGTATTCTTTACTAAATGTAGATAAATTGTACGATCGTTCTTTGAAAATGGATATTGCCAGTTGAAATAAATGTTGATTGAATTCTTCTGGAGATATTTCGAATATTGGGTTGTATTGGTTGATAAAAGTTACAATTGTATGGCTATTAGAAATATGTTGTTGTAATGTTTGTAGGGTATGGTTGAACACATATCAATGTTTTTCCTTTTGAGTGCCTTATTTGATATAGTATTTGGAGGCTTTTTTCTATCTAAAGCCCTCAAAAATAAGAAATGGAGGCTTTAATAATAGCCCCTAAATGGAGAAAAAATGCCTCCATTAGTTTCATATAGAGGCAATCCATATAATGGCCACTATATTTTTCGTGATGGCGAGGCAAAAAAATTTGCCTTTATATATTACTATTGTAGTAGTGGATCACCATGGGAGAAAGCATGCAGCAGAGGAGAGTCCTGAGAAATCCTTGATTTGGTCTTTGATGAAGGAATTGTGAAAAGTTAGTTTTACACTTCTCAAAATTACTTCTTTGTGACAATTAATTAGTGCCAAAGAAGTTAATTATGTGAGCACAACGAATACTGACAACATGAAAGAACCCAACACCAGCTTCCAAATTTTTCCCTTGTGAAATATTATTTTCTTAGTCCTTGCTCAAGAGCTTTTGCCTCTCTTTACACGGGTAGGAAGAGAAGACTTGGGTAGCACCTAATTTTATCTGCAGAAGCAGATTTGTTGAACACCAAGCTACCCATCCTCGACTTCTCTGTTAACCTGGTGAGTTACCCTTTTTTAACTCATTTTACACACTTTTTTGTTGACAAGTTAGTCCTTTCTGTACTTAGATTCTCAAATGCATTGAACTATGCCTGCTAACTTCTATTTCCCATTAAGACCTATGGCGAGTGCAACTACATTAGCATCCAATTTGGTGCCATCTTCGAATTGAACTCCTCCCTCCCAAAACCACCACTTAGAAGCTCTTTTGAAAACTATCTTCCATTTGTTGGCTTCTAAGAAAATTTTTTCAGACAAGATAGCCATTTGATTGGAAGCATATTCTTCCTCAAAGGGGTGTATTTTTCTTCTCTAACCTCATCTCTTGATATAGGAAGTGGAATCAAACTTTGCAACTTCACCTCCTTTGACTTTTCTTGAATCTTCCTTTGACTTCTTGACCATTCTTGAATATTCATTTTCCTTTTTCTTTTTCTTTTTTAATTTTGAATAATAAATTGCTTTTCTGACAGGTCTTTGATGGAGGAATTGTGAAAAGTTGGTTTTACATTGCTCAAAATTACTTCTTTGGGGCAATGAATTAGACCTAAACAAGTCAATTATGTGAGCACTGCGAATACTGACAACATGAAAGAACCTAACAACAGCTTCCAAATTTTTTCCTTGTGAAATATTGTTTTCTTAGTCCTTGCTCTAGAACTTTTGCCTCTCTTTACAAGGGTAGAAAAAGAAGACTTGGGCAACACTTCATTTTACAATCAGAAGCAGATTTGCTGAACACCAAGCTACACATCCTCGACTTGTCCGTTAACCTGGTGAGTTACCCTTTTTTAACTCATTTTACACACTTTTTTGCTGACAAGTTAGTCTTTGCTCTACCTAAATTCTCAAATGCACCGAATTATATCTCTCAGCTTCTGTTTCCCATTAAAAACTATGGTGAAAGCAACTACATCAGCATCCAGTTTGGTGTAATTTTTGAATTGAACTCTTACCTCCCAAAACCACGACTTAGTAGCTCTTTTGAAAACTATCTTCCATTTATTGGCTTCTGAGAAAAAAATTTCAGACAAGATAGCCATTAGACAGGAAGCATAGTCTTCCTCGAAGATGTGTTTAGGTTTCAGTCCATACTTGTCCAATGGAAGCTTCTATGTTGAGTAGAACTCAATAATCTTCAATACCGTTCTTCTCCATTTAGACTAAATTAAAAAGAACAGATCCACATAATATTAGTGCAAGTTTCTTGAGCAACAATATAATTTGTTTAGCGCAAAAAGGAAGAAAAGGAAAACCTATAGCCTCACCATGGGAGAAAGCATGTGGCGGAAGAGAGTCCTGAGAAATCCTTGATTTGGTCTTGTTCGGTGTAAATATATGATCTAAGAGAGAAATGATAAATTGGAGGAAAAAGTTTGATGTAAAAATGCAATATTACAATAATTTTTCAAAGTTCATGCAATAAAACTTTGGAACAATATTTTTGCTACAAAATGTTTTTCACTCTTTTTCCTTACATCTATCTTTTTCTACTATTTTATTCTTCTTTTCAAGTACATACTACACACACATATATAGACAGCACAATTTCTACACAATTCCATATCCTTCTCTTGGTAAAAGAAGCAAAATTGTATTTTTCTTCTCTAACCTAGTTCCTCTGTTTTTAGTTCATTAGCTTCTTTAGCTCTCTTGGCATCCATCCTGGCTTATCAGCCTTGTCTGGTGCCGCTTTCTTGGCTTATCAGCCGCTGATCGGTAGAGCCCATACTCCATTCCTCTCCTTTTAGGATTCGGAATGGTTGGGCTCGTTTCCCTGCGTTGGAGTCAGAACCTCTGGCAAAGAGATTAACGCGTAGGCTGACTAACTCCTTCTCTTCCCGTCTCGAAAGAATTAGCCCCGAAAGTCTCATCCCTAGCTACTTTCTTTCGAGAATCCTACTCTTGATATAGGAAGTGAAATCAAACTTTGCAACTTCATCTCCTTCGACTTTTCTCGAGTCTTCGTTTGACTTTTTCACCATTCTTGAATCTTCATTTTCCTTTTTCTTTTTCTTTTTCAATTATGTGAGCATTGCAAATACTGACAACATGAATGAGCCCAGCACCAACTTCCAAATTTTTTCCTTCTGAAATATTGTTTTCTTAGTCCTTGCTCAAGAACTTTTGTCTCTCTTTACAAGGGTAGAAAAAGAAGATTTGGGCAGCACCTCATTTTATCGTCAGAAGCAGATTTGCTGAACACCAATCTACTCATCCTCGACTTCTCTGTTAACCTGGTGAGTTACCCTTTGAACTCATTTTATACAGTTTTTTGCTGTCAAATTAGTATTTCTGCTAGTTAGATTCTCAAGGCACTGAATAATATCTCTTAGCTTCTGTTTCCCATCAAAACCTATGGCGAGAGCAACTACATCAACATCCAATTTGGTGCCATCTTCGAATTGAACACCTCCCTCCGGAAACCACCACTTAGAAGCTCTTTTGAAAACTATAGAAACCACCACTTAGAAGCTCTTCTGAAAACTATCTTCCATTTGTCGGCTTCAAAGAAAAAATTTTCAGACAAGATAGCCATTTGACTGGAAGCATATTCTTCCTCAAAGGGGTTTATTTTTCTTCTCTAACCTTATCTCTTGATATGGGAAGTTGAATCAAACTTCGCAACTTCACTTGCTTTGACTTTTCTTGAATCTTCCTTTGACTTCTTGACCATTCTTGAATATTCATTTTTCTTTTTCTTTTTTAATTTTGAATAATAAATTGCTTTTCTGACAGGTCTTTGATGGAGGAATTGTGAAAAGTTGGTTTTACATTGCTCAAAATTACTTCTTTGGGACAATGAATTAGACCTAAACAAGTCAATTATGTGAGCACTGCCAATACTGACAACATGAATGAACCCAACACCAGCTTCCAAATTTTTTTCCTTGTGAAATATTATTTTCTTAGTCCTTGCTCAAGAACTTTTGCCTCTCTTTACAAGGGTAGAAAAAGAAGACTTGGGCAGCATCTCATTTTGTCATCAGAAGCATATTTGCTGAACACCAAGCTACTCATCCTCGACTTCTCTGTTAACCTGGTGGGTTACCCTTTTAACTTATTTTATACAGTTTTTTGCTGTCAAATTAGTCTTTCCTCTAGTTAGATTCTCAAATGCACTGAATTATATCTATTGGCTTCGGTTACCCATCAAAACCTATGGCGAAAGCAACAACATCAGCATCCAATTTGGTGCCATTTTCGAATTGAACTCCTCTTCCCAAAACCACCACTTTGAAGCTCTTTTGGAAGTTGCCTTCCCTTTGTCGGCTACTAAGAAAAAATTTTCAGACAAGATACCCATTTGACAGGAAGCGTAGTCTTCCTCGAAGGGGTGTTTAGGTTTCAGTCCATACTTGTCCAATGGAAGCTTCCATGTCGAGTTGAACTCGATAATCTTCGATACCGTTCTTCTCCATTGAGACCAAATTAAAAAGAGCAGATCAACATAAAATTAGTGCATGTTTCTTGAGCAACAATATAATTTGTTTAGCACAAAAAGGAAGAAAAGGAAAACCCATAGTCTCACCATGGGAGAAAGCATGCGGCGAAGGAGTGTCCTGAGAAATCTTTAATTTGGTCTTTGATGGAGGACCTGTGAAAAGTTGGTTTTACACTGCCCAAAATTACCTCTTTGTGACAATGAATTAGTGCCAAAGAAGTCAATTATGTGAGCACAACGAATACTGACAACATGAATGAACCCAACACCAGTTTTTTCCTTGTGAAATATTATTTTCTGTCCTTGCTCAAGAGCTTTTGCCTCTCTTTACACGGGTAGGAAGAGAAGACTTGGGCAGCACCTAATTTTATCCACAGAAGCAGATTTGCTGAACACCAAGCTACTCATCCTCGACTTCTGTGTTAACCTGGTGAGTTACCCTTTTTAAACTCATTTTACACAATTTTTTCCTGACAAGTTGGTCTTTCCTCTACTTAGATTCTCAAATGCACTGAATTACATCTCTTAGCTTCTGTTTCCCATCAAAATCTATGGCGAAAGCAACTACATCAGCATCCAATTTGGTGCTATTTTGGAATTGAAATCTTCCATCCCAAAACCACCACTTAGAAGGTCTTTTGAAAACTATCTTCCATTTATCGGCTTCTGAGAAATTTTTTTTGGACAAGATAGCCATTTGATAGGAAGCATAGTCTTCCTCAAAGGGAAGTTTGGGTTTCAGTCCATACTTATCTAAGGGAAGCTTCTATGTCAACTAGAATTTGATAATTTTCGATACCGTTCTTCTCCATTAAGACTAAATTAAAAAGAGCATATCAACATAATACTAGTTCATGTTTCTTGAGCAACAATATAATTTGTTTAGCGCGAAAAGGAAGAAAAGGAAAACCTATAGTTTCACCATGGGAGAAAGCATGCGGCGGAGGAGAGTCCTAAGAAATCCTTGATTTGGTCTTGTTGGGTGTAAATATATGATTTGAGAGAGAAGTGACAAATTCGAGGAAAAAATTTGATATAAATATGCAATATTACAAAAATTCTCCAAAGTTCATTCAATAAAACTTTGGAACAATATTTTTGCTACAAAGTGTTTTTCACTCCTTTTCCTTACATCCATCTTTCTCTTCTATTTTGTTCTTCTTTTCAAGTCCATACTACACTCATATATATTGGTACGACAATTTCTACATAATTCCATATTTTTATCTTGGTACAAGAGGCAAAATTGTATTTTTTTCTTCTCTAACCTTATCTCTTGATATAGGAAGTGGAATCAAATTTTGCAACTTCACCTTCTTTGACTTTTTTTGAATCTTCCTTTGACTTCTTGACCTTTATTGAATCTTCATTTTCCTTTTTCTTTTTTAATTTTGAATTGCAAATTGCTTTTGTAACAGTCTTTGATGGAGGAATTGTGAAAAGTTGGTTTTAAACTGCTCAAAATTACTTCCTTGTGACAATGAATTAGACCTAAACAAGTCAATTATGTGAGCACTGCAAATTCTGACAACATGAATGAACCCAACACTAGCTTCCAAATTTTTTCCTTGTGAAATATTGTTTTCTTAGTCCTTACTCAAGAACTTTTGCCTCTTTTTACAAGGGTAGAAAAAGAAGACTTGGGCAGCACCTCATTTTATCATCAGAAGCAGATTTGCTGAACACCAAGCCACTCTTCCTTGACTTCTCTTTTAATCTGGTAAGTTACCCTTTTTAACTCATTTTACACACTTTTTTGCTGACAAGTTAGTCTTTCCCCTACTTAGATTCTCAAATGCACTGAATTTTATCTCTTAGCTTCTGTTTCCATCAAAACCTCTAGCGAAAGCAACTACATCGGCATCCAATTTGGTGCCATCTTCGAACCCCAAAAAAAACCACCAGTTTGAAGCTCTGTTGAAAGCTATCTTCCCTTTGTCGGCTACTGTGAAAATTTTTTCGGACAAGATTGCCATTTGACAGGAAGCATAGTCTTCCTCGAAGGGATGTTCAGGTTTCAGTCCAGACTTATCTAATGGAAGCACCAATGTCAAGTAGAACTTGATAATCTTAGATAGCGTTCTTCTGCATTAAGACCAATTTAAAAGGAGCGGATCAACATAATATTAGTGCAAGTTTCTTGAGCAACAATGTAATTTGTTTAGCGCAAAAAGAAAGAAAAGGAAAACCTATAGACTCACCATGGGAGAAAGCGTGCGGCAGAGAAGAGTCCTGAGAAATCCTTGATTTGGGCTTTGATGGAGGAATTGTCATGCCCCAAATTTGGGACTTAACACGACAGTGCCCCTAAGCCCAAAGTTTCAGAGACACTAAACCTCAAATCCGTCAGAGCTTGCTAAATTCCCACAAATTTTATTGGACAAATTCATAAAATAAATCCTCACAATGAAATAGAATTCAAAAACTGCTTTTGAGTCACCATTCTGTTAATGTTTTTTGGCACCTAAAAACTTAGCTTGTGTATTTTGAGCTCTGATTAGGTTTAATGGTCTGCTGTTTTTGACACTTAACTATCATATGGTGACTCATAGCATGATACCTGTCTATATAATTTATCTCTTTGCTCTCTTTTGCATTTTGAATGTTTGACAAGATGTTGGTCATACTTGCTAGTAATTGCTACTTTAAAATATCATGTTATCTTGGCTCTTACCTTGAATGAGATATTGATCTATGGCTGGAATATACACTTGCACAAAGATATCCTATAATTACATTTGATAGGGGGAGGTAGCATTGGTCATCACCAAAAGGGGGAGTTTGTTAGGTTTCCTTGTTAAGAGATTTTGATTATGACCAATCTTCTACATATTATCTTTTCCATAAAAGTTTATCAACAAGTTTAGAAAGATTTATACAAGGCAACTAGTTGTTGCGTCAAGCAATGAAATCTTTCCTCGGAAAATGCTATTGTCTTTGTAAGAAAGGAAACAACCAAAATATGTGGTTGCAATCTAGCATTGTAAACATGGTAGTTGCAAAGTGTATTTATTCTGTAATGGCCTAGCAAAAGAGAAATAAGACTCAAAATATACTTGTATAAGCAATATTGCTAGGGAAGAAGTTGAGTGAGTGCTCTGGAACATCTGGTATGACTTAGTTAGAGTGTTTGTATCTTTTGATTAGCCTCTGCAGTTGATCTAGTACCTTGGTTCCAGTCGTTTGGTACTCTGTAATCTATGATTGTTATTACTAATCTAAGTCTAGGTTCAAAATTCTAAGTCTTCTAGCTTAGGTAGTGGACTAGGCTTGCTGAACCACTATAAATATCTATTTTTGTTATCTTTGGAATTTCAGTCTTGTTTGGAAATTTCAATTTTGCATATCTATATCATATCTGACTCATCTTGAGCTCTTTAGCTTTCTAGGACCCTATAAAATTTCAATAGCAAAAGGATACACTCAATCTTATGGCGTAGACTACAAAGAAACTTTCTCTCTAGTAGCAAAGTTGAATATAGAAAGAGTATTACGGTCATGTGCAGCTAACCTAGATTGGCCACTACATAAATTTGATTTGAAAAATGCATTTTTTACATGGAGATCTTGAAGAGGAAGTTTATATGGATATTCTACAGGGCTTTACTGCTTCTCAAGCTAGAATTGTATGCAAGTTACAAAAGGGACTATATGGTTTGAAACAATCCCCAAGAGCATGGTTTGGACAATTTAGCTCAGCTATGAAGAAGCATGGCTTCAAGTAAAGTAATGCTGACAATACCTTGTTCCTTAAACATCGAGAAGGTATGATAACAACATTAATAATTTATGTTGATGATATGATAATTACAGGAAATTATGAAGAGGAGATAATGAAGTTGCAGAAGTGTTGAGCAACTGATCTTGAAATGAAAAATCTTGGAGGACTAAAATATTTTCTTGGGATAGAGGTAGCACAACCTAGTCATGGAATTTTTCTTTCACAAAGAAAATATATTCTTGACTTGTTAGCAAAAAATAGGAATGCTCGAATGTGTCACGCCCCAATTTCGAGACATAACACAGCAGTGCCCCTAAGCCCAAAGACTTAGAGACATTGAGCCTCCGATCCACTAGAGCAAACTAAATTCTAAAAAAATTATTAAATAATCCCTAAAATAAATTGTTATGATGAAAAATAACTCAATTACTTGTCTTAACAATCATACTTGAATACCCATGACCTCAAAGAAAATTTTCTAATCAATCTAACTAGAATATTTAAACATTACATCTATTCTAAAAACACCAACCTCTTATCACCATTTCCAAAAATTGCTCATCTTTCTCGTCTTGAACTAAGTTATTTGCAAAAAGATGGATTGATAACTTAAGAGCAACACTTCACCTAGTAAATAAATCTCCTTTCTCTTTCTACTGGATTTGAGCAAGCACAAATATCATGAAAAATCATTGAAAACAAAAATAAATATTCACTTTGCAGAACTATAACAATTGATGTAAAAATATTCAAGAATTATGTTCTCAAAGTCAATTACATATCTTTTCAGAATAATTCAGAGCAAAAAGTTACATAACTTATCAAAAAACTTTCAATTTATTAATTAAACATGCTCATGAACTCTCGGGATTCTAATCAGTTATCTTGGCCAAGATCTTAACTACAATGCTTTAGGCGGCTTCAAAATTCTTAACTATAACGCCGTTAAGTAGCTTTAGAAATCTTAACTACAATGCCGTTAAGGGCTTCAAAAATCATAACTACGATGCCGTTAAGTGTCTTCAAAAATCTTAACTACAATGCCATTAAGGTGATTTAGAAATCTTAACTATGATGCTGTTAAGTGACTTTAGAAATCTTTCGCTACTGTAACCCTGTAGTACAGTTATGGAACTCGTTTCTACTGATAGTCTCTTGATTATTCAGAGCATATATCATTTTTATTATTTATTTCGACGAAAACTACTATATCTTGTGCAAGTATTCATAAAGATTTTATTTTACATGCTCAAATCCTAAAAAAATAAGTTTTATGCATGCAGAAATTTTTTATAAACATTTAAATATTCGTAGATAGAAAATTCTACTATAAATACCTTTATATCTAAAAGTCTAATAAAAAGAGCATGTCATTTATTTTTGATGCATAAATCATTTGTGCAGAAAATATTTTCAATAGAAGAAGAATAGAGATTTACTTACTGCGAAATACTAAAACTCAAAACTTCTCCTAGGTCTGATCTATCACTTACGCATTCTCCACCAATTCTACGAAAGAAAAAGAAATGTTAATACCTAAGAATGAAATCCCCTATGAATTTTCAAATAATTGAACTGGTATTTTCTTTCCTCTGCATATAACTTCCAAATTCCCATTGTATGGGTATTTATGTTACCAGGCGAGGTATTTTGGATAGACTAAAAGTCTTATCCGGATTAGATGACTAACCTCTATTCAAAATCCTAACTTCTCAAATTTGATCAGATTTCAATCCTAGAAAGTGATAACTCAAAGCTGCAGAGACAATTCTAAAATCCTAACCATATCAAGATTATGTAGTCACTGAAATCTTTAGAATCTTTAACTTGTTAGGATTGATAATAACTGAAATTCCCAAGCTCATGACTAAATATCCGAAATACTAACTTTTTAATGATTTAATAATTTTGGATCTTAGTTAACCATTACCATAGTTTAGTATTTAAATAATAGGGAATATCTATAATGAATTTCCGCATGGAAACCTAGTGGTACACAAAAGGAGGTCCTAAGATTTCATATCACCTGTACTTATATGATTTTAGCTAACCAACATGACCATATACCTTATAGGGTTCAAAAACTGTCCAAATAGAGTTTTAAAATGGTGGGAAGACCTCTAAAATTATTCATCCATCCATAAATCTAAAAATTTCATAAAATTTAATTTCCATCATCTTTAACTTGACAATCATGGACCTAAGCCCATAATTACTTCATAATAATTGGTGGGCTTAGTTACTGCACTACTTATGGGCTTAATCACAACTTCAAATAAATTAAATATTTGGACTATTATTACATCTAACCTATAAAGCACAAATACCATTTATAGGCTTATTTTTATACTAGGTATGGGCTTCAATAACTTGAAATAAATAATTTGGGTTAGCTAATATATCTTAAATCACTAATTAGATATGGACTAAGGATTAATATTTCCTTTGCCATAAATTGGCATCCAAAGTAGCTAGCTTAAAACCATTAACATAGAACTCAATAAATAAAGTTCCATCAAATAATTGTCTTAATAAATTCTACATCTTCAACCATCACAAAACAATCCTAAACATATTATTAAAATTTAAAATCTATGTCTTTGAAATTGCGAATAAAAACCTAGATGAGTACCTAAAATATAATCCTTAATAACTCCCAAAAAAAATAATTTATATCCCATATTTATTTTCTATTAAAATCCCTTAAATATTGATCGAGTCCCAAATAAATTTGTATGCTCAAATTCTAGGAGAAAATCAACTTAGAATATTAGTGGAAAAATAAAAATCAAATAATTTTAATATCAGTGAAAAAATCAAAATCAAATAATTTTACTCCATAATTTCTACAATCCAATATCATATCTATATTATAATAATTCATATAAAGACTTGGGGTATTACATTCTACCCTCCTTACAAAAATTTTTGTCCTCAAAACTTTAAGCTTCCTAGATTTCAATACAATCCTAAGTTTGTGAGAAGCTTCTCTCGCAATATTCTTCCAACTTTCTTTCTAGAGGCCCAATTGGTGTAATTCTTGTGGTATTGAAAAGCTAAGAGGAAGGCCTAAAATTTTTATGTGTGCATGTCAGTCCAAATAAGTTGATATCACTGAATAAAATCCAGTCCAAAATTCATAAGTGCGACAAAAATTCAAATCCAAGTATAGGAAGTCTCAGATTTGACACGTCTTAGTGTTCTACCTATAACCTTTTCCATGTATATCAGATTAGGGTTGTTGTGGTGTCTATAGAAACCTAACATACATATATATATATATAAATTATATGTTGATCACTTTTCTTAATTTTCTTCAGGATAAATACACAAAAAGGGCCACAAATATCTGCTATAAAAAAAAAATCCAAGTTTGTATTTTCTAGCTTGACATATCTTAGTATTTTAGTCATAAATTTCTCCATATATATTGGATGAAGGTGATTAAAACAGATATAGAAACCTAAGAGGCATATATACAATTCATATGTTGACCATATTTCCCATTTAAATCTTACTAAAGTATTAAAAGTCGTCACAATATTTTGTTCTAGGAAAATCGGAGTCCTGTATTTTCTGTCTTGCAACACCTTTGTATTTTAGTCATAACTCTCTCTATGTATTGGATTGAAGTCATTACAATGGTCATAAATACCTAAGAGATATATTTACAATTCTTATGTTGGCCTCATTATTAAATTCTGTCCAGATCAAGCAGTAAAAAAGTCAAATTAACTATTTTCAAAAAATCAAAATTCTGTATTTTCAGACTAGACACATCTTAATATTTTGATAATAACTTTCTCTATATAAATCGGATTGAGGTGATTTATGTGGAAATAGAAACATAATAAAAATATATAAAATTTTTAAGTTGATTATTTTACTTATTTCTGTTGGGAAGAAGCAGTATAGGCGTCAAAAATATCCATTTTCGGAAAATCAAAGTCCTGTATGTTCTGATTGGATACAACTTAGTATTTTGGTCATAACTTACTCCATATAAATCGTATTGAGGTGATTCAAGTGGCTATAAACACCTTAAAGATAGATCCACAATTCTTATGTTATGCACTATTCCGGATTCAGTCGGTTACTATGTGGAAAATCTATTGGAGGATCTGATCGTGTAAAATTAGGATCTTAGGGGGGCATTCTCTCTTGCATCATTCCTTTACCAAAATCAAATGGTTTTCCTCTATCCCAAGGTATATCCTAAAACTTGTAATTCTCAACTTAAGATCTTGTGCTCTAAGTTTACCCAAGAAAAAAAAATTCAAACATATATCTTAGTCTAAAATTGTAACCTAAAACTAAAAGGAATAATTAAAATGTTCAAATCTATAATCATGCTAAAATTATCTCTGTGTGTGTATATATATTTTGATACCCTATATTTTATATTATATATATACGTGTACATAGATATAAGAATAGCATATGTGCAGACACTGGCAGGCATCTTTTATTTAGTTCTAGTAATCATATATATATATATATATATATATACTAAGGTTCTCAAGCTCTCAAGTGCGGCAATGGGTTCGGATTGCATCATATTTTAGGGGGAGACAGAGAGAAAAATTGTGAAGCTGGACACAAATTGTAGGAAAGATGTGATGGGCTTTTGATAATAACTCATGGAATTTTGGGCACTTCAATAGCTTACTAAGTTTCTGCACAAGTCTAAACGCTTTAGCCCAAACAACCTAGAATTAACTCATCATATTCCAGAAAAATAATTGACTCCAAGAATCGTCAAACGCCCTCAATTTTTCTTTTTTTTAATCCTAAATCTAAACACTACATTTTTTTAATCCAAAAATATCTTATACTTATTTCATATTTAAAATCGTAACCTAAGCTCTGATACAACTTTTGTCAAGCCCCAAATTTGGGACATAACACAGCAGTGCTCCTAAGTCCAAAGAGTTAGAGACACTAAGTCTCAAATCCAACAGAGCTTGATGAATTCTCACAAATTTTATTAAACAAATTCCAAAATAAATCATCACAATAAAAGAAAGCTCTAAACAATTGTCTTAACAATCAAACTCGAGTACCTGAGATCTCAATTTTTTTATTTTTTTTATTTTTTTTCCTGCACAACTAACTAAGAATCTTAAACCTCAAATAACCTATTCTAAAATGCCAATCTCTTATCACAATCCCCAAAACTGCTCATCTTCCTTGTCTTGAACTAAGTTATCTGCAAAATGGTGAATTGATATCTTATGAGCGACACTTCATCCAGTAAATATATCTCCTTTCTCTTTCTACTGGATTTGAGCAAGTATAAATATCATGAAAATCATTGAAAACAAAAATATTCACTTTGCAAAAATATAACAATTCATATAAAAGTATTCGTTTTTAGAAATATAACAATTAGTGTGCAAAAAGTTAAGAAATATCTTATCAGAATTTTAGGACATATTTTCAGAGTAATTCAGAATATAAGTTACACAACTTATTAGAAACTTTCAATTCATTAATTAACCATGCTCATGAACTTAATTTCGGGATTCTAATCGATTCTCTTGGCCAAAATTTTAACTACAACACCATTAAATTGTTTTAGAATTCTTAACTACAATGCCATTAAGGGACTTCAAAAATCTTAACTACGATGCTGTCAAGTGGCATATTCTTTTGCTACTGTAACCCCATAGCACAGTTACGGAACTCGTTTCTACCGACAGTTTCTCGATTATTCAAAGTATATTTTTATTATTTATTTCGACAAAAGTACTATATCTTGTGCAAGTATTCAAAAAGATTTTATTTTACATGCTCAAATCCTAAAAATATAAGTTTTATGCATGCAGAAAAATCTTATAAACAGTTAAATATTTGTAGATAGAAAATTCTACAATAAATACCTTTACATTTATTGTTGACATTCTTATATTTTCATATTGATATTATCATTTGTGTCATCGTCATACACTAAATAAATGTTGAAATAATAATATTGAAATATGTTAATGCAAATAAATGATAATTAAATGTAGCATAAAATAACATTCAATGTGGATGTGTACTAATGCAAGAATATAGTAATGAATGAATGCTTTTAACTTAGTCACAAAACATTTGAACTAAAAATATCAAGCATATAATATATTGAGTTGTAGATATAAGAGTAAAATCTAATGTAAATAAATCACTTATTGAATATAATTAGCGAATGACTAGTCAATCAACACAATTTTTTTATTATCTTTTCAAGTAATTGTTTGGGCCTTCGCCAAACGTGAAAACCACAAGATAAATGCGATAATAGGTGCCACGTGATTTAGCAGTCTAGCCCCGACCATGAAATCTGTCTCTCCCCTCTTCCCCCTCGTCTACTTGGGCTCACTACCTCTACAATTGAAATAAGCTCTACATGATAAAATGGTCCCAATTCCTTCACTATTTGGATAGGATCCATGTGTGTTTCGAGAACAAGCTGCATTTTGTTAAAATCCACAGTGGGGCTCTGTCTCGTTATAAGACCAAGTTTGTCATTGAGATTGACCAAGGTTTGAGGATCTGCTTCTACTCTCAACCTGACAACCTAGGTAAGAAAAAAAGGAAGCAAAAAGCATTAATGCAACATACCATAGTGTAATGCAACATACCATAGTGTAACACGTATGTAATAGACTTAAATTTCAATACTTTAAATCTTTTATTTCATTTCGTATTTCATCTTCTATCCAACTTGATAACTACATGCCAAGTGTATATGATTTTCAATCAATTATTTTTATAAGGAAATATTTGATACATTTGACATATATTCATAAAATGAAATAGAACATTAAACATTTAATGAAATAAAGGATCTAGAATGAAATTTCAAAAATGTAATCATAAAAGAAATGTTAGAGATCGAACCTTTAATGGTGAGTACAATGGAATGCGGTCTGTCCAAAACCTGCAAGAGAAGAAGGTCAACAAGTATCATTAATGGAAAAAAAAAAAAAAATAGTATTATTTTTTTAGGAAATAAAAGATGATTAAGAGCTTCAAATCCTCTATTTCAAGTGATATATCTGTGAAGTAGAGTAAAAAGTTAAACACTAGTTGGAATAGGAAATTCAAATGGGGTCAAAATAGAGATGAATTAGAATTACGTACTCTTGTTGCATAAGCCGAATTGAAAAAACTTCTGCTAGAGTTTTGGCAGCTAATGGAAGCCCACTAGACTTTTCCATAATCTCGTTCTTGATTTTTGCAAAAACCCGTGTTTCT
The DNA here is from genome assembly GCA_018894105.1 of Jacaranda mimosifolia. Taxonomy (NCBI): domain Eukaryota; kingdom Viridiplantae; phylum Streptophyta; class Magnoliopsida; order Lamiales; family Bignoniaceae; genus Jacaranda; species Jacaranda mimosifolia. The sequence continues at coordinate 1,542,700 of CM032118.1, read as the reverse complement.
TCCAACCTCACTTGTTCGCCATCTGCAGTTGTAAGTTGTTTCCTCTTAACTGAGTCCTCAAATATACTCCAGCAGTCTTCTTCTTTAAGGGGTTCCATTCTGTGCAACTAAATTTTTTTCTCGGGAGGCACAAGGCTCTTCGTCACCCCTCCCATTCTACTGGTTATAATCATTGCTACACTCTCTCGATTCAAAACCGTGTGAGTGAAATGTTTAATATCATCTGTTGCGTGCCAAACGCCGTCCACCATAATCAAAGTCTTTGCGTGCATGCTTATATATTTGACAGCTTTATGTAGCAAGTCGGACAAGAAACTTGCGAACTTACATTTTCTACTAATTCTATTGTGAGATCTATCTATTACGGTAGCTGAATATTCCTTATCCATATCAGTTGCCTCTGTCAGATTGAACCATATGACGGCCTGAAAATGGTTTTTCATCTCGTGAAAAACCTTCCTTGCTAGAGCAGTTTTGCCTGAACCACCCATACCAACTATGCCGACCGCCCGGTTGCCTTGTTGCAAGAAATCTTGAATCCTCATTGCCTGTGCATCCAATCCATGATAGCGCACATCACCCCTAGGATTGAGAATTTCTTTGGATGTCATGACGGCATATATGCATGGACATGTCTCTTGTCCATCATCTGCTCCTCTTGAGTCTGATGTTTTTGACTCCATTTCTCGCCTGATCGCTTGCAGTTTGTGCCAGGTTTTGATAAGAAGCCAGTAGTCCTTGCATGGGCGTGCATTCGGCAGAATTTGTCTGTTGCTGCTGCTGCTGCTACCAACCAGAGCCTTCTGTGGGCTATTTTCCGCGAACATGATGCAGTCGGCCAGTGCGTCGTTTAGCTTCATAAAGCAGTCTCTGATTTGTATAACGACAGAGGACCTCTTGAATTTCTCTTCCTTTTGAATGTACTTCAAGATTTCCCTGAGCTGAGACCTCAGGGGTAAGTTCTGACCGAATTGCTTCTTAGCTTCTTGGAAATCATCCTGAAATTTGTCCCTTAAATATTGTGAACAATCAAGAGCCATTTTCAGATGTTTAAGAATGTAAAAAATGTCTAGCTTTTCTTTCTTTCTTTCTTTTTTTTTTTTTTTTTTCACTCTTCTCTCTGTTTCTTTGCTTTGCTTGGTGCATTGAAAGGGGTTATTTCTACACTATAAATAGGCTGTTGTTAAAGTTGCGTAATTCTTTTCCTCGATTTCAAGAAACTAAAAACTTTCAAAATAGTTGGAATATTAGTTTTTCTTCCAACGAAGCAAAGAATCATTACTATTAAAATAACACTTTATCCTGTACAACTATTTTAAATTTTTTTGTTGTTTGCACCGTATATGCCCACTTAAGGTTCAAATTTTGAACCTAACACATATAAGTGTAATGGCGACATAGTATATATAAATATGAGGTAATGCTACTTAGTCAATTGACCACTTTGATAGTTTTTGTATTAAATAATACTCACATTACTAACTATCAATGAGTCAAATACAACATAAGTTAATTTACTGTAAGGAAATGTGTCAAAATCATAGTTCTTTTTTTTTTTTTTTGGATTTGGTCCAGAATTCAGTTTGTTCAACATATGCAGTAATTGGTCTTACGATTTTTATAGGATAAGACGATTCATGTCCACCACTTGAAGAAACTACTTTGCACTTACACAGTTGAGATTCTCTTTGTTTGAAGATATAAATATTTGTCTTATTTATTTCCTTCTTAAAGCAATTTCTATGGATGTGACGGCATAAATGAACTGATATGTCTCTTGACGATCATATGCTCTTCCTGAGTTTTAATCCGTCGACTCCGATGATAACATAAAGGAACATTTCATATTGAACATTTCTCTCTATTTCTTTAATTTCTTTGTCTGATACATTGAAAAGGGTGGTTTCTGCAGTATAAATAGGCTATTGTTAAATGATTCTTTTTCGTCCATTTCAGGAAAGTAGAAGTATACATTCGTTTCTCCTGCAAGCAAGCAAAGAATCATTAGTACTTGCAAGAGTATATATGAATTCGTTTCTCCTGCAAATAAGCATAGAACCATTGGTACTACAAAAGTATATATACATCCGCTTCTCCTGCAATATTTAGGCAAAGAATCATTACTGTAGGATTAATTAAGTCTATTTTGCAACTCTTGTATGGGCACCAAATTAACACTTTTTATATCTTGTTGGACTAGCTTTGGTATTAATTATATATATTACCCACAATACTATCCCTTCATTAGTTTGGATCCTCTATTTCATTCTATATTTTATCTCTTTTTTCATTTTATAAATATGTGTCAATTGTGTTAAAGATTTCTTTATAAAAATAATTGATTGAAAATTATTACACTTGCATGTATTCAACTATGATATAGACAATTTCAACTGTGATATCGCTAGCCCCAATTCGCTTTCATCTCAACAATTTCAATCACTTTTTAAATCTGTCTTTAAAGTCCTTTTCATCTTTTCCCCATGATACTTGTTCGTTGCTAGTCTCTTGCCTGTATTTAGTCTTGAATTGAATTTACTTGCGAAATTGAGGCTGCAATATTCTCAAACAACTAGACTCGCTAATAGTGCCTTGTGGTGTGACAGGGTCTAATAGTATCATTAGGGTAAAACTAACCCATCTCATGATGGTCTAAACCTAGCTCACGTTCCCTATTAGTGGGTGAATAATCCAACACAAAAATTTAGTGTAGGAAAATTAAATATAAAAAAAAAAAGTTATATCATATTGTAATAAAACTCATTATTAAACCAAATAATATTTAAACATCATCATATCATCATCATCATCATCATCATCATCATTGTTGTTGTTGCTATTTTTATTATTATTACCTAAACAATTACCGTGTAACACCTTACCCTTCAAGGACTATATATGCATCATGTAGAAGTTGAAATTTTGTTAGCAAATCACATAAATTGCCCAAAATAAGGATTGATCCATCCGACTTATGATTAATTAGAGTAGAATTGAGCTTGTGCAATATTTTATGAGGTTGCAACAAAAGATAATTAAGGTTGCATATGAATTAGAGGATTTGAGACTTGGGAATTTCAAATCCATAATAATGTCAATTAAAATATTTGTTTAAATAGTTCCAAGTTACATACTTTTTACATATAAACCAAAGAAATCTGCTAAACTTGTTTTTTTTTTAAAAATATATATATAAAAGATATACTAAAAGAGGAATTGAAACATTACTTGATAATTTTTTTTAAAAAAAAAATCTATAATTTTAATTTGTTATAACTCTAGCTACAAAGCTAAATGTGCATAATTCCATAAAGACATGCTATTTTTGACAATTTTTCAGCTGGCAGCAAAGTGAGAAAATTGCTCAAACTTTGGGGGCTAAGTACGATAGAAAATGAAATTACTTAAAAGTCCTTATTTATAAATTGTGCATTCTAGGATTTCTATATTTTAGAAGATAATTAGCAAATGATCGACTAATTAATCTACATTACTTATCTTACGTTTTACAATCATTTGGGCCATTATCACGGTAATAAATCAAAAAATAAGTTTAATTATATTTATCATGTGATTAGATCTATCATTAATTTATATATCTTGTCCACTGAAATAAGCTCTAAATGATAAAATAGTCCCAATTACTTCACTATTCAAATAGGATTCATAAATATCTCGAACTTAAACCACAAAAGCCATACCCCAACATATTAAAAAATGTAATAGGTATGTCTAAATTAATTAGTCATTCTAACTTCGCATTTTTGTCTTTGGAAACAAAATTGTGTTTGATAATTAGTTAATTCTATGGAGGAAATATTTTCATTCATTCAAAACATCAAAAAGTAGGTTTCCACTCTCCCACAAAGGGGTACAAGATGAGTAAATGAGTAGAGTTGGGTCATGAGCTTAGCAAGTGGGCTTGAATAAGGTTTGATTCGAGATCATGGAGTTTCATTTTAAATATATCTAATCAAAAGCCCGGGAGCCAACTTGGGAGTTTTTATTTTTTTTATTAATTGTTAATTTTATTATTAATAAAAGTGATAATTAATAATATTATTTGCTTTTCTCATAGCACATTGAGATTTATTAATAATTTTTATATATAAATAAAAAATTATTGAAATAAAATAAAAATAATATTATTTTACTAATTATTGTTATTATTATGTAATAAAATGAAATAAAATAATTTAAAATGATATATTAGTTTAATTGATACAATAATAAATTAATTATGATGATAAAGACTGATGATGATGTAATCAAATAATAATATTATTTGAAATAAATAAAAAATAATTTAAATACTTTTTTGAGAAGTAACCTTGAGCTCGAAATTTTCAACTTAACTTCCTTTTGAAAATATTTTAAAGTTCGACCTATTTGCTCCTCTATTGCCAAATTTCTTTTTTCATATTAATATATATATATATATATATATATATGATATTTCAATTATTATGGAAATAAAAATAAAAATGACGCACAACACTAATATGTATTATATATTATATATTTTATATCTTTTAATCATTATCTTTATATGAGAATTAATAAATATTAAAAAATTGGTGTGATATAGATGAAATAACCATCCATGGACCAATATTCAAGAGCTTATCGCAACTATCGACTCAGTATTATGTTGTCTACTTGTCTTTTATATTAATTTCCAACGGCGTCTGTATTGTGAAACTAAAATCACCATTGTACTTTTTGTAAACTACAAAGGTACGTAGTTGTTTTGAACAAACCTTCATTTCAGGAAATTATTTCTTTAGAATCAATTTCACGCTATTTCAATAAAATTTTATTGCCAATCTCCTTCCCTTAATCACTATCATATTTCTTCACACTGAAAATTCCTCCCAACGTGGGTATTTATTCCTTAATTAACAATTTCATTAATCATTTGTTTAAAGCAACAACAAGCATAAATAATTGTTAGCAGATCCCATCGCACTAGAATCTAGCTTGCCCCACCAGATGGCCTTAGGCTTTTAAAATTTTTCGTCTTGTGATTTTGCCCTTTATAATTTTATCTTATAACATGCTGAATTTCAATTTTAATCCTATATATTTGACAAAATATTATTCATAATATGACTTCATAAAAAAATTCATAATTTAGTCAGAATTGATGACACGATACATGCAATGATAGTGTGGCACTTGATCTGATGGTGTGGCTATAATTTCACATCATTAGTTTTGGCTTAACTATGAATTTTCAGTAAAATCATGCAAAATTTGAGATTCGACAAGTTACAGGACAAAATCCCAAGATGGAAAAAGTTATAGGATGAGAAAGAATTTTTCCCTTGAAAAACTGTACATGATATTCACATTTTTTTGTATGAAAAAAAATTTTGGATTTTGTTTAAATTTGACATACATATAGTATTCTTATGGCATGATTGATATCAATGAATGAAAGTGAGAATGGAACAATAATTTTAAAACCTATTCCAAACTACAAATTTGGTATAATTTAGAGATGAGAATTCCTATTCTTATAAGAATCCTCATCCCAAACCTAGGTCTATTTGTTTTTTTTTTTTTTTTTTTTTATTTCCATCATTTTAAAATTTGAAAAAGTAGTAAAAAAGGGTTGAAAATGAATTTATATTTGGATAGATTGATGGAAAAATAATGATTGTGTTGGGTTTAGGCCATGTTTGGTTGGTGGAATTAGATAGAATTAGGGAAAATTATCACATTCAATCCAATGTTTGGTTCGTATGATTGTATACACACGGGCCCGCATATATAAACCCAATTATTGATATTAATAAACCCACCCCATCCCTTGGATTATTTATCCCATCTGATCCATTTCAGCAAAAAATCCAATTGACCCTTAAATTTTTTGTTTAATTCCTAGATCACTTTTTCATTTGGACCTTTTGTTTTGTTTTGTTTTGCATTTTTTCCCCTACAATTGTAATCATGGTTATTCATTCTTTTTTTCTTTTCAATTTGAAAAAAATAATTAAATCAATAAAAATTTATTTTTAGATTATATAATGCATTTGGACATTGGGGAACTACATTCTCTATCTCTAGTTTTTTTTTTGAGAAATGAAATTATTATAAATAATTTCATATTTTTCTATAATTATAAAATTGTGAAACTATTTTTGAATAGTTATTTGAAGAAAAATTATTATAAAATTAATAATTTTTTATTACTATCTTGGATAATTATAATATCATTTGAAAATTATAAAAATTAATTATGGATTATGAGAGTAAATTATAGATTAACAATCAATAAGGCCTTTCAATTTATAAAATCAATTAATAATTAATAATTTTGGAAATTATAAGTAGTAACTTGTTTATTTTAAATTAGTAATTTAAGAAATTAAAAAAATAAATTATATATTATAATTTTATGAAATGAATTAATGATTCTAAACTTACATTATAAATTAAAATTTAATAATTTTGAATAATATTAAAACTATTTAATTTATTCTGAATTAGTAATTTCAAAAAATTGGAAAAAAATAAGTCAAGCTATTAATATTGGAAAATTATTAAATTGATCCAAATGTTATATTTACACATATCATAACTATAAAAAAAGTTAATTTATTTTTATTCTAATTTATTAATTTTATAAATTAATGTTTTGAAAATTTTTAAAAATAAATTAAAAATTATGGGTTAGATTCCTTCTGTTGAAACTTTGGGAAGTGATTATATAGGGAAGGAAAATAATTTGAAAAAAATGAACTTGCAACTATTCATTGCAAAAACAATTTGTGAAAAAAAGAGAAGAGAAAGAATTGCTTGTCTTTTTTAAGTTAAAGGATAGCATGATTGCTTCATAAAATAATCAAATGACAAAGATTATTGTACCTCCAACCAAACAACAATTATGTGGGTATATTTATGAACAATTATACAAACTATACAACACTGCAATAGTTAATAATCACACAACTTATTATGAGATAAGTTATCAAGGGATAAAATTAAAATCCAACCAAACTTTAGTATATTATAAGTGGAGAGAGATAGTAATAATGATAAAGGAGAGAGAATATATATATAAGCTATTGGAAGAAAAAATATAGGTTATTGTGAAATGTGTTTTGAAAATAAAATGAAAATATATTGGGTGAATATGTGTATAAATTGATATATTTCAATTTTCAAATAGCAGAAAATGTGACAATATGAAACCAAACTAGCATTCTTTAACCATGCTTTAATGAGAGTGATGAATTACAAAGTAAGCAAGTAAAAATTATTCTTGTTGTAATTAGTCCTCCTGATCTACTGAAATAAGCTCTACGTGGTGAAATGGTCGTAATTCCTTCACTAATTGGCGAGGATGCATCTTTGTTGAGGACTTCCAAATGCCCTTCATCCTGCGACGAGGCATAAGTGTTACTTGTAGGTTATTAGAAAGTTTCGTCTCTGGGATTGTCCAAGATTGAAAAATCTGTTTCCACTCTCATAGTGATAACCTGAATAAGGGGAGAATAGAATGTTGGGGGGGGGGGGGGGAAGGAAGATGCAAAAAGCCAAAACATTCATATTAACCTCAATTAAAAATATTAAAGTTGAAATTGAAATAATATCAAAAAATAGTGATGTACAAATAATTAGTCCTAAGGGTATATTAGTAAATAAAATCAGCATTCTAAAATTGCCCAAACTAAGGATTGAGCCATTGGAAGTATGATTAATTGGAGTAGAAGAGCTTGTGCAGTAGTTTACAAGTTTGGAACAAAAACCTAATTAAGGTTGCAGGTTGAAATTTGCGGCTTGAGAATTTCAAATCTATAATAATGTCAATTAGAATATTTGTTTAAATAGTTTGAAGTTACACTAAATATTTTTGACACATTACCAACGAAATCTGCCAAACTTGTTCTTCAAAAATTAATAACAAATATTACTAAAAGATGAATTATAGCATTACTTGATAAATTTTAAGAATTTTTTCTATAATTTTAATTTGTTATAACTCTAGTTACAAAGCTAAATGTGCATAATTTCATAAAGACATGCTATTTTTGATAATTTTTCAGTAGGGGCAGCAAAGTGAGAAACTGCACTCGAAGTTTGGGGGCTACGACGCGTACGATAGAGAAAAGAATTAATGAAAAGTCCTTCTTTCTAAATGTATTCTACTACTTTTATATTTTAAAATATAATTAGCAAATGACTAATTAATCTATATAACTTTTCTTACATTTTCAAACAATCATTCGGCCCTTTATCATGACGTGACAAATTACAAGAAAAATTTACCATGTGATTAGTCAGATTGGCATATGTCATTAATCTATATATTTTGTGAATTGAAATAAGCTCTAAGTGGTAAAACGGTTCGATTTCGTTACTGTTTGAATAAGATCCACAAATGTCTCGAACTCAAAGTCACAGTCAATGTTTTCAAAATTGAACCGAACAATGAATCGGTGAGATTACTGATTATTGGTTCAACTGATTTGACCACTGGTGGAATTGATATGACGTCATAATGACGTAATAATTATATTTAATTTTATAAATATATAATATTTTAATATTACCAGAAAATAAAACTTTTAATTGATATAGAAAGAATATGACTTAAAAAAAATTCAACTTACTTATTTTTAAGTACATTTTTTAGAAAATAATACTACTTCACAATTAGTCAACTATAAATAAATAAAAAATAATGTTTCACATTAATTTAAGTAATTATTTGTTTTATGCTTCAACTCCAAGTAAAAATAAATTCTTCTACGCTAAATATTTAACATAATTTAAGAGAGATTAAACAAAATAAAATAACAAATTAAATCTAAACATTCACATATAACTACCACTATATTAAATTTCAAGAAAATAAATGCATGTTTTAAAAAATTATATGTCCAAAATCTTTAATCATCATCTTCAAATCATGCTTTCTCTTTTCTTTTTTTACTTTTTAAAAAAAATTAATTTTTTTTTTTGAAAAAAATGTGAACCGGTTGGACCGGTCTGGTTTTGACCACCACCAGTTTTGAGGCTTCAATCAGACCGAATTGGCTTCGAGTCACCATCCAACCAGTTGGATCGACTGGTCTATTCCGATTTTCAAAACACTAGTCACAACAACCGTTCATAGAACTCTTCCGCTATTTTTTTATTTAAAGGAATAATTTAGTCAAGATATTAAAAAATATACTAAACATGTTTAAATTAATCAATATTACTTTGCGTGTTTGTCTTTGAAAACAAAAAATGTTTTTGATAACTAAATGTTAGGGAGTCAATATTTTCATTCATTCAAAACATCTAAAAAATAGATTTCATTCCCGCAGATAGGGTGCAAGATGAGTGAATAATAGAGTTGGTGTTGTGAGCTTAGCGGGTAGGCTTGAGTAAGGTTATTTTTGCTCCATTTTGCTCAATTTCTTCCGTTTTTCGTCAATTTAATCCAAAATTTTAAGGCAAAATCAACAATTTCCCACCTTAACTTGAAATTCACCATTCTTCTTTTTTGTCCCTGCCCCCCAAAAGTGCCTGTCATCTGAGTGTACAAACATTAATCAAATCCAAGCAATGCTTGAATTTGATTCATGGAGCAGCTTTAGTCAACATGTTTGCCAGATTATCTTTAGTCCCAACCTTATCAACCAACATGACATCTTGGTGCACCATGCCTCATGCCTTGGCGTGCGGCGTCCTGCCAATGTGTGTTGGGGTGTGTTCTTGAGCCCATTTTGACTGCTTTGCTCCATTTTGTTCCATTTCTTCCGTTTCTCATCAATTTAGCCCAAATTTCAAGTTAAAATCAACAATTCTCTACCTTGACTTGAAATTCACCATTCTTTCTTTGTCCTTGCCCCCAAAAGGACTTGTCATCTAAGTTTGCAAACATTAATTAAATCCAAGCAATGCTCGAATTTGATTGATGGAACAGCTTTAGTCAACATGTTTGTCAGATTATCCTTAGTTCCAACCTTGTCAACCAATATGACACATTGAGATACCATATCCTGGACAAAGTGATATCTTATGTCAATGCGCTTTGTGTTCTCATGAAATGCTTGTTTCTTTGACAAGTGTATGGTACTCTAACTATCACAAAATATTGAAGTAATATCATAACCATACCCATATCCACAGTCAAGCCCTTTAGCCAAATGCTTTCCTTCATGCCTTCAGCCAAAGCCATGTACTCAACGTATATTATGGACAATGCAGCTGATGATTGCAAAGTCGCCTTCCAGCTTACCGTACAATTGGACACATAAAGCATATACCTAGTCATAGATCTTTTGCTATCCAAATCCCCTACATAATCTACATCTACATAGCCAATAATTCTAGCAGTAGAATTTAATTGATTATACCTCAAATATTTGTCTGCAGAGCCTCTTAGATAACTCATAATCCATTTCACAGCCTGCCAATGAGTCTTTCCTATCTTGTGCATATATCTGCTCACAACACTGACTGCATGTGAAATGTATGGCCTAATACACACTATGGTGTACATCAAGCTACCCATTACACTAACATATGGCACATTAGATATGTGCTCCACCTCCTTCTCAGTACTTAGTGATAGATCTGATGAGAGCTTAAAATGAGTTGCAAGTGGTGTGCTAACTAGCTTGGACCTATCCATCCCAAATCGCTAAAGTACTTTCTCAATGTAATGTTATTGAGATAAGTACAACATTCCTGCGTGTCTGTCCCTGATGATCTGCATACCTAATATCTTCTTTACACCACGTAAATCCTTCATCTCTAATTCTTCACTTAGCTTTTAATTGGATGATCTCAGATATGTTTCAAGAGGCAATCAACATATTATCAACTTACAATAACAAATATATGAGAAGGCTATCACTACAAATTTTATGATAAACGCAACAATCAAATTTGCTTATTGTATATCCTATCTTGGCAATGAAAGCATCAAACCTTTTATACCACTACCTAGGAAACTGTTTCAAGCCATATAATAACCCCTTCAAAAGACAAGCTTGATTTTGTTTCCTGGGAGCAACGAATTCTTCTGATTGACTTATGTAGACTTATTCCTCCAACTCACATGCATAAATACTATTTTCACATTCGTCTGCTCCAGTTCCTATCAAACTGAGCCATCATGGCAAGTAAAACACAAATGGAAGTATATTTTACAACTGGGGAGAACACTTCATGAAAGTCAACTCCCTCTCTCTGAGTAACACCCTTAGTAACCAATTGTGCCTTGTATCTAGCATCTTCAACACCGGGAATCCCTTCCTTCTTCTTGTAGATCCATTTGCAACCTGCAATCTTCTGCCCTTTGGGTAGATCAACCAACTCCTAGGTGTTATTCTTGTGTAGAGATTCTATCTCTTCACTTATAGCAGCAACCCATCTATAAGAATCTGGCCTGAAAATTACCTCTTTGTATGACACTGGATCATCTTCTACAAACTCATCAGCTGAACTCAAAGCATAAGCTACTGGATTTGAGTAAGCATATAGCTGTGGTGGTTTGATTTGCCTCCTCTCTCTATCGCTAACCAAGCAATAATTTTGTAGTGGTTCATTTTTCTGTTGTTGATTAGGTGATAATTTGCTCACATAAGCTTTATCTACCACCTTATGTTTCCCTTTTGAAACTTGTGGAAAATCAATATAAATCTCCACTTTTTTCTTAATGCCCTGTTGACCGCTTTCTTACTGCTCCACTTTCTTCATCATTGCAGACTCATCAAACAGCACATCCATACTAATAATTATCTTGGAGCCCTTATCATCATTACACCACAAACGATAACCTTTGACTCCATCTGCATAGCCTAGAAATATGCACTTCCTAGCCTTTGGCTCAAGCTTTCGATCCCAAACTTGAGCATAGGCTGGACACCCAAATATTCTCAGATTTGAGTAATCAGAAGGAAACCCGAACCAAACTTTCATGGGTGTTTTGCAGTCTAAAGTAGTTGATGGTGACCTATTCACCAAATAACATGTAGTGTTAATCGCTTCTGCCCAAAAATCATTGGACAATCCGACATTAAAGTGCATGCATCTAACTCTTTTCAAGATAGTCCTATTCATCCATTCTATAACTCTATTCTGTTATGGTGTGTGTACAACTATGTGATACCTCATAATTCCTTCTTTATCGCAGAATTCCTCTGTTGCCAGCCCTCAAGCGCTTGATCTCATTTCCTATTTGCCTCTCAATTAAAGTCTTCAATTACTTGGAGTGGACAAACACTTCATCCTTATGCTTAAGCACTTATGCCTGTACTCTCCATGCGATATCATTTATAAATGTCAACATGTACCTTGCACCTCCCTTTGAAGAAGCCTGAGAAGGCCCCTAAAGATTTAAGTGAATGTAATCCAAGGTGCCCTTGATCTGTGAATTGCAATGCCGAATTTCACCTTAAGTTGCTTGCCAAGCACACAATGCTCGCAAAAATCCAGTTCTTCAGTCTTTTCTCCACAAATCGAACCTCGTTTGCTCAGTTCTGACATGCCCTTCTCACTCATATGCCAAAGTCGCATATGCCAAGTCTCATAGTATCATTGATTGATGAAGAAACTGTTGCACTACCAAAAATCGTGTTTTCTTGCAATATGTAAAAGTCGTTCCGCTTGTCTCCCTTTATGATAAGAAATGCACCTTTGGAAATTCGCATAACTCCATCTCGAGCTTTGTACTCACAACTATTCTTGTCCAGAGTACCCAGTAATATCAGATTTTTCTTTAGATCTGAAACATGATGTATATTTATTAAGGTCCTTATTATGCCATCATACATTTTGATATAAATCGAGTCAATTCCTACAACCCTACAAGAAGCATCGTTTCCCATAAGTACTTTATCACCATTATATTTCTGGTATGTGGTAAATCAATCTTCTCGTGGCGACATGTGGTAGGAACAGCTACTATCCAAAATCCATTCAAAACTTAGTAACGTTTTAGCAATGTTGAGAACAAGCCCACCATCAGGCTCATCCTGAATAATTCATGCAATATCATCCCATTTCTGATATGAAATTTCACTTGCATCATTCACCTTTCCTTGTTCTGGACAACTTCATTTCCAATGCCCCTTTCCACCATACCAAAAATACTTGTCACCATTTTTAGGCTTGGTTCGGGACTTCGATCGACCTCTACTCTTTTCTCTTTCTCTCGATCTCCCTTTTGCCACCAATCCTTCCCCACTTTCACCATCGTTGCTACTCAAGATATGTTTTCTCAACTTGTTGGAATTGAATGAGGCCTTTGCATCCTCTATTGAAATTGTATCTCTCCCGTACAACAAAGTAGTAACCAAGTGCTCAAAAGATTTTGGCAGAGAGCACAAGAGAATTAAAAGCTTGATCCTAATCATCAATTTTGACATCTATATTAGCAAGATCTAGAATCACCTTATTGAAAAAATCAATATGCTGAGTGATAGATATACCTTCCTTTATCCTCAATGTATATAATTGCTATTTCAAATACAGTTGATTTTTCAGGGACTTTATCATGTATAGACTCTCCAGCTTCTTCCATAAATCAGCTGGCGTACTTTCTGTGGTGACCTTTCTCAATACATTATACGCCAATGATAACACCAAAGTGCCATAAGCCTTTGCCATGAACTCGTCCTTCTCCTCTTCTTTCAGAATTTCTAGCAAGGAATCTCTGTCCTTCAACGCTCTCTATAAGCTTTGTTGACACATGAAGGCGTGAACTTTTATCTTTCGCAGCCCAAATTCGTTCTTCCCATCGAACTTCTCTATCTCGTACTTCATGCCTAACATATGATCCAACCTGCTCCGATACCAATTTGTTGTAACCCAGGAGTATCTATTGCAAAAATAATATAATAACAATAAAGTAATTCGATGGAATTATAATAACAAGATTTAATGTGGTTTGGGGATGTGCTTAATCTACCCAACAAAGAAAAGTAATTTTGTTGATCTCAAATCAAAGTTCAAGTATAAATTTGAATTCCACAAATCTCACAAGAGCATCCAACACCCTCGTTCTAAACTCCATCTTGAGAAACTATCTCAAAAGCAATTAGAAGCTATCTTGTATATGTCTCATCTGTTTATCTTCAAAGAAAACTGATTAAATACCCACGAAGTAGAGTCCTAAATGAAGTGGGCATCCGCTGCGCACTGGGGGGTCCAACTCATATTTTGATGCCTTTTTCACCCAGGTCTGTGCCTTGGTGTACCATGCCTCGTGCCCCAGTGCACGACGTCCTGCCAATGCGCGTCAGGGTATGTCCTCGAGCTCATTTTGACCGTTTCGCTCCATTTCACTCCATTTCTTCCGTTTCTTGTCAATTTAGCCCAACTTTCAAGGCAAAATCAACAAGTTTCAATTCAAATATATCTATTCAAAAGCTTGTGAACCAATTCGAGTGTTTTTATGTTAACTTCATTAATTTTTTAATTTTATTATCAATAATAGGGAAAAATTACTAATATTATTTATTTGTTCATAGCATAGTGAAAATTAAAAATTGATAATATTATTATACATTTTATATATTAATACTAAAAATTAAATAAAAATGATTGAAATAAAATAAAATAAATATTATTTTACTAACTATTGTTGTGAAATAAAATAATTTAAAATTATATATTAGTTTAATTGATAATTTACAATAATAAATTATTTATGATGATAAAGATAATGAAATAATCAAAGAATAAGAAATAATTAAAAAATTAATTTAAACACTTTTTCAGTAAGTAAGCACGAGCTCAGAATTTTCAGCTTGAATTCAGTCTGAAATTTTTTCAAAGCTCAACCTCTTTTCATAATTATATTCATATATATGATATCTCTATTACTAGAGAAATAAAAATTAAAATGACAGACAACACAAACATAAAATCATTATCTTAATAAGAGAACTGAACTAATAATATAGTATTCTTAAAAAAAACTGACGTAGATAAAATAAAATAATTCCATCCCAAGGACCAATATCACAAGAGTTTATTACAACTATTGACTCAATGTTACGCTGTCTTTTATATCAGTTTCCAGCGGCATTTGTATTGTGAAACTAATTAAAATCACCATTGTACTTTATGTAAACTACAAAGGTAGCAGTTTTTAACAAACCTTGATTTCAGGAAATTATTAATTTCTTTAGAATCAATTTCATTATAATTCGATATTTCAAAAAAAACTTTATTACCGATCTCCATCCCGTAATCACTATCTTATTTCTTCACATTGAAAATCCTTCCCGACTTGGGTGGTAACTCCTTAACTAACAATGTGATTAATCATTTTTTCAAAGCAATGACAAGCACAAATAATTGTGAGCAGATCCAGTCGCACTGGAGTCTAGCGTGCCCTACCTGATTTACTTGGGCCTTAATTTAAATTCGTCCTGTAATTTTGTCCTTCAAAAATTTGTAACTTGTTGAATTTCAATTTCAACCCTATATATTTCATAAAATATTATTTATAATACGATTTCATTGAAAATTCATAATTTAACCCAAATTGATGACATGCCATATGCAATGATAACATGGAACGCTTGATTTGATAATGTGGCTATAATTTCACATCATTAATTTTGGCTAAATTATATATGAATTTTCAGTAAAATCGGGTTAAATTTGAGATTTGACAAGTTACAGGATAAAATTTCAAAATGAACAAAGTTACAGAACGAAAGATGAATTTTTCCACTGAAAAACTATGCATGATATTCGCATTTTTGTTTTATATGTAAATAATTTTTGTATTTTGTTGAAATTTGACATACATATAGTATTCTTATGGCATGATTGATATCAATGAATGGAAGAAAGAATGGAAAAGCGATTTTAAAATCTATTCCAAAATATAAATTTGGCATAATTCATAGATGAGAATTCCTATTCTCATAAAAATCCTCATCCCAAACCGAGTCCATTTGGTTTTATTTTCACTTTTATTTTTATTTTTATTTTTTATTTTCATCATTTTTAAAATTTTAAAGAGTAGTAAAAAAGGATTGAAAATGAATTTGTATTTGAATAGATTGTTGAAAAATTAATGATTATATTGGTTTTAATATGCTATGGGTGGACAGAGATGGTAATAATGATAAAGGAGAGAAAATATATATAAGTTATTGGAAGAAGAAATATATGTTATTGTGGAATGTCTTTTGAGAATAAAAATAAAAATATGTTGGGTGAAAATGTGTATAAAGTAAAAATGTAAAAATGAAAATTGAAAATGGAACCAAACTGGGCCCATGGTATTTAATCATTCTTTAACCATGCTTTAATGAGAGTGATGAATTAGAATTTAGAAATAAAGTAAGTAAAAATTATACTAGCAGTAATCAATACACCTAATCTACTGAAATAAATTCTATTGAGAACTTCTAAATACCCTCCATACTGCGCCTAGCCATAAATGCTACTTGTAGGCCATTAGAAAGTTTGTACATGGGATTGTCCAAAATTGAAAAATCTGCTTCTACTCTCATAGTGAGAAGCTGAATAAGGGGAAAATAGAATAAAAAGGGTTAAAAAAAAAAAATGGCAAAAAGCAAAGGCATTCATATTAACATCAATTGAAAATATTAAAGTTGAAATAGAAATAATATCAAAAAATAGTGATGTTCAAATAATACATTTTAAGAGTA
The DNA here is from genome assembly GCA_018894105.1 of Jacaranda mimosifolia. Classification (NCBI taxonomy): domain Eukaryota; kingdom Viridiplantae; phylum Streptophyta; class Magnoliopsida; order Lamiales; family Bignoniaceae; genus Jacaranda; species Jacaranda mimosifolia. Next base: position 1,526,057 of record CM032118.1, on the reverse strand, counting down.
TATTAGCAATTTTCAATTAGTGCGGCGCAAGAATTTTTATTTATTTATTTATTTATGCACACACACATCAAAAGTTCGTTAGAACTTTCATGCACAATAGCAAATAACTAAACCATATCTGTGTGAGCACCTTAATTAGTGACAATTAGGATGTGTAATCAAAGCAAGGAGTGTGGAGGAGATTTTCTTAGGAAGATCGGTTAGTCTATTTATATACATAAAAAATATATGTATATATATATATATATATGTCGGATCCGCTCCTTATTTTTCAATATACTGGGAACCCAAAAGTATAGGTTAATATCCTGTGTGTAGGCATAATCTATTTGCAACTACGTCTTATTTGTGCTCCACGAAAGGATGAATCACGCTAGTATTCCTACTTTCTTTCTTTGGATTGAGAACTTTGTGGAAAGAAATGCTGTCACAACTGAATAATAGAGTAGAATGGGTCATTTACTTAGTGTACTAGCAATTCCTTTTGGGCAAGCATTGACATAGTTATTAGACCTGGCAAAATTCAATTTATACCCGCAGGTACTCCAAAAAAATACGGGTAATGGGTCTTATTTTTTCTACCTAAAAAATTGAGGGTAATTTTACCCGTACCCAATTTACCCACCGTTTTTTGGCCCAACCCGCGGGTACCCACGGGTAACCCGTAATTTTTTTTTATATATTATATATTGTTTATGCATATAAATATATATTATATATTTATATATATATATATTTACATGCAAATATTTTTAATCTAAATATTAATTTTTGATTTCATAAATTAAAAATTTATAGCAAATTAAATTAAATTATATCCTAAAACAACTTATTGTGCATATTCCTATGGATGCAACATTTTCTTCCATAAGAACAACAATGTTTGATTGATATTTAAATTTTCAATTCAAAAAACTTTTGGCATGTAATGGAATTTAAGTTTGAACTTTTAAATATGATGTACTTTACGTACAAATATTTTTAATCTAAATATTAATTTTTGATTTCATAAATTAAAATCTAGAGCAAATTAAATTAAATTATATCCTAAAACAACTTATTGTACATATTCTATGGATGCGACATCTTCTTCTATGTAATACCCAAAGTCTTTATATAAATTATTATAATATAGATACGATATTTGATGGTAGAAATTATAGAGTAAAATTATTTGACTTAGATTTTTCAATGATATTATTAGATTGTTCTTCTCTTAGAATTTGAGTATACAAATTTATTTGGGGCTCGATCAATATTTAGGAGATTTTAATAGATTATAAATATGGGATATAAAGTATTCTTTTTGGGAGTTATTAAGGATTCTATTTTAGGCATTTATCTAGATTTTTATTTGCTCTTTCAAAGACATAGATTTTGGATTTTAACAATAATTGTAGATTGCTTGGTGACGATTGGAGATGTAGAATTTATTAAGTTAATTATTTAATTGAACTTTATGGATTGAGTTTTTTTTTTTTGATTAAGCTAGCTACTGCGGATACTAATTTATGGCGAAGGAAATATTAATATGTGGCCCATATTTAATTAGTGATTTGAGATGTATTAGTTAGCCCAAATTATGTTTAAAAGATTGGGTTTCTTTTGGGAATTGACAATATGACATAGGCACTGATTATATTTTTATAAAGGAACTATTAATATTTGGTCCATATCTGTTAGATGTATTAAGCCCAACCTATTTAGTTTATTTTAAGTTATGATTAAGCCGATAAATAGTATAGAAAATAAGCCCACAAATTATTATGAAGTAATTACGTTTTAGGTCCATGATTATCAAGTTAAAGATGAATAAAACTTATTTTTTTTGAAATTTTCGGATTTATGGATAGATGGATAATTCTAGAGGTCTTCCCATCATCTGAGAACTCTATTTGGATAGTTTTTGACCCCCATAAGGTATCTAGTCATGTTGGTTAGCTAAAACCAAGTAAATATAGGTGATATGCAATCCTAGAACCTTAATTTTTGTTCCACTTTACTCCCATGCGAAAATTCATTAATATTTCATATTCTTGTAATTACCAACATATGACAATATCTAGACAAAGTCTAAAATAATTAGAATCCTGAGAAGTTAAGATTTTACAAACATCTCTATGGTTTTTAGTTATCAATATTTTGGATTGAGATCTGATCAAATCTGAGGAGTTAGAATTAGAGTGACCTTCTTATCTCAATAAGATATGAATTCTAGTTTATCTGGGATACTTAGCCTAGTAGTATAAATACATCTATATTAGGAAATAGAGAAGCCAATACACAGAGGTGAGAAAAATATAAATTTTTATTGTTCCTCAGAAGATTCGTAGGATATTTATTCTTGAATACTAACATACTATTATTTCTGTCGTAGAATTAGTGGAGAGGGCTTAGGTGGTAGATCAAATCTGAAGAAAACTTTGGGTTTTAAGATTTTGGTGTAAGTAAATCTCTATTCCTTTTCTATTGAAAATATTTTCTGCACGAATGATTTATGCATCAAAAATAAATGATATGTTCTCTTTATTAGACTTTTAGGTCTAAAGGTATTTATTGTAGAATTTTCTATCTGCATATATTTAACTGTTTATAAGATTTTTCTGCATGCATAAAACTTATTTTTTTTTGGATTTGAGCGTGTAAAATAAAATCCTTCTGAATACTTGCACAAGATATAGTACTTTTTGTCAAAATTAATAATAAAAAGGTCTATGCTCTGACTACTTGAGAAACTATCGGTAGGAACGAGTTCGTAACTGTGCTACGAGGTTACAGTAGCAAAAGATTTCTGAAGCCACTTAACGGCGTTGTAGTTAAGATTTCTGAAGCCTCTTAACGGCGTTGTAGTTAAGAATTCTGAAGCCCCTTAACGGCGTTGTAGTTAAGATTTCTGAAGCCACTTAACGGCATTATAGTTAAGATTTCTGAAGCCACTTAACGGCGTTATAGTTAAGATCTTGGCCAAGATAACCGATTAGAATTCGAAAGTTCATGAGCATGGTTAATTAATGAATTGAAAGTTTCAGATAAGTTGTGTAACTTCTGTTTTGAATTACTTTGAAAGTACATCCTGAAATTCTGATAAGATATTTCTTGAATTTTTACACATTAATTTTTATACTTCTGAAAACGAATACTTTTACGTTAATTGTTATATTTTTGCAAAGTGAATATTTTTATTTTTCAATAATTTTTCATGGTATTTATTCATGCTCAAATCTGGTAGAAAGAGAAAGGAGATTTATTTACTGAGCGAAGTGTCGCTCATAAGACATCAATTCACCATTTTGCAAATAACTTAGTTCAGGATGAGGAAGATAAGCAGTATTGGGAATGGTGACAAGAGAGTGGTACCTTTTTTCGTATAGGTTTTGTATGATGTTTAAGTTGGTTAGGAAGTTTTCTTTGAAGTTTTGGGTTCTTAAGTTTGATTGTAAGACAAGTATTCAATTATTCATTTGAGACGATCTATTTTTGAATTATTTAAATAAAATTATGGGAATTCAGTAAGTTTTGTTGGAATTGAGGCTTAGTGTCTCTAAGTCTTTGGGTTTAGTTCTCGAATTTGGGGCGTGACATTCTACAAGAACAACAATATTTAATTGATATTTAAATTTTCAATCCAAAAAACTTTTGGCATGTAATGGAATTAAAGTTTGAACTTTTGAATATGATGTACTTTAATATATATATATAATATACATATAAATATATTATATATATTTATATATATTTACATATAAATATTTTTATCTAAATATTAATTTTTCATTTCATAAATTAAAAATCTATAGCAAATTAAATTAAATTATATCCTAAACAACTTGTTATGCATATTCTTATAGATGCAACATCTTCTTCCACAAGAACAACAATGTTTGATTGATATTTAAATTTTCAATTCAAAATTTTTTTGGCATGTAATGGAAATTAAGTTTGAACTTTTGAATGTAATATACTTTAAATTTGGTAGATTTTGAATACTTAATGTATAAGTTTTAAACTACAATATTATTAATATGCTTTTGGTATTTATTCAAGTTAATGTTTGAAATTTATAGTCTTTTTTTTCCTAGTTTTATTGAGTTAATATTTGAGTAACATCATATTCATCTTTAAATAATTAAAAAAAAAAATCACGGGTACCCGCGGGTTACCCGTTACCCGTTACCCATCCTCATGGATAACGAGTCCCTTATCTTGTACCCAATAAAAAATAGGTAAATTTATCCGTGGATAAATTTACCCAAACTATTGGTACCCGTCATTGAGTTACCCACGGATATTCAATTACAAAGTCTAATAATTATCCAATCACCCAAGTATGGGAATAGGACCCCATTCTTTTAATTATGTAATACCTAATAAACCAAATTTCAGAAAAATAATCATGAAAGAGATGTTAGAGATGGTACCTTCCGTACATTGATGTCTGTCCAAAAACTGCAATGGCAGAAGGTCACCAATTATTATTAATGGCAAAAAAAATAAAGATTTTAAAAAAAAGTAAAGAAAAGACTATGATAAATTAGAATAATTACTCTTTTTTCACAAGCCGAAAAGAAAGAACCTCTGCTAGGGATTGGGCAGCTAATGGAAGCCCGCAACACTTCATTCTTGATTTTTGCAAAAGTTTGTGCTTTAATTATATTAGCAATTATTGGTTATTTATTTACGACAGCGATAAGGTTTTTATTGTTAAATGATAACAATATAGAAAAAAAAAATGTGAACAAATTACAATTTATGTAATTATTCTTGTAAGATTTGTTTAATGCTTACTTTTATGCTTATCGTTATTGTTTTTTATTTATACTTATTATTTTATTTCCTTACATATTTCAAAACTAAGAGATAATCCTACTAATTTCCTTAAAGATTGAAGTAAAATACAAAATAACAGAAGAAGAAGAAAATCTCAGCCAATTTCCTTATTACTAGGATCTCCTTCTTTGTGGCGGTAGCAGAAAAGCAGCAAAAAAAATAAGAAAAGAAAAAAATCTCAGCCAATCTCAGCTAAAATTTCAGCAAAATCTGTGCAGAAAAATAGAAATATGTGCTGCCAATCTCATCAGCTGCCATTTTTGTTGCTTAATAATCAAAGGAAACTAAAACCTTGCAAATATGGAGGGAAAGAGGGACAGCCTAGCAAGTGTGGAGGGAGAGAGGCACAAATCTAGTGTAAAAAGCGCCAAAACTTTCCTCCAATTCTCAACTATTAACTATTAAACGCCTGACTTGACGGAGGGACCACGTTAAACAAAAATAAGAAACTTTGGGGACACAATGTGAAACATATTAAAACTCGGGGACCAAAATTGAATTAATGACATAGTTTATGAACCCAAATTTAAATTATCCCCTAAATTTTTGTAATCTTCAAAATGTTCTTGTGACATATTGAGTAGATAATTTTCATATTTTGGCGTAATATATAAATAGCGTAAGTCCTCTACTGAAATAAGCTCTATATGGTGAAATGGTCCCAATTCCTTCGCTATTTGGCAAGGATCCATTGTTGTCGTAAACTTGCAACAAATACGCTCCATCCCATCACTAGGCACAAATCCTACTTTTAGATTATTAGAAAGTTTGACTTTGAGATTGTCCAAGGTTGGAGAATCAGCTTCAACTCTCAAAGTGATATTCTGAATAAGGGGGAAAAAGCAAAAAGCAAAGCATTAATATTAACATTGATTGAAAATATTAAAGTCGAAATTAAAATAACATCGAGAAACAGTAATGTACAAATAATAAGTCTTAAGGGTATATTAGTAAATTCTTAATTAACACAGTGCAAGACAATAAGAAGGGCTCTTCACACACAATAACGAATAACTGAACTATAACTATATAAGCACCATAATTAATGACAATTGGGATATCTAATCAAAGAAAGGGGCTTGGAGAAGATTTTCTTAGACGTCGGTTCGTCTATTTATATACGTCAATATATATATATATATATATATATGTTGGATCCATCTAATCAAAGAAAGGGGCTTGGAGGAGATTTTCTTAGACGCTGGTTCGTCTATTTATATACATCAATATATGTATATATATATATATATGTTGGATCCGCTCCTTATTTTTCAATATACTAGTGAACCCAAAATTATAGATCAATATCCTATGTGCAGGCATTCTTTTAATTATGTAGCATGTAATAAATCAAATTTCATAAAAGTAATCATAAAAGAGATGTTAGAGATGGTACCTTTGGGACATGGGTGTCTCTCCAAAATCTGCAACGGCAGAAGGTCACCAATTATTATTAATGGGAAAAAAAAAATAAAGATTAAAAAAAAAAGAAGAGACTATGATAAATTAGAATAATTACTCTTTTTTCCCAAGCCGAAACGAAAGAACTTCTGCTAGAGATTTGGCAGCTAATGGAAGCCCACAACACTTTTCCATAATCTCATTCTTGTTTCTTGCAAAAATCTCGGTTTCTTCCAAACTCAGGCGCTTGCCATCTGAAGTTGTGAGTTGTTTCCTCTTAATTGAGTCCTCAAATATGCTCCAGCAGTCTTCTTCCTTAAGGGAATCCATTCTGTGCAGATAAATTTTTTTGCCAGGAGGCGCAAGGCTCTTCACCACCCCTTCCATTCTGCTGGTCACAATTAATGTTACATTCTCTTGATTCAAAATTGTGCCAGTGAAATATTTAATCCGGTCTATTGCGTGCCAAACACCATCCAACACAATCAAAGTCTTTATGTGCCTATCTAATATATAGTCGGCCACCTTAACTATCAATTTTTGTAATAAACTGGCGAAAGTGCCGTTAGTACTTCTACGCTGGCCAAAATGAAAAACCATCTTCATTTCTGTTGAGAATTCCAGATCAGTTGCCTCTGTCAGACTGATCCATATGCTGTACTGAAAATGGTTTTCCATTTCAAGAAAAGCCTTCCGGGCTAGAGCAGTTTTACCTGAACCACCCATACCAACTATGCCGATCGCCCAGTTGCCTTGTTGCAAGAAATCTTGAATCCTTTTCGCCTGCTCATCCAATCCATGATACTTCACATCATCCAGAAAAAGATTCCTATTAATGTTGGAACCATAAAATATACTTTCTCGAAATACCAGGATGGCATAAATGAATGGGTGTGTCTCTTCTCGATCATCGTCTCCTCCTAAGTCTGATCCTTTTGACTCCATTTCGCGCCTGATCGATTGCAGCCTGAGCCAGGTTTTGATAAGAAGCCAGTAGTCCTTGCAGGGGCGAGCACTCGGCAGAATTTTTCTGCTGCTGCTACCAATGAGAGCTTTTTGTGGGCTACTTTCCACGAACATGATGCAGTCGGCCAATGCATCGTTTAGCTTCATAAAACAGTCTTTCATTTGTACAAGGACAGAAGGCCTCTTGAATTTCTCTTCCTTTTGGACATACTCCAAGATCCCCCTGAGCTGAGACCTTAGAGGTAAATTCTGACTGAATTGCTCATCGGCTTCTTCGAAATCCTCCTGGAATTTGTCCCTCAAATATTGTGAATAATCAAGAGCCATTTTCAGATGCTTGAGAACGTATAGAGTGTCTAGCTTTTCTTTCTTCTTTCTTTCTTTTCTTTATTTATTTTTCCTTTGCCCCCCACTCTTCTCTCTGTTTCTTTTCTTTCCTTTTCCTTTTTTTTTTTTTTTTTTCTCTGTTTCTGTTCTTTGCTTAGTGCATTGAAAGGGGTGGTTTCTGCACTATAAATAGGCTGTTGTTAAAGCTGCATAATTCCTTTCCTCCATCTCAAGAAACTAAAAACTTTCAGAAAAGTTGAAAAATATTGACGCGTTCTTCTTCCAATTAAGCAAAGAATCATTACTATTAACATAACATTATATCCTGTAGAACTACTTTTGCATTATTTTTCTTTTTAGAGGCACGCACACTAAGGACTCGAATTCTAGATGTTATTTGCATTTGCACATGCTCACTTAAGATTTGAATTCTAAATGTCACACATATAAATATAAAGACAATACCATTAAACCAATTGACCAGTAGCAAACTTGGTACATACAAGTGTAAGATGATACAATTAATCAATTGATCACTTGATAACTTTCATATTAATTACTATCCACGCCACTAACTATCAATGAGCCAAATACAAACAATGTTAATTTAATGTAAGGAAATATATCAAAGTTATAATTCTTGTTTTCGAATTTGGTATATTTTTAAGTTTGTTTTATATATACATGCAATAATTGGTCATACAATTTTATAGGGGAAGCGGATTCGTGTCCTTGGCTTGAAGAAACTACTTTATACTTCTAAAGTTGAGATTTCCTTTTCTTGTAGATGTAAATATTTGTTTTTGTTTATTTCCTTATTCAAATAAGTGTGTTATAATTTAGTGGTTGCAGCACACTCCTTATATGTTCTTAAATTTTCAATACATAATATTAAGAATATATATTAATTTTTATCTGACCATATATTTTGTCAACTTTTTAAATATATGGGCTTGAATTTTTTTATATAAAATAGTATATTTAAAAAAATTAGAAAGAGTAAAGTTAGAGAAAGAAGAAATACCTGCAAAGTTATTCAACGAAAGAATATAAAATTTAATGTATTTCGGCGATGTGCTTAATCCACCCGACAATGAAATAAATTTTATTGATTTCAAATCAAGTTCCGAGTACAAATTCAAGTCCCACAAATCTCATGAGAACACCCATCTCCCTCATTCAAACCTCCATTAGAGAGAAAATATCAAAAATAGTCTAGGACTATTATTAATAAGGTTATTCTTCAAAAATGGGAGAAAAATCAATTAAATATGAGTTTAGGTCAAAAAACATCCCATTAGGCCTCTACCTTGTGCCTCGGCGCACAACTGTTGCACCCAGGCACGTACAACATGTTGTTATGCTCAAACAGGCAGTAGCTCCCGCACTCGAGCGTAGGCTGGTAGCTCCCGACCATGAGGGTGTCTCTAGGCGACCTTGCTGCTCGGGACGCTTTGGCACCCCCATGCTGCCGGCTGTCCCCCTGTTTTAGCACCATTTTTATCATGTCTCATTGTTTTCGCACCGTTTTCGTCATTTCTTCACTATTTTCGCCATTTTCTCGATATTTTCATTATTTTAAACATGAATTTCAAGGCATATTCAATAATTCTCCACATTAACTTGAAATTCTCCATCCATTATCTTTGTCTCTCCCCAAAAGGGCAATCATCTGAGTTTGCAAATATTTATCAAATCCAAGCAATGCTAGAATTTGATTTTTGGAATGGTCTTCGTCAACATATCTTTGTCTCCTACAAGCTTCTCGACCGAACTCAAAGCATAAGCGACCATATCTGAATATGCAAAATGATGTGCTGGTTTGATCTTCCTCATCTCTCTATCGCGAGTCAAGCGATAGTTCTGTTGTTAATTAGTCTCCTATAGTTGATTCGATGATAATAAGCTCTCACAAGCTTCATCTACCATCTCTGTTTCCCTTTTGATACTTTTGGAATGTTAATCTCAAACTCCACCTTCTCATTAATGCCCTCTTCATGACTACTTACACCTTGCTCCACCTTCTTCAATATAGCAGTCTCATCGAATGTCACATCCCTACTGATAATCACCTTGGAGCCTTTGTCATTAGTACACCACAAACGATAACCATTGATTCCGTCGACATAGCCTAGGAATATGCACTTCCTTGCCCTTAGCTTAAGTTTCCCATTGTGAACATGAGCATAGGCTAGACATCCAAATACCCTCAAATTTGAGTAATCAGCAGGAGACCCTGACCAAACTTCCTTTTGTGTCTTGCAGTCTAAAGTCGTCGATGGTGGCTTATTCACCAAAGAACAATCAATATTAATAGCTTCAACCCCAAAATCCTTGAACAATTCAGCATTAAAGATCATGCAACTAGCTCTCTCCAAAATAGTCATGTTCATCCGTGCTGTAACTCCATTTTGCTGTGATGTATGAACAACTGTGCTATGCCTCATAATTCCCTCCTTATTGTAGAACTCCTGAAATTCCTTGTTGCAAAATTCTAAGCCATTGTAAGTCCTCAAGTATTTTACCTCTTTCCCAGTCTGCTTCTCAATCAAAGTTTTTCACTGCTTGAAGTTGACAAATACTTCATCCTTGTACTTCAACATGTACACTCATACTCTCCGTGAGATCATCAATGAATATTAGCATGTACCTAGCACCACCCTTTGAGGAAACTTGAGAAGGCCCCCAAAGAACTGAGTGAATGTAATTCAAGCTGCCTTTGGCCTTGTGAACTGCAGTGCTGAACTTCACCCTATGCTGCTTGCCAAGAACACATTGCTCACAAAAATCTAGCTCTCTAGTTTTTTCTCCATAAAACAAATCCCATTTGCTTAACTCTGACATTCCCCTTTCACTCATATGCCTAAACCACATATGCCACAACCTCATAGTATCATTGAGCAATGAAGAAACTATACTACCTTGCAATATGTAAAGGCCATTCCTCTTCTCCCTCTTCATGATTAGCATAGCACCCTTGGAAATCCTTAGAACTCCATCTTGAGCTCTATACTCATACCCATTCTTATCCAATGTACCAAGTGAAATTAGATTTTTCTTCAAATCAGGACCGTGATGCACATATGTCAATGTCCTCACAAATCTATCGTGCATTTTGATACTCACTATGCTAGTCTTTACAACTCTACAAGATGCATCATTTCCCATTAGCACTTTACCATCATCATATTTCTGATAAGTGGTGGACCAATCCTCTTGTGGGCATATATGGTAAGAACAACCACTATCTAAAATCCATTCAGAACTTAGAAGATTTTCAGTAACACTGAGGACAAACGCTCCATCAGACTCATCCTCAATAATTCCAGTAACATCATTCCATTTCGGATACGATGATTCACCTGGATCCTTTACCTTTCCACATTCTGGGCAATTTTGTTTCTAGTGCCCCTATCCTCTGTAGCTAAAGCATTTATCATTTAATATAGGCTTGCCTCAGGACTTAGATCGGCTACTCCTTCTCCTTTCTTTTAGTCTCCCTTTTGTAATCAATCCTTCTACACTTTCACTATCATTACTGCCTAGGACATGCTTTCTCAATTCATTTGAATTCAATGAGTCCTTCATTGTAATGACCCACCCCAAAATTTTATATATTTGTTAAATTATTATTATTTATTTTATCAGTTAATTTAATTATTCGATTAGAATTTTGAATTATTTAATCATGATAAAAATTATATCAGATTCAATTGATAGTTTACAAGATTTTGAGATAAAAAATGCAATTTTATTTATTTTGGGAACTAAATTGAGAGATTCTAAATTATTATTAAAAAAAAAAAAATGAATGAAATGATGACATAAAGCAACCGGCCATGCTTGCTCCATACACCATGTCAAGTCAAAATTAATGCAATTTTGACTTCAATTTTCTTCATTTTTTCTTCCTTTTTCTTCTCATCTTCTTCATTCACCCGCCACCTTCTTCTCCATTTCAACCAAGCAAGAGCTTCACCATCACTACCACCACCACACCAACTCATTTCCCCACACCACCGAGACCTCATCTCCACCATCAATGGCGGCAGATAGCTCACCGGAAGCTCACGGCGAGGAGAGACCGAAAACTTGGAGCAAGTGGGTCTCTCAATTTTTGGCGTCAAACGGGGCAAAGGAGGGGTGTTTTAGCTAGCCCTCGACGAGGAGAACACTGTGGTGTAGTTGCATGGCAGAGATACGCGGCGGAAACAACAAAAACAGGCGGCAGAGCTATTGACCGTGACCATTTCGGGCTACGTTTTGATGAGGTTTCCGGCGTCCAAATCAAAAACTTAGGGTACCATTGGAAATCTCTCGGCGAGAGGATTCTATTGGTGGTGCTATCTCAATTTTCCGGCCACGGTGACGGCGGCGACCGGCGGCCGGCGGCGGCGACTGGACAGTTTGTTCTGCTCATTCCAACGGTCGTGATGGTATAGTCCATTTTCAAATCCGGGCATTAGTTAGTGAGTTATGAATTTTGCTAGGTTTTAATAATTATATTTTTATGTATATATATATTCATGCAAGGTATATGTATGAGTTAGGATAATAAGTTATTTAATTATGGGTTTTAGGTTGTGTTATTATATTATTATGTATTATATATATGTATATGAATGTTTAGATTTTGATTTCATATTAATAATTTTGGAGATAATTGTTAGATTTAGCATGAAAAATTATGTCGTTGAAGGTTGAATTGAGTTATATAAGATTTTTTAAGATTTAATTAGTGACATTTGGTGGGTTTGAGCTAATTATAGATTATTATAAAATAGAATTTTAAGATTTTAAATCTTAAATTGTTAATAGTTGATAAGATTAAGTTAGTTAGTTTGATTTATATAAATTTGGAATTTTGGGAAATAATTGATCTTATTGAACTATATGGCATAGTTTGATTAGGATAATGTTGTGATATATTTTTAGAAGATTACTAGAATTGAATAGGAAGTGACTTTGGAAGTACTCTGTTGATTAGGTGTTGAAGGAGTGGATCCTGTTGATCAGTAGATCACGGCCAGTGGTTATTCTACTGAAACTACTAGAGGTAAGGATCTATCCCTCTTGGTAATTGTTATACCTTTGAGGCTCTGCCAATTTGGCACCCTATTGAGCTATCTGTTATTGAAATTTACCCTTGTGTGGGTTTACTGTTTCTGTACATTACTCAGAACCGTGTTTGGATTCTATTTGTTATTTGATTTTGTTCTGAATACCCCTGTGTAGGTTATATCTACTCTGTATCTATTTCTGTTTGTTCTGATGCCCAGAATTTCATATGTTATCTGTTCTGATCTGCTTTGTATCTGTTGCCTTGTCGGCATTTCTGTTATCTGATCTGTATTTTGGCCATGCTGGCATATCTGTATCTGTTATTGTTATATGTTGCCTGATAGGCATTATTTCTGTCTGCTATGATTTTTCTGTCTGAAACCGGCAATGTGCTAGGGACTTTCCCCTGGGCATCTGCATAAGCAGTTAATTCTGTTATTTGTACGGTGATTATGAGGCCAAGGGCCGATCCGGGCGATCTGTTTGGTTATGTGAGGCATACAAGGGACTTTCCCCTTGGTGTCAACGATATGCTGGGGACTTTCCCCTGGGTGTCAGCGGTACGCTAGGGACTTTCCCCTGGGCATCGGCGGTGCGCTAGGGACTTTCCCATGGGCATCGGCGGTGCGCTATATAGCTCGTATGGGAATCTGTCATATACCAAGCTGTTACGCTTAGGTGATATGTTTGTCTGGTATAATGTGAATTGGCAATGCACGTCTTAGACTATCCTTTGAGTGCATATGCTTTGGGTTTGATCTGTCTGATTGTTTCTATATGTCTGACATCTGATCTTGGAGCAATATGGCAGGAGAGTTTCCTATTTGCTTATCAGTGCTATCTGTTTATGTATCTGTTTGATCTGTTCGTTTATATTATGATTTGTCGAGTCGAATCATCCTCGATAAATCCCTTCTGCATTTCTCACTAAGTCTTTGGACTTACCTCCTTGTATTCTATGATATCAAACAGGGAAGAAATGGTTCGAGATGGATCTAAGAAGAAATGTATTTGATTTCATTTTTAAGATTGTACAGAACATAAGTCATGATGTATTGTATTGGGAAGGAAACCTTAGAGATGTTGTGATATGTATGATTGTAATTATAAGGTTTTAATGTGTTATGCAGTAAGATATTAATATTGTGAAATTTAGTAGGTGTTTACTTTTGAAAATTTTGGTTTAGAACTGCTTGATGAGCATGAATGTTATTTTAGAATCTGTGTGAAATAAACTTATGGGCCTTTTGTTAGATTGCGACTCTAATATTTGAGTTTGAATTTGTGTGGTGCCTTGACTAAGGTGTCATCCTGAGGAGGGGTGCTACATTCACATTCTCCATTGATATCGTATCTCTTCTATATAGTAAAGTAGTAATCAAATGCTCAAAGGATTTAGGCAGAAAACACAAAAGAATTAATGCTTGATCTCTATCCTCAATTTGCACATCTATACTAGTGAGATCTAATATCATCTTATTGAAATAATCAATATGCTGAGCAATAGATATATCTTCCTTCATTCTGAGGATGGGCAACGGCTGTTTCAAATACAATCGATTTGTAATGGACTTCATCATATATAGACTCCTCAGCTTTGACCATAATCCTACTAGTGTACTTTCTACAGTGACCTCTTTCAGTACATTATTTACAGCAATAATACCAAAGTACTGTAAGCCTTAGCCATTAATTCATCGTTGTTATAATCTGAAAACATCTCTGGTATCGTTTAACGTTCTCTGCAAACCTTATTGACATAGGAGAGTGTACACCTTTATCTTCCACAGCCCAAAGTCGTTCTTCCCATCAAATTTCTCTACCTCATACTTCATGGCAGTTGTTTGGTCAATTTAGCTCTTGATACTAGCTTGTTGTAACCTAAAAAGACCAAATAACAAAAATTAAGAAATACTTGCAAAGTAATTCAATCAATGAATATAAGATTTAATGTTGTTTGATGATGTGCCTAATCAACCCAACAAAGAGATAGATTTTACTAATTTCAAATCAAGTGCCAAGTATAAATTCAAGTCCCACAAATCTCACGAGAAACTAACTCCCTTGTTCAAACCTCAATTAGAGAGAAATCTCAAAAATAGTCTAAAACTATTTTTAATAGGGTTATTTTTTAGAAAGGTGGGGGGGACGGGGGGGGAATTGATTAATTATGAGCTTGGGTCGAAAACATCTTATTAGGTCTCCGCTGTGTGCGCCGACGCACAACCATTGCACCTGGGCATGAACAACATGCTGTTCTGCCTAGATGAGCATTGGGGAGTTTGCCTGATGGGTGCTCGGGCACTCTCTCGGTACTCCTGCACACCCAACGCTCCTACTGTGCACTTGTTCCCACCAGTAGTCCCCTCATTTCTGCACCGTTTTCATCTCGTCTCATTGTTTCAGTACCGTTTTGCCGTTTCTTGTTGTTTCTTTACCATTTTCACCATTTCTTGATATTTTCATTGTTTTAAACTTGAATTTTAAACTCGTGAGATTTTTAGGACTCAAGTTGTACTTGATACTTTGATTTAGAATCAATAAGATCATCTTCTTTGTCGGGTAGAGTAGGCTAACGCCATACCACATTAAATCTTATTGTTTGTTAGTTTTATCGAATTGCTTTACTGTTATTTTCATATGTTTGGTCTGATTGGGTCACAACAAATTGGTATCAAAGCCAGTTGATCAGATGTCTGCCATGAAATACGAGATAGAGAAATTTGATGCAGTAACGCTTTGGACTATGGAAGATAAAGGTCTACGCTCTCCTATGTCAATAAGATTTATAGATAGCATTAAATATCAAAGATTTCTTGCTAGAGACATTAACAGACTAAGAGAAAGATGAATTCATGGTGAAGATTTATGGTACTCTAGTGTTATTATTGGCAGATAATGCACTAAGAGAGATCGCCACAAAAAGTACGCCAGCGGGATTATGGTCAAAGCTGGAAAGTCTATGTGTGATGAAGTCCCTGACGAATTGGCAGTATATGAAACAACAATTATACACATTGAGGATGAAGGAAGGTACATCTATCACTCAACTTATTGATTATTTCAATAAGGTAATCCTAGATCTCACTAGTATAGATGTACAAATTGAAGATGAAGATCAAGCTTTAATTCTCTTGTGTTCACTACCCAAATCCTTTGAGCAATTGGTTACTACTTTGCTGTATGAGAGAGATACGATTTCAATGGAGGATATAAAGGCCTCATTGAATTCCAAAGAATTAGGAAAACATATCTTAGGCGGCAACGATGGTGAAAGTGGGGAAAAGATTGGTAGCAAAAGGGAGATCGAGAGAAAAAGGAAGGACTAGAGGTCGATCAAAGTCCCAGTGCAAGCCCAAAACAAAATATAATGCTTTAGGTGTAGAGGAAAAGGACACTGAAAATGTAATTGTTGAAACGAGGACAAACGAAGGATGTAGGTGAAACTTCTAATCAAAAATGGGATGATGTTGCTAAAATTGTTGAGATGATTTCAATGGTGGACTTGTTCTCATTACTGATAATCCTTCGAAATCTGAGTGGACTTTGGACAGTGGCTATTCCTGCCATATTTGCCCACGAGAAGATTAGTTTACCACTTATCAAAAGTTTGATGGTGGTAAAGTGCTCATGGAAAACAATGCTTCATGCAGAGCTATAGGGAGTAGCACGGTAAGTATCTAAATACATGATAATATTATGAGGACCTGACAGATGTATATCATGTTCCTAATATGAAGAAAAATGTGAATCTCGCTGGGTACTCTGGACAAGAATGGTTGTGTGTATAAAGCTCGAGATGGAGTTCTGCGGATTTTCAAGAGTGCCCTATTAATCATGAAGGGCAACAAGAGAAATGACCTTTACATATTGCAAGGTAGTACAGTCTCTGGGACTGCAGCAGTTTCTTTATCAGTCAATCATACAACGAGATTGTGGCATATGCATCTTGGGCATATTAATGAGAGAAGTGCTAGAATTGAGCAAACAAACCTGGAGAGAAGACTAGAGAGCTGGATTTCTATGAGAAGTATGTTCTTGGAAAGCAGTAAAGGGTGAAAGTCGGCACTACAGTTCATAGGACCAAGGGCACCTTTGATTATATTCGCTCAGATTTTTGGGGGCCTTCTCAGGCTCCTTCAAATGGTGGTGCCAAGTACATGCTGACATTCATTGATGACTTCTTATGGAGAGTATGGGTATACATGCTAAAGCATAAGGATGAGGTATTTGTCAACTTCAAGCAATGAAAAACTTTAATTAAGAAGCAGATAGGAAATGAGATCAAGCACTTAAAGACTGACAATGAATTGGACTTCTGCAACAAGGAATTTTAAGAATTCTGCAATAAGGAAGGAATTGTGAGGTATCGCACTATTGTACATACACCACAATAGAATGGAGTTGCAGAACAAATGAATAAGGCTATCTTGGAAAGAGCTAGATGCATGCTCTTTAACATTGGATTGTCTAAGGATTTTTTAGCAGAATTAATTAGCACTGCTTGTTACTTAGTGAATAGGTCACCATCGTCTGTTTTGGGCTAAAAGATACCAATGAAAAATTGGTCCGAGTCTCCTGCTAATTACTCAAATTTGAGAGTATTTGGGTGCCCAACTTATGCTCATGTATGGGATAGGAAGCTTAAGCCAAGGGCTAGGAAGTGCATATTTTTAGGCTATGTTGATGGAGTAAAGGGTTATCATTTATGGTGTAATGATGACAAGAGCTCCAAGATGATTATCAATAGGGATGTGACATTCGATGAGTCTGCTATGATGAAAAAGGTGGAGCAGTAGGAAAGTGGTTAACAGGGCGTTAAAGAGAAGGTGGAGTTTCATATTGATTCCCTATAAGTTTCAAAGGGGAAATAGAAGGTAGTAGATGATGCTGGTGAGGGCTCATTATTACCTAATCAGCAACAGGAAAATGATTTACTACAAAACTATCATTTAGCTCACGATAGAGAAAGGAGACAGATCAAACCACCACAACAGTTTGCATATTCAGATCTATTTGCTTATACTTTGAGTTTGGCCATGGAGTTTGTAAAAGACGGTCCAGTCTCATACAAATAGGCAATTTTCAATCCAGATTCTGATAAATGGGTAATAGCTATGAGCGAAGAGATGAAGTCCCTACATAAGAATAGTACATGGGAGCTGGTTAATGTACCTAAAGGACAGAAGATTGTAGGTTGCAAATGGATCTACAAGAGAAAGGAAGGGATTCCCGGGGCTGAAGGTGCTAGATATAAGCGCGATTGGTTGCTAAGGGCTTTACTTAGAGAGAGGAAGTTGACTTTCATGAGGTGCTCTCCTTAGTTGTTAAACATACTTCCATTCGCGTACTACTTGCCATTGTAGCTCTGTTTGATATAGAGCTAGAGCAGATGGATGTGAAAACAACATTTCTGCATGGTGAGTTGGAGGAACAAATCTACATGTGTCAACCAGAGGGATTCATTATTTTCCCAAGCAGTGGTGTAAAAGATTTGATACTTTTATTAAGGATAGAGGAACTATTGAATTTCTCTTCCTTTCTAATATACTCCAAGATTTCCCTGAGCTGAGACCTTAGAGGTAAGTTCTGACCGAATTGCTTCTCACTTCTTGGAAATCCTCCTGAAATGTGTCCCTCAAATATTGTGAATAATCAAGAGCCATTTTTAGATGTTTAAAAATGTAAGAAATATCTAGCTTTTCTTTCTTTCTTTCTTTCTGGTCTTGTTTTTTTATTTTTTATTTTCACTCTTCTCTCTGTTTCTTTTCTTTGCCTGGTGCATTGAAAGGGGTTATTTATGCACTATAAATAGGTTGTTGTTAAAGCTGCATAATTCTTTTCCTCCATTTCAGGAAACTAAAAACTTTCAAAATAGTTGGAATATTTGTTTCTTTTCCAACCAAGCAAAGAATCATTACTTTTAACGTAATACTTTGTCCTGTACAATTGCTTTAAATTTTTTTTACTATTTGCACTTTATATGCCCACTTAAGGTTCAAATTTTGAACTTCACACATATAAGTGTAAGGGCGATATTATATATATAAATGTGAGGCAATGCCACTCAATCAATTGACCACTTTGATAGTTTTTGTATTGAGTAATACTCACATTACTAACTATCAATGAGTCAAATTAAATACAACATAAGTTAATTTACTGTAAGAAATAATTAAATACAACATAAGTTAATTTACTGTAAGAAAATATATCAAAATTATAATTCTTGCTTTTTCCGATTTGGTCTAGATTTCACTTTGCTCAATACATGCAGTAATTAGTATTTGGTCATATAATTTATACAATAAGACGATTCATTTCTTTGACTTGAAAAAACTACTTTGTACTTAATATAGTTGTGATTCATATGCTTAAAGAGTCACTGGTACTACAAAAGTATATATTCGTTTCACCTGCAATATTTAAGCAAAGAATCATTACTGTAGGATTAATTAAGTCTATTTTGCAACTCTTGTATGGGCACCAAATTAACACTCTATATATCTTGTCGGACTTGCTTTTGTCTTAATTACCCACAATACTATCCATCCATTAGTATGGATTCTTTATTTCATTCCATATTTTATCTCCTATTTCATTTTATGGATATGTGCCAATTGTATCAAATATTTCTTTATAAAAATAATTGATTGAAAATTGAAACACTTGGCATGTATTCAACTATGATATAGACAACTAGCCCCAATTCGCTTTCATCTCGACAATTTCAATGACTTTTTAAATCTGTCTTCAAAGTCCTTTTCATCTTTCCCCCATAGCACTTGTTCGTTGTCAATCTCTTGCCTGTATTTAGCCTTGAACCCTGCAAAATTAAGGCTGTAATATTCTCAAACAACTAGACTTGTTGATAGTGTCTTGTGGTGTGACATGGTCCAACTTTATTATTAGGGTAAAACTAACCCATTCATCTCACAATGATCTAAACCTAACTCACGTTCTCTATTAGTGGGTGAACAATCCAACACCAAAATTCAGTATAGGAAAATACTAAAAGTAAACCAAAGTTATATTACATTATAATAAAACTCATTATTAAACCAAATAATATGTAAACACCACCACCACCACCACCATCATGTACCACCTTACCCTTCAAGGACTATATGCATCATGTAGGAGTTGAAATTTTGTCAGCCAGATCACATAAATTGCCCAAAATAAGGATTGATCCATCGGACGTATGTATGATTAATTAGAGTAAAATTGAGCTTTTGCAATATCTTATGAGGTTGCAACAAAAAGCTAATTAAGGTTGGATATGAACTAAAGGATTTGAGATTTGATAATTTCAAATCCGTAATAATGTCAATTAGAAAATTTGTTTAAATGGCCCCGAGTTACACGGAATTATTTTTTACACATGAACCAAAGAATTATGCTAAACTTGTTTTTTTCTTTTTTTAAATAATAAAAAATGTACTAAAAGATGAATTCAAACATTACTTGATAAATTTTAAGAATTTTTTTTCTATAATTTTAATTTGTGACAATTTTTCAATTGGAGCGGCAAAATGAGAGATTGCTCAAATTTTGGGGGCTAAGTGCCATAGAGAATAAAATTACTGAAAAGTCCTTATTTCTGGAATTTCTATATTTTAGAACATAATTAGCAAATGATTGATTAATCTACATCACTTTTCTTACATTTAATTTCTAAACAATCATTCGGGCCTTTATCATGACGTGGCAAATCACAAGACAAGTATAATTATATTTGCCATGTAATTAGTCCGATTGGCATATGTCATTAATATTCTATATATCTTTTTACAACTGAAATAAGTTCTAAGTGGTAAAATGGTTCCAATTTCTTTACTATTCAGATAGGGTCCACAAATGTCTTGAATTCAAGATATAACAACCGTTCATAAAACTTTTCTGCTAATTTTTTTTTATTTAAAGGAATAATTTAGTCAAGATATTAAAGAATATACTATATATGTTTAAATTTAGTCAATCTAACTTCACACTTTTGTTTTTCATAAACAAAGATGTGTTTGATATTAAATTTTAGAGAGGTGATATTTTTATTCTTTTAAAACATCCTAAAAATAGATATCCACTGTCACATATATATAGGGGTGCAAGATGAGTAAATGAGTAGAGTTGGGTCATGAGTTAGTGAGTAGACTTGAGTAAGGTTTGATTCAAGTTCATTAGGTTTTAGTTCAAATATATCTATTCAACAGCTTGTGAGCCAACTCAAGAGTTTTGATTTTAATTTAATCAATTTTTTTAATTTTATTATTAATAATAGTAAAAAATTAATAATAATATTTATTTTATTCATACTTGAGTGAGATTTATTGATAATTAATTTTTATCTATTAATACTAAAAATTAAAAAAATGATTGAAATAAAATAAAGATAATACTAATTGTTGTGTAATAAAATGAAATAAAATAATTTCAAATTATATATTGGTTTAATTGATAACATAAAATAATAAATTAATTATGATGATAAAGAGGATGAAATAATCAAAGAATAATAAATAATTAAAAAATAATTTAAATACTTTTTTTGATAAGGTTAAGCTTAAAATTTTCAGCTTAACTTTAGTTCAAAAATTTTCAAAGCTCAACCTATTTGCTCCTCTACTGTCAAATTTCTTTTTATATTGATATACGTTTTAATATATATGATACTCAATTACTATATATAGAAATAAAAAAAAAAAGACACACAACACTAGTATAAATTATTATCTTAATATGAGAATTAATATAATATATTAAAAACCATTGATATGATATAGATAAAATAACCATCCATTGACCAATACATGCACAACAGTTTATGACAACTATTGACTCAATATTATGTTGTCTTCTACATTAATTTCCAACGGCATTTGTATTGTGAAAACTAAAATCACTATTGTACATTATGTAAACAACAAAGAGTACAGTTTTGAAATTTTGGGAAATTATTTCCTTAGAATAAATTTCATCATAATTCGCTACTTCAGAGAAAACATTATTATTAATCTCCATCCCGTAATCACTATATATATCATATTTCTTCACATTGAAAATCCTTCCCAACTTGGGTAATAACTCCTTAATTAACAATTTGATCAATCATTTTTTTGTAAAGCAACGACGAGCATTAAATAATCGTTAGAAGATCCATTCGATGGCCTTGGGCCTTCCAATAGCTTGTAAAAAAATGAGAAATTGCACTTTTCATCATGTAATTTTGCCCTCTGAGATATTGTCTTGTAACTTGTTGAATTTCAATTTCAATCCTATATATATATGTTTCACAAAATGATTATTCATAATTTGATTTCACTGAAAATTCATATATAATTTACCTGGTATTCATGACATGATGCATGCAATGATAACATGACAGACTTGATTTGATGATGTGGCTGTAATTTCACATCATCAATTTTGGCTAAACTACAAATTTTCGTCGGGCTAAATTTGAGATGAGCAAAGTTATAGGATAGAAAATGAAATTTTCCCATATAAAATTGTACATGATATTCACATTTTTATTTTAAACACACAATTCTAGGGTTCTATTTAAATTTGACGTACATAAGTACTCTTATGGCATGATTGATATGAATGACTGAAAGTGAGAATGGAACGACAATTTTAAAATTCATTCCTAAATATAAACTTGGTATAATTTAGAGATGAGAATTCCTACTCTTATGAGAGTCCTCATTCCTAGAAGTACATGTTTAGGCATTCTTAAACCATGTTTTAATAAGAGCGATGAATTACAAATTAAGCAAGTAAAATTATATTTGATGTAACAAGTCCAAGTACTCTATTGAAATAAGCTCTACGTGGTGAAATTGTCCCAATTCCTTCACTATTTGGCGAGGATCCAACTTTGTTGTGAACTTACAATAAAAAGGCTCCCTGATCCTGAAACTATAGTTAAGTCCTAGTTGTAGATTACTAGAGAGTTTTTCTCTGAAATTGTCCAAGGTTGGAATATCTGCTTCTACTCTCAAAGTGATAACTTGAATAAGGTTAAAAAAGAAAAAGAAAGAAGGCAAAATGCAAAAGAAAATTTTTTGCCATGAGGCGCAAGACTCTTCACCACCCCTTCCATTTTGCTGGTCACAATTACTGTTACATTCTCTCGATTCCAAATTGTGCCAGTGAAATATTTAATTTGGTCTATTGCGTTCCAAACACCATCCAACACAATCAAAGTCTTTCTGTGCACATCTATTATATAGTCGACCACATTACGGTTCAATTTTGCTAATAAACTGGCGAAAGTGTCTTCAGTACTTTCACGCTCAAGAAAATGAAGAACAATCTTCATTTTCGTAAAGGGATCCAGATTAGTTGCCTCTGTCAGACTGATCCATATGCTGTACTGAAAATGGTTTTTCATTTCATGAAAAACCTTCCGGCTAGAGCAGTTTTACCTGAACCACCCATACCAACTATTCGCCCGGCTGCCTTCTTGGAAGAAATCTTGAATCCTGTTCGCCTGCTCATCCAATCCGTGATACTTCACATCATCCAGAAAAAGATACTTACTACTGATGGAAGCATATCATTCACTTTCTCCATATACCACGATGGCATAAATGAATGGATATGTCTCTTCTCGATCATCTTCTCCTCCTGAGTCTGATTCTTTTGACTCCATTTCGTGCCTGATTGCTTGCAGTCTGAGCCAGATTTTGATAATAGGCCAGTAGTCCTTGCAGGGGCGAGCACTCGGCAGAATTTTTCTGCTGCTACCAATGAGAGCTTTTTGTGGACCATTTTCCGTGAACATGATGCAGTCGGCCAATGCATCGTTTAGCTTCATAGAACAGTCTTTCATTTGTACAAGGACTGAGGAGCTCTTGAATTTCTCTTCCTTTTGGATATACTCCAAGATCTCCCTGAGCTGAGACCTTAGAGGTAAATTCTGTCTGAATTGCTTGTTGGCTTCTTCGAAATCCTCCTGAAATTTGTCCCTCAAATATTGTGAATAATCAAGAGCCATTTTCAGTTGCTTGAGAATGTACAGAGTGTCTAGCTTTTCTTTCTTTTTCCCCCCCTTTCCCCCCACTCTTCTCTCTGTTTCTTTTCTTTTTTCCATTTTTCTTTTTTCTTTTTCTTTTTCTTTTTCTTTTTCCTTTTTTTAAATGTTTCTCTTCTTTTCTTGGTGCATTGAAAGGGGTGGTTTCTGCACTGTAAATAGGCCTTTGTTAAAGCTCTCAAGACACTAAAAACTCTCAAAGTAGTTGAAATATATTGATTTGTTCCTCTTCCAATCAAGTAAAGAATCATTACTGTTAAAGTAACATTTTATCCTGTAGAACTACTTCTGCATTAAGGACTGTAAATAGGCACGCATGTTAAGGACTCGAATTGTGGATGTTATTTGCATTTATTCATTCTCACTTAGAATATTTGCAAGTCGGACAAGAAACTTACTAGCTCAGAACATTTTCTACTCTTGCCATTGTCATAGCTGTCAATTATGGTTGCTAAATATTCCTTATCCAGATCAGTTGCCTCTGTCAGACTGATCCATAGGCTGTATTGAAAATGGTTATTCATTTCACGGAAAACCTTCCGGGCTAGAGCAGTTTCACCTGAACCTCCCATACCAACTATGCCGATCGCCTGTTTGCCTTGTTGCAAGAAATCTTGAATCCTATTCACTTGCTCATCCAATCCATAGTGGTCCGCATCCGTCAAACGAGGGTGCCTTCTGATGAAAAGATGTAGTATTTTTTTTAGGGTAAATCACATAATTAGTCCCTAAAGTTTTGCTTTACAATCATTTTAATCCCTAATCTTAAAAAATTCATCTTTTAGTTCCTAATGTTAATACATCGTTTCACTTTAGTCCCCAAAACAATTTTACGGCAGTTTTTGGCCAGAAAATTGACCAAATTTGATATTTTTAAGAGCAAAATTGTCAATTTATAGTTTTATATTCCACTTTAGTCCCTATTTAAGATTTTATATTTCAATTTAGTCCCTTTGTTACTTTTTCTTTTCTTTTTTTTTTTTTAAGGGAAAATTGCATTTTACCCCCAATGAACATGGAAAAGGGCCTTATGAATAAAAAAAAAGGCAAAAAACCTCCTTGTATTTTGAAATTATGCACACCATCTCCCGCTCCTGATTTACTTCAATTTAACCCAATTTTAACATGCTAAGACTGTGTTATCCTTAATCATTTCATATATTTTCAATTTACTTTACTTATTTTTAAATATATTCCGTATATCTTTTTTCATCCTCTTTAAATCTAAAAACTATTTTTAGTTTTTGTATTTTCATTTCTATAATTTATTATTTTTTTTTTCATTTTTGTATATATTATATATAAATCTATATATTATATATACATATGTATAAATATACAATATATTTATGTATATATTTTATGTTATATGTATATATTATGTATTTATAATATATTATATATTTGTATATAATATATATTAATAATAAATATAAGGGTAAATGTCACTAATAATCCCTGATGTTTCGATTTAGTATCACTTTAGTCCTCAATCTTTAAAACTTCATCTTTTAGTCCCTAATGTTAATATATCGTTTCACTTTAGTCCCTAAAATCATTTTTCGGTAGTTTTTAGCCGAAAAATTGACAAAGTTTGACATTTTTAGGGCAAAATCGTCAATTCATAGTTTTATGTTCCACTTTAGTCCCTATATAAAGTTTTATGTTCCACTTTAGTCCCTATATAAGGTTTTATGTTTCAATTTAGTCCCTATGTTACTTTTTTTCTTTTTCTTTTTTCTCTCTTTGTAAATATATGTCCATGTATGTATATATATTTGTGTACAATATATGTGTATATATAATTGATACTCATATTAGTCACATGCTCATATATTATTATTAATATTTAATAATATATTATTGATATATTAATATCATTTGTGATACTATTGTAATTAATAATATTAGTAATATTATTATTGATATGAGATAGCCCAATAGGCCCAGCCCAATAACACTCAACTAGAATAGGAGCTGGTCTGACGCTCCCTAAGCAGCTCGACTACCCTTAAACCCAACTCGTTTTGAACCACAAAGACATTCGACTGCCACTCGACCTCTAGATCCCTATCTGTCATGGTAGATATTAGCGTTTTTGATTGACCAAGTTATAGCTGATAGCCTCTGTTAAGTGGCCTCAATCCTTCAACCAGAATGATATAGCTTTGACTAGAATGAGCCTGGTGACCAAGATCCTAGTAGATATTTCTGCTGGAGTGCTCGTCTTAACCAGAGAAGTCGAAGAGTGACGAAAGTCTTTTAGCCACATTGAATGCCTTGCCAAGCACCGTGTTGTAGCACTAATAGCGCGTGCCACCAACAATACCATCTTTTGCAATCGTGTCAGGCCAGGGAGCGCCTCTAGTGTACCACCTTCTCCTAGATAGCTGCTTCCTAAAATAATACATAAGCTGCATAAGATTGGAAAGTCCTCAAGCAAGGACAATGACCCTTCTTATACAACAAGGGCATCAAAGACATATCAATCTTATCCAACATGTGTATTGTTTCAAGAGGCCACTACCTAGGAAAAGGTGGTACACTAGAGGCGATTCCTAGCCTGACACGACTGCAAAAGGTGATACTGTTGGTGGCACGCGCTATTAATGCGGTCGCATGGCGCCTGGCAAGGCATTCAATGTGGCTAAAGGGCTTTGACCACTCCTCGAACTCTTTGGTCAAAACAAGCACTCCAAGAGGAATATCTACTAGGATCTTGGTCACCAGGCTCATTCTGGTCGAAGCTACATAATACTGGTTGAAGGATTAAGGCCACCTAGCGGAGATTATCAGCTATAACCTGGTCAATCAAGAACGCTAATATCCACCACGACATATAGGGATCCAAAGGTCGAGTAGCAGTCGAATGTCTGTGTGGTCCAAAACAAGTTGGGTTTAAGGGCATTCGAGTTGCTTAGGGAGCGTCAGACCAGCTCCTATCCTAGTTGAGTGTTATTGGGCTATCCCATATCAATAATAATATTACTAATATTATTAATTACAATAGTATCAAAAATGATATTAATATATCAATAATATATTATTAAATATTAATGATAATATATGAGCATGTGACTAATATAAGTATCAATTATATATACACATATATTATACACAAATATATATACACACATGGACATATATTTATAAAAAGGAAAAAAAAAAGTAACATAGGGATTAAATTGGAACATAAAATCTTATATAGGGACTAAAGTGGAAAATAAAACCTTATATAGGGACTAAAGTAGAACATAAAACTATAAATTGACAATTTTGCTATTAAAAATGTCAAACTTGGTCAATTTTCTGGCCAAAAACTACTGGAAAACGATTATGGGGAGTAAAGTGAAATGATATATTAACATTAGGGACTAAAAGATGAAGTTTTAAAGATTGAGGACTAAAGTGATATTAAATCGAAATATCAGGGACTATTAGTGACATTTACCCTAAATATAAACATATAAAAACACTATATAATTATATTTGTATAATAATCTCACCCACCCCTGCACCCCGCACCCTCCACAACCCCCATCCCCATCCCTAGCTACCCTACACCCATCCCATGGTGGTTGGCCATGGCAGCTACCCCCAGCAAATAGAAAAAATATTTTTTTTTCATCATATAAGATTTCTCGATTTTTAATTTTTTCTTATATGTTATGCAATTTCAAATTTGGTCCTATAAGTTAAAAGTTTTTACACATTTAGTCTAAAAGTTGCCGAAATCTCATAAAATGGCAGGAAATATTGATGTGGCATGCCAGAATTTGTTGCATTCAGGGTTTTTTGCTTAGGTGGTAAATTTCAGCTAACATGCATGGCAATTTTTTTGTCTTGTTGGAAAATGTCTTTGTTTACTTGCATTTTTGTTAGTAATATTATTATTAATATATAATTAACAACAACAATAATAATAATAATAATAATAATAATAATAATAATAATAGGTAATTATATTATCATAGTAATACAATTAATATGTTACTAATCATATAATTAATATATAATTAAATATTAATAATAATGTGAGTATATGACTAATATTAGTATCAATTATATATACGTACATATTATGCACAAATATATAAACACACGTACATATATTTATGAAAAATCAAAAAGAAAAAAAAGTAACATAGGGACTAAATTGAAACAGAAAATCTTAGATAGGGACTAAAGTGGAACATAGAACTATAAATTGATAATTTTGCTCTTAAAAATATGGGTAAATGTCGTTAATAGTCCATGATGTTTCGATTTAGTATCACTTTAGTCCTCAATCTTTAAAATTTTATTTTTTAGTCCCTAACGTTAATATATCATTTCACTTTAGTCCCCAAAATCATTTTTCAGCAATTTTTGGCTGGAAAATTCACCAAGTTTGACATTTTTAAGGGCAAAATTGTCAATTCATAATTTTATGTTCCACCTTAGTCCCTATATAAAGTTTTATGTTCCACTTTAGTCCCTATATAAGGTTTTATGTTCCAATTTAGTCCCTATGTTATTTTTTTTCTTTTTTTTCTTTTTATAAATATATGTCCATGTTGTATATATATTTGTGTATAATATATGTGTATATATAATTGATACTAATATTAGTTACATGCTCATATATTATTAATAGTTAATAATATATTAATATCATTTGTGATACTATTGTAATTAATAATATTAGTAATATTATTATTGATATGAGATAACCCAATAGGCCAAGCTCAATAATACTTAATTAGGACAAGAGCTGGTCTGACGCTCCCTAAGCAGTTGATTGCCCTTAAACCTAACTCTTTTGGACCAAGCAGACATTCGACTGCCACTTGACCTCTAGATCCTTATCTGTCGTGGTGGATATTAGCGTTCTTGATCGATTAAGTTATAGCCGATAGTCTCTGTTAGGTGGCCTCAATCCTTCAACCGGAATGATGTAGCTTCGACCAAAATGAACCTGGTGACCAAGATCCTAATAGATATTCCTGTTGGAGTGCTTGTCTTGACTAGAGAGGTCGAGGAGTGACGAAAGCTCTTTGGCCGCATTGAATGCCTTGTCAGGCGTTGTGCTGCTACATTAATAGCACGTGCCACCAACAGTACCACCTTTTGCAGCCATGTCAAGCTAGGGAGTGCCTCCAGTGTATCGCCTTCTCCGATGTAGCTACCTCCTGAAACAGTACATAAGTTGGATAAGATTGGAAAGTCCTCAAACAAAGACAATGGCCCTTTTTACACAAAAAGGGCATCAAAGACATATCAATCACCATGAGAAGGCTAGAAATACCCCATTCCAGCCCTCAACAAGGTATGCACATTTATTGCCTTAAGCTTTTATTCCATTGCTCCATTACCTGGTCAACTTACTGACTTGAGCGTTGGAGTGTGCCCTCGGCTAGCCTGACGTTTGTTGTTGATTGCAGGACTTGACACCAAGTATATCCCAAACATATCTTTTGACCTGCCATCTGATAAGTTTCATCGGACTTCAGCCTATTACACACTTGAACTAAATCCACCCTTATCAATTATTAATATATTATTAACAATATTATTAATAATAATCCTAATAATATTAGATAATTATATTATCATAATAATACTATTATTATCATTGATAATATTAATCTTATTATTCTTGTGATTAATTATATATATTAATAATAAAAAGTTAATTTAATATTTATTAGTATCATGTATTATTATTAATACTACATATTATGAATATAATTAAAATTATTATAATATAATCTTTATTATTAGTAATATATCACTAATCATACAATTTTAATTACAATAGTATCACAAATGATATTAATATATCAATAATATGTTATTAAATATTAATAATAATATATGAGCATATGACTAATATTAGCATCAATTATATATACATATATATTATATACAAATATATATACACACATAGATATATATTTATAAAAAAAAAAAAAAGTAACATAGGGACTAAATTGAAACATAAAACCATATATAGGGACTAAAGTGGAACATAAAATTTTATATAGGGACAAAATTGGAACATAAAACTATGAATTGATAATTTTGCCCTTAAAAATTTAAAACTTGGTCAATTTTCCAACCAAAAACTACTGGAAAATAATTTTGGGAACTAAAGTGAAATGATATATTAATGTTAGGAACTAAAAGATGAAATTTTAAAGATTGAGAACTAAAGTGATACTAAATCAAAACATCAGGGACTATTAATGACATTTACATTAAAAATATCAAACTTGGTCAATTTTCTGGCAAAAAACTGCTGGAAAATAGTTTTGGGGACTAAAGTGAAATGATATATTAACGTTACGGACTAAAAGATAAATTTTTGAAAATTGGGGACTAAAGTGATTCTAAAGTAAAACTTTAGGGACTAATTATGTGATTTGCCCTTTCTTTCATGACTGTTTCTTCGGATATGATGATGGCATAATGGAAGGATATGCCTTTGTTGACCATATGCGCCTCCTGAATCTGATTTGTTTTGACTCCATTTCGCACCTGATTGCCTACACTCTGAGCCAGGTTTTGATAAGAAGCCAGTAGTCCATGCAGGGGCGAGCATTTGGCAGAATTTTTCTGCTGCTGCTACCATTCAGAGCTTTTGAATGGTAAATTCTGACAGAGGACCTTTTGAATTTCTCTTCCTTTCGAATATACTTCAAGATTTACCTGAGCTGAGACCTTAGAGGTAAATTCTGACTAAATTGCTTGTCGGCTTCTTCAAAATCCTCCTGAAATTTGTCCCTCAAATATTGTGAATAATCAAGAGCCATTTGCAGATGTTCAAGAATGTAAAAAGTGTCTAGCTTTTCTTCCTTTTTTTAACTTTTTTTTTTTTTCCCCACTCCTCTCTGTTTTTCTCTTCGTTTGGTGAATTGAATAAGGCGGTTTCTGCACTATAAATAGGCCGTTGTTAAAGCTAAATAATTCTTTTCCTCCATTTCAAGAAACTAAAAACTTTGGAAATAGTTGAAATATATTAATTCGTTTCCCTTCCAATCACGCAAAGAATCATTACTATAATAGTTGAAACATATTCTCTTCCAATTAAATAAAGAATCATTACTATTAAAGTAACACTTTATCTTGTAGAACTACTTTTGTATTAATTTTTTTTATATAGAGGTGCGCACACCTTGGACTCAAACTCTAGACTGTGTACTTTCTTTTTTCTTTTCTTTTCTTTCTTTCTTTCTTTTTTTTTTTTGTATGCATTTACTTGTGCCCATTTAAGGTTCGAATTTCAGATATATAGATATAAGTCTAAGGATGATGCCACCATCAGTGGCAGACCTTGTATATGTACGTGTGTGTCAATAACACTAAGTCAACTAACCACTTTGATAGCTTTTGTATTAAATAGTATGACCCACATCACTAACTATCAATGAATCAAACACAAATAAAGTTAATTTAGCGTAAAAATATATATATATCAAAATTATAATTCTTAGTCGAACCCAAACAGTACAACTTTAGCTTGGACACACGTCTCTTAGATTTTATCAGTGTTTTCTATTGATGTGATGTCGATGATGGTGAGGACTAGGTTTATGGTGTTAAGAACACCGGTGAGCTTCTAGAAACAGCTGGAGAATTGGATTGTGTGGTAATTTTGATATTCGATTTCACTTCATGTTTCTTGTTCATAGGTGACGGCTGATTTTTCATAAGTGATTTTAGTTATTGTAACAAGTCATTCGTTTGAATGTGCACATTAGGTAGTCTAATATGCTTGGTGGGTATATTGACTCTTCTCTTTTTGGAGCAAGCTGTGACCGAGGGGTTTTTAATGCATACGAAGTATTTCTATTGGAAGGTTGATATATAACATGTGATTGTTTCATATATATCACATACAACTATCACAATATATATAGTTATGTATGCATATTTTAATTACTCATTGATTAAATTGGAGTTTGCCATAAAAGATATCTATCTCAAATATTCAACAGCATAAAGTTTATAAAAGAAGGTCAACAGTAGATATTAGAATAAACATATAATCTTAAAATTTAAATACATGAATTAAAAAAAAAAAAAAAAAGATTATCATCATCTATATGCCAAAATGAAAATAATTATTAAATTTCATACAATATTATACAATCAAGATTGTGTTATATATCATGTGAGTTTCTCAAAACATCATAATCTTTGCGAGAGTCGTCACTGAATTTATTTGGTTTTTGAAAAAAAAAATTATTATATAATTGGTTAGATGTCCCTAAAGTTGTAAAATTAAACAAAAAAATTAAAGCCCTCGTCCTATACATTGATTTTTTCTTTTCTTTTAATTTTCATGCACGAATTGAAGTGTTGGAACTGTGTCAGTGTCCATTATTGCACGGGACAATTTTTCGATGATAACTTACAAGTTACCTAGTAATTAATTGTATAATGACGTCAAAATTTTACAAATGTATGAAAAAGCAGTATGGTCTTAATAAAATATATAATGGAGTAATAAGTCCGAAGATAGTTATAACACAGTTCCTTTTTCTTCTTTTGACACTCGATCAAGAAACGTGAAGCTGTCAGAAAAAATATTCGGCCTTCAAGCACTACAAGTCTTAGAGATTCGTACAGAACAGTTCATAATTATACAACTTGGATTTTTTAACTTACAATGTGATAGGATAATTTCTCTCCCGTCTCTTCGGTCTCATCCATCTTGCTATAACTGAAATAAGCTCTACATGATAAAATGGTCCCAATTCCTTCACTATTAGGACAGGATCCATGCCTGTTTCAAGAATAAGCTGCATTTTTTCAAAATCCTCCACACCGTGGTTAATCGTTATAAGACCAAGTTTGTCATTGAGATTGACCAAGGTTTGAGAATCTGCTTCTACTCTCAATCTGACAGCCTGAGTAACAAAAAATGGAAGCAAAAAGCATTAATGTCAACATACCATAGTGTAACACGCACGTAATAGACTTAAATGTCAGTACATTAGATCTTTTATTTTATTTCGTATTTCATCGTATATCCAACTTGATAATTATATGTCAAGTGTATTTGACTTTTAACCAATTATTTTATAAAAAAATATTTAATACATCTTACGTATCTTGATAAAATGAAACAGAATATTAAACACCTAATGAAATAAAGGATCTAGACTGAAACTTCATAAATGTAATCATAAAGAGAGAAATGTTACAGATGTTACCTTTATTATATAGAAGTCTGTCCAAAACCTGCAAGAGAAGAAGGTCACCAAGTATCATTAATGGAAAAAAGATGATTAACAGTTCAAATCCTCTATTTCTAATGATACATCTGTGAAGTAGAGTAGAAAGTTAAACACTAGTTGGAATAGGAAATTCAAAATGGGGACAAAATAGAGATGAATTAGAATTACGTACTCTTCTTTCCCAAGCCGAATTGAAAAAACTTCTGCTAGAGTTTTGGCAGCTAATGGAAGACCACTAGACTTTTCCATAATCTCATTCTTGATTTTTGCAAAAACCTCTGTTTCATCCAACCTCAGTTGTTTGCCATCTGAAGTTGTAAATTGTTTCCTCTTAATTGAGTCCACAAATATACTCCAGCAGTCTTCTTCCTTAAGGGGTTCCATTCTGTGCAAATAAATTTTTTTCTCAGGAGGCACAAGGCTCTTTGCCACCCCTCCCATTCTACTGGTTACAATCATTGCTACACCCTCTCGATTCAAAACTGTTTGAGTGAAAGATTTAATATCATCTGTTGCGTGCCATACGCCATCCACCACAATCAAAGTCTTTTCATGCTTGCCTATGTAGTCGACCACCTTATTTTGCAAGTCGGACAAGAAACTCCCAAACTCAGATTTTCTTCTATTACTGTCGTTGTAGCTCTCCGTTATGGTTACTGAATATTCCTTATCCAGGTCAGTTGCCTCTGTCAGATTGATCCATATGATGCCCTGAAAATGTGTTTTTGCTTTGTGAAGAACCTTCCGGGCAAGAGCAGTTTTTCCTGAACCACCCATACCAACTATGCCGATGGCTTGTTTGCCTTGTGCCAACAAGTCTTGAATCACCTTCGCCTGCTCGTCCAATCCATAATACTCCACACAGTTCTCTTTCTCGAGAGGATATTCTGCTGACGTGATGGCATAAATGAATGGGTATGCCTCTTGTTGATCATCTGTTCCTCCTGAGTCAGATTCTTTTGACTCCATTTTGCGCCTGATTGCTTGCAGTCTGAGCCAGGTTTTGATAAGAAGCCAGTAGTCCTTGCAGGGACGAGCACTCGGCAGAATTTTTCTGCTGCTGCTGCTACCGCTGCTACCAACCAGAGCTTTTTGTGGTCTGTTTTCCGCAAACATGATGCAGTCGGCCAATGCGCCGTTTAGTTTCATAAAACAGTCTTTCATTTGTATAAGGACCGAAGACCTCTTGAATTTCTCTTCGTTTCGAATATACTCCAAGATCTCCCGGAGCTGAGACCTTAGAGGTAAATTCTGACTGAATTGCTTGTCGGCTTCTTCGAAATCCTCCTGAAATTTGTCTCTCAAATATTGTGAATAATCAAGAGCCATTTTCAGATGCTTGAGAATGTACAGAGTGTTAGCTTTTCTTTCTTCTTCTTTGTTTCCTTTTTTTTTTTTTTTTTTCTTTTTTCCCCCACTTCTTTCTGTTTCTTTTCTTTTTTATTTTTTCTCTCTGTTTCTTTTCTTTGTTTGGTGCATTGGGAGGGTTGGTTTCTGCAGTATAAATAGGCTGTTGTTAAAGCTGCATAATTCTTTTCCTCCATCTCAAGTAACTAAAAACTTTCAGAAAAGTTGAAATTTATTGATTCATTCCTCTTCCAATTAAGCAAAGAATCATTACCATTAAAGTAACATTTTATCCTGTAAAACTACTTTTGCATTATTTTTCCTTTTAGAGGCAGTACACTAAGGACTCAAATTCTAAATGTTATTTACATTTACACATGCTCACTTAAGATTTGAATTCTAAATTTTATACATATAAATGTAAGGACAATGCCATTAAACCAATTGGCCAGTACCAAACTTTGTATACACAAGTCTGAGGTGATGTAATTAATTAATTGATCACTTGATAACTTTCTTATTAATTACTATCCACATCACTAACAGTCAATTAGTCAAACACAAACAATGTTAATTTAATGTAAGAAAATATATGAAAGTTATAATTCTTGTTTTTTCGAATTTGGTATATTTTTAAGTTTGTTTTATATACACATGCAATAATTGGTTGTACAATTTTTATGAGGGAAAAAGATTCGTGTCCTTGGCTTGAAGAAACTACTTTATACTTCTAAAGTTGAGATTCCCTTTTCTTGGAGATGTAAATATTTGTTTTGTTTATTTCCTTATTCAAGTAAGTGTATTATAATTTATTGGCAGTAGCACTCTCCATCTATGCTCTTAAATTTTCAATACATAATATTAAGAATATATATTAATTTTTATATGACCGTATATTTGTCAACTATTTAAATATATTGGCTTGAATTTTTTTATATAAAATGGTATATTTAAAAAAATTAGAATGAGTAAAGTTAGAGGAAGAAGAAATAATATGTTTAGACAAAGAAAATAAAGGGAGAAAAAGCGCAATACGTGGAGATGAGAGAGGAAAAATGGTAAACTTGTTTTGACAATTTTTTTTTGAACATAAACAATTAGTTAATACATTAAAAATACACTAGGTATGCACTCTAATTGCATTTCCATTGGCACCCATAACATATTTGGTAAAAGGGAATATTGGAATAGATATTTTCACTTTTTTAAGTCTCCCTTCATGTTTAGGGGGACAATCTGATAGTGAGAATGAGAATCAACTCCTAAAACTCAACATTTGATAAGTCATTTTTCGTGTATAAAAATGTAGAATTGAAGAGTTGAACGTAAATACTAGTTAATTAAAGAAATCTCTGGCCTTTTGTTTAATTATTTCCCATTTTTGGAGTCATTTTCTCATTTTCCTACAACTTGAAATCAGGATAAATGTTTGTTTTAGTGTTTATTGTGAATTCTGATCTTATTATTAACATCTTATAAGTTGCATAATTATATTTTATCCAAATATTTCAAAAGCTTATTTTTAAAATAAAATCAATACCTTTGATTTGGGTCTTCAACTTGGAGGTTTGAAAGTCAGTTTGTTTATAATCCCCATGGGATTGACAGGTGGAGGTCTAGACTCTGGGTACTGCTTTTGGAATTTAGGCCTAAAACTAAAAGTAGGGGTCGTTGAGCATGGCCTAATGAAAATCTTTTGAACTTTTAGTTAGAAAGATAAAGAGGTCTAATTGTCGAATATGAATAAGTAAAAAGTAACTGGATGATAATCAAAATAAATTTACATACGTCAATTGAGATTGTGGTACTTATAAGATAGTGTAGAGTTGGTCCTGCATGGGTTCATGCATCCTAAATGGAGGTTGGGATATTGTCACATGTTCTCTTTGAGGATTTAGCGGTTGAGATATTGGAGGTCGAATCAGGTTGTCCAACCCGTAAAATATCATAGATCTTTTGGATTGTTTGGAGATTTCTGCCATACTCAAGCACATACTGTCCTTAGAGGTTTTTGCCCTATCAATCTTCTAAATTCAAAACACACCGCACAAGATTTTTGTTTGTATATCTCAACATTGTTTTTGGAAAAAATTTGCTAGTATTTCCACATGACCTTAAATGTTAGCTCAAGTGGTAAGAATTATTCAAAACTATATATAGATAACACCATTCATTTATTTCACCAATGTGGGATCTAGCATGTTTGATCCCAAATCTTGGCATTTTAATTGGCTTCGATTAAGTCAAACAATAATCCAGACAATATTGGCTTCTTTTTATACTAGTGTCCCATTAGATTTCCAACTCCATATATTCTTATTTGTTTGTACTCTCATATATAGTACAAGAATAGCGAGTTGGATTCTAAAGAAACTTAAATAAGTAAACTAGCATTTGTCAAAATATCATAATTATTGCGAGATTCTCTATCGACTTCATTTAGTACTTAAGAATTTTTTCATTCTATTATCATTAGTACGTAGCTGTTAAATTTGTAAAATTGAAAAAAGCCCCCCTTGTCCTATGAGTGTCCATTTTTGTCTTTTTCTTATTAATTTCTTTCTCTCTCTAATTTGCGGAAACGACATATTGCTGCGTTGGAACCGTGTCCATTTCCGGTACTAGATGGGACAACTTTTTATGGGTTGAATACGATCCGATACCTATAATTTTTACCTAATATCCTCTATCCTTTAAAAAATTGACACATGTTTAAATACATTTTTTAAATCAATAGTAATTAAATTAATTTATTATACTAATTTTTTAAATTAAATTAAAAATAAACTAATTTTTAATATAAAATGCCTTAAATATTCTTGTCAAAAATTAATATATAACTAAAACAAAAATCAAAATACAATTACCTAAAAATTAAAATAAATAAATAAATTTTAAATTAAACCAATACAATCCACCATCCCAATTCCCAAATTCAACCGCCTGCTCAAAGACCGCGACTACCTCCGCCTCTTCCTCCACCGCATCAAAGATGGCGGAAAAGGAAGCAAACGAACCACCACATTTTCCAGCAGCGTTTTCTGGAGGCCCTCGACCATTATGCGGCGGTGTTCGATTCTCTTGAAGCAACTCTGCCGCCCAACAGCCCGGAGCAGATGGCGGTGGAGCATATATGATTTGGAAGAGAGATTGCGAATATAGTGGCGGCTAAGGGAGAAAATAGGATCGAGAGGCATGAAAGATTCAGATCATGGGAGGTGATGCTGAGGAGCACGGTTTCAGCAAATATCCCGTTGAGCCCTTTTGCTCTTTCGCAAGCTAAGCTTCTGTTGAGGGTTCATTATCCTTCTGAAGGCTATCAGCTTCATATTCTCAATTATTCTTTCTTCTTGGGATGGCAAAATCAGCCCCCTTTTTCAGTCGCTTCTTGGCAATAAAAATGATACCGATCGATCTCTCCGTTATGATCATCACAGAGAAATTAATTACCCCATTGGGATGGTGGATTGAATTGATTTAATTTAAAATTCATTTTTTTTTTATTTTTTAGGTAATTATATTTTATTTTTTGTCTTTTTTTATTAATTTCTTTTTCTCTCTAATTTGCAAAAATGATATATTGCTGTGTTGGAACCGTGTCCATCTCTTGTACTAGATGGGGCAACTTTTTAAGGAATAACTTATGAGTTACCTTGTAATTGTATAATGACGTAGTGGATCTTTTGTAATAATATGGATGCATGAAAGCAATAATGTGGATAAGATATACTGTTAAAATATGTCCCACAGTAAAATAAGCTCTATGTGGTAAAATGATTCCAATTCCTTCACTATTTGGATACATCTTCATAAAGAACTTAAGCTCAAGCCCATCACAAGCATTAAAATTTAATTGTGGGTTACTTTCTAGTTTCTCTTCGAAATTGTCCAGTGTCACTTCCTAGTTTCTCTTTGAAATTGTCCAAAAGTATTTATTTAATCATACTTTAACCATGCTTTAATAAGAGTACTGATGAATTACAAATTAAGCAAGTAAAATTGCCGTAGTTGGTCCAACTCTACCGAAATAAGCTCTACGTGGTAAAATGGTCCTAATTCCTTCACTATTTGGACAGGATGTGTCCTTGTGAAGACCCTAAGTTGCAGGCATCCACTAGCAAGAAGCTCTACTTGTGGGTTACCAGAAAGTTTGTTTTGAGACTTTCCAAGGTTGGAGAATCTGCTTCTACTCTCAAAGTGAGAATCCGAATAAGGGAAAGAAAAAGAAAGCATAATTAGTATTGACATCGATTGAAAATATTAAAGCTTAAATGAAATAATGTCAAGAAATAATGATGTACTGATAATAAGACTTAAGGTATGAGATGGTCAGTAGCTTCACTAGTAATTCATCAAAACGAGCCAAGCACGGCGATGGTTAATTCAAAGCAAGGGGTATGGAGGAGATTTTCTTATGTATAGATAAATATCCTCTGTGTACGCATTCTTTTAATTCTGCAATGTGTAATAAACAAAATTTCAGAGAAGTCATCATAAAAGAGATGTTAGAGATGGTACCTTTGGCTCATTGGGTTCTATCCAAAACCTTGCAGAAGGTCACCAAATATCATTAATCGAAAAATTAGAAAAATTATTTTGCCGAAGGGAAGGGACTAAGATGAATTAGAATTACTCTCTTTTCCCAAGCCGAAATGAACGAACTTCTGCTAGAGTTTTGGCAGCTAAT
Organism: Jacaranda mimosifolia; assembly: GCA_018894105.1. NCBI lineage: Eukaryota > Viridiplantae > Streptophyta > Magnoliopsida > Lamiales > Bignoniaceae > Jacaranda > Jacaranda mimosifolia. Next base: position 1,487,179 of record CM032118.1, on the reverse strand, counting down.
GGAAGCCAGTGAGACTGTTCCATAATCTCATTCTTGATTTTTGCGAAAACCTCCGTTTCTTCCAAACTCAGGGGTCTGCCATCTGAAGTAGTGAACTGTTTCCTTCTAAATGAGTCCACAAATATATTCCAACAGTTTTCTTCCTTAAGGGGTTCCATTTTGTGCAAATAAACATTGTTCTGATCAGGCTCAAGGCTTTCCGCCACCCCTTCCATTCTGCTGGTAACAATCATCACAGCACCAGAAAATTACCCAAAAGCAGACTTCCCCTTTCCCTCCATTTCCTCTCCCTCAAGACTTAAGAGCAGTGGACACTCTGTATATACACTCATATGGGTTTGTGTGTGCTTATTTAGATTCTTGGGCTGGCATCCTTCGCTCGGCTTCCTCTTTGTATCATCACTGAGGTGGCATTTCCTCTCATTTCTCTATCTTTTCCCATTGTAGGTTTTTCTTTTTTGTCTATTTTTTAACAATTTTTTTTTTATCCTTATGGGTATATATGAAACACAAATTCAATAACGTGTATACTGGCACATATATACATATGCATACTTTGTATGTCCATCCACGCACGTTGTTTTTTTGGAGTTCATGTTGCTACACTGATTTCTTGTGGTTCAGTAATGATGCTTTTTCATATTCTGGTGTTTCTTTTCAAAATTCTCCCCTTTCTTTGCTTTAGAGCCTCCATTTGGGACCCATCTGATAAATGCTTCAGCATTGGTGTTCTCTTTTAGGTGGGTTGCTGAAGTATATGTTTTTTTTTCTTGCCCAAATCAAAGTTTTGTCAACATTTTGCTTTGAGGCACAGAATTCGTACAGCTAACTTCAACCTGATTTGTTTAATTTGAGATTGAATCTAATTAAAGTTATCCAAATGTCTTTTTTTTCTGCTGAACTAGCTGCTCTTGTTGTTGATTAGATTTGGTTTCATAATTTCTTTTTCTGGCTTTCTTGTTGCTGGTTTAGTGGGTAATTTACTTGTTGGATTTGATGAATCTTTGTATTGAATAATTATGTTGAATATTTTGGGTGCTTCATCGGTCAGGCTGTTGTACCTCAGGCAGTTTGTTGCTATGCGTCACTTCAACAATGTCCTCATTCTGTTTCCATAATCTGAACTTTTAAATTGTTATAAGGATGATCTTATACTTATCATTCTGCTTAATTGTTTTAGGTTAGTCATTCAAAACTGAAATGGAGAAAGCTGGTGGGGAAAGAGGTAAATCTCCAACTTTGGCCCCACCACAGCCAACCATACCGCTAAATGTGAAGGTAGAACGAGTAGACCTGCCAAAGAGGTCTCTAATTGCACGGACTGGATTCGAGACTTCTGGCCGACGCATCCCGTTGCTTGCAATCCCCTCAAAGTTTCTACCAGAAATCTTGATGAAACTTTCTACCAATACAGCGTAAATACATTACTCTTCTCTTTTTAAAGTTTATACCATACAGCACTGCATTTAAGAATATCCATTTTGGTTGCAGGTTACTTTTAGTTCTGAGGGTAACAGGGCGGTTGACAGCAAGGTAATTGGGAGGACAGTCATTGATAAACTTTGTCAAACATACTCATCTGAATTTTCTGGGAAGAGTTTTGCATATGATGGGGAGAAAAGTTTGTATGCAGTGGGGGCCTTTACCGCAGAACAACTTTGAATTTACAGTGGTTCTTGAGGAATCTATTGCCAAGTGGTGACTTCTATCATTCAAACTTTGATTATGTTTTTCATCTTTTACCTTTTGTTTTCCTTTTATTGGTGTTGCCTGAACTCAGATGGAACCCTCCATTGTGTGGTAGTGGGACCCCTTCTGATGATGGCAACCCAAGTGAGTCTGCCAAAAGGTCTAAACGCTCTCTGCAGTCAAAAACATTCAAGGTAGAGATAAGTTATGCTCCTAAAATACCATTGAAATCAGTGGCGCTTGCTCTTCAAGGAGCTGAATCAGAAAGAGTTGAAGATGCTTTGAGGGTTTTGGACATCATACTAAGGCAACAAGCAACTAAATGGTATGCCAACACTACCTATTAGACTGCATTTACGTAGTTTTTGTTAGCTTGACCTAAATAGGAAATATTGGATGCAGAGGATGCCTGTTGGTTTGGCAATCATTCTTCCATGATGACTCCCGGATGTTCACTGATGTTGGGGTGGTGCGACGGGTGTCAGAGGATACCATTCCAGCTTTCGGCCTACTCTTGGCGGCTTATCTCTAAACATGGGTATTGCCACTTGCTTTTTGTACCTGCAGTTGCTACTAAAATTTCTTCTTTCAGATGTATCAACAACCATGATCTTGAAACCGGGACCTGTTGTGGATTTCCTTCTTGCTAACCAGCATGTGAAGGAAACTTGCTATATTGACTGAGTAAAGGTATATGACCCTCAACTGCATGTTTTATCTTTCTTTTTAATGGTCTTTCAGTCTTGCTTGTTTATGATATTGAGACTGAAGCACAGGCCAAAAAGATGCTCAAGAATATGAGGGTTAAGGCTATACACAGTAATATGGAATTCAAAATTATCGGTTTGAGTGAGAAACCTTGCAATCAGCAGTTGTAAGTGAATAGTTATCTAGCTCAGTTTTATCTTCCTTCCTTGCTGAAAGAAGTTCTGACTTGGTTGATATTTTCAGTTTTTTGTTGAAAGTGAAGAATGGTAGCAGTTCTAGAGACGATTTTGAGACTTTGGAGATTACTGTTTATGACTATTTTGTAAAACATCGTAATATAGAACTTAAATTTTCATCATACATGCCATGCCTTGGTGTTGGAAAACCAAAACGACCAAACTACCTGCTACAGGAGGTGCAAAATTTTATCTCTAGTTGTCTTATGAGCCATAAAGCTTCCCTTTCAAGGAACTCACTTCTGTTTTCTTTCTGCTATTTCAGCTCTGTTCTCTAGTTTCTCTTCAGAGATACACAAAAGCATTGTCAGCAACACAGAGAGCATCATTAGTTGAAAAATCAAGGCAGAAGCCTCAAGAGAGGATAAGAGTTATAATTGATGTAAATTGTTCAAACCGATGCTTATTTTTGCCTTTTCTTATATTGCATTTTGGTTTACTTCTTCCTTGTATCTGTCCAGGCTGTTGGAAACTGTCACTACGATGAAGATCCACTCCTTGTTGCTTGTGGTATGTCAATTGAAAAGCAGCTTACTCAAGTAGATGGACGGATCCTTGACACGCCAAGGTAGTCATCATCTTTTCATGATTACTATATGTGTTGCATTACATATAAAAATAACTCTAGTGCTTGTCCTCTTCTAATTGAAGGGTGGTAATAATGAAGATTGCTTACCCCGCAATAGCGGTTGGAACTTCAATAACAAGTTATTTTCTTTGGGTTAAGGATGGGAGGATGTATAAATTGGCATTTTTTATTCATGTGCTGCTTTGCTTAGTCTCAGGATTTTGTTTCCTAAAATAACTTATTCATTGCGCTGATTTTGATCTTTTGAAGAAACTTCTGAAACTCATCCAGATAGATCTTTGGGCACTTGACAATTTCTCTGCACGTTGTGATAGTAGCCATTTTTCACGGGAGCTCATCAACTGTGGAAGGAATAAGGGCATTGTATCTTGTATTGGATTCTCTGTTGGCTATTGTTGTTTTCTTTAAGCACGCATATTTAAATCTATTCCTTTTTATTGGATAGTATATTGAACGACCATATACAATAATTGAGGAAGATCACCAATGAAGAAGAGCCAGTCCTGTGATACGTGTACAAAAGATGTTTGAACAACTTATGGCTAAGCTACCTGACGCTCCTGACTTTCTGCTTTGTGTTTTGCCAGAAAGGAAAATTTCTGATATTTATGATAGTCTATCTGCTGTCCGCCTTTTCAAGGTTACAGAGTCTTTTACCAATTAATCATTTGACCTATTGTATTTTATGAACTTTGTGTCAACACATAGGACCTTGGACGAAAAAATGCGTGAGTAACATGGGTATTGTCACGCAATCCATTTCTCCATATAAGATCAACGACCAGTACTTGACAAGCGTACTTCTGAAAATCAATCCCAAGGTAATAAGCAGATAAAACCCTCAAAAGATTGAATTTGTTTGTCATTTTATATCCCGTAACTGTTATTATGACCATTTTCCACTTCATCATAGCTAGGGGGCATCAACTCATTGTTAGCAATAGAGCATTCCCATCACGTTCCTCTCATTACGGATAAGCCCACCATGATCTTGGGAATGGATGTCTCACACGGTTCTCCTGGTCGATTTGATGTTCCATCGATTGCTGCTGTAATCTGCTGCCTGTAGAACTTTTTTCAGTACAGTGTCAAACCTGTTATAATTATGATTGACACTTTTGGTGCTAAATTAATTTTGAAAGTACAAAAAATCATAAATCAAAATAAAACTAAAACAAAAATAAGAAACTATTATCCTATTTTTCTCTGCTTAAGCTTCTTTTGGACTTTATTCGAAAATTTACTAATTGTTATTTGTTTGCCTCAATATTCAATGATTACATCAATCAACATTTTTTTTACTACCTAACAAAAACTTATTAAGATTTGGGCTTTTAATAAATATTTGTAGTATTAAATTTGTTAAAGTGTTAATTATTAAGTTCACAAAATATAAATCTTATATCCACAAAAAAATATTTTACTTCTTCAGGGCTCGTTTACTTTGAATGATGTGATTAGAAGTGATATATAAGTAAATAAATACATTCAGATATAATATTTAATTTTATGTTTGGCTAGTAAGATAAATATATAAATAAATTAAAATATAATATATAAAATTACTATTATATCCTTATACTTTTAAATAAGTTTTTTTTCACAATTTCCTCATCCTTTCCCATTCTTAGGAATATGGTTTAATTGGAAATAAGATAAAAAAAAATAGGCCCTATTATATCTTTGTAATTCTTATCACATCAAATCAAGCATTTCCCCCCTTAATTCATTTTCCAAAAGCAACAATAAATAATTGGGCATAGAATTTATTAAGAAATTTGTTTGTAACTACATCAGATGATAGATTGGGAAGGTTCGACCTCTCTAATCGATCTATGGATGTAACAGGGTTGAGTCCTACAATCACAAGCAAACGTCAAGCTAGCCGAGGTGCCCTCGACTAAGACACTCCGACGCTCAAGTTAGTATGAGATTGATTAGACATAAACGAGCAGCAGAGTGAGGGCTTTTTGTATATTGAATGACATACCTTCAGTGAGGCAGGAGGGGAGCTATTTATAGCCTTCTCTCAGTGGAGATTTGTCTGAGATACCCTTTACATGTAAGAAGGATTCTTGTCCTTGCATGTGGGGCATTAGGTCATCTCCCATTTTTGTATTATTCTAGGTGGCCGCATCTCCAGGTTTTATGGATAGAATAGTACATTGTGGATGCATCTCCAGCCTAGTGTGGTAGTATGGGTGGTACTAGTGCCGCATGCGTTATTAATACAGAGGCATACTGCATGTCAGGGCATTTAATGCAGCAGAGAGTTGATTCTGCATCGAGTTGACCTCTCTAGTTAGCAACAAGGTCGATCCTATGATGGATTGGCGCGCGGAGTAAGAGGTGGTCGAGTGCCATGGTCGAAGAGTCGACTAGCTGTCCCAGGCTGGGGCTCGATCGAAAGGTTACCTCAATGAAACCAGAGTATAACAGGTCGATATGTTTGGTCGACTTGGGCCATTTAAAGCCAATAGCACATTTTGGACCTAAGGATGAAATGGGTCTGATGCTACATCTCTGAGTATGTGGTCTTTAGACCGAACCTATTGGACTATCCCATATCATAAGTCCCCCCCGAATGCTGAATGAGGTGATCGACGAGAAGGATTGGGGAGTAGTCTTGTGCAGGTACATAGATTTGTCAACTAGGGTTTTTGAAAATTAACTCGAGTTTTGTGCATTTAATACGATGGTTGCGTCGTGGCGGGCGTGGTACCTAACGGCGGTTATACCATTATTAAAACCATTTAGGTTCCCGCACTCGGGTGCTTATAAATAGGCACAGTTAAAGTACTCATTTTTACTTTTACTGCTTTGCATCTAGTTGAGCTCTGAGTTAACTATTTTTTCTGCTGCTATATTGTGCCTTTTTGTTCATCGACAAAGAGTAAGTCCTTTTCTTCATTTTTCGTGGCGTTCTTCCTTTGCTCTAGAAATGTTGCATTTGTCTGATTCTGAGGGTAGTCATGGGGGGGATAGCAGGGCTACTCATTCTAATAGGCCTAGGGGTTCATTAGAAGAGTTGAGTAGCTCGTCAGGTGATAGCTCGAGTAGCGATCGCGCTAGTTTGGGGAGAGGGTGAAGTTGGGCCAGGTCAGGCTCTCTTATCGTGCAGTCAATTATTTACCCCTAACAATATCTACGATCAACCCTGCCGACCTGAGGCGAATTAGGCAGTTATATCATATCCTCAAAGAGTATGAACTTTTAAAACTTGGACCCTCTAGTCGGATGCATCGATCCCTAATTGGGTGTATAACTGTGTTCAAGGATGCCTTTAGATATGGCCCTAGGTTCCCCTTAGGTGGTCCTGTAGTTGACCTACTTAGGGGTTTGAAAGTGTGCATAACCCAATTGCTATTGAATTATTTCTCTACTATTTATTGCTTTGTCGTTCTAGTGCACATATTCGACTAGCCTGCCAATTTTGAAAACTTCTCAAATCTTTTTCACCTTTCGATGTTCTGCAAGTTGGGTAGCACTGACGAGTCGAGTTTTTATTTTTTTACTGCTTGACCCCACCGTAAATTTCTTGTCATCCCGGCCTCTTTCTATGGGCAAGAGTGGAAGAAACGTTATCTGTATGTTCGAGTCGCTGGGGGTTTCAATATTTTGAAGGGGTGGTGGATGGGTCATGTAAAGATACCGAGTAACCTGACCCCAACCTGGCCCAATACCTTTATTCAGGACTTGGTCGAGTTTGTTCAGGTGGAGGCCTCAATTTTTATCGAGGAAAGAAGTTTGGTGTTAGCTGGGTTATCACTAGCCCAACTGGACTTGCTAGCGGGCGATCGACTAGGTAGATTATGTTATCGATGATTTTTTATTTTATCTATTTTTCTGTTCGATTTTAACCCTTTATTTTTATGCTGTTTGGTAGATCGAGATGAAATCATGAGCCGATCAGCAGTTAAAGCTTTGGCGAGGGCCGAGAAGAGTGAGTAGTGTCGTTTAGCTACAGCTGCTCGTCAAGAGGCTGCTTTGGTCGCAGCATCGTAGCTTGAGGCGATGATGTCTTCACCTTCGCCTGTTCCGTTGCCTACTCAACCTGTGGCAAACTCAAGAAGCAGCCCCATGGGTCGAGGCAAAAGGCCCATGGTCTAGTAGAGTGGACTTGCTCCTAAGAGGATGGTGGTCGAGAAGGGCAAAGGGAAAACTATGGGGTCAGGCCAACCCTTTGGTTGTGATTTATTTGGCCAGCGCTAGGACGATGTATTATTCCAGTTGCCAAAACTATCATTATCAAGGTTCAAAATGGAGCCGAGCATGGCTATTCACTACTCTTTGTCGATGGAAACAGCAGGGCCGACCAGGGCTCCTCTGCTAAAAGTGATGATGGCCGGACTGTTTCTGCCGACTAGAAGAAATTGATGGGGTTAAGCTAGGATACTGCGCTCAGAGCTTTGGCCTACCACTCAACCAGGCCAGAATGGATGCGCAATACTATTATAAGTTTAGTCAAAGAGCTGGTCAAAATGCGGCGCTTGAGAAGGCTCGGGCTGAATTCTTCTGCAGCTAATGTGGCAAGAAGTCATGCAGCAATTTATGCTCTGCTCTGCGTTCCAGGACGCGAGCATTGTATTTTCTTTGGACGACGCTAAGAATGCATTTGATAAGCAGCTCTAGTCATACTCGGAGGTCAAGGAGGCAAATGCTGGAAAAGGGGCTATGGAGGCTCCTGTGGTCGAGTGAGTTGCAGAGGCTCTGCCTATCATGCCCTTGATCGAGGTACAGAAGAAGACAGTCGAGGTGGCAATGAAACTGGATGAGGTCACCAAGGAATTTGCCTTTGCAAGCAAGTTTGCATTCAAGCTTTAAGATGGCATGGTCGATGTTGCTGCGTACCTTCCTTTGATCAAGAAAGTTTTCTGGCTGATGAGGCTGGGCCATCTCAACCTGCTACTGCCGCTATTTCTGTTACCGTTGTGATACCTGAGTTGAGGACGAGCAGCCTTCCGGTGGTTCCTATTCCAATTCCCTCAAGCAAGCAATCGACGATAGTGCTCGCGGATGGCACGGCGAAGGTACTGGATTGAGCTTATGCTCTAATTTTGATGTGTTTTTCATTCTATTTTTTTATTACAGTTGTGATCGAGAACATTGAATGTGAATGGAGCACTCTTTTCTCCTCTTTTAATATATCTATTTTATCGAGAGATAATTGTTCTTAAGTAAGCAATTTGGTTTTAACTTGGTATCCTCAAGTGTTTCCATTGCTTTTATGTGGTTGAATTTTGGTAAAATTAGTTCACGATCATTGTCGAATGAACCACGATGACCTAAACCAACACACATTTTAACTCACATTATACGTCTTCAATTTATCGGCTCGAGGTCCTTTTGATCAACTTCAGGGTTGATTTCAATTGATCGAATCGTTCACTTAATCTCATCTGCGAAGCTTAGTAGGTCAACTTCATGTTCGAAGTAAATGATGAACTCATTTATTTTGTCTTGGCTGTGAAGCCTGGACTTGGTGGCTAGAGGCTTGTTTGGTCGACTACAAGGTCAATAGTAAACGATTGATTCATTTATTTGGTCTTGGCTGTGAAGCTTTGACTTGGTGGCCAGAGGCCTGCTTGGTCGACTGTAGGGTCGATAGTAAACAATTGATTCATTTATTTGATCTTTGTTGTGAAGCCCTAACTTGGCATCCAGAGGCCAACTTAGTCGACTATGGGGTCGACAGTAAATGATCAATTCATTTATTTTGTCTTCACTGCGAAGCCTTAACTTGGCGGTCAGAGGCTTGTTTGGTCGATTGTAGGGTCGACAGTAAATGATCAAATCATTTATTTGGTCTTAGTTGTGAAGCTTTGACTTGGCGGCCAGAGGCCTACTTGGTCGACTATGGGATCGACAGTAAACAATCGATTTGTGCAAGTAGGCATTTGCGAGATGCATCATAAATTTTTATTGCTGCAAGGGAATACAATGGAGACTAGTAGCCTTTTTATACATAGGATTTCTTTAGATTTACAGTGTTCCAAGGTCGAGATAGTTCGTTGCCTTGTGTGTCTGCTAGTTGGTATGCTTTATGTTTCAAAACTTTGATCGCGAAGTAAGGCCCCTTTCATTTGAGGTTGAGTTATCCCACATTTCTTGATAATTCGGCTTTCTTAAGGACTAGGTCTTTGACTTTGAAGCTACGTAATCGAACTATTCTGTTGTAATATTTTGTCATTTTCGATTGGTATCGTTGCATTGTGTTGTAAGCTGTATACCATATCTCGTCAATGATGATGAGGTCGAGGGCCCTTTTTCATCATGTTTTTGATCGAATTATAATAGATCACTCGGGCGGTGTGTTACACTAGCTTAGATGGAAGCACTACTTTGGAGTCATAGATCAAGCTGTAAGGGTTGTGGCCTGTAGCTGTTCGAGGTGTAGTTCTGTATGCCCACAGCACCGTGGAGAGGTTGTTTGCCCAGCTTGTTTCTATTCCTTCTATTCGAGCTTTGAGGTGGTCGAGAACTGTTCTGTTCATAACCTCCGTTTGACCATTAGCCTGGGGGTTTCCTACTGACGTGAAGTGTTGGCAGATTCCCAATAACTCGCACTTATTTCTTATGTTCTTGCTTTGGAATTGAGTCTTATTATCTGAGATCAGGACTTTAGGTAGGCCAAAATGATAGATTATGTTCTTCCAAATGAAACTTTTGATGGCCGCATCGGTGATCTTTGGAACTACATCCGCTTTGACCCATTTAGTAAAGTATTTGACCGCAACGATGATAAATTTTCTCTAGCCAGATGTTTTTGGGAGAGATCCGACTATGTTGATCCCCCACTGGTCGAATGGCTATGTAATTTGGACGTTTACCATCAATACTACGGGTTGATGCAGTATGTTTGAGTGAAGCTGGCAAGAAGGGAACTTTCTAGTGAAGTCGATCGAATTCTTTAATAAAGTAGGTCAAAAATACCCATATTGGATGATTTTGTGGGCCAAGGACCGACCTCCGGAGTGATTACCACAAATGCTAGCATGAATCTCATGCAGGAATTCATTTGCTTCATTGGGTGTTAGGCATTTAAGGGGTGGTCCTGATATTGACCTCCTATAAAGCTATCCGTGCTCATTGAGGGTGAACTTGTTTGCTTGCCAGCTGAGTTTATGGGCTTTGTTCTTGTCATTAGGGATTATGTCTTAGCTTAAGTAGAGCTTGATTGGGTCCTGCCAAGAGGGAGCTGCTTCCTCAATACTTTCGATGAGATTCTAGTAGCTAGTATAGATAGACGACTTGCTGGCAATGAGGAAAGTTATGGTTCTTTCTCTGGTTTCTCTTATCGAGTTGGCAAATTTTGAGAGTGCGTCTACTCGCTCATTTTCTGCTCGGGGTACTTGGCTTAGGGTGAAGCTCTTGAACGATCTCTATAACCGTTCCACCTAAGACAAGTATTGATTTATCTTAGCATCTTTGGCTTCGAAGTGTCCTTCGCCCTGCTCTACTACTAGCTGGGAATCAATAATTACGACTAGCTACTCAACACCCCGAGCTGCTGCTACTTTCATCCCGGCTATGAGAGCTTTGTACTCTGTTTCGTTCTTAGTGATCGGGAAGTTGAGTTTTATTGCAAAATTATACTCTTCAACAAGTGAGGAGTGAAGTGAAACACCAATTTTGCCTCCCAAGGTGGTTGCTGAACCGTCAACGTGTAATGTCCAAATAGAGAAATTTTGGTCAAGCTGCTTGAGGAGGTTGAGCCTTTCAACGACAAAATCTGCCAGGACCTGTGCTTTTATTGCCATCTGCAGTTGGAATGTGATGTCGAACTCACTAAGCTCGATGGCCTATTTTGTGAGTCAACCTGACATGTCTGGTTTTGACAACACCTACTTCAACGATTGATTCGTTAGCACTGCGATCGCATGAGACTAAAAGTAAGGTCGTAACTTCTGTGCTGCTGTAACAAGGGCAAGGGCAAACTTCTCGATCTCTAGGTAATTATGCTCAGGCCCTTGTAAGGATTTACTATAGTAATACACATGTTGGTGAGTTTCATCTCTTATCGAGGCCAAAACTAAGCTGATCGAGGTGGTGGATACAACCAGGTAGAGTTGCAAAACTACTTCCAACTCAAGCTTGGCGAGCATGGGTGGTGAGGAAAGGTATTGCTTCAATTTGACGAGAGCCTGGTCATACTGTTCGATGTATTGGAACCCTAATATTTTCACATTTCTTAGGATTTTGAAGAAAGGAAGACTCTTGTCGGCTAATATGCGATAAATCTACCGAGGGCTATTATCCTGCCAACCAGGCACTGTACATCTCGAATAGTTTGGGGTGGGACGATGTCCAAAACTAATTAGATCTTCTGCAGGTTTTCCTCGATCCTCCTATGATTGACCATGTAGCCCAGGAACTTACATCTTCAAACTCCAAAGGTGCACTTATTGGAGTTGAGTTTCATGCCGAATGTCCTCAATATAGAAAAGTTATGGTCGAGGTTGGTTAAATGATCCTTGGCTTTCTCTATTTTGACAATCATGTCATCAACGTAAACCTTAATTGATTTTCTAATCTGGCTTTTGAATATAAAGTTGACTAATCTTTGATACGTTGCCCCCTTCCCTCGTTCTTGAGTTCGAGGGGCCTGAGTAAGAAACAATATACCTCATTGGGGACAACGAAAGAGGTTTTGTTCTTGTCTTCGGGTGCCATAAATATTTGATAGTATCCTTGGAAAGCATCCATCATGCTCAATAACTCACAACTAGTTGTGGAATCCACTAATAAATCTATGCGAGGCAAGGCGTAAGGATCGCTAGGGCAAGATTTATTCAAATCAGTGAAATTATTACACTACGCCAATTTTCCTCATTCTTAGGGACGAGTACAACATTATAAATCCAAGAGGGGTATTGGGTTTCTACAATATATCCTGCCTCTAATAGTTTATTGACCTTCTCTTCAATGATTTGGGATCTCTCGGTATTGAAGGTTCTTGATTTCTGTCTCACCAGTTTAAAGGGTCCATATTGAGATGATGGACAATAATGTTTGGGTTGATTCCTTGGAGGTTAGAGGCTTTCCATGTGAACACATCTGTGTTTCTTCGGAGGAAATCAACCATGAGACATTCTAGGTAGTAGTCCATATCATTCCCAATTTGAGTGGTCTTGTCGAGGTTTCTAGGTTCTAGCTCAATCATTTTGAACTCCCCAACGGGCTTGACCCAGGTGTCATCCAGTTTCCTCTTCTTAGATGAATGTCCCTCATTAGGTTTTGCTACAGGGGCATCTCCTGAGGGCTTCAGCTGAGGTCGGGTCTTCTGCTTGCTTGACTCGATCGAAATAGTATAACAACACCAAACTTCCTTAATGTTGCATAAAAGCTCTCATACTACTGCTGAGGTTGAGAATTTGATCTTCATATAGTAGGTCGAGATAATGACCTTAACGTTGTTCAGAGTAGGTCGACCAATGATGACATTGCAAGCGAAGGGAACATCGACTATAAGGTAGTTTATCATCAAGGTTCTGCAGCGAGGGCCTGCCCAAATAGCATGGACAGGTTAATGGATCCCTTTGGGATGATCTCAAAACCCCCAAATCCGATCGGCGGCGTTGGCTCAAACTTTAATTGCCCCAAATTTATTCTTTTCAAAGTGGACAGAAATATGATATTAGCAGAGTTGCCATTGTCGACCAGGATCTTTCTTACTTTGAAATTGGCTACCTCAAGCGTTACCACCACGAGACAGTCTATCTTTTGGTCGATTCCTCTGTTCTCTAGATGAACAAGGTCAAACTCAGTGAAGGATATTGGTTCTGCGCTAGTTGAGAGCTGGAAACTCATTTCAACCTTGGCTAATTTGGTCGATTCTAGTTGCCTTTGGGTCTACTTTCTAGAGGACTTTGAGTCCCCCCTAGTGGAACCTTCAGCAATCATGCCGATGACTCTTCGAATGGGTGGGTAGGCTCTTGGGTAGGTTTTTTTCCTTTATCTTCTCTTCTTAGGCCAGCCGACTTTTCTCTATAGGGAGTTCGATTGATTTTACCCTCTTCGCTTTTGGCATGCTCGTGATGTATTTCTTCAGATAGCCCTGCCTAATCAGTTTCTCGATCTCATCATGTAAATTGAAATAATCTTCTGTGTTGTGCCCCTTTTGCTTATGAAAATGGCAGTACTTCTTTGACTTCTTCATGGCTTCGTCTCGTCAGCTTCTTGGGCCTTTCAAGGAGATGTCGTGCTGGATAGAAAACAGCACCTCCTTCCTTAGGAGATTAAGCAGGGTATAATCATGAAAGCGTTTGATAGGGGATCGACAGCCTTCCCTATACTGGTGGTCGTCTCTCTTCTTATTTTTCTTCTTATCGACTTTAAGATTGCTATATTTTAGTCTATTCATCTCCTCCTAAGTCATGTATCTTTCTATGAGGTCAAGAAGCTCTTCCATCGTCCTAGGCTGTTCATGCACCAATGCATTAGTACATTCCTTGTGTCTGAAGCCTAAGAATAACACGTCAATCAAGAACTTGATCCGCGGGCTATTAATCTTCAGCACTTTTGTGTTACACTTGCTAAAGAAGTTTTGAAGGGATTCTCCTTCATTTTGTTTCACTATGTGTAAGTCGGTATGTGGGAGCTTCACCTTCCTCCTGCTCGCAAATTGGTGCAAAAATTTATTGCGCAACTGATTATATGAGTATAGTAATGTCGGCTCCAGCTTGACGAACCAGTTGAGCGCTATCCCCTAAAAGGTTGTCACCATCATCTTAGCATGGATGTAATCACTATTTTTATGTAGCTACATCATGTTCACAAATTGCATCAAATGCTTGTTTGGATCTGATGAGCCATCATATTTAGGTAGGCCTGTTGGGACTTTGGCATCAACGGCAGTGCACTCGTCGATAATTTCCTGAACGAATGGTGAATCTTTCTCTCTTTGGAACCTCGACGGCCCCTTCTGATAGTGATTTCTGTTGTAATTGGCACAATTGAGCCTAATTACATGTTTAATTAATTTTTAGATGGATGCCAATTATAGCTGAAATCCAAAGATAATTATGGTGGCGATATTGGTGAAATAGAGGAAGGAGAATGGGTCAGCGTAACATGTTGAGTTATCCCACATGGGAGACTTGAAATAGTGGAGACTTGCTTGTGACTTATAAAACTAAGTGGAGGAGTTGAAGGGTTTTCAACCCTTCACTTGTCCCACATTAGTTTTGCAAACTAGTGTGGACTAGTTTATATTGGACTAAGTAAGAATATATGATAAAGTGTTCTGTAAGGGGTTCATATAAGTGGACCACATGCGCACGCCGCCACCACCGTCGTCGCCGCTCGGCCCAGCTCCAGATCCAAGTCGCGAGTGCAGGCGTTAGGGCAAATTATCTCAGTCCCAATCTCAGTTCTAAAAACACACCAAAAAAGGCCAAAGGCAGCCTCTTTTGCTCACGTTTTTCCTTTTCCCCTAATTATCCAGAAACTTCCTTATACGATTCCTACCTTTTGATATTTGGCTAAATATTTCTTTTCTCATATTCGGCTAAATATCCTTGTATTCTGGTGACTTGGCTATCTGATTCTGATCTCAGTGACTGAGTACTATTCGAGGTGAATGAGTCAGAGTGCACCTGATCGTTCTGAACTATCTCATCCTGGAGGACCAGTGCTGTACCCGTTGCATTGGTGAGTTGGGGCGCTCATTTCTTCAAGGCAAATAGAATTTTGTGATTTGGTCGTCTGATTGATTCTATTACTATATAGGATCCTTAAGCTAAGTTTTTCCTTTAAATTTTGTATCTATATACAATTATACTGAAAACATGCTTTACTATTTTATTGCCTCGATTGACATGTAATTTTGACTTTTCCTGGACTCATATCTAATTAAATGAATTCTGTCTCACCTTGAATTTATTGTGGATATAATTTTGATCATGCATGCTATATTTGAATTTAATTATTCTGATCACGCATGCTGAATAATTGAATTTTAATTTGATAAAAACTCACGTTTGCCATTTTATGATAATTGCCTTGATTGACATGTAATTTTGACTTTTCCTGAACTCATATCTGATTAAATGAATTCTGTCTCGCCTTGAATTTATTGTGCTTATAATTTTGATCATGCATGCTATATGTGAATTTAATTATTCTGATCACGTATGCTAAATAATTGAATTTTAATTTGATAAAAATGCACGTTTGCCATCTTATAATTATCTGATTGAATTTTTGATAATCTGAATTGTGATATTCTTTTATTTTGTTGCACTTATGTATGTTGGAATATCTTAGTAACAACAATTTCCCTCCTTGTTTCTCCTCAAGATCTCTTCTAGTCCTCTATTTAGTTGTTGGATCGGGTGAGATACTTTCTCCCATTTCTCCCTATCAGCTTGGGATACGTTCCTGTTTGGGTGGGTCTTGAGCATTTGACCCTATACTGCTATAGGGCTTGAATGGGTCGAATGCCATGATCAATTGAATCTACAACCTCCTAGCTAGGTGTGGGTCGGGCCACCTTCCTTAGAAAATGGCCCGGGCTTGCTTCACATCTTAGGGGAGGCCTTCTAAACTCTGGTCAGTCCTGATTTTATTTGGGTGGTCTCTCCTCTAGAGGCTCAGGCTGTGGAGTTATGCTGGCCGTTAGCTCCAGTTACAAGACATGTCGATTCAGAGCCGCAGAAAGTTGAGCTGAAATCTGGGCATATATCTGCTCACTGATGAGCTGCATCAATTAGGGCATGGTCAGGGTAACCATCTGTTCTGGCTGGGAACTCTACCCTGGCACGCTAAATTCTTGTTGAGGTCAAGGTGAATGAGAGCTTGACCTCATGTTTTCTTCTCTTCCCGAGGGGACTTACCTAGTATTAACCATTTTTGATTGCAGACTCAAGTTTCCCACAGATGACGCCAAATGATGAGGGTGAAATCCACTTGTAACTGGATCAGATGATAGATTGGGAAGGTTCGAAACCTCTGGTCTATCTATGGAATTAATAGGGTTGATTCCTACAATCACGAGCAAAAGTCAAGCTAGCTGAGGTGCCCTCAGCTATGGCACTCTGATACTAAAGTTAGCATGGGGTCAACTAGATATAATGAGCAACGAAGTGAGAGCTTTTTGTATATAGAATGGCATACCTTTAGTGAGGCTGGAAAAGAGGTATTTATAGCCTTATCCTAATAGAGATTTATCTAAAATGCCCTTTATATATATAAGGATCATTGTCCTTACATAAGGGGCATTAAGTTATCTCCCATTTTTGTACTATTCCAGGTGGTTGTATCTCCATGTTTCATGAACTAAATAGTATATTGTAAACACGCATCCTACCTAGTGCATCAGGTTGGGTGGTATTGGAGTGGCTTGCTCTATTAATGCGGAGGCATGTTGCCTATTAGGGCATTTAATGTGGCAGAGAGTTGATTTTGCACCGAGTTGACCTCCTTAGTCAGCAACAGGGTTGATCCTATGATGGATTGGCGCGTGGAGTAAAAGGTGGCCGAGCGCCATGGTCAAAGAGTTGACCAGCGGTCCCAGTCTGGGGCTCGATCGAAAGGTTGCCTCAATGAAGCCAGAGTATAATAGGTCGGTTTGTTTGGTCAACTTGGGCCATCTAAAGTCAGTAGCACAATTGGACCCTAAGGATGAAATGAGCTTGATGCTACATCCCTAAGTCCGTGGTCTTTGGACAAAGCCTATTAGGCTATTCCATATTAATATTAATTTTTTGTATTTTCATAGAATATAACAACTAAATTAAGATCAATTAATTTAAGCTACATTAAATTAATGGTTCATGGAATATAGAGGATTGTTTTCAAGTTTTCCTTAAAATGCCTTTTTCCCCACAAAACTCTTCCAGTTTGGAAAAACAAAAAGAGAAAACAAAGAAGAATAAAAGCCCAAGCCATTCCTTTGGCATACCCATTTGCAGCTGTTGTGAAAAACAAGTCTGGCATATATTATTATGGCAATAGAAAAACGACCTACACTTATTCAAAGGTCAAATAAATTACATAAGTTGTTTAGAGGTTGTGAACTTCTAAAAAAATATTTGAACTTTCTATCTCTTTTTGTGTAAAATTAGATAAAGAGTTTGAATTTGCAAATGTTGGAGTTTTTATCTTTGAACTCAAGGCATGACTTTATCATAATCTTTTAGGACTAGTTCCAATTGGAAATGGGCCTGGTACCTTTTAGTTTTATTTTTGTCAAAATTGAATATGTGCTTCAGAATATAATGAAGGTAGTAGAAAATCATACTTATGATTAAAGCAGTTGTGAGGAAACTTACAAAATTAATTGAGATAAATCCATATGCAAAAATTTTTAGAAGGTTAAAGGATTAACTTTCACTGAACGATATTCAGCTTCATATTTCAAAAAGTGTGAAACTAGACAAATGCGTTGCTACTGCAATATCCATTTATTTTAGTTGCTATTGCAATATCCATTTAGACAAATGTGTTGCTATTGCAATATCCATTCAACTTCATAGGTTCAAGGGAATAATCATAATATACTAGTGGAATGAGATGTTGTTGTCCATGCACGTTGACTCGTTGAGGACATAAATATAGAAGAACATATATCCATTTATTTTTCCAAGAGGTGATATAGTAGGTTGCATTGAAAAAAATATGGTTTTAAAATATTTAGTAATGCAATTCAAAAGAATGAATCTATGCAAGCGATCTCATATAAGTACTACAACTATTGTTGAAAATTTGAAGTTTTAAACTTATGTGACTTTCTACTATTTATTATCAATTTCAAATTATAATTTTTGTATATACAAAAATATCAATCTTCAACACATAATGATATAAAATGGGAGACCTCAAGATTACATTATGACTGTCATACCCTATAAAAAATGAGATATGAATTACTCTTAAGAAATTATGGATAACACCATCAGAAGAAGGAGAGACAAGAGATAGGAAGTTGAAGATCTTCAACTTCAATATATCTTGAAGTTAAAATTATTCTTCAATATCTTTTATTTGGGGTTCACGAAATATCCATCATTTTTATCTTGATATATTGGTATTAATCCAAAGATTTGGAAAACTATATCTTTTTATTACAACAACTTGCAGCTATTTTTCAGTATCTCTTTTACTTTTATATTATTCCCACTATAACTATAGAGAAATTTGAAGCCATGCAATGATCCTCTTAGTGTGGTTTAAATTTTCTATTATATTCCCCATTTCATCTCCTATTTCAATTTGTAAATACATAACATGTCTATTAAATATTTTCTTATAAAAATAATTGATTGAGAATCGGATACACTTAGCATAACTATAACAAGTTGGAATAAGAAATAAATAAGGGATCCAAAATGTACTCAGAGACTTTTTATACTCTACAATCATGTTCTTCTATAATTTCTGCCCTCTACAATTGTTATAACTTACAAGAACCAAATAACTCAAATGAATTCAAAATGACAATAAAAAGAAAGAGGATAGAAAAGGTAAATTAGAATCATTGATTTACTACTGTGATGATTATCACAACACCTTTTATACTATCTCTTCCCTAGATTAGTGATCCATCTACTCAAAAGAATTGGTTATTGCCTATTTTTCTATTCCTTGTCATGCTCAATATGCATATCTATTACCTAGAAAAACTTTAGCCACCAATGGATTCTTATAAATGGAACTAATTGTGGTTACCATCTCAATGTTTCTTTCCCTCTCCAACATTCATATAAAATTTCTTCAGTTACATTACAAATACCTCAAGCAATTTCCAAAAGGGAGATTGTGTAGAGTAACATAAGTCTACTAATCCAAAAAACAAAATTTGATGTATGCAACCGCAAAAGTATTCAGTAAAGCTAAGAATGCAGCACATAAACCCAAATAAAAATCATTACTGACCCACCAACATAAATATGGACTATACTAATAGCCTTTAATATTTTCCTTTGTCTACAATAGTCATAAACACACTCTGCTAACTTTTGACAATTTTTTGGCAATTGAAAATCAAATGAAACAACCAATCAAAAAGTCCATAGTCATAAATGGAGCCTTCAGATTCATAAGTCGTACAAATGATAGAGTTTGATTGCTAGTAAAAAATACTTAGGGATGTGATCAAGATCAAGATTTTCCCCTTTTTGGTCATTTTATTTCATATTGTAATTTTTTAGAAAAGAAAAGAGAAAAGCATTTAAGAATTAATATATCACAATGACATACATTCAAGATACATAATTAATTATTTTAATACTGTATCACATTAAATACATTAATTATTGAATACCAATACTTTGTGATACTAATATCATATTAAGCACATTAATTGTTAAATACTAATAATTTTATACTTTTTGGTACTTTGATTAAAATTTCTAAAGTTTGATAAAGTAAGAACTTCTATACAATTAATAAAGGATCATACTTTTTGATATATTTTGAAGTGATGTGCTTAAAATATCATTAGTTTTATTTTATTTCACATAATGAGATCTTATACCAATCACAAAATAAAATATAAATTAAATTAAAATGAATTACAAATATACAAATATTCAATTTATTAAGGAAACATAAAAAAATAATTTAAAAATTAAAAGCACTTGAAATTATGACCCCAAATGAAATGGTTCATTAGTTCCGACTACTATTAATTATTATGGTGTGGAAGATACATATAAGTCATATCTTTTAAAAATATTAAAATTTTCAAAATAATTATATTTTACTATTTTTCAATTCACATATTTACAATTTTCCATTTTTCAGCAAGCAATTCCTAAAATAGTAATGCATCGGCAAACTTCTGAATTAAATTCAACATCATGTATACTTGATTCATTATTAAATATTTTGGTATGTATTTGAAATATTATCATATATGAATAACCTAAAAAATCACCAATTTTTTTAGATACATGCATGGATATCATTTTTTAATGCTATTATTATAACAGATCCATCTCAACAATGAAGACTAGATAGAATGAACAGGAAATATGTGGCACTAAGTACTACAGAGAAGCAGGAATACATAGAAAAAGTTAAGGAGTCCAGGAAAATAAGGAAATCAATTAAACCATCTAAGGAGAAGCAGAGTATAGAACAAGAAGTCAGTATTTCTTCTTCAATCGTAGCTTCTAAAATAGTAGAGTTAGTTCCTGAAAAGGGAAATTATAAATATTCTCCCACAAAATGGCTTCAAAGAGCACAAATGATTCCTTGTCAATCAAAGGGTCAGTACTTTCTCTGTAAATATCATTTATGTTTTCTATGGTCTTTCAACAAATATAATATTATGTAGGCACAAAAAAATTCCAAGTCTTAAACTAATGGATTTTAGCAGGTTTGACAATCTACAACCCTGTATGCTTATAGATTCATAAATTGAAAAAGGTACCTAATTGCAAACATTGCAATGCTATAAGATTTGAATATGAGCCTCACACATTTTGTTGTGATCGTGGAAAAATCATGATTGCTCCAATTCAAATGCTAGATGAGTTGTATGACTTGTTTACTTCTCAATCAGAAGAGCCAGTGAATTTTCTAAAAAATATTCGAGTCTTAAACTGCATATTTTCTTTTACCTCATTTGATGTGAAGTTAGATAAAGAGCTTGCATCTAAAAAATATGGAGTCTATACTTTCTGAGCACAAGGAATGGTGTATCATGATCTTTCAGGTTTAATTGCAAATGAAAATGGACCTAGTAATTTTCAATTGTATTTTGTTGAAACTGAAAAAGAGGTTGAGAATAGAATGAAGATACCAGAAAAATTAGACTTATCAAAAGTAATTATAAGGAAGCTTATAAAACTTATGGAGATAAATCCACATGCAAAAATTTTCAGAAGGTTAAAAGATTACCTTTCAACTCCATATCTCAAAAGATGTGAAATTAGGTCAGCGAATTTATAATTCTCTAAGTGTTGATCAAGTTGCAGCTATTTGGGTCAAAGGAAACAATCCTAATACATTGATGGAACAAGATATTGTTATCTATGCACATTCATGTCATAAACATAGAATGAATCACTATTACGGTTGTTGCGATCCACTTCAGTAAACACTTGTTTTCCCAAAAGGTGATATTGGATGGCACCAAAATATTCTTAAAAGAAGCACCAAAACATCCAATGGTTTTGTCCAAAAGAATGAAACCATCCAGGTGACTCTTACAAATAGTCCAACGATTGTTAAAGAACAACAAATAGGTTTATTTCTTTTTTATAGATGATTCATTGTTTATTTCTTTAGCATTGGAAAATCATAATTGTTTGCCTTTTTCTTTCAACACAAAATGCATCCATAAAGAACTTAGATAATAAGAATTTAAAGATATAAACTTATGTGAATATATTTTTTTTAATTTTTTATTCTAAAAACTTTTGAACAATTTTTAAGTGCAATTTTTCAAACTTGAAAATTATAAATTATTTTTGTATAAAATGCTAAAGGTTCTAATGTCAATCCTCTTGTAACTTACTAGGCAAATCAAAATTTACAAAATATTCTCAGATGTGATCATGTCTCCGAAACAATGCCCACAGAATATTTCTTTATATATTCTAAAATTGAAACAGCAAGGAAATATTTTTATAGAGAATTTCCAGAGCACTATATTTGGGACAAGCAACGTAGCTGTTGGAGTGAAAAGAAGAAATGAGATGTTGTAGGTCGTGTACATAATGCAAATCCCATTGAAGGAGAAAGATATTACCTTAGATTGCTCTTAAATCATGTTAGAGGGTAAACATCTTCTCAAGATTTATTAATGATAAATGGGATAAGATGCTCGAGTTTCAAAAAAGCAGCAAAAAAAAAAAAAGAGGATTGCTAGAATCTGATCAGAATGTTCTTGAATGTCTAAATGAAGCCATTAGTTTTCAAATGCCACATGAATTGCAAAGATTATTTGCAGTTATATTGGTGTATTGTGCCCCAACAGATGTGAGAAATATTTGGGTTACTTATTTTGAAGCACTATTTGAAGATTTCACTAAAGAATTAGGAACCTTCATTGACCCACAACTTACCAAAACTTTGCAAAGTGTGAACTTTTTCTTAGAAAGCATGGGAAAAAGCATAAGTTCATATAGTCTTCCAACCATTCCGATTGATGTCAATAATGTATGTGGTGATTTGCCAAGAGAAATACAAGATGAGATGTCAATAGAAATACCTTTAGAAGATTATGAAGCTCCACAAAAGTTGAATCCTGAACAACTTAGTGCTTTTACAATGATTTTGCAATGTGTACAAAACAATAAAGGTTGCATGTTCTCTATTGTTGATAGACCAAGGGAGACAGGGAAAACATTCTTGTATCGTGCATTGCTTACTCATCTTAGATCTAAAAACAAATAGCAATTGCAACAACATCATCTGGAGTTGCAGCTGCAATAATGCCAGGATGACGAACAACACATTCACATTTCAAAATACCAACAGATGCAAATGAGTCAAGTAAGTGCACTATATCCAAGCAAAGTGGAGTTGTGCAGCTATTGCGTAAAACAAATTTGTTGATATGGAATGAAGCTCCAATGGCAAATAGATGGGCAATTGAGAATCCCAATGATTGCCTTAAAGATATAATGGGAAATGATAAGCATTTTGGTGTAAAAGTGATGGTTTTTGGAGGAGACTTTAGGCATGTATTACCAGCTGTTCCAAGAGCCACAATTCATCAAACCATTTCTACAAGCTAGGTGAGACCAATATTATAGAGTAAATGACAAAAATTACTTTGTCAAGAAATATGAGAGCCACGAATGATAATAGATTTAGTTCTATCTTACTCAGAGTTGGAAATGGAGAGGAGCCAACTAATGTTGAAGGAAACATAAATATTCCTGAATAGATGATTATCAAGTATGATAGTGAAGAAAACTCCATAGAACGACTTATTAGTGAGATTTTTCCAAGTTTGAGTAAGAATGCTGATTCAACTAATTACATAACAAGTCAAGCAATATTAACAGCTAAACATAAGGAGGTCGATAAACTAAATGAAATGTTGATCTCTATATTTCCTGCAGAAGCAAAGACATTTGGTAGTTTTTATGAAGCTGTTGATGATACAAATAATCATTTTGAATAGGAATTTCTTAACTCCTTGACTCCAAATGTTTTGCCTCCACAGAAATTGGTACTGAAAATGAATTGTCCAATAATCCTTTTGAGAAAATTGGATCCATCAAATGGATTATCTAATGGTACAAAAATGGTATGTAAGGATTTCAGGAATAACGTACTTGATGCAGAGATAGTATTTGGTCAGCACAGCAGCAAGCATGTATTTATACCTAGAATAACAATCTCACCAACTAAAAATGAAGGCTACCCATTCAAATTCAAGCGAAAGCAATTCCCCGTTAGACTCTGCTTTGCCATGACAATCAATAAAGCGCAAGGCCAAATAATTCCAAATGTAGGAGTCTACTTGCCATAGTCAATTTTATCTTATGACCAATTATATGTGGCTCTCTCTAGAGGAACATGACTATCTACCACAAAAGTTTTGATCAAACCAGATATTGCCTATAGAGGGAAAACGTGCACAAAAAAAGTTGTCTACAAAGAAGTTTTAAATGCAGGTACCAACTATATTTATTCTTTAAGTAACGTATTATATATTCCAATGGACAAAACTAATGTTATTTTCTTATTAGGATGCACATCACATAGACAGAGCAATGTGGAAATTGAAATGGTCGTACCACAAGACTCAAACATCTAAATGTAAGTCAACACAAAACTTACACATCTTTAAACTACTAACAAAGTCCTCATGTTTTATATTTTAATGTCTACACATAATTCTTACATCTTTATCATTTAGCTTAATAAATGGTAGCTAGCATATCATTTTATTGGATTGTTTTGTTATAGATTTCTATTAACTGAATTCTTAACATTTCCATTAATATACATCTTTTGTAAAGTTTATTTAGGTTTTCATCCAAGTTGATAACCATGAAACACTATAACTAGTATAGATTTATATACTTGTATCTATCACTTCTTCAATTGTGCTACCAGATTTATTGAACTTTTGATATGCACTGCACATGAATTACTCGAGTGATCTTATGTAGTTAATTATATATCATGCTATTGTATTATTACAATTCAAATGATTATATATATTTTTATTTTTAGCTCTTCAATAAGTATATGAATTATACATAAAAAGAAGTATAGTTCACAAATTAAATAAACATAAAAAATTAACAAGTAACGTGAAATGCACGTGCACCTTTCTAGTAATATCAAAATATGTGAACACTAATAGCACGATGATTAAATGTAGCATAATATAACAATTGGTGTACACTTTTTTTATTATCTCTTCAATTAATTGTTTGGGTCTTCATCAAATGTGAAAATCACAAGATAAGTGCGATAATAGTTTCCAAATGATTTATTGTTCTAACATCGACCAAAATATTTTCTGGTGATCTGGATGTGTCTTTTCAACCGAAATAAGCTCTACATGATAAAATGGTCCCATTTCCTTCACTAGTCAAGTAGGATCTAAGTCTGTTTCGAAAACAAGCTGCATTTGTTTAAGATCCCTGTTGTTGCGTCTTGTCATAAGATGAAGTTTGTCATTGAGATTGACCAAGGTTTGACGATCTGCTTCTACTCTCAAAATGACAGCCTGAGTAAGAAAAAGAGGTAGAAAAAAGGATTAATATCAACATATCTTAGTGTAACATGCATGTACATGACAAATATAAATTTCAGTAGTTTGGATCATTTTGTATTCCATCTTTTATTCCAACTTGATAACTATATGCCAAGTGCATTTGATTTTCAATTAATTATTTCTATAAGAAAATGTTTAATATACTAGGTATATATTCATGAAATGGAATAAAACATCAAAGACCTAACGAAGAAGAGGATCCAGATTGAAATTTCAGACATGTAATCATAAAAGAAAAGTTAGAGATGGTACCTTTATTAGATTGTGGTCTGTCCAAAACCTGCAAGAGAGGAAGGTCACCAAGTATCATTAATGCAAAAAAACTAGAATTATTTTTCTGGAAATAAAAGATGATTAACAGTTCAGATTCTTTATGTCAATTGATACATCTGTGAGTAGAAAACTAAACACCAATTAGAATAGATGGTTCAAAATGAGGATGGAGTTGAGATGAATTCGAATTACTGTTTTTTCCCAAGCCGAATTGAAAAAACTTCTGCAAGAGTTTTGGCAGCTAACGGAAGCCCACTAGACTTTTCCATAATCTCATTCTTGATTTTTGCAAAAACCTCGGTCGCTTCCAACCTCAGGGGTTTCCTATCTGAAGTTACCAAATATTTCCTCCTTATTGAGTCCTCAAATATGCTCCAACAGTCTTCTTCCTTAAGGGGTTCCATTCTGTGCAAATAAAATTTTTTCTGAGGATCAGGCACAAGGCTCTTCGCCACCCCACCCATTCTGCTGGTCACAATCATTGCTACACTCTCTCGATTCAAAACCGTCTGAGTGAAATGTTTAATATCATCTGTTGCGTGCCATGCGCCATCCACCACAATCAAAGTCTTGTTGTGCATGCCTATGTAGTCGACGGCCTTATTTTGCAATTCGGACAAGAAACTCCCAAACTTAGATTTTCTTCTATTTCTATCGGGGTAGCTCTCCGTTACGGTTACTGAATATTCCTTATCCAGATCAGTTGCCTCTGTCAGATTGATCCATATGATGCCCTGAAAATGTGCTCTCATTTCGCAAAGAACCTTCCGGGCTAGAGCAGTTTTGCCTGAACCACCCATACCAACTATGCCGATGGCTTGTTTGCCTTGTGCCAACAAGTCTTGAATTGCCTTCGCCTGCTCGTCCAGTCCATAATACTTCACACAATTCACTCTCTCGTGAGGATATTCTGCGTATGTGATGGCATAAATGAATGGATATGTCTGTTCTCGATCATCTTTTCCTCCTGAGTCTGATTCTTTTGACTCCATTTCGCGCCTGATTGCTTGCAGCCTGAGCCAGGTTTTGATAAGAAGCCAGTAGTCCTTGCAGGGGCGAGCACTCGGCAGAATTTTTCTGCTGCTGCTGCCAATGAGAGCTTTTTGTGGGCCACTTTCCGAGAATATGATGCAGTCGGCCAATGCGTCGTTTAGCTTCATAAAACAGTCTTTCATTTGTATAAGGACAGAGGAGCTCTTGAATTTCTCTTCCTTTTGGATATACTCCAAGATCTCCCTGAACTGAGACCTTAGAGGTAAATTCTGACTGAATTGCTTGTCGGCTTCTTCGAAATCCTCCTGAAATTTGTCTCTCAAATATTGTGAATAATCAAGAGCCATTTTCAGATGCTTGAGAATGTACAGAGTGTCTAGCTTTTCTTTCTTCTTTCTTTTTTGCCCTTTCTTCCCCCACTCTTCTCTCTGTTTCTTTCTTTCCTTTTCTTTTTCTTTTTTTTTTTTAATTTTTTTTTCTGTCTGTTTCTGTTCTTTGCTTGGTGCATTGAATGGGGTGGTTTCTGCACTATAAATAGGCTGTTGTTAAAGCTGCATAATTCTTTTCCTCCATTTCAAGAAATTAAAAACTTTCAAAATAGTTGGAATATTCGTTTCTCTTCCAACCAAGCAAAGAATCATTACTATTAAAGTAACACTTTATCCTGTACAATTACTTTAAATTTTTTTGTTGTTTGCACCCGTATATGTCCACTTAAGATTTAAATTTTGAACCTCACACATTTAAGTGTAATGACGATATCGCATATATAAATTTGAGGCAATGCCACTCAATTAATCGACCACTTTAATAGTTTTTGTATCAAGTAATACTCACATTACTAACTATCAATGAGTCAAATACAGCATAAGTTATTACTGTAAGGAAATATATCAAAATTATAATTCTTGTTTTTCGGATTTGGTCTAGATTTCAGTTTGTTCAATACATGCAGTAATTTGTCATACGATTTTTATAGGATAAGACGATTCATGTCCTCCACTTGAAGAAACCACTTTGTACTTACACAGTTGAGATTCTCTTTATTTGAAGATATAAGTATTTGTCTTATTCATTTCCTTCTTCAGGCAATTTCTATGGATGCGACGGCATAAATGAACGGATATGTCTCTTGACGATCATATGCTCCTCCTGAGTTTATATCCATCAACTCTGGTGATAACATAAACTAACATTTCATATTGAAAACTTCTCTCTATTTCTTGGATTTCTTTGTGTGATATATTGAAAAGGGTGGTTTCTGCGGTACAAATAGGCTATTGTTAAATAATTCTTTTTCATCCATATTTCAGGAAACTAGAAGTATACATTCGCACTTCTCCTGCAAGTAAGCAAAGAATCATTAGTACTTGCAAAAGTATATATTAATTCGTTTCTCCTGCAATTAAGCATAGAATCATTGGTACTACAAAAGTATACATCCGTTTCTCCTGCAATATTTAAGCAAAGAATCATTACTGTAGGATTAATTAATTCTACTTTGCAACTCTTGTATTGGCACTAAATTAACACTTAATATATCTTGTTGGACTAGCTTTGGTATTAATTATATATTGCCCACAATACTATCCATCCATTAGTTTGGATCCTCTAAATTGATACACTTGCATGTATTCAACTATGATATAGACAATTTCAATTGTGATGATCACTTCATCTCTACAATTTCAATCACTTTTTAAATCAATCTTCAGAGTCCTTTTCATTTTTCCCCCATGATACTTGTTCGTTGCTAGTCTCTTACTTGTATTTAGCCTTCAACCAAATTTACCTACAAAATAAAGACTACAATATTCTCAAACAACAAGACTTGTTGATGTGAAGGGGTCCAACTTTATCACATTTCCGATTAGTAGGTGAACAATCCAACACCAAAATTTAGTATAGGAAAATACTAAAAGTAAACCTAAAGTTGTATTATATTACAATAAAACGCATTATTAAACAAAATAATATGTAAACATCATCATCATCATCATTGTTATTGCTACTGCTGCTACTATGACTATTGGTATCATCATCATCATCATCATCATCATCATCATCATCATTATTATTATTTCCTAAAAAATTACCATGTACCACCTTACCCCTCAAGGACTATATACATCGTGTAGGAGTTGAAATTTTGTTAGCAAGATCACATAAATTGCCCAAAATAAAGTTTGATCCAACGGACGTATGATTAATTAGAGTAGAATTGTGCTTGTGCAATATTTCATGAGGCTGCAACAAAAAGAAAATTAAGAGGGTGTTTGGGTAAGTCTATAAGCATTTTAAAATATCTTATAAGATGTTTAAGAGATTATACGTTGATAAAAAGTGTTTAGTAATTTTTTTTAAAAAAGAGCTTATAAGATCCTAAATTAAAATATTATGAGCTTATAAATTCTTTTTATGAATGTAAGAAGACCCTAACTTATTTTTAAGATCTTAACAAGCTCCTTCATTTTTAACCATTTTAATTACAAAATTGCTATTGTTAACATCTTATAAGCTCCAAAAACATCTTATAAGATGTAGGAGCTTAAAGGATGATTTAAATAAGCTTAGCCAAACACCCTCTAAGGTTGCATATGAATTAAAGGATTTGAGACTTGAGAATTTCAAATGTCTCAAATCCATAATAATGTCAATTAGAATATTTGTTTAAATAGTTCCAAGTTACACTGAATTATATTTTACACAATAAAAAAAATACTAAAAGTTGAAATAAAAAATTACTTGATAAATTTTAAGATTTGTTATAACTCTAGCTACAAAGCTAAATGTGCTAGACATGCTATTTTTGAGAATTTCTCAGTTGGGCAGCAAAGTGAGAAATTGCTCAAAGTTTGGGAGCTAAGTACGACAGAGAATAAAATTACTTAAAATTTGTATCTAAATTATGCATTCTAGAATTGTTATATTTTAGAACATAATTAGCAAATAACTAATTAATCTACATTACTTTTCTTACATTTCCAAACTATCATCCGGGCCTCTATCACAACGTGACAAATCACAATACAAATATAATTATATGTCATGTGATTAATCTGTTTGGCTTTTGTCATTAATTAATCTATATATCTTGCTGATTGAAATAGGTTAGTTCTAGGTGGTAAAATGGTCAATTACATTCCTCTGTTTCTGTTCTTTGCTTGGTACATAGAAAGGCGTGGTTTCTGCACTGTAAATAGGCTGTTGTTAAAGCTGAATAATTATTTTCCTTCATCTCAAGAAACTAAAAATGTGATGCCCCAAAATTTTACTTCGTATTTCGTTGATTAATTTACCTTATTTTATTTTATTTATTATTTTAAAAAATGTAATACTTAGAATTTCTTAATTGTTTTATCCTATGTTTACCCATTATTTCATTTAATTTCTTTTATTATTTACTATATCAGTTAGAAGATGATTTGTATATTTGATATTAAATTTATGGAAAAAGAAACAAAAAGAAAGTTATAATTTTCTTATAATAATAATATATTATTACTAAAAATTAGTAATTGAGACCTTAGGAATTAAAATAAAGCGGTTAGATTAATTATAAGATTATTCTAATCCTAAAAAGAATTATAATTAGAGTTTCAGTTGAAATAAAACACTTATTCCACATATATAAGTCTCACACTTTAAAACCCTAGCCCCACACACACGAAAAAAAAAAAGAATAAAAAAATAAGGGAAAGACGGCAGAAGAGAAAGAAAGCAGAGGAGACGACGGCGGGTCTTCACCACTTTTTAATTGGAATAGAGGTTCACGGTACAGGTTTATGGACATCTTGTATTTTTTTTCTTTGATTAATTCGTCTTCTTTAGTTGCTAATCAAATGAGCAAAGACAATTAATGAGCTCTAATTGACCAAGGGAGGCTCTTTGCATATAGAGAAAATTTTCCACCTATTATATTTGATAACCGTAGCCCATATTGTAGTTATCACCCTACAAAATCATGTGAATTCCTTGAATGTTAGTGTAGAAACTATTTGATATATATTATATACATATAATTCCATAGCCGCAATTATCGACTAGAATGTGATTTTGACCTTGCTATTTAGTGTTTGTTTATATGTATACATGTATCTAATAAATTGATAATGGACTGGGTAGGGAAGAGAAATATTCAACCACAATTGTTGACTTTGATGTTGGTGTGGTAGTGTTATATGTATATATGTATCTAACGAACCGAGAAACATAAAAGAAGGGATACTAGGGAGACCCACGAGGGGTGAGCAACTTTGAGGCATGTGGGTTTTTATTTTGATGGGTTAGAATTAGTGGATGTATGATTTTGTATAGGTACGTCTATATATACATGTGCAGGATATGATAGGTTAGTAAATCGATTTTTGATAAATTGATTTAAGGTATAACAAAACTTGACTTGATTGTTGGATTCTGGATATGTCTGTCCGATTTATTGGATTGAAATTCTAGAAAGTAAAATTATCTAGTATTAAATAGGGTTATTGGGTCTTAAGATATTACAGGTTTATGGTACTCATAAGACTAGTCCTAAGTAAATCCTGTCTTGTCAATCAATTAAATTGGTGATTGAAGTATTTAACAAATGAATCAGGTGATTCAGCTATTGATTCGATTGATTCTGAGATATGATTGACTTCTAGGGTGATCTTGAAGGTGAGTGTCTAAACTTATAAATACTATATATTGCTATATTTCAAAACCCTGAAGGATATATGCTATTATATAATTGTTTATGAATTGTTTTCAACTTACACTGCACTACATATGTATTCCACTGAGCACAAAAAGAAATCTTTTTCTTGTTTTATTTCCGCACAAAAAGAAATATTTTCTTGTTTTAATTCTGGAAAAAGAAACGCATGCTTTATGATTTTAATGCTTCTAGACTATTAATTAAATTCGATGATCAACTAATTACTGTTACTATTACTGCTATTGTTACTGTTAGTTCGATCCAACTTGGTTTAGGTGTGCGAGGAACTTCACTAGGTAGCAGCGGGCCAGCCGGTTGAATACCACACCCCCATGGCCTAATCCTCCGAGCGCACAACAGAAGCCATTTGTGGTTGAGGTGGGTCGTAGGAATTCCCGGGGACGCTCATGCACTGTTTTGATAAGATCACTCCTTGCCCGGAGCGATAAGGGACTGTTACGGAGGGAGCCATGCATAAGATTGACTGGCTAAAGCAAACACTGTCTGATCATTGTATTTAAGTTGTTAGTCTAGGAAAACCGTTTATTAAACTCTTGACTTGATGTTGCCTGGCTATAAATAAAATTCTTAACTTGCTACTACTTGATTGTTAGTGCTAAACTGTTTTATGACTTCCACTTATGTTTTTTTTTTTATTTTCTCAAAAATTTTCACTATACGAATTCTTGAACATTTTCATTGTACAAATGATTTTAATTTCGGACTCACATTTACACCCACTTGGCACCCACTGATTCTTTTACTCACACTCTTTTCTTTTCTTTAACTTCCTTCTGGTAGACATAAATTCTAGTCCTATTGAGGAGGTGGATCCTGCATATGATGAGAATAAAGGGTGAAGACGTAGTTTTTGGAATTTTCTGTAGACTAGTATATTTTCTCTTAAGTTTGTTAGTTTTGTTTTATTTGTTATATATTTTATTGTGTTTAGTTTCGGAAACATTTCGATACTTTGAGTTTTATGTTGTGAGTTTGCTGGCAATTTGATGAGTTCTTATTTAACCTTATGTTTTGGATTGTTAGTTTCATTTATTTGGGATTAAATTTCACGCTCAATTCTAGTATAAACATGGTTTAATTTTGGGGCGTGATAAAAAACTTTTAAAATAATTGAGATATATTAATTCGTTTCTCTTCCAACTAAGCAAAGAATCATTACTATTAAAGTAACAGTTTATCTTGCAGAACTATTTTTGTATTAATTTTTTTTTTTTTTTACAAAGGTACGCACACCAAGGACTTGAACTCTAGAATGTGTACTTTCTTAGCGTAAGAAAATATATCAAAATTATAATTCTTAATCAAACAGGAAAAGTACAACCTTAGCTTGGACACGTCTCTTCGATTGTATTAGTGTTTTATATTCATATGATGTCGATGACAATGAGGACTAGGTTCAAGGTGTTAAAGAACATCGGCAAGCAGTGATCCAAAGGTTTTTGATGCATACAAAGTATTTTTATTGGAAGGTTGATATATAACATGTGATTGTTTTATATATATCATTTTATCCATATATATTTATTTTGTTTGACTTTGTAGCTACCATTCTTAAAAAGACAATTTGATAAAACATTAAGTATGCTACTAAATTTGTCTAGTTGTTTGCGGCTATATATACTTGAAAAATTGCGAGTTGAGTATTTTATCTTCTACATCGCGTTAGTAATTCTGTCTTTTATCGATTACTAGGGAAGTACCGGCATTAAAATATTAAAATTTAAAGACACGGTACGGTATCGACACATGTAGCCACCACAACATATATTACTCATTGATTAAAAGATATATATCTCATTGATTATGTATACATATATTACTCATTGATTAAATTGGAAGATATATATCTCAAATATTCAACACCATAAAGTTTATAAAAGAAGGTCAGCAATAGATATTAGAATAGACATATAATCTTAAAATATAAATACGTGACTAAAAACAAAGGATTATCGTCATCTGAATGCCTAAATGAAAATAATTATTAAATTTCATACAAAATTATACAATCAAGATTGTGTTATATATCATCTGAGTTTCTTAAAACATCAAAGTCTTTGCGAGAGTCTTCACTGACTTTATTTGGTTTTTGAAAAATTTTAATTATATTATTGTTTAGTTGTCCCTAAAGTTGTAAAATTAACAATAAAAAATTTAAAGCCCGCACCCCCCCAGCGTCGTATACATGCATTTTTATCTTTTTCTTTTGAATTTTCAAACACGAATTGAAGTGTCAGAACCATGTCAATGTCCGCTATCACACGAGACAAATTTTCTACTAATCCTCCATTTCATTATGTATTTCATTTCTTATTCTAGTGTGATGTATATATGCCAGTTTTCAATCAATTATTTTTATAAGAAAATATCTAATACACATGTCATACATCCATGCAATAGAATATAAGATGAAACATATAGTGGAATAGAGGATTTAAACAGCAGTTTTGATGATAACTTACGAGTTACCTAGTAATTGATTGTATGATGACATCAAAATTATACAAATGTATGAAAAAGCAGTATGGTCTTAATAAGATAGTGGAGTAATAAGTCCAAAGATCAGTTATAACAGTTTTTCTTCTTTCGACACCCGATCAAGAAACGCCAAGCCGTCAGCAAAAAGAATCGGCCTTCAAGTGCTACAAGTCTTGGAGATTCATACAGAACAGTTCATAATTATACAATTTGCATTGGATTTTTTAACTTACCATGTGATTGTGTCATATATATTTATTGAGTTGAACACTAGCGTTATTTCTAATTTCGCATTTTCATCTTAACTAGGGGGAAAAAGACACGTTTGACAACTGAATTTTGGGGAGTAATATTATCATTCTCCAAAAACATCCTAAACATAAATGCTCATTCTCGTAAATAAGTTCCGCTCAAATTTATTGAGTTTGAGTTCAAATATATCTATTCAAATGCTCACGAGCTAGCTTACAAGCTTTTAGTTTATTTTTTGTTTGTACTTTAAAATTTTAACTTTATTATTTGTAATAATAATAAAAACTAATAATATCATTATTTTTAATAATATGACGTGAGATTTATTAATAATTTTATATAAAATTAAATTAAAAGAACAATAAAATTATTTTACTAATTATTGCTATGTAATATAATAAAATAAAAATAATTTAAAATTATATGTTAACTTATTGATACTATATAAAATAACAATTATAATAATATAGTGAAAGAATTAAGAATGGAAATATTATTTAACTAAATTGAAAAAAATAATTTAATTGAATATTCTTTTTGCAAGTTTGCTTGAATTTGATATTTCCAATTTGAGCTTGATTTCAAGCTTAATTTTGTAAGTTTGTCGAGGTTGAGCTTGAGCTCAATAATTTTTTAAAACTTGATTCGGGCACGACTAATTTGCACCTCTCCTCTCAAATCCCTTTAACTTTCTCGTACTTATATACATTTCAATCATTACATCAATTTAAATATATATATGTATGTATGTATCTCAATCATCACAAAAGTAAACAAAGAAAAAGACAGGGCACATATATATCCTCTGATTAATCTTCATTTTCATATGATTACATATATATCTCTAGATCATTATTAATTTTTAGTATAATAATAACAGTAAATATAATTTATACACTATAAAAACTTGATGCGATACATACCAGTCATAAAATAAAATAATAATGTATGAAAAGACATTTACAATGTAAAATATTTGTTCGAAAATGATGTTTTTTTCCAAAAATACATTACTTCAATTATTTCTATATAATAACTATTCAAAACACACTTTCATTCTCCACACATTCTCTAATACAATATGTAAAAGTAAATTTTTCTAAAATATTTAGCACCAAAAGTCATTATTTCTTATCTACTGAAAGAAGCTCTATGTGGTAAAATGGTCCCAATTTCTTCACTATTTGAACAGGATCCATGTGTGTGAAGACAAAAAGCCGCACACCATCATAATCAATATGTGAAGAGGATCCACGAAGCTTGTCCACAAGATTGAGTATGGTCGGACGATCAACTTCTACTCTCAACACAATGAACTGAATAAAGGAAAAAACAAGTATACTTGTGAATGAGAATAGAGAACGTTTAGGTTTATATGATGCTATAAATTGCCTATAGTTAATTTTTAAAATAAAATATTAGAATCTTATAAGTTATTTTAGAAAAATAAAAATAAAAATTAAGGAGGTTGTATATCTAGGATTTTAATAAATGGTTGACTTTAACCATATTAATTATAAAATTATTATTACTGACATTTTATAAGTCCTAATATGTTATTTTATTCAAACAATTTAAGCGTAGAAACTTATTAGATTTTCTTAAATAAGTTTACAATATATTTGATAGAAATCCATCAAAATGAGCAATGAACGAACATGCTTGATCATTGCAAATATATATATGATGGATCCACCCACATTTATAGACCAATATCCTATGCAATATGTTATAATACACCAAGAAATCATAAAGAAAGAAATTAAATGTTGTAGTTGGTACCTTCCGGATATTAGGATCTGTCCAAAAACTGCAAATGAAATGCAACAGCATAATAGGTCACCAAGTATCAATATTAATAGAAAAAAATTAAAAGAGTAAAGCCAAAAGGGGAATATCAAAACATGGTGAAAGAGAATTACTCTTTTTTCCCGAGCAGAAATGAAATAACTTCTGCTGAAGTTTTGGCCGCCAATGGTAGCCCATTAAACTGTTCCATAACCTCACTCTTGACTTTTGCAAAAATCGGCTCTTCTTCCAAATTCATGCGTTTTCTGTCAGAAGTTTTGAGTCTTTTCATTCTAATTGAGTCCTCAAATATGTGCCACCAGTGCTGCCGCTTGAGGGTTTCCATTTTGTGCAAGTAGAACTTTTTGTGATCAGGCACAAGGCTCTTCGCCACCCCTTCCGATCTGCTAGTGACGATCATCGCCACATTATTGGGATAACATTCCAAAATCATGTGAGTGAACTCTTTGATCTCATCCGTTGCATGCCAAACACCATCCAGCATAATCATGCACTTGATATTGCCATCATGTAAATACGCTTCTACCTCATTTTTCAGCCCAAAGAAGAAATTCCCAATGGTAGAGATAAAATGTGTATTTCCAATCACACGTTTCTTTGGATTAGTGTACTCTATTAGATTAACCCATAGCATGACCCGAAAATCCTTTTTCATTTCATGAAAAACCTTCCGGGCCAGAGTAGTTTTACCTGATCCTCCCATGCCAACTATGGCAATTGCCTTTTTGCCTTGTTGCAAAATATCTTCGATCATCTTGGCCTGCTTATCCAAGCCATGATACTTCACACCATTGCCGTGAAGGTGATATTCTTCAAGAGGGTCGAATATTTCTGCGGATGTGATGGCATAAATGAATGGATATGTCTCTCGACGATCCTCTGCTCCTCCTGAGTTTGAATCGACCGACTCCGGTGGTAGCATAAACGAACATTTCATATTGAACATTTCTCTCTATTTCTTTAATTTCTTTGTGTGATACATTGAAAGAGGTGGTCTGCAGTATAAATAGGCTGTTGTGAAAGCAGCACATATATAATTCGTTTTTTCCATTTGGAAAAACTAAAAGTATATATTCGTGTCTCCTCCAATCAATCAAAGAATCACTACTATTAAGCGTATTTAAGTGTATTTTACAACTCTGTTGTACAGGCACCATACTAACACTTTATTATTAAAGCAGCATATTAATTCTTGTCTTCCATTTCAAGAGACTAAAAGTATATATTCGTTTCTCCTCCAATCAGTCAAAGAATCATTACTATTAGGCTTAATAAAGTATATTTTGCAACTCTGTTGTATGGGCACCATATGAACACTTTATTATTAAAGCAGCATATATAATTCTTTTCTTCCATTTGAAAAAGCTAAAAGTATATATTCGTTTCTCCTCCAATCAATCAAAGAATCATTACTATTAGGCTTAATAAAGCATATTTCGCAATTCTGTTGTATAGGCGCCATATTAACACTTTATTATTAAAGCAGCATATTAATTATTTTCTTCCATTTCAAGAAACTAAAAGCATATATTTGTTTCTCCTCCAATCAGTCAAAGAATCATTACTGTTAGGCTTATTTAAGTATATTTTGCAACATTGTTGTATGGGCACCATATTAACATTTTACTACTACTACTACTACTACAACAACAACACATAATTAATCTCTAAAGTTTTACTCTATAATCACTTTAGTCCCCGATTCTCAAATGTTCATCTTTTAATCACTAACGTTAATATATTGTTTCATTTTATTCAAAACTACTTTCCGGCAGTATTTGACCAATTTTGACTTTTTTAAGCGCATAATTGTCAATTTAAGATTTTATATTCAACTATAGTCCCAATTAGGGTTTTATGTTCCAATTTAGTCCTTATGTTACTTTTTTCTTTTTCTTTAGAAAAAAATTGTATTTTACCCCCTAAGAAATGGAAAGGGGGAAGAAAAAAAATTATGAAAAAAAAGGCAAAAATCCTCCTTGTATTTTGAAATTTATGCACACCGCCTCCCACTCTTGATTCACTTCAGTTTAATTCTAGTTTTAACATATATATATGAAGATTATATTACCCTTAATTATTTCATATATTTTTAATTTAATTAATTTATTTTTTAAAAGTATATTTTCATATATCTTCTTTCATCCCCTTAAGTTTAAAAACTATTTTTAGTTTTTATATTTTTATTTCTTTAATTTATTCTATTTTTTTTATTTTTATATATATTATATATAAATATATATTTTATATACATATATATGTAAATATATAATACACAAATATGATGGTGTGGTGGAGAAATACATGACATAAAAACTTAGTAAATCCTTTAGTACTTTTATAGTATAATATATACATATAACATAAAATATATACATAAATATGCTTTATATTTAATATATATTATATATTTATATATGTATATATAATATTTATATTTCTATATAATATATAAAAAATGAAAAAGGGGAATAAATTAGAGAAATGAAAATACAAAAACTAAAAATAATTTTTAAATTTAAAGGGGATGAAAGAAGATATACGAAAATATACTTGAAAAATAAATACATTAAATTAAAAATATATGAAATAATTAAGGGTAATATAATCTTCATATATATGTTAAAACTAGAATTAAACTGAAGTGAATCAAGAGTGGGAGGCAGTGTGCATAATTTTCAAAATACAATAAGGTTTTTTGCCTTTTTTTTTAAAAAAGTTTTTTTTTTCCCCTTTTCCATTTTCATAGGGGGTAAAATGCAATTTTTACTGAAAAGAAAAAATGATCAAGTGACATGAGGACTAAAGTGGTACACAAAATCTTAAATTAGGACTAGAGTGGAACATAAAATCTTAAATTGACAATTTTGCCATTTAAAAAATCAAAATTGGTCAATTTTTTAGTCAAATATCACTGGAAAGTGGTTTTGAGGATCACTACAAGAAAGAAGATAAATTGATGACAAAATAGTAAGTGACAATGTAAAAATTGTCACTAATTATATATATTAGGTGACAAAAAATTTAATTTTGTCACCTTAATGATTTTTACAAACTAAATAGTGACAAGAATAGTGTTAGAGTTGTCACCATAGAAAATTAGTGACACATCTATAGTGACAATAAAAATCTTGTCACAAATTGTGGTGACAATTTTTATTGTCACTAAGTTGTCACCATAGGAGTGTTAGTAATTGTTAATGGTAACAACTTAAAACATCAATTTTTGTCACCATTGAGTTATTTTATGACAAGATAAAAATTGTTGTTACTTAAAACTTATCGTTAATGACAAGATAAAACTATTGCCACTCAATGTATGTTATTAGTGACAATTTTTACTATGTCACTTATTATTTTGTCACTAATATTATATTTTTTTGTAGTTGATTAAAATGAAATAATATATTAATGTTAGGGACTAAAAGATGAACTTTTAAAAATTAGGGACTAAATAATTCTAGAGTAAATTTATTATTATTATTATTATTATTATTATTATTATTATTATTATTATTATTATTATTTCCCAAACGATTACCATCTAACATCTTACCCCTCAAGGATTAAATGCATCATTTAGGTGTTGAAATTTTGTTAGCAAAAGTGCATAAAATTGCCCAAAATAAGGATTGAGCTATCGGACGTATGATTAATTGGGGTAGAAGAGTTTGTGCAGTAGTTTACGAGTTTGGAACAAAAAGCTAATTAAGGTTGCAAGTTGAAATTTGCTGCTCGAGAATTCAAATCCATAATAATGTCAATTAGAATATTTGTTTAAATAGTTTGAAGTTACACGGAATATTTTTTACACATAAAGCAACGAAATCTGCTAAACTTGTTCTTCAAAAAATTAATAACAAATATTACTAAAAGATGAATTCTAGCATTACTTGATAAATTTTAAGAATTTTTTCTATAATTTTAATTTTTTATAACTCTAGTTTGGCGACAGCAAAGTGAGAAATGTCTCAAAGTTTGGGGACTAGCTAGCTACGACAACGCTATGTAAGATAGAGAAAAGAATTAATGAAGAGTCCTTTCTAAATGTATTCTAGAACTTTTATATTTTAAAATATGATTAGCAAATGAATAATTAATCTATATAACTTTTCTTACATTTCCAAACAATCATTTGGCCCTCTAGCATGATGTGACAAATTACAAGATAAACTTAATTATATTTACCATGTGATTAGTCGGATTGATATCTGTCATTAATCTATATCTTTTGTCAATTGAAATAAGCTCTAAGTGGTAAAATGGTCCCATTTGTTCACTATTTGGATAGGATCCATAAATGTCTCGAACTCAAGCCACAACAACCGTTCATAGAGCTTTTTTGCTAATTTTTTTTTATTTAAAGGAATAATTTGGTCAAGATATTAAAAAATATACTAAACATGTTTAAATTAGTCAATCTAACTTTGCACTTTTTGTCTTGGAATCAAAAATGTGTTTGATAATTAAATGTTAGGGAGGCTAAATTATCATTCATTCAAAACATCCAAGAAAAAGATTTCCATTCACGCATAGGGTGCAAGATGAGTGAATAGTAGAGTTGGGTTGTAAGCTTAGCGAGTAGGCTTGAGTAAGGTTGGATTCGAGTTCACTGAGTTTCAATTGAAGTATATCTATTCAAAAGATTGTGAGTCAATTCAAGAGTTTTTATTTTTACTTTTATTACTTTTTAATTTTATTATCAATAATAGTGAAAATTTAATAATATTATTTATTTGTTCATAGCAAAGTGAGATTTATTGATAATTTACATATATATATATATATATTAATACTGAAAATTAAATAAAAATGACTGAAATAAAATAAAAATAATATTATTTTACTAATTATTGTTATATTATGTTATAAATGAAATAAAATAATTTAAAATTATATATTAGTTTAATCGATAACATACAATAATAAATTAATTATGATTATAAAGATGATGAAATCATTAAAGAATAATAAATAATTAAAAAATAAATCAAACACTTTTTTAGTAAGGAAGTTTGAGATCGAAATTATTTTTCAGCTTGAATTCAGTTAAAAAAAATTTCAAAGACTCGACCTATTTGCTCCTCTGCGGCCAAATTTCTTTCTATATTTACATGCATTTCAATTTATACATAGATATCTC
The DNA here is from genome assembly GCA_018894105.1 of Jacaranda mimosifolia. Classification (NCBI taxonomy): domain Eukaryota; kingdom Viridiplantae; phylum Streptophyta; class Magnoliopsida; order Lamiales; family Bignoniaceae; genus Jacaranda; species Jacaranda mimosifolia. The sequence continues at coordinate 1,446,595 of CM032118.1, read as the reverse complement.
TATTACTAGAGAAATAAAAATAAAAATGACACACAACACAAACATAAAATCATTATCTTAATATGAGAATTAATATAGTATTCTAAAATAAAAATTGATGTAGACAAAATAAAAAAACCATCCATGGATCGATACACAAGAGTTTATTACAACTATTGACTCAATATTACGTTGTCTTTTATATTAATTTCCAACAGCATTTGTATGGTGAAACTAAAATCACCTGTACTTTATGTAAACTACAAAGGTAGTAGTTTTGAACAAACCTTGATTTCAGCAAATTATTAATTTCTTTAGAATCAATTTCATTATAATTCGCTATTTCAATAAAACTTTATTACCAATCTCCATCCCTTAATCACTATCATATTTCTTCACATTGAAAATCCTTCCCGACTCGGGTAGTTACTCCTTAATTAACAATGTGATTAATAATTTTTTTAAAGCAACGATAAGCATAAATAATTGTTGGCAGATCTGATCGCACTGGAGTCCAGCTTGCCCCACCCAATTTTCTTAGGCCTTTAAAATTTTTCATCCTATAATTTTGCTGTATAAAATTTTATCTTGTAACTTGTTGAATTTCAATTTCAATCCTATATATTTCATAAAATATTATTCAAAATACGATTTCATCGAAAATTCATAATTTAGCCCGATTTGATGATATGATAACGTGGCTATAATTTCACATCATCATTTTAGGCTAAACTATATATGAATTTTTAGTAAAATCGGATCTAAATTTGAGATTCGACAAGTTACAGGATAAAATCTCAAAATGGGCAAAGTTGTAGGACGAAAGATGAATTTTTCCCTTGAAAAATTATACATGATATTCGCAATTTTGTTTTATAAGTAAATAATTTTTGATTTTTTTTTTTTAAAATTTGACATACATATAGTATGCTTATGGCATGATTGACATCAATGAATGGAAGTGAGAACGGAACAACAATTTTAAAATCTATTCCAAAATATAAATTTGGTATATTTCATAGATAAGAATTCCTATTCTTATAAGAATCCTCATCCCAAACCTGGTCCATTTGGTTTTATTTTCATTTTCATTTTTATTTTTTATTTTCATCATTTTCAAAATTTGAAAAAGTAGTAAAAAAGGATTGAAAATGAATTTGTATTTGGATAGATTTTTGGAAAACTAATGATTATATTGGTTTTAGTATGTGGTGGGTGGAGAGATATGGTAATAATGATACAAGAGAGAAAAGAAATATAGTTATTGGGAGAAGAAATACATATTATTGTGGAATGTGTTTTGAGAATAAAAATAAAAATATGTTGGGTAAAAATATGTATAAAGTGATGTATTTCAATTTTCAAATAGTAGAACATGTGAAAATAAAACCAAACTAGGCCCATAGTACTTATTCATTCTTTAACTATGTTTTAATGAGAGTGATGAATTAGAAATAAAGCAAGCAAGTAAAAATTACACTTGCCGTAATTAGTACACCTGATCTACTGAAATAAGTTCTACGTGGTGAAATGGTCCTAATTCCTTCACTAATTGGCGAGGATCCATCTCTGTTGAGAACTTGCAAATACACTCGTCTTGCTAATTATATACATATGTGCTACTCTAAGATTGTCTCTGAGATTGCACAAGGTAGGAGAATCTACTTCAAATCTCATAGTGATAGCCTAAATAAGGGTAAAAAAGAAGAAAAAGAAAAAGAAAAAAAATGTAAAAAGCAAAATATCAAGAAATAGTGATGTACAGATAATAAGTCTTAAGGATATATTAGTAAATTTTCAATTAGTACAGCGCAAGATAATGAGAAGGGACTAAAATTATAGATCACTATCCAATGTGCAGGCATTCTTTTAATTATGTAATATGTTAATAAGCTAAATTTCAGAAGTAATCATAAAAGAGATGTTAGAAATGGTACCTTCAGTACATTGACGTCTGTCCAAAAACTGCAACGGCAGAAGTCACCAGTTATTATTAATGGCAAAAAAATAAAAAAATAAAAATGAAGATTTTTTTTAAAAAGAGACTATGATATATTAGAATAATTACTCTTTTTTCCCAAGCCGAAACGAAAGAACCTCTGCTAGAGATTTGGCAGCTAATGGAAGCCCACAACACTTTTCCATAATCTCATTCTTGTTTCTTGCAAAATCTCGGTTTCTTGCAAACTCAGGAGTTTGCCATCTGAAGTTGTGAGTTGTTTCCTCTTAATTGAGTCCTCAAATATGCTCCAGCAGTCTTCTTCCTTAGGGGGTTCCATTCTGTGCAAATAAAAATTTTTGCCAGAAGGCGCAAGGCTCTTTGCCACCCCTTCCATTCTGCTGGTCACAATTACTGTTATATGCATTCGATTCAACATCCGGTGAGTTAAATATTTAAACTCGTCTGTTGCGTGCCAAATACCATCCACCACAATCAAAACCTTTTTCCCCCTACCAACCATGTACTTGTACATCTCCATGTCAAAACTATTCCAGAATTCCATGAAATAAATTTCATGATAGAAAGTGATTTCAGACATAGGATCCACCTTCATTACCGTTAAATTATGCGGATCAATTGCCTCTGTCAGGCTGATCCATGCGGAAACTTCAAACTGGTTTTTATAAGTTTCAATAAGAAGCTTCCGGGCTGGAGCAGTTTTACCTGAACCACCCATACCAACTATGGCGATCGCATCTTTGCCTTGTCGCAAGAAATCTTGAATCCTCTTTGCCTGCTCATCCAATCCATGATACTTCACATTCCTAGGATCGAATAGTTCTTCGAAAGGATTCTGTGCATCTCTCCGTGTCACACCGCCATAAATGAATGGGTGTGTCTCTCCTCGATCATCTTCTCCTCCTAAGTCTGATCCTTTTGACTCCATTTCGCGCCTGATCGATCGCAGCCTGAGCCAGGTTTTGATAAAAAGCCAGTAGTCCTTGCAGGGGCGAGCACTCGGCAGAATTTTTCTGCTGCTGCTACCAACCAGAGCTTTCTGTGTGCTATTTTCCTCGAACATGATGCAGTCGGCCAGTGCGTCGTTAAGCTTCATAAAACAGTCTTTCATTTGTATAACGACAGAGGACCTCTTGAATTTCTCTTCCTTCTGAATATACTCCAAGATTTCCCTGAGCTGAGACCTCGGAGGTAAGTTCTGACCGAATTGCTTCTCAGCTTCTTGGAAATCCTCCTGAAATTTGTCCCTCAAATATTGTGAATAATCAAGAGCCATTTTCAGATGTTTAAGAATGTAAAAAATATCTAGCTTTTCTTTCTTTCTTTCTTTCTTTCTGGTCTTGTTCTTGTTCTTTGTTTTTTTTTTTTTCACTCTTCTCTGTTTCTTTTCTTTGCTTGGTGCATTGAAAGGGGTTATTTCGACACTATAAGTAGGCTGTTGTTAAAGCTGCATAATTCTTTTCCTCCATTTCAAGGAACTAAATACTTTCAAAATAGTTGGAATATTCGTTTCTCTTCTAACCAAGCAAAGAATTATTACTATTAAAGTAACACTTTATCCTGTACAACTACTTTAAAGTTTTTTATTGTTTGCACCCGTATATGCCCACTTAAGATTCAAATTTTGAATCTCACACATATAAGTGTAATGACGATGTCGCATATATAAATTTGAGGCAATGCCACTCAATCAATGAGTCAAATACAACATAAGTTATTATTGTGAGGAAATATATCAACATTATAATTCTTGTTTTTCGGATTTGGTCTAGATTTTAGTTTGTTCAATACATGCAGTACTTAGTCATATGATTTTTATAGGATAAGACGATTCATGTCCTCCACTTGAAGAAACCACTTTGTACTTACACGGTTGAGATTCTCTGTTTGAAGATATAAATATTTGTCTTATTCATTTCCTTCTTCCAGCAATTTCTATGAATGTGACGGCATAAATGAACGGATATGTCTCTTGACGATCATATGCTCGCCCTGAGTTTGAATCCATCGACTCTGGTGATAACATAAACTAACATTTCATATTGAACATTTCTCTCTATTTCTTGGATTTCTTTGTGTGATATATTGAAAAGGGTGGTTTCTGAGGCACAAATAGGCTATTGTTAAATAATTCTTTCCATCCATTTCAAGAAACTAAAAGTATACTTTCGTTTCTCCTGCAAGTAAGCAAAGAATCATTAGTACTTGCAAAAGTATATATTAATTCGTTTCTCCTGGAATTTAGCGTAGAATCATTGGTACTACAAAAGTATACATCTGCTTCTCCTGCAATATTTAAGCAAAGAATTATTACTGTAGGATTAATTTACTCTACTTTGCAACTCTTGTATGGGCACTAAATTAACACTTTATATATCTTGTTGGACTAGCTTTGGTATTAATTATATATTGCCCACAATACAATCCATTCATTAGTTTGGATTCTCTATTTCATTCTATAGTTTATCTCCTATTTCATTTTATGGATATGTGCCAATTGTATAAAATATTTCTTTACAAAAATAATTGATTGGAAATTGATACGCATGCATGTATTCAACTATGATATAGACAATTTCAACTGTGATAATCGCTAGCCCCAGTTCGCTTTCATTTCAACAATTGCAATCACTTTCTAAATCTGTCTTCAAAGTCCCTTTCATCTTCTTCCATGATACTTGTCCGTTGCTAGTCTCTTGCCTGTATTTAGCCTTGAATCGAATTTACTCGCAAAATTAAGGCTGCAATATTCTCAAACAACTGGACTCGTTGAAAGTGCCTTATGGGGTGATAGGATCTAATAATATCATAGTTGGTCTAAACCTATCTCATGATGGTCTAAACCTAACTTACGTTTCCTATTAGTGGGTTAATAATCCAGCACCAAAATTTAGTGTAGGAAAATTAAATATTTACAAAAAACTAAAGTTATATCATATTGTAATAAAACTCATTATTAAACCAGATAATATGTAAACATCATCATTATTCTTGCTATCATTATTATTGCCTGAACAATTACCATATAACACCTTACCCTCAAGGACTATATATATGCATCTTGTAGGAGTTGAAATTTTGTTAGCAAAATCAGATAATTAAATTGCCCAAAATAAGGATTGGTCCATCGGACGTATGATTAATTGATTAGAGAAGAATTGAGCTTATGCAATATTTTATGAGGTTGCAACAAAAAGCTAATTAAGGTTGCATATGAACTAGAGGATTTGAGACTTGGGAATTTCAAATCCATAATAATGCCAATTATAATATTTGTTTAAATAGTTCAGAGTTACACTGAATTATTTTTTACTTATAAACCAAAGAAATCTGTTAAACTTGTTTTCAAAAAATAATAATAATAATAAAAGATGAATTGAAACGTTACTTGATAAATTTTAAGAAGTTTTTTCTATAATTTTAATTTGTTATAACTCCAGCTAGCTACAAAGCTAAATGTGCATAATTCCATAAAAGACATGCTATTTTTGACAAATTTTCAGTTGGGGCAACAAAGTGAGAAAACTGCTCAAACTTTGGGGGTTAAGTACGATAGAGAATAAAATTACTTAGAAGTCCTTATATATTTCTAAATTATGCATTCTAGAATTTCTATATTTTAGAAGATAATTAGCTAATAACTAATTAATCTACATTACTTCTCTTACGTTTTACAATCGTTCGGGCCTTTACCACGACATAACAAATCAAAGACAAGTTTAATTATATTTGTCATGTGATTAGTCTAATTGGCATGCATCTATCATTGATCAATATATCTTGTCAACTTAAATAAGGTCTAAGTGGTAAAATGGTCCCAATTCCTTACTATTCATATAGGATCCACAAATGTCTCGAACTGAAGCCACAAACGTTATACCTCAACATATTAAAAAATATAATAGACATGTTTAAATTAATTAGTCAATCTAACTTTGCATTTTTGTCTTTGGAAACAAAATTGTGTTTGATAATTGATTAATTCTATGGAGGCAATATTTTCATTCATTCAAAACATCCTAAAAGTAGATTCTTACTCTTGCAGAGCTTCGGTCATGAGCTTAGCGTGTGGGCTTGAGTAAGGTTTGATTCGAGTTCATGAAGTTTCATTCAAATATATCTATTCAAAAGCCTGTGAGCTAATTCGAGAGTTTTTATTTTATTTTTTTAATTGTTAATTTTAGATTAATAAAAGTGAAAAATTAATAATATTATTTTCTTTACTCATAGAACATTGAGATTTATTAATAATTTTTATATATAAATAAAAAATGATTGAAATAAAATAAAAATATTATTATTTTACTAATTATTGTTATTATTACTTAATAAAATAATTTAAAATGGTATATTAGTTTAATTGCTAACATACAATAATAAATTAATTATGATGATAAAGACCAATATGATGAATTAATCAAATAATAATATTATTTGAAATAATTAAAAAATAATTTAAATACTTTTTTGAGAAGTAAGATTGAGCTCGAAATTTCCAACTTAACTTCCTTTTGAAAATATTTTAAAGCTCGGCCTATTTGCTTCTCTATCACCAAATTTCTTTTCTCATATTAATATACGTGTTAATCAACTTATATTAAGATATTTCAATTATTATGGAAATAAAAATAGAAATGAAACACAACACTAATATGCATTATATATTTTATATTTTATATCTTTTAATCATTAATTTAATATGAAAATTAATAAATGTTTTAAAATTTTTTGATGTGATATAGATGAAATAACCTTCCGTGGACCAATATTCAAGAGTTTATTACAACTATTGACTCAATATTATGTTGTCTACTTGTCTTTTATATTAGTTTCCAACGGCGTTTGTACTGTGAAACTAAAATCACCATTGTGCTTTATGTAAACTACAAAGGCAGTAGTTTTGAACAAATCTTTATTTCAGGAAATTATTTTCTTTAGAATCAATTTCACGCTATTTCAATAAAATTTTATTACCAATATCTATCCCTTAATCACTATCATATTTCTTCACACTGAAAATTCTTCCCAAGTTGGGTATTTACTCCTTAATTAACAATTTGATTAATCATTTTCTAAAGCAACGACAAGCATAAATAATTGTTAGCAGATCCGATCGCACTAGAATCTAGCTTGCCCCACCCGACGGCCTTGAGCCTTTAAAATTTTTCATCCTGTAATTTTGCCCTTTAAAATTTTATCTTATAACTTGCTGAATTGCAATTTCAATCCTATATATTTGACAAAATATTATTCATAATATGATTTCATCAAAATTTCATAATTTAATCGGAATTGATGACATGATACATGCAATGATAATGTGGCACACTTGGTTTGATGGTGTGGCTATAATTTCACATCATCAGGTTTGGCTAAACTATGAATTTTCAATAAAATCGTGCTAAATTTGAGATTCGACAAGTTATAGGACAAAATCCCAAATGGACAAAGTTATAGGACGAGGGATAATTTCCCCCTTGAAAACTGTACATTATATTCACATTTTTTTATATGAAAATGATTCTTGGATTTTGCTTAAATTTGACATACATATAGTATTCTATGGCATGATTGATATCAATGAATGAAAGTGAGAATGGAACAACAATTTTAGAATCTATTCCAAACTACAAATTTGGTATAATTTAGAGATGAGAATTCCTCCTATTTTTATAAGAATCCTCATCCTAAATCTAGGTCCGTTTGGTTTTATTTTCACTTTCATTTTTTATTTCTATTATTTTTAAAATTTGGAAAAGTAGTAAAAAAGAGTTGAAAATGAATTTGTATTTGGACAAATTGTTGAAAAACTAATGATTGTGTTGGGTTTAGTATATTGTAGGTGGAGAGAGATAGTAATAATGATAAAGGAGAGAGAATATATATATAAAAGCTATTGGGATAAGAAATATAGGTTATTGTGGAATATGTTTTGAGAATAAAATGAAAATATATTAGGTGAAAATGTATATAAAGTGATGTATTTTAATTTTCAAATAGTAGAAAATGTGAAAATAGAATTTGAAAATGAAACCAAACTAGGCACATTGTATTTAATCATTCTTTAACCATGCTTTAATGAGAGTGATGAATTACAAAGTAAGAAAGTAAAAATTACACTTGTTGTAATTAGTCCTCCTGATCTACTGAAATAAGCTCTACGTGGTGAAATGGTCCTAATTCCTTCACTAATTGGCGAGGATCCATCTTTGTTGAGGACGTCCAAATACCCTCCATCCTATGACTAGGCATAAGTGCTACTTGTAGGTTATTAGAAAGTTCGTCCCTAGGATTGTCCAAGATTGGAAAATCTGCTTCTATTCTCATAGTGATAACCTAAATAAGGGGAAAATAGAATAAAAGGAGGGGGGCGGGGAGCAAAAACATTCATATTAACTTCAATTAAAAATATTAAAGTTGAAATTGAAATAATATCAAGAAATAGTGATGTACAAATAATAAGTTTTAAGGGTATATTAGTAAATTCTCAATTAGCGCAGAGTAAAATAATAAAAAGGATTTTCACATACAATAGCGAATAATTAAACCATAACTATATAAGCACCTTAATTAGTGACAATTAGGACATCTAATCAAAGCAATGAGTGTGGAGGAGATTCTCTTAGGAAGATCGGTTAGTCTATTTATATACATCAAAATATACGTATATTTATATATATGTCGGATCTGCTCCTTATTTTTTAATATATTAGTGAACCCAAAATTATAGATCAATATTCTGTGTGCAGGCATAATCGATTTGCAACTAGATCTTATTTGTGCTCCATGAAGGGATAAATCAAGCCAATGTTCCTACTTTCTTTCTTGGAATTGAGTAATCTTTGTAGAAAGGCATGTTATCACGATTGAATGAATTTATCCTTTTGGGCAAGCACTGACATAGTTATCCAATCACCCAAGTATGGGAATAGGAGCCCATTCTTCTATTTTTGTAATTTGTAATAAACCAAATTTCAGAAAAATAATCATAAAAGAGATGTTAGAGATGGTACCTTCTGCACATTGGTGTCTGTCCAAAAACTGCAATGGCAGAAGGTCACCAATTATTATTAATGGCAAAAAAGTAAAGATTAAAAAAAAAAAAAAAAGACTGATAAATTAGAATAATTACTCTTTTTTCCCAAGCCGAAACGAAAGAGCCTCTGCTAGAGATTTGGCAGCTAAAGGAAGCCCACAACACTTTTCCATAATCTCATTCTTCATTCTTGCAAAAATCTTGGTTTCTTCCATACTCAGGCGTTTGCCATCTGAAGTTGTGAGTTGTTTCCTCCTAACAGAGTCCTCAAATATGCTCCAACAGTCTTCTTCCTTGAGGGGTTCCATCCTGTGCAGATAAAAAATTTTGCCAGGAGGCGCAAGGCTCTTTGCCACCCCTTCCATTCTGCTGGTCACAATTACAGTTTTATTCTTTTGCTTCAAAATATGGCTAATTAAATATTTAATATTGTCTATTGCGTGCCAAACACCATCCACCACAATCAAACCCTTTTTTGTCGTATCTACTACGTACTTGACCACCTTGCTGTCAAGAACTGACAAGAAAGTCCTGGAATCAGCAAGACGAACCTCACAGTTTTTAGACACAAGAGTCACCTTCATTTCCGTTAAATTATGCAGATCAGTTACCTCTGTCAGACTGATCCATGCGGAGACTTCAAACTGGTTTCTGTAAGTTTCAATAAGAACCTTCCGGGCTAGAGCAGTTTTACCTGAACCACCCATACCAACTATGGCGATCGCATTTTTGCCTTGTTGCAAGAAATCTTGAATCCTCTTTGCCTGCTCATCCAATCCATGATACTTCACATTCCTAGGATCGAATAGCTCTTGGAAAGGATTGGGTGCATCTTCGTCTGTCATGCCGACATAAATGAGTGGAAATGCCTTTGGTCGATCATCTGCACCTCCTGAGTCTGATTCTTTTGACTTCATTAGTTTTCGCCTGATTCTTTGAAGGCTGAGGCAGGTTTTGATAAGAAGCCAGTAGTCCTTGCTGGGGCGAGCATTCGGCAGAAATTTTCTGCTGCTGCTACTAACCAGAGCTTTTTGTGGGCTGTTTTCCGCAAACATGATGCAGTCAGCCAATGCATCGTTTAGCTTCATAAAACAGTCTTTCATCTGTATAAGGACTGCGGACCTCTTGAATTTCTCTTCCTTTTGAATATACTCCAAGATTTCCCTGAGCTGAGATCTTAGAGGTAAATTCTGACTGAATTGCTTGTCGGCTTCTTCGAAATCCTCCCGAAATTTGTCTGTCAAATATTGTGAATAATCAAGAGCCATTTTCAGATGCTTGAGAATGTACAGAGTGTCTAGCTTCTCTTCTTTCTTTCTTTTCCTTTCTTGGCCACCCCCCCCCCCCCCCCCCACTCCACTCTTCTCTCTGTTTCTGTTCTTTTTTCCCTTTTTTTTTTTTTTTTTTGTCTTTTTTTTCCCTCTCTTTGCTTGGTACATTGAAAGGGGTGGTTTCTGCACTATAAATAGGCTGTTCTTAAAGCTGAATAATTCTTTTCCTCCATCTCAAGAAACTAAAAACTTTCAAAATAGTTGAAATATATTGATTCATTCCTCTTCCAATTAAGCAAAAAATCATTACTATTAATTAAAGAAACACTTTATCCTATAAAACTACTATTTTTGCATTATTTTTTTTAGAGGCATATAAACTAAAGGCACTTCTAATTAAGCAAAGAATCATTACTTTTTTAAAGCAAAGAATTCTAAGTGTTATTTACCTTTACATATGCCCACTTAAAATTCAAATTCTAAATCTCACAAATATAAACATAAGAGCACTACCATTAAACCAATTGATCAGTAACAAACTTCACATATATAATTAGTGGGATGTGATGCAATTAGTCAATTGATTACTTGTTAACTTTTGTATTTAACTAATATCCACGTCACTAATTATCAATGAGTCAAACACAAACAAAGTTAATTTAAAAAAAAATTAAAAAATATATCAAAATTATAAAAAAAAATTCGGATTTGGTTTTAAGTTTGCTTTAGATATACATGCAATAATTGGTTGTATGATTTTTATAGGAGAAGAGGATTCGTGTCCTTGGCTTGAAGAAATTACTTTATACTTCTAAAGTTGAGATTCACTTTTCCTGGAGATGTAAATATTTGTTTTGTTTATTTCCTTCTTCAAGTAAATGTGTTACAATTTAGTGGTAGTGGCAAACTCCTTCCATGTTCTTAAATTTTCAATACATAATATTAAGAATATATATTAATTTTTATATGACCATATGTTTTGTCAATTATTTAAATATATCAGCTTGAATTTTTTATATATATAAAATAGTATATTTAAAAAAATTAGAAAGAGTAGAATTAGAGGAAGAAGAAATAATATGTTTAAAAAAAAAAAAGGTAAAGAGAGAAAATGGCAACGGGTGGAGATAAGGGAAGAAAACTGATAAACTTGTTTTGACAAATTTTTTTGAATAGAAACAAATTGGTTAATACAATAAAAATACCTTAGATATGCACTCTAATAGCATTTCTAATGGCACCCATAACATATTTGGTAAAAGGGAATACACTAGGATCGGAAGAAAATCCTTTTTTTTTTTTTTAATATTATATCAACTAACAAATATCAATTTTCTTCTAGAAATCTTAAGTGAGAGTTATTCTATCATGTGAAGTCTCCACACCATGATAGATAATTATTTATATTTGGCATCAACTTAAGCTAATATGAAAAAACAACCTTTTCACTGGGCAGTACAACATATTATTTAATAACATTTTTTTGGTTTGCAAGCGTTCTATTAATATTGATGTAATTTCTGCGTGTCAAAATGAAAATAATTACTTTGAATGATTTATATTAGTACAAGACTATATATTTATGGATTATCAAAACTTGTACATATTTGTTGATATTGGGAATCGGTTTTGAATGGTTTTGGTAGATATTTTTAATAATATTTAATTAATGTTGACATGACAATTGTAATCAACGGATAAATGGAAAACCTATTGAGCAATGGCTTCGTAGAAGTGTCATCATCAATTGGATACGCTTCTACAAATGGCGATTTGACTGGAATCGCGAACAAACACATATTTGACATATTTTAATTCTTTTTATTTTTATTTTTTTAAAGATAGTCAAGCAACATATTTTTTTAAACAATTTTAGATTGTTCATAAACTAATATATATTTTCAATTAAATCGCCACTCAATCTAGCAATATTTTGTTCGAATAATATAGATATTTAGTGTGTATATATATATATATTATTAATTTCTATATTCTGCTACATACTTTTATTCAAAAACATACACAAATTACAATTCTGGAATAAATTTAAAAATATCCATAGTATTGCTATGTGAGAAGAAATTAAACTTGTTATTACACTTTTTCATGTGTTGTAAACGTCCCTATATCAATTTCACCAAATGTTTGATGGCATCTTATCATTGGTTGAATTCTGTTAGGTAGGTACGAAGCTACCTGACCGTAGAAAGCCCTAATTAATACCCACATCACTAACTATCAGTTAGTTACACACAAACAAAGTTAATTTAATGTAATGAAATATATCAAAATTATAATCCTTGTTTTTTGGATATGGTATAGTTTTAAGTTAATTTGTTTTATAAATACATGCAATAATTGGATATATGATTTTTATAGGAGAAGAGGATTCATGTCCTCGGCTTGAAGATACTACTTTGGGCTTGTTTGTTTGTAAATTAATAGAATATTTTTCAATTCTCAAAATACAAATAAATAACCATCACATTCTCCAATCTCACTATCTAAAATATATCCAAAAATTCCAAAATACCCTCTTTATTCATTTTCTACCAATTCCTCATTATCTAACCCTCCCATTTTTTATTGCCCTAACCAATCTATATAGATACATACATAAATAATTTTAAATATCAATTTCACCTACCAATCCCAAAAAAGTTATTGATGTGACATATTGTTTCCTCCCATAACACAAACAAAAAAATAATGTTCTTTCAATTTATTTTCCACCTACTACTCAAAACACAAGCAAACAACTATCACATTTCCCACCTCCACTTTCCAAAAATTATTTTGCAAAATATTTTGGCAAAATGCTCCAATTCATAAACAGACAAGCCCGTTATACTTCTAAAGTTGAGATCCTCTTTTCTTGGAGATGTAAATATTTGTTTTGTTTATTTCATTCTTCAAGTAAGTGTGTTATAATTTAGTGGTAGTAGCACACTGGGTCTATGTTTTTAAATTTTCAATACAGAAGATATATTAATTTTTATATGACAGTATATTTTGTCACTATTTAAATACATTGGCTTGAATTTTTTATATAATATAGTATATTTAAAAAAATTAGAAAGAGTAAAATTAGAGGAAGAAGAAATAATGTACTTAGACATAAAAAAATAAAGAGAGAAAATCGAAAAACGTGAAGATAAGAGAGTAAAAATGATAAACTTGTTTTGAGAATTTTTTTTTTTTTTTTTGAATAGAAACAATTTAGTTAATACGTTAAAAATACACTAGGTATGCACTCTAATAATAGCATTTCTAATGGAACCCTATAACATATTTGGTAAAAGAGAATATTCGAATAGATATTTTCACTTTTTTAGTCTCACTTCATGTTTAGGCGGACAATTTGATCATGAGAATAAGAGTCAACTCCTAAAACTCAACATTTGATAGGTCATTTTTCATGCAAAAAAATGAAGGGTTGAACTTAAGTACTTGTAATTAAAGAAATCTCTGGCCCTGTTTAGTTTCCATTTTTGGAGTCATTTTCTCATTATCCTACAACTTGAAATCAGGATACAAGTTCGTTTTAGTGTTTTTTTTGAATTTTTATCTTATTATTAACGTTTTATAAGTTGCATATTATATGTTATCCAAATATATCAAAAGTTTATTTTAAAATAAAACCAACATCTTTTTGGAGGTCCGAAAGTTAGCTTGTTTATGATCCCCATCGGATTGACCATTCGAGGTCTAGACTCTGGGTACTGCTTTTAGAATTTAGGCCTAAAACGAAAGGTAGGGTCATCAAACATGGGCCAAAGAAAATCTTTCGAAATTTTAGTTAGAAAGAGAAAGAGGTCTAATTATCTAATATGAATAAGTAAAAACTAGTTCAATGATATTTTTTTTTTTTGGTACATAATTGGATGATAATTAAAATGAATTTACACACATCAACTGAGGTTATGGTACTTACTAGATGGTGCAGAGTTGGTCCTGCATGGGTCCATGCATCCTAATTGGAGAGTTGGGATATTGTTATATGTTCTCTTTGAACAATCAAGATGTTGGAGGTTGAATCAAGTTATTCAACCCGTAAATAGCACATATCTTTTGAATTGTTTGGAGATTTCTGCTATACTCAAAACACATAATGTCCTTAGAGGCTTTTGCCCTATCAATCTTATAAATTCAAAAGCATCGCATAAGATTTTTGTTTGTATATCTCAACATTGTTGTTGGAAAAAATTTGCTACGCTTTCCACGGACAAAGTATGCCATTTCGAAGTAACTTCGATTTGTTTCATGGAATGGATATTATGTGTCCTGCTTGAAAAATAAGCATATAATATCATTGTGGATCCTTAATTTCATTTCATATGTTCTCTCTTATTTCGTTTCATAGATATATAATATGTATATTAATATTTCCTTATAAAAATAATTGATTGAAAATCAGGTGTATTTGGCATTTATATATTAATTTAAAATATGAGACGAAATAGAGAATAAAATAAATGATCTAAATTGCATATAAGAAGGCTGTGAATCACATTTTTCTATGCTTAGCAATAAAGGAAAGCAATGAGTTCTGAGTCTTGACCCTTGAATTGTTCATTTTCCATTGAAAGCCAAAAACTCAGCTTAGTATATTGTATTATCCAAGTTAAGCATGCATAATTGTTGTGTTTGATCCCAAATCTTGGCATTTTAATTGGCTTCGATTAAGTCGAAAACAAATCCAGACAAAATTGGCTACTTTTTCTAATGTCCCATTAGGTTTTCAATTCTATATTCCATTATCTGTTTGTATTCTCATCCAAGGACTCTATAGCACAAGAACAGCAAAAAAGGGTCAGATTCTAAAGAAACATGGATAAACTAACTAATATCTGTTCTTCTTGCAATTCCTTTCGGCGGCTTTGCTGTCGGAAGCAGAATTCAGCAGTTTCAGGTTCGTTGGCTTTTAGCAACTGATGATGATCCTTGCGGGGGCAATGGTAGAAGCACAAAATTACCCTTGTTAGGAATGAGTTTTTCTTCGACATCATGTTAGATCAATTATTTGTGAGAACTGTTCAAACACATTTTCATTTTCCACACATTCTTTTGTATGATATCTAATTATATATTTTTCTAGAGTATGTTTCCCTGGACAACGAAATAACACCGAACATTATTTAAAATTTTCCTTAACTGATTATGAAGTATAATTATTAACTGATTATAATTTTTTCCTTACAATATCTAATTATATATATTTTTCTAAAGTATGTTTTCCATGACAATGAAACAACACCAAACATTATCTAAATTTTTCCTTAACTGATGCTCCTTTAACAGGCTCCCATCAATGTTGTTGTCAAGTTAAAGAAGCTCTATGTGGTAAAATGGTCCTAATTTCTTCACTATTTGGAAGGATCCATGTGTGTGAAGACAAAAAGCCGTGGCCTATCATAATCAATATGTGAAGAGGATCCACGAAGCTTGTCCACAAGACTGAGTATGGTTGGACGATTTGCTTCTACTCTCAACACGATGAACTGAAAAAAGCAAAAGACAGGTATACTTGTGAATTATACTTGTGAATGATGATAGAGAAAGTTTAGGTTTATATGATACTATAAAGTGCTTATAGTTAATTTTAAAATAAAATATTAGAATCTTATAAGTTGTTTTAAAAAAATAAAACTTAAGGAGGTTGTGTATCTAGGATTTTAGTAAATGGTTAATTTTAACCATATTAATTATAAAATTATTATTACTGACATTTTTTAAGTCCTAATATGTTATTGTATTCAAACAATTTAAGCATAGAAACTTATTAGATTTTCTTAAATAAGTTTACCAAATATTTGATAGAAATCCATCAAAACGAGTAATGAAAGAACATGCTTGATCATTGCAAATATATATGTATGATGGATCCACCCACATTTATAGACCAATATCCTATGCAATATGTTATAATACACCAAGAAATCATAAAGAAAGAAATTAAATGTTGTAGTTGATACCTTTAGGACATTAGGGTCTGTCCAAAAACTGCAAATGAAATGCAACAGCATAATAGGTCACCAAGTATCAATATTAATAGAAAAAAAATTAAAAGAGTAAAGCCAAAAGGGGAATATCAAAACATGGTGAAAGAGAATTACTCTTTTCTCCCGAGCAGAAATGAAATAACTTCTGCTGAAGTTTTGGCCGCCAATGGTAGCCCATCACACTGTTCCATAATCTCACTCTTGACCTTTGCAAAAATCGGCTCTTCTGCCAAACTCACGCGTTTTCCGTCACAAGTTGTGAGTCTTTTCATTCCAATCGAGTCCTCAAATATGTGCCACCAGTGCCGCCGCTTGAGGGTTTCAATTTGGTGTAAGTAAAACTTTTTGTGATCTGGCACAAGGCTCTTCGCCACCCTTTCTGATCTGCCAGTGACGGTCATCGCCACATTATTTGGAAAACGTTGATCCCATCCGTTGCGTGCCAAACACCATCCACCACAACCGTACACTTGATATTATCGTTGTGTAAATAGGTTTCTACCTCATTTTTCAGCTCAAAGAAGAAATTTCCAATGGTAGAGGTAAAATGCATATTCCCAATCACATGTTTCTTTGGATCAGTGTACCCTATGAGATTAACCCATAGCATGACCAGAAAAACCTTCCGGGCCAGAGTGGTTTTTTCTGATCCTCCCATACCAACTATGGCAATCGCCTTTTTGTCTTGTTGCAGAATATCTTCGATCGTCTTTGCCTGCTCATCCAAACCATGATACCTCACTCCATTGCAGTGAAGGCAATATTCTTCAAGAGGGTCGAATATTTCTACGGATGTGACAGCTTAAATGAATGGATATGTCTCTTGACAATCATCTGCTCCTCCTGACTTTGAATCCACCGACTCCGATGGTGGCATAAACGAACAATTCTCTCTCTATTTCTTTAATGTCTTTGTATGATACGCTGAAAAGGGTGGTTTCTACAGATAAATCATTACTATTAGGCTTAATAAAGTATATTTTGCAACTCTGTCGTATAGGCACCATATTAACACTTTATTATTAAAGCAGCATATTAATTCTTTTCTTCCATTCCAAGAAACTAAAAGCATATATTCGTTTCTCCTCCAATCAGTCAAAGAATCATTACTTTTAGGCGTATTTAAGTATATTTTGCGACTCTGTTGTATAGGCACCATAATATTATTATTATTATTATTATTATTATTATTATTATTATTATTAGGACATATCGCATAATTAGTTCTTAAAGTTTTACTCTGTAATCACTTTAGTTCTCAATTTTCAAAATTTCATCTTTTAATCTCCAACATTAATATATTATTCCATTTTAGTCATCAAAACCACTTTCGAGCGGTGTTTGACCCAAAAATTGATTAATTTTGACCTTTTAGCTGCAACATTGTCTATTTAAGGTTTTATGTTCCACTTTAGTCCCAATTTACGATTTTATGTTCCACTTTAGTCCTCATGTTAATTTTTTCTTTCTTTTTTTATTTAAAGAATAAATTGTATTTTACTCCCTATGAAAATGGAAAAGGGAAACAAGGAAAAAACCCTTATGAAAAAAAAGGCAAAAAACCTCCTCGTGTTTTGAGAATAATGCACGCCACCTCCCGTTCCTGATTTGCTTCAATTTAATACTACTTTTAACATATAAAGACTATATTGCCCTTAATTATTTTATATATTTTCAATTTAATTAATTATTTATTTAAAGCATATTTTCATATATCTTCTTTCATCCCCTTTAAATTTAAAAAATATTTTTAGTTTTTGTATTTTATTTCTTTAATTAATTCTACTTTTTTATTTTGTATATGTTATATATAAATATAAATATTACTAGAGAAATAAAAATTAAAATGGCACACAACACAAGCATAAAATCATTATCTTAATTTGAGAACTATTATAGTATTCTTAAAAAAACTGATGTAGATAAAACAAAATAACCATCCAAGGACCAATGCACCTAGGGGTGTAAACGGATATTAAACGGATCGAATACACTATTTTTATATTCATATCCATTTAACTTTTCGAATATTCGAATACGGATACGGATTTGACGGATATTTAAAAGTGATATCCAAATTCGTATCCATCGAATATCAATCGAATTCGGATATATCCGTATTCGATTATAATTATTTAGATATATTCATATTTTATTAAATTTATCTATATTGGAATTATTGTTTTATATTCATATTCGATGATAATTATTTAAATATTCATTTACAAATATTCACATACATGAATTTATGAACCTATAACAAATACATTTTAATTAATAAAAAGAACTATATAATTTCATTAAGACTGTAGCACCCTTCCTCAGAATGACAACTCAGTCAAGGCACCACGCAGATTAAATTTTAAATATTAGAGTCACAATCTAACAAAAGGCTTATAAGTTCATTTCACACATATTCTAAAATGACATTCAATCTCATCAATCAGTTCTAAACCAAAATTTTTAAAAAAAACACCAATTAAAATTCATAATATTAATATCTTGCTGCATAACACATTAAAGCCTTATAATTTATAATCATACATATCACAACATCTCTAAGGTTTCCTTCCCAATACAATATATCATAACTTATATTTTGTATGATCTTCAAAACAAAATCAAATACATTTCTTCCCAGATCAATCTCGAACCGTCTCTTCCCTGTTTGATATCATAGAATACAGGGATGTAAGTCCAAAGACTTAGTAAGGAATGCAAAAGGGATTTACCGAGAATGATTCCACTTGACAAATCATAATATAATATTGAACAAATCAAATAGATACAGAAACATATAGTACTAATAAGCAAACAGGAAACTCTATTGCCTTATTACTCCTGGCTTATTACTCCAAGATCAGATGTCAGACAGACGTAAACAATCAAATAGATCAAACGCAAAGCATATGCACTCAAAGGATAGTCTAAAATGTGCATTGTCGATTCACCTTATACCAGACAAACATATCACCTAAGCGTAACAGTTTGGTATATGGCAGATGCCCATACGAGCTGTATAGTGCACCGTCGATGCCTAGGGAAAAGTCCCTAGCACACCATCGATACCCAAGGGAAGTCCCTAGCGTACCACCGACACCCAGGGGAAAGTCCCTAGCGTATCGTTAACACCAAGGGAAAAGTCTCTTGTATGCCTCACATAACCAAATAGATCGCCCTGATCGGCCCTTGGCCTCATAATCACCATACAAATAACAAAATTAATCGCTTATGCAAATGCCCAGGGGAAAGTTCCTAGCACATTACCGATTTCAGACAGAACAGATCAATGCAGATGGAAACAATGCAAATCAGGCAACAGATAATAGTAATAGATACAGATATGTCAGTATGGCCAAAATACAGATAAGATAATAGAAATACCGACAAGGCAAGAGATACATAGCAGATCAGAACAGATAACAGATAAAATTCTGGGTGCTAGAACAGACAGAAACAAATACAGAATAGATATAACCTACACTGGGGTATTCAGAACAGAATCTAATAACAAACAGAATCCAAACACTGTTTTGAGTAACGTACAGAAACAGTAAACCCACATAGGGGTAAATTTCAATAACAGATAGCTCAATAGGGTGTCAAATTGGCAGAGCCTTATAAGTATAACAATTACCAAGAGGGATATATCCTCACCTTATATCTAGTCAGTCAAGTACATAGCTATTGCTTGCCACCAACCAAATCTCCATCATCTAATTCACAAAATAATTCATAATTAAAGTTCGATCGATTCTACTAACCTTATTTGTTATCAAAGCTTAATATTTTCTTAAATTATCAAAT
The DNA here is from genome assembly GCA_018894105.1 of Jacaranda mimosifolia. NCBI lineage: Eukaryota > Viridiplantae > Streptophyta > Magnoliopsida > Lamiales > Bignoniaceae > Jacaranda > Jacaranda mimosifolia. The sequence goes on along the minus strand of CM032118.1, from coordinate 1,426,540 downwards.
AAATCTTATTTAAGTCCAAATTTATATAAATCAAGCAAACTAACTTAATCTTATCAACTATTAACAATTTAATATTTAAAATCTTAAAATCCTATTTTATAATAATCTATAATTAGCTCAAACCCACCAAATGTCACTAATTAAATCTTACAAAATCTTATATAACTCAATTCAACCTTCAACTACATAATATTTCATGCTTAATCTAACAATCATCTCCAATCTTTATTAATATGAAATCAAAATCTAAAATTTCCTATACATATATAAAATACATAATAATATAATAACACAAACTAAAATTCATAATTAAATCACTTATCATCCTAACTCATACATATACCTTGCATGAATATATATATATATTGCATGAATATATATATATAATACATAAAAATATAATTATTAAAACCTAGCAAAATTCATAACTCACTAACTAATGCCCGGATTCGAAAATGGATTATACCGTCATGACCGTTGGAACATCAAAAAAAACTACCTAGTCACTGCCGCCTCGCCGCTGCCGTAATATGGACACTTTACATCATTCTCTTCCTCACACTCTTCTGAACAATAATTTCCGGTTAGTTTTTAGTTAAACCACTCCTCTTTGTCGGGAAACACCAAAACAGCCCCAAAAACCACCTTGCTCTGCCGCCACTATGTAGCTCCGTTAACCGCCGTCCGACGCCAAAAATTGCCATGAAACCTTATATTCTGCGTCTCCTCCTCTTCAGCTGCACAACCATACCCTTCCTTGTAAGTTTCTGGGCTTGGAGATGATCACCAAACTTTAACCAAGGAAATGGGTTTCTTCACGGTGCTTCTCCGTCCAACATCAACCACCCTCCATGGCGGCTGTCTTGTGGCCTGAAAATGGTGAGGAAGGTGATGGTAAGATGTGATGAAGAAATGGAGGCTTAGTGTTGAAGCGTAGTGCTCGGTTGAAATGGAGAAAAAGGTGGCGGTGAAGAAAGAAAAATGGGAGGAAAAATGAGGGGGAAAAAAAGAGAAGAAAGAAAAGTCAAGTCAAAATTGCATTAAATTTTTGACTTGATAGAAAGCATGGGCAAGCACGGGGCAGCATGGCTCGGCTACTATTTTCATCATTTCTTTTTTTTTTAAATAATTTAAAATATCTCAATTCAATTCGCAAAATAAATAAAATTTATTTTTGATCTCAAAATCTTGTAAAAAAATATAATTTGAATCTTATATAATTTTTATTACGATTAAATAATTCAAAATTCTAGTCGACTAACTAAAATTAACTAATAAAATAATTTGTAATAATTTAACAAATATATGAAATTTTGGGATCGTTACAAAGACGAAAGCAATCAAACAAATAATATAATTTCTATTTAATAATTAACTTTATAATTGATTATTAGTACCTATTATTATTAATAATAATGACATTAAGTATAATAGTTATAAAGTCAATCAACAATAATTATGTTGATTAACTTTATTCTTTAATTTTTTTCTATATTATAATATTTTTTTAAAATTTATTCTTTTTTCTTCCCAATTATTCAATTATACAATATATAAACTATGATATTTTTGTTGAAAAATATAAATAATATATTATTTAATAAATATATATTCGAATTGGATATTAAACGGATCGGTTACGCATTTACCATATTTATTTCCATTTATAATCGAATATTTGCTAATTAAATACAGATAATATTCGCTTTAAACGGATGCAGATAAATTTTGTATAAACGAATACGAATGCAAACGATAAACGAGTTTTCGAATATCCATTTACAGCCCTAAATACACCATAATGTATCACTATTGATCACTCAATATTACGTTGTCTTTTATATTAATTTCCAACGGCAATTGTATTGTGAAACTAAAATCACCATTGTACTTTATGTTGTAGTTGTTTTAAACAAACCTTGATTTCAGGAAATTATTCGTTTAGAATCAATTTATAATTCAATATTTCAGAAAACCTTTATTACCAATCTACATCCTGACTATCATATTTCAATTCACATTCAAAATCCTTTCCGACTTGGTTAGTAACTTCTTAATTAACAATGTGGTTAATCATTTTTTAAAGCTACGATAAGCATAAATAATTGTTAGCAGATCCGATCGCACTGGAGTCTAGCTTGGCCCACCCGATTTCCTTGGGGCTTTAAAATTTTTTGTCATGTAATTTTGCACTTTAAAATTTTATCCTGTAATAACTGGTTGAATTTCAATTTCAATCCTATATATTTCATAAAATATTATTCACAATATGATTTCATCGAAAATTCATAATTTAGTACGAATTGATGACGCAATACATGCAATGATAATGTTGCACACTTGATTTGATAATGTGGCTATAATTTCATATTATCAATTTTGACTAAACTATATATGACTTTTTAGTAAAATTAGGCTAAATTTGAGATTCGACAAGTTAGGGATAAAATCCAAAAATGAACAAAGTTACAAGACAAAAGATAATTTTTTTCCTTGAAAAACCGTACATGATATTCGCATTTTTGTTTTATATGTAAACGATTCTTGGATTTTTGTTTAAATTTGACATACATATAGTATTCTTATGGCATGATTGATATCAATGAATGGAAGGGAGAACAGAAAAACAATTTTGAAGTCTATTCCAAAATACAAATTTGGTATATTTCAAATATGAGAATTCCTATTCTTATAAGAATTCTCATCCCAAACCTAGTCCGTCTGTTTTTTTTTTTTTTTTAATAATACTTCCATCATTTTCAAAATTAGATATAGTAAAAAATGGTTGAAAATGAATTTGTATTTGGATAAATTAATGAAAAACTAATGATTATTTTGGGTTTAGTATGTTGTAGGTGGAGAGATAGTAATAATGATAAAGGAGATAAAAGATATATAAGTTATTGAGAGAAGAATTATAGATTATTATGGAATGTGTTTTGAGAATAAAAATAGAAAAATATTGGGTAAAAATGTGTATAAAATAATGTGTTCTAATTTTAAAATAATAAAAAATGTGAAAATAAAATTGAAAAATGAAACCAAACTGGGCCCATAGTATTCTATCATTCTTTAACCATGCTTTAGTGAAAGTGATGAATTACAAAGCAAGTAAAAATTACACTTGCTGTAATTAGTCCACCCTATCTATCTACTGAAATAAGCTCTACGTGGTGAAATGGTCCTAATTCCTTCACTAATTGGCGAGGATCCATCTCTACAGAGAACTCAAAAATACACTCCCTCCAATTGGGAATTATAAGCATTCTCCCTTCGTCTCGGTCATTAGAAAATTTGCCTCCGACATTGATCAAGATTGGATAATCTGCTTCTACTCTCAAAGTGATAGCCTGAATAAGTGGGACAAAGGCGAAGAAAAAAAAAGAAGGCAAAAAGCAAAAGCATTAATATAAACATCGATTGAAAATATTAAAATTAAAATTGAAATAATATCAAGAAATGGTGATGTACAAATAATGTCTTAAGGGTATATTAGTAATTAAATTTTCAGGTGGCGCAGCGCAAGGTAATAATTAACTAATTAAGGTGGCCATTCACGCATAATCATGAATAATTAATTAAATCATAACTATATAAGCACCATAATATACAATGACAATTGGGATATCTAATCAAAGCAACACGTTTGGAGGAGATCTTCTTAGGACGTCTGCTAGTCCATTTATGTACATCAAATTATATATATGTATATGTTGGATCCGCTCCTTATTTTAATTATACTAGTGAACCTAAAATTATGGATCAATATCCAATGTGCAGGTATACATTCTTTTAATTATGTAATCCCTTAACAAACAAAATTTCAGAAGTAATCATAAAAGAGATGTTAGAGATGGTACCTTCCGTACATTGATGTCTGTCCAAAAACTGCAATGGCAGAAGGTCACAAGTTATTATTAATGGCAAAAAAAATAAAGATTTAAAAAAATAAATAAATAAATAAAAGGGCTGATAAATTAGAATTATTACTCTTTTTGCCCAAGCCGAAACGAAAGAACCTCTGCTAGAGATTTGGCAGCTAATGGAAGCCCACAACATTTTTCCATAATCTCATTCTTGTTTCTTGCAAAAATCTCTGTTTCTTCCAAGCTTAGGCGTTTGCCATCTGAAGTCGTGAGTTGTTTCCTCCTAATTGAGTCCTCAAATATGCTCCAACAGTCTTCTTCCTTGAGGGGTTCCATCCTGTGCAGAGAAAAATTTTTGCCAGGAGGCGCAAGGCTCTTTGCCACCACTTCCATTCTGCTGGTCACAATTACTGTTATATTCTCTCGATTCAAAATATGGCGAGTTAAATATTTCAACTCGTCTGTTGCATGCCAAACACCATCCACCACAATCAAAACCTTTTTTTCCGAATCTACTATGTACTTGAACACCTCCCTGTCAAAAGTTTCCGAAAATTCCATGAAATAAATTTCACGATACAAAGTGAATTCAGACACGAGAGCCACCTTCATTTCCGTTAAATTTTGCAGATCAATTACCTCTGTCAGACTGATCCATGCGGAGATTTCAAACTGGTTTTTATAAGTTTCAATAAGAAGCTTCCGGGCTAGAGCAGTTTTACCTGAACCACCCATACCAACTATGGCGATCGCATCTTTGCCTTGTCGCAAGAAATATTGAATCCTCTTTGCCTGCTCATCCAATCCATGATACTTCACATTCATAGGATCGAATAGTTCTTCAAAAGGATTGTGTGCATCTTCGTGTGTCATGCAGGCATAAATGAGTGGGTATGTCTTTTGTCGATCAACTGCACCTCCTGAGTCTGATTCTTTTGACTTCATTAATTTTCGCCTGATTCTTTTAAGGCTGAGGTAGGTTTTGATAAGAAGCCAATAGTCCTTGCAGCGGCAAGCATTCAGCAGACTTTTTCTTCTGCTGCTGCTGCTACCAGTCGGAGCTCTTTGTGGGCTATTTTCCACAAACAAGATACAGTCGCCCAGTGCGTCGTTTAGCTTCATAAAACAGTGTTTCATTTGTATAAGGACAGAGGACCTCTTGAATTTCTCTTCGTTTTGAATATACTCCAAGATTTCCCTGAGCTGAGACCTCAGAGGTAAGTTCTGACCGAATTGCTCCTCAGCTTCTTCGAAGTCCTCCTTAAATTTGTCCCTCAAATATTGTGAATAATCAAGAGCCATTTTCAGATGCTTCAGAACGTACAGAATGTCTAGCTTTGCTTTCTTCTTTCTTTTCTGTTTTTCTTTTTCCTTTTTTACCCCAACTCTTCTCTCTGTTTCTTTTCTTTACTTTCTTTTTTTTTTTTTTTTTTTTTCTCTCTGTTTTTGTTCTTTGCTTAGTGCATTGAAAGGGTTGGTTTCTGCACTATAAATAGGCCGTTTAAAGCTGCATAATTCTTTTCCTCCATCTCAAGTAACTAAAAACTTTCAAAAAAGTTGAAATATATTGATTTGTTACTCTTTCAATTAATCAAAGAACCATTACTATTAAAGTAAGCAAAGAATCATTACTATTAAAGTAACACTTTATCCAATAGAACTACTTTTGTATTATTTTTCTTTTTAGAGGCACGCACACTAAGAATTTGAATTACGAATGTTATTTGCATTCACACATACTCACTTAGAATTTGAATTCTAAATCTTACACACATAAATATAAGGACAATGCCATTAAACCGATTGACCAGCAACAAAGCTCGTATATGCAAATGTGAGGTGATGCAATTGATCACTTGATAACTTTTATATTAATTACTATCCACGCCACTAACTATCAATGAGACAAATAGAAACAAGGTTAATTTTTTTTTTTTTTTGATAAAACCAAGGTTAATTTAATGTAAGGAAATATATCAAAGTTATAATTCTTGTTTTCGGATTTGGTATATTTTTAAGTTTGTTTTATATATATACATGCAATAATTGGCTACGATTTTATAGGGGAAGAGGACTCGTGTCCTCGGCTTGAAGAAACTACATTATACTTCTAAAGTTGAGATTCCCTTTTCTTGGAGACGTAAATATTTGTTTTGTTTATTTCCTTACTCAAGTAAGTGTGTTATAATTTAGTGGTAGTAGCACACTCCATATATGTTCTTAAATTTTCAAAACATAATATTAAGAGTATATATTAATTTTTACATGACCGTATATTTTGTCAAATTTTTAAATATATGGGCTTGAATTTTTGTATATAAAATAGTATATTTAAAAAATTAGAAAGAGTAAAGTTAGAGGTAAGTTCTGACCGAATTGCTCGTCGGCTTCTTCGAAGTCCTCCTTAAATTTGTCCCTCGACTATTGTGAATAATCAAGAGCCATTTCAGAATGTAAAAAGTATCTAGCTTTTCTTGTTTTATTTATTTCTTTCTTTCTTTCTTTTTTTCCCCATTTTTTCCCCACTCTTCTCTATGTTTCTTTTCTTCGCCTGGAACATTTAAAGGGTGGTGTCTGCACTATAAATAGGCTGTTGTTAGAGCTGCATAATTCTTTTCCTCCATTTCAAGAAACTAAAAACTTTCAAAATGGATGAAATGTATTGAATCTTTTCTCTTCCAATTAAGCAAAGAATCATTACAGTTATAGTATCACTTTGTCCGTAGAATTAGCTTTTGTACTATTATTATTTTCCTTACATAGGCACGCGCGCCAAGGTCTCGAACTCCTAATAATAATACCTTTTTTGTTATTTGCATGCATATATAATGCACACATAAGGCTCGAATTTCAAACTTCATGCATACAAATTAAATGTGGGCAATTGCACTAAATCAATTGACCATTGATAGACCTCATACGTATAAATGTGAAGTGATAAGTAATGCTATTTGATCAATTGGTCATTGTACCCATAATACCAATGACAAATGAATCAAACACAGAGTTAATTTAGTGTAAGATATATGTCAAAATTATCATTTTGTTTTTCGATTTCGTCTAGTTTTCAATTTGTTCTGTACATGCAATAATTAGTCATAATTTGTGTACCTCACCGGTAATTTGAGGATAATTTCAATCCAAATGTTATAGATTGTAAGCCATTGTTCATATGGCTTTTGATTTGGCGTCTCGCCTCTAATTTTCTGAAAGGAAAAAAAAAGGTTCAAAGAAATGCTTTTGAATGAGTGAGGCACCAAATTAGAAGCCACCTGGACGGAAGCTTTCAATTCATAGCTTTCAAACTGAGATCGTCCTTAAATTGTAAGAAAATTACATTTTTCGTTCTATAATTTTATCCATCTAGTAATTTCTTCTATAACTTGTAAAATTGTAATTTTAGTCCTATGTGTATCAAAATTTTATTACTTTTAGCTTGATTTTTGCCGGAACGCCAAAACTTGGCCCAACAAGCTGAGTTGTCACACTGGAGTGCTCCAATTTGATGCTTTTTTGCCTTGTTGGCATGCCAACTCAACTTTTCCAGCCAAATTTTGATGTTCCAGTGAAAATCAGTCTAACCGTATACTAAAATTATAATTTTGCAAATTATAGGCAAAATGGACAAAATTACAAGATGGAAAATACAATTTCCCCTTAAAAATTGTAAAATTTCAAGAGCTATCAAACCAAATCACCGGCCGACTGTTTGATCCTAACATGTCAGTGGGGTACACATACTGGTAAAGTTATGCAATTTTACCTTATTGATTATGGAAATAATCCATGCCACATGCATAGACAAGTAGATCAATTTATTTATATTGATAATGAGGATAAAATAAGCTGCGAAACTCATAAACTTTCATGATCGTAAAGTTTCCTAGTGACAAAAAGTTTTATGTGAAATGCAAGTAGGATGCGATTACATGGCTTCTGAGTCCTCCCGAGCAGTCGTTGGCCTTTCTCTTAGCCGATAGTGGGTTTGACGTATGGCTTGTCAGCACACGAGGAACAAAATACAGCCTCGGACACACGTCTCTTACTCCAGACAATGCAGTAATCTTCTTACAGCCTGTTATAACTCTTCCCTTTTATTAGAATCCCAATTTTCATGAGCATAATTATCATTCTTGAAAATCTTTTTCCAGGTTTTCTGGGATTGGTCATGGGATGAGTTGGTTGCTTATGATCTTCCTGCTACCTTTCAATATGTTTACGATCAAAAGGGACAGAAGCTTCACTACGTTGGACATTCCATGGTAATTTGAAGAGCCAAGATTTAAGTGTTTATTTATGTTGCATCCTGTTCAACACAAACACTCTTCTATTCCTCTCTGCTTTCTATCCGAAAGTAATATTCTACAGATTTTTCTGTCGGCAGTTATCTGTTAGCAGTTCAGATCCTCTATTCAATTGGTATTCCATTTTCTACTATACGTTATAGATAAATAAATACTTGAAGGTGTATTACATACATTTGACATGTATCTGCAAACTAAAATAAAGTATAAATACTAATTTGGAATGGAGAATCTAAAATTTCTATTATGAGAGAACGATGGGGAATTAGTAGCTATGAGCGATTTCTTGTCATTTGAAACAATAAACCGCTCCCTCCCATTTTCCAAAATGGTTCAATGGATGGGTCGGATCAGTCCACACGACGACTGATTTTAATTTTCCGAACACTTCTATTGAATTTCTTGTTTCTAATGTGGTTTTTTGTAGGGAACTTTGATTGCTTTGGCTGCCTTTTCAAAAGGGCAGCTGGTCAACATGCTGAGATCAGCAGCCATGCTATGTCCTATTGCTTATGTAGGTCAGATGAGGGGAAAATGCAATTTTATCCTCTAACGATGACAGTCTGCGAAAAAAGGACATTATAATTTTGCGTTTTTCAATTTGGTCCATTCCGGCGATCAATTTCGCACATTTGGTACAAATTTCAGTTTATAAGTTTGCGTTTTCGATTTGGTCCACTCCGGCGATCAATTTCGCACATTTGGTACAAATTTCCGCAATTTGAGGACAATTAGCCAGAATTTACACAAAATTTGGCTGGAAATTCACATGTGCCATGCATGTGACCTTCAATTTGGGGGTTTCTCGCCATGTGTCCATATTTGCCACATTGGCATGCATTGCTGGTCATATGTAGGGGTGTAAACGGATATTAAACGGATCGGATACACTGTTTTCATATTTGTATCCATTTAACTTTTCGAATATTTGGATACGGATACGGATTTGACGGATATTTAAAAATGATATCTAAATTCGTATCCGTCGGATATCGGTCAGATTCGGATATATCCGTATTCAATTATAATTATTTATATATATTCATATTTTATTAAATTTATTCGTATTCGAATTATTATTTTATATTTATTTTGATGATAATTATTTAGATATCTATTTACGAATATCCAAATATGTGAATTTATGAAACTATAACAACTATATATCTTAATTAATAGAAGAAACTATATAATTTCATTAAATGAAAGTAATCAAACAAATAACATAATTTTTAATTAATAATTGATTTTATAATTGATTATTAGTACTTATTAGTAATAATAATGGTATTTAAGTATATTAATTATATAGTCAACCAACAATAATTGTGTTGACTAACTTTATTCTTTATTTTTTTCTCTATATTACAATAATTTCTTAAATTTATTCTTTTTTCTTCCTAATTCTTCAATTATAATTTATATAAATAAATATATGGATTATAAGATTTTTATTGAAAAATATAAATATTATATTATTTAATAAATATATATTCGGATCGAATATTAAACGGATCGGATACGCATTTACCATATCCGTATCCATTTATAATCAGATATCCACTAATCAAATACGGATAATATCCGCTTTAAACAGATGCGGATAATTTTTATGTAAACGAATACGAATGCGAACGGTAAACGAATTTTCGAATATCCATTTACAGCCCTAGTCATATGCCTCGCCACATCAGCTGCCACGTGTAATGAGCGCCACATCATCTAAAACCATGAAAAATTGTTATTGCCTAGACTTGAACCAAGACCTTCATCATGCAAAAATGACACGACAACCACTGCACCACCCCAACATATGGCATTGAGGGCCATTTTACTGTATATGACTATGTCTGAAAATACATAACACATTTGTAAATGTAAAAAAAAAAATTCTAAATTGAAAGAAATAAGTTTATTACAAATATTTTTTTTCTAGATTGAAAAAAAATATTTTTTGAAATGGATAAATTTTAAATTTTCATAAATTATCATAAAAATGATAATTTTGTTATAATTATCATAAAAAAAAATTCGATAACTTTTATTAAATTAATTTCAACAAAATATGAATTAAAAGGAATAATTACAAATTAATTAAACAAAGAAAAAAAATGTCTTTATTAGTTTAGTTTTCATTTTTATTAAAAATTAAAATTTAATTTTTGTTAATTTAACTTTCATTACCAAAAATTATTTTAATTTTTATAAAATTATACAAAATTAAACAATTACCAGTAATTTTTAATTTTTCTTTTTGGTAATTGTTTAATTATAACAAAAATTACTGGTAATTGTTTAATTTTTATTACCAAATTAATTAAATTTTTTGGTAATTGTTTAATTATAACAAAAATTACTAGTTATTGTTTAATTTTTATTACCAAATTAATTAAAAAATTTATAAAAATTAAAAATAATTACTGGTAATTGTTTAATTTTGTTTAGAAAAATTATTTTATAAAAATAACTTTTACAAACAAAATAATTTTGTTAATTTAATAATTTTTGGTAATTTAATTTTTATAAAAATTAAATTTCATTACCAAAATTTACTTGTCATTTTTATAAATTTTTTTTTTTTTTACTAGTAATGCAAGTTAAATTGACAAAAATTATTTTATAATTTTTTAAAAAAATTAATTTTTAATTTTTAATAAAAATGAAAACGAAACTAATAAAAACATTTTTTGTCTTTGTTTTAATTAATTTGTAATTATAAAAAAAAAATTATGATTATTATAAAAAAATTATCATTTCCAAAAATTTAAAAAAATAGTCATATATTTTTTTATCCATTTCAAAAAATATTTTTTTCAATCTAGAAAAAAAAAAATTTGTAATAAACTTATTTCTTTCAATTTAGAATTTTTTTTTTTACATTTACAAATGTGTTATGTATTTTCAGACATAGTCATATATAGTAAAATGGTCCTCAATGCCATGTGTTGGGGTGGTGCAGTGGTTGTGGTGTTATTTTTGCATGATGAAGGTTTTAGGTTCGAGTCTAGGCAACAGCAATTTCTCATGGTTTTAGATGATGTGGCGTTCATTACACGTGGCAGCCGATGTGGCGAGGCATATGACCAACAAAGCATGCCAATGCGGCAAATATGGACACATGGTGAGAAACCCCCAAATTAAAGGTAACATGCATGGCACATGTGAATTTCTGGTCAAATTTTGTTTAAATTCTAGCTAATTGTCCTCAAATTGCGGAAATTTGTACCAAACGTGCGAAATTGATCGCCGGAGTGGATCAAGTCGAAAAATAAAAAATTATAATGTCCTTTTTTCGCATACGGTCATAATTAGAGGACTAATAATGCATTTTCCCCCGTCAGGTGACATCCCCTATAGCAAAAAATGGTGTAGAAGATCTCCTTGCGGAGGTATAGAACTGGTACTGTTGTTATTTGCTAATTGAATTTTAGCATAATCAGAACAATCTGACAAACTATACATCTTTTTTGACAAACTTTATATTGGTTGAATATTCATGAGTTCAATCCTAGCGGGTGAGCATACAAATTTTCTTCTTCCTTAGATTTTTTACACTTTTCGGAAGAGCAAGCTTAATTTCTCTATCACATTGTATCATAATCATGATTTCAGCATAGTTGCAATGCTGATTTCAGAAAATTTTCCTACTTTTCTAGGATGCAAATGAATTTGGGAAACAGATACTCTCTTCAACCTAAATTGCTACAATATTCGATGCTTTAATGACCGTCTTAGGAATGCAATTGAATTGAGCTGAGTATGATTAGACTAGAGCTTAATGAGTATGATTTTTTGAGCACAACTTGACTTGACTCAATTAAATTCAATTTTTAAAGTGAGTTTTGAGCCACTGCAAGCTCAAACTCAAGCTCCTGATCAAACTTGAAATTTTTTATTTGATAAAATAGTAAATAGTAACCATAATTTATAAGTTGTAACATTCATTAAACTCATCATAAATGTTATAAATCGTCATAAACAAGTTCACAAAAATTTCAAAACCTCAAAAGTTTATGAATATATATATATGTATATATATGGTGTGTGTGTGTGTGTGAGTAATATAATATATATTAATAAAAAAGTATATTATAATCATATATATGCTGCCTCGCGAACTTCGAGGCTGAAAATCTAGATTGGCATAAGACAAAGATTGAGTTGAAGTCAAGCTAGCATGGGTCCATTTTAAAGGAAAAATTACTAAAAGTAAAAAAGTGAATGGGATTTTCAGGGGGCCCGCCATCAAACTTCTTTCGCAAATCTGTCAGCAGAAAGGCGTCGATTGCAGCGACCTTTTGACATCATTCACAGGTAGTCTTCTGTCTTCAATTTTGATATTATTGAGAGATAAGTTCACAAAAGTTGACTCTTATTAAAGATTGAGAATTTGATTTAAATGCAGGAGAGAACTGCTGCATGAATTCTTCCACTATCAATGTTTTTCTGCAGCATGAGCCTCAGTCAACTTCAACAAAGAGCATGATTCATTTTGCCCAGAGTAAGACACTTATGCTCTTTGTTCATTGTTTGATGTGATAAAGATCTGAATAGTTATTTGAACGGATAAGAAAAGTTGGGTTGATTAATTTAGTTATATTTGTCAATTATGAACAGTAAGTTGATTTAAGATATATAAAAATTTAGAATACCTCGAGAAATAAGAAAATTTTTGGTAATTGAATTAGTAATTCAAGGATAATGTTGTATGCCTTTTCAATAGAATATAAAATTGAATAACTATACCGTAAAATGACTTAATATTTACTTTAGGTATAAGGTATCCCAGAAACGTAGCGCAGAGAGTAGTGTAGTTGAAATAAAAGAAGTAAGATTCCACAATCAATTTATCATCTACAATAAAATCAACATCAATGAGCAACTCAAAGAGTCAGATGAATAGACTAGCTAGCTTATGAAGAAGGATTTAACTAACTTAAGAAAATAAAGAGAACGAGTCCTTCGTCAATTGTTATATTACAACTTTTGAATTATATTCTTTATCTAATATTTTCTTGATTTTGGTACCATGTTTGTCAAAGCAAACACTTTATCCTGAAATAACAATATATCTAAACATATCATGCAAACATTTCAATACATGTCGGACTAAAGGACCAATCATATGCCGTTATGAATACTTGTATCTTTGTTTTTTTTCATTTTTTTGTTTTTTTTTTCAACAGTGATAAGAGAAGGTACAATTAATATGTACGATTATGGAAACGCAATGCAGAACATGAAACACTACGGCCAACCAACCCCTCCATCATACAACATGACCAACATCCCTAACGATGTTCCTCTCTTTCTGGCCTATGGAGGGGCAGATGCCCTATCTGTTCCACAGGATGTGAAGCTCCTATTGGATAGCCTGCACGATCACGAAGGGGATAAGCTGGTCGTCGAGTACACAAAGAATTACGCTCATTCTGATTATGTTATGGGCGTTAATGCTAGGCAAGCTGTGTATGATCCTCTCATGGCCTTCCTTCGGCTTCAATGAGGAGAAAACTGTTAGAAAACAATTTGAAATTCAAAATCAAAAAAAGAAAAAGAAAAAGAAAAATGAAGATTCAAGAATGGTCAAAAAGTCAAAAGAAGCTTCAAGAAAAGTCAAATGAGGTGAAGTTGTAAAGTTTGATTCCACTTCTTATATCAAGGAGATAAGGTTGGAGAATACAAGTTGATATAGAATTGTGTAGAAAATATGATGAAGTGGACAAGTTAGTTTTTTGCCTCCAAGGAGATAAGATTGAAAAAGCAAAGTTCATCTTGAATTTTACTACCAAGAGAACCATATAGAATTGTGTAGAAATTATGATATCTGTATATATGTGTGTAGTATGTACTTGAAAGGAGGATAAAATAGAAGTATATAGAGAGAGATGTATGCTTGTATATTCAGAGGAAAATATTAGAGTAGAAACCTAGAGCAAAAATATATTTCTAAAGTTTTATTGCATGAACTTTGAAAAAATATTATAATATTGCAGTGTTATATCAAACTTTTCCTTCAATTTATCAATCTCTCTCAAATCTTACATTTACACCCAACAAAAACTTGACCATCGGATATGTGGAACCTTCGATCGATATGGGACTAGGATGCTTTGTATTGTAACTCTGTTCACTTTTGTGAAGAGAATTTCTGCATGGTTTGTATGGCAGGTGGCATGCATGTCTTTTCTTGCAGAATATGATAGAATAATCACGGCCATCTGCCTTTCATAATTTACAAGAATCGAAGAAAATTAAAATTTCTTTCCATTTGGTGAAATATGGTTAAATGCTCTTATAAAACTCATATATACATCCATATAAGGAGTTCAAAAGGGAGTGGTGAAAATGTTAGGATAAAGAACTTTTATCATTTGTATATAAAGCTAAAATTATTTAAGTGCTAGTATATCTATAAAACGATGTGTTAATATTTTTTATAAGAAAAATATAGATGATGCCCAAATATTCATCATCAGATATAAAAGGCTCGGGTCCATGAAGTATTATCTTGCCAACATAACATACATGGTGACTTTTTTCTCTGATAAAAAAGCACGTCTCCTCGTGAGGAGGGATGATTCCAACCAGTTGTGGCCATAGGATTTCGCATTTATGAATGTATATTGAACAAGAAAATATTTTAGTCTTGTGTATTATGTGTTTTATGAACGATGAATTAAGTATTGATAAGATTTAAGAAGATAAAAAATTTTGGCCTTCAGATGCTGTCGAATCTAATTATTTCCATATTGGCCTTGAAGACTATTATATTTATGTGGGCCTTGTATGAATATATAACACATAATTGAGATTAGATTTGTTCCTTATCCAATATCAAAGTCCAAACTTATTTGACCTGTTCCCACATCAACATCACTCAAATAATTTGATTGTTGATTTGCATTTTTCTTAAGATTTTAAAAATAACTTGGGACCTTATTGATAAGTGACACATTTTACATTTATAATACATTATTGGCTTTCTGTGCAGGCATTGCTTTCATTATCCACATTATCAAGAACAACTTATTCTCACCTCATAAACATTAATGCTCCCAAAATATGGGGAAATATTTTTTTTTTTTTTAAGTTGTCCAACTGAAGGGTCTGGATTCTAAGTATGAACACATCACACCATAGCAGAAACGATGTCTTGACGTATGTTGTAACAATATTCAGTTAATAGATTTCCCCTCCTATAAAAAAGCAGCAAGGCGATGAAATAACTACCAAAGTGAGGGAAAAATTGATATTATAGGGTCATAAAAAATGGTTGTCAAGACAATAACATTCTTAATTTTCCTACTTTTATTTAGTACTTTGGCAGCCGCTGCAAGAATAAAGCTTCACAGGAAAATGGAATCTAATGAAGATGCAGATGGAATTTGTAAGTTAATGGTGGAGAAACAAGGGTATAGCTGTGAAGAGCATAAAGTAAGAACAAATTTGGAGTTGATTTTTTTTACATTTATTTTTTTTCTTCTTGTGAAAAGTTATTACCTACTGATGTAACTAATTTATGATCAGGTGACAACAAAAGATGGTTATATTCTGAGCATGCAAAGAATCCCAAGGGGACGATCCGGAGGAGGCTGGAAGGAAGAAGCCAAGCCACCAGTTCTTCTCCAACATGGACTCATGAATGTTGCTACTTACAACCCTTTTGATCTTCTTCCTCATTTTTTTCTTTTCTTTTTTTCTGAAAATTTCTGAGATATGCATATATAAGTAGCATACACTAGGGACGGAATTGGGTGCGACACAGATATTTTGACTCATACGAGAGGAGAATTTAAGAATCTGAGTGGGGAGATCGAGCACTAGGGTCATTTTGTATTTGAATACTTCAAAAAATTAAGGCATCAGCTATAGTCATTTCGTATATTAGGTTAAAAATTTGTAGCTTTATCTTCACCAAATCTAAAATACATGCTTTCATCATTACCCCTCGCTACAACTAATTTGTAGCTGATGATTAGTTTTTTATGTATATTAATTTTTATGTGAATAATGCAAAACTAATCTATTGCGTTTTGAGCATACAAAGTTAAAGATTGATAAGTAATAATTTTATTGATTATAATTAAAAAAAATTACATTTGCTATGAAAATTTGTAACTATAATTTATGGCTGTTACTATGAAACTAATGTCGTTGCAATTTTTCCATATATTTAATCTTTTCTTTTACTGGAGGTTACTTCACACTTGAGTTTGCTAAAAAGTGACGATAGGCTGACTGTCACTACCAACCCCACACTCATTCCATTTCTGCATACATTATAGCTGATTCTTGTATGTGACAGGATGCTACGACATGGCTGTCGAATCCTCCGAGTGAATCTTTGGGATTTATATTAGCAGATAATGATTTTGATGTTTGGCTGGCCAACGTCAGGGGGACTAATTATAGCAGTGGACACACTTCTCTTAGCCCTAATGATCCGGTGCCGATCTTATAACCTTACCAAATGAACATATTTGCATCACCATTCAGAGTGAAAACTAATACAGTTAAGTTTTATTTTCTTGTATTTGTTCACAGGATTATTGGGACTGGTCATGGGATGAATTGGTTGCTTATGACCTCCCAGCCTCATTCCAATATGTTTATGACCAAACAGGACAGAAGTTGCACTATGTTGGCCATTCTTTGGTAAACTTCAACTCACTGAAATACATTTTTCTAAAATGCCCGATATTTGTTTTACTTCCTCCAGGTGAAAATGTTTAATTTTTTTCACAATATTATTGGACCTTTTGCGACAGTTATAGACTATGAGAGAGTGCGGATTGATCAGTAAAAAATAATTTCATCAATCAAGACACTGTCTCGAAGACAGTCTCGATGATATACATATGTATGTAAAGACAAGCTTGACTAGAAGGATCATTATAAATGATTAAATTTGTTGTTTAAGTACATAAAATATTCAGCCAAAGCAGCTTCTATATTTGGGGCGTTGATAAACAATTTTCTGGCATAAAAATCGTGTTATGTCAATATTGACAGGGGACTTTAATGGCTTTTGGTGCATTTTCAAGAAAAGAAGTGTTGAACATGGTAAGATCAGCTGCTTCGCTTTGCCCCATAGCGTATCTGGGCCAGATGCCGTCTCCTCTAGTCAGGGCCGTTGCCGACGCATTTATAGCCGAAGTAATCAAAAACATAAGTCTCCTTTTTTCCTCAGATCTATAGTTTCAAAGAAGCTAACAGTTGCTTTGATGATGTACTTATAACAGGACTTGTACTGGTTGGGACTCAGAGAATTTGCTCCGGGAGTGTGAGATAATTCCTCCATAGACTAATTTTGGGCTCAAACCATTAATGATGTTATGCTCATTAGGGAAAAAATTTTATGCATTGGAAAGTAAATTAACGTTGTCGTTTATTGTTTTGAGTTCAACAGAGGGGCTGCTTCAAATCTTGTGGATGATATCTGCAGCAAAATCATCTGTACTGACTTGGAGAGTGTGATTACAGGTAATAACAAGTTTCAAATTTTGCTCTTAATTATGGTGTCCAATTTTCACCATCATTTTCTTTGAATAGGTCCCAATTGTTGCACGAACTCTTCAAGGGCAAATCTCGATCTCCAACAACCAACAGCGACAAAGAACATTATCCATCTAGCGCAGAGTGAGTTCTAATATTTTGTCAATCTTACACTACTATATTTGGAGTTTTATATTAGAGTTGGAAAAGTAAAAGTTTCATGTATATTTACATTATTTCCCTCAGAAGTAGTGATAAAGAGCTAGTAGTATCGCATAGTATAACCAAAAATCTTTCCGAAGCTCAGAAACTTAAAAAGAAGCCCGACAATTTTTAGCCCAACTTTTATAACTAAAGAGAAGCATTTTGGTTTTCTTCAACAGTGATCAGACAAGGGACAATACAAATGTACAACTACGGTAATGAAGACGACAACAACAAACACTATGGACAGCCGACTCCACCAGAGTACAACATGGCAAGCATTCCAAATGATCTTCCTCTTTTCCTCAGCTATGGAGGGAAGGATTTGCTTTCTGATGTTAAAGACGTGCAGACGTTGATCGAGAAACTCTCGGACCATGATCCTGATAAGCTCGTGCTGCAGTACAGGGAAGATTATGCTCATTTGGACTTTGTTTATGGGGTCAATGCTAAGCAAGTTGTGTACAATCCTCTTATGGCCTTCTTTAGGCTAAATTAATTAGAAATGTATATAATGATATTATGTTTTTGTTTTTGTACCATTGGTTTTATTGTAATCCCACATTTGATCAAAGATGAAATATCGATCATCGTAAAAAAATATCAATCAGAAGATGTAAAAAGCACATCCAATAATACTTCCAACTTCTATTTTATTTTAACTCTTTTGAAGCACTTATCATAGCAGAAGTTCGTGGTGTTTTCAATTGCTTGTACTTTTTTTTATTATTATTTCAACCAAAAATGCAAAAGTTGAAAGTAGGAGCTCTTCCAAACACCCTCTAGAAAGTTCTTCACTTAAAAGAGCTGTTGTAGAGTTTAAATAGTAAGAAATTCCAATTTATAAAGAACTTATACACCATTCGGCTTAAGGAAAAAGAAAAAAAGAAATGGGATCATTTTGAAAATGAATAAGCTAGAAAACTTCAAATGTAACCTCCTTTTCTCAAATATAGAAGTTAGGCCTCATGGTGAAATGATTTTGGGCAGCAATTTGGTGGCTTATGATAAGACTATCACAATCAAGATCCTTTTCCTAGAAACTATTTTTCCACTTCGATGGTAGGAAAAGATCGTCGCAGTGAATTGCTTGAGGAGGTGAGCTTGAACTTGTAAGCTTAAAGCTCTTCTTGTGTGATCGTATCATCTTTTTAAGCTTTCGACAATACTTTTTAAGGACGTTCCTCATTGTCATGACTCTCTTTTTGATCTCTATATTATAATTGATATGCTTCTATTATCTATATATATGGGTTCTGAAGAGTTAAAACAAGCTCACATGGAAGATGTGTAAGTTTGATAGGCTTTACAAATCTTGTGAAGTTGTGTTTGATTGTTGTTTCACGTTTTATGATAGCAGAAAACATGAAATAAATGGCACAATTTGTGAACTTATTTGTCATGTTTCCGACTTTTAAAATAACTGATTTTGTCTTTGTTTTACATCAACTTTTCAACTTCTCAACTAACTTTGTCATTGTTCTAGTCTTTTACAAAAAAGTGTGTGTTTTGTCTCTACTTCTAGTGAAACAAGAGGAAGTTATGAAAGCATGCAAATGAAGAAAACTCAAAATTAATGTAGCTTTCATGTGAAAATGGTGAGGTACTTGTGTGTTAAAGGTGACGAACTTCATTTTTATAAAAATATATATGATTTTTGTATCTCAATATTTGGTCTTCTTTTACATATAATAATATAAATTTAACGACACATGAAGTGAGATGGAAAACAACAAAGACAACTAGCATATACCAAAGCAATAAGTCTTAAAATCGTAAAAAAATTTATCAATAAAAAATGACTCAACTACTAAAAATAATGAACGCAAAAAGGGAGTCAACTACAAAAATGTGAAATGCAAATGTACAAATTAATCATAGGTGGTTTTTTTTCTAGCATAGTTGTTTGTGTATGAAGTTTCGGTGGATGTTTAGCGTATAAGATATTAATTTAATGTTATGAATTTAATTAACTAGAGTTTATTCAAAATTATTATCACAAGTAATTTAGATTGTGAGCTGGACCAATTCAACTATTCTAGACATAAAATGTCCTTGTTGCCATGTCTCAAGGGTAAATAAGTCTTTTTGGTATTCTTCCCTTAATGAATTTGAATAGTCATCACTCTATCTAGGCAGTCAAATTAAAATTTAGAACAGATATGTATATCTATTCCAAGAACTCTACTGAAATGACTAATTTGACCCCGGAATCGATGACAAAAGCAAGATGACGTGTAGGACTACCATTGGCTAGACAGACTTAGCACCAATCACAGCAGAAACCCATGAAAGCTCAAAGCTTGTATTTTTTCTCTCCTTCTGTTATGAAGATCAATTCTGCGGAAGGAAAAACACGAAGAAAAAATTCAAGAAATCAAAAGGATGATAATTCCTTTTATATCTTTTTTCTATTTCATTGTTGTAGAGATAGAAGAGAATGCATTAATCATCATTTATTCCACTCTTATTTTTTTTCGCTGATAATTGTAGAGCTCAGCGGAAATCTGCGTAGTGCTTGTGCATTGTACGGGCCGTCTTCCCCTGTTGTTCAGCTAAATCCCAGCAATTTCAAGTCCAAGGTACGCATTTGTTGTTATTTCATTGTGGGTTTGTGTGTGTTTGTGCGTGTGAATTACAATGTTTGGTGATATCAGCTCCTTGAAGAATGCTTTCTCTCTTGAAATTGATTAAAGTTATAATATTTTTAGTGTCATTTGCTTTAATTTGTATCTTCAAATGAAATATGATCCGGTCAGCAAGTGGGTTTTCTATTTTTTGTTGTTGTGGATTGGTGTGAGCTTAAGTCTGGTCGCTGCAAAATATAGGACAGGCGCTCCAACGTCATGCATGCACTAGCATGAATTTGAAATTGCTGAAGTAATTTTGAACTTGGGATATAGTTATATTTTGTTTGTTGGTTTGATTATATATACATGGCAAATGTCTAATTTGCACTCCTGAATTTTACTTGAGGTGCTCTAGAAATATGGTGTTTCCAGTAGGTGAATTTGAGGTGCCTAATGTGATGATATCAATGTGTGATGTTGTAAGATAGCTTGTTTCAAGGTTATATCTTGGTAGGTTTCTCCGTGGTCTTCTGTCCACCAACTTTATCATTTTTCTTGAAAAAAATGATAAAATGCAGGTCTTAAATTCAAATGGTGTAGTTCTAGTTGAGTTCTTCGCACCGTGGTGTGGTCACTGTCAAGCATTGACACCCACATGGGAGAAGGCTGCAAATGTCTTGAAAGGTGTAGCAACTGTGGCGGCCCTTGATGCCGATTCTCATAAATCACTGGCTCAGGTGTGTTCTTGTTTTGAGAATATTTGCCTCTCAACTACATGTTATTAGCTTGTTTCTAGAACTTGAGCTTATGAGAAACTGTCTACCATCTATGGTTACTTCTGTTTTGGTTCTATTGAACAATTTGGTTACCTTTAGAATAATTCCTAGCAAAGAGGCGAGAATATTGTGGGTCTCCTTGTCGCTAATAGTTAAAGAGACTTAGAAAGTTAGAGAAGAGATAATTAAAGAGTCTATTTTATGAGTAAAAGATCATGTTGAGAAGCATGTAGAGATGCATGACTGGCAGTATTTTGGGGGTCTTGTTGATAGATGCCATGATTATGTTGCAAAGATACATATCATCCTACTAGATTATGGTTTGAAGGACAAGTTTCCATCCATCCTTTTGACTTGTTTTCTCTTCTCTACTTCTCATGGGAAAAAGCTAAACAGAAATCAATGAATTTTGACTCAAGTACCATACAATATATTAATTCAATACATCCAATATTAATTTTCTGTGTTTTGATCTTTTTATCTTTTATCCTTGTCTTGTGCAGGAATATGGGATTAGAGGTTTTCCTACCATTAAGGTCTTTGCACCAGGGAAACCCCCTGTAGACTATCAAGGTGCAAAGGATGTCAAGCCCATAGCTGAATTTGCACTGCAGCAGGTCAAACAATTACTCTTACCTATTTATAGTTCATATCGTAGCCTCATATTTTTCAGATTTATTTTTCCCCCTTTTTGCTGGATGCTTGATGATGGTTGTATTTGTCTGCCATGAAGATAGAATCATCTGCAATAAAAATGTTATGGATTTTTCTTGCATACTAAATTCTCTCCAGCTAATTGCAACTATGTTTGCAAGATATTGATGTTATTTTGAGGAGGCCGAGATTTTTGTCCCATAGGCAGATAAATTGCCCGGAAGAAAAAGGCAAATTTTTAGTTCATTTCAAGTCAGCAGTTTTGCAAATGCTTCAGAGACATTGATGTTATACTGTATCTGATTTTGATAGTGAATAGTTATTGTGAATGAATAGTTATAAGAGAGGAAACATATAACACTTGTTCATGCAGATAAAAGTGCTCCTGAAGGAACGTCTAAATGGGAAATCAGCAGAAGGATCGAGCCAGAAGTCCGAACCAAGTGCATCAGTTGAACTGGACTCGCATAATTTCGATGAATTGGTAATCAAAAGTAAGGAACTCTGGATTGTGGAGTTTTTTGCTCCTTGGTAAGTCGGCCAATTGATATTCTTATTTGCTTCATCCTACAGCATAAGATCATGTGATTTTGGTTAATCTTTAATCAGAATGTTCTTCATAGATGCTCTAATCAAAATCTGCACAATAAATAGATTTAAATAAAGGGCACAAGTGACCAACTGCTAGATGCAAATCTCTGAGGGCAACTCCTGTTTTAATGTACTGATTGTTATAATATTGTTTCTTAAAATACAATTCTGTTTCTTGAAGGTGTGGACACTGCAAGAAGCTTGCTCCAGAGTGGAACAAGGCAGCCAATAATCTCAAGGGCCAAGTGAAGTTTGGTCATGTAGACTGTGATGCAGAAAACGTGAGTTGCGAAGCATCAGTCAAATTTGACATCTTTTATGTCCTGTATTATTTTCTTTCAACATATTTAGCCTAAGATATTTTGAAAGAGGATATGTTGGTTGCACTCTAGTGGTCTCTGTTGATTATAACCACTATGTAATTTCCTGAATTGATGAAGTTATAATTAGTACACTGTCTAGATAATATATACTCTCTCTTAATCAACAATCCTAAGCTCAGTTTTGTTTCTTGCCATGGTTGAGGATAGAGTGCCACATTCCTAACAAATGAGAGTTGCCAGTCTTTGATGAGCAGGTTCAATGTGCAAGGATTTCCCACTATTTTGGTGTTTGGTGCTGACAAAGACAGTCCATTCCCATATGAAGGTGCAAGATCAGCTTCAGCAATTGAATCATTTGCTTTGGAGCAGCTGGAAACAAATGCTGCCCCTTCAGAAGTGACTGAATTGACTGGCCCGGTTAGATCCTCTCTCCGTTGCTCTCTCTCTCTCTCTCTATGAAAGCTACAGGAGAGAATGGGCAACATGCACATGCACACTCACGTGAACACGCACTCACAAAAAAGGGGCACTTTCACTTTCATTTACTATGAAATGTTACTAATGGAACTATAATGACTTGGCCTCCTATAGGAAGTTGTGGAAGATGAGTGTGGTTCAGCTGCCATCTGCT
Source organism: Jacaranda mimosifolia (assembly GCA_018894105.1). Taxonomy (NCBI): domain Eukaryota; kingdom Viridiplantae; phylum Streptophyta; class Magnoliopsida; order Lamiales; family Bignoniaceae; genus Jacaranda; species Jacaranda mimosifolia. The sequence continues at coordinate 1,403,123 of CM032118.1, read as the reverse complement.
TTGTTGCTTTCCTCCCGGACATTTTGGACTCCAAGGCGGAGGGTAGAAGTAAGTACCTTGAACTATTGTTATCAGTTGCAGAGAAGTTCAAAAAGAGTCCTTACAGGCAAGAAATGCTCTTAATCTTATTAACATCATTTAAACCAATTGAAATCACTTTGTCTTGAAGGAATTATCGACTAAATGGAGTTTGATATATGGTGCAGTTACCTCTGGGCTGCTGCGGGTAGGCAGCCGGATCTTGAAAAGCATGTTGGAGTTGGAGGGTATGGATATCCAGCTTTGGTAGCGCTGAATCTGAAGAAGAAAGCTTACGCCCCACTTAAGAGCGCATTTGAGCGTGACCATATCATGTAAGGGGTGCCTTCATTTTTCTTTCTTTTGTTATCTTTTCTGGCTTCTCAATGCTATCTGGATCAAGAAAACTACTGAAGGAAAAGTGAAGAAAAGTGCAAATGTGCAAAATTTAAAATATAAAATTATATCATTTGAAGTATGAGAAAAGTTTTCCATGGCATTTTCCTAATTAAAATCTAAGGCCTAAACACAGTGTATGTGTGGCTGGAAATAGGACTAATAATATCCATTTGTTTCCTCAGAGAGTTTGTGAAAGAAGCGGGACGTGGTGGAAAAGGCACTCTGCCTTTGGAGGGCAGCCCAACAATTGAGAAGACTGAACCATGGGATGGTAAGGATGGAGAAATCATTGAAGAAGACGAGTTCTCCCTCGATGAACTTATGGGAGATGATAATGTTAGGAAGGATGTGTTGTAGTTTTCTAAACTTGTACATCCAAAAGAGGACATGTAATATAGCTGTTTCAGTTTTGATAGGTTTTAAGTATTAAGCTATGTACCACTTGTGATTAAATGTGGACGTTGTCATTAAGATTTCTGGCTTCTTTTGTTATATTATTGCTTAAATTAAGTTTCACAGATTTGAACAGATAATATTTGCCAAATTGAAGATCATTCAGCATGCTAGAAAAATGCCATTAGTAAGATGTAGAAAACTGAGAAGAGGGAGAGGCCAAAAAAAAGACACTCATTCCAAAAGAAGGAACAATGTATCCTTTCTGCAATTCAGCACCCTCAAAAATGTAATCTACCAATAATTGACCACGCCAACTACTTTGGTTACATCTTTAAAAAAAGGGAGGTTTATAATTTGTACCCACCAAAAGAAATGCTAAAATACCGCTAGAACTGATGTTGCAGTTTCCATTGTTTGCGGAAGCTAATATTTGCCAGCGCCCACCATCTCCACTCTATTGTGATCAATGAATCTATTCAATCTTCTAAACCACTCTTGCCATTCCCCTTTTTCTCCTTTTATCTGACGTAATTTTCTATTCTGAATAAGCATTCTTTTCTCAAAGGTGAATCTGTGAAGATGGCTCTAATGAAATCTTCCACCTGCAGAGAAGATGAAGTAGTAGTTAACTCTGAATTGTGTCAAACAATTCTTCTCACAGAACGGAAAGCAGGAGTCTGTTCGTGGTTTATTACAGGTTTATGTATTTTTATTTTTATTTTTTTTCTGAATGTGCTTTCTTTTTTTCTTCATAGGTTGTTTCATAACACCTTGCACAAATGCAGCATCGGAAAATTTCAAAATAACACGCTGCAAAGAATTTTCATACCTCTGATGACCTAAAATTGCAATCAGCAAGTTCGCCACTCTCCCAGGCAGCAGTAATCGACTTCAGAGGCATGTACAAAAGTTCTTAAGGAATAGGCAGAGATCAACTAACTAAATTCTCATAGAAGAATGATACCCGCCAATTTTCTTAACTTCCGAATGGACAGAATAAAGTCATCCCTGTCCTTTTGGGCCTCTTGTGACATTCCTCTGTGGTCAACAGCCAACAGGGGTTCCAGTAAAGATGTGAGATGCTCAAACAGCAGATGGATCAATCTTTGAAGTTGTATTTAAAGAGAGGGAAGAAGATGCTTCAGCTTAATAGTTATATTTGTCAGGTAAGTTCTCTAACACGTTCATGCGCTGAACCTGCAATGTTTCTTCTTCTGCCATATCATCTAAAAGAAGTATTTCTTTTGCAATTCTCGAAAAGACAACCTCTAGAATGATGACCATACTCTTCTCATAGACTGGAGGAAGCAATAGAGGTTCCCAGATGATGTGTACTTTCTCAATTATAAATGCAACCTGACACAATCCATAACAACTCTCACCAAAAGTAACTCAAAACAGGTAGGCAAGAGAAAGGAAATAAAAATGGCAGGGAGCACGGAAAATGAGAACTCCCTCATTTCCTGATAATACCTGGTCAATACAAAATTTGGCAGATTCAAATTGTTTAATCTGGTGGGTATTTTGAAATCCATCGGCTCCATCAATAGCCTAGTAATCACAAATTGCAGCATAATCAGCTGAAAAGAGTTTGGCTTTGCAAAGTCGCATGCCAACAAGCTACCACATAAAAATGTTTCTATGTTTGTTGAAGTGTACCTGTTTCAAGTTATACATAACGAGCTGAATTTGTCGGTGCAAAACTTCTTCAGCCATGAGTTGAAATTTTGGGGCCAAATTAATAAATACAGCATGTTCCTTCACAGAACTAGGAAAGTATGGGCGATACTGCAACATTTGAATAAGGGAAGCATCACCATGTAGAACAAAGACATGGTCCTGACTGGTAGTAAAAGTATCATTATTCCATTTCCTTCTCCACTATAGTTATTTCATATTCCTTTATAGCGTGGGGGGGGGGGGGTGAAGGGGTTATTTCATATTCAGCATATCACTGAGACTTGGAATTTAATTCATAGCTGCCACATACTCATCAATCAGACAGGGAAAAGAAGTGGATATGGCTAAGGAATGCTAAGCTTGGAATTTAATTAATAGCTACCACATACAAAATGGTCACAGCATGGCTCCAAACTAAGCAATTCAGTGTACGCATAAAAACCTATCACATTTCCACTACACACAATAACAATCTGCTGAAAGAAAAAATTTACCTCAATGGCTCAATAGCAATCACATTTCCAAAAATATATGATGTAAATAAATGCATATAAACAAAAAAAGCACAACTAAAAGTAAGTATAGCTAGAGTAAAAAAATTGCAGTTCAAAAATCTGTACGCATAACCCCATTACCAGGTGGAGTGCTAGAACATAAATTATCCTGAGGCAACTCCATCAAATTATTGCTGCTTCTCTCTTTATTAATCCTTCTTAGCTGTTTGTTCTATTAAAATGTTTCAGCAGTTACACTAAATGAAGATGCCGCTCCTTGCATTAATGGGAAAAGAGATGCACAGAAAAGTTATATTTTGATCCTCTTTTTGTCTGCATTCGCAGGGCCTATGAACTTCATTTCCAATCTTCATAAAGTAAAAGTACCTACAAGCTAATTTGGAAGAATAATTAAGTGGTATGATATTGATGGGTGAACGTCAACTTCGGCAGTCATTGAGGAAATGAGGAAATCAATTTCAGGTCAATGGGAGAACTTATTTTAGGACATACTAAGAAAATTATTCCTCACAAACTAAAACCTTATTCCTTCTGGAATCGAATGGTCAATTAAATTCCTTCAATCAGATGGCATCAGCAAACTATGTGAATAAACACAAAAAAAAAAAAAAAAACCTTTAGAAATCATGCTAGCACTATAGCAGGATGCAGTTCGTTTGATTCCAAAATAAGATGCATGTACAGCAAATAAGAAGCCCAACTTCAAAATTTTCACCATCCATCATTTTCATAATGATAAAGCACCATAGTTCACAGGCATAAACTCATGCATGCATAACTCAAATGCAAGCCCAAGGATCTCCTGAGATAGGTAAAGACAGTCTTTGTGAATGAGAACAGCAGCCTGGTTTATTGAATCAAGCTGCCTGTGGAGCTACAGAAATGATAATAATAGGTCATAAAGTTATCACATATTCATTGAACTTTTCATATGATATATGCAAAATCATCTCTGGGGTTCTCAAAGGATCAATTGAAAGGCCTAACTAAATCTAGCAAAATAGCAGCTTAAAACAAACTTTAAAGTTGGTAACCATGTGTTTCAATTGCGTTGCGCACTAACCATCACAGGTACGATAGCTTCATAAAGCACTAGAGCATTTCTAGCAGTGTGATAGAATTCCAATCCCACTTTGGGAGGTAACCAGCAAACATCCTGCGTGAACAACTCTAATCGGAATCATCTTCTCATAATGTGTGAGCAGAGATATACGAATAAAAAGATGTCTATAAACACAGCACACGCACACATTACACATATGTAAATACAAACATACATGAAAAAACAAAGAAAAAAAGATAAATAGATAGATAGATAGGTAGATTGACAGAAAGATGGATCAATACATGCATATAGATATATATATATAGAGAGAGAGAGAGAGAAAGAGAGAGACTGATACATAGAAACAAGAAAAACACAAAGTTGCAGGCACAAGAAAGTAAGTATTTCTAGCACTCAAGTAACCTTAAGAGTTTGATGAACAAGCTCCATTAGTTGTTTAGCTGCATCAGATACCACACATTTCTCAGACAAGAACAGCAAAATAACATGATTAGAGATATCTTCAGCAAGTTCTTCCTTATTTACACACGAAATTTTCATAATGTAGTCCTGCAGAAAAACATGATGAATTGAAAAACAAACATAGGTAATAAAGAAAAGATTTCAATCATGTACTCACTTGAGGAATGCTGAAATTAGACTGTAGAAGCATATTTCTGGCCTTAGCCAAAATCTGAACTTTCTTCCTTGATGCAAAGTGCACCTCAACATAGTCAGCAAATTTGGTCAGCTTCTCAACCTTGATATTAGATGAAGATATGAACATAAGTTCCTTTAAAGCTGTTTCAAAATCAATTGCGAGTTTCCTGATCTCCTGAAACTCCGCCAGCTTGGAAGCATCATCTGGAACAACCTGAACTCGACATAGGGAATACCATGACCATAATGTGTATGAAATTGATAAGAACTCAACATAGGGGTTTGACCATAATGTGTGCGAAATTGATAAAATTCCGATTCGAAAAGTATCTTAACTATTTTTCCCAAAGCTACTCTCTTTATTATTTACCTTTTCTGGACATCCTAAAACAAGACTCCATTTCTTAAAAAAGAAAGCTACTTTTGAAATAATTGCCACAAAATAATTCACTTTTTCAAGAGAACACATGGCCGGGTTGGGATTTTTTCAAGAAATATTTTCTTGAACCATTTCCAGAAACAGCCCTCTTTTCAAATGCTCATACCTAATTTTCCACTTTCATAGATAGTAAATTAGATGTGTTTTCTCAAAATGAATGTCAAATTAACATTTCAACTCAATTTGTCAAACTTTGCAATTCACTAGTCCAAACACACTTTTCTTTCACTTCTGCTGGGCTCAACAGAAAGAAATTCTATACATGCATAGGACAGACCAGTTGAAAAGGCATAATATTCACGACAAAGTAAACACACGGCATTTTGATGTTTAGATAAATATACGTGTTCTTGCAATAAATGTTTTTGCATTTTCTCAACCCACTCATTCAACATAAAGTGGCATATAAACTTTTGCTTTGTGGTACAATTACGTCTGACCAAGCCAAAAGCATGTTAGATAAATCACATTTCTTCACACAGTCCAAGAGAGATTAATAACAGACCTTGGAAAGGAAATTTGAAATTATCATATCAGAAATCCTTGGCCAAGTCAATCTTCCAAAACACTGCATCCAAGAACCATTGTGAAAGCATAAAAATTTGTTGATAAATTCAATGATCTGAACAATGTTAGAGTACATAATTTCACCATCCACCTTGTTACCCTGCAAAGAGGAAGATTGAATGGATACAGCTTAAAGCATCTGGTTTGTCTCATTCGTTATGTAAGTAGGACAAACGTCCAAGATATATAGGAATACTAATCATGGATTCCATATTCATAAATTGTACCTCATGATCAACAAATGGAACAATTTTAAGAATTGCCTCTGGTACATATATGCCCTAAGTCCTGATTGATTTCTTCTATAAATGAAGGAGTTGCCCTACAACTCACTACAGGAGTAAGAACATATTTAGTTATCAAATCGGCAGCTTTAGCAAGCCCATAGTCAAGAATGCCAGCAACCTACATAAGCACCATTTGCAATCAACATTGCACAGAAATTTTTTAATGAGAAATGGACTTAAATGTTTTAGAAATTCAGGATGAAATTTCAACTCAAACTAAGTGAACATTAACTGACATCCATTGCTCTCAAGACAATGTAAAGCTCAAGCCCATCAATTCCATTCAGAGTCGCTTGATGCTTTACATGAATAGCATTACCTCCCTGCTCAAACCGCACAACATTCTCCATAAACCTCAAAAGTAGCTCTTGAATCTACATCCAAATCGAACCGCTCTAAAGAACAATCATAAAATTCAATAAAATCACCATTGTGTTACTCACAGTTGACCACAAAATCTAAAGCTCAGGAATTCAATTATTCACTAAACAAGGAAAATATTCCAATACAGTACGTAATCAACAGTTTTGTTTGCTCCAATCATGGCTTAATAGTTGGAAGTTTCATATGAAAATTTGCATGATTTTCTATAAATAAGGAAGGAAAGTCTCTACTAGAACTTCACATGGAAACCTGTAATCAAGGAAGAGTTATTTAAAGGAAGATATCTGCTGGATTAATTTTCAAGATAATTATCTAATTCATGTCTAGAATGAAGGAAGAGAAATCTGTATAATCTTCTAGCGTCAGGTAAGGAAAGTCGCCGTTGGAACTTCAATATGAAAACTCTCAAATCAAAGAAGGAAAGTTACTGTTAAAGTTTTACACAACCACATGACTAGAGATAATTCCATATATTCAAAGAAGAAAGATAAAAGGAAAGATGTCGTTGGAATTTTTATGGCAAATTGGACTCAAGAAAGGGAAATTACGACTAGAACTTTATATGGCAACATGACATGTCTAGAAGAAGAAAAAGATTCTGAATGAACTTCATCTATTTAAAAGACATCTCAAGTCAGAAGCAACCAAGCCTTTTCTCAAAGTTTAGAACCCTACATGATATTACTCTAGAAGTTGCGCTAGAAGTTTGCTTTTGCCTTCCATCATCCAATATGTTAGGAGTTTCTGCAATAGAGGAAGTTGCTTTTTGTTATTGAGCTCTTATATATTGTCTTTTCTGTAACTTCACTTGTGTTTAATATAAGTGCAAGTTAAAAATCATAAGATTACATCTTAGGTAGTGGAGTAGACTTGTCGAACCACTATAAATCATCGTGTTCTTCTTATTTGTTGTTTTTATATACATTATCCATTTGGATTCTTATAAAACTATTTTATCAAACTATTTACAAAACATTTTAAAGGAATAAAAGTGTGTATCGAATTGAGAAAAAGATCAATTCACCCCCCTCGTGATCCCTTTTTACTATCATCATCAATGGATGTCAGCATGTAACTGGTACCTCTCTTTGAAGGAACCTAAGAAGGCCCCCAAAGATTTGAGTGAATGTAATCCAAGGTGCCTTTGGTCCTGTGAATTGCAGTGCCGAATTTCACCCTATGTTACTTGCCAAGCACATAATGCTCGTAGAAATCCAACTCTCTAGTCTTCTCTCCACAAAGCAAACATCGTTTACTCAGTTTTGACATCCCCTTCTCACTCATATGCCCAAGCCGCATATGACACAATTTCTTAGTATCATTGACTGATGAAAAAACTATTGTAGTACTAGAAATTATGTTGCCCTGCAATATGTAAAGGCTATTTCGCTTGTCTCTCTTCACTATAAGCAACGCACTTCTGGAAACCCACAGAAGTCCATCTTGAGCTCTTTACTCACAACTATTCTTATTCAGAGTACCCAGCGATATTAGATTTTTCTTCAAATCTAGAACGTGGCGTACGTCTGTTAAGGTCCTTACTATGCCATCGTGCATTCTGATACAAACTAAGCTAATTCCTATGACCCTGCAAGAAGCATCGTTTTCCATAAGCACTTTGCCACCATCGTATTTCTGATAAGTGGTAAACCAATCTTCTCGTGGGCACATGTGGTAGAAACAGCTACTATCCAAAATCCTTTCAGAGGTTAGTAAAGTTTCGGTGACATTGAGAACAAGCCCACCATCAAACTCATCCTCAACAATTCCAATGATATCATACCATTTTGGATCAGAAGTTTCACGTACATCCTTTACCTTTCCTTGTTTCGGGTAATTTCATTTACAATGCCCCTTTCCACCATACCTAAAACACTTGTCACCATTTCTAGGCTTAGTTTTGCACTTTGATCGGCCTTCACCACCAGTCCTTCCCCACTTTCATCATCATTGATGCCCAAGACATGTTTTCTCAATTCATTGGAATTCAATGAGGCCTTCACATCCACCATTGAAATCATATCCCTCCCGTACAGCAAAGTAGTAACCAAATGCTCAAAAGATTTTGGCAGATAACATAACAGAATTCATATTTGGTCTTCATCTTCAATTTTAACATCTATACTAGCGATATCCAGAATCACTTTATTAAAATAATCAATATGTAGAGTAATAGATATACCTTTATTCATCATTAATGTGTATAACTGTTGTTTTAAATACAACCGATTCGTTAGGGACTTCGTCATATAAGACTCTCTAGTTTCTTCCACAAATTCACTGGTGTAATTTCTATGGCGACCTCTCTCAGTACATTATCTGTCAATGATAACACTAGAGTACCGTAAGCCTTCGCTATAAACTTATCCTTCTCTTTGTCTGTTAGCATCTCTGGCAATAAATCTCTACCTTTTAACACTTTCTGTAAACCTTGTTGGCACAAGAAGGCGTGAACCTTCATCTTCCGCAGTCCAAAGTCACTTTTCCTATCAAATTTCTCTACCTCGTACTTCATGGCTGACATCTAATCCAACCTGCTCTGATACCAATTTGTTGAAACCCATGAGAATCTATTATGAAAACTATAAAATAATAGTAAAGCAATTCAATAAAATTTGACAATAGGATTTAACATAGTTTGGCGATGTGCCTAATTCACCCAACAAAGAAATGAATTTATTGATTTCAAATCAAAGTAGCAAGTACAAACTTGAGTCCCACAAATCTCACTAGAACACCTAACACCCTCATTCTAAACTCCGTACTGAGAAAACTATCTCTAAAACAGTCTAGAAACCCTCGTGTTATATCTGTGCTAAATTGTCCCAGAAGAAAATGCCAAATTTATAGCCCAAAAATGAGTCCAAGGCCCATTGGGCTTGCACTGCATGCCCAGGCGTATGGAGCCCCTGTTTTTGGTAGATAGTGCTAACAATTGCAGTGCTGCACATGCCTTTGCGCAACCATCTTGCACCAGGGGTTGGTTTTAATAGTCCAAATTTCAAGGCAAAATCAATAGTCTCCTTTGATTATTTAGCGACAAAAATGGCATCTTTCTCCCCTTCAAGCGGTTTTAATAGTGAAGTTACACAAAGGGAAGAAGTTTATTGTGGATGTGGGATACAACTCCCATTGAAAACTAGTTGGACATATATGAATCCTAGAAAAAGGTATTGGACATGTCCAAATTATGGGATAAGTCCTTATTTTTTCATTTGACCTTATTTATATTTGTGATTAACAAGCTAATTATACTTTTTTTTTTCCAAACTAGGGGTTATTGTGGAGTTTTCATATGGTTGGACCCTGAAATGTGCCTTAGGTCCAAATAAATAATTCCTGGATCGTTAGCAAAAAAAGAAAAATTATGAGAGCAATTAAATGATTCCTTGATAAAGGAGAAAAAATTGGAGGCCGAATTGAAGAAAATAAAGAGCAAATGAAGGTTCCCAGAGAAAGAAGTTGATGGATTGAAGAAGAAAAAAGTTTGTGCTTTAATTGTATTAATTATTGTTGGTTTATTTACAATAGTGATAAGGTTTTTGGTGTTAAATGATAACAATTTAGGACAAAATGTGAACAAATTGCAACTTACGTAATTATTCTTGTAATGTTTGTTTAATGCCTACTTTTATGCTTATTCTTATTGTTTTTTATTTGTACTTATTGTTTTACTTCCCTTACATATTTCAAGACTAAGAGATAATCCTACTAATTTCCTTAAAGAATGAAGCAAAATACAGAAAACAGAAGGAAAAAAAAAATCTCAACCAATCCCCTTATTGCTATGCTCTCCCTCTTTGTGACAGCAGTAGAAAAGCAAAAGAAAAAAAAATCTCAGCCAATCTCAGCCAAAACTTCAGCAAAATCTGTGCAGAAAAATAGAAATATGTGCAGCCAATCATCTAATCAGATGTTATTTTTGTTGCTTAATAATCAAAGGAAACTAAAACCTTGTAAATACAGAGGGAAAGAGAGAGAGCCTAGCAAATGTGGAGGAAGAGAGGCACAAATCTAGTGAAAAAGTCGCTAAAGCTTCCCTCAATTTCTCAACTGTTAACTATTAAACGGTTGACTTGACGGAGGGACCACATTAAACGAAAGTAAGGAACTTTGGGGACACAATGTGAAACATGTTAAAACACGAGGACCAAAATTGAATTATTGACATACTTTAGGGACCAAAATTGAAATTGTCCCCATAATATTTGTAGTCTTCAAAATGTTCTTGTGACATATTAATGGGTGGATAATAATTGTATTTTGGCGTAATATATACCCAGCATAAGTCCTCTCCTGAAATAAGCTATACATGGTGAAATGGTCCCAATTTCTTCACTATTTGACGAGGATCCATCGTTATCCTAAACTTGCAACAAACATGCTCCTTCTTGTCACTAGCCATAAATCCTACTTTTAGGTTATTAGAAAGTTTGACTTTGAGATTGTCCAAGGTTGGAGAATCTACTTCTGCTCTCAAAGTGATATGCTGAATAAGGAGAAAAAAGCAAAAGCATTAATATTAACATCAATTGAAAATATTAAAGTCCAAATTAAAATAATATCGAGAAAAAGTAATGTACAAATAATAAGTCTTAAGGGTATATTAGTAAATTCTCAATTAACACAATGCAAGATAATAAGAAGGGGCCTTCATGCACAATAATGAATAATTAGACTATAACTATATAAGCACCACAATTAATGACAACTGGAATTTCTAATCAAAGAAAAGGGGCTTGGAGGAGATTTTCTTAGACGTGGGTTAGTCTATTTATATACATCAATATATATATATGTGTGTGTGTGTGTGTGTGTGTTGGATCCGCTCCTTATTTTTCAATATACTAGTGAACCCAAAATTATAGATCAATATCCTATGTTCAAGCATTCTTTTAATTATTTAATATGTAATAAACCAAATTTCAGAAAAGTAATCGTAAAAGAGATGTTAGAGATGGTACCTTTGGTACATTGGTGTCTGTCCTAAAACTGCAATGGCAGAAGGACACCAATTATCACCAATTGAAAAAAAAATAAAGATTGACAAAAAAAAAGGACAATGATGAATTAGAATTACTCTTTTTTCCCAAGCCGAAACGAAAGAACCTCTGCTAGAGATTTGGCAGCTAAAGGAAGCCCACAACACTTTTCCATAATCTCATTCTTTATTTTTGCAAAAATCTCTGTTTCTTCCAAACTCAAGCAATTGCCATCTGAGGTTGTGAGTTGTTTCCTCCTAATTGAGTCCTCAAATATGCTCCAACAGTGTTGTTCGTTAAGGGGTTCCATTCTGTGCAATAAAAATCTTTGCCAGGCGGCACAAAGTTCTTCGCCACCCCTTCCATTCTGCTGGTCACAACTACTGTTGTATTCTCTCGATTCAAAATTGCATGAGTTAAATATTTAATATCGTCTGTTGCGTGCCAAACAGCATCCAACACAATCAAAGCCTTTGTGTGCATATCCGTTGTGCACTCAACCACCTTCTTGTTCAAATTTTTCAACAATCCTAAGAACTTATCTCGAGTATATTGATACAGTTCAAACACAAGAACCATCTTCATTTCTGTTGAGAGATCCAAATTAGTTGCCTCTGTCAGACTGATCCATATGCTGCACTGAAAATGGTTTTCCATTTCATGAAAATCCTCCCGGGCAAGAGCAGTTGTACCTAAACCACCCATACCAACTATGCCGACGGCCCGGTTGCCTTGTTGCAAGAAATCTTGAATCATCTTCATCTGCTCATCCAGTCCATGATACTTCACATCATCCCTAGGATTGAGTATTTGTTTGGATGTCCTGACAGCATATATGAATGGATATGTCTCTCTTCGATCATCTGCTCCTCTTGACTCTGATTTTTTTGACTCCATTTCTCGCCTGATCGCCTGAAGTCTGAGCCAGGTTTTGATAAGAAGCCAGTAGTGCTTGCAAGGGCGAGCATTCGGCAAAACTTTTCTGCTGCTGTTGCTGGTACCAATCAGAGCTTTTTGTGGGCTATTTTCCGCAAACATGATGCAGTCGCCCAGTGTGTCATTTAGCTTCATAAAACAGTGTTTCAGTTGTATAAGGACAGAGGACCTCTTGAATTTCTCCTCGTTTTGAATATACTCCAAGATTTCCCTGAGCTGAGACCTCAGAGGTAAGTTCTGACCGAATTGCTCCTCAGCTTCTTCGAAGTCCTCCTTAAATTTGTCCCTCAAATATTATGAATAATCATGAGCCATTTTCAGATGCTTGAGAACGTACAGTGTGTCTAGCTTTTTTTTCTTCTTTCTTTTCTTTTTTTCGTTTTCCTTTTTCCCCCCACTCTTCTCTCTGTTTCTTTTCTTTCCTTTTCTTTTTTTTCTCTCCGTTTCTGTTCTTTGCTTAGTGCATAGAAAGGGGTGGTTTCTGTGTTGGACTGAACAAAGGAATTAATTGTTGGACTGAATAAAGGAGTTTAAGCTGAATGCTTTTCTTTTTTACTCACTGAAAATTGAATGCATAAAAAACAAAAGTAAAGTGCCTTTATATAGGCTTACATCAGAAACAGCTTTAGCTAGTATCTCGGCCCACTAACAACCTAATCCCTACTAACAAGTTAATCACTAACAAACTAAATATTTGGATAATGTATTTGACTAACAGACTAACACAATTGCTGGAAACCACTCTAACAGACCATAATCTTAAACTTATTAGACTTTGGTCTTCCTCAACAAACTTTGAATTAGTCTCTAACACTCCCTCTTGATTCAAAGTCACTTACACCAAGTAAAGCTCTAAAATAGCAGAACTTCTCTTTTGACAAAGATTTTGTCAGTACATCAGCCAGCTGCTCTTTGGTGTTGCAATAATTCAAAGTTATCTCCTGTTTTGCAACCAAATCACGAATAAAATGATAGCGAATGTCGATATGCTTCATTCTGCTGTGAAATGTTGGGTTCTTCATCATGGAGATAGTTGCCTGGTTGTCACAAAATATCTCAGTTGCTCCCTTTTGTTCTTGTTGAAGATCTGCTAAAACTCTTCTTAGCCAAATGGCTTGACAAGCTGCTGAAGTTGCTGCAATGTACTCAGCTTCTGAGGTTGACAATGCTGCTGTAGCTTGCTTCTTTGAACTCCAGGTGATCACTCCTAAACCTAGAGTGACAAAATTTGTTGAAACACTACGTCTATCATCTAACAAACTTGCCCAATCACTGTCCGTAAACCCATATAATCTGAAATGAGGAGTTTTTGAGTACCAAATACCATACTCCAAAGTTCCAGCAATGTAACGCAAGATCCATTTTGCTGCTCCATAATGAACTTTTGAAAGTTGTTGCATAAATCTGGAAATAACACCAACAGGAAATGCAATATCAGGTCTAGTGTGAGTCAAATAAATTAAACCTCCAACCAAACTTATGAACATTCTAGCATCTGCCATCTCTTCTCCATCTTCATGCTGCAATTTTTCATTAATATTCATGGGTGTAGCTACAGGCTTACAATTAAGCATGCCAAATTTATTCAGTAGGTCGCTGGCATATTTCCTTTGTGAAATAAAAATTCCATCTTCAGCCTAATGGACTTCAAGACCAAGGAAATAATGCAATACACCCATATCCGGCATTTCAAATTCGTTCATCATTTGAGACTTAAACTCATCCACAAGAGAGCTAGAAAAACTAGTATAAATGATATCATCAACATAAAGACAAACAATGATGAAATCATTTTTACCTTCCTTTTTCACATACAAAGTGGGCTCGCTCTCACTTCTCATATACCCCTTTTGTTGAAAATATCCATCGATCCTGTTGTACCAAGCTCGAGGGGCCTGCTTTAATCCATACAATGCCTTTTTCAGCTTGTACACCTTTGTTTCATCTCTTTTTTTTATGAAACCTTCTAGTTGTGCTACGTAGACCTCTTCTTGTAAGTTTCCATTGGGGAATGCCGACTTGACATCAAATTGATAAATTGACCATTGTAATTGTGCAGCTAATGCTAAAACAAGCCTAACCATTTCAAATCGAGCTACTGGAGAAAAGGTTTCTTCGAAATTCACACCATATTGTTGTGCATAACCTTTTGCGACAAGGTGAGCTTTGTGCTTTTTTATGCTTCCATCTGCAGCGAATTTTGTCTTGAACACCCATTTCAAGCCAATTGCATTTTTGCCTTCTGGTAAATCCAACATTTCCCATGTTTCATTCTTTTCGATGGATTTCATCTCTTCCACCATTGCTTTCTGCCATTCTACTTTTTCAGTTGCTTCTTCATAGTGTAGGGGATCTGAAACAGTGAGAGCAAATTGACAAGATGTATATATATCATTAGCATACTTGGGATTCGGCATTCTAGCCCTCGTTGATCTTCTTAGTGGAATTGGCTCAGCTGAAGATTCTTCAAGAGTTGATGAACAATCTCTGCTTGGTGTTTCTAATGCCGTTGGTGAGCTAGCGGGTGAACTTGCTAGAATTGGATCCTGTCTTTCATCTAGAGAGACTTCAAAGGGTATAAGAATCTCTTGTTGCCTGTGCTCTTCACCCTAATCCCAGCTTGCATTTGCATCAAATATTACATCCCTTCTAATTGAAATCTTACCACTAAGAGGATTATACAATCTATATGCTTTGGATTGAGTACAATAACCAATAAAATACATTTTTCAGATTTGTCATCAAGCTTTTGACAAACTTGAGAATTGACCAAAGCATAAGCAACACACCCAAAAACTCGCAAATGACTTACATTTGGTTTCTTTCCACGCCAAGCTTCATATGGAGTTTTGTTAATGACAGCCCTTGTTGGTGAGAGATTCAACAAATAGACAGATGTTGATATAGCTTCTACCCAAAATTGATTTGAGAGCCCACTTGCTTGTAATAAGCTTCTTGCCATCTCCACAACGGTTCGATTTTTTCGGTCAGCGACACTATTTTGCTCTGGAGTGTAAGGAGTTGTTAACTCCCTTTAGATGCCTTTTTTTTTTTTTGCAAAATAAATTAAATTCTATGGACACAAACTCTCCTCCTCACTTTGTGCAAAGAACTTTGATGTAGCAACCACTTTGCTTTTCTACCAAGGCTTTAAATTTCTGAAATTTCAGAAAAGTCTCTGACTTATTTTTCGAAAAATATGCCCAATACAAGCAGCTATAATCATCAGTAAATAGCAAGAAATAACGACTCCTACCCAAGGACCTAGTTTGCATAGGCCCACATAAATCAACATGAATTAATCCGAGGCATTTAGAAGCTCTCCATGCTTTTCCAACTGGAAACGACTTCCTAGATTGTTTACTATAAATGCACCCCTCACATAAATCAAGAGAGCTAATTTTTGGTAGTCCAAGAACCATACCTTTATCACTTAGCAATTTCAAGCCTTTGATATTTAGATGTCCATACCTCAAATGCCAGAGCTTCGAGTCATCCTTTACACTTGCAGCGAAAGCAAAATTCTCCATGTTAGAAACATCCAACACGAACATCTTGTTTGGGGTCATGCTGACATGAACTTTTTGGCCTGACTTCTTATTTTTAATGACACATGCATCATCATCAAATAAAATGGAACAGCCACTAGCCATCAATTGGCCAACGCTCAGTAAGTTGTATCCTAAATCAGGTACAAATTGAACATCATCCAACACTTTTATTTTGCCACAACTAGTGTCAACTCTCACCGTGCCTTTTCCTTCGACTTGAATCTCCCTTTTGTTGCCAAGCTGTACCATTATCCTTTGTGTCTCATCAAGCTCCTTAAACAAGGATTTGGTGCATGTCATCTGATTCGAACAACCACTGTCCACAAACTAAAAATCACTTGGCTAATGTTTAGTATCAATACAAGCCATAAAAAGTTTATTTTCCTCTTTATTTTCTGCTGCAAAATTTATTTTCTAATCTTTAAACCAGCAATCAGTTTTTATATGCCCGTATCTCTTGCAATTGTAGCATTGTATACAACTTGTCATGTTACCTTGTTCATTGTACTACCTCTGCTCTTCATTCCTTCCTCTACCTCTGCCGTTATTGCGACCACGACCACAACCACCACAAAATCCTCCTCTTCCTCAACCTCTGCTTGCTGAATGATCATTTTCTCCATATCTGGTGGCTGTCTCCTTCACTTGAAATGCCTTCTCTTTATTTTTTTCAATTGATCTATTGATTCTTGCCTCATGAGCCTGAAGAGATCCCATCAATTCATCAATGGAAATAACTAATAGATCCATAGCTTCTTCTATGGCACCTACTACATGGTCAAATTTTTGAGTCAAGCTTCTCAAAACTTTCGCAACAATCATCTCGTCCAAAATCTGCTCACCATAGGAGTGCATCTAACTGACTATTGCCATTGCTCTTGACAAAAAATCAGCAATTGATTCACCATTCTTCAAAAGTAAGGTTTCAAAGTCACGTCTTAGTGATTGCAATCTCACCATAATGACCTTTGAATCACCTTGGAACTCTTTCTGCAGAATTGACCATGCTTCCTTCGATGATGTAGCTGCTGCAATTTGTGAGAAAATGGTGTCATGGACTGCTTGTTGGAGAATGAACAACGCTTTGGCATCCCTCTTCTTGGTTTCGTTCAGCCTCTCCATTTCTTCTTCATTAGGTTCTAATATATCAATGAACCCGTAAGCCACCAAGTCCCATAGCCCCTGCGATCTGAGCATTGTCTTCACCTTAATGCTCCACCACTCATATTTCTCACCATTGAAAATAGGTATAAGTGGTTGAGAAGAAGAAAACCCAGCTACTACCATTTTCTTGTAAAATTTTCTTTAAAGCCGAAAAGGAAAAGAAAAAAAAAACACTCTCTCTCATGTTTCCCTTAAAGACCCAAAAACTGTTTCACTCAATACCCAATGGACCCAAGCTGGCGCCGATGCTAGAATTGTTGGACTAAACAAAGGAATTAATTGTTGGATTGAATAAAAGAGTTTAAGCTGAATGCTTTTCTTTTTACTCACTGAAAATTGAATGCATAAAAAACAGAAGTAAAGTGCCTTTATATAGGCTTACATCAGAAACAGCTTTAGCTAGTATCTCGGCCCACTAACAACCTAATCCCTACTAACAAGTTAATCACTAACAAACTAATGATTTGGATAATGTTTTTTACTAGCAGCCTAGCACAATTGCTGGAAACCACTCTAACAGACCATAATCTTAAACTCATTAGACTTTGGTCTTCCTCAACAGACTTTGAATTAGTCTCTAACATTCTGCACTATAAATAGGCTATTGTTAAAGCTACATAATTCTTTTCCTCCATCTCAAGAAACTAAAAACTTTCAAAAAAGTTGAAATATATTGACTCATTCCTCTTCCAATGAAGCAAAGAATCATTACTATAAAGTAACACTTTATCCCGTAGAAATACTTTTGCATTAATTTTTTTTAATAGAGACACGCACTCCAAGGACTCGAATTCTGGATGTTATTTGCAATTACACATGCTCACTTAAGATTTTAATTCTAAATCTTACACATATAAATATTAGGACAATGCCATTAAATCGATTGACCAACAGCAAACTTCGTATATACAAGTGTGAGGTGATGTGATTAATCAATTGATCACTTGATAGCTTTTGCATTAATTACTATCCACACCACTAACTATCAATGAGACAAATACAAACAAGGTTAATTTAATGTAAGGAAATACATCAAAGTTATAATTCTTGTTTTCGAATTTGGTATATCTTTAAGTTTGTTTTATATATACATGCAATAATTGGTCGTACAATTTTACAAGGGAAGAGGATTCGTGTCCTCGACTTGAAGAAACTATTTTATACTTCTAAAGTTGAGATTCCCTTTTCTTGGAGATGTAAATATTTGTTTTGTTTATTTCCTTATTCAAGTAAGGGTGTTATAATTTAGTGGCAGTAGCACACTCTATATATGTCCTTCCAAACTCAGGCGAATGCCATCTGAAGTTGTGGGTTGTTTCCTCTTAATTGAGTCCTCAAATATGCTCCAACAGTCTTCTTCCTTAAGGGGTTCCATTCTGTGCAAATAAAATTTTTTGCCAGGAGGCGCAAGGCTTTTCGCCACCCCTTCCATTCTGCTGGTCACAATTACTGTTGTATTCTCTCGATTCAAAATTGTATGAGTGAAACATTTAATATTGTCGGTTGTGTGCCAAACACCATCCAACACAATCAAAGCCTTTTTGCGAATATCCGTTGTGCACTCAACCAATTTCTTGTTCAAATTTTCCCACAATCCTATGAACTTATCTCGAGCATAGTGACACCGTTCAAACACAAGAACCATCCTCATTTCCGTTAAATTGTGCATATCAATTGCCTCTGTCAGATTGATCCATATGGAGACTTCAAACTTGCCTCTTCGCCTGCTCATCCAGTCCATGATACTTCACATCATCCCTAGGATTGAGTATTTGTTTGGATGCCATGACGGCGTATATGAATGGATATGTCTCTCTTCGATCATCTGCTCCTCTTGACTCTGTTTCTTTTTACTCCATTTCTCGCCTGATCGCCTGAAGTCTGAGCCTCATTTTGATAAGAAGCCAGTAGTCTTTGCAGGGGCGTGCATTCAACAGAATTTTTCTGCTGCTGCCGCCACCAACCAGAGCTTTTTGCGGGCTATTTTCCATGAACATGATACAGTCGGCCAATGCATCGTTTAGCTTCATAAAACAGGCTTTCATTTTTACGAGGACAGAGGAGCTCTTGAATTTCTCTTCCTTTTGAATATACTCCAAGATTTCCCTGAGTTGAGACCGCAAGGGTAAGTTCAGACTGAATTGCCCCTCGGCTTCTTTGAAATCCTCCTTAAATTTGTCCATCAAATATTGTGAATAATCAAGAGCCATTTGCGGATGTTTAAGTATGTACAGAGTGCCTATTTTTTCTTTCTTTCTTTCGTTCCTTTTTCTGTGGCTCAGCTGTTGGAAGCAAAACTCAGCGGTTTCAGGTCCGTCGGTCATTGGCAGCTGATAATGGGGTATGCAGCGCAATGGTGGAAGCACAAAATTACCCTTGCACAGAACATAAAGCAACTTATTAATCATGCACCATATTGGGATAATTTCAATTTTGATCCCCCAAGTATGCCACTAATTCAATTTTGGTCCATGAGTTTAACATGTTCCACATGATGTCCCCAACGTTCCTTATCTTTTTTGATGTGGTCCCTCCGTCAAGTTAACCGTTTAATAGTTAATGGCTGAGAATTGGAGGGAAGTTTTGGTGCATTTTCAATTAGATTTGTGCCTCTCTCCCTTCACATTTGCTAGACTCTCCCTCTTTCCCTCCGTATTTGCAAGGTTTTAGTCTCCTTTGATTATTTTGCAACAAAAATGGCATCTTCCTCCTCTTCAAGCAGTTTTAATAGTGAAGTTACACAAAGGGAAGAAGTTTATTGTGGATGTGGAAGACAACTCCCATTGAAAACTAGTTGGACAAATATGAATCCTGGAAGGAGGTATTGGATATGTCCAAATTATGGGGTAAATCCTTATTTTTTTCATTTGATCTTGTTTATATTTGTGATAAACAAGCTAATTACATTTTTTCCCCCCCAAAACTAGGGGTTATTGTGGAGTTTTCATATGGTTGGACCCTGAAATGTGCCCTAGGTCCAAACACATAATTCCTGGATTGTTGGCAAAAAAGAAAAAAATAGAAGAGCAATTAAATGATTCCCTGACAAAGAAGAAAAAAATTGGAGGCCGAATTGAAGAAAATAAAGAGCAAAGTAAAGTTCCTAGGGAAAGATGTTGATGGATTGAAGAAGAAAAAAATTTGTGCTTTAATTGTATAAGCAATTATTGTTGGTCTATTTATAGTAGTGATAAGGTTTTTGGTGCTAAATGATAACAATTTTGGGGAAAAATGTGAACAAAATGCAACTTATGTAATTGTTCTTGTAATGTTTGTTTAATGCCTACTTTTATGCTTATTCTTATTGTTTTTTGTTTATACTTATTATTTTACTTCCCTTACATATTTCAAGACTAAGAGATAATCCTACTAATTTCCTTAAAGAATGAAGTAAAATACAGAAAAAGAGAAGGAGAAAAAAATCTCAGCCAATTTCCTTATTGCTAGGCTCTCCTTCTTTGTGGCAGTAGTTGAAAAGCAGAAGGAAAAAAAATCTCAGCCAATCTCAGCCAAAACTTCAGCAAAATATGTGCATAAAACTACTACTTTTACATTATTTTTTTAGAGGCACATACACTAAAGGCACTTCCAATTAAGCAAAGAATCATTATTTTTTTAAAGCAAAGAATTCTGAGTGTTATTAACATTTATACATGCCCACTTAAAATTCAAATTCTAATTCTCACAAATATAAATATAAGAGCACTACCATTAAACCAATTGATCAGTAGCAAACTTCATATATATAATTAGTGTGATGTGATGCAATTAGTCAATTGATTACTTGATAAATTTTGTATTAACTAATATCCACGTCACTAACTATCAATGAGTCAAAAACAAACAAAGTTATTTTAATATAAAGAAATATATCAAAATTATAATTTTTTTTTCTGGGTTTGGTATAGCTTTAAGTTTGCTTTATATATACATGCAATAATTGGTTGTGTGATTTTTATAGGAGAAGAGGATTCGTGTCCTCGGCTTGAAGAAATTACTTTATACTTCTAAAGTTGAGATTCACTTTTCTTGGAGATGTAAATATTTGTTTTGTTTATTTCCTTCTTCAAGTAAGTGTATTAATTTAGCGGTAGTAGCACATTTCATCCATGTTCTTAAACTTTCAATACAAAAAATATATCAGCTTGAATTTTTTATATATATAAAATAGTATATTTAAAAAAATTAGAAAGAGTAGAATTAGAGGAAGACGAAATAATATGTTTAAAAAAAAAAAACGGTGAAGAGAGAAAATCGCAACGCGTGGAGATAAGGGAGGAAAACTAATAACTTGTTTTGACAAATTTTTTTGAATAGAAACAATTTGGTTAATACATTAAAAATACACTAGGTAGGCACTCTAGTAGCATTTCTAGTGGCACCCATACATATTTGGTAAAAGGGAATATTCGAATAGATATTTTCACTTTTTTAGTCTCACTTCGTGTTTAGGCGGACAATTTGATACTGAGAATAAGACTCCTAAAACTCAGCATTTGATAAGCCATTTTTCGTGCAAAAAAATGTAGAAATTGAAGGGCTGAACGTAAGTACTTGTTAATTAAAGAAATATCTGGCCTTGTTTAGTTTCCATTTTTGGAGTCATTTTCTCATTATTCTACAATTTGAAATCAGGATACAAGTTTGTTTTAGGTTTTTTTGTGAATTCTGATCTTATTATTAACGTCTTATAAGTTGTGTAATTATATTTATCCAAATATATCAAAAGTTTGCTTTTAAAATAAAACTAACATCTTTGATTTGGGTCCTCAACTTGGAGGTCTGGAAGTTAGTCTGTTCATGATCCCCATGGGATTGACAGTTTGAAGTCTAGACTCTGGGTATTGCTTTTGGAATTTAGGCCTAAAACTAGAAGTAGGGTCGGCAAACATGGCCGAAAGAAAATCTATCAAAATTTTAGCTAGAAAGAGAAAGAGATCTAACTATCGAATATGAATAAATAAAAAGTAATTGGATGATAATTAAAATGAATTTACACACGTCAACTGAGGTTGTGGTACTTATAAGATGGTGCAGAGTTGGTCCTGCATGGGTTCATGCATCCTAGCTAGAGAGTCAGATATTGCTACATTTTGTCTTTCAGCGGTTGAGATATTGGAGATCAAAGCAAGATGTTCAACCCGTAAAATAGCACAGATCTTTTGGATTGTTTAGAGATTTCTGCCATACTCAAGCCCATAATGTCCTTAGAGGTTTTTGCCCTATCAATGTTATAAATTCAAAAGCATTGCATAAATTTTTTGTTTGTATATCTCAAATTGTTGGAAAAAATTTGCTACACTTTCCACAGACCTTAAAGTATGCAATTTCCAATTAATTTCGATTTTGTTTCATGGAATGGATGTTATGTGTCCTGCTTGAAAAATAAGCATATAATATCACTTTGGATCCTCAATTTTATTTCATATTTTATTATTTTATTTCATATTTTATCTCCTATTTTATTTCATAAATATATAATATGTATATTAATATTTTCTTATAAAAATAATTGATTGAAAATCAAGTGCACTTGGTAGAATATATAATGAAATATAGAATGAAATAAATGATCCAAAGTGCATATAATGAGGCTGTGAATCTCATTTTTCTATGCTTAGCAATAAATGGAAGTAATGAGTTCTAAGTTTTGACCCTTGAATTGTTCGTTTTCTATCGAAAGCCAAAAACTCAGCTTAGTATATTATATTATCTAAATTAAAGCATGCATAATTGTCATGTTTGATCCCAAATCTTGGCATTTTAATTGGCTTCGATTAAGTTGAAAAAATTTGCTATTTTTTCTAATGTCCCATTAGGTTTAATTTTCAATGCTATGTTCCCTTATCTGTTTGTATTCTCATCCAAGGTCTCTATGGTACAAGAACGGTGAAAAAGAGCAGATAAACTAACATCTGTTCTTCTTGCAATTCTTTTCGGTGGCTCAGCTGTTGGAAGCAGAATTCAGCAGTTTCAGGTTCGTTGGCTGTTAGCAACTGATGATGGCCTTTGCAGGGGCACTAGTGGAAGCACAAATTTATATCACATCAATTATTTCTGTCTACGGTACAAAACACATTTCTATTCTCCACACATTCTCCATTACGATATCTAATTTTATATTTTTCCAAAGTAAGTTTTTGTAGCACCCCTCCTCAGGATGACACCTCAGTCAAGGCACCACACAGATTCAATCTTAAATATCAGAGTCGCAACCGAACAAAAGGCCCATAAGTTCATTTCACACATATTCTAAAATGGCATTCAATCTCATCCATCAGTTCTAAACCACAATTTTCAAAATAAACACCTACTAAACTTCATAATATTAATACCTTACGGCATAACATATTAAAACCTTAAAATTACATTCATACATATCACAACATCTCTAATATTCCATTCCGAATACAATACATCATAACTTATATTCTGTACAACCATCAAAACGAAATCAATTACATTTCTTCCCAGCTTAATCTCGAACCATCTTTTCCCTGTTTGACATCATAAAATACAGGGAGGTAAGTCTAAAGACTTAGTGAGGAATGCAGAAAGGATTTATCGAGGATGATTCAACTCGACAAATCATAATATAAACGAACAAATCAAACAACACAAAAACAGATAGTTCCGATAAACAAAAAGGAAACTCTCCTGCCTGATTGCTCCAAGATCAGATGTCAGACAAACAGAAACAATCAGACAGATCAAACCCAAAGCATATGCACTCAAAGGATAGTCTAAGACGTGCATTGCCAATTCACCTTATACCAGACAAACATATCACAGAAGCGTAACAGCTTGGTATGTGGCAGATGCCCATATGAACTGTATAGCGCACCGCCGATGCCCAGGGGAAGTCCCTAGCGCACCATCAATACCCAGGGGGAGTCCCTAGCGTACCGCCGACACCAAGGGGGAGAGTCCCTTGCGTGCCTCACATAACCAAACAGATCGCTCGGATCGGCCCTTGGCCTCATAATCACCATACAAATAACCGAATTAACCACTTATGCAGATGCCCAGGGGAAGTCCCTAGCACATTGTTGGTTTCAGATAGATCAGATCAAGCAGATAGAAACAATGCCCATCAGGCAACAGATAACATTAACAAATATAGATATGCCAGCATGGCCATAATACAGATCAGATAACAGAAATGCCGACAAAGCAACAGATACAAATCAGATCAGAATAGATAACAAACAAAATTCTAGGCGCCAGAACAGACAGAAATAGATACAGAACAGATATAACCCTCACAGGGGTATTCAAAACAGAATCAAATAACAAACGGAAACCAAACACAATTCTGAGTATCGTACAGAAACAGTAAACCCACACAGGGGTTAATTTCAATAACAGATAGCTCAATAGGGTGCCAAATTGGCAGAACCTCATAGGTATAACAATTACCAAGAGGGATAGATCCTCACCTCTTATACCCAGTCAGTCTTATATATAGTTATTGCTCGTCAGCAACCAAATCTCCGTCACATAATTCACAAAATAATTCATAATTAAAGTTTGATCGATTCTACTAACCTTATTCTTTATCGAAACTTAATATTTCCCAAAATTACCAAATAAATCTTATTTAAGTCCAAATTTATATAAATCAATCAAACTAACTTAATATTATCAACTATTAACAATTTAAGATTTAAAATCTTAAAATCCTATTTTATAAGATTCTATAATTTGCTCAAATCCACAAAATGTCACTAATTAAATCTTACAAATTCTTATATAACTCAATTCAACCTCCAACTACATAATATTTCATGCTTAATCTAACAATTATCTCCAAACTTATCAATATGCCATCAAAATCTAAAAATTCCTATACATATATATAATACATAATCATATAATAACACCACCTAAGTCCATAATTAAATCACATATACCTTGCATGGATATATATATTGCATGAATATATATATAATACATAGAAATATAATTATCAAAAACCTAGCAAAATTCATAACTCACTAACTAATGCCCGGATTTGAAAATAGACTATACCGTCACGACCGTTGGAACGAGCAGAAAAAACTGTCCGGTCACCGCCGCCGCCGCCGGTATATGGTAACTTTACACCGTTCTCTTCCTTACTCTCTCCTGAACAATAATCTCCGGTTAGTTTTTAGTTATACCGCTTCTATTTGCCGGAAAACACCAAAACAGCCCCAAAAGTCATCTTGTTCCACCGTCACTGTTTTGCTCAGTTCATCGCCGTCCGTCGCCGAAACTGCCGAGAAACCTTATATTCTACTTCTACTCCTTTCTAGCTACACAACCATATCCTTCATTGCAAGTTTGGGGGCTCGGGGATGAGTACCGAAAGTTAACCAAGGAAATGGGTTTTCTTTCCGTTCCTTCTCTAACCACCGTTAACCACCTTGCATGGCTGCAGTTTTGTGGCCTGAAAATGGTGAGAGAGGTGGTGGTAATGTGTGATGAAGAGATGGAGACTTAGTGGTGAAGCTTTTGGCTTGGTTGAAATGGAGGAAGAAGGTGGCGGGTGAATGAAGAAGATGAGAAGAAAAAGGAAGAAAAAATGAAGAAAAAGGAAGAAAGAGAATTGAAGTCAAAATTGCATTAATTTTGACTTGACATGATGCATGGAGCAAGCATGGCCGGCTACTATTCTCATCATTTCATCTTTTATTTTTTTTAATAATAATTTAGAATTCTCTCAATTTAGTTCCCAAATGAATAAAATGCAATTTCGATCTAAAAATCTTGTAAAAATATCAATTGAATCTTATATAATTTATATCACGATTAAATAATTCAAAATTCTAATCAAATAACTAAAATTAACTGATAAAATAATTAATAATAATTTAACAAATATATAAAATTTCGGGTCGTCGCAATCTCCCCCTTTTAAAAGAATCTGTCCCCAGATTCTTACCTTAACTTTGATAAAGTTCATGGTATTGTTGATGCATGAGATCCTCTCTCTCCTATGTTGCTTCCTCAACATTATGATTGCGCCATAATACCTTGACTTGAGGAATATCTCGATTTCTGAGCTTTCAACTCCGATGATCCAAAATACGTACAGGTCTTTCCTCATATGACAAATCTCTTTCTAATTGCATGCTCTCTGGTGATATAATATTAGAAGGATCGGGATAGTACTTTCGAAGTTGCGATACGTGAAAAACATCGTGTATTCCCTTTAAAGATTGGGGCAATAGGACGCGATACGCAACTGGTCCTATCCTTTCACATATCTCATATGGCCCAACATATCTCGGACTAAGTTTTTCCCCTTTTCCTACTCTCCTTACTCCTTTTCTTCGGAAAACTTTAAGGAACACTTGGTCTCCAATATTGAATTCCAAATCCTTTCTCCGAGTATCTGCATAGCTCTTTTGTCTATCTTGAGTTGCTTTCATTCTCTGCTTAATCATTTGCACCTTTTCGATAGTTTCTTGTATCAGTTCAGGTCTGATAGTATTTGAAGACTGATCAGGTTTACCTTGGTGCTCATCCAAATCCCAATGTATTGGAGATCGATATTTTCTACCATACAGGGCTTCATATGGTGCCATCTGTATAGTTGATTGAAAGCTATTATTATAGGTGAATTCAATCAATGGTAAATGTCGAATCCAATTTTCCCCAAAATCTAACACACAGGACCGTAACAAATCTTCCAAGATCCTTATAACTCGCTCTGAATGTCCATCTGTTTGAGGGTGAGCAGTGGAACTAAACTTCAATTTCGTTCCTAAATGCTCTTGCAGGCTTCTCCACAGTCTTGATGTAAATTTTGGATCTCGATCAGATACTATGCTAGTTGGAACTCCGTGCAGTCGGACAATTTCTTTAATATATACCTCTGCTAGTTTTTCGACTTTATAGTGTGTTCCGACTGATAGAAAGTGTGCAGACTTGGTCAGTCAGTCTATCACAACCCAAATACTATCATATCCACCTCGAGCTGTAGGTAGACCAGTTACAAAGTCCATGGTGACCTGTTCCTATTTCCAATCAGGGATTGGAAGTGGTTGCAACAACCCTGACGGTCTTTGATGTTCTGCCTTTACCAGTTGACAGGTCAGACATCGCTGCACATAATCTGCTATATCACGCTTCATCCCATTCCACCAAAAGTGTTTCTTAAGATCTTGATACATCTTCGCTCCTCCGGGATGTATCGTATACCTCGTCTTATGTACCTCGGCTAACAGTTTCTCCTTAATTACTTCAGGCACACACATTCTCTTTCGGAATAGGAGAGCATCTTGATTGTCAGTGGTAAACTCTGATTCTTTGGCACTTCTGACATTTTCTTTCTTTTTTTGAGTCCATTCATCATCAGCTTGTGCTCTTCGTATCTCATTATACAGTTCTGGTTGAACTTTTATGTCTGCAACCCACGCACGTCGTTTTATTCTCATAACAAAATCTCTTTTATGACTTTCTTGCGTTTCTGTTGCGCACAGATGAGATAATCCTGATTTTCGACTCAAGGCATCAACCACTACATTAGCTTTTCCAGGATGATAAGAGATTGAGTAATCATAATCTCCTAGAAACTCCATCCATCTACGTTGCCTCATATTTAAGTCTTTCTGTGACTGTAAATACTTAAGGCTTTTGTGGTCTATATATACCTCAAATGTAGCTCTATAGAGGTATTGTCGCCACTTAGATAATGCAAAAATGACAGCAGCAAGCTCTAGGTCATGAGTCGGGTAATTTTCTTCATATGGCTTTAGCTTCCTAGATGCGTATGCAATTACACGCCCATGTTGCATCAACACACATCCCAATCCTTTCTTGGAAGCATCTATGTATACCACAAATCCTTCTAACCCATTTGGGAGAGCTAAAACTGGAGCCGTAGTTAGCCGATGTTTTAATTCTTGAAAACCTTTCTCGCAGTCTTCATTCCAAGAAAAGGGTTGATCCTTCTGAGTCAACTTGGTCAACAGACCAGCTATCTTGGAAAAATTTTCAACAAATCTTCGGTAGTAACCAGCTAATCCCAGAAAGCTCCTAACTTCAGTAACATTTTCTGGCCTCTTCCAGCTGACTATCACCTCAACTTTAGAGGGATCAACTTCTATACCATCTTTTGAAATTACATGGCCCAGAAAAGCTACTCTCTCTATCCAGAACTCGCACTTACTGAACTTAGCATACATCAGATGCTCTTTTAACGATCTTAAAAATGTATGTAAGTGCCTTCTATACTCCTCTTTGGACTTAGAGAAGACTAAAATATCATCAATGAATATGACCATAAATTGGTTTAAGTAAGGTCGAAATATTCGGTGCATTAAATCCATGAATGCCGCCAGAGTGTTTGTCAAACCAAACGGCATCACTACAAATTCATAATGACCATATCGGGAATTGAAAGCTATCTTCACGATATCTTCTTCTCGAATCTTCAGCTGGTAATACCCTTGCCTCAAATCCAGCTTTGAGAAAATTCTTGATCCTTGCAGCAAGTCAAACAGCTCTTCCACATGAGGCAGTGGGTACTTATTCTTGATTGTAACCTTGTTCAATTCTCGATAGTCAATGTACATTCTCAACTACCCGTCTTTTTTCTTGACGAATAGCACTGGAGCTCCCCAAGGGGACGTGCTAGGTTTGATGTATTTCTTTTCCAACAACTCTTGTAGCTGGCTCTTCAGCTCCTTAAGTTCAGCAGGAGCTATTCGGTAAGGAGTCTTAGAAAATAGCGTAGCCCCAGGTAGAGTGTGAATAACAAACTCTATCTCTCGATCGGGATGGAGCGAATTTAACTCTTTAAGAAATACTTCTGGGTATTCCGCTACTACTTCTATATCCTCGATCTTGACCGCATCATGGGGCTTGTTAATGAGATACGCCAGATATCCTTGACCGCCTTCATATAAAATCTATCTAGCCTCTCCTGCTGATATGATCGGTATTGGAGAAGTTTGTTCTGCTGATGAATGCTGAGATATCATTGTTCCTTCCCCAAGTGTAATGCATTTTGTGAAACAATTCACTTGTGCTTGATGGTATACAACCAATCCATTCCAAGTATTACATCATAACCTTGCATAGGTATTTGTATTAGATTGGCTGGATATACTCGATTTTCAATCATAATAGGATAATCCCTAAACATGGTATCCATGATTAACCCCTCTCCTATGGGTGTTCTCACTTCTACTTGATAAGTCATTGTTTTGGGTTGCACTTTTAATTTCTCAGAAAAGGTAATAGATATAAAGGAATAGGAAGCACCGGGATCATATAATGCTTTACCAGAAATCTTAGAAATAGTAATCATACCTTCTACTACTTCATTGGGATCCGGTGCATCTTCCCCGGTGAGGACATAGGCACGGGCTTGGACTTTCTATTTTCCTTTTCCTCTACTTGCAGGTGTGGGTCCCGTCTTATTAGGGCAATCCCTCAAGAAATGTTGGCTACTGCCACATTTTGGACATTTACCCTGTTTCCGCCAGCAGTTCGCTTCCTCATGGCCCAACCAGCCACAGAACCCGCACGGTGCCTTTTCTGGAGCCCAATTCACTGACCCAACAGTCTGAGAAACTCGTTGTGCCATACCTTCAGCCTGTGGCTTCTAGGGTTTCTTACTGGTACCGCTTGACCCACCAGAAGATGGTCTTCCCTTCCTGCCCTTCTCCTCAATTTTTTGAATTTCCTGTAGCTCCGATTCTAATTGCAGTGCTTTATTGATAGCTGTATTGAAATTCAGAAGATCAAAGATAGCCAGACCTCGTCTTAACTTTGGCCTTAATCCTTGAATAAATCTCTGAATCTGTCGGCCTTCATCCTCCAAGATGTAAGGTGCATACTGAATTAGTCGGCTGAAGGTTGCCTCGTATTGGCTAACAGCCTAGTTTCCTTGAATTAAATTCATAAATTCTCGTTCCCTAGACTGTTTGACCACTAAGGGGATATACTTATCCATGAACTGCTTAGTGAATGTTTCCCAAGTTCTTTGAGTTCCTACAGCTACCATCTACGGTCAATCATTTTCCACCAACTTCGTGCAGTTCCTGCCAAAAGAAATGTGGTGAACCGCACCTTCTGCTCATCAGGGTATTGTAAGGTATCGAATATCACTTCTAAATCTTCAATCCACTCCTCAGCCTTTCAGTCATCTGGTTCTCCGTAGAACTTTGGGGGTTGAAAATGAAGAAATCGTTCCAATGCCCTGTCTTCAGCCACGAGTTGAGTCTGTGGTCTCCCTCGGTGTTCTCTTTGAGATATATGACTTGTCGGTTGTTCTATGGAGTTAATTTGGGATACCTCATCAATCTAATCCTCCTGATGATAAGTTGGAGCCCCACTTCCAGGATCATTAAGGTTACAAAATCGTTGCCCAGGAGGCCTTCCTCTCTGACCATATCTGGGGGCAGTAGGCCTAGGAATATTGCCTCGAGACGCCATCTATTTTGAAGTTTGAAATCATAAATTAAGAAAATAAATCAACTAAAACAAAATTTCAAAGATTTATAACAGAAAAGAAAAGTTATATAACATTTCCCCCCCAAAAGTCATTTTCATATACATAAGCTAGTCATAGCAAAGATACTTACATATATGTACATGTCCAAGACATCAAAATTAGCTATGCTAACTATATGCCACATCGTAAACAAAATGATATGACATAATAAGAAGGGGAAAAGTACAAAATGAGTCATAGTATATAAGGCCATCAAACTAAAAGTCACTACTACATTAACATCTATCTAATCGTCGCCCTCCTCTCCATCAGTGATCTCGGATAAAGCCTCATCCTCCTCCTCCTCCTCGATGTCGTCTCTTGGAAGTGCGCCTCCTAGCAGCTGCGGAACGACTCCCGCTATTGGTATCTCCTCTAAATGCTCATCGGGATCCTTCTCGGGCTCTACCTCTAGCTCCTCGGCTAGAACATGGGCTAGTCCCCTCATTAAGTCGAGGTACTACTACTGGTGGTCGCAAACCAGAAGGTCCCGCCGTGATATCAATCCCTGGACCGCCACCGATTGCCCGATCTATCTCTCCGTAAAAATGTGCCAGCATGAATGGAACCTCTAAAACTATGGCATGTGGTATATCGACAGTCTTTCTGTAGTCCAGCTCAAAAGAGCGAAATATATCCTCCATCTATCTACGGATAGCCCGGATCCGATCAACCTGTGCTTCCACGATACTTAACCGTACCCTCTCTCTCTCTCAACATCACCTATCAAGCGATCTGCCATATACTCACGAGCCCCTAGCATAGACTTCAGTTGTTGTAGCTTTTCTCTAGTATCTGTAATCACCTCTTACTTCCTGTAAAGCCATTCCTCTTGTTCACGACATCAATTAGCTATTTTTTCCTTTTCTTGTTCAAGCTTCTCAATCTTAATCAGTAGATCTTTTTCCTCGCTCTCCTCCAAAGGTCGCTTACCTTTAGCTTTGTCTTCAGCCATCCTGCACAAGTCAAATTACTCAACTAATCAAACTATGGTAACCAAATCTATTTCTAATGTCATCATACTCCTAACTTCAAATATCTGCTAACTCATATATATCTAAGATATTTCCACAGTCAGACTTAACTTCATAACCCAAAGTTCCAAATCCAAGGATCATATACTAGCATAGCTCGAGCTTTCCAAACCCAAGCTCTGATACCACTCATTGTATCACCCCTCCTTAGGATGACACCTTAGTTAAGGCACCACACAAATTCAATCTTAAATATTAGAGTCACAACTGAACAAAAGGCCCATAAGTTCATTTCACACATATTCTAAAATGGCATTCAATCTCATCCATCAGTTCTAAACCATAAGTTTCAAAATAAACACCTACTAAACTTCATAATATTAATACCTTACGACATAACATATTAAAACCTTAAAATTACATTCATACAAATCACAACATCTCTAATGTTCCATTCCAAACACAATACATCATAACTTATATTCTGTACAACCATCAAAACGAAATCAATTACATTTCTTCCTAGCTTAATCTCGAACCATCTTTTCCCTGTTTGATATCATAAAGTACAGGGAGGTAAGTCCAAAGACTTATTGAGGAATGCAGAAAGGATTTATCGAGGATGATTCGACTCAACAAATCATAATATAAATGAACAAATCAAACAATACAAAAACAGATAGTTCCGATAAACAAAAAGGAAACTCTCCTGCCTGATTGCTCCAAGATCAGATGTCAGACAAACAGAAACAATCAGACAGATCAAACCCAAAGCATATGCACTCAAAGGATAGTCTAAGACGTGCATTGCCAATTCACCTTATACCAGACAAACATATCACAGAATCGTAACAGCTTGGTATATGGCAGATGCCCATATGAACTGTATAGCGCACCGCCGATGCCCAGGGGAAGTCCCTAGCGCACCATCGATACCCAGGGGGAGTCCCTAGCGTACCGCCGACACCAAGGAGGAGAGTCCCTTGCGTGCCTCACATAACCAAACAGATCGCTCGGATCGGCCCTTGGCCTCATAATCACCATACAAATAACCGAATTAACCGCTTATGCAGATGCCCAGGGGAAGTCCCTAGCACATTGTCAGTTTTAGACAGATCAGATCAAGCAGACAGAAACAATGCCCATCAGGCAACAGATAACAGTAACAGATACAGATATGCTAGCATGGCCATAATACAGATCAGATAACAGAAATGTCGACAAAGCAACAGATACAAATCAGATCAGAACAGATAACAGACAAAATTCTAGGCTCCAGAACAGACAGAAACAGATACAGAACATACATAACCCTCACAGGGGTATTCAGAACAGAATCAAATAACAAACGGAAACCAAACACAATTCTGAGTATCGTACAGAAACAGTAAACCCACACAGGGTTAATTTCAATAACATATAGCTCAATAGGGTGCCAAATTGGCAGAACCTCATAGGTATAACAATTACCAAGAGGGATAGATCCTCACCTCTTATACCCAGTCAATCTGATATATAGTTATTGCTCGTCAGCAACCAAATCTCCGTCACCTAATTCACAAAATAATTCATAATTAAAGTTCGATCGATTCTACTAACCTTATTCTTTATTGAAACTTACTATTTCCCAAAATTACCAAATAAATCTTATTTAAGTCCAAATTTATATAAATCAATCAAACTAACTTAATATTATCAACTATTAACACTTTAAGATTTAAAATCTTAAAATCCTATTTTATAGGAATCTATAATTTGCTCAAATCCACAAAATGTCACTAATTAAATCTTACAAATTCTTATATAACTCAATTCAACCTCCAACTACATAATATTTCATGCTTAATCTAACAATTATCTCCAAACTTATCAATATGCCATCAAAATCTAAAAATTCCTATACATATATATAATACATAATCATATAATAACACCACCTAAGTCCATAATTAAATCACTTATCATCCTAACTCATACATATACCTTGCATGGATATATATATTGCATGAATATATATTAATACATAAAAATATAATTATAAAAAATCTAGCAAAATTCATAACTCACTAACTAATGCCCGGATTTGAAAATGGACTATACCGTCAGGACCGTTGGAACGAGCAGAAAAAACTATTCGGTCACCGCCGCCGCCGCCGGTATATGGTAACTTTACACCGTTCTCTTCCTTACTCTCTCCTAAACAATAATCTCCGTTTAGTTTTTAGTTATACCGCTTCTATTTGCCGGAAAACACCAAAACAGCCCCAAAAGTCATCTTGTTCCACCGTCACTGTTTTGCTCCGTTCATCGTCGTCCGTCGCCGAAACTGCCAAGAAACCTTATATTCTACTTCTCCTCCTTTCTAGCTACACAACCATACCCTTCGTTGCAAGTTTCGGGGCTTGGGGATGAGTACCGAAAGTTTACCAAGGAAATGGGTTTTCTTTCCGTTCCTTCTCCGACCACCGTTAACCACCTTGCATGGCTGCAGTTTTGTGGCCTGAAAATGGTGAGAGAGGTGGTGGTAAGGTGTGATGAAGAGATGGAGACTTAGTGGTGAAGCTTTTGGCTTGGTTGAAATGGAGGAAGAAGGTGGCGGGTGAATGAAGAAGATGAGAAGAAAAAGGAAGAAAAAAGGAAGAAAAAAGAAGAAAGAGAATTGAAGTCAAAATTGCATTAATTTTGACTTGACATGATGCATGGAGCAAGCATGGCCAGCTACTATCCTCATCATTTCATCTTCTTCTTTTTTTTAATAATAATTTAGAATTCTCTCAATTTAGTTCCCAAAATGAATAAAATGCAATTTCGATCTAAAAATCTTGTAAAAATATCAATTGAATCTTATATAATTTATATCACGATTAAATAATTCAAAATTCTAATCAAATAACTAAAATTAACTGATAAAATAATTAATAATAATTTAATAAATATATAAAATTTCGGGTCGTTACAGTTTTCCAGGACAATGAAATAACACCGAACATTATCTAAATTTCTCCTTAAATGATGCTCCTTCAACGGGCACCCATCAATGTTGTTTGCTTACTGAAAGAAGTTCTATATTGTAAAATGGTTTTAATTTCTTCACTATCTGAACAGGATCCATGTGTGTGAAGACAAAAATCCGCGACCCATGATGATGAATAGGTGAAGAGGATCCACGAAGCTTGTCCACGAGATTGAGTATGGTTGGACAATCTTCTTCTACTCTCAACGCAATGAACTGAATAAAGCAAAAAAAAAGGTACACTTGTGAATGAGAATAGAGAACGTTTAGGTTTATATGATACTATAAATTGCTTATAGTTAATTTTTAAAATAAAATATTGGAATCTCATAAGCTGTTTTAGGGGGGAAAAAAAGGAGGTTGTATATCTAGGATTTTAATAAACGATTGACTTTAAACATATTAATTATAAAATTATTATTACTAACATTTTATAAGTCCTAATATGTTATTTAATCCAAACAATTTAATTAAGCATAGAAACTTATTAGATTTTCTTAAATAAGTTCACCAAACATTTGATAGAAATCCATCAAAACGAGCAATGAACGAACATGCTTGATCATTGCAAATATATATGTATGATGGATCCACCCACATTTATAGACCAATATCCTATGCAATATGTAATACACCAAGTAATCATAAAGTAAGAAATTAAATGTTGTAGTTGGTACCTTTCGGATATTAGGGTCTGCCCAAAAACTGCAAATGAAATGCAACAGCATAATAGGTAAACAAAGTATCAATATTAATAGGAAAAAATTAAAAGAGTAAAGCCAAAAGGGGGTCAAAACATGGTGAAAGAGAATTACTCTTTTTTCCCAAGCAAGATTGAAATAGCTTCTGCTGAAGTTTTGGCCTCCAACGGTAGCCCATCACACTGTTCCATAATTTCACTCTTGACTTTTGCAAAAATCGGCTCCTCTTCCAAGCTCATGGGTTTTCCCTCAGAAGTTGTGAGTCTTTTCATTCTAATCGAGTCCTCAAACATGTGCCACCAGTGCTGCGGCTTGAGGGGTTCCATTTGGTGTAAGTAGAACTTTTTGTGATCTGGCACAAGGCTCTTTGCCACCCTTTCCGATCTGCTAGTGATGATCATCGCCACATTATTGGGATGACGTTCCAAAATCAAGTGAGTGAACTCTTTAATCTCATCCGTTGCATGCCAAACACCATCCACCACAATAATATACTTGATATTGCCATCACGTAAATACGCTTCTACCTCATTTTTCAGATCAAAGAAGAAATTCCCAATGGTAGAGGTAGAATGTGTATTTCCAATCACAAGTTTCTTTGGATCAGTGTACTCTATTAGATTAAGCCATCGCATGACCCGAAAATCCTTTTTCATTTCATGAAATACCTTCCGGGCTAGAGTGGTTTTACCTGATCCTCTCATACCAACTATGGCAATCGCCTTTCTGCCTTGTTGCAGAATATCTTCGATCGTCTTAGCTTGCTCATCCAACCCATGATACTTCACACCATTGCCGTGAAGGTGATATTCTTCAAGAGGGTCGAATATATCTATGGATGTGGCAGCCCAAACGAACGGATATGTCTCTTGACGATCATCTGCTCCTTTTGAGTTTGAATCCACCGACTCCGATGGTGGCATAAACGAACAATTCATATTGAACATTTCTCTCTATTCTTTAATTTCTTTGTATGATATGTTGAAAGGTGTGGTTTTCTGCAGTATAAATAGGCTGCTGTTAAAGCAGCATATGTGATTCTTTTCTTCCATTTCAAAAAATTAAAAGTACATATTCGTTTCTCCTCCATCAAGCTAAGAATCATTACTGTTGGGCTTATTTAACTACAATTTGCAACCCTGTCGTATAGGCACTATTAAAGCAGCATATATAATTCTGTTCTTCCATTTCAAAAAAC
The DNA here is from genome assembly GCA_018894105.1 of Jacaranda mimosifolia. Taxonomy (NCBI): domain Eukaryota; kingdom Viridiplantae; phylum Streptophyta; class Magnoliopsida; order Lamiales; family Bignoniaceae; genus Jacaranda; species Jacaranda mimosifolia. Next base: position 1,366,725 of record CM032118.1, on the reverse strand, counting down.
TGAAAGTATATATTCGTTTCTCCTCCAATCAATCAAAGAATCATTACTATTAAGCTTATTTAAGTGCATTTTGCAACTTTGTTGTACAGGCACCATATTAACACTTTTTTTATTAGAGCAGCATATCAATTCTTTTCTTCCATTTCAAGAAACTAAAAGTGTTGGGTGTAAATGTAAGATTTGAGAGAGATTGATAATTAGGAGGATAAAATGCAATATTATAATATTTTTCCAAAGTTCATGCAATACAACTTTGGAATAATTTTGGCCATAAGATATTTTTCACTCTTTTTTCTTACATCTATATTTCTCTTCTCTTCTATTCTATCCTCAAGTACATACTACACACATATATATAGACATCATAATTTCTACACAATTCTACATGGTTCTCTTGGTAGTAAAGTTCAAGATGAACTTTACTTCTTCAACCTTATCTCCTTGGAGGCAAAAACCAACTTGTCCACTTCATCATATTTTCTACACAATTCTATATGAACTTGTATTATCCATCCTTATCTCCTTGATATAAGAAGTGGAATCAAACTTTGCAACTTTACCTCCTTTGACTTTTCTTGAAGCTTTCCTTTTAGACTTTTTGACCATTCTTGATTCTTCATTTTCCTTTTTCTTTTTCTTTTTTCTTTTTTGATTTTGAATTACAAATTGCTTTTCTAACACCCCCTCTCAATTTGTAATTCGAACTTTTTTCCAAAGCCTCATCATACGTCTGCGGCTCACATGTAAAATATGCTACATCACATGATTCATAAATTTCTCTCAAGCTTCGTACCCTTCGGATTGGGCTTTCTGATTCTGGATATGATCCACCAGATGAATCTGAGAAGCTAGAGCTTGGACTTTCGCTTTCACTTGTGCTTGGCCGGTCGTCTTGTTTTGAATTACCAACTGGGCTAGGCAAATAGATGATCTTTGTTTTCATCTTTTCATTTTCATCCCAATTCCATGCTTGCTTTTCATCAAAAATAACATCTCGAGAGATAATGAGCTTATTTGTCTTTGGATCGAATAGCCGATATCCCTTGGATTCGTCACTATAACCGATAAAGATTAGTTTTTCTCCTTTATCATCAAACTTTTCTCTTTGCTGAGAAGGAATGTGTGAATAAGCAATACATCCAAAGACTTTGAGATCATTTACTTGCGGCTTTCTTCGATGCCATGCTTCATATGGAGTCTTGTTTGGAACTACTTTAGTTGGCGATCGGTTCAAAATATAGACTGCTGTATTTACTGCTTCTCCCCAATAAGTTTTGGGAAGTCCCTTGCCAGCCATCATGCTTCGTGCCATTTCCACAATTGTGCGATTCTTTCGCTCAGCAACTCCATTTTGTTGAGGACTATACCGAACTATTAATTGTCGGTGGATTCCTTTCTCTTTGCAATAATTCAAGAAGGATTTTTCAATAAATTCATCTTCTCGATATGTTCTAAGAGTTTTTATTTTTCTACCGCTTTGATTCTCCACATGTGCTTTAAATTCTAGAAACTTAGGAAATGCATCTGACTTATGCTTTAGAATATAGACCCACATCATTCTAGTGTAGTCATCAACAAATAAAAGAAAGTACCTGTTATTGTTGAGAGATGGCGTCTGTGTTGGTCCACATATATCAGCATGCACTAACTCAAGAGGAGCTTTAGCTCTGTATGATATCTTTGGAAATGGTAGACGATGCATTTTTCGAAAGATACATCCTTCACAGGTCTTGTCTTGATCTGGAATAGTTGGAAGACCAACTACCATATTTTTCTTTTTCAAAAGATTCAAACCTTTATAGCTCAAATGCCCATACCTTAGATGCCAAAGGTTGCAATCTTCATCTGTTGAACTCTGAAGCACCACTTTCTCATTCAAAGGCAAATTAAGAGGAAAAACTTTATTGGAACTCATCTTAATTTTAGCCATCATGAGATTCTTTTGCTTGTCAATAATGACACAGTGGTCATTATTGAACTCCACTTTGTAACTTCTTTCCAACAACTGACCAACACTCAACAAATTTTGTGCTAAATCAGGAACATAAAAGACATCCTTAATGACATTAATTTTACCTTCCTTTGTTTGGGCTTCAATTGCTCCTTTTCCCATAATTTTGCTAGTTTTTCCATCTCCCAATTTCACTTCTGATGAGTATAAATCATCGAGCTTCACGAACATTTTCTTATTTCCGCACATGTGATTACTGCATCCACTATCCACGTACCAAATATCCTCAAGTTGTTGTTGAGAATTCTGGCAGGAATAAAATACGTGATCAGCTTTCGTGAAGTTGACTTTTTTTAATTCTCCATCATCTTTATACCAACAATCTTTTTGAGAATGATTTGCATTTCTGCATCTCTTGCATTTGTAGCGGCAGTCTTTGGTATCATGACCACTTTTTCTGCAGATTCGACAATAAAAATCTGAATTTTGACTAGAATTTCTATGATCAAAATTAGTCCTTCCTCGTCCTTGACTTTGGAGGTTTTGATATTTGCCACGACTTCTTCCTATTGAACCTTTTTGCTTAAGGTCATTTTTCTGATTTTTCTGCTCTGAAATATTAGCCTTTATCTGAAAGGCTTGTTCCAGGTTTTGGTTTGAAAACCTGCTCATCCTCTTTTCATGGGCTTCTAGTGATCCCATGAGTTCATCCAAAGATAATTTTGACAAATCTTTAGATTCTTCAATCGCGGCGACTATATGCTCAAACCTTATTGGTAAACTTCGTAGCACTTTTTCTACGATTTTTCGATCCTCAATGGTATCGCCATATCCTTTAATCTGATTAACCACGGTAGAAACTCTAGAAAAGAATTCTTGCACATTTTCAACTTCTTTCATGGCTAGGTTATCAAAATCTCGCCATAAATTTTGCAACTTAATAGAGATAAGCTTTTCATATCCTCCAAATTGATTTTTCAAAATTTGCCATGCTTCTTTTGATGTTTTTACACCCGTAATACGCGGAAGGATAGATCTACTTACCCCTTGGTGCATAAAGGACAAGGCTCTTGCATCTTTCGTCTTGTTCTCCTTATGCTCTTTCTTCTTTGCTGCTGTTAACGTTGCTTCTTCCTCTGGCGTATATGTTTCATACCCCTCTTCAATGATATCCCAGAGTTCATGGGACACGAACAACGTCCTCATTAGAACGCTCCATAATTCATAGTCTTGACCAATAAAGATTGGAACACCTTGTTGGGAATAGGTAAAAGCAAGCTCGTTGTTGCCGCTTGAAGCCATTTTGTGTATAGAAGGGGTTATTGGTCAAGGGGTGGTTCCGATACCAAAAATATGTTGGGTGTAAATGTAAGATTTGAGAGAGATTGATAATTAGGAGGATAAAATGCAATATTATAATATTTTTCCAAAGTTCATGCAATACAACTTTGGAATAATTTTGGCCACAAGATATTTTTCACTCTTTTTTCTTACATCTATCTTTCTCTTCTCTTCTATTCTATCCTCAAGTACATACTACACACATATATATAGACATCATAATTTCTACACAATTCTACATGGTTCTCTTGGTAGTAAAGTTCAAGATGAACTTTACTTCTTCAACCTTATCTCCTTGGAGGCAAAAACCAACTTGTCAACTTCATCATATTTTCTACACAATTCTATATGAACTTGTATTATCCATCCTTATCTCCTTGATATAAGAAGTGGAATCAAACTTTGCAACTTCACCTCCTTTGACTTTTCTTGAAGCTTTCCTTTTAGACTTTTTGACCATTCTTGATTCTTCATTTTCCTTTTTCTTTTTCTTTTTTCTTTTTTCTTTTTTGATTTTGAATTACAAATTGCTTTTCTAACAAAAAGTACATATTCGTTTCTCCTCCAATCAATCATAGAATCATTACTGTTAGGCTTATTTAAGTATATTTTGCAACTCTGTTGTATAGGCACCATATTATTATTATCATTACTACTACTACTACTACTACTACTACTACTACTACTACTACTACTACGACAAATCGCATAATTAGTCTCTAAAATTTTACTCTATAATCACTTTAGTCCCCAATTTTCAAAGTTCATTTTTGAGTCTCTAACGTTAATTTATTATTCTATTTTAGTCCTTAAAACCACTTTTTAGCAGTATTTGACCTGAAAATTGACTAATTTTTACTTTTTTAGGCAAAATTGTCAATTTAAGATTTTATATTTCACTTAATTAGTCTCAATTTAGGGTTTTATGTTCCACTTTTTTCCTTTTTTTTTTTTTTTTAAGAAAAAATTATATTTTACTCCCTATGAAAATGGGAAGGGCCGAAAAAAAATCCTTATGAAAAAAAAAGCCAAAAAACCTCCTCGTATTTTGAAAATTATGCACATTGCCTCTCGTTCCTGATTTGCTTCAATTTAATCCTACTTTTAACATATAAACACTATATTACCCTTTATTATTTCATATATTTTCAATTTAATTAATTTATTTTTTTAAAGCATATTTTCATATATCTTCTTTCATCCTCTTTAAATTTAAAAACTATTTTTAGTTTTTGTATTTTATTTCTTTAATTAATTCTACTTTTTTCATTTTGTATATATTATATATAAATATAAATATTACTAGAGAAATAAAAATCAAAATGGAAGAGAACACAAACATAAAATCATTATCTTAATATGAGAACTATTATAGTATTCTAAAAAAGCTGATGTAGATAAAATAAATTAACCATCCAAGGACAATACACAAGAGTTTATTACAACTATTGACTCAATATTACGTTGTCTTTTATATTAGTTCCCAACGGCATTTGTATTGTGAAACTAAAATCACCATTGTACTTTATGTAAACTACAAAGATAGTAGTTTTGAACAAACCTTGATTTCAGGAAATTATTAATTTCGTTAGAATCAATTTCATTATAATTCACTATTTCAAAAAAAACCTTATTACCAATCTCCATCCCGTAATCACTATCTTGTTTCTTCACATTGAAAATCCTTCCCGATTTGGTTAGTAACTCCTTAATTAACAATGTGACTAATCATTTTTTACAGCAACAACAAGAATAAATAATTGTTAGCAGAATTGATCGCACTGGAGTCTAGCTTGCCCCACCCGATTTCCTTGGGCCTTTAAAATTTTTCATCCTGTAATTTTACCCTTTAAAATTTTATCTTGTAATAACTTGTTGAATTTCAATTTCAACCCTACATATTTCATAAAATATTATTCATAATATAATTTCATTGAAAATTCATAATTTAGGCCGAATTGGTGACATGATACATGCATGCAATGATAACAACGGCACACTTAATTTGATAATGTGGCTATAATTTCACATCATCAATTTTGGCTAAATTATATATGAATTTTCAATAAAATCAGGCTAAATTTGAGATTCAACAAGTTACAGGATAAAATCCCCAAATGGGCAAAGTTACAGGACGAAAGATGAGTTTTTTCCTTGAAAAACTATACATGACATTCGCATTTTTATTTTATATGTAAACAATTTTTGGATTTTGTTTAAATTTGACATACATATAGTATTCTTATGGCATGATTGATATCAATGAATGGAAGTAAGAACAGAATGGAAGTAAGAACAGAACAACAATTTTAAAATTTATTCCAAAATATAAATTTGGTATAACTCATAGATATATGAGGATTCCTACTCTTATAAAATATAAATTAGGTATAACTCATAGATGAGGATTCCTATTCTTATAGAATTCTCATCCCAAACCTGGTCCATTTGGTTTTATTTTTATTTTCATTTTTATTTTCATTATTTTAAAATTTTGAAAAGGCGGTAGAAAAGGATTGAAAATGAATTTGTGTTTGGATAGACTACTGGAAAACTAATGAATATGTTGGTTTTAGTATGTTGCTAGTGGAGAGAAATGGTAATAGTGATAAAAGAGAGAAAAGATATATAGGTTATTGAGAGAAGAAATATAGGTTATTGTGGAATGTGTTTTGAGAATAAAAATAAAAATATGTTAGGTGAAAATCTGTATAAAGTGATGTGTTTTAATTTTCAAATAGCAGAAAATGTGAAAATAGAATTTGAAAATGAAACCAAACTAGACCCACAGTATTTAATCATCTTTTAACCATGCTTTAATGAGAGTGATGAATTAGAAATCAAGCAAGCAAGTAAATATTATACTTGCCATAATCAGTCCACCTGATCTACTGAAATAAGCTCTACATGGTGAAATGGTCCTAATTCCTTCACTAATTGGAGAGGATCCATCTCTGTTGAAAACTCACAAATGCACTCCATCCTGCTAATTATATTCGTCTGTGCTACTCTGAGATTGCACAAGGTTGGAGAATCCGCTTCTACTCTCATAGTGATATCCTGAATCATTAAAGGCGAAAAAGAAGAAAAAGAAAAAAGCAAAAGCATTAATATTAACATTGATTAAAAATATTAAAGTTATAATTCAAATAATATCAAGAAATAGTGATGTACAAATGAAAAGTCATAAGGATATATTAGTAAATTTTCAATTAGCGTAGCACAAGATAATAAGAAGGGCCTTCACGTAGTACAATAACGAATAATTAAACCATAACTAACTCAGTTTAAATCCTCTATTCCATTCTCCATTCCACCTCCTATTTCATTTATGAATATATGATATTTATATTAAATATTTATTTATAAAAATAATTAATTGAAAATCAGATACACGTGACATAAATAGAGCAAATTAAAATATAAGATGAAATATATAATGGAATAGAAGATCCAAAGCATAACAATGTAAGCACCTTAATTAATGACAATTAGGATATCTAATCAAAACAAGGAGTTTGGAGGAGATTCTCTTAGGACAACCGGTCAATCTATTTATATACGTCAATATATATATATTGGATCCGCTCCTTATTTTTCAATATATATTGAAACCAAAATTATAGATCAATATTCTGTGCCTAGGCATAATCTATTTGCAATTAGATCATGTTTGTGCTTCATAAATAGTGTTCAAAAAATCGGACAGTTCATTGAACCGGAAAATTTATCGGTTCACGGTTTATTGGTTCAACTGTTGGTTGGACCGTAATTGAACCGCAATTGAACCGTGACGTCATAATTACGCTATATATATTTATATTATATAGTATTTGAAAATTAATAAAATACCAAAATAAAAAATATAAAGAGTTTAAATGATATTCTTTAACTAATATTAAGCTATTTTGACTTTTAGCTTGTACCATGGCCTTTAACTTTAGTACTTAGGCCAAAAAAAAATATTAAAATAATTAAAAAAATAATAAAAAAATCATTCCGATTCCGATGAACTGCTACCAATTCACCGGTTCAACGGTCAAATCATTCAGGGTCGGACGGTTTCTTAAAATTGTTCATTTTTTTGTTTTTTCCAATTTTTTGAAAAAATCAGACCAGGCCATCGGCCGGTTCAGTTCGATTTTTTAATCAATGTTCACAAAGGGATGGATCAAGCTAATATGCCTAATTTCTTTCTTGGGATTAAGATCTTTCTAGAAAGGCATGCTGTCAAGATTAAATGATAGAGTAGAGTAGGTCACTTAATGTATCCATAGTGAGCCGTGGCCAATCGCTTCTTTTGAGCAAGCATTGAGATGTTTATCCAATCACCCAAAGATGGGAACGTAAAGTAATATGTCTCTCAATATCACTTTGTTATAGCAATTCTTTTCATTTTACTTTTACATCTACATCGACAATGATATGATATGCAATTCTATGCACATGCTAGAAAATACAAGGCTTAAAAACTTGGTACTAAATTAGAAGAAGTTGGTGACTAATTAGATATTGATGATGGGCAGATGAAGCAATTTCTAGATTGGTGATATAGGATGACCTAAAATGCTCAAACCAGCGAGGCCCAATACAGAATGGCCCAGTCCGAAGATCGGGGCAAATGCTTAGGCCCAAACCAGCGAGGTCCATTGTCCAGTTCGAAGCTCAGGGCCCACGTGACCCGTCGACCCAGCTCAACCAATCCTCCCTAGGCTTAGACAGGCACCCTATAGCCCCCGAAACTACTCGACCTCAGTCGACCTGGTAGAGGTCGAGTCAGAGGTCGAGAACTGTACAGTACTCTGCCACCACATTAAATGCACTGACTAGTGCCACACCTCCACATTAATGACACATGCCATCCCCCTCACCGTCTGACACAGCAAGTGCCGGTATAGTGTACCGTCTTGTCCTTGAACCTTGAAAGGACAGTTAGCTAGCAATATTCAAATTGGGGGAAATGACCGATTACCCCTGGCAAAAGGTTGAAGGCCCCTTGATGTACCCAGGGGCTTCCCTGACATTTCCTAGAAAGAAGAAAGATATAAAAACCCTCAATCCTACCTTCTACAGGTACGCACTCATATACACCCAAATAGCCCTTGCTCTACTGCTCGATTTCGGAGGTTGATCTGTACTAACTTGAGCGTCGGAGGGCCTGAGCTGAGGGCCACTCGGCTAGCCTGTCGTTTGCTGTGATTGCAGGATTCCATCCTTAATCAAGCAGGAACGCAAGCCTTTTGAGCCCATTTCCACTCCTATTCCAAGCTCGAATCCTTATCCAGCGGATCGAACCCTCATCATTTGGCGCCATCCATGGGAAACTAGAATCCTCTATCGAAAATGGTAAACACTAGGGGAGCTCCATTCGGGAGAGAAGAAAACAGGAGATCCAACTCTCCTCCCCCATGTCAGAACTTGGAACCAAATGCACAAGGACCCAGTACTCAACCTGAGCCTGTCGTTACCTTCACAATGCCATAGTTGATGCAACTCATTAGTGAGCAGATTTTAGCACAGATTTCAGCTCAACTTTCCACCGCCCTAAACAAACATGCCGTGGAACTAGATCCGGGGATTAGTGCCATAGCCCAACCCACAGCTCCGAAAAGGGCGCGGTCGGTGGAATACTCTCAGCGACCGAAGTCTCTCCGGCCCCAATCTCGAAGAGAGTTAAGCCTGGGTCGCTTTCCTAGAGAGGCAGTTCGCCCCCCACTAAGAGAGGAAGTAGCAGACTGCATAGACCATGACGTTCGGCCCCTTCGAGCAACGCAGCGTGATAAGGCCGAGCACTCCAGATGCAGGCCAGGCCAAGATCAGCAGGAGTTAGAGGAGGTGTCCCACCAAGTACAGCAGTTGAATAAGCGCCTGGAGGAGCTCTTAAGAAGGAACGCAGACAGAGCTATCCAACTAGAGGGGTCACCGAGGTTCAGAAGGGAACGGGACTCACCGTTCGTTCAAGAGATCATTGACGAGTGCATCACTGTTGACGCAAAGATTCCCATAGGGCTCCCCAGGTATGATGACTCCACGGATCCGAATGAACACATGCTGCAGTTCGAGCATATGATGCAGTTGCATGGGCACAACGAGTACATACATGCGAAGATGTTGGTAACCATGTTCCAGGGAGTGGCTTTGGACTGGTTCGTGAAGTTGGAGCCCACATCTATCTTCTCATACGACCAGTTATGCAATAAGTTTCTACACCAGTTCGCCAGCAGGAGGAAGGCGAAACTCCCACATACCTACCTACATACGATGAAGCAAGCCGAAGGAGAATCCCTGTGGGATTTTTTCACCAGGTTTAACATAGAGATGTTAAAGATTGATAGCCCGAGGATTGAGTTTTTGATTGATGTGTTATTTTTGGGTTTAAGACACAAGGAGTGCGCTAATGCTTTAGTGCGCGTGCAGCCCAGGACGATGGAGGAGCTCCTCAACCTTGTGGAGAGGTATATGACTCAGGAGGAGATGAACAAAATGAAGTACAGCAGCATGGAGGCCGACAAAAAGAAAGGCAAAGAGAAGGATGACAGACAAAGTAGGGAGGGACGCCGCTCCCCGATCAAGTGCTTCCATGAACATACCCCGCTAACCATGCCAAGAAAAGAGGTGTTGTTCCTTCTCAAGAAGCCTCGAAAAATTGCAAAAATAAAGGCCATGAGGAAGTCCAAGAAATACTGCTATTTCCATAAGTAGAAGGGGCACGATACCGAGGAGTGCTTTAACTTGAAAGACAAGATCGAGAGGATGATTAGGCAGGGCCATTTGAAGAAGTTTGTCGAAGGGCAAGCTTGACGAGAGGAGGGTGTGGCCGATTGGACTCCCCAAAGAGAAAGGTCGATCAGCCCGCGAAGAGAGAACAAGGGGAAGCGACCTGCCCACGAAACCCACCCACCCATCAGGGGTGTTATCAACATGATTGCCGGAGGGCCCACGGAAGGAGATTCCCGAAATGCAAGAAAGCAGACTCAGAGACAGCTCGACTCGACCAGACCATCTAAAGTTAAAACAATTTTCCAGTTGGCAACCAGTGCCGAGCTAATTTCCTTTACCGACATAGATCTTGACCACCTTAAGAATCAAGGAGTCGACCGAAAGATTGATTGCCTAATGATGGTCGCAATTGAGATAGCCAACTTTGAAGTTCGAAAGGTGCTGGTCGACACTGGGAGTTCCGTGAACATCATATTCTTGTCGACCTTGGATAGAATGAAACTAGGAAAATTGAAATTTGACTCGGTCAAGACACCTTGGTTGGATTTGGGGGGGTCAGAGATCATTCTAGAAGGGTCCATCAACCTTTCCACTACATTCGGGCAAAGTAACCGTAGTTGAACTCTAATGATTGGCTACTTGGTGGTCGACATCCCGTTTGCTTACAACGCCATCATAAGTCGCCCGGCCCTAAATGATTTCAAAACCATTGCATCCACATACCATATGAAAATAAAGTTCCCGACCCCAGCAGGGGTTGGGGAGCTCTTATGCAACATTAAGATGCTTGGTGCTACTATATAATCTCGGTGGACTCTAGCGAACAGAAAAAGATACCAGAGCTGAAGCCCTCAGGGGACGCCCCTATAGCAAAATCTGAAGAGGGACCTTCTTCGAAGAAAAGAAAGCTGGAAAACACAAGGGTCGAGCCAGTGGGTGAATTCTAAACAATCGAGCTCGAGCTTGGGAACCCCGGCAAGACCACCAGAATTGGGATTGATATAGGAGATCGAGTAGAATGCATTATGGTCGACTTCCTCTAACACAATATCGATGTCTTTGTCTGGAAAGATGTTGATCTGCAGGGAATTGACCCCAACATAATTGTCCACAGACTCAACGTGGACCCAGTCCACAGACCAGTGCGGCAAAAGAAGAGGACCTTCAATGCAGAATGAACCCAGATCATTGAGGAAGAGGTCACCAAGCTTTTGGAAGCAGGCTACATTGTAGATATCCAGTATCCCTCTTGGCTTTGTAATGTTGTACTTGTCCCCAAGAATGAAGGGAAATGGAAGGTGTGTAATGATTTTACGAATTTGAATAAAGCTTGCCCTAAGGATCCTTACCTCTTGCCTCGTATGATTTACTTGTTGATTCTACTGCTGGTTGCAAATTGCTTAGCATGATGGATGCATTTTAGGGCTATTATCAAATATTCATGGCACTCAAGGACAGGGACATAATACCTTTTGTCGTTCCTAACGGGGTATATTACTTCCTTGTCATGCCATTCAAACTTAAAAATGCAGGGACAACTTACCAGAGATTAGTTAACTTCATGTTCAAGAATGAAATTGGGAAATCAATGGAGGTTTATGTCGATGATATGATTGTATAGACTGAAAAGGCCAAAGACCACCTAATCGACCTCAACCACACATTTTCCATTTTGAGAGCTTTCGACATGAAGCTCAATCCTAGCAAATGTACCTTCAGAGTTCGATGAGGTAAATTCCTGGGCTACATGGTCAGTCAGAGGGGCATTGAGGCCAATCCGCAAAAGATTCAAGCAGTTTTAGACATTGCCCCACCTTGCACGGTCCGTGAAATCCAGTGCCTAGTTGGCAGGATCATAGCCTTGGGCAGATTCATAGCTCGACTAGCGGACAAGAGTCTACCTTTCTTCAAAATCCTAAGAAACACGAAGAAATCTAGGGTCAAGTGGGATCAACAGTATGATCAAGCGTTGCTCAACCCTAAGCAATATCTATCTTCGCCACCTATGCTCGCCAAGCCTGAGCTAAGAGAAGTATTACACATATACTTGGCAGTCTCTTTGGCTTCCATCAGTTCGGTGCTGACGACGATGAGAACAGAAAACCCTCGTCTAGTATACTATTGCAGTAAAGCTCTCTAGGGGCCTGACCATAACTATTTGGAGATCGAGAAGTTTTCTCTAGCCCTGGTCACGTCAGCTTGAAAACTGAGACCTTATTTCCAATCTCACACAATTGTGGTGTTGATCAATCAGCAGCTAAAGCAGGTGCTGTCGAAGCTAGACACTTCAGGTTGGCTTACCAAATGGACCATCGAACTTGGAAAATTCGACATCCAATTTCAATTGCGGACTGCCATTAAGGCGCAAGTGCTGGCCGACTTCATCGTCGAGAGGGTCGACCTGCCGACTCGGGATGTTAAAAGCATACCCTGGTGGACCCTACACTTCAACAAATCTGCAACATCATCTAGAGAAGGAATATGAGTGTCCCTTCGATCCCTGCTAGCTAAGGACTATGACTTTGTAATAAAACTCGACTTCCCGATTACTAATAATGAAGCTAAATACGAGGCCCTTATTGCAAAAATGCGCATGGCCTCCGACCACAGGGTCGATCAGCTAGTGGTATTCACCAACTCTAAGCTCGTGGCAGAACAGGTCGAAGGCAATTTTGAGGTGAAAGAATACAAAATGACACAGTAGTTGGCAGAAGTGAACCAGTTGAAATAGATGTTCAGAAATTTTTCACTAAGCCAAGTCCCTTGATCGAAAAATGAGCGAGCAGATGCGCTCTCCAAGCTTACTAGCTCGACGAAAGGTACCAGAGAAAGAACAATAATATTCCTTATCGCCGACCAGCCCTACGTCCTTGACCCCGATCAGAACTTGGTCGGGTGCATCGATGAAACAACCCTTTCTTGGCAGCATCCAATTAAACTTTATCTGAGCCGGGGCACTTTACCTGATGATGATAAGCAGGCTCAAAAACTAAAGGGCTTAGCGCCCAAATATACGCTAGATGAGCACGGACAGTTGTACAGGAGATCGATAGCAGGGCCGCCACTCAGATGCTTAGATCCCTACTAGGCGAATGAAGTATTGTAGGAAGTGTATGCAAGTATTTGCGGCAACCACTCTGGCGGTCGGTCCCTGGCACATAAGGTCATTCGCTACGGATATTTTGGCCGACTTTGTTGAAAGATTCTGTTGATTTTGCTAAGAAATGCCCATCATGTCAAATTCATTCGAACATCCAGCACCAGCCAGCCGCACCGATGACTAATGTTGATATCATATGGCCATTCGATCAGAGGGGGATCGATATAGTTGGATCACTCTAAAAAACTTCCAGCCAACGAAAATTTATCATAGTGGCCGTCCAATATTTTACAAAATGGGTGGAAGCTGAGGCAGTTCCAAAGATCACTAATGCGGCTATTAAGAGTTTCATTTGGAAGAATATTGTATGCTATTTTGGGTTGCCTAAAGTCCTAATCTCGAACAACGACACCCAATTTCAGAGCAAGAACACGAGGAGGTGCTGCAGCACCTTGGGGATAACCTAGCACTTTACTTCCATGGGGAATCCGCAAGCTAATGGACAGATCGAGGTTACCAACAGGACTGTCCTCAGCCACATCAAAAGTCGAATAGCGAGGACAGGGGCCAGCTGGGCAAATAACCTCCTAGGTGTCCTTTGGGCTTACAGAACAATACCTCGAACAGCCACAGGACACAGCCCGTATAGCCTCGTCTACGGATCTAAGGCAGTAATCTCATCAGAATTAATCCAGCACATGGCCAGGGTGATCCACTACAACTCGATAACAAATACGTTGGAGAGAACACTGGACCTAGTTACCATTGATGAGAAACGCCAAGCAGCTTACAATACAATGCAGCGGTATTGTTCAAAGATGGCGAATCGCTATAATAGATCCGTACGACCATGGAGCTTTAAGGTCTTCACGAAAGTGGAAGTGTCTAAACTTGTTGGCAAGCTTGACCCAAAATGGGAAGGACCATACTCATTCATCAAGGTGTCCAAAAATAATGCCTACCGATTAGCTGATCTATCAGGCCATGAGCTACCTTGACCCTGAAATGCAGTAAACTTGAAAATGGTTTTTGTATTATTGGTCATTCGTGACCTTTGTATCACCTCAAAGAAATGAGGTTGTAATATGTTCAAGCTGATTGAAACATAGCCAATCCTTCCCAACCTAAGTCGACCCCGTACTAAGTCGAGGCCTCAGAGCCGAGACCACCTAAATCGACCATGTAGTCGACAAAAAGGGCTTCACGCCACTAAGTCGAGGCCTAAGAGTCAAGACCATTTAAGTCGACCCCGTAGTCGAGACGAAGGGCTTAACACCACTAAGTCGAGGCCTCAGAGCCGAGACCACCTAAATCGACCACGTAGTCGACAAAAGGGACTTCACGCCACTAAGTCGAGGCCTAAGAGCCAAGACCACCTAAGTCGACCCAGTAGTCGACAAAAAGGCTTAACGCCATTCGGTTGGGGCCTATGAGCCAAGACCAAAAAGTCGACCCCGTAGTTGGCGAAAATTGTCAACGCTACCAAGTCGAGGCCTTTGCGCCAAGATCATATAGTCAGCCCCACCATCGAAATAAAACTTATTGCAAATCACAGCATTGATCAACTTATTCTACAATCGCAAAGATTGCTCCAAAATCGAGCATTAACTATTATCCTACCAGATTATTTAAAACTTGCTCTTCAAGAGCTGAACATCAAGTCGGGAAGTTAAATTGCCATCCAGTGAAAGGCACAAAGAGAAAACTCTCGACACACTCACGGCCATCCCACAAAGCAAGTCAACACAAAAGCAGGCACAATAATAATTGAAATCACAATTGAAATCCACACACAAATTCATTAAAGGCCTTGTTGAGGCAAAACTCCATGAATAAGCAAGTAAAAGCCTCATAGAGGCAACCATTCTATTAAAATGTGAAGAGCCTCAAAGAGGCATCTACATCAAAATAAAATAAAAGATAACAGGGCCTAATTCGAGCTGTCTGTCTCTTCAGTAGCAGGAATGGGAGCTGGAGCTGGTGCAGCAACAGGTTGGGGCTCGGGCAGTACCATTGCCACGAGCACAGCGGTAGTAATGGGTCGAGAAGAGCCAGCGGCAGTATGCATGAATAGCCACTCGACGGCTAGGAAGAAGGAAGCAGCGTTAGCCCTACCCGCCGAAACATCATAGGTAAGGTCGCCGGCGATTTCAAACTCTCAGGCTACTGCCTTCAGTTTCATGTCAAGGTCTGCCCACTGTCTCTCTTCAGAAGTTAGTTCGACCTCCGAAACGACCTCGATAATGTTATCCGCCTCACCGACCTCCTATTTCTCGACATACGAGCACAGCTGCTCTTCGAGAGCATGGCTCATCCTCGAGCAATCCTCAGGCCAGATGGCACAGCCCATAAACTCCATCTGCTGAACCGCCTTCTTGAAGGCATTCTATGCATCGTCCAAGGCAAGTATAACACTTGCATCATGGAAAGTGGGGCTCACCATGAACTGAGCCTTCCTGTGGACCTCTGGCAGTTTCCGAGCAAACTCAGCTCTGGCCTCGACCAGACGCTCACTCCAACCAGCCGCCCAACTAGATTCGTAGGTGACTTGCACATCCAGCTCCAGTCTTTTCAATCTTTCATCCATCTTGGTCCGCTCCATCACCGCCAACAAGACCTACTTATCCTTCTCCTCCATCTCCTGGGCGTGCTTGCTCACTTGCTTCTCCAGCTCGTCGAGCTGCAGTGGAGAAGACTCCAGCTGAGCCTTCAAAGTTTTGGCATCGCCACCAGCATCCAACTACTCTCAATCAGCAAGGGCTAGCTCAGAGTGGCAGTAGATGTTGTAGCCCAGTTGCCCAACCTGAGACATAAAGGTCACCAATATCAGAACAAGGAAAATTTACATATGCAGGCATACAAAACATGAAATCTTACCAGGTTCGTGTGGTACGCGAACTCATAGAGCACAATAGCCTAGCTCATCCCTATTATCCTCTTCTAGTCAGCCAAAAACTGACCAACCATCAGTACCTTCAAAGGGTCCACCCCTGTAGGCCCCAACAAGTACATGCTGGACAAATCGTTCACAACCAGGCTAGGGTCAGGCCCAAATCAGGGAGAATGAAACTTTCTCAAGTTGAACAGGGCCTCAGCCCCTCGATCCCCAAAGAAATCATTCCCCATCGGCATCCCCGTGCTTTTCCCCTTCCCCTTTCCTGCTACAATCTTCTTGGGCGGGAGACCACTCTGCTCGCCTATCGATCTTTTTCCCCAACCAACAGAGCCCCTGCTCGAGGCGATTACTGCCTGACCTGACGAAGGGGTCGACGAGGGTGTAGGAGCAGTTGCTAGTCGACGCGGCTCATCGTCTGTCGAGGGCTCTCCACGAGCAGCAGTGCCTTGCCTGTACTGCTGGCTCCTTTCCGCAAGGGCTAGCGCTTTAGCTCTTGCTCTATTCATGATTTTTGTTCGATCTGAGCACATCAAATTCAATAGAGGTCAAATACAAAGAATCACGCAGACCATCAAAGATAGATAAATAGTGAAGCACAAAGCACAACTCCATCTACCTATCTCATAATCAGCAGGAAAATCTACTGGGCCCGGCGACAACCCAACCAACACTAACTACCTCTCCTCAATGAAGACAGAGGCCTCGATGGGTCCAAACTCGACCAGATCCCTCATGAAGGTGTTCGGCCAGGTCGGAGTCATATTCCCAGGCATGTCGACATGTTCCCTCCACCAGCCTTGAGGAATATCAAACCCCCCCATTCACTCGAACAAAAAAGTAGCATTTTTTCCACTCCTGACCATACGAAGAGGAGGGGGCTACCAAGAATCTCTGATAAGGTCGAGCAGTGAGGTAATAGACCCCAACTCGTCGGCACTACCAGACTTACAGAACATCGAAAGATGGAATAAATTGCAAAAATTTTCAAAACTTGGGGGCTGGTCGAACAGACGCATCAACACTATGAAACTACATAGTGTAGAAAAGCAGTTGGGCAGAAGTTGGGTTATACACGCCTGAAGACCCCTAAGTAGGCCTATCATGCTATCACTTAGGAGGAACCTAAGCCCACATCTAAATACGTCCTCGAACACAGTTATGCAACCCATAGGAGGACAATGCATTCGACCAGGCGGACCAGGGGTTAAAAGTTGGAATTCAAGGGAAACATGGTAAAGTTCTCGGAGGCGCCTCAAATCCCTAGGGTTCATTGTAGAAATTATTTCACTATAGTGTCCAGGGGTAAACAATCGACCTCGCGATGGGGGTACCTGGTTTGGCCCAGCTTCTTCCCCCCTACAGTTGCTGCTCGAGCTACTGGAGCTCGAGCCGCTAGAACTAGAATTATCGCAAGATGAATCGCCAGGTTTAGCGGAGAAATTCCTACGCCTTTCGGACTAGGTGGTTTCACTGTCCCTCCCTCCCCGACTACCCTCAGAACTATATATCCCCAACATTATTTTCAAAGGAAAAACAGGCGATAGGGAGTAAAGGCAGAGGAAAACTTACTGAACGCAAAAGGTAAATGTCGAAAATCTAAGAAGTGAATGCGAGGTTTAGGAAGCCTAGGCAGCAAAGAGTATTTTGCAAGCACTCGCGCAAACTCTAAAAGCAGTAAAAGTAGAAATGGCCAAAATTACAGTAAGTATTTATAGGAAAAGGGGCGCGGTAAACCAAACATCTACAATAATGACTGAAACCGCCACACCGGCCCACACGGGCCACAATGTAACAGCTCAGTAAATGCACCAAACCCTGGTCGATTTTCAAAAACCCGAGTCGATTGTCATTAATATTCACAACTTCCCAACGCCGCTCATCGATTCCTCATTCAGTCTTGTGAAGTGTGGGGACTTATGATATAGGATGGCCCAAAATGCTCAGACCAGCGAGACCCAATACAGAGTGGCCCAGTCTGAAGACCGGGGCCAATGCTTATGCCTAAACCAGCGAGGTCCATTGTCCAGTCCAAAGCCCAGGGCCCACGTGACCCATCGACCTAGCTCTACCAATCCTCCTCAAGCCTAGATAGGCACCCTATGGCCCTCAGAACTACTCGACCTCAGTCGACCTGGTAGAGGTCAAGTCAGAGGTCGAGACCTGTACAGTACTCTGCCACCGCATTAAATGCGCTGACTAGTGCCACACCTTCGCATTAATGGTGCATGTCATCCCCCTCACCGTCTGACACAGCAGGTGCCGCTACAGTGTACCGTCTTGTCCTTGAACTTTGAAAGGACAGTTAGCTGGCAATATTCAAACTGGGGGAAATGACCGATTACCCCTGGCAGAAGGTTGAAGGCCCCTTGATGTACCCAGGGGCTTCCCTGACATTTCCTAGAAAGAAGAAGGATATAAAAACCCTCAATCCTGCCTTCTACAAGTACGCACTCATATACACCCAAATAGCCCTTACTCCGCTGCTCGATTTCGGAGGTCGATCTGTACTGACTTGAGCGTCGGAGGGCATGAGCCGAGGGCCACTTGACTAGCCTAATGTTTGCTGTGATTGCAGGATTCCATCCCTAATCAAGCAGGAACGCAAGCCTTCCGGACCCAGTTCCACTCCTATTCCAAGCTCGAATCCTTATCCAACGGATCGAACCCTCATCAATTGGTTTAACTAAGAACATGTAAGAAATTAATTTCAAGTTGTCTGGTATTCTTTATCTTTGATACTATGACCATATTTGTTTTCTAACATAATATAAATTGCATGTGTATTGTAGATAAATTTTTTACACTACCAAAGAGTTGCTGAGACTACTAATGAATTGTGGGCTCTTGCAAATGGTCCTTTCAGATTAGATACAAAGTATTATCCTGAGTGTATGGTGAATGAAATTTTTTTTTCATGCTAGCGATCGTGATTCATGTCATACAACTCAAAATAGTGGACTGGTTGTTCAGGAAATCATATGAGTCGTAAATTGAAACTTTTTTGAATTTTTAAGTAGAGTTGTTGAGTTGACATATCTTGATAGTCATAAAATAATTTTATTTCAATGTGAATGGTTCAACACTAGGACTTGAAAAATATTACGTATTGATAAACAATTTGTAAGCATAGGTGTGAGCTAAATTTTTAACATCAGCTGTTGCGTGCCAAACACCATCCACCACAATCAAACCCTTTTTTTTCGTATCTACTATGTGCTTGACCACCATCCGGTTAAAAAATGCCAACAAATCTTTGAACGTAGTTTGACGATAGCGACGGTATTTAGACACAAGAACCATCTCCATTTCCGTTAAACTATGCAGATCAATTGCCTCTGTCAGACTGAGCCATAAGGAGACTTCAAACTGGTTTTCATAAGTTATAATAAGAAGCTTCCGGGCTAGAGCAGTTTTGCCTGAACCACACATACCAACAATGGCGATCGCATCTTTACCTTGTCGCAAGAAATTTTGAGTCCTCTTTGCCTGCTCATCCAATCCATGATACTTCACATTCCTAGGATCGAAAAGTTCTTCAAAAGGATTGTGTGCATCTTCGTGTGTCATGCAGGCATAAATGAGTGGATATGTCTTTTGTCAACCATCTGCACCTACTTAGTCTGATTCTTTTGACTTTATTAAGTTTTGCCTGATTCTTTGAAGGCTGAGGCAGGTTTTGATAAGAAGCCAGTAGTCCTTGCAGGGGCGAGCATTCGGCAGAATTTTTCTGCTGCTGCTGCTACCAGTCAGAGCTTTTTTGTGGAATATTTTCTGCAAAAAAAAATGCACTCAACCAATGCGTCATTTAGCTTCATAAAACAGTCTTTCATCTGTATAAGGAAGAAGAGCTCTTGAATTTCTCTTCCTTTCGGATATACTCCAAGATCTCTCTGAGCTAAGACCTTAGAGGTAAATTCTGACTGAGTTGCTTGTCGGCTTTTTTGAAATCCTCCTGAAATATGTCCCTTAGATATTGTGAATAATCAAGAGCCATTTTTAGATGCTTGAGAACGTACACAGTGTCTAGCTTTTCTTTCTTTTTTCTCTCTCTTTTTTTTTTTTTTTTCGTTTGGCGGGTTGAACGTAAGTACTTGTTAATTAAAGAAATCTCTGGCCTTGTTTAGTTTCCATTTTTGGAGTCATTTTCTCATTTTTCTACAACTTGAAATCAGGATACATGTTTGTTTTAGTGTTTATTGTGAATTCTGGTCTTATTATTAATGTTTTATAAGTTGCATAATTATATGTTATCAAAAAATATCAAAAGTTCATTTTTAAAATAAAATCAACATCTTTGATTCCGATCTTCAACTTGGAGATCTGAAAGTTTTTTTTTTTTTTTATCCCCATGGGATTGATAGGTCGATGTCTAGACTCTTGCTACTACTTTTGGAATTTTAGGCCTAAAACTAAAGTAGGGTCGTTGAGCATGGCCAAACGATAATCTTTTTGAAATTTTAGTTAGAAAGAGAAAGACATCTAATTGTCAAATAGGAATAAGTAGAAAGTAACAAGATGATAATCAAAATGAATTTACATATGTCAACTGAGTTTTGTGGTACTTATAAGACCGTGCAGAGTTCGTCCTGCATGGGTCATTCTAACTAGAGTGCTGGGATATTGTCACATGTTCTGTTTGAGCAGTTGAGATATTAGAGGTCGAATAAGGTTGTCCAACCCATAAAATAGCATAGATCTTTTGGAGTGTTTAGAGATTTCTGTCATACTCAAGCACATAATGTCCTTAGAGGCTTTTGCCCTACCAGTCTTATAAATTCAAAACCAATCATAGAAGATTTTTGTTTGTATATCTCAAAGTTGTTTTTGGAAAAAAAAAATTGTTAGACTTTTGACATGACCTTAAAGTATGCCATTTTTAAATAACTTTAATTTTGTTTCATGGGATGGACGTTATGCAATTAGCTTGAAAAATAAGCATATAATATCATTTTATACATCAAGTGGAATTATAATGTATTAATAATTTTTTTATAAAAATAATTAATTAAGAATTAAGTATACTTGGCATTTATATATCAAGTGGAATCTGAGATGAAACAAAGAATGAAATAAAGGATCTAAAGTGCATGTAATGAGGTTGTGTATCTCATTTTTCTATGCTTAGCAATAAATGAAAGCAATGATTTTTGAGTCTTGACCCTTGAATGTTCATTTCCCATTGAAAGCCAAAAATTTAGCTTAGTATATTATTTTATCTAAATTAAAGCATTCATAATTGCTATGTTTGATCCCAATTAAATGTTGGCATTTTAATTGGCTTCGATTAAGTCAAAAACTAATCCAGACAAAATTGGCTATTTTTTCTGTTGTCTCATTAGTTTTTCAATTCTATGTACTCTTATCTGTTTACATTCTCATCCATGGTCTCTATATAGTACAAGAACAACGAAAAAGGGTTGATTTCTAAAGAAACATGGATAAACTAACTTCCTTCTGTTCTTCATGCAATTCTTTTCAGTGGCTCAGCTGTTGGAATTAGAACTCAGTGGTTTCAGTTTCGTTAGCGGTTAGCCATTAGCCGCTAACGATGGTGTTTGCAGGGCAATGGACCCTTGCAAAGAACATAAAGTTTGTAATCTCCAAATTGTTCTATGACATGGATAGATAAGTTTCGCATTTTCACTTAGAAAGTTGCAATGTTTTAGATGATAACTCGAGATGCATATATATTTAGCTTGCAAATAATTCCATTTGGTAATTCAGGCAACAAAAACATAGGGGAAAGGCTATCAGCCCTAATTTGAATCATCTATTTCATTCCATATTTCATCTCATATTCTACTTCATGGATATAAGCCAAGTGTATTAAATATTTTTTTGTAAAAATAATTAATTAAAAATTATATACATGTGTCATATATATTCGTCAAATTGAAATAGGAGACAAAACATGAAATAGAGGATCTAAAGTGCATCTGCTCTGCTACAGCGTGGACTTCTTATGGTTCTTGCCATCTCCTAGTTGGTGAATATAATTAACAATAAATATAATGTGTGTAACACCCCTAGAAATCATATCCTTGGTAGAATTTATTTAATATTAATTCTTGTGTATTTTATTAATTAAGTTATTTATTTCAAAAATTTTGAGGGTCAAAACGTAAATAGAAAATAATTAATTGCAACATATTTAGAAGGTTTGCGGGTCAAAATACAATTATTTTAGGTCAAAGGGATTAATTTGAGGCACTAATTAGTTTTAGGGGCCAATGTGAGGCACTAGAAAGTTGCTAGGACCTAATTGAATATTAAAATAATTTTTTTTGGGGGGAGTGGGGGGGTGGGGGTTGGAGGGGGGCTAATATGCAATTTCTAAAAATGGCATTTTAAATATCAAAATTCTCATTTTCCTCCCCATTTCCCTTTCGCTATTCACTGCGTCAAACCGTCTCTCTCTCTCTCTCTCCAACGACCTCCTCCGGCAGCTCTCGAATTTTAAAACCAACCTAGCCAGACTCTTCCTCACCTCACCAAGAACCCAACAATGTAACATGCAGTGGAATTCGACCGGCAAGGCGACAGGAAAATTCAACCGAAGTTGATTTGCAGCGGTGGTGATGGGTCTCTTAGCTCTAGCAACTAAAACCTGAGAGTGAGTATTAGGTTTTGTAGCCCTCACATCAAGGAACAAATTGGTACCTTCAACTCCTAAAAATGTCGACCAGCGACGGCAGAATTGGAAGAAAACTATAGTGGTAGAGATGATGGTGCTGGGCGGTTGAAGCTAAAATTGACCTTCAAATGGAGATTGAAGAAATTGATATGGGTGTTGTGTTTGTTGAGCTGAAAGGCGTTGATTGGTGCTGGTGGCGACTACCTTTGGCGGTGGAGCTGTGGTGCACAACAGCCGGTGATAGCGTTAGAATAAAATTTTCATCTCGTTGAGAGAAACACATGCGCTTAAGCTGATTGTGGAAATTTTGATCTGGTAACATAGATTTAGGTAGATGGTTGGAATTGGAGTTCAATTGTATGCATGTACTGTATGTATATCTATACCAAATCTTACGATACATTGTACCAACAAAAGAATACAAGACATGGTCAGAAAAAATTAAGACATGCATGTATACTGTAGGCCAAGTAGACTCAAATTTATTACATCATGTGATAAACCATGATTAATTAGGTTAATTAGACAATTAAAACCCTAATTCGCGACCTAAGTGATAAACTTGGATTATTAATGATAATTGGACTATTATAATTGATATTGTGTAACATTATAAGGTGAATTATGTAATTTAAGGATCTGATTATACTTATTTTTACCGGAATAAATATGAACCCTGAAAATGTTTCCATAATAATGGTGAAATTTGCACATTTCGTAATAATAATACCAAAATAAACCCTAAACTATCGTGTTAGCTGAGTAATTTTTTATTTTAGACTATTAATTGTATAACTGTAATTATAGGGTCGAATAAGGATTTTGACTGTGAATCTACTCTTTGGTTAGGTGACGAGGAGTTGGGCCCCATGGATTAGTAGGCTTTGATTTCATCACTGAGATTATTGAGGTGAGGGCTTACTTTTTGGTATTTAACTTGTATGAGTCTATTTGTTATTTGTTGTACCACTGTGAGGGTCCGCCAATTGGTACCTGTTTTGTATAAGCTTAATCAATATTTGTTGTACCCCTGTAAGGTTCTAACCTCTTGGGTATTTATTTGCATGCCATGTGAGGGTCCACTGACCTAGCACTTATTTTGTGTAATGCTACTTCAATATTGTTGAACCCTGTGAGGTTCTATTGATTTGGTGATCATTTGTGCACCCTGTGAGGGTTTTATCAATCTTTTCTTGAAACTGACTGTCTCTTCCTTGATTGAATTTTGTGGACTATTTGAACTCATAGATAGTTGAACTCTACTAGAAACGCTGGCCCAGATCCTAGTTCCCACCACTGGTCCACCATGCCTATCACTTGCCGCCGTTGGCCAATTTTTAACTCCAAAATTTCGGTGGTTTGCCGAAAAAAGTGCCCTACATATGGTATCAACATGACACTAGTGACAAGGGGAGGCTTTTTGTAACACCCTAGAAACCCATCAATTTTTATATTTTATTTAAATATTATTTTATGGAAATTATATTTAATTTATTTAAATTTTCAAAAGTTTTGTGGGTCAAAATATAATTTTGGACAATTCAATTTCATTCCCTTTCAAATTAGAGGGGTTAAATTTGTAATTTTGATATCCTAAGTGGGCCTCAGTAGTAGACTAAGAACCTAGTTGGCAAAAATTTAAACAACTCAAACCCAAGGACTCAATTGTTCTCTTTTTGAAAAGTTGGGATCAATTTGTAATTTCAAAAAAATCATTTTCTAAAAAACCAAAATTTCATTTTCATCCCCATTTTCTTCTTTTTCTTCACCAGTCACCTTTTCATCCTACATTTTCAGCGAGCTTTGGGCACCACATCAAAACCCTAAACCAACTACACAAAACTCTTAATCTCTTCAGCTCGATCATGAATATATCCTCCACCACCTCCATCTCCAAGAGACCACTAGGAAATCACGAAGGCTAAATGGAGCCATGGCGGAGCTTGGTGGGTTTCCTTTTTAGGCCACCATTTGAAAAAAACAGTGACCGGTTTGAATAGGTGATCGAGGTTGATAAGGTTAGAGTCCGCTAATTTGGCACATCTTATACCTATTGATTTCCTGGATAAACCCCTATGAAAGTTGGCATTGACTTGATTACCGTACTCTGTTGATTATTGTTACCCTGTGAGGGATCTGCCAATTGGTCTTGCTTGTATGAGCCTATTCCATATTTATCGTCAAACTCATTAGGTTCTGCTGATTTGATATATGTCTTGATTACCATTATTGATTATTGAACTATGTGAGGCTCTCGTGATTTGAAACTGATTTGTATTTTATCCATTTTTTCTTGAAAATGACTATCTTCAATTGAACTCTGTGAAGTTTCTCTTATATTGTTCATATACCTTGTTTATTGGAATAGGCCATACCAGCCATCATTGGATAATGTTATGCCTTGTGAATTACAAATCTTGTAAAGTTCTGAAATGTTCATGTTATTGCTTTAAAAATTGAATTGTTATCAATTGGCATTATATCATTCAACCCATGGGGACGCCTTTAGGAAGTTCAACCCCAAGGGACACCATGGGAAGTTAGGCCTGAGGCTAGATCTAAAAAGACGATTGGGCGGTACGGACCGATGGTGACAAATCTCCCCGCTAGTACCCACCTACAATCCTAATTTAGAAGTGGCTGGAGGTAGTGAACTGTAAGTAGCGGGATTAGGCATGCCATCGACCATACCACAAAAACAAGTTGTTACACGTCGAGCTATGTGCTCGAGCAAATAGAGAGATAAGGAGAAATTTTTCAAGTTCAGATTAAATGCTATTGTAAAGTTATCTTATATTCATCAAGGAGCAATAAGGAAGGATGCCAACAGGGCAATTAAACATTTACATATTTCATATTTCTATGAGTCTAAAGCTGATTTTCGTTAATCATGAACTGATTAACTGATTTCTTATCAATGACCTTGTTATTGCCGTTAAAATTTAACATTTTTCCTCTGTCTTCTGCTATATGTTTCTCTCACTGAGTCCTCAAGACTCACCCTCTTTGCTATTCTTTATTCTTTTCCTAGATAGGTCCAATTGAAAAGCAGAGGCCCACACTTTGGGCGGAAGTCATTTTGTAATAGATTAGGTGTTATGCTTGTACATATAGTCTACACCTGATCAAAACAACTATCTAAGAGGTACTATGAAGATGTTTTGAAACCCAAGATACTTGGTTGTACATACTATGCTATAGAATGATATTTTAGGTTAGTGTAATTTATTTTTCCCTTAAGTTGGTTAAATTCTTGATTTCCCGGTTATTATTTGTTTTAGATTTCAAGCTTGATTTGGTGGCACCTCCACTTAGGGGGCATCCTGAGTGGAGGTGCTACATAGGTGGTATTAGAGCCTAGGTTTAACAATGACCTAGGTAAATAGGTATTAAGAGGATACATGACAAGTTTGTAGGAAGTAGGGGATTATATCTAGGATAGTCGACTAGTTTGTAGATCTTTAATGATATGACTTCTGTTATAGTGAACTTGGTTAATTTGTCAAGAAATTCCATAATTATATCTAAAAGGTCATATTTTCGTTGTTAACTTTAGATGTCATTATTGAATCTTGATAGCAGCAAGTTAAGGAAGAACTAGGGACGATTTAGAATAGGCAATGGCATTCCATGACGGTTCCCATATACCTAATCTACCTCGAGCAGGTCAACATGGAAGAGAGAGAGCACCCCATCTATGGGGTGCTGCACAGCACATCCCTAGGCAAAGAGCACTAGCTAAACCATGAGCTTAAACAGAAGAAGTGGTTTCATATATTCCTCAAGTTAATCAACTAGTTGCGAGCCAACCAACGAAGCCCATGTTTCAGATATGGCAACAATCTATGCAATTTTGCCAGCAGCAGGGACTGGGTAATCAAGTAGGGAATGTTGAAGAGCCTACAGAAGACCAAGCTTTAGATCGGTTCCTCCAGTTGAAACCCCTAAAATTCCTCGAGGAACCTAATGACAAAAAAGCCAAGATGTAAGTTAAGAGCTTAGAAAAGATATTTGGAACTCTGAATTATCTAGATGAGCAGAAGATCCGATATGCTACATTTCTTTTGGAAGGTCCTGCACATGATTGGTGGCAAATGATCGATCATAAGTGAATTGCATAGGGAACTCATCGAACTTGGGAAAACTTCACCAGAGAGTTTATGGAAAAATACGTACTGGAAGTGACCAAGTATGCTAGGGAAAGAGAATTCATGGAATTAATACAAGAAACGTCATCAGTCAGCCAGCATGAAGCCATATTTAGTCGACTAATTCGGTATGCACCTCATATACTAGTAGATGAGGGGCGACAAGTTCGCAAGTTTATAGAAGAGTTATGACCAAAACTTAGATGGGGCCTTCTCTTATGTGATCTTCCAAGCTATAGTCGTGTTGTGAGTAAAGCACTATAGGTAGAATCAGATCTGTGGGAGATTAAAAAGATAGAAGATAAACGGAAAAATGGGATGTTACCACCAGGCGGGCAACAACCCTAGGACAAAGCAACCAAGATTACAGACTTAGGGTGCCAATCAATGAGTTTATTAGACTAGTGGAGCCACGAATCCAGCACCGAAGACATATGGATTTTGTGGAAAACCAGGCCATAATGAATTATAATACTGGAAAAAGCATGGCAAATGTATAATTTGTGGCAGCGATCAGCACCTTATCAAGGTTTGTCCCAATCTAAGAAGGCCAGCTCCCGTAATAAAAGGCAAACAAGTTGTAGGAACTAGTAGAAAGCCAAAAGCCCAAGCATGTTATATGCTCTGACTGGAAAAGAAGCATTTGATCCTTCTGAAGTGGTTGAAGGTATGATTTCTATTCTTAGAATTAGTGGAAATATTTTATATGATCTTGATGTTTCGTATTATTTCATATCCGCAACTATGTCTAAAAGATTAAGTGTGCAACCCAAAATCATAACTTACCAAATAGAAGTTCAGATACCTTTAGGAATAAGGTTAAGGACAGATATCATGTATAAAGATTGCCCGATTATGATTGGGGATAGAGTATATCTAGCCGATTTTATACAAATGCCTATACAAGGTTTTGACTTGATTCTTGGAATAGATTGGCAATATAAACATCAGGTACTAGTGAATTGTTACACTAAGTACCTCACTCTTAGGGATAAGATATCGATACCGACATGACATTCCACAAATAACACTTCCCCCAATATCAATTATATCTGCGTTAGAAGCCAGAAAGATTTTGAGGGATGGTGGACAAGGATTCTTGGTGTATCTCATCAATAAGCACCGAGATACAGTTAAGATTGAGGAGGTGAAAGTGATAGCTGAGCACTTGGAAGTGTTTTCAAAAGAATTAAGCTCATTGCCCCCTGATAGAGAGATAGAATTTGTAATTCACATACTTCCAGGGGCAACGTCTTTCTCCAAGAGTCCCTATCAGATGGCTCCTACAGAGCTCAAAGAATTGAAAAACCAACTTCAAGAGCTATTATAAAAGAAGTTCAAATGACCTAGCACATCTCCTTGGGGAGCCCCGGTATTGTTTGTTAAGAAAAAGGATGGATCCCTAAGGATGTACATTGATTATAGGGAGTTAAACAAAGTCACGATCAAGAATAAATACCCTTTACCACATGTGGAAGAATTATTTGATCTTTTACAAGCATCTACGGTCTTTTCAAAACTAGATTTAAGATAGAGGTATTATTGGTTGAAAATAAGAGAAGAAGACATTTTTAAGACTGAATTTAACTCTTGATATGGTCACTTTGAGTTTGTAGTGATGCCGTTTGGTCTAACCAATGCTCCAACAGCATTTATAGACTTGATGCATCGAGTGTTTTGACCATATCTATACCAATTTATCTTTATTGATGACATTTTATTAGACTCAAAGACCAGAGAAGAACGTGCAAAACACTTGCACTTAGTTCTCCAAACTCTGAAGGAGCATCAGTTGTATGCTAAATTCAATAAATGCGAGCTCTAGATAGAAAAAAAGGCATTTTGGGGACACATTATATCCCAAGATGGGATAGAGGTTGATCTCTCGAAGATAGAGGCAATAGTCAGTTGGAAAAGACCCGAAACTATAATGAAAGTTCGTAGTTTCTTGGGAATTGCTAGCTATTACCGAGGATTTATACAAGATTTTTCTAAATAGCTAGCCTGTTGACTAAATTAACCCAGAAAAATCAACCATTTAACTGGAACAATAATTATCAATGAAGTTTCTAGGAATTGAAGAATAGATTAACAACAGCTCTAACTTTAGCCTTTCTAGAGGGATTAGAAGGATTCATCATATTCACTGACGCTTCTAAAGAAAGGCTTGGGTGTGTGTTAATGCAGAAAGAGCGAGTTATCACCTATGCATCTGGGAAACAAAAACCACACGAGAAGAACTACCCAACTTGTGATTTGGAGTTGGTTGTAGTAGTTTTTGCCTTAACAAAATGGAGGCATTACCTTTATAGAGCTATGTTTGAGATATACACGGATCATAAGAGCCTCAAGTATTTACACACTTAGAAGGACTTGAATATGCGACAGCGAATATGGATGGAGTTTCTGGAGAACTACAACTTTTCTATCATCTAACACTCGGGAAAGGCGAATGTGGTGGTGGATACACTGAGTCGAAAGGCCAAAATAACACACATGCTGAAAAAAGAAACACCAAAAAGTCCAAGAGCGGGTTTGGTGATTAAAATGAAACAACGAGGCTAGATTGCAGGAGTAAAGGTACTGCCAGAGCTCTATGATGAGATATGACAAGCTCAGGCCAATGATAGCTGAATACTGAAGTAGAAAAAAGCAGTTGAGAATCTTGAGAAAGCTGAATTCAGATTAGATGGTTAAGGCACTCTTTTATTCCACAAAAGAATATGTATGCCTAAAGAGATAAAAGAAAGTTACTAGATGAGGCATAAAAGCAAGATATGTCATACATTCGGGAGGAACAAAGATGTATCAGGACCTAAAAAGGCAATTTTGGTGGAATGAGATGAAGAAAGATGTAACAAACTATGTGCAAAGATGTTTGACCTATCAGCTAGAAAAAGCAGAACACTAACGGCCATCAAGATTGTTACAACCACTTTCTATCCCTAATTGGAAATGGGAGCAGGTGACTATGGACTTTGTGATTGGTCTACCGATGGTCAAAGGGGGATATAAGAGTATCTAGATAATAGTAGACCGTTTAACAAAGCACATTTTCTACTAGTTAGAACAGATTACAAGGTTGAGAAACTAGCAAAATTATACATGAAAGAGATCATCATATTACATGGAATTTTGATCAATATTGTGTCCAATTAGGATCCAAAATTTACTTTGAGGGTTTGGAAAAGCTTACAGAAATACTTGCGAACAATGTTACAATTTAGTTTTGCCGCCCACCCTGAGACCGACAGACAGTCAGAACATGTTATCCGAATTTTGGAAGATATGCTACGGGCTTGTATTTTAGATTTCTGTTGGAGTTGGAGCAGACATCTTGCTTTGATTGAATTTGCTTACAATAACAATTATCAGTCTGTTATCCAAACAGTACTATATGAGGCACTGCATGGCCAGAAGTGTCAGCGTCTTGTGCATTGGGATCTAGCAGAGTACAGAGGCACCATTGACAAGTCTCAGGAAATTGTAAAACCTAAATTGATTCAAAAGACTATCAAAAAGGCACAGATTATTAAGCAACAAATGAAGGCTGCCCAAGACCGACAGAAAAGCTATGCAAACAAACGGAGGAAGGACTTGGAGTTTGAAGTTGGTGATCGAGTGTTTCTTAAGGTATCACCAAGAAAAAAGATTAGAAAAATCAGTAAAGGTAGAAAGCTAAGTCCAAGATATGTCAGACCCTATGAAGTATGTGAAAAAATCGAACTAGTAGCATACCACCTGGAGTTGCCCCATGAACTGATAGATATTCATGATGTTTTTCATCTATTATAAATTTGAAAGTGTCATCATGATCCTTCCATGTTATTCTTCGTGCTAGTATGTCTTTGCAAAGTGGTCTAACATATGACGAACAACCAGTTAGAATTCCAGACCGAAAGTTCTGAGAACTTAGGAATAGAAGGATTCCTCAAGTGAAAGTCCTATGGCGAAACCATAATGTTGAAGAAGAAACTTGGGAGCCCGAAGATCTTATGTGCTAGTAGTACTCTAATCTTTTCCAATATTTAGGCGAGAATATGGGGACCATATTCTTTTAAGGGGGAGTCTGTAATACCCTAAGAAATGCATCGATTTTTATATTTTATTTAAGTATTATTTTGTGGAAACTATATTTAATTTATTTAAATTTTCAAAAGTTTTGTGGGACAAAATGTAATTTTGGAGAATTAATTTCATTCCCTTTCAAATTAGAGGGGTTAAATTTCCAATTTGGATATCCCAAGTGGGCTTAAGTAGTAGACTAAGAACCTAGTTAGCTAAAATTTAAACAACTCAAACCCAAGGAGTCAATTGTTTTCTTTTTGAAAAGTTGAGGTCAATTTATAATTTTGAAAAAACCATTTTATAAAAAACCAAATTTTCATCCCTATTCTCTTCTTCTTCTGCACCGGTCACGTTTCCCTCCTCCATTTTCGGCAAGCTCCGGTCGCCACATCGAACCCTTGAACCAACTACACAAAATCCTTCATCTCTTCACCCTAATCACGAATATACCATCCACCACCTCTATCTCCGATGAGACCACCAGGAAATCACAAAGCAGAACGGAGCCATGGCAAAGCTTGGTGGGTTTCATTTTTCAGCCAATATTTGATGAAAACAGGGACTGGGCTTTGAAGCTTACAGCTTAGGGATCACAACCATGCCTTCATATTTGAAAATAGACCAGCGATGATGGCAAATTTGAGCAAAAACCAACGCAGCAGAGCTTGGTGGCACTACTACTTTCATGCGGAAATTGAGCATCAATTAGGCTAAGTTTGAAGAAATTGACTGGAGGGTTGGCTTGGTCTACCTGAGGCGCAGCTTCTAGTGGTGGGAGATAGATTGTTCGTCTCAACATGGCAATTGCATGCGCATAGGTTGATCGTGAAGATTCCTTATCGATAACTCAAAATTTAGGTAAATGACTGGAATTAGGTTTAAGTGTTGTTGTATGTATATGTATACATGTATTCATCTTCAAAACCTTGTATTATAAAAGAACATAAAGAAATTGATCAATCAAAACAACCATGCATGAGGAAATCAAACATGCATGCACGATCTTGAGCTCAAAAAAAGCCCGAAATTATATTATTTCATGTGATCCATGGTTAGGTAAGCCTAATAAGTGAAGAATACCCTAATTTCATGTAACCAAGATTTTATGTGTCAAACCTAGATTTTAAACTAATAATTGGATTGCTATAATCAATATTGTGTAATGTTATAAGATTAAGTTAGTAAATTAGAAATTCAATTATGTTATTTTACCGATATAAGATGAACTCCATTAATATTTTATATAACCGAATGAATAGCATGTTTTATGGCAATAATACCGAAACAAAACCCTAACCATTATGTTAGTCGAGGACTAATGTATTGGGATGTTATTAGTATGATTATGACCATTAGAGATCGTTAGGATTGAAGGTTTTGATGGTAAATTACTCTTTTAAATAGGTGATGGAGATTTGGGCCCGGAAGATCAGTAGATTTTGACTTCTTGCAGAGGTTGATAAAGTAAGAGTCTGCCAATCTGGCACCTCTTGTACCTATTGATTTTTTTGATAAACCCTTGTGAGGGTTGGTATTGGCTTGATTACCATACTACGTTGATTATTGTTACCCTATGAAGGATCTGCCAATTAGTTCTTACTTGTATAAGATTATTCTATACTTATCATCGAACCCGTGAGGTTCTGCTAATTTGAGATCTGTCTTGATTACCGTTAT
Source organism: Jacaranda mimosifolia (assembly GCA_018894105.1). Lineage (NCBI taxonomy): Eukaryota > Viridiplantae > Streptophyta > Magnoliopsida > Lamiales > Bignoniaceae > Jacaranda > Jacaranda mimosifolia. The sequence goes on along the minus strand of CM032118.1, from coordinate 1,334,190 downwards.
TGATTATTGAACCCTGTGAGGTTCTCTTGATTTGAAATTAATTGGTATTTTATCCAATTTTTTCTTGAAAATGATTGTCTTCAATTGAACTCTATGAAGTTCTTCAAAATTGTTCATATACCTTATTTATTAGAATCGGCCATGTCGGCCGTTATTGGATAATGTTATGCCTTGTGAATTGCAAATCTTGTAAAGTTCCAAAATGTTCATGTTATTGCTTTAAAAGTTGAATTGATAGCTGTTAGCATTATATCATTCAACCTACGGGGATGCCTTTGGGAAGTTCAACCCGGAGGGACGCCATAGGAAGTTGGGCTTGGGGCTAGGTCTGAAAAGACGGTCCAGCGGTACGAATGGATGTTGACAGATCTCCTGGCTAGCACGCACCTACAATCCTGACTTACAAGTAGTAAGAGGCAGTGAACTGTAAGTGGCGAGATCAGGCATACCGTCGACCATTCCATAAAAATAAGTTGTTATATGCCGAGCTATGTGTTCAAGCAAATAGAGAGATAAGGGGAATTTTTCAAATTCAGAATAAATGCTATTGTAAAGTTATCTTGTATTCATCAAGGAGCAATAGGGAAAAATACCAACAAACTAGTTAAGCATTTACGTATTTCATGTTTCTATGAGTCTAAAGCTGATTTCTGTCAATGATGAACTAATTAACTGATTTCTTATCAATGGCCTTGTTTATTGCTATTGAAATTCAACATTTTTCCTCTTTCTCCTACTACGTGTTTCCTTCACTAAGTCCTTAAGACTCACCTTCTTTGCTATTCTTTATTTCTTTTCTAGACAGGTCCAAGTGAAAAGCAAAGGCCCACACTATGGGTAGAAGTCTTTTTGTAACAGATTAGGCGTTATGCTTGTACGTATAGTATATACCTAATCGAGACAACTATCTAAGAGGTGCTATAAAGATGTTTTGAAACTTAAGATACTTTGTTGTGCATATTATGTTATGGAGTGATATTTTAGGTTAGTGCAAGTTGTTTTTCCCTTGAGTTGGTTAAATACTTGATTCCCAAATTATGTACTTGATTTAGATTTCAAGCTTGAATTGGTGGCACCTCCACTTAGGGGTCATCCCGAATGGGGACGCTACACGTATGGTCGGGTTGGTTTTCGAAATTTGGCCTTCATCGAAGAAGGTTGCTAGAGAGGAGAAAGGTGGTGCACGGGGAGAAAATTGGGACAAGGGGGGGATTGTATTTAAAGGACTTTTTCTCAAAATCACATGTGAGCCCCAGAACTTTATTCCAACCTTCAATTAAGTCTCCCAAAATGTGGTTAAATTCCAACTCAACCCCTCAACTCCCTAGTGCCTGACATTAGCCTAGTTGACCAGAAAAATTTTCCTTTTAACTCTCTAAACTTTTAAATGTTGTTCAATCAAGTTTTCCTTAATCGCAATTTGATCCCAAAACTTTCAAAAGTAATTAAATAACTAAAATTCATGAAAACAAAATTATGTTAAGGAAATTTCTACTAACCATATAATTTCTAGGGGTTTTACATATCTTAACTAAAAAACATGATATATATATATATAAATATCTTTTACAATATAATGATTAATAGTAGTCAACTATTGAATTCTTTCATTATTAGGTGATATTTGAGGAAACTTTTATTTTTTTAACTTATTCTCTATCATTCTCATGAATTAGTTTGAGCCAATTGTATTTCCATAATTTTAATTTAATTTCTAGTTTTACTTTTTGTTAATTGAGAAGTTCTTTTTTATTTTTTAAACGATATGTTTCAATTGTTATTTATGAAATAAAACTACAAATATGATTCAAATTATTCAAAGCAATTTATAAATTAATTTTCTCTAAATTTAGATAAATAAATAAAAATTATATTACTTATTTAATCTTAAATTTTTAATGGAATACTTGTTTTTAGTCTAAAATTAGAAAAAAGAAAAACTTTCTTATCTGTTTGATTTATTTATAATAATTATGTTTTCACTTGCACTCTTATTATTAGGCCAAAAATAGAAAAATTCAAATTTTGGTCTTTTAAACCTTTAGATATCATTGTATATTTTTTAATATTGTATTATTCTATTACTTTTTTGTTAAAAAAAGTGTGAAAATTATTTCTTTAAAAGTGTGTTGTTTTATAAATCTATAAGAGTTGGATTATGAATTAATTTGGCCATTAATTAATATATGCATGAATTATTAAATAAAAATCATTGTTTGAAATAAATGTATGTATTTTATTAATTATTTAATATCTAGCAATATAAAAAATAAGAATTTTTTACTGTTGAATACTATGTATTTAATAGGGTATATGCTTCATGCCTAGAGAGTACATTTTGCAAGGTATGAATAGAGACATATGGGCTAATATGATATTATTAAAACCGAATAAATATTTTTTAAACTTAATAGTTTGATTACATAACTTATCCAATAATACATACTTTTAAAAAAAAAATCAAATCTTAATTAAATATGACCAAGTTCAAGTTAATTATATAATAAGTGAATTATACTTGTTATATCATTGATATATACTTTTACAATGTTTATCACATGACTAGTTCAATCATGTAAAACTCGATCTTGATGAGGTCTTGCTCATCTCCCCAAATAAAAAATTTAGTTTGATCCTTCAAAATATTATTTGATAAAAATAAATTATACATATATATATAAATATATTTCTGTCCTTATTGCCTTTTGAAAGTAATTATTGAAAGTTAATAATGCCACATTATTATTTCAATTGAAAAATAATTTATTTAGAAAACCTATTTAAAGAAATAAAATTTTAGTTGATTCTTTTTTGCAGCTTCTAATAGAGTTATCAACTATATATTCCTTTTTCTTTGACACATTTTTTGTCTTTTAACTTAAATAAATGAGGTTAAGAAATTTTTTCTATTAGTTTTGAAGAAAATAAAATGCACACATCATTATATGTAAAAATGAATCAAAATATATATCAAAAAAAATATATCTATATATATATACACACACACACACAAATAAATGAAAAGATAAAAAAAAAAAAATAAACTTAGTTTATTCTTTTTCATTATATGAAGTATAATATTATATATAAGTTTGACACGCAGTTTGATATATAATAAATATTTTTCTATTTTTATTTTAGAGGAGAACTTATATTTGTACAAATATATTTATAAAATATTATTCTTTTTTCTCATCAATATTTAAACATGTGATTGTAAGACTTAATTTATTCTTATTCATTGCGATATTAAATATACTATTTCATTTTAATTGAACACATATTTTCATATATATATAATATTTCTTTTCTTCTTTTTGAGGGACAACGCAAAAATAATATTTGTATAAATTTATTTATAAAGTATCATATTTTCCTCATCAGTTGATTTTTTTTCTTAAATAATTTAAATATAGTTATTATTGTCCATGAGTCTGATAAGGTAAGTTTAGTTATAGTTTACCATACAACCATAAATACATATAGAATGTGATGGTAATAGTCTCATTAGATGGGGATATAATTTAATTGCTTAATTTAATTTAATTGTTATTTTCCATAAGCCAAACTAGATATGTTGGTAGAAGGATAAATTTCAATATAAGTAATTATATCTGCTATGTAGGAAATTTTGATTTAATTAATTTTAATATAATTTTTATTTTCTATATGTCTAATTAAAATTATACTTAATTTGGAATAAACTTAATAAATGCAATGTATATGCATTTGACATATATACATGTGTTAAGTGGAAAAACTTGAATTAATTAATTACAATTATTATTTTCTACAAGTGTAATTAAAAATAAACTTAATTTGATTGTAATTACCAGTAAACTGTGTGTATTAAGCATGGTAATTTCAATATATATAGTTACATTTGCTAAGTAGAAGATTTATTTAATTAATTTCAATATAATAAATATTTTGTATGGTTCTACTTAAAATTATATTTAATTTGTAACAAATATAATAAATACAATGATATACATGATGTATACACATTATTTAAGATGAAAGACTTGATTTAATTAATTGCAGCTATTATTTTCTATGAGCCTAAATACAATGCATATGCATTTGATGTATATATATTATTTAAGTTGAAAGACCTTATTATTATTTAGTATACATTTAATTAAAATTATATTTGATTTATAACAAATGTAATAAATACAATCATATATATATTTGATGTATATACATTACTTAAGATGAAAGACTTGATTTAATTAATTATAGTTATTATTTTCTGTGAGTTTAAATACAACGTATATATATTTGATGTATATACATTATTCAAGTTGAAAGACTTGATTTAATGTAGCAATTGGCGTTAAACCATGTTTATTAAATGTGATAATATTATTAGAAAGGGATATATTTGTCCTCACATAAAAGGGAAAAAAATCACTATACTCATCTATATTTTTATAGATATAGATGGAGAGATAGATAGATAGGAGTAAAATATAAGGTAAATAAATTATCCTACTGAATATAATAGCTAATGATCAACACAATTATTTTTTTTTATTATCTTTTCAAGTAATTATCTCCGCCTTCCTCCATGATAATGTTCCTTGTCAACTGAAATAAGTTGTACATGATAAAATGGTCCCAATTCCTTCCCTATTCGATCAAGATCCATAAGTGTTTCGAAAACAAGCTGCATTTCACCAAATCTCACGGTGCAGGTCCATCTCGCTATATGACCAAGTTTGTCAATTTGAGGATCTGCTTCTACTCTCAACGTGACAGTCTGAGTAAGAAAAAAATGAAGCAAAGAGCATTAATTTCAACATACCGTAATGTAACATGTACATAACAAACTTAAATCTCAGTACTTTGGATCCTCCATTCTACTTCATAATTTATCTTATATCCCAACTTGATAACTAAGGAAATAATTAATACATTAGACATATCTTCATGAAATGAAATAGGACATCAAACGCCTAATGAAATAGAGGATCCGGACTAAAATTTCAGAAATATAATCATAAAAGAAATGTTAGAGATGGTACCTTTGGTGCATAGGGTTAAGTCCAAAACCTGCAAGAGAGGAAGGTCACCAAGTGTCATTAATGGAAAAAGACTAGAAGTATTTTTCGGGAAATAAAAGGTGATTGACAGTTGAGATTCTTCATTTCAATTGATGTATCTGTGAGCAGAAAACTAAAGACCAAAAAATGAGGGCGGAGTTGAGATGAATTTGAATTACGATCTTTTCCCAAGCCGAATTGAAGAATCTTCTGCTAGAGATTTGGCAGCTGACGGAAGCCCACTAGAATTTTCCATAATCTCATTCTTCATTTTTTGCAAAAACCTCTGTTTTTTCCAACCTCAGTTGTTCGACATCTGAAGTTGTAAGTTGTTTCCTCTTAATTGAGTCCTCAAATATACTCCAGCAATCTACTTACTTAAGGGGTTCCATTCTGTGCAAATAAATTTTTTTCTCAGGAGGCACAATGCTCTTCGCCACCATCCCCATTCTACTGGTTACAATCATTGCCACACCCTTTCGATTCAAAACCGTGTGAGTGAAAGATCTAATATCATCTGTTGCGTGCCAAACGCCATCCAGCACAATCAAAGTCTTTTTGTGCTTGCGTATGAAGTCGTCCGCTGTATTTTGCAAGTGGGACAAGAAACTTCCAAATTTGGATTTTCTTCTATTAGTATCGTATCTCTCTGTTATGGTTATTGAATATTTCTTATCCAGATCAGTTGCCTCTGTCAGATTGATCAATATGACGCCCTGAAAATGTATTTTCGCTTCCTCAAGAACCTTCCTGGCTAGAGCTGTTTTACCTGAACCACCCATACCAACTATGCCGATCGCTTGTTTACGTTGTGCCAACAAGTCTTGAATTGCGTTCGCCTGTTCGTCCAATCCATAATACTTCACAAGAGGATATTGTGCGGATGTGATGGCATAAATGAACGGATATGTCTATTCTCGATCATCTTGTCCTTCTGAGTCTGATTCTTTTGATTTCATTAATTTTCGCCTGATTCTTTGAAGGCTGAGGCAGGTTTTGATTAGAAGCCAGTAGTCCTTGCAGGGGCGAGCCATTTTCAGATGCTTAAAAATGTACAGTGTGTCTAGCTTTTATTCTCTCTCTCTCTCTCCCTCCCCCCCCCCCCAACTCTTCTCTGTTTCTTTTCTTTTCTTTTCTTTCTTTCTTTCTTTCTTTCTTTCTTTTCCTCTCTGTTTCTGTTCTTTGCTTTGTGCATTGAAAGGGGTGGTTTCTGCACTATAAATGGGCTGTTCTTAAAGCTGAATAATTCTTTTCCTCCGTCTCAAGAAACTCAAAATTTTTGAAATAGTTGAAATATATTGATTCGTTCCTCTTCCAATTAAGCAAAGAATCATTACTATTAAAGTAACACTTTATCTTGTAAAACTAGTTTTACATTATTTTTTTTTTTTAGAGGCACGTACACTAAGGGTTTTTAATTCTGAATGTTATTTGCACATACACATGCCCACTTAAGATTCGAATTCTAAATTTCACATATATAAATATAAGGGCACTGCCATTAAATTAATTGACTAGTAGCAAACTTCGTACATATATTTAGTGTGACATGATTCAATTATTCAATTGATGACTTGATAACTTTTTGTATTAATTACTATCAAAATATATCAAAATTATAATTTTTGCTTTTTGTATTTGGTTAGTTTTAAGCTTGTTTCATATACATGCAATAATTGGTTGTCCGATTTTTATAGGTGAAGAGGATTCGTGTCCTCGGCTTGAAGAAACTAATTTATACTTCTAAAGTTGAGATCCTCTTTTCTTGGATATGTAAATATTTATTTTGTTCATTTTCTTCTTCAAGTAAGCGTGTTATAATTTAGTGGCAGCACACTGCACACTCGATCCTTGTTCTTAAATTTTCAAAACATAATTCTTAAATTTTCAATACATAAAATTAAGAATATATATATATATTAATGTTTATATGACCGTGTATTTTGTCAACTATTTAAATATATCCACTTGAATTTTTCATATAATATAGTATATTTGAAAAAACTAGAAAGAGTAGAATTAGAGGAAGAAGAAATAAAATGTTTAGACGAAAAAAATAAAGAGAGAAAAAGCGCAATACGTGGAGACGAGAGAAGAAAAATGGTAAACTTGTTTTGACAATTTTGTTTGAATAGAAACAATTCAGTCAATACATTAAAAATACACTAGGCATGCACTCTAATTGCATTTCTAATGGCACCCATAACGTATTTGGTAAAAGGGAATATCCGAATAGATGTTTTCACTTTTTTAGTCTCACTTCATCTTTAGGCGGACAATTTGATAGTGAGAATAAGAGTTTGGTTATCTGCAAGCATATATACGTGTGCACTTAAAGTTTGAATTCGAACTTTGTACATATATGTGTTGAGGATGCCACTAAATTAATTGATCACTGTAGACCTCGTACATATAAATATGAGGTGATGCCATTTAATCAATTGACCACTTCAAAATTTTCATTTTTGTTTTTCGAATTTATTCTAGTTTTCAGTTTGTCCTATATATGAAATAATTAGCCACGCGATTTTTATAGGAGAAGACGATTCAAGTCCTATACATGCAATAAAGCTGAGATTCTCTTTGTTTGAAGATGTAAATATTTACTTTGTTTATTTCCTTTTTCAAGTATATTCTAACTTATTGGTCATAGCACACGCATCATCTATACATGTCCTTAAATTTTCAATACATAAGATTAAGGATATATAATAATTTTTATATGACCTTATATTTTGTGAATTATTTAAATTTATCTATTTGAGTTTTTTATGCAAAATAGTACATTTTTAAAAAAATTAGGAAAAAGTAAAGATAGATAAAGAAGAAAAAATATATTTAGACACAAGAAAAATTAAATTTTTCATCAAATAAAGTTATTCAATTTTGTCCTATATTTTACACAATTAAAAAGTTAGTCCTATAAGTAGTGGACTAAAATACCTCAGGAGTGGTATTGTAAGGTTTTTGAATTTTTCAAGGGTTTATTTCTTAATATTGTTTTGTTTGAGAACTTAATTGTAATAAAATAGAGTAAAAAGTAGCCTAGTTGTTTATAGCCGTTTGTGCTCTTTCCTATATATATACACACATATTCCATTGATTTTTTTCCCAAAATAATATTGATTCTTCATGGAGCACATCATCTAGTAAATACGGGGCATTGAAATACAAAAAATATAAGTGTAGAAGGCAAAATTGTGGGAAGAAGACATCAATAATGGTGTCCGAGACTAGGAATAATCCAAGAAGGGTTTTTAATTTATTGTTGTGGGGAGCATGGTTTCTCACATTGGTGTTTATCTACCGAAGAAGAAGATTCAAATCAAGGCTATGGTCATGTTTGGGAGGAGTTTATGAAGATTTTGAAGCCACTAGTTTAGTGCAAAGGCAATGTACTTATCATGTACGCTTGAAGAATGAAAATCTATTGTATATGATTGTTGTACTTAATATGTTACTTTTAAGCTTGTTCTTGATAGGCCAATTTGTCAAAATAATGTAAAATTTGTTTCCTAATATTAATAATTAAGTATGCCTTTTCATTCCAATTGTAATGTTACGCATTGCACAATGTCACCAAGTACAACCAACCATAAAACCATCCAAGAATCATGCTTTCATTAATCACATAAAGTTAGCATACATAATTTGTTCACCTCACAATGCAAAGCATTAATAATCCAATCTCTCCTAAAACCATCCAACAACCATCCAAAATTCCACTTAATATTCTTCCCAAAAAGTCATCATATATCCAACCAATATCCATCATTCAATTATCTACATAATCTCCAAAAACCATCCAACAATCTTCCCAAATAAATCCATCCGTCCATCCATCCATCCATCAAAATAGTATATATAACAAAATAAAAGTCAAGTTAATTTTGTTCAAAAATAAGTTGCTTCACATTTGGGGGCATTCAAGTCATCATATGTAGGAGTGCTTGACTATCCAACTTGTGCAATTGGAGGAGCTTGTGAGTGTGCAGAAGTTGTAGCTGGAGCAGTGTTGGGTTTTGGGGAAGGAGGATTAACTGGAGGAGTCTTGGAGGTGCTGTTGCTCTTTTTTGTTCCCTTATTTGTTTTCTCCTTCTTTTGCACTGCAAAGGGTGACACAGAAGCAACCCTTTTTGGTCTTCCCCTTTTCTTAGCTAGCATAGGAGTCTGAGATGACACTTCAGGCAAGCTAGCCACAACTTCTTTAGCAACTGTAGGAATAGGGCCAACAGCCTCTTCACCAACTTCTGATGCAGCAACAGGTTCTAGAACATATTCAGTAGGTTTAGGAACATAGTCAGCAAGTTCAAGAAACACCTCAGCAGGTTCAGCAACATAGTCAGCACGTTCAACACCTTTTTCAGCCTAGACTTTAGGTTCGACTTTAGCATGTTTTGTTGCAATCTTGCTAATTTGCTGAAAAAATTAAAGTGAAAACAAGTAAAGAAATAAACAGTGAGGGCAAGTCAAATATGTTTGAAATCGATAAACATTTTTGCCAAACCTCATATCTTCTCTTAGTCCTTATTTCCACATCTAGGCTACTTGCAAAAGTGTCTTGGCTTTGGCTCATGCCTCTGCTTCCTCCTCCCCCCCTCCCCGCATTTCCCCTGTCCCTTTGAGAAGCATCTACAATTGGCTCAAGTTCAATAGATTGATTGACCTGTGAAAATTTCAATTGGATGCATTTTGTAAAATTTAACTTTAATTTAGGAAAAAAAAGGTAAAAAAAACAAAATTGAAGATTGTTACCTCACTCATGCTCTGGCTTTTATTCCCCCTTCCCTTTCCTTTTTTGCTTTGGCTAGCACCCTTCTTCACTTTTTCACTAACCTAAAACATCAAATAGAGCAACAATAAGTTCAATAATTATAAATAGTTATCTACATTATCATACTTGGTAAAATATAGATAGAATTAAATACATATAAATTAGCTCACCTTATTCTTGCTCTAACTTTGAGAAACAGGTTGTGGTTCCATCTTGCAGGTCCTCCTATTATGACCTTGTCCATTACACTTCTTGCATCTCAAAATGCTTGATCTCTTCACAACAACTGGTTCACCCAACTCTTTCCTCCTACTTTTCTTTGGTCTACCTGGCAACCTTTTTTTTAGAGGGGGTCATATGTCTTTGGGGGTGACATCCATATCTTTAGGCAAAAGCTAAGGTCAGTAATGGGATGAATGAATCATATGTCTATAAGCTTTCATATACTTCTCTTTTGAAAACCTAGCGTCAGCGTAATTTTCTACCCTTTCTCTCCTTGAAGCTATGGCAATTGCACCATGCCTACAAGGTATGCCACTAATCTCCCGTCTTTTACAATCACAAGTCCTATTTTGCAAATTAACTATGTAGTGTATTTTTTCATCTTGTACTTCATACTCCCACTGCCCAGCCAGAAGCAAAGTACATCTTTTGGACTCCTCAACCACCACATTCAATTGCTTAAGAGCATTAGGAACTATATCACCCCTTCTAGCTTAATCCTTTCTCATACCTCTTATGTGGTCTGCTCTTAAGTTTTGCCCTCAATCCATCCAAAAAAGTAATAATAGGTTTTGCCCTAAGGTCACTAACCCAATGATTAAAGGATTATGAAATATTGTTGGTCACATGATCATTCTTAATTCTAGTGTCAAAGGCAGATCTAGACCACTGCTCAGAGGGAATTTTCAAGAGCCAATCTTATGCAGCAAGCTTTATTTCTTTCAACTTGTACATTGCAAAGTTGAAGCCTTGTTGCATTATATGATCTGGTAGCTTGCCAAAAATACCTTTTTAAAGCAGCATCCGCAAATTGGTTTCTAAAATCGGCATATATATGCCTTGCACACCTTCTGTTGATGGCATGAGGGACTGGCTCATCTATTATCTCAACCAGCCCCTACAAAGGTGATCACATTGCAACCTAACTACACTTCCCATATTTTTTAAACACAACATCTTACAATATGATGGTAGAAAGGCATATGACTCAGAATGACTGTCCTCTATCTCCCCAAGAGCTTTTTTCTTTGCCCTATAAATCTACATGTATGGAGGATTCACTCCGAACTTTTGCATTTCACTCCTAATCCCTCCAATCTTCATCCCCAGGTTATCTCTCATAGCACTAGCTTTCTTAGTACTGTTAGCCCTTACATGTGTGTGCTTTGGTATGTTTTAATTTGAAAAGTCACACCATCAGCCAATAATGATGCGTGTATCCTCTAAGTACAGTTTTTTTCAGCACAATGACATATAACCACAAATGTCTCATTTTTTACTCTCACTATATTAAAACCCTCTTGAGTAACAAAATCTCTCAAAGTGTCCCTAAAAGCATTTACATGGATGAAGACCATTCCTTTTTCTAAAACAATTTTTTCACCAAGCTCACAAGAAAAATGTACAGCATTTTCAAAGCACCGTTCATGGGATCCTCTACAAGCTCCTCATCACTTGAATGACGAGTTTCATAGTGGCCATCTAAACCATAGCTAGACAGGCAATCACTATCACTACATTTGGATACTAAACTTATGGAATCATCATCTCCATCCTCACTATTTGGCATAAATAATGACTCAGAGCTACTATCATCTCCAATTCTATACCCATGCCTAGTGTCCTCCTCACCTTGACCCTCCTCTCCCTCCTCATTTTTAGCCTCAACTCTCGCACCCTCCTTACCCTTGCTCTCACTTCCCTCACCCACCTCACCCTCCTCATTGTCAATTTCATCTCCATCACCCTCCTCAACCTCACATCCCTCACCCTTTATTAGCCTTAGTCTCACATACCTCACCCTCCTCAGCCTTATTCTCACCTCCTTCACCAACTATCTCAACCTCATCAAGGCCATTGTCAATACAGTCAACAAAAACATTAATTCTTTTTGAACTCATATTTCTAGAAAACATATGTAATACATCTTGATCATCCAACATTGGCATCATATCATCATTTCCACTAACACTACAACTAATTGTCAAAGGGACCTTACCTATATGGTATGCATCGATCCCTAGCATCACCAAAGAGATCAAAGAAGTTGTATTGGTCTGGATCCACATTCTTGATTATCTTCTTCTTGCCCAGATGATGAATAACAAGTGTATACACTACCTCAGCCATACTTGCTTCAAATAAATGAATGAATGAATAGCAATTGTATACACACACTGATAAGAATTGAGTAAATAACTGGTGGATAAACTTATTAATAATAGCTACAGATTTATTATGCATGAACACTTGTTAAATTGACTCAATTAACCTATAACAAATTCAGATATCTAAGAAGAACCCACATTCATAAACTGAACCTTATATAGAGAGTAAAAACGTAGGTCATTGTGGAGGATTCTTCATAGAAATTTAATCAAACGCAACAACATAGACATATAACATATATATCATCAGAAATACACCAAATACAGGAATAGCAAGTTAGGGTTTCACAGTTTTTCAACAAAATTTTGAATATTTGAAAAAAAAAATGACTATATGAACGTTATTAACAGTTAAAACATGTATCTATACTATGATCATGCACTGGGACCATCAAAATCACAAGAACCATACACACAAAACTTTTTTCTAAACCAGAGCACATGAAACTCTTTTCTACACCATGCCCAACAGAATGCAACACTAAAAGATGAAATAACAAAGATTTTTTTACTATTTTCAGACAACCCAGTACAAAAATGTTGGTTTCTTACCTTTCTTGAACCAAATCATGTTGTATTTTCAAAGCCTCGTGCCTAACAATTCGTCATGGTCAAGGGCATGGAAATCGTACTTCCGCCGCATTCTATGGATGTAAATGGCCAAATTTTAGGTGGGATATGATGGCTTTCTCGAGTACAGAGGGAGGGTTTTCTCTTTTGTCTTAAAGAACGAAAATATGAAAAGCTTTGATTTTGTTTTTTTTTTTTTTTCTCACTGCTTTAGGCGCTAGACATAAAGGTTTTTGGTCCACTGAAAATTTGCCCATTTTTCACTTTTTTTCTTCTTTTTTTTTTTTAATTTTTACTGTCTAAGCTTTTGGAAATTTCACAATTTCTACCTACATTACATTTAGGTCTCAAAGTTCAAGGGGTTTTTTGTAATTTTCAAAACAATGGGAGTTTTCTTTTGTAATTACAGCAAACCTCAGAGGGGGTAGCCATAATTAACCCAAAAAAATTTGCACATTTAGTCCAATTTCCACCGAAATCGCATAAAATGGCCGAAAATGTCATTGTGGCATGCCGAATTTTGTTGAATTTGGGGATTTTTACTTAGGTGACAAATTTCCAACTGACATGGCTGTTTTTTGTCTTGTTGGAAGAAGCCTTTGCTTATTTGGACTTTTGTTAGTAATATTATTATTAATATATTATTAATAATATTAGTAATGATAATACTAATAATGTTAGGTAATAATATTCTTATTATCGTTGATAATAATTAATATTATTATTCTTATGATTAATCATATTAATAATAATAAAAAAAAATTAATTTAATATTTATTAGTATTATGTATTATTATTAGTAATATTATTAATACTACATATTATGAATAAAATTAAAATTATTATTAGTATAATCATTATCATTGTTAATTATAATAGTAACCCCATTAATTATATTAATATATCATTAATATATTATTAAAAATTAATAATAATATGATTAATATTAGTGTCAATTATATATGCATGCACATATATTAAATTTACACACATATATATACACATTTGTACATATATTTATATAAATAAATATTATTATAAATATATAATATTTTAATATGCATATATATACGCACATATTTATATAAATATATATTATATACACATACATATATACATATATAATAACCTTACCACCCCCACCCCAACCACCTAAGCTGCCACAGCCATGGCAGCCATGAGCTAGGTGGTTGATGGCCACCAGGACAGACCGACAAGATGCCACTTAACCATATCGGCCACTCCAGGAAGCTTGGCCGCCTCTTCCAGGCGCTAGCGCTTGGAAGCTTGGCAACTACTTGGAACTTGACCGCTTGGTCAAATCTAGCCCGGCAGCCGCCAAAGTGGGTGGTAGCGGGTGAATTTTTTTGCTTTGTTTTTTACTTTTAGTTTATTTATTTTTTTATTTATATATATAAAGTTATTTAAATTTTTTTATTCCTTAACTAAAAAAATTACAAATTATATAAATATATATTTATATAAATATTTGAGTATATATAAATACATATCATAAATTCAAAATTCATATTGCCAATCAAGCAATAAAAAGGATAAAATATGTCCATCAGCCTTAAACATATCAACTAATTTTTTTGCCAACATGGCAAAAAACCCAATGTAGGTGCCAACAAATCAAAATCCACAATTTCAAAATATTTCTGCATGTCACATCAAATTTTCCAACCAATTTTTCTAATTCCGGCGACAATCAAACTAAACGTGTCAATTTTTTTATACTTATTAGACTAACTTTTTCATTATGTAAAATATAGAATAAAATTGAAAATCGGATAAATTTATAGGACGAAAAAATCAATTTTCCCTTAGACAAAAATAAAGATACAAAAAACGCAATATGTGGAGATAAGAGAGGAAAAATGATAAACTTGTTTTGGTAATTTTTTCAATAGGAACAAATTAGTTAATATATTATATATATACTATAGGTATTTACCCTAACCCTAACATTTTATAGATAGTATTGATATTCACTCTAATAGCATTTCCAATGATATCTATACTACGTATTTGGTAAAATCGAATATTTGGAATTTCATATAGATATTTTTACTTTTTTAGTTTCATTTTTTTTAAAAAAAAAAAAGCTTATTTTTAAGATAAAATCTAATATTTATTTGATTTGGGTCCTTAAATTGGAGGTCTGGAAGTCAATCTATTTATGATTCCCACAGGATAGACTGATACATTCGAACTCTGGGTACTGCTCTTGGAATCCAGACCTAAAATAAGAACAAGGATTAAGGTTATCAAGTGTGTTCCAACAAAAATCTTTCAAATTTTAAGTCAAGTTTAAATATTGAATATGAATAAGTAAAAAGTAATTGAATAACCCGAAATAAATTTATGTATATCAACTAAGGTTGTGGTACTTATAACATGGTACACAAGTAGCTACCTCTACAAGAGTCATAATAGTTGGAGGGCTAGGATATTGCCGCGTATTCTTTTTGAATGGCTGAGATATTGGGGTCAAATTAAAAGTTCAACCCATTAAAAAGAAAAAAGAAAAAAGAAGGCACAGATCTTTTGGAGCATTTGGAGATTTTCTGCCATATTCAAGGGCATAATATATATATGTCGCAAGAAGGTTTTGCCTTATCAATCTTGTAAATTTAAAAACCATCCCATAAGATTTTTGTTTGTATATCTCAACATTGTGTTGGAAAAATTTGCTACGTTTTCCACATGACTTTAAAGTTTGCCATTTTTAAGTAACTTCAACTCTGTTTTACTGAATGGATGTTATATGTTCACTTGAAAAATAAGCGTATAATGATGTTGCACATCTTATTTTCAATGCTTAGCAATAAACGAAAGCGATGATTTTTGAGACTCAACCCTTCAATTGTTTATTTTCCATCGACACTTTATTCAGCTTCGGGCCCATTTACTTTGTGATATGGGATGTGAGGTGATAGGATGAAATGAGGAATGAAAAGTGGGATTAGGATAATTTTATATTTTTGATTAGATGTTTACTTTGTGGGATAATATGAATTATAAAATTGGATTATCGTATTGAGATTATTTACATAAATGTAAATTATAAAATTTAGATTATTTATAAAAGACTAAAATACCCATAGTTAAAATATTTTTCTATTTAGCATAAAAAAATTAATTTTTATCATATCAATACAACATCCAACTATTTCTTCTTTTTTCTATTTAGCTTAAAGAAATTACTTTTTCTCCATTCCAATACAATATCTTTACACAAGTTATATATATCGATTTTTCTTTTAATTGTTTTAATATAAATATTTTTTTAATATTTAAAATTTTGTAATTATTTTTAAATTTTTTGATTGGCACCGCAACTGAAAATTATTTGAAGTTGCAGCGCCAATCGTGTGATAAAACCATCCCACCTCAAAGGTGGGATGACTAATCACCCATTTTATCAACACAGTGACGGACCAACAGCTTTATCAAGGCTCCAATCACTCAAAGTAAACATGGGATAAGGCAAGATATGGGCCTTCATCCTACCTCATCCCTCAAAGTAAACATGCCCTTAGTATATTATAGTCTGTAAGGTATAAACCATGCAAAGTGCAAACAATAGCTTTGTCTGATCCCAATTTCAAGGCATTTTAATTGGCCTCGATTAACTCGAGGACTAATCCAGACAAAATTGGCTAATCTTTTCCTCGCAGTGTTCCATTATTTTTTCAACTCTATATTCTTTTCTCCTTGTATTAGTTGGCTATATTCCTATTTCTTTGTATTAATTCTCATCCAAGGCCTCTATATAGCACAATAACAGCAAAAAACGGTCGGATTGTAATTAAAGAAACTTGGGCAAATCTGTTCTTCTTGCAATTTTTGGAAAAATTATAATTTTAGTCCTCAAATATAACCACTTATTCACTTTTAATCCCTAAACAATCTTGAGTTACACCTTTATCCTCAAATTGATAATTTTTTAACAATTTTCGTCGTTGCCATTACTTCAGGCATCAAAACTAATGGAAAGTGGTTATGTGCAGGAAAAACAGCAGGTTTGAGGATCAAAAGTATAGCTCGAGATTGTTTAGGGACCAAAAGGCAAATAAGTAGTTATGTTTGATGACCAAATTTCCCTCCAACAATGGTCATGTGCTATGCACATGACCACTTTCCGTTAGTATTGATAATTGAAGTAATGGCAAAGACAAAAATTATTAAAAAATTATCAATTTGAATACAAAAGTGTAACTCAAGATTGTTTAGGGACTAAAATCAAATAAGTGGTTATGTTTGAGGACCAAAATTATAATTTTTCCATTCTTTTCTGTGGCTCAGCCGTTGAAAGCAGCACTCAGCGGTTTCAGGTTCATCAGCGCAATGGCGGAAGCACAAAATTACTCTTGCACGGAACATAAAGTAACTTATTAATCATGCACAATAGCTGTAGTCTTCAAAATGTTCTTCTGACATATTGGATGGATAATTTTCGTATTTTCACCTTGAAAGTTGCATAATATAACGTTAGGTGACAACTCGAGATGGACATATATACTCAGCTTGCAAAACATTCCATTCGGTCAGTCAGGCAACAAAAAAGCAGGGGAAAGGCCACAAGGCACTTTGCAACCCCTTCCGATCCGCTAGTGACGATCATCGCCACATTATTTCGAAAACGTTACAAAATCATGTGAGTAAACTTTTTGATCTCATCCATTGCATGCCAAACACCATCCACCACAACCATGCACGTATTGTCCCCACATATATACGCTTCTACCTCATTTTTCAACTCAAAGAAGAAATTCCCAATGGTAGATGTAAAGTAATATTCCCAATCACATCATGTTTTTTTGGAACAGTGTACGCTATCAGATTAATCCATAGCATGATTGGAAAATCTTTTTTCATTTCATGGAAAAACCTCTGGGCTAGAGTGGTTTTACATTATCCTCCCATACCGACTATGGGCCTTACAATAGCTTGTAAAAAATGAGAAATTGCACTTTTCGTCTTGTAATTTTGCCCTTTGAAATTTATCTTGTAACTTGCTGAATTTCAATTTCAATCCTCTATATTTCACAAAATAGTTATTCATAATTCAATTTCACCGAAAATTCATAATTTAACTGGAATTAATGACATGATGCATGCAATAATAATATGTTACACTTAATTTCATGATGTGGCTATAATTTTGCATCATCAATTTTGGCTAAACTACGAATTTTCAACGAATCAGCCTAAATTTAAGATTCGGCAAGTTACAAGGCCAACTCCCAAAATGAACAAGGTTACAGAACAAAAAATTAATTTTTTCCTTGAAAAACTATACATGATATTCACATTATTGTTTTATATGTACACGATTCTTGGATTCTATTTAATTAAATTTGACATACATACAGTATTCTTATAATAAATGAAAATGAGAACGGAACAACAAATTTTAAAATCTATTCCTAAATACAAATTTTGTATAATTTACAGATGGGAATTATATACGTATAAGAATTCTAATTCCCAAAACTATGTGTGTAACCATGCTTGAGAGTGATGAATTACAAATCAACCAACTACTTGCTGTAACTAGTTTAAATCCTCTACTGAAATAAGCTCTACATGGTGAAATGGTCCCAATTCCTTCACTATTTGGCGAGGATCCATCTTTGTCTCAAACTTGCAATGAATATACTCCATCCTATCACTAGGCATAAATCTTACTTTTAGGTTATCAGAAAGTTTGCCTTTGAGATTGATCAAGGCTGGGAAATCTGCTTCTATTCTCAAAGTGATAACCTGAACAAGGGGGGTGGGGGGGAAGCAACAAGCAAAAAGCAAAAGCATTAATATTAACATCGGTTGAAAATACTAAAGCCATAGTTAAAATAATATCGAGTAATAGTGACGTACAAATAATAAGTCTTAAGGGCATATTAGTAAATTCTCAATTAACACAATGCAAGATAATAAGAAGGGCCTTCACACACAATAACGAATAATTAAGCCATAACTATATAAGCACCATAATTAATGACAATTGGGATATCTAATCAAAGAAAAGGGTTTGGAGGAGATTTTCTTAGGACGTGTGTGTCTATTTATATACATAAATATATATATATATATGTTGGATCCTCTCCTTATTTTTCATATAGATCAATATCCTATATGCAGGCGTTCTTTTAATTACGTAACATGTAACAAACCAAATCTCAGAAAAGTAATCATAAAAGATTACAGATGGTACCTTTTTTTTGCTGGGGTCTGTCCAAAAACTGCAGTGGCAGAAGGTAACCAACTATTATTAACGCAAAAAAAGTAGAAGAATTATTTTTCCAAAAAAAAAAAGGACAATAATGCATTAGAATTACTCTTTTTTCCCAAGCCGAAATGAAAGAACCTCTGCTAGAGATTTGGTGGCTAACGGTAGCCCACAACACTTTTCCATAATCTCATTCTTGTTTCTCGCAAAAATATATGTTCCTTCCAAACTCAGGCGATTGCCATCTGAAGTTGTGAGTTGTTTCCTCCTAATTGAGTCCTCAAATATGCTCCAACAGTGTTCTTTCTTAAGGGGTTCCATTCTGTGCAAATAAAAAATTTTGCCAGGAGGCGCAAGGCTCTTCACCACCGCTTCCATTCTGCTGGTCACAATTATTGTTACATTCTCTCGATTCAAAATTGTATGAGTGAAATATTTAATATTATCCGTTGCGTGCCAAACACCATCCACCACAATCAAAGCCTTTTCGTGCATATTGGTTATGTACTCAGCCACTTCCTTGCTCAAAATTTCCAACAATCTTATGAACATACCTTGAATACAGGGAAGACAGTCAAACAGAACCATCCTCATTGTCGTTAAATCATGCATCTCAATTGCCTCTGCCAAATTGATCCATATGGAGACTTCAAAATTGTTTTCAATGTCAATAGAAACCTTCCGGGCTAAAGCAGTTTTACCTGAACCACCCATACCAACTATGCCGATGGCCCAGTTGCCTTGTTGCAAGAAATCTTGAATCCTCTTCGCCTGCTCATCCAACCCACGATACTTCACATCATCCCTAGGATTGAATATTTCTTGGGATGCCATGAAGGCATATATGAGTGGAGATGTCTCTTCTCGATCATCTTCTCCTCCTGAGTCTGATTCTTTTGACTTCATTAATTTTCGCCTGATTCTTTGAAGGCTGAGGCAGGTTTTGATAAGAAGCCAGTAGTCCTTGCAGGGGCGAGCATTCAACAGAAATTTTCTGCTGCTGCTACCAACCAGAGTTTTTTGTGGGCTGTTTTCCGCAAACATGATGCAATCGGCCAATGCGTCGTTTAGCTTCATAAAACAGTCTTTCATCTGTATAACGACAGAGGACCTCTTGAATTTCTCTTCATTTTGAATATACTCCAAGATTTCCCTGAGCTGAGACCTCAGGGGTAAGTTCTGACCCAATTGCTCCTCGGCTTCTTTGAAATCCTCCTGAAATTTGTCCCTCAAATATTGTGAATAATCAAGAGCCATTTTCAGAATGTAAAAAATATCTAGCTTTTCTTTTTCTTTCTTTCTTTTCTTTTCTTTTTCTTCTTTTTTTTTTTTTTTTCCCCTTTTTTCCCCCTTCTCTCTGTTTCTTTTCTTTGCTTGGTGCATTGAAAGGGTTTTCTGCACTATAAATAGGCTATTGTTAAAGCTGCATAATTCTTTTCCTCCATTTCAAGAAACTAAAAACTTTTAAATAGGTGAAATATATTGATCCTTTTCTCTTCCAATTAGGCAAAGAATCATTACAGTTAAAGTATCACTTTGTCATGTAGAATTAGCTTTTGTATTAGTATTATTTTCTTTACATAGGCACGCGCACCAAGGACTCGTACTCCAAATAATAGTACCCTTTTTGTTATTTGCACACATATATAAGTGCGCACATAAGGCTTAATTTCCGAATTTCATACATACAAATCAAATGTGGGCAATTGCACTAAGTCAATTGACCATTGATAGACCCCATACATATAAATGTGAAGTGATAAGTGATGTCATTTAATCAATTGACCATTGTACCCATAATACCAACTATAAATGAATCAGATACAAACAGAGTTAATTTATAATAAGAAATATATCAAAATTTTCATTTTTGTTTTTCGATTTCGTCTAGTTTTCAATTTGTTCTGTACACGCAATAATTAGTCATACTAGCTACTTTTATAGGAGAAGACGATTCATGTCGTCCGCTTGAAAAAACTACTTTGTACTTCTATATGAAGCTGAGATTCTCTTCGCTTGAAGATTTAAATGTTTGTTTGTTTATTTCCTTTTTCGAGTATATTACAATTTAGTGGTAATGGCACAGTCAATCTATATATGCCCTTAAATTTTCAATACGTAAGATGAAGAATATTATTAATTTTTATATGACCTTATATTTTGTCAACTATTTAAATATATCTGTTTGGATTTTTTATATAAAATATTATATTTAAAAAATTAGAAAAAGTAAAGTTAGAGAAAGAAGAAATAATATGTTTAGACAAAAAAATAAAGATAGAAAAAGCGCAATATGTGGAGGTAAGAGAAGAAAAATGATAAAGTTGTTTTGGTCATTTTTTTAATAGGAATAAATTAGTTAATATATTAAATATATACCATAGGTATTTAATCTAACACTCTCACATTTTATAAACAGTATTGATATGCACTATAATAGCATTTCTAATGACATAAATATAAAATATTTGGTAAAATAGAATATTCTTATAGATATTTTACTTTTTCAGTTTCACGTTTTTCAAAAATTTATTTTTCAATAAAATTTAATATCTTTGATTTGGGTCTTCAACTTGAAGGTCTAGAAGTCAGTCTATTATATATGATTCCCATAGAATTGACTGACAAGTATGTCCAGACTTTGGGTAGTGCTCTTGGAATCTAGGCCTAAAATAGGAATAAGGTTAAGTTCATCAAGCATTGTCCAACAAAAAATTTTCAAAATATAAGTCAGGTTTACATGTCGAATGTGAATAAATAAAAAGTAACTAGATAATATCAATTAGGATTGTGGTACTTATAAACATGGTATATAGCTTGCTACCTCTCTGCACGGGTCATCCTAGTTGGAGGGTTGGGATATTTTCATGTGTTCTTTTTGAATGGTTGAGATATCGCAGGTTGAATCAAGTAGTCCTACCCATTTAAAAAAAAAAAAAAAGGGGGGGGGTGCATAGATCTTTTGAAAATGTTGGGAGATTTCTGCCATGTTCAAGGGCATAATATGTCCTTAGATGGTTTTGCACTATTAATCTTATAAATTCAAAAACCCATCGCATGAAATTTTTGTTTGTATATCTCAACATTGTTTTTGGAAAAATATACTACGTTTTCTACATGACTTTAAAATTTGCCATTTTTAAGTAACTTCAACTTTGTTTCATGGAATTAATGCTATGTATTCAAGCTTGAAAAATAAGCATATAACTACTTTGGATATCTCATTTTTCAATGCTTAGCAATAAACGAAGCGATGATTTTCAAGTCTCTTGACCATTGAATTGCTTATTTTCCATCAATACTTGCCAAAAATTCAGCTTAGTATATTATATTCGGTAAGTAAAACCATGCAGTCAATTGCTTTGCCTGATCCCAATTTCTTGGCATTTTAATTGGCTTCGATTATCTCCAAGACTAATCCAGACAAAATTGGCTATTTTTTGCTAGTAGTGTCCCATTATGTTTTCAACTCTATATATTTTTATCTCTTTGTATTAATTCTCATCCAAGGTCTCTATATAGCACAAGAACAGTGAAAAACCGTCGGATTCTAGTTAAAGAAACATGGATAAAATAACATCTGTTCTTCTTGCAATTCTTTTATGTGGCTCGGCTGTTGGAAGCAGAACTCAGCGGTTTCAGGTTCGTCGGCCGTTGGCAGCTGATGATGGCGTTTGCAGCTCAATGGTGGAAGCACAAAATTACCCTTGCACAGAACATAAAGCAACTTTTTAATCATGCCCAATACTTGTAGTCTTCAAAATGTTCTTGTGACATATTGGATGGATGATTTTCGTATTTCCACTTAGAAAGTTGCATAATATATTTTAGGTAGTAAATTGCAAAAAGAACCCTGTATTACTTTCAATTATCAGAAACCCCCAAGATACGAATTTAAGCCAAAACCTCCTCATGTTACAATATCAATTGCTCACCGCCCCCTGCAACCATTTATCCATTGGCCAGGTGCATCTTAATGAAAATACCCCATGTTATTACATGATTTTTACTGCCCATTTTCTCACTAATTCTTCACAAACTCCTTTGCTTAAATTAAATTAGGGCTATTAAATGAATTTCTCCCAAATTATTTTTTTAACAAAATTTTCACCCTGCATGCGGCAAAATTTAAATTGGAAATAACCTATAAGATTTGTGAATATCTATACAATCAATTGATGACCTAGCTTTTTCTTTACCGATACTAGCATTCAAATATATATTTTTTTCTCAAGGGATGCTGTATTAATTATCTAATTATAATAATTGTTGGTACCATAAAGATCTCCAGCATGAAGATTACGATCAGTATTGTGAAAAAGTTTATATAATATATTATATTAATTTATAATACTTAAAATTACAAAATATTAATAATCCAAGCATAGTATAATAGTGCACAAATCCCTTACATCCCTAGCGTATTGTTGACAAAATATATCGAGACAAAAGCATTCTCAAAAGTTAATTATAATGATAATATTAATTATAATAATATTAGTAATAGAATTAATTCTTAAGTATTATATTTTTCCTAGTAAGATTTATAGAGTTCAAACATATATAATGTAATTTTAATTGATCATTTTATACTTATTTAATCCTCCATTTTAAAATTTCAAACTACATGTTCAGTGAAATTAAAAATATAGATATATTTAAAAATTAACAAAAAGCACTTGTTATATTTTAAATTGTTTATTATAAATTTAAACAAATTATTATATTTTAATAAAAAAATTCAGAAATTATGAAATATCTATATTCAAGCTTTAAATAAATAATACAGATGAATAGTTTACAAAATATAATTGAAAATTATTTTTTAATTGGGAAAAAAAATAATAAATTTAATATTTTTGAATACTTATCATAAATTTAAATAAATGTCTAAATGCTAATAAATTTCATATTTGAAATTCTTAGATACATTTCAATAAAACTTTAATTATGTAAAAAGAACAATTAATTTAAACAATATAATTAAATAATTTCTTACTTCAAATCATTTCTTTTACTAGGAAGAAACAGAAAATTGAAAAGGAAAAATAATGTCGTCTTCTTCATTGACCCCACGGACTGACGGAGAAGCCCTTACCAGTTACCACAGTGCCCACTAATCAGCACCATTGCACAACCCAACTCCACAACCTTCCAGGCCGCCCAACCCCACACTAGCATTGCAAGACTTCTTCTCTTCGTCGATATAATCATTGGCCGATTCCATAATACTGCGATAATCTGATTTGTCGGATAATTGCAGCCATCCCTGCAACTTATCCTCCGATGTATATGTCCCATCTTTATATCCGTTCACAACTGTCACGATGAAACGGTAGTCTCCATTCCGGTTTTGAAATCGCCCTGAATGAGTCCTGTTGATAAGGTGCCAAATTAGAAGCCACATGGATGGGAGCTTACAATTTGTGGCTTTCCAGCTGAAATTTCCTTAAATTATAGGAAAAATTATATATTTCATCCTATAATTTTGTCCACTTTATAAGTTCATCCTGTAATTTGTAAAATTACAATCTTAGTTCTGTATGTATAAAAACTTTATTACTTTTTGTCTGATTTTTGCAAGAACTCCAAAAATTAGTTGAAAAGGTTGAGCTAGCACGCCAGAGCAATTCCAAATTGATAATTTTTTGCTTTGTTGGCATGCCAACTCAATTTTTTCAGTCGAATTTTGAAGTTCCAATGAAAATTATAGTAAAAGTAACAATTTTTTATACTCGTACTAATATTATAATTTTACAAGTTGTAAGCCAAAACCGCAAAATGGGTAAAATTGAAAGCTGAAAAATGCAACTTCCCCTTAAATTGTTAAATTTCAAGAGCTATGAACCAAATTACGTACCAGTCCGACTCTTTGATCCTAACATGCCTGTGAGGTAGACATACAGGTCAGATTCTACGATTTTACTTTCATGATTATGGAAATAAATTGTGCGAGATACATAGACAAGTAGATTAATTCACCTGTGATTGACAATGAAAATAAAAAAAGCTGCAAACCTCATAAGCTTTCATGATCATTGTTGCAACCTAGGAGGATTTATTGCAAAAATAATAAAATAACAGTAAAGTAATTCGATGAAATGTGACACCAAGATTTAACGTGATTCGGCGATGTGCCTAATCTACCCAACAAAGAAAATGAATTTTATTGATCTCAAATCAAAGTGCAAGTATAAACTTGAATCCCACAAATCTCCCGAAAACACCTCGACACCCTCATTCTAAACTCTATCTTGAGAGAATTACTCAAAAGCAGTAAAGAAGCCCTTGTGTTATAATCGTGATACTTTTTTTAGAAGAAAAAAAACTGATATATATAGTCAAACCCAAAGCCCAAGCCCCGTGGGCCTGCTCCTTGCGCTGGGGCCCGCTTAACTTGCGCCCTGGCGTGCAGGTCTTCCAATTTGCCCAGAAAAAACTGCATGTTGCGCACCTTACACACACACCTTGCGCTAGGGCACAGTATTCCAGTAGCGCCCGCGCTAGGGCACGCAATCCTTGCACTTGGGCGTGGGCTATTTATGCATCTGCCCAGCAGATTTATGTATCGCGCACCCCGGCACAGTTCCACTAGAGTGCACCCGGGCTCACCTTGCCCCTGTTTCCGCCCAGCTTCTCGTCACTGTGCGCCTTAGCGCCCACTGCCTCACCCCCCGGCGCACGGCATCCTGTCAATAAGCGTCAGGACGTGCTCTGTGTGCCTATTTCAAATCCTTGCTTCATTTCACTCTGTTCTTCTTCCAATTCACGTCAATTCAGCCTAAATTTGAAGGCAAAATCAACAATCTTAAAGTTTTCGAGTGATAACAAGTATGGATGCAGGATGCAATTGCATGGCTTCTAAGTCCTCCCAAGCAATCGTTGGCCTTTTTCTTAGCTAATAATGGGTTCGACGTATGGCTTGCGAGCACACGAGGAACAAAATACAGCCTCGGACACACGTCTCTTAGTCCAAACGATGCAGTAATCTTCTTACAGCTTGTTATAACTCTTCCCTTTGATTAGAATCCCAATTTTCAGCATAATTATCATTCATGGAAATCTTTTTCTGGGCTTTTTGGGATTGGTCATGGGATAAGTTGGTTGCTTGTGATCTTCCTGCTACCTTTCAATATGTTTACGATCAAACGGGAGAGAAGCTTCACTACGCTGGGCATTCCATGGTAATTTGAAGTGCCAAGATTTAAGTGTTTATTATTGTTGGGTGGATTAGGCTAACGCCGAATCAAATTAAATCTTGTTGTTTGTTAATTTCATTGAATTACTTTATTGTTATTTTCATGTGTTTGGTCTGATTGGATTACAACAAACAAATTTTAAAATCTGTTCCTAAATAAAAATTTGGTATAATTTACTGATAAGAATTCTATACTTACAAGAATTCTCATTCCCAAAACTATATATGTAACCATTCTTTAACCATGTTTTAATGAGAGTGATGAAATACAAATCAAGCAAGTACTTGCCATAACCAGTTTGAGTCCTCTACTGAAATAAGCTCTATGTGGTGAAATGGTTCCAATTCCTTCACTATTTGGTGAGGATCCATCTTTGTCTCAAACTTGCAACAAATACGCTCCATCCTGTCACTAGGCATAAATTCTACTTTTAGGTTATTAGAAAGTTTGTCTTTGAGATTAATTGTTCAAGGTTGGAGAACCTGCTTCTACTCTCAAATTGATAAGCTGAAATGAGGGAAAAGCAGAAGAAAAAGAAAAAGAAGAGAGAGAGAGAGAGAGAAGAAAAAAAAAAGGCAAAAGCATTAATATTAACATCGACTGAGAATATTAAAGTTTTAATCAAAATAATATCGAGAAATAGTGATGTACAAATAATAAGACTTAAGGGTATGTCAGTAACTTCCAAGTTAATGCAGTGCCATATAATAAGAAGGGCCTTCACGCACAATAATGAATAATTAAACCATAACTACGTAAGCAACATAATATATAATGACAATTGGGATATCTAATCAAAGCAACGGGTTTGGCGGAGATTTTCTTAGGACATCTGTTAGTCTATTTATATACATCAAATTATATATATTTATATGTTGGATCTGCTCCTTATTTTAATCACGCTAGCGAACCTAGAATTATAGATCAATATCCGATGTGCAGGCATTCTTTTACTTATATAATATGAGAATAAACTAAATTTCAAAAGTAATCATAAAAGAGATGCCAGAGATGGTACCTTCAGTACATTGGTGTCTGTCCAAAAACTTCAATGGCAGAAGGTCACCAATTGTTATTAATGGAAAAAAATAAAGATAATAATATAAAAAATAAAAAAAAAGGCCCCTATCATGAATAAGAATTACTTTTTTTTCCCAAGCCGAAAAGAAAGAACCTCTGCTAGAGATTTGGCAGCTAACGGAAGCCCACAACACTTTTCCATAATCTCATTCTTGATTCTTGCAAAAATCTCGGTTTCTTCCAAACTCAAGCGTTTGCCATCCGAAGTTGTGAGTTGTTTCCTCTTAATTGAGTCCTCAAATACGCTCCAACAGTCTTCTTCCTTAAGGGGTTCCATTCTGTGCAAATAAAAAAATTTGCCAGGAGGTGCAAGGCTCTTCGCCGGCTAATTTGACAAAATATGGTGAAAAAAGAAAAAAATTACAAAATTATCGTAAATTTAAAATCATTATAAAATTACCGTAACGCGTGTAGCCACGCCTTACCCTATTTTTTTTTTTTTTTTTTTTAATTTCAGAATTAAGAGGCGTGGCCCCCTAGAGGCGTGGCCTGGCCACGCCTCTTAGGGATTTTTCCTTTTTTTTTATTTTATTTTTTTTTATTTTTAGTATTGTTTTATATATATATAAATATATATATATAAATATATTTTAATTTTAATGTTTGATTTTTTTTTCTTTTGGGAATAATATTAGGGTTGACATAGCATCATTTGTTTTATCTTTATTTTATGTAATTTAATATAGAATATTTTATCTTATATTTAAAATTTTAATTAATTGATTTTTTGAAATATTAAAAATGAGCCATAAAATATAATATAAATTTTAAATTTTTTTATAAATGTACTATTTTATAAAATGCAAGTGATTGAAACATGTTTTTATAAATTTACTATACTCTATATTTTCTTCAATTGATGCAATATATTAATTCGTGAAGGAATGCTTGTAATGTTTGAACTTTGGCCAAAATAAGTATGTAAAACCACAGCATATAATTATATATTAATATATTAATCAAACATTATTATACTTTTTAATCATAAGTGATGCTTGTAATTTCAAGATATGTTATTATTTTGGGCTAATTTATAAAAATATTGTGAAAAAAATAATATCTGCAAAATTACCTTAATTCTTGAAAGTTTCTAAAAATTATGGTATAGCCACGCCTTTATCTATCTTTTTATTTTTTTTAATCAGATAATTGAGAGGCGTGGCTCGGGGCCACGCCTCTAAATTCGTAATTGCTGCAATACAATTGCATTGAAGGCCAAGCCTCTTTAGAAATTTCTTTTTTTTTTAATTCCTTTTTTTATGTTTGAATTTTTTTGCTTTTAGGAATAATATTAGGGCTAATATCAGCCCTAATATTATTTTATGTAATTTAATATAAAATATTTTATTTTATATTTAAATTTTAATTAATTAATTTTTTTAAAATATTAAAAATGAGACCATAAAAATGTAGTATAAATTTTAATTTTTTTTATAAATGTACTATTTTATAAAATGCAGTGATTGAAGCATGTTTCTATAAGTTTACTGTATTCTATATTTACTTTAGTTGATGTAATATATTAACTCTTGAATGGATGCTTGTAATGTTAGAACTTTGGCCAAAATAGGCATGTGAAACTGCAGTATATGATTATATATTAACACGTTAATCAAAATTTATTATTTATAAATAATATTTTATTTGTAAATGACTACTCGTATATCTTTCATTTGGATAATGAGACTCGCATATCAACAATCATGCAAGTGAAAAATGACATTAATTTGTCAAAATTATTGGATCTGAGGGCTGGCATAAGTAGTGTGGAGTTGTTCATCGAAGTTGAATCAGTACGCCCTAATAATATGCAAGACATGTTATTGCAAAATAGGCATGAATCCTACATGTCATTTTTGATGCAATATCATTTGGGCAGTACTTTTACATCTCAATAAATTCCCTTGGGAGGAAACCAATATGCCATTTAATTTAGTGGCAAATATGGACATATAATTTCACACACATAGGCAGGGATTCCTGACTTGCCTACCAAAACAGATGGCTTTACAAATTTTGAAATTCGTGATATTTATGGTGGTGGTTCTACATCTCATCAATATTCCAACGTTGGTCCTTCTACTTTTCATCAAAATTTTTTGAAGCCAACACCTAAGCCCAAGCACATGTAAGACAACAAGCCTACCGTCAAGCCCAAGCCCGACAACATTGATTCTTCCAACTTTATAGTTATGTTTTATGTTTTTCCTTTGTATCAAACTTCAAGAATAATAAATTTGGTCGAGAATCTCAAAAATTTTATACAATTGTAATCTATTATATTTCACTTACATACTTAAAGAATAAACCTCATACATTATTTTTTAATTAAATAGTAAGTGTTACATATTAAACGCATAAAAATTAAATATACCTAAACCCTAAACCCCAATATTCTGGCTTTGTCTTACGGAATAGTTGAAATGCAAATTTGGACTTTAAAATTAAGAATAAATAAAATGATACATGATATTAATCATTTTCATTCAAGATATATTGGCATTAACAATGACCATTTTTTTCTCTTAATAACCATGTATATACATGCTAAAAAAAATGAATCATCTCCCATTTGAGTTTAATTCTAAAAGACAATATATAGAAATATATATATATATATATGATAAAGTTATGTGAATGGTGGATTTTATAAGTGGAATAGATAAATAGAACCGATTAGATAAAAATATTATGTGACAGTTTCATATGCCAAAATAATAACATACCTTAAAATTACAAGCATCACTTATGATTAAAAAGTATGATACTGCTTGATTAATGTATTAATATATAATCATATACTGTGATTTTACATACTTATTTTGGCCAAAGTTCAAACATTACAAGCATTCCTTCACGAATTATTATATTGCATCAATTGAAGAAAATATAGAGTATAGTAAATTTATAAAAGCATGTTTCAATCACTTGCATTTTATAAAATAGTACATTTATAAAAAAATTTAAAATTTATACTATATTTTATGGCTCATTTTTAATATTTCAAAAAATCAATAATTAAAATTTTAAATATAAGATAAAATATTCTATATTAAATTACATAAAATAAAGATAAAACAAATGATGCTATGTCAACCCTAATATTATTCCCAAAAGAAAAAAAAAATCAAACATTAAAATTAAAAAATTAAAATATATTTATATATATATTTATATATATATATAAAACAATACTAAAAATAAAAAAATAAAAAAAAATAAAAATAAAAGGAAAAATCCCTAAGAGGCGTGGCCAGGCCACGCCTCTAGAGGGGAAAATAGATGAAGTAAGAGGCGTGGCCTGGGGCCACGCCTCTTAATTCTGAAATTAAAAAAAAAAAAAAATAGGGGAAGGCGTGGCTACACGGTAATTTTGTAATGATTTTAAATTTACGGTAGTTTTGTAAATTTTTTCTTTTTTCACCATATTTTGTCAAATTAGCCCTCTTCGCCACCCCTTCCATTCTGCTGGTCACAATTACTGTTGTATTCTCTCGATTCAAAATTGTATGAGTGAAATATTTAATATTGTCGGTTGTGCGCCAAACACCATCCAACACAATCAAAGCCTTTTTGTGGGTATCCGTTGTGTACTCGACCACCTTCTTGTTCAAATTTTCCCACAATCCTATTAACTTATCTTGAGTATAGTGATGCCGTTCAAACACAAGAACCATCCTCATTTCCGTTAAATTGTGCATATCAATTGCCTCTGTCAGATTGATCCATATGGAGACTTCAAAATTGTTTTCAGTTTCAATAAAAACCTTCCGGGCAAGAGCTGTTTTACCTGAAATACCAACTATGCCGATCCACCGGTTGCCTTGTTGCAAGGAATCTTGAATCCTCTTCGCCTGCTCATCCAGTCCATGATACTTCACATCATCCCTAGGATTGAGTATTTGTTTCAATGTCATGACGGCATATATGAATGGATATGTCTACCTTCGATCATCTGCTCCTCTTGACTCTGATTCTTTTGACTCCATTTCTCGCCTGATCGCCTGAAGTCTGAGCCTCGTTTTGATAAGAAGCCAGTAGTCCTTGCAGAGGCGTGCATTCGGCAATGAGAGCTTTTTGTGGGCTATTTTCTGCGAACAAGATGCAGTCGGCCAATGTGTCGTTTAGCTTCATAAAACAGGCTTTCATTTGTATAAGGACAGAGGAGCTCTTGAATTTCTCTTCCTTTTGAATATACTCCAAGATTTCCCTGAGCTAAGACCTCAGAGGTAAGTTCAGACTGAATTGCTCCTCGGCTTCTTTGAAATCCTCCTTAAATTTGTCCATCAAATATTGTGAATAATCAAGAGCCATTTGCGGATGTTTAAGAATGCACAGATTGCCTATTTTTTCTTTCTTTCTTTCTTCCTTTCTTTCTTTTTTTCTTTTTTTTTTTTTTTTTTTTTTTTTTTGGTTCCTTTTCTTCTTCACTCTTCTCTTTGTTCGGTGCATTGAAGATGGTTTCTGCCCTATAAATATAGGTTGTTAAAGCTATATAATTCTTTTCCTTCATTTCAAGAAACTAAAAACTTCCAAAATAACTTAAATATATTGATTCGTTTCTCTTCCAATTAAGCAAAGAATAGTTACTTTCAAAGTAACACTTTATCCTGTAGAACTAGCTTTTATATTATTATTATTTTGTATTATTATTATTATTTTCTTTACGTAGGCATGCACACTAAAGGCTCAAACTCTAAATTTATTACTTTTTTTTTTTTTTTTTGGTTATTTGCATGCATATACACGTGCACACTTAAGGTTTAAATTCCAAACTTCATACATATAAATGGTGGCAATGTTACTAAGCTAATTGACCACTGACAAACCTCGTATATATAGATATATATGGGGTGATGATGCCATTTGGTCAATTGACAATTTGATAGCTTTTCTATTAGTTCAATATCCACGATATACTAAGTACTATATATCAATCAGTCAAGCACAAACAAAATTAATTTAGTGTCAAGAAATATATCAAAATTATCGTTTTTGTTTTTCGGATTTGGTATAGTTTTCAGTTTGTTCTATGCATGCATGCATGCAATAATTAGTCATACAATTTTTATAGGAGAAGATGATTCATATCCTTCGGTTGAAGAAACTACATACTTTGTACTTCTATCTAAAGTTGAGATTCTCTTTGTATGAAGATGCAAATATTTGTTTTGTCTGTTTCCTTCTTCAAGGAAGTGTGTTCTAATTTAGTGGTCCTAGCACACTTGAACTGTGGCCTTAAATTTTCAATACATAAGATTAGGAATATATATATATATTAATTTTTATATGACCGTATATTTTGTCAGCTATTTAAATATGTCTGCTTGAATTTTTTATATAAAATAGTATAATTTAATTAGAAAAAGTAAATTTAGAGAAAGAAGAAATAATATCTTTAGACAAAAAAAATAGAGAGAAAAAAGCACAATATTTAGAGATAAGAGAGGAAAAATGATAAACTTGTTTAATTGCGGTGATTTTTTTTAAATAGGAACAATTATGTTAATACATTAAAAATATATGGTAGGTATTATACTCAAACATTCTTATCTTACATTTTATAAATAGAATTGACATGCACACTAATAGCATTCCAAGTGCCACCCATATAACATATTTGGTAAAAGGGAATATTCGTATAGATATTTTCACTTTTTGAGTTTCACTTCTTGTTTGGGCGGACACTTTGATCGGAGTAAGAATCAACTCTTAAAACTTCACATTTGATAAGCCATTTTTCGTGAAGTAAATTGTTTGTGAATTTGAAATCCAATATTTAAAAAGTTTATATAATTTTTAAAATAAAACCCACCTTCTTTGATCCAGGTCTTCAACTTGTCTGGAAATCAGTCCATTTATGATCCCCACAGAATCGACAAATCCAGGTCTGGACTTTGTGTAATGCTCGTTGAATCTAAAGCTAAAACCAAAAAAATTAGGGTTGTCGGACATTACCCAACAAAAATTCTCTAAAAATTAAGTTAGAAAAAGTTCTGAAGATCGAATATGAATAAGTAAAATATAAATGGAAGATGACACCAAATGAACGAGTTATATACGTATATCAACTGGGGTTTTGGTTTTTATGAGATGGTGTAGAGCTAGCCTTGCACGGACCATTCTAGTTAAAGGGTTGAGACATTGCCACGTGTTCTCTTTGAACAGTTAAGATATTGCAACTCGAATCTAGCTGGACAGATAAAAAAACAACAAATCTTTTGGAGTGTTTGGAGATTTCTTCCATATTCAAGTGCATAATATGTTGTTAGAGGGTTTTGCCCTATCAATCTTATAAATTCAAAAACCATCGCATAAGATTTTTGGTTGTATATCTCAACATTGCTTTTGGAAAAATTAGCTACGTTTTCCAAATGACTTTAAAGTTTATCATTTTTAAGTAACTTCAACTTTGTTTCATGGAATAAAATGCTATGTATTCAAGCTTCAAAATAGGCGTATAACTACGTTAGATACCTCATTTTTCAATGCTTAGCAATAAACGAAGCGATGATTTTCAAGTCTCTTGACCATTGGATTGTTTATTTTCCATCAGTACTTGCCAAATATTCATCTTAGTATATTACAATCTGTAAGTTATAAACAATGCAATCAATTGCTTTGTCTGATCCCAATTTCTTGGCTTTTTAATTGGCTTCGATTAACTCTAAGACCAATCCAGACAAAATTGGCTATTTTTTCCTAGTAGTGTCCCATTATGTTTGCAACTCTATATATTTTTTATCTCTTTGTGTTAATTCTCATCCAAGGTCTCTATATACACAAGAACAGCAAAAAAAAGGTCGGATTCTAACTAAAGAAACATGGATAAACTAATATCTATTCTTCTAGCAATTCTTTTCTGTGGCTCAGCCGTTGGAAGCAGAACTCAGCGGTTTCAGGCTCGTCGGCCGTTGGCAGCTGATGATGGCGTTTGCAGCTTAATGGTGGAAGCACAAAATTACCCTTGCACAGAACATAAAGTAACTTGTAAATCATGCACAATATTTGTAGTCTTCAAAATGTTCTTGTGACATATTGGATGGAGAATTTTCGTATTTTCACTTAGAAAGTTGCATAATATATTTTAGGTGACAACTCAAGATGGATATATACTCAGCTTGCAAAACATTCCATTTGGTCAGTCAGGCAACAAAACAGCAGGGAAAAGGCCTCCAGTCTTGCTACAGCATGGACTTCTTATGGTTTTCTCTTCATCTCCTGTTTTTGATTGGTAAAATTGCAAAAAAAAAAAAAAAAAACTGATCTTGTTTGCGTACCTTATTGGCAAGTTAGGACAATGAAGAGTCGAGCTGGCAATTTGGTCATGTATCTCCTAAAACTTGGAAATTTGAGATTGTAAGCCTTTGTTCATATGGCTTCTCATTTGTCTTCTCGTCTCTAATTCTCTGACCCTACATCCAGTTTATGTGTCACGTGATGCCCAAAACGCTTCGGAATGAGTTTTGTTGATAAGGTGCCAATTAGAAGCCACATGGATGGGAGCTTACAATTTGTGGCTTTCCAGCTGAGATTTCCTTAAATTATAGGAAAAATTATATATTTCATCCTACAATTTTGTCCACTTTATAAGTTCGTCCTGCAATTTGTAAAATTGCAATCTTAGTTCTGCATGTATAAAAACTGTATTACTTTTAGTCCGATTTTTGCAGGAACTCCAAAAATAGGTTGAAAAGATTGAGCTAACACGCCTAGTTCCAAATTGATATTTTTTGCTTTGTTGGCACGCCAAATTTTGCCCTATTGGCATGCCAGCTCAGTTTTTCCGATCAAATTTTGAAGTTCCAGGGAAAATTAGAGTAAAAGTAATAAATTTTTTATACTTGCACTAATATTATAATTTTGCAAGTTGTAGGCCAAAACTACAAAATGGGTAAAACTGAAAGTTGAAAAATGCAATTTCCCCTTAAATTGTTAAATTTCAAGAGCTATGAACCAAATTACATACCAGTCCGACTCTTTGATCCTAACATTCCAGTGGGGGTACACATACAGGTCAAATTCTGCAAGTTTACCTCGTGATTATGGAAATAATTTGTGCTAGATGCATAGACAAGTAGATTAATTCACCTGCGATTGACAATGAAGAAAAAATAAGCTGCAAATCTCATAAGTTTTCATGATCTTAAAGTTTCCGAGTGATTAAAATTTACGGATTCAGGATGCAATTACATGGCTTCTGAGTCCTCCCGAGCAGTCGTTGGCCTTTCTCTTAGCTGATAATGGGTTCGACGTATGGCTTGTGAGCGCACGAGGAACAAAATACAGCCTCGGACACACGTCTCTTAGTCCAAAAGATGCAGTAATCTTCTTACAGCTTGTTATAACTCTTCCCTTTGATTAGAATCCCAATTTTCATGAGCATAATTATCATTCATGGAAATCTTTTTCTAGGCTTTCTGGGATTGGTCATGGGATGAGTTGGTTGCTTATGATCTTCCTGCTACCTTTCAATATGTTTACGATCAAACGGGACAGAAGCTTCACTACGTTGGGCATTCCATGGTAATTTGAAGAGCCAAGATTTAGGTGTTCATTTTTGTTGCATCCTGTCCAACACAAACACTCTTCTATTCCTCTCTGTTTTCTATCCAAAAGTAATATTCTACAGATTTTTCTGTCAGTAGTTATCTGTTAGCAGTTCAGATCCTCTATTCAATTGGTATTCCATTTTCTACTATACGTTATAGATAAATAAATACTTTAAGGCATATTACATATATTTGACATGTATCTGCAAAATAAAATAAATTATAAATATTAATTCGGAATAGAGGATCTAAAATTTCTATTATGAGAGAACGATGAGGAATCAGTAGTTATGGGTCGTTTCTTGTCGTTTGAAACAAGAAACCGCTCCCTCCCGTTTTCCAAAATGGGTCAACGGATGGGTCGGATCAGTCCATACAGACGAATGATTTTAATTTTCAAACACTTCAATTCAACTTCTCTTTTTTTTTTTTTTCAATGTGGTTTTTTGTAGGGGACTTTGATTGCTTTGGCTGCCTTTTCAAAAGGGCAGCTGGTTAACATGCTGAGATCAGCTGCCATGCTATGTCCTATTGCTTATGTAGGTCAGATGACATCCCCTATAGCAACAAATGGAGCAGAAGATCTCCTTGCTGAGGTATAGAATTGTTACTATTTTCATATTTCAATTGAATTTTAGTATAATAAGTATAATATGACAAACTATACATCTCTTTTGACAGACTTTATATTGGTTGAATATTCATGAATTCAATCCTAGCGGGTGAGCAAAATTTCTTCTTCCTTATCTCTTTTACACATTCCGGAAGCGCAAGCTAGCTTAATTTCTCTATCACTTTGTATCATGATTTCAGCTTAGTTGCAATGCTGATTTCAGAAAATTTTCCTGCTTTTCTAGGAAGTAAACGAATTTGGAAACAGATACTCTCTTCAACCTAAACTGTTACACTATTCAATGCTTGTAATGACAGTCTTAGGGATGCAATTGAGTTGAATTGAGTTAAGTTTAGGGAAAATCGAGTTTAATGAGTATGATTTTTTGAGCTCGGCATGACTTGACTCAATTAAGTTCAGTTTTTTAAGTGAGTTTTGAGTCACTGCAAGCTCAAACTCAAGCTTGTCAACAAACTTGGAAGTTTTTATTTAATAAAATAGTAAAAGATTTAGTAACCATAATTTATTAGTTGTAACATTCAGTAAACCAGAGACAGAGCCCTGTCAGCCACCTCCCCTCAAAATATTAAAATTTTATTTTTTACATTAAAATTTTAAAAATATTACACTTTTGCCCCCTTAAAATATTAAAACTTCATTTTTTATATTAAAATTTTTAAAATATGCCTTTTAACCCATTGTACTTCTTTGTATATATGTGTAATAAAAAAAGTTCATATTTTTTATAATTCAGAATTTCGCCCCCCATAAACAAAAATTCTAGCTCCGTCCCTGCAGTAAACTCATCATAAATATTATAAATAATCATAAACAAGTTCACAAAAATCACAAAACATCATAAGTTTATGAAAATATATATATATATTAGTCGTATAATATATGTTAATAAAAAAGTATGTTATAATCATATATATACTTTCTTGCGAACCTTGAGCTCAAAGATAGACCGGTTTAGATTGGCTTAAGATAAAGATCGAGCTGGAGCGAGCTCGCATGGTCCATTTTAATAAAAGAAAATTACTAAAAGTAAAAAAGTGAATGGGATTTTCAGGGGGCCCGTCATCAAACTTCTTTCGCAAATCTGTCAGCAGAAAGGCGTCGATTGCAGCCACCTTTTGACATCATTCACAGGTAGTTTTCTGTCTTCAATTTTGATATTATTGAGAGATAAGTTCACAAAATTTCAACTCTTATTAAAGATTGAGAATTTGATTTAAATGCAGGGGAGAACTGCTGCATGAATTCTTCCACTATCAATGTTTTTCTGCAGCATGAGCCTCAGTCAACTTCAACGAAGAACATGATTCATTTTGCCCAGAGTAAGATACTTTTGCTCTTTGTTCATTGTTTGATGTGATAAAGATCTGAATAGTTATTTGAAAGGATAAAAAAATTGTGTTAATTAATTAGTTATATTTGTCAATTATGAACACTAAGTTGATTTAAGATATATAAATTAAGAATACCTCGACAAATAAGAAAATTTTTGGTAATTGAATTACTAATTCAAGGATAATGTAGTACGCCTTTTCAATAGAATATAAAACTGAACAACTATTTGGTAAAATGACTTCATAGTTACTTTAGGTATAAGGGATCCCAGAAATATAGCGTGGAACGTAGTGTAGTTGAAATAGGGGAAGGAAGATTCCCCAATCGTTTCATCATCTACAATAAAATATATAATATCTGAGCGACTCGAAAAGTCAGATGAATAGACTAGCTAGCTTATGAAGAAGTATGTAACTAACTTAAGAAAATAAAGAGAACGAGTTCCTAGTTGATTGTTATATTACAACTATTGAATTATATTCTTTATCTAATATTTTCTTGATTTTTTTATCATGTTTGTCAAAGCAAACACTTTTTTGGCCCTGAAATAACAACATACCTAAACATGTCATACAAAGTAAACATATCAATATATCGAACTAAAGGACCAATCATATGCCGTTACGAATACTTCTATCTTTGTTTTTTTTTCTTTTTTTTTTTTCCAACAGTGATAAGAGAAGGTACGATTAAGATGTACGATTATGGAAACGAGAAGGAGAACATGAAACACTACGGCCAACCAACTCCTCCATCGTACAACATGGCCAATATCCCTAACGATGTTCCTCTCTTTCTGGCCTATGGAGGGGCAGATGCGCTGTCTGTTCCACAGGATGTGAAGCTCCTATTAGATAGCCTGCACGATCACCAAGGGGATAAGCTGGTCGTCGAGTATACAAAGGATTACGCTCATGCTGATTATGTTATGGGCGTTAATGCTAGGCAAGCTGTGTATGATCCTCTTATGGCCTTCCTTCAGCTCCAATGAGGAGAAAACTTGGCCGTCAGACGTAGAACGGTCGATCGAAACAGGGCCACGATGCTTTGTATTGTAACTCTGTTCACTTCTGTGAAGAGACTTTCCGCATGATTTGTATGGCAGGCGGCATGCATGTCTTTTCTTGGAGAATATGATAGAATAATCACGGCCATCTGCCTTCTATAATTTACAAGAATCTAAGAAAATTATCTTTCCATTTGATGAAAGATGGTTAAGTGCTCTTATAAAACTCATATATGCATCCATATAAGGAGTTCAAAACGGAGTGGTGAAAATGTTAGGATTAAGAACTTTTGTCATTTGTATATAAAGCTAAAATGATTTAAGTGCTAGTATATATATAAAACAATGTGTTAATATTTTTTATAAGAAAAATATAGATGATGCCCAAATATTCATCACCAGAAATAGAAGGCTCAGGCCTCTGAAATATTATCCTGCCAACGTAACATACATGGTGACTTTTTACTCTAATAAAAAAAGCACGTCTCCTTGTGAGGAGGGATGATTCCAACCAGTTGTAGCGACAGGATTTCGCATTTACGAATGTATATTGAACAAGAAAATATTTTAGTCTTGTGTATTGTGTGTTTTATGAACGATGAATTAAGTATTTATAAGAGTTAAGAAGAGAAATATTTTTGGCCTTAAGATGCTGTCGAATCTAGTTATTTCCATATTGGCCTTGAAGACTATTATATTCATGTGGGCCTTGTATTAATATATAACACATAATTGAGATTAGATTTGTCCCTTATCCAATGTCAAAGTCCAAACTTATTAATTTGACCCGTAAATGACCATTTCCCACATCAACATCACTCAAATAATTTGATTGTTGATGTGCATTTTTCGTAAGATTTTAATAATAACTTGGGACCTTATTGATAATCGACACATTTATAATACATTATTGGCTTTCTGTGCAGGCATTGCTTTCATTCCCAAAATTTTCAATTTAAAATAATTATTTTCCTCCATACCTATTTGTCTTTCTCTCTTAATATATTTGACCACATAAAACAGGTTCACATTTGTGTTCCTATAAGGCCAAACTTAATTTCAAATTTCCTAAAATGTATCCACATTATCAAGAATAACTGATTCTTACTTTATAAACATTAATTCACCCAAAATATGAGGAAAAATATTTTTTTACAAGTTGTCCAACTGAAGGGTCTGAATTCTAAGTATGAACACATCAAACCGTAGCAGAAACGATGTCTTGACGTATGTTGTAACAATATTCAGTTAATAGATTTCCCCTCCTATAAAAAAGCAGCAATGCGATCAAATAACTACCAAAGTGAGGGAAAATTTGATATTATAGGGTTATAAAAAATGGTTGTCAAGGCAATAACATTCTTAATTTTCCTACTTTTATTTAGTACTTTGGCAGCTGGTGCAAGAATAAAGCCTCACAGGAGAATGGAATCTAGTGATGATGCAGACGGAATTTGCAAGTTAATGGTGGAGAAACAAGGGTATAGCTGTGAAGAGCATAAAGTAAGAACAAATTTGGAGTTGATTTTTTTTACTTTTTTTTTTTTTCTTGTTGTGAAAAGTTATTATCTACTGATGTGACTAATTTATGATCAGGTGACAACAAAAGATGGTTATATTCTGAGCATGCAGAGAATCCCAACGGGACAATCCGGTGGCGGCCGCAAGAAGGAAGCCAAGCCACCAGTTCTTCTCCAACATGGACTCATGAGTGTTGCTACTTACAACCCTTTTGATCTACTTCCTCATCTTTTTTCTTTTCTTTTTTTCTGAAAATTTCTGAGATATGCATAAATAAGTAGCATACACTAGGGATGGAATTGGGTGCGACATAGATATTTTGACTCATAAGAGAGGAGAATTTAAGAATTTGAGTGGGGAGATCGAGTACTAGGGTCATTTCGTATTTGAGTACTACAAAAAACTAAGGCATTAGCTACAGTCATTTCATACATGAGGTTAAAAATTTGTAGCTTTGTCTTCACCAAGTCTAAAATACATGCTCTCATCATAAACCCTTTCTACGACTAATTCGTAGCTGATGATTAGTTTTATATGTATATTAATTTTTATGTGAATAATACAAAACTAATCTGTTGCCTTTTGAGCGTACAAAGCTAAAGATTGATAAGTAATAACTTTTATTGATTATAATTGAAAAAAAAAAAAAAACTACATTTGCCATGAAAATTTGTACCTATAGTTTATAGCCGTAACTACGAAACTAATTTCGTAGCAATTTTTCCGTAGTAATTATTTAATCCTTTCTTTTACTGGAGATTACTTCATACTTGAGTTTGTTAAAAAGTGATGATGGGGCGACTGTCACTACCAACCCCACACTCACTCCATTTCTGCATACATTATAGCTGATTCTTGTATGTGACAGGATGCTATGACATGGCTGTCGAATTCTCCGAGTGAATCTTTGGGATTTATATTAGCAGATAACGGCTTTGATGTTTGGCTGGCCAACGTCAGGGGGACTAATTATAGCAGTGGACACACTTCTCTTAGCCCTAATGATCCGGTGCCGATCTTATAACCTTACCAAATGAACATATTTGCATCACCATTTAGAGTGAAAACTAATACAGTTAAGTTTTATTCTCTTGTATTTGTTCTCAGGATTATTGGGACTGGTCATGGGATGAATTGGTTGCTTATGACCTCCCAGCCTCATTCCAATATGTTTATGACCAAACAGGGCAGAAGTTGCACTATGTTGGCCATTCCTTGGTAAACTTCAACTCATCAAAATATTTTTTTTTCTAAAATGCCCAATATTTGTTTTACATCCTCCAGGTGAAAATGTTTAATTTTCACAACATTATTGGATCTTTGGCGACAATTATAGACTATGAGAGACAGTGCGGATTGATCAGTAAAAAATAATTTCATCAATCAAGACACTGTCTTGAAGACAGTCTCAATGAAATACATATGTATGTAAAGACAAGCTTGACTGGAAGGATCATTATAAATGATTAAAGTTTGTTATTTACAGTACATAAAATATTCAGCCAAAGCAGCTCCTATATTTGGGGCGTCGAAAATCATGTTATGTCAATATTGACAGGGGACTTTAATGGCTTTTGGTGCATTTTCAAGAAAAGAAGTGTTAAACATGGTGAGATCAGCTGCTTTGCTTAGCCCCATAGCTTACATGGGCCAGATGCCGTCTCCTCTAGCCAGAGCTGCTGCCGATGCATTTATAGCTGAAGTAATCAAAAACATAAGTCTCCTTTTTTCCTCAGATCTATATTTTCAAAGAATATATGTTCCTTTATAATTAGTTTAGCTATCTAATTGCTTTTGATCATGTACTTGTAACAGGACTTATACTGGTTGGGACTCAAAGAATTTGCTCCGGGAGGGTGAGATAGTTCCTCCATAGACTAATTTTGGGCCCAAACCATTAATGATCTTATGCTCATTAGGGAAAAAAAATTATGCATTTGAAAGTAAATTAACGTTGTCGTTTATTGTTTTGAGTTCAACAGAGGGGCTGCTTCAAAACTTGTGGATGATATCTGCAGCAAAATCAACTGTACTGACTTAGAGAGTGTGATTACAGGTAACTGAACAAGTTTCAAATTTGCTTCTCCTAATTATGGTGTCCAATTTTCATCATAATTTGCTTTGAATAGGTCCCAATTGTTGCATGAACTCTTCAAGGGCAAATCTTGATCACCAACAACCAACAGCGACAAAGAACATGATCCATCTAGCGCAGAGTGAGTTCTAATATTTTGTCAATCTTACACTACTATATTTGGAGTCTTTTCAGGTTAAATTGTATACTTTATTAGTAGTGTAGTACGCACATTAATAGCAGGTCTGTTTCCAATACTTAATAGACTACACGGATTAACAGAGAAAAATACATCAATAATGAAAATAACATTAGGAATATAAACTGAAACATTTCAACTATTGGTAAGACAATCATACTTCACCAAAAGTAGAACTTAATTTAGTAGCTCTATGAATGCAAATAAAAAAAATATCGCCTGGATAAACTTCGCGACCTCTTCATAATAAAAGATTGGGTCAACTCGGACACATTGAGTATATCCAATCCATATATCATAAATTTTTACTAAATGTGATGTTGTACATCTTTTTATGCCATGAAATCTCAGTTTACTTAACGAGAAACCATGTATTAGTGTAGGAGTATAGAAATAGAGTAGCTCTAGGCATGGATGGAGCCATTAGGAAGATTGAACCGGCCGGTCGCCCCAACTCACTTTCCCTCTGTCCCCTAGTTTGATACACATGGAGTTTTATATGAGA
Source organism: Jacaranda mimosifolia (assembly GCA_018894105.1). Taxonomy (NCBI): domain Eukaryota; kingdom Viridiplantae; phylum Streptophyta; class Magnoliopsida; order Lamiales; family Bignoniaceae; genus Jacaranda; species Jacaranda mimosifolia. The sequence goes on along the minus strand of CM032118.1, from coordinate 1,291,068 downwards.
GTCGAAAAAATAAAAGTTTGATGTATATTTAAATTATTTTCCTCAAAAGTAGTGATAAAGAGCTAGTAGCATCGCATAGTATAACCAAAAATCTGTCTGAAGCTCAGAAACTTACAAAGAAGCCCAACAATTTTTAGCCCAACTTTTATAACTAAAGAGTAGCATTTTGGTTTTCTTCAACAGTGATCAGACAAGGGACGATACAAATGTACGACTACGGTAATGAAAACGACAACAACAAACACTACGGACAGCCGACTCCACCAGAGTACAACATGGCAAGCATTCCAAATGATCTTCCTCTTTTCCTCAGCTATGGAGGGAAGGATTTGCTTTCTGATGTTAAAGACGTGGAGACGTTGATCGAGAAACTCTCGGACCATGATCCTGATAAGCTCGTGCTGCAGTACAGGGAAGATTATGCTCATTTGGACTTTGTTTATGGGGTCAATGCTAAGCAAGTTGTGTACAATCCTCTTATGGCCTTCTTCAGGCTAAATTAATTAGAAATGTATATAATTGTATTATGTTTTTATTTTTATACCATTAGTTTTCTTGTAATCTCACTTTTTATCAGAGATGAAATATCAATTATCGTGAAAAAAATATCAATCAGAAGATGTAAAAAGCGCATCCAACAATACTTCCAACTTTTATTTTATTTTAGCTTTTTTGAAGCACTCATCAGAGCAGAAGTACGTGGTGTTTTCAATTGCTTATACTTTTTTTTTTTTTTTTTTAAATTTCAACCAAAAATGCAAAAGTTGAAAGTAGGAGCTCTTCCAAACACACTCTAGAAAATTCTTCACCTAACAAAGCTGCTGTAGAGTTTAAATAGTAAGAAATTCCAATTTATAAAGAACTTATACACCATTCGACTTAAGGGGGGAAAAAAAGAAAAAAAAGAAATGGGATCATTTCAAAAATGAATAAGCTAGAAAACTTCAAATATAACCTCCTTTTCTCAAATATAGATGTTAGGCCTCATGGTGAAATGATTTTGGGCAGCAATTTGGTAGCTTATGATTAGACTATCACCATCAAGATCCTCTTCCAAGAAACTATTTTTCCTCTTGGATGGTAGGAAAAGATCGTCGCACTGAATTGCTTGCGGAGGTGAGCTTGAACTTGTAAGCTTCTTGTGTGGTCGTATCATCTTTTTAAGCTTTTGGCAACACTTTTTAAAGAAGTTCTTCATTGTCATGACTATCTTTTTGATCTCTCTATTCTAATTGATATGCTTTCTATTCTCTCTATATATATGGGTTCTGAAGAGGTAAAACAAGCTCACATGGAAGACGTGTAAGTTTGATAGGCTTTACATATCTTGTGAAGTTGTGCTTGATTGTTGTTTCACGTTTTATGATAGGAGAAAACATGAAATAAATGGCACAGTTTGTGGACTTATTTGTCATGTTTCCAACTTTTAAAGTAACTGATTTTGTCTTTGCTTTACATCAACTTTTCAACTTCTCAACTAACTTTGTCATTATTCTAGTTTTGGAGCAACTCCAAACTAGCCAATGTAACAAAAAAGTGTGTGTTTTGGCTCTACTTCTAGTGAAACAAGAGGAAGTTATGAAAGTATGCAAATGAAAAAAAAACTCAAAATTAATGTAGCTTTCATGCAAAAACAGTGAGGTATTTGTGCGTTAAGGGTGACGAACTTCATCTCTATAAAATATATGTGATTTTTGTATCTCAATATTTGGTCTTCTTTTACATATAATAATATAAATTTAACGACACACAAGGTGAGAAAAAAAAAAAACGACAAAGGCAACTAGCAGATACCAAAACTATATTAGTCTTAGAATCATAAAAAAATTTATCAATGAAAAATGACTCAACTACTAAAAATAATGAACGCAAAAACGACTCAACTACAAAAATGTGAAATGCAAGCATACAAATCAATCATAGGTGGTTTTTTTTCTAGCATAGTTGTTTGTGTATGAAGTTGTGGTGGATGTTTAGCATACAAGATATCAATTTAATGTTATGAATTTAATTAACTAGAGTTTATTCAAAAATTATTATCACATGTAATTTAGATTATGAGTTGGACCAATTCAACTATTCTAGACATAAAATATCCTTGTTGCCATGTCTCAAGGGTAAATAAGTCTTTTTGGTGTTCTTTTTTTAATGAAATTGAATAGTCATCACTTTATCTAGACAATCAAATTAAAATTTAGAAACATGTATCTCTATATATTCCAAGCACTCTACTGAAATGACTAATTTGACCCCGGAATTGACGACAAAAGCTAGATGACGTGTAGGACTCCCATTGGCTAGACAGACGTAGCACCAGAAACCCAAGAAAGCTGAAAGGTTGTATTTTTTTCTCTCCTCCCTCTTCTATGAAGATCAATTCTGCAGAAGGAAAAACACGAAGAAAAAATTCAAGAAAGCAAAAGGCTGATAATTCCTTTTATATCTTTTTCTCTTTCATTGCTGTAGAGATAGAAGAGGATGCATAAATCATCATTTATTCCACTCTTATTTTTTTCGCTGATAATTGTAGAGCTCAGTGGAAATCTACGTGGTGCTTGCGCATTGTACGGGCCGTCTTCCCCTGTTGTTCAGCTAAATCCCAACAATTTCAAGTCCAAGGTACGCATTTGTTGTTATTTCATCGTGGGTGGGTGTGTGTTTGTGTGTGTGAATTACAATTTTTGGTGATATCAGCTTCTTGAAGAATGCTCTCACTCTTGGATTGATTAAAGTTATCATTTTTTAGTGTCATTTGCTTTAATTTGTATTTTCAAATGAAATATGATCTGATCAGCAAGTGGGTTTTGCATTTTTTGTTCTGGATTGATGCCAGCTTAAGTCTGGTTGCTGCAAAATATAGGACAGGCGCTCCAATGTAATGCACTAGCATGAATTAGAAGTTGCTGAAGTAATTTTGAACTTGGGATATAGTTATCATTTTGTTTGTTGGTTTGATTATATATATATGGCAAAAGTCTAATTGGCACTCCTGAATTTTACTTGAGGTGCTCTAGAAATATGGTGTTTCCAGTAAGTGGAATTGAGGTGCCTAATGTGATGATATCAATGTGTGATGTTGTAAGATAGCTTGTTTCAAGGTTTTATCTTGGTAGGTTTCTCTGTGGTCTTCTGTCGACCAACTTTATCATTTTTCTTGAAAAAAATGATAAAATGCAGGTCTTAAATTCAAATGGTGTAGTTCTAGTTGAGTTCTTCGCACCGTGGTGTGGTCACTGTCAAGCATTGACACCCACATGGGAGAAGGCTGCAAATGTCTTGAAAGGTGTAGCAACTGTGGCGGCCCTTGATGCGGATGCTCATAAATCACTGGCTCAGGTGTGTTCTTGTTTTGAGAATATTTGCCTCTCAAGTCTCAACTACATGTTATTAGCTTGTTTCTAGAACTTGAGCTCATGAGAAACTGTCTTTCATCTATGGTTACTTCTGTTTTGATTCTATTGAACAATTTGGTTACCTTTAGAATAATTCCTAGCAAAGAGGCTAGAATGTTGTGGGTCTCCTTGTCGCTAATAGTTGAAGAGACTTAAAAGTTAGAGAAGAGATAATTAAACAGTCTATTTTATCGGTAAGAGATCATGTTGAGAAGCATGTAGAGATGTATGACTGGCAGTATCTTGTGGGTCTTGTTGATAGATGCCATGATTATGTTGCAAAGATACATATCATCCTACTAGATTATGGTTTGAAGGACAAGTTTCCATCCATCCTTTTGACTTGTTTTCTCCTCTATTTCTCATGGGAAAAAGCTAAACAGAAATCAATGAATTTTGACTCAAGTACCATACAAAAAATTAATTCAATACATCCAAGGTTGATTTTCTGTGTTTTGATCTTTTTATCTTTTATCCTTGTCTTGTGCAGGAATATGGGATTAGAGGTTTTCCTACCATTAAGGTCTTTGCACCAGGGAAACCCCCTGTAGACTATCAAGGTGCAAGGGATGTCAAGCCCATAGCTGAATTTGCACTGCAGCAGGTCAAACAATTACTCTTACCTATTTATAGTTCATATCGTAGCTTCATATTTTTCAGATTTATTTTTTCCCCCTTTTTGCTGGATGCTTGATGGTTGTTGTATTTGTCTGCAATGAAGATAGAATCATCTGCAATAAAAATGTTATGGATTTTTCTTGCATCTTAAATTGTCTCCAGCTAATTGCAACTATGTTTGCAAGATATTGATGTTATTTTGAGGAGGCTGAGGTTTTTATCCCATTGGCAGATAAATTGCCCGGAAGAAAAAGGCAAATTTTTAGTTCATTTCAAGTCAGAAGTTTTGCAAATGCTTCAGAGACATTGATGTTATACTGTATCTGATTTTGATAGTGAATAGTTATAAGAGGGGAAACATATAACACTTGTTCATGCAGATAAAAGCGCTCCTGAAGGAACGTCTGAATGGGAAATCAGCAGAAGGATCGAGCCAGAAGTCCGAACCAAGTGCATCAGTTGAACTGAACTCACGTAATTTTGATGAATTGGTAATCAAAAGTAAGGAACTCTGGATTGTGGAATTTTTTGCTCCTTGGTAAGTCGGCCAATTGATATGCTTATTTGCTTCATCCTACAGCATAAAATCATGTGATTTTGGTTAATCTTTAATCAGAATGTTCTTCATAGATGCTCTAATCAAAATCTGCATGATAAATAGATGTAAATAAAGGGCAGAAGCGACCAACTGCTAGATGCAAATCTCTGAGGACAACTCCTGTTTTAATGTACTGATTGTTATAATATTGTTTCTTAAAATACAATTCTGTTTCTTGAAGGTGTGGACACTGCAAGAAGCTTGCTCCAGAGTGGAAGAAGGCAGCCAATAATCTCAAGGGCCAAGTGAAGTTTGGTCATGTAGACTGCGATGCAGAAAAGGTGAGTTGCGAAGCATCAGTCAAATTTGACATCTTTTATGTCCTCTATTATTTTCTTTCAACATATTTAGCCTAAAATATTTTGCAAGAGGATATGTTGGTTGCACTCTAGTCTCTGTTGAATTAACCACTATGTAATTTCCTGAATTGAAGAAGTTATAATTAGTACACTGACTAGATAATATGTACTTTCTCTTAATCAACGATCCTAAGCTCAGTTTTGTTTCTTGTCATGGTTGAGGATAGAGTGCCACATTCCTAACAAATGAGAGTTGCCAGTCTTTGATGAGCAGGTTCAATGTGCAAGGATTTCCCACTATTTTGGTGTTTGGTGCTGACAAAGACAGTCCATTCCCGTATGAAGGTGCAAGATCAGCTTCAGCAATTGAATCATTTGCTTTGGAGCAGCTGGAAACAAATTCTGCCCCTCCGGAAGTGACTGAGTTGACTGGCCCGGTTAGATCTTCTCTCCATTGCTCTCTCTCTCTGTCTCTATGAAAGCTACAGGAGAGAATGGGCAACACGCACATGCACACTCACACGAACACGCACTCATAAAAAAGGGGCACTCTTTCACTTTCATTTACTATGAAATGTTACTAATGGAACTATAATGACTTGGCCTCCTATAGGAAGTTGTGGAAGATAGGTGTGGTTCAGCTGCCATCTGCTTTGTTGCTTTCCTCCCTGACATTTTGGACTCTAAGGTGGAGGGTAGAAATAAGTACCTTGAACTATTGTTATCAGTTGCAGAGAAGTTCAAAAAGAGTTCTTACAGGCAAGAAATGCTCTCAATCTCACTAACATCGTTTAAAGCAATTGAAGTCACTTTGTCTTGAAGGAATATCGACTAAATGGAGTTTGATATATGGTGCAGTTACCTCTGGGCTGCTGCTGGTAAGCAGCCAGATCTTGAAAAGCATGTTGGAGTTGGAGGGTATGGATATCCAGCTTTGATAGCGCTGAATCCGAAGAAGAAAGCTTATGCCCCACTTAAGAGTGCATTTGAGCGTGACCATATCATGTAAGGGGTGTCCTCATTTCTGTTTCTTTCGTTATCTTTTCTGGCTTCTTAATGCTATCTGGATCAAGGAAACTAGTGAAGAAAAAGAAAAGGAAAGTGCAAATGTGCAAAAATTAAAATGTAAAATTATACCATTTGAAGTATGAAAAAAAGTTTTCCATAGCATTTTCCTCATTAAAATCTAAGGCCTAAACACAGTGTATGTGTGGCTAGAAATAGGACTAATAATAAACATTTGTTTCTCAGAGAGTTTGTGAAAGAAGCCGGACGTGGTGGAAAAGGCACTCTGCCTTTGGAGGCCAGCCCAACAGTTGTGAAGACTGAACCATGGGATGGTAAGGACGGAGAAATCATTGAAGAAGACGAGTTCTCCCTCGATGAACTTATGGGTGATGATAATGTTGGCAAGGATGTGTAATTGTTTTCTAAACTTGTACATCTAAAAGAGAACATATAATATAGCTGTTTCAGTTTTGATGGGTTTAAGTGTTGAGCTATGTACCACTTGTGATTTAACTGTGGACGTTGTCATTAAGATTTCTGGCTTCTTTTGTTATATTATTGCTTACATTAAGTTTCACGGATTTGAACAGATAATATTTGCCAAATTGAAGATCATTCAGCATGCTAGAAAAATGCCATTAGTAAGATATAGAAAACTGAGGAGAGGGAGAGGCAAAACAAAAAAGGCACTCATTGCAAAAGAAGGAACAATGTATCCTTTCAGCAGTTCAGCACCCTCAAAAATGTAATCTACCAATAATTGACTACACCAACTACTTTGGTTACGTCTTAAAAAAAGGGGGAGGTTTATAATCTGTACCCACCAAAAGAAATGCTGAAATACCGCTAGAACTGATGTTGCAGTTTCCATTGTTTGCTGGAGCTAATATTTGCAAGCGCCCACCACCATCTCCACTCTATTGTGGTCAATGAATCTCTTCAATCTTCTAAACAACATTTGACATTCCCCTTTTTCTCCTTCTATCTGACGTAATTTTCTATTCTGAATAGGCATTCTTTTCTCAAAGGTGAATCTGTGAAGATGGCTCTAATGAAATCTTCCACCTGCAGAGAAGATGTAGTAGTAGTTAAATGTGAATTGTGTCAAACAATTCTTCTCACAGAGAAAAACAGAAAGCAGGAGTCCGTTCGTGGTTTACTACAGGTTTGTGTATTTTTAATTTTTTTCCCTCCTCGAATGTGCTTTCTTTCTTCTTCATAGGTTGTTTCATAACACTTTGCACAAATGCAGCATCGGAAAATTTCAAAATAACATGCTGCAAAGAATTTTCATACCTCTGATGACGTAAAATTGCAATCAGCAAGTTCGCCACTCTCCCAGGCAGCAGTTATCGACCTCAGAGGCATGTCCAAGAGTTCTAAAGGAATAGGCAGAGAAAAGGTAAAATAAGGTCGCTAAGAAAAGGAAATCATCAACTAACTAAAGTATGATAGAAGAATGATACCCGCCAATTTTCTCAACTTCCGAATGGACAGAATAAAGTCATCCCTGTCCTTTTGGGCCTCTTGTGACATTCCTCTGTGGTCAACAGCCAACAGGGGTTCCAGTAAAGATGTGAGATGCTCAAACAGCAGATGGATCAATCTTTGAAGCTGTATTTAAAGTGGGGAAGAAGATGCTTCAGCTTAATAGTTATATTTTGTCAAGTAAGTTTTCTAACACATGTTCATACACTGAACCTGCAATGTTTCTTCTTCTGCCATATCGTCTAAAAGAAGTATTTCTTTTGCAATTCTCGAAAAGACAGCCTCTAGAATGATGGTCATACTCTTCTCATAGACTGAAGGAAGCAATAGAGGTTCCCAGATGATGTGTACTTTCTCAATTATGAATGCAACCTGACACAATCCATAGCAACTCTCACCAAAAGTAACTCAAAACAGATACAAAAGAGAAAGGAAATAAAAGTGGCAGGGAACACAGACAAGGAGAACTCCCTCATTTCCTGATGATACCTGGTCAATACAAAACTTGGCAGATTCAAATTGTTTAATCTGATGGGTATTTTGAAATCCATCGGCTCCATCAATAGCCTAGTAATCACAAATTGCGGCATAATCAGCTGACAAGAGTTTGGTTTTGCAAAGTCGCATGCCAACAAGCTACCACATAAAATACCATGTACGTTTCTATGTTTGTTGAAGTGTACCTGTTTCAAGTTATACATAACGAGCTGAATTTGTCGCTGCAAAACTTCTTCAGCCATGAGTTGAAATTTTGGGGCCAAATCAATAAATACAGCATGTTCCTTCACAGAACTAGGAAAGTATGGGCGATACTGCAACATTTGAAAAAGGGAGGCGATCACCATGTGGAACAAAGACATGGTCCTGACTGGTAGTAAAAGTATCATCATTCCATTTCCTTCTCCACTATAGTTATTTCATATTCTTGGTTTTTGTGTGTGTGTGTGGGGGTGGGGGGGGGGGGGGCGGCGGGGGGGGGGGGGGTGTGTTGGATGGGGGATTTATTTCATATTCAGCATATCACTGAGACTTGGAATTTAATTCATAGCTGCCACATACTCATCAACCAGACAGGGAAAAAAATGTGGATATGGTTAAGGAATGCTAAGCTTGGAATTTAATTCATAGGTGCCACATACAAAATGGTCATAGCATGGCTCCAGACTAAGCAATTTACTGTATGCATAAAAACCTATCACATTTCCACTACATACAATAACAATCTGCTGAAAGAAAAAAGTTACTGCAATGCCATGCAAAACTAATCCAAAAATATATGAAGTAAATAAATGCATAATAAAAAATAAAAAAAATAAAAAAGCACAACTAAAAATAAGTATAGCTAGAGTGAAACAATTCCAGTTCTAAAATCTGTATGCATAACCCCATTACCAGGTGGATTGCTAGAACATAAATTACCTTGAGGCAACTCCATCAAATTATTGCTGCTTCTCTCTTTATTAATCCTTCTTAGCTGTTTGTTCTATTAAAATGTTTCAGCAGTTACACTAAATGAAGATGTCAATCTCCTTGCATTAATGGGAAAAGAGATACACAGCAAAGTTACATTTTGATCCTCTTTTTGTCTGCATTCTCAGGGCCTATGAACGTCATTTCCAATCTTCATAAAATAAAAGTACCTATAAGCTAATTTGGAAGAATAATTAACTGGTATGATATTGATGGGTGAACGTCAACTTCAGCAGTCATTGAGGAAATGATGAAATCGATTTTCAGGTCATTGGGAGAACTTATTTTAGGACATACTAAGAAAATTATGAAGTATTCCTCACAAACTAAAAACTTATTCCTTCTGGAATCGAATGGTCAATTAAATTCCTTCAATCAGATGGCATCAGCAAACTGTGTGAATAAACACACACACACACACACAAAAAAATAAATAAATAAATAAATAAAATAAAACTTTAGAAATCATGCTAGCACTATAGCAGGATGCAGTTTGTTTGATTTCAAAATAAGATGTATGTAGAGCAAATAAGAAGCCCAACTTCAAACTTTCACCATCCATCATTTTCATAATGATAGAGCACCATAGGTCACAGGCATAAACTCAAGCATGCATACCTCAAATGCAAGCCCAAGTATCTCCTGAGATAGGTAAAGACAGTCGTTGTGAATGAGAACAGCGGCCTGGTTTATTGAATCAAGCTGCCTATGGAGCTACAGAAATGATAATAATAGGTCATAAAGTTATCACATATTCATTGAACTTTTCATATGATATATGCAAAATCATCTCTAGGATTCTCAAAGGATCAATTGAAAGACCTAACTAAATCTAGCAAAATAGCAGCTTAAAACAAACTCTTAAGGTGGTAACCATTTGTTTCAATTGTGCTGCGCACTAACCTTCACAGGTACGATAGCTTCATAAAGCACTAGAGCATTTCTAGCAGTGTGACAGAATTCCAATCCCACTTTTGGAGGTAACAAGCAAACATCCTGCGTGAACAACTCTAATCGGAATCATCCTCTCATAATGTGTGAGCAAAGATATACAAATAAAAAGATGTCTATAAACACAGCATGCGCACAAATTACACATATGTACATACAAACAAACATGAAAAAACAAAGAAAAAAAGATAAATAGATAGATAGGTAGATTGACAGAGAGATGGATCAATACATGTATATATATATAGAGAGAGAGAAAGAGAGAGAGAGTGAGAGAGGAGGGGGGTGAACTAGGGGAAGGAAAGGAGACTCAACATATTTATGAAAAGTTATGAGCTCACCAAAGTGAAAGACAGGGAGAGAGGGAGGGGGGGAGAGAGAACAAAAAAACAAAAGCCAAAAAAAAAAAAAAAAAAAAAAAGGGAGGAGGAGGAGAGGAGAGAGAGAGAGAGAGAGCGATACACAGAAACAAAATAAACACAAAGTTGCAGGCACAAGAAAGTAAGTATTTCTAGCACTCAAGTAACCTTAAGAGTTTGATGAACAAGCTCCATTAGCTGTTTAGCTGCATCGGATACCACACATTTCTCAGACGAGAACAGCAAAACAACATGATTAGAGATATCTTCAGCAAGTTCTTCCTTATTTACACCCAAAATTTTCATAATGTAGTCCTGCAGAAAAACGTGATGAATTGAAAAACAAACATAGATAATAAAGAAAAGATTTCAATCAAGTACTCACTTGAGGAAGGCTGAAATTAGACTGTAGAAGCATATTTCTGGCCTTAGCCAAAATCTGAACTTTCTTCCTTGATGCAAAGTGCACCTCAACATTGTCAGCAAATTTGGTCAGCTTCTCATCCTTGATATCAGACGAAGATATGAACATAAGTTCCTTTAAAGCTGTCTCAAAATCAATTGTGAGTTTCCTGATCTCCTGAAACTCCGCCAGCTTGGAAGCATCATCTGGAACAACCTGAACTCGACATAGGGAATACCATGACCATAATGTGTATGAAATTAATAAGAACTCAACATAGGGGTTTGACCATAATGGGTGCGAAATTGATAAAATTCTGATTCGAAAAGCATCATAAGTATTTTTCCCAAAGCTACTCCCTTTATTATTTACCTTTTCCGGACATCCTAAAACAAGACTCCATTTCTTAAAAAGGAAAGCTAATTTTGAAATCATTGCTACAAATGAATTCACAAGGAGAACACATGTCTGGTTTGAGATTTTTTCAGGAAATATTTCTTGAACCATTTCCAGAAACAGCCCTATTTTCAAATGCTCATACCTAATTTTCCACTTTCATAGCCTACACACTATTTTTCAAATACCCTACAACCCACTTTCAGAAACCATCCCTTATGTTCCATTTGAAAATAGTAAATTGGATGTGTTTTTCAAAATGAATGTCAAATTAACATTTCAACTCAATTGGTCAAACTTTGCAATTCACTAGTCCAAACACACTTTTATTTCACTTCTGCTAGGCTCAACTAAAAGAAATTCTATACGTGCAAAGGACAGACCAGTTGAAAAGGCATAAGATTCACAACAAAGTAAACACACGGCATTTTGATGTTTAGATAAATATACATGTTCATGCAATAAATGTTTTTGCATTTTCTCAATCCACTCATTCAACATAAAGTGGCATATAAACTTTTGCTTTGAGGTACAATTCTTACCAAGCCAAAAGCATGTTAGATAAATCACATATCTTCACACAGTCCAAAAGATTAATAACAGACCTTGGAAAGGAAATTTGAAATTATCATATCAGATATCCTTGGCCAAGTCAATCTTCCAAAACACCGCATCCAAGAACCATTGTGAAAGCATAAAAATTTGTTGATAAATTCAATGATCTGAACAATGTTAGAGTACATAATTTCACCATCCACCTTGTTACCCTGCAAAAGAGGAAGATTGAATGGATACAGCTTAAAGCATCTGGTTTGTCTCATTCATTATGTACGTAGTACAAACGTCCAACATATATAGGAATACTAATCATGGATGCCATATTCATAAATTGTACCTCATGATTAACAGATGGAACCATTTTAAGAACTGCCTCTGGTACATGCCCTAAGTCCTGATTGATTTCTTCTATAAACAAAGGAGTTGCCCTACAACTCACTACAGGAGTAAGAACATATTTAGTTATCAAATCAGCAGCTTTAGCAAGCCCATAGTCAAGAACGCCAGCAACCTACATAAGCACGATTTGCAATAACACATTTCTCAGAAATTTTTTAATGAGAAATGGACTTAAATGTTTTAGAAATTCAGGATGAAATTTCAACTCAAACTCAGTGAACATTAACTCACATCCATTGCTCTCAAGACAGTGTAAAGCTCAAGCCCATCAATTCCATTCACAGTTGCCTGATGCTTTACATGAACTGCATTACCTTCCTGCTCAAACCGCACAGCATTCTCCATAAACCTCAAAAGCAGCTCTTGAATCTACATCCAAATCGAACCGCTCTAAAGAACAATCATAAAATTTGATAAAATCACCATTGCGTTACTCACAGTTGACCACAAAATCTAAAGCTCAAGAATTCAATTATTCAATAAACAAGGAAAATATTCCATTACAGGACATAAACTTTTTGTTCAAAATAAAAATTGCAATTATGAACTGACAAGTCCAGTTGGAGCAGTTGTCCTCTTGCAAAAGCAGGTAGAACCCCAACAATATAAGTACAAAACCAGGATGTATTTAGCAATAAGAGAAAAACAATCTAATTTAAAATTAAAAGCTTAAGAAGGGAAGATATAGAACCATTTACATTTTAGAATCATCATTGATGAAGTTCTTAATTTTAAGAGAAATTTAATTTTGGGATGCACAATCCTCAAGATAACAACCTAAAACATGTTCTATCCTCATCCTTCTGTCTAAGGCCAAGCAATTTTACATGGAAATTATCTAAATTTCTAAATACAAAAAACCCAACAGCAAAGAGATAAACAAATAGCTCTCCAATTTCCCAATTTTATTTCCTTCTTTAATGTTTCCTAGACTTTGGGGCTTTTGTGCTTCATAACACCATGGCACATGACAGTGGCAGCACTATTCACATGGCATCAGCAATATTGACATTCTGGGTAAGCTAGCACCAACATTCGACACTACAACTAAACAATGCAATTAATCATTGTTGAGTCATCTATGCTGCTCAAGAATTAACAGCAAATAATTGAACAGAGTATGCACATGGGTAGAATGAGCAAAGATTGCTATTCAAACATACGAAAAGCAAATTCTTGAAGCAAATTTACTTTTAACTTATCGCAAACTCTAGTGCGCAATCAACAAATGCAAATATATTCTTCCACATTAAACAAGATTGCAGAACTACACGACACCACTTAATTCATTAACTAATGGCTAGATACACAGAGCTAACCCCATATTGGTTTTATCAACAAATGGAAAGATAAAAGAACAAAAGAAAAGAATCCTAATTACCTCCTCAAAACAGTCAGTCCACTGCTTTCTGAGAATGCCATACACCACCGGCTCCCCTTCCTCCGCCGCTTCAGCATCACCATTGCCTTTCAGTCCAAGCACTTGCTTCAACTCCTTCAACCCGTCCGCTGCCTCCACCACTCTCCCATTTTTTATATCATCCCTTACCACCCCCAACTTTCTATCTAATTCCAGAACTACCCCAACAAACTCCAAAACCTCCCTCTTCTCCTTGGCCTCCCGCCTCTTGTCCACAATCTCTTTAACAATCCTTCCCACATCCGCCTCGATCGGATGATCGGATATAAGATTCAGCAGCGCGATAACGTCATCGGAGAGCCGTTCGGACTTAGAAACGACGTCGGAGCACTGGGAGAAGAGAGAGGAGAAGTCGGCATGGTGGGAGAGTAGGTAGGATTGAACCGTGGACTTAATTCGGAGGGAGTGGGCGTCGAGGCGGGAAATGAGGAGTCGGAGATCTGGCGCCGATAGCGGGGAAGAGGGAGATTCCGGCGAGGAGAGAAGATCTCGCACGTTGATCTTGTTGAAGAGAGCATCCATCTGGAGAGTCCACTGTACCCACTGTGGGCGAGCCACCAGGAGATAATAAAACGTAGTTTAGGCATAATTTGCACTTTGCGCCCTAAAACAATAAAAATAGCACAAGTCACCCTAGTTTGGGTTGAACTGGGCAAAAAATATGATGCAAATGAGTCAAGTTGGCTCCAAAATCGATGCTCAATTTCAAATTATTTTTAAAATGAGTTGGATTTAATTGAATTAGACCTTTGCCTCAACGTCATCTCAAGTTATTTATATCTACACTTGAGGTTCACACACTTATATATAATAATTATAATTTTTTTTGCTCTTGTCAATATACATTATATTGCTAAGATTACTAACAATGCATATACATATAACTATATGATTATTTATAATTTTGTGGGGCTCATATATGATGGTTTATAACATATATGATATGTTAATGAATGTTATAGTTTACAAATTTGAGTTTTGAATTTTTTATGATTTTTTAAAATAAAAAATTAGAGTTGTGTAGTGGATCATAACTCACATAAAAATTCAAATTCAATTAAGTCGAGTTCAAATTAAAAAAAATAAATTTATATTTCAAGGGCTAATCCAAGTTTCTAATATTTTTAGAAATTGAGAAGTTAGTTATAGTTTTGAAATAAAAATAAAATTAAAATTAGATGTTTTGTCGAAATTAATTTTATGGGTATATAAAGAGAGATGAAAATTTAAATAGTATAAACTTTTTAGTCATAAAAAGATATGTTTTTTCAAAACATAAAGGTACTTTATATCATATTGGATTCAAATTAAATTGATATCATAATAGGATAATATGATTGATTTAAAAAATTAAAAATAATAATTAATAGTAATGAATATATGTATAAATTGATGATTTTTTTATTTCAAATAGTGATATCAATGATAAACTTAAGAAAACATAAACAAATGGAGTCTAAAGCTCGACAAACTCGAGTTTTGAAATTTTTCTAACTCAACTTGATTGCTTCAATATCTCTTTTTTGGGCAAAATACTCACCATACAAAGGTAAAATGGTCCAAATATAATGTATTAAATCATCCAAAAATGATGAAATCCTACAAATTAATTAATTAATTAATTAATTAATTAATTAATAATAATAATAATAATAATAATAATAATATGGTATGGTATGGTATTTTACATTATATAGTATTTGTTAATCAATATACTTATATTATTCCAAATTTCATAATAAATGAACCAAATTATCCATAAGCACCATATAAAAAAACATTAGGTATGTGTTACAAAATAAACATTTAACTAGAGTAATGCTATCAAAAAAATTTCGAACCAATTGTCACTCTTAGAAAAATAAAATTAGTGAAAAAATATTAAATTATCATTACTCTTATATTTATATATATATATATATATTATGTAAAAAATATTTTTATCGTAATAATAATTTTTACCAGTTTAATATTGATAAAAAGCTAAGTTTAACTTGTAAACTATAAATAATTAGTGACAAATATTAATACACACACACAAAATAAGTAAAATATTTATTTTATCACAATAATAATTTTTACAAGTTTAATAATAAAAGTTTGTATTTTACTTATCACAATTGATAAATAGTGTACATACATTAAGTGAAAAAAATTAGTTTTGTCATAAAATAATTTAACCAATTTAATAATGATGAAAATATTTTTAACTTGTCACTGTGGGTAATTAGTAATACATCTCTTTTATGGTAATATTATATAGTAAAAAAATTTATTTTGTTACAATATTTATTGTTGCAAGCTTAATAATAAAATGTTCGTGTTTAACTTATAGCTATTAATAATTAGTGATACATATTTCGTGATAATAATAATAATAATAATAATAATAATAATAATAATAATAATAATAATAATAATAATATTTTCACAAATCATAGGAACTTTTAATCATCACTATATACATATTATTGTTATTAGTGACAACTTAAAATATTTAGTTTTGATCACTATCATACCATGTAGTGACAAAACAAATTTAATCATTAGCTTGCAAATTATCATCTATACTATATAAAAATAAAAAACCTTTTACACACATAAAATGAAAAAATGATGGCTATTTCAATGCTACACCAAAATATGATATACCTATTTTACCCTTAAACATTTAATTGGTTGGGGGATAAATTTAATGTTGCAAATGAAATTTTACTTTTTAGTAAAACACATAACCTATTTGTATTTTCTTTTCTACTTTCTTATATTCTCCTACAACATTCCATAATTCAATTATATATTCTTTCTATAATTGATTCTATAAAATCATCTCATCAAATCTTTTTATTGTTAGATATCTTAAATTTAGTTGGCATGAGTGGGGTAAAAGGAGATCAATGACATAAATTGAAATGAGGAAATTATTAGGTTATGTTGATTTTTGTCTTACAAATGCATGATTTTATGTTTTTCAAGTGATAAGTTTGTTTTTGAGTTATTTGTCATTTATACAAAATTAATTAAAATTTATGCATACAGAAATAATGTGCTACAATAACTAGTTAATAAAAAAGAATGTAAAAATCAGTTATACTAAATGCATATCCTTATTGATAATTTTTGAATTATCACTTAATTTTTTGTTACTTTCGCTATCGATTGTCATATCTATTTTTGAAAATACAATATTATTTTATTTGAAATGTTGATTTGATTAACTTAAAGACCTTTATAATGTTTTAATGTTGGCCAACCCCCCACCGACCCATTATAAGAACTATTATTGCAAGGTTGGGCATCGTGCGTGGATGTTGGCCAGGTATTTGCACTTGTGTGAAAGCAAAAGGTAGCAAATTTTGACCATTTTTACCTTCACATTTAAAGTTTCAACCAAAATGGAGGTGTGGGTGGATTGCCTATTAATTTTTGAGTGATTGATGTGAGAATTGTGAGGACTTTAATATAAGGATAGATCTTCAATGGTTAGGTTGCATAGTGTTTTTGAAATAAATGAAAAAAAAAAAAGTTGCATAGTATTTATGAAAAATCATAAAGGTGAAAAAATGTGTCACGTGCACTTTAATATAACAATTTGTACTGATAGTAACTATTAGATCTCGATACTTAGGGAATGTTTGGTTATATTTTTTGTATGATTTTTCATGTGTTAATTATGTGTTTTGAGAGAATGAATTATTGGAGAATGTAAAAGTTATTTTTTGGTATGTTTGTTTATGTTTTGGGGAGATATTTTTTACTGTAGCAATCAAATCAATACTTTTTTGTTAGGTTTTAAGGGTGAAAATGAAATTAAGTGATTTTTTATATTAAAATAATATATATATATATATATATTGAAAAATGTGTGTTTTTTAGGAAAAATGAGGATATATTTGGTTATATTTCTCTAAAACAATGTTATTCTGGAGAAACATAACCAAACATTCCCTTAATTTTTGATTTTTTTTTTTTTCAAGAAAATAGCACTTTAACAATGATAGCATCTCCAGTCGCTTCATCTTGGCTATTAATTCTCTATTCTTGTTTGGGTTTTAGATTTTAGCATTGAAAAAGATAATAGACAAATAAAATACTTAATGAAACATAAGATTTGTGAACTTAGAAATGTCTATCTAATTATCATCAATTAATCCACTAAACGTATTAGCGGGACAACAAATGAACAATATATATACACATATAATATTTTTTTTCTTGAATGTATAACGAAAACTCTAGCCACATATACATTAATATCTAAATTCACTGAACACAAACAATAGTTCATAAACTAAATTCTCATGACATATGTATGTATATATCTGCGCTGTCATCGATCGCACGAAAATAGGCACTAATAATACAGATTTCTTCCTTAAAAGGTGGTAAAATATTTCATAAAAATTCATGCAAACTATGTTTCATCAAGTAATCAGCTACAATCCCACTTGTTTTCTGTGTTGGATGGAAAGAATCCCAGAACACATATTTACTTGCATCTGAACATGTAAATGGATTGAACTGATCACATAAGTATCCCATCTCAAACATTCCTGTGGCACAACACGCAACTGATGCTACTTCAAACCCTGTCACAAAAAAAATAAATAAATAAATTATAATAATAATTAAGAAAAACTATATACTAATTTTGTATAAGATATATACATACACGGACCATAATAATAACAATTTCAACAACAACAACAACAATAACAATAACAATAGTAATAGGCACTACTCTAGGCCTATATTGCAAAATACGTTATTTTGTGTTCGTTTTTACACAATAATTAAACTAAAATTGTTAAAAATTATAATAGAATCAGTTCTCACGCCATTTTGTCACATCTTGAAAATAAATCCAAATTATTTACGAAAAACTCTCATTTTACTATTGTTGCATTAATTGATTGACAATTTCAAATTTCAATTTTTTTTTTATTAGTGTTTATGTACATAAAAACATACAATATTGTCAACGATATCGTATATCGTAAGAATTACTGCCCTATTGTATTAAATGTTTCGGTTTTTGGTTACTTTAATGTGACTAATTAATGAAATTTGTTGGCTCCACCACCATCATAATCTATATGATCACGATGTGTATGATATGTACTAAATAAATTACTACCTATACCATGGGACCCGAAATAATAATACAACTTACAAAAAAGTCAAAGTCATACTATGTTGTCATACTCATTATGTTGTTTAATGTATTTAATATTTTCATCTTACCTATATAATAGCTTCTATATCATTAAACACATTAGAAAAATAAATGTACAAAAATATTGAACACTCGACGAAATTAGAGTGATACACATATTATATATCCCGAACTAATTCATTTCTGCTTTATAAAATCATTTTCGTATTCGGTCAAAAATCAAGATTTTTATTTTAAAATATTTTGATTGCCCCTGAATTCAATTGAATTACCGAACACTTATTTTCTCTCTTGATTAATGTCCATTCTTCTTTTGTTTGTCAAAAAAAACAAACAAAGAATTTCCAAACTTCACAATATTGCTATTTATAATGGTAAGCAGCATTTGCCTCTATAAAGAATACCATACGGTCTCATAAATTTAGGAAACTTTTTACCTATTATTAAATAATGGATCTTGGGTCCAACTCAACCCCAAAAGCTAGCTCAAGAGGTTAAGATTGCCCTAAATCATATATAAAGACCACAATTTATTTATTTCACCCCAATATGAGACACTGACACCTACTTTTCTAATTAATTTTTTTATTTTATTTTGAGAACTTAATATTAAATAGTAACATATCTTACAATTGAGAAATTTTTCATTTTTTTTTGTTGGGTTGGCGGGGGGGGAGTCCATTTCAGTTTTGGACCTGAAACCGAGAGGTTCAAGAGATGAGAAAATTAAGGATACCCACAAAAAAATTAACCCAATCCATATTTCCAAGGACATGCAAAAGACGATAACAGACGTTGTTGCCAATCTCATCTTAAAAAACATATAGAACAGATACAACTTACCAAACTGAGAAGGCCTCCGAATGATCTGCATAAAAACGTCATAAGGGTTGGAGAAAACCACGCGAATCCCAGGCATCTCCGCGTTCATCTTCGTAACCAAACCAGCCAACTTCCCATTAAAATGCAGGGCGACGATATTGTATCCATCCATGCATCCATCTCCATTCCCATTAACAAAATTTGTGGTCCTCTCCAAGGGCAAACACCCCATCGGCGGGAGCCCGGTTAAGGAGATTTTCCGGGCTCCCAAACTGTATATCTCCCTCACAAACTTCTCCGCGATCCCAAGGAGGAAATCTTGGAACTGGTCGACAGTGTATCTGGACCGTGTGCCCGGAATAGTGTAGTAGTTCTCGAGAAAATCATTTGTGCCTAAGCTGATGAGATAGAGAGATTCACTTATTATGTAACTGGCTTTTGTATCGCCCACATAGGCTTTCAGTTTGTTCTGATAGTCCCTGTAGTACTCCACTTCCTTCCAAAGTGGTATCACATTCTGCAAGTGGAAATTGAGCACATTTTATGATCATGTGTGTAGAATGTGAACAAGTATATGATCATCAGTCCCACAAACGATAAATTTCATATCAAACGTTAAAGATAATGTCACATTAATAATGAGTTTAAGTGTACAACGTGTGATAATGTTGACTGTTTATATATGAAATTAAATACTTGATATAGACTAGTATTTTTTCAATATGTCCATCCATACACACATAATACATATTTATATATCTATTTTTATATATATACATTACACGAAGATAGTGTAAGAAATTTAGAAATTTTTAAGCTACGAGATTGAATTTTCACAAAATAATTTATTTTTAAGGGTATAAAATTTTAAATTTTAATAAAAATTTATGTATAATATAGTCTTGTATAAATTTGACAAGTGTCTCAGCGTCGTTCCGTACTAATAATACACACACATATACTGTACATCTATACATGTATATGTATGTATATACATATATACTGACATGTATCAAAATTAGATCCAACGTAAGACAAAATTGCTTGAAGAATACTTACAAGCACATCAGAAGTAGCATTATCAAAACCAGTACCAGCGGAAGCAAAGCAAACCCCACCAGCAAAATCCGATATATTATACTGCGGATCCAAGTAAGCCGGCACAAATGGCCGCAGCCCAAAAGCCTGGGAGATGAAATCCGGCGGTATACGGCCGTTGGAGAACCTCCCCGTCGGCCGGCCGCCGTAGAAGTCACGGCCATATGGCTCGAAATTACTCTTCAGCATAGTGGATATCTGGTTGTTGTTGCCGGCGTCAACTGAGGAGTCCCCGAACACAATCACTGCCGGAACTTTTGAACTAGCGGAGACGGTGGCGGCGCCACCAATGATGAATAAAAGAAGACATGCTGGTGCAAAGAAGGAAGCCATTTTCATAATTTTTTTTTTCTCTTCTTGTTTGTGAGGGATATTTGGTTGGCTGTGGAAAGGTTTATATAGATGGGAGAGTTTGTTGGGGGTTCTTTAATGGTGTACAGAAGTTTTCTTTTTTCTTTGTTAGGAAGTCGAGAAGAGCTTTTATGGCCATTAATGAGAAGCTTGCTGGTGAGTGCATGAGGTTGGTACGTGGGTTGGCTGGGAAGAAGTGACACTTTTAAGAATTTGATTGGATTTTGGACTTTAATGAGAAAAATGCAGTCACGATCATAATTTTTTCATTGAATTTTGAGGATTTTGATGAGGAAAAAAAAAACAGAATTGTGGAAAATAACTTTAAGATTTTAATAGTTTTTTAGGGGGATTAATGGAGAGAAAAATTATTCAAATGAGGGAGGTGATCGCTGTTATAGTGACAAGTATTAATATTTTTAAATTGTTACTATTAACAATTAGTGAGATATGTATAATAATAATAAAAAGTTTGGCAAAATAATTTGTAATAAGATTTTTATTATTACTATTCATATGTATGTCACTAATTATCAATAATATAACTTACACACTATTTTTTGTCACTATTAAATTTGTAGAAATTATTAATTAAGACGACAAAATAAATTAAAATATTTTGTCAATATATATATGTATATAATAAATTTACATTGTGACTCACTATATCTTGTCACTAATTAATTTTCCTTGCTCTTGTTGTGTTTTTGTCATTGTTTTTGAAGAAAATGAATTTTTTTTTCTAACTATCTTAATATTTTTACTAGCAATCAAATAAAAAATTAAGGTTTTTAATTTTTTTTTCCTCTTATTCACTGAAATCCTTACACTAATTAAACAAGGTGTAATTAAAGAAAAAAATCCTTGGACATTTTCATCAAAAAATATAATTATACAAGATATTTATTGATTTATATATTTCTTTTTTTGATAATACTCAACTACATTATATGTTTGAAATTTATACTTTATATTTTGTCCAAAAGAAAAATATGACGGAAATATTATATAGTTGTATTTATTTGTTTCCTTTTTCTCATTAAAATCACATATGCTAAGACAAATTCTTCCCTAATTTGATAACAACCTTGGTTTCTGACATACTTGTAAGGATTTGGCCCAAGGAAAAATGACAAATCATATGTATAAGGCTGTATATGTACTTGTGTTTGATGCCTTGGGTTCGACATACCAAATCATTTATAACATAAATAATTATACAATTGAGACGTTATTCAGAGCACGAGTCATTTATAGCACGAGAGACGAAAATCACGTGAAATATAATCATTTATTATATGATTAATTGAATTTTGTCGATCTTTGCTTAATGTGGAATTATATATATTTATGATGAATTTATAGTATAATCTTTTTGTAAAATTTTATTTCTTTCTTAATTAAACATTAATTAGTGACCATAATTGGATGGCTCAAAAATAATGATGCAAAAATGTTGGTGATGGTGACAAAAACATAGTCCCACATATATACATTCAAAACTTCACCTAAAAGAGAGGCCATTTAGTATACCATAGGTTTATGAAATATTGTTATTATCGAACTGGTCCCTCAAACTTTTATTTCTGTCTTGTTCCAAATTTTTAGTGGTTGTAGATTTCTATTGTAAGATTGTGGCTCATTTTTTGCCTTCGTATACATAGGTCTTGCCCCCTATTAATTAGGGTTATAAGTTAATGTTTTTTATCACCACACAAATCAAGAAAATTAGTAATAATGTGAAATTTGCCGCTAATTAAATATTTTAAGTGACAAAAAACTATTATCTTGTTATAATAATTACTTTCGCAAGCTTAACAGTAGCAAAAGTTGCATTTAAGTTGTCGTTATTTGTAACTGGTAACATATCTATAGTAACAATGGAAACTTTATCATTAGTTATGACAATTTTCCTATCACAGAATTATATATCACTACATATGTGTTGCTATAATTTTCAATAATAACAATTTAAAGTACTAGTTTATGTGACTACTAAATCATATTATATATAACAAAATAAAAATTATTATCACATAATAATATCATTAGGGAGAAAATAATAGTTATTATCATTTAATGAATATTATTAGTGGCGACTTTTATATTGTCATTTAATTTTTTTGTCATTAATTACTAGTTTTTGGTTATATTCATAAAATAGAAAAAAAAAATTTGAAGTATTAAATGCATGAAAAATGAAATTTTGAAACATTAGAGGCACATATAAAAAACATTCGAATTTATAGAATTAATAAAAATATCGAACAGTCTTGAAATAAAGGATCTAGAACCTTGTTTACATTCGAGTATGAAACCCTATGTATGTTATTCGATTCTTGGTAATGGGGAAACATTTAATTTCCTTGACCAATCCAAATCACAAAACAAATCATAAATCATAAAACAAGTATACCTAGAGTTTCCAGTAGAGAAGGAAAAAATTTAGGCGAGATGTGTGCCTCAATGTCCCAAAACAACAACTCTCGGCGCATCATCATCAAATTCTAGGCCTTGCTCGTCATACTTCTTGTCGTCATCATCGTCGTCGTCATCTTCTTCAACAGAATCATGACGAGTGGATTCAACATGGATTTCAGAGTTAGGTCGATCTTCACACTTTTCTTGTGATAATGGAAAATTGCATCTCTCAGCAGATACTTCTCTTACTACAACAAAGCACATCAAGATTGTCATCATAAAAAGAACTATGAGTCTTGATCTCAATGCAGCCATTGTCAATTTCAAAAGTTGTTTAATTTATTACGATCTATAAGAAAATGTAAGTGTATCAGGAAATATATGCCTTTGGTTGTGTAGTAATGGTATTATAGCATCAATACTTATATATAAATATCAAACCTACCTAATTATAGACTTGCTCAATTTTTATGTCGTTGAGAATTTTTAGGTGAATTTAGCATGGTTGTTTGATCATTTTTATGGCTTGACTTATTCTCACTCCTAGTTATTGGCAAACTTATTACTTCAATATTAGTAAGAGAAACGTTCAAAGTTGTGAATTTTTCTCACATTTCTGTTTTAGCCAACAGGGAGGTCTTATTCTTGATACTATTTTGAACTTTCAACATATCAATCTATTCTCTTGCTTTAGATATCTTATTAAAGTCAAGTTAAAATAAAAACAAGTTATTAATCAAATGGTCAATAAAAATATCAATTGTCAGTAAAGAGAGCCAATATTCAATATTTAATTTTGTCAAAAATCTATTTATTATATCAATTTCAACTAAATTTTTATCTTCAAACATTGGATATGTTACTCAATTGATCAACCTATTTTCAAATTTTTTGATATATGTATATATATATATACTGCATATATAATTTTTACAAGAATCTACGACAATCGAACGCAAATGCAATTATTAATTCACTACAATATAATTTATATAAATAGATGTATTTTTTTTTCAGTCCTAAGCCGTTTATATATGTGGATTGATTATGGATTCATATATTAAAATTATTTATCATTATCCATCATTTTATCATTTAAAGTACACAAGTTATCAAAATTATAAATTTATCACAATCCTAACTCTTCAAATCCCAACTCTTCTCAAATATTATTTATTAATTCTCGCCCCATTGTCTGTTTGCATAAATTCCATAAAATTAGGTTCAGGATTCAAGTTTCCAACCTATTATTCTATTTATATCACATTTTATAACTTATTTCAAGCTACATCACATATACCATAAGGTATATACCACTTACTTATAATGTTTTCGAATCAATAATTCTTCAAAATATAAACTAATTGAGTCCTTAAATCGTGCTTAATATGTGCATAAGTCTATTAATTAAAGAAAGCATGCCGTGTTGTTTTAAATAATAAAATTATTTTATGGTTCCATTATTCTCATGTAAAACCATATAAGCCTTTCCATCTAAGCTTCATCACCTACCAATAAATTTAATTTTAATGTGAACATAATTCCTAAAGAGATAACTGGTCGAATTTATTCTTGGACTTCACATGGCAAATCCACGAAATTACATGAATCGAAATCAAATATATTCGGATTGAGGAACAAAAAATGTAAGATGAGAATTAGTTAGGCAAAAATAAAGTTCTCTCCTAATTTTTCGTTGTCGATCGATAATCCAATGAAGAAAAAAGAGGACGATTCTTGAAACCCTATAATTTCCAAGAATAGAATATATAATATTAAAATTCTTGTTAAAGCTCTTATTCTATGAATATATATATTGAATGGTTTTCCTGAAATATTCATTCTAGTCCATCAGAAATCAATTAACAAATTGACAAATTCGTACATGTCTTATCTATTCGACTACATTATTCTCCACATATATAAATACAAGGACAACAACAAATTAAAACGAAGCCCTTTTCCCAACTAATCAAATCATCGGAAAAAAACCTTGCCAAGTTAAATGTGAAAAATTGTATGAGATATATATCTAGCAAACATGGCAAGGATGGTGGTGGTGATTTGCGCTGTGATGTTGGTTGCAGCATCTGCATTTCTTTCAACATCAGCAGAGCACGACAAAGTTATCTTAAATTACGGCTTTTTAGCATCTAATGCTATGCCAGAACAAACGTCGCCACCGGAACGGGCAAACAACTACACGAGGGGCATCCCTTGCCGCCAGATCCGAAGGGTGTTGGCCACTGGAAATTGCCAGTACTAAGAATTGATTTATGCAATATTGATCCATTGTTTTAATTCATAATGTGGTTATTGATTCAACTTTAAACAAGATTGTTCAATAATTATAACAATTTTATCGAGACAATTTGTTAAATTATGCAATTATGTCAATGACTTTTTATTTAAGTTTGTGAATAAATTGTGTTGTGTCTTTTATTTTTAGAATGTATTTCTGTTATATGTGAGCTTGTGAAAATCCAACGTTAATAGTGCACCCGTAGTGCATCTAAATTATCTTCGGGAGGTATAAGAAGAAATAGGAGTCCATATTTCTACTTTTTTTTATTTTTTCATATCAAACAATTTCTTAACTCTAGCCCTTATAATTACTATTTACCAAGTTAATAAAAAAAAATTATTAAGTTATTGTAGAATCCATATTTGACTTCACACGTGGAATCTCAAATATCAAAACTAGGTTTTTCAATTTCATTTTATTTTCTTCTTTCCTCCAAAATGTTCCCATAACTTAATTAGGCACCATACAGTCAAAGCATATAGAATATAAGCCCGTAGGGTACTTCAAATATGACTCCATTTTGGAAGAATTCAAATTAGACACCCAAGATTTTTTGGCATATTCTTATTCCCCTTAGAGAGATTTGCTACTTTCTCCACAATTTTAACTGCAAATTCTCGACTTTTCTTTTGCAACTTTCTCTACAATTTTTTACTTCTCTCGAAATAAACCCTTCAGCTTGAGCTTGATAGGAATCAACCTGTGGCAAACTTGACATTTTCCCCACCTGCAATTCAATATAATGAACTAGCATTTATGAAAATTCAAGTCTAACACTGATATATCTTATCCTATTGGTTCAGGATTCCATTGTACAGAAAACTTAGCCAGGTCTAAGGCACTGTGTTTACATTAATGATAACTGTAGGAGAGGAAGCATTATGAGCTCAAAAGATGAAGTAATCTGTGATAGAAGACAAGTTTCACTTGAACAACGAGTAGGACATAAAACATAGTTTCCAGAAAGAAAATTCTTATCTGATCTACAGATTAGGAAACGATCTGTCTGGCAACATGTGATACACTCTAGTTCATCAAGGGCACCATCTGATGATCAGTCCAAGTGATGAAAAACGAAGCATTTTCCCTCCACTTTACGTCCCAATCTTCACGTAAGGCTCAATAGTTGGGGGATTGGCTTGAATTTGGATCAATAATTAGTTTTCAGATGAACATCATGATGAGAAATGAACCAGTCAAGAACCACCCATGGTAATATCATTAACAGCAGGAACATTTGTGTTGGCATTGTATGTACTGTCTTCTGTGGTGCTTTTCTGTGCCTGCCCGGCTCCAAAGGTGAATTCCTGAGGAGGATTGTCAATTGGGCTACGGGAAAAAATTGAAGTACCACCAGTATTGTTAAAAGCTGGAATGGGGAGCGGTGGGTCATTAGGCCTTGAGAAGCCAAAACTGAATGACGGCAAACTGGGAGGAGGGAAACTTGGCATGGTAATACTGCTGTTCTCAATTGAGCCAAAAATCTTTTGCTCATACTCCTGTAATTGCTGGTAGACCACTGCGAATGATGAATATAGAAACATGTCAGATGTGAAATTACACAGATCAAAAGCTAAAATTGCATCCACAATGATTGCAACTTTGATCAAAAGTAGCCCCCAGTCTCAGCCCTTGATGAGACATCAAAAAGAGGAATAATGAACTTCTCAAGGTTATCGAAATTCTGCAAGTGATCTTTATCAAGTAAATTGAAGTACAGCATGTTAATCCAGTTAATAAATATGCAAAAAATCTTCAGTGCTTCAAATCTAAGAAGCTGTGACAAAACAGCAGAGGAGTTGCATCGAAATTGAACCTCATCATATTTCCCCGCAAGTCATCAATACCGAAATGAATTTCTCCCTTCTTTCAGTTTCACATATTTATATATACATAGATAGAAGCACAAACACAGAGATATATGCACATATATGCCCAATCACCTGATATAGTTACTCATATAACGAAGGGGATGGTGTCACAAATTAAAAAGGTCAAGGGTTCCAAGTTGATGAAAACGGGTTGAATTTGAATATGACCCCCATAGAACAATGAGAATGTCTTCAATAATGCAGACATTATTTAGAGGACTTGGCCTTTCTTCTAACAGATTATCACTCGTACAAAGAAAAAACCATGCAGAGTGGGATTATATAGGGTCAATCTCGTATCTTAAAAAGGAAAAAGAAGAGAACCTGGTTAAATTTTCAGAAACCAAATTCAAGACCAATGTTTGGGTTCAGCGGCCCCTGACAATGTGATTGGTTTGCCTCATTCTCATTTTAAGTGTGGCTCATGATAGTATTTCTTTTAATGCACCTTCACATATATTATTGTAAAAATCTGAAATAAAACAACAGATCAATAAAATACTTAACATCATGTTCAATCCATGTCAACCAAATAAAGCACGTCAAACACATGCAACACATTTAGATGAACTCATGGAAAGGCATCAACAATTATTATGGCAAACAAGATGCTGAAGTTTCCTCCCATTCTGAAGGATCCAGTTGGACTCATATGAAATTAATATTTGGATGAGATGATACTATGTCAACCATATAAAATGTCATTATCTTAGTTTTGATGTACAAATATATTGAACTAGACAGTTTGATTTATTTTTGCTATTATCATTGTCATTATTATTAGTCTCATCGTCGTCATTACTGTTATTAAATTAACTTCTTGACATGGCCTCTAATATCTAAGTGGGTATATTCAGATATTGAACAAAAATTAATTTATCATATTTCATGTGAAATAAATGACCTCAACATGCAAAATCAGGGAATATTAGGGACACCAAAACATCCCTCTTCAATTTATAAAAGAGTATAAATTAGTACTCTTTGGATTTTGGCTTGCTGTTATTCTCTTAACCAATGTAAGTGAGATTGCAACTAATCAGTAACACAAAATGCAAATCTGTACCTCCATAAGTATATAATCTGGAATTGCATAATTGGAACTTATGTATCATTTGGTAAATTAAATCTTGTGGTAACTGATACATAATTGGAACTTATATAAACACTGACAAAATAGCAAAGAGAGTTTGTCCAAACCTTGATTCAGTTCAACTGAAGGTCTGCGCTCTTTCACCCATTGATAACTCTGGGAAAGTTTCCAGCCTTTGCTTTTCATCAAGTAAGCCATTACTATAGCAGGCGACCTGTACAAACATGACAAACATACAACTTGAACTCACTCTGGGTATCGAAAGCAGCAAGAACAAAAACCAATTGGAAGTAGACAAGATTCTTGTAATGAGGTCCTTTTTCCTGCTGATGGATACTATTATGTCATTTAACTTAACTGGTAGATTAAAGTTTAAGCATAAGTCAGCATATTCATTATGGTGTAACTAATAAACAAGCAAAAGACCTTGGACTGTCTGAACAGACTCATTCCCTACCCACAACCCAGTGAAGACAAGGATGGCTGAAGAACTACCTGTTTTTGCCAGACATGCAGTGCACAAGAACCCGAGCCCTATCTTTTTCACATTGTTCTGCACAAGCATGTTAGATAATAAGTTCAATAAAATTATATAGCATCCACAAATCCAAATTTCATGGAATGCTATCAAGTCCACACATACATCATTTATTACATCGAAACCACAATAAAGACAACCTTTTGAGTACAAGATGCATAGTTCAAGTGCACCATAAGGAAACAAATATCTGTTTAAAACACAGCTGGTACCATCCTCAGACATCTATTATACAAAATTTTACAGTTTTAAGCCTTTCTGTAGCGGTTTCCTTGTACTTTTATAGCAAAAGATAACTGATTGGACAATTCTTTTCTGGTAGCTTGACTTGATTTTACATTATTTTTTATAGAATAAACATCTATATATGATTATATTTTGTTTTCTGTCTGTCAACCTTTATCATTACAACAACATATTCCTCAACAATCTTAACCCACTATGTCATTTGATGGGGAAAAAAAAAGAAGAGAAAATAGAAAACTGCAGATCTCTCTTTAGCAAGATTATATGGCTTTTAAAGATGTAAAAGAAAAGTTAAGCAAAACATGACGACAATGATGATGGTTATTTAGGACAAATAGATTCATTGTAAAGGAAGATTGATGCTGCTTGGAAAACAAAATGTATTCGAGAGTACACTAACTCAGTGTGTTAAGGATCTCACTGAATTATTTCAGAAAAAAGTCACAAGCATTTAGGATATGAATGAAACCAACTTGTATTGGCTTCCTTTCACTAATTTTTTCACCAAGAACAAGAACAGTGGAATAAGGATAACTGACAAAATTAATTTTCCAGACAGCAAGATATTATTCCAAATAGAGACAAGAAAATTGCTAAAATAATGGTGAAGGACTCACCTAGAAACTGAATTGCGTCATCAAATTGCAATTTTTTATCATCTTGTAGGCAGTGGTAGGTAAATGAGTTTTTGTACAAATTTTGACAAGCAGGTACAGTCTGCACATAAACAGATTTATGTCAAAAGAAATAAAGGTCCTAATAAAATCTGAGTAACTAAGTTGCATAGCTGAATAAGAGTAAGATATGAAGTGCACATCAAAACAGTAAATGAATAAGGGATATTCATGTATTAAGCTTGCGTGTAAATCTTTGTGTTCATTTATGGATTATCTTTTAAATAATTCTTTACCCTGAAAAATCATTCTGTTGCATATAGAAACCTCTTTAGAAGCGAAAAACCAAGCCATAAGCTTTTGATTTCAGGCACCTACCATGAGAAGAATTACGTATGATAAAGAAATGAAGATAAATGCAGTACAAAAACTCAGGAGGTTTCTTCTACTCAGCTACTACATTAATGATATCCTATATTGGGCCTAACTTATCTCCATAACATTTCATTTTTCAACTCTTTGATGAGGATAATAAATCCGATTGCTACCCACCCATGTGATAAATATGTACAACTTTGTCAATTGTAAACTTCACGGCTCCAAAGAACTCACAAATTTGGCAAAAGAGTCGGTTCCATCAGTTTACTCTGCCACACAACATGAAATAAGTATCTAAGGCTAGTAGTTCTGGATTGAACACAATGGTTGACATCAATTAATTTCAGATTCTTAAATCACATAATCTCAACCGGAACAGCATATAATCCCTTGCAAGAACAAGACACTGCAACGAGTCCTCGCCGAAAAAATAAAAACTTGAAGTACCAATTTTAACAAAGCTCAAAGTTTAACAGATTAACTGAGTAAATCAAACCAAACTACACAGGAAATTTAACGAATAACCAAAAGATATAATCGTTCTTTCTCTTTCTCTAAGTACTTATGTTGACAAAGATTGGTTCTTTAATGTCAACAAATAATTCAGTTGATCAAACTAATAAACACAGATACCTTAAGGGAATATATATATATATATATATATATAAACACACAAGCACACATAACAGAGCTATTTGATCTAAGTACATATACTAACAAAGATTAAACTTAAACAAACAATAAAGTAAAATCACACACAGACAAAGAGAGAATTATTTTACATTGAGGACACGGGAGATGCCCTGAGTCTTGAGAAGCTCAGCTCGGGCAGCATTATCGTAGCTGCCCAAGTAGAGGAACTCAGGCAGGACCTCTGACGGGAAGGCGCTTACATGGACGGCAGACGCGGCGGACTTATCGGAGACGGAGGCCATGCGGTGGCCGCAGACGCCGCAGACCTCCCCCTCCTCGTATTTGTGGTAGTGCCCACAAACCCCACATGGATTCTCTCTCTCCCGTTTCCTCATTATTGATTATCAGATGAGTCGAATCCCACTCGCTATTTCCAAATCAATGCTTATCTACAGATTCTTGATGTTGAAATTGTGAGGGTTGATTAGAATTTGGGGGGAGATTTTTGAAGTTGTTTAGCAATGGGAATCTGGTGATTACTTTGGTCATCAGTAATCTGAATCATTTTTGGGTAATTTGCACATTTCCCCCTCGAAGTACACTATTCTTACTATGTGCCCTCACAAGACGAAGATAGCATTTTGCCCATAGTTGGCATTTACAAATTGGGGTGGGCAAATGGGACTAGGTTCTCGGATATTCGACGATGAATTTTAGTATTTCAAAATTCAAATTAAATTTTATTAGGTATACACTAAGTACTTGATTTATTACAATCAGATGGAAGGAATTGAATCCAATCTTGATTGAGTAATTGATTATTTTATTATTTTTAAAAAAAAGATAATAACTAATTTAATTGAAATGAAGTTAAGAGCTTCACACTTCTTAAAATTTTAAAAAGCACCTCATGCATAATAACCAATATGAAAGAAATTGCTCAATATTAGGTATAATTTATAGTTTACATTTTACAATTTTTAACATATATAGAAGAGAATAATAAACGAATACAAAAATAAGGCAATGGTTCAAAAAAATATATCAAGGAGCAACTTTGGCAGCTTTTTGTGAAATACAACATCAATTTTAGCATCAAGAGTCTTCTTGAATACAATTTTCTCATCTCTAGAAGCCAACATTACACCTCCGAAGCTAAAAATATAGAAAGTCATACGACTCTCCAAATAACAGCCAAGTGATCCAAGTAGAAGAAAGAGAGGGAGAGAGAATATAAAGAGATCATCATAAGAAATTGGATTCATTTGACAATAGCATTAGCCTCTCTTTGTTAGAAAGAAGCCTGCTTTTCGGTGGAGTTTTTCGCAAGTTCTTAATAATAGAAGTACACTAGTATTAAGTATAATGGTATTTACCATAATGGACCATGTGCATTGTGATAAAGAGTAGATGGAAGGTAGATATTGTCAACTATGATTTCAAGAAGTTAAAGATTTGCCTTCTCAGCATTCTTTTGCTTTGTTGAGAGTAATACAAACCCCATAAAATGTAATCTCAAGTTGTCTACTATCCAACCAGTATCATGAGTAGGTTGTCCACCCACCTTTTATTTCTTCCTTTTTTTATATTAAAATTCAAAAACTCAGTCCTAGAACTCCGAACCAAGATTAGGTACTTGGTCAATAAGCAGGCCAAGATTGGGATGAGAAATTCCTATCTTGGTCAACCAGTACCTAACTGATTGTCCCGATTCTGATTCCAACTAGGTGCCTACTTCTATTTACAATGATGCAAAGTTTGGGGACAACTAACTAAGTTTGAAGTAGGTTTGCTAAATTTGGGATATGACCGTCAAAATTTGTCATTTCCCTCGTACAATTATCGCATTTATATTCTCTTACAACAAGAATTTTTAATAATAATGGTAATTGTATTCATAAAATATGATTAGAGATGTTGGACAGAAGCCCAACAGATATCCTCTATACATAAGACAAAATGTGATATAAAAAGAAATGATAAAATAATACTAGAACATAGAATGATTGAGATGTATGCTTTACTTTACCTTTATTAGTCCTCAATCTAGAGAAGGATGTTCTGGTTTTATTGAGAAAAAAAGACTTTTGAACCGGTCTTAGATTAGTTTGTTAACCTTATCCATTAGGCCCCTCTTTTTTTGATTTATGAGTTGTGTTTAGCTCTCAAAAGAATCTAGTTTAGATCAGTTATTCTCTTAGGTTTAGCTAGGTTGTTTTAAGCAAATTCGTTTGACCCAACAAATTGGACTTTTTGTTGTCTACGACCTTATGTCTAGATGGATGGGCTTTTCTGAGACTTCACTAGCTCCAAGATCCTTGGACCAGCGCCATTTTATTGGGCTTTAGGTTTGCCCAACTTATCTAGCTTTATATTATTGAATTGTCAACAAATATATTTTCTATTTAATATTATTTACTTGATTACTTTCTTTTTAGTTATATTGTCAATTTGGTTCACTTTCTTTTTAGAACAGAAATCTCGTATGAAACAAAAAGGTAAAAGTTTGTTTGATTCTGATTTTCAATATGAATACGAATTGTGAAAGCGTGGCCTAACGATCATTTAGACCTTCGGAATTTGAAATTAAAAATGTCAGAAAAGTTACTACAAGGATAACTTGCTTATGGCAGCCAAGCATTCATAGCAACATTGCTTTTTGGTCCTTCAATGTCGGCTCTTCCTATCACTGTAAAGCAAAATTCACCAAGTATTTGATTGTTCACCCAATAATAGGGAACGTGATTTGGGTTTAGACCATAGTGAGATAGGTTAGTTTTACCTTACTGATAATAGTGTCGCAATAGTAATTCAACCTAATATGAGATGAACTATTGATTCACATACTTGGTTGTCGCCAATGACGGATCCATAAATGAGAGTATGGAGGGACCAAAAGCTATAAAAACATGAAAGTTTCAATATAAATTTTATATTTTATGAACTCAAAATATATGATTTACATCAAAGTTGAGCACAATGATCTTTTATATTATAAATTTCATTAGTAATTAAATTATTATAACAATTTTTTGTAATATCATTCTCAATATAATTAATTAAGCAATTGGCTAAAAGATCATTTTTCATTTTATTTTTGAGCATCTTTTTCATAATATTTAAATCGCAAATAATTTCTTATTTGTAGTTGTTGAAAGATAAAGCAAATTCAATTTTTTTTTAAATATTCATTTACTTTTGTATTTTCGGTTAATTAGAAAAAAAATCCCTAATCCTACTTTCATTTTAGTGATCAATCCCCATTTGAATTTTTACACACTAAACTCCCTACTTTTTCACAAAACTTAGAAATCACTCCCCATATCTTTTAGAAAGACACATATATCCTTGTAGTTAGAGAAAACAACAAAAATACTTGAGAAATGCGTTTTTCTCTTCAAAAAGAATGCTTTCATTTATTTTTTTCCTGAAATCGACGACTTCTCCAAGCAGCCAAACAAAATGGCACGAAATCGTTCCTCTGCCATTGACGCAAGAAAAAAAAAAAAAAAGACACCAAAATTTCTGCCATTTTTTTCTGTGACAATGGAAGGAGAAACAGTGGCAACAAGAAGCGAAATACAAAAAGAAGTGATAAAAAGAAACAAATGTATGTTTTCTGCATTTACAGTTTTAAATGTCTATGATTTTTCAGTGTCATTCTTATTTCTTGTCTATTTTCTCATGTTTAGGGTTTTTATTCCCTATTTAGTTGTTAAACACTTAAACCCAATTGATATATATAATTTTATTTGTGAGATGGGAAGTTTTTGATTTGTACTTGAAAGGCATGAAAGTTGTGCTTCACTTTTTTGAGGTTTATACTTCTTTTTACCTGAAATTATACAGTGAAATTATCTGAAAGTGGTAAAAGTGTAGTATGGTGGTACAAAACATCAAAACTTGCAGTACACATTAAGCAAAAGTGTAGTATATAATTTGTATAACTGTAGTATATTTTAGAAGCAAATGTAGTATAAACATTCAAGCTTACAATACACATTAAGCAAAAGTGTAGTATATAATCTGTGTAACTGCAGTACATTTTAAAAGCATTTGTAGTACAAAATATTCAAAGCTGCAGATTAAATGAAATTATAGTCTATAATTTGTGTGCATGCAGTATATTTTAGAAGCATCTATAGTACAAAAGCATTCAAGGATGCAGTATACATTAATTGAAAATGTAATATATAATTTGTGTATCTGTAGTACATTTTAGAAACAACTGTAGTACAAAATATTTAAGTCTGTAGTATACATTAAATGAAAGTATAGTATATAATCTGTGTAAAGAGGAGCTAAATTCATCCGGTGCAAAAAGATATTAGAGTTGAGTTGGGGCACCGCATACACTTCGAGTCTTTATGTACATGTTGACGAGGACGTCAATGGATCGAGTGGGAGAGAATGTCATGGGTCGCTCATTGGAGAAGAATGGCAACCTTGACTTCAATGGGCATTAGGAGCGACAAGGCGTTGTTGGCTTACTCGGTAAGGCGAAAAAAGCCCATGAGCAGAGACTCTTACGAGGTGTGGTTTGAAAAACTGTTTCAATGGCATATTCCTTAAGTTATGAGGATGCTTCCCACCAAGTTTGAAGTCATTCCCTGTCCGGTTGGGCACCGAACATTGAGGGCGACCTGGAGCGGTCTTACTGCACGCAGGTAGTGCAAAGATGTATTGAGCAGAGTGGCTTGGAAAAGGAATTTTGTGAAACTGTTTTAGTGGGGTGTTCCTTGAGGTGTTGGCAACGTTCCCACCAAGTTTCACCAGTAGACAATTCCGTTTGGATAGGAAACGGCGAAGATCTTTAGAATGCGGCAGTGCAGTGACAATGCTGTAATTCCAGCTTATTGCAAGGGCAATTACTGTTCCATGGAGAATCGGACGGGGCTGGAACTTTGTGGAGTTAATGTATAAGCCGAGAGCTATCCAATGGTTCAAGCGGCAAGTTATTTGGACGCCGGGAGAGGAAGTTGCGAAAATATAGTACAAAACATTCAAACCTATAGATTAAATGAAATTATAGTATATAACCTATGTATATGCAGTATATTTTATAAGCATCTGTAGTACAAAAACATTCAAGCGTGCAGTATACATTACTGAAAATATAGTATATGATCTGTGTATCTGCAGTACAGTTTAGAAGCAACTGTAGTATAAAATATTTAAGCCTGCAGTATACATTAAATGAAAGTGTAGTATATAATCTGTGTAACTGCAATACATTTTAGAAGCAAATATAGTATAAATATTTATGCTTGCAATACACATCAGGCAAAAGTGTAGCATATAATCTATGTAA
The DNA here is from genome assembly GCA_018894105.1 of Jacaranda mimosifolia. NCBI lineage: Eukaryota > Viridiplantae > Streptophyta > Magnoliopsida > Lamiales > Bignoniaceae > Jacaranda > Jacaranda mimosifolia. The sequence continues at coordinate 1,254,852 of CM032118.1, read as the reverse complement.
CTGCAGTACATTTTAGAAGCATCTGTAGTACAAAACATTCAAGCTTGTAGATTAAATTAAATTATAATTTAATATTTGTATATATGCAGTACATTTTAGAAGCATCTGTAGTACAAAAATACTCAGGCATGTAGTATATAACCTGTGTATCTATAGTACATTTTAGAAGCAATTGTAATACAAAACATTTAAGCCTCTAGGGTTTGAATCACACTTTGTATGTACATACATATGTAAATTGAAGCATACTTTGTTTATAATATTATTTTGTATGTAAGTATAATTTTTCATCAAGTATTTATAATATTTTGATTTCAATACAATATGAGGGAAATGAAATACAAATGTAGAACGAACAAAATATAAAAGGTGTTATGTTGAAGTACACTTCAATTCAATTGAAATCGAGCAGTGAATTTGAGTACAATATGATGAAAATGAAGTACAGATATAGAAAAAATAAAGTATAAATGGTGTTATGTTGAAGTACACTTCAATTAAATTGAAATTAGGTAGTGAATTTAAGTACAATATGATGGAAATGAAGTATAAATATAGAACAAATAAAGTATAAATGGTGTTATATTGAAATACAGTTCAATTAAATTGAAATCAAGTAGTGAATTTGAGTACAATATGAGGAAAATGAAGTACAAATATAGAACAAACAAAGTATAAATATTGTTATGTTGAAGTACAGTTCAATTAAATTGAAACCGGACAGTGAATTTGAGTATAATATGATGGAAATGAAGTACAAACGTAGAACAAACAAAGTATAAATGGTGTTATGTTGAAGTACACCTCAATTAAATTGAAGTTGGACAGTGAATTTGAGTACAATATGATAGAAATGAAGTACAAATATGGAACAAACAAAGTATAAATGGTGTTATGTTGAAGTACACTTCAATTAAATTGAAATCGAACAGTGAATTTGAGTACAATATGATAGAAATGAAGTACAAATATGGAACAAACAAAGTATAAATAGTGTTATGTTGAAGTACACTTCAACTAAATTGAAATCGAACAGTGAATTTGAGTACAATATGATAGAAATGAAGTACAAATATAGAACAAACAAAGTATAAATGGTGTTATGTTGAAGTACACCTCAATTAAATTGAAATCGGGCAGTGAATTTGAGTACAATATGATGAAAATAAAGTACAAATATAGAACAAATAAAGTATAAATGGTGTTATGTTCAAGTACACTTCAATTCAATTGAAATCGGATAGTGAATTTGAGCACAATATGATAAAAATGTAGTACAAACGTAGAACAAACAAAGTATAAATGTTGTTATGTTCAAGTACACTTCAATTCAATTGAAATCGGATAGTGAATTTGAGCACAATATGATAAAAATATAGTACAAACGTAGAACAAACAAAGTATAAATGGTGTTATGTTCAAGTACACTTATTGCAATTGAATAATTAGTCTCCAATAATTGTAGTGATAGTCAAGTACAATATTTTGAGATTATCGGATCAGATGAAGTACGTATTTGTACGGGTTATAGGGTGGATATTATTGTCAAATGCTCATTTGTTTACATCTTTGAAAGCATAAGTATTCTTTACATTATTGCGATTGATAACATTCATTCGTTGAACATTAGTGGTTAACACTTTAAAACTTTAAAATTATTTTATTCATATAATAAATATTACACACATTTTTAGAGTTTGGTTATTAATTACTGAGACTTAAAAAGCAAATCATGGAACAAATTTCAATTCAACAATATTAATAAAAATATTAAGAAATGGAGTATATAATGGCCGAAATGAAATACAAATGTCGTGAAATCAAGTATAAATCTTTCAGATTGAGGTACGAAAGCACTGATATCTTGGACAACATCAATTTGCTAACTTCCACGCTAAACAAGTACATTATTGCCAAAAAGAAGTACAAATGTCATGAAATCAAGTACAATTCTACCAAATTGGGGTACAAAAAAACTGATATATCGGACAACATGTAAAAATACCAATTTCACGCTAAATCAAATACATAATTGCCGAAATGAAGTACAATTATCATGAAATCAAGTATAATTCTCCCAAATTATGGTGCAAAATAACTGATATCTCCGACAACATACGAAATGCCAATTTCACGCTAAATCAAATACATAATTGCCGAAATAAAGTATAATTGTCATGACACCAAGTATAGTTCTCCTAGTAATTGATATCTCGGACAATATACAAAAATGCCAATTTCACGTTAAATCAAGTACATGATTACCGAAATAAAGTACAAATGTCATGAAATCAAGTATAAATCTCCTAGATTAAGGTACACAATTTAGCTAGATTACTGATTCTTTGCAGGTTCGACGATTATGCCATGTTCTACCACACCTTTTACACTTAATTATACGTTTCTCAATTTGTGATGGAATCCTCTGTGTCGTTCTATGCCCAGATTGAAATCGGCAATCAGGTGCATTAATGACGCCATCATCATCTAGAGGGAACATATGCATATCATACGTAGGAATAGTATTTATCACTACTTGGTATGCTTGTTGATACATCTCAACTCGGTAATATTGATTGGTAAAGTCATACGATAAAAATGACTTTGACTCGAGAGTACAAGTTTTGATAAAATAAAGTAAAATTTTGGAATACTTGAAGTATAGAACTTCAATGAATATAGTATAAGTTTAGATAAAATGATGTATAAAATGAAGTATAATTTCAAAAAACAGAAATACAATTTTTGATAAAGTGAAGTACATTTTAGAACACCTGAAGTATAAAACCTTAGCAATTGCAACACAATTTTTGAATAATCCATTAGTAGAATACTTGAAACTTAAATAATAGATTCAGATAACTGAAGTACAAGTTCGGAACACTTGAAGTATAGAACTTCAATGAATAGAGTACAAGTTTAGGTAAAATGATGTATAAAATGAAGTATAATTTTAAAAAATAAAAGTACAATTTTAGATAAAGTGAAGTACAATTTCAGAACACCTGAAGTATAAAACCTTAGTAATTGCGGTACAATTTTTGGATAATTCATTAGTAGAACACTTGAAACTTAAATAATATATTCAAATAACTGAAGTATAAGTTTAGATAAAATAAAGTACAATTTCGAAACACTTGAAGTATAGAACTTCAATGAATAGAGTACATGTTTATGTAAAATAAAGTATAATTTCAAAAAATAGAAGTACAATTTTACATAAAAAGAAGTACAATTTTAGAACACTTGAAGTATAAATCCTTAGCAATTGCAATACGATTTTGGATAATCCATTAGTAGAACACTTGGAATATAAAACTTAAATAATAGATTCAGATAATTGAAGTACAAGTTTAGATAAAATGAAGTACAATTTCGAAACACTTGAAGTATAGAACTTCAATGAATAGAGTACATGTTTATGTAAAATGAAGTATAATTTCAAAAAATAGAAGTATAATTTTACATAAAAAGAAGTACAATTTTAGAACACTTGAAGTATAAATCCTTAGCAATTGCAATACGATTTTGGATAATCCATTAGTAGAACGCTTTAAACTTAAATAATAGATTCAAATAACTAAAGTATAAGTTTAGATAAAATGAAGTACAAATTCAAAACACTTGAAGTATAGAACTTCAATGAATAAAGTATAGGTTTAGATAAAATGAAGTACAAAAGAAAGTATAATTTCAGAAAATAAAAGTATAATTTTAGATAAAGTGAAGTACAATTTCAGAACGCTTGAAGTATAAAGCCCTAGCAACTGCAGTATATTTTGGTTAATTGATAAATATAACACTTAAAGTATATAACTTCAATTAATATAGTACAATCTTTGATAAAATGAAGTATAGTTTTAGAAATCAAAAGAATAATTTTATATAGAAGACGTATAGTTTAGGAATACTTCAAGTATAAACTGCTAGAAGTTGCAATACAATTTTGGATAATCCATTAATAGAACACTTGAAGTATAAAACTTACATAATATAGTACAATTTCAGACCACTTCAAGTACAAAACTTTACAAACTGCAGTACAATTTAGATTCTGTAGAAGTATTACCTTAAACCATCACTGCTCTTCTTTACACTGCTGCTTAATTCATCATTTCGGTTTACCAGGATGTCAACAACGTTCATCTTCAATTTTAAATGCGGTAAGACCATATTCATGACATCGTCATCATCAGTTAAACTCATGTACAATATTTGATGTGGAGCTATGTATTGCAAACTGAAGTGTTTGGCGTTGATTTCACTCCATTTTCTTGCGAGATTAATGTATATGTCCATTAACTTGATTAAACACTCCTACTTCACTACTGGTTGACATTGTCAGAAAAATATAAGAAACTCAGAAGCAACTGAGAAGAAGAAGAAACCCAAAAATGATGAAAATAAAAAGAGAAGAAGACAATGCAGCTATCGGGTTGGTGGTTTTTGGCTTTAACGTTATTCTCGTTCCCGCTGGGAGCTTGTTGAGTTTTTTCTGTTCTTTCTGTTTCTGGTATGATAGTGTTTACTGTTTGCTTGTCCGGATGAAGAAGAAGTGAGAAAAAATTAATGAAAAATATTATACTTAAGGGCATTTTTGTCAAATCAAGTGAGTGGGGAGTGATTCTAAACTTTTAACAAAATGAGGGAGTTTTTTCTAACAAAAATCAAGTGGGAACTGATCACAAAAGTGGAAAGTGTGTTTGGTACTTTTAAATAAGTGTCCCTTGTATTTTTATCTTAATTTTATTAAAGTCAAAGAAAATGAATTAGTAATCTTAACGGAGAAAAATTATACTGAGACATCATTTCAACAATTGGAAAAGGAAAAGTGTGCTCTAAATCCTCAAGAACTTCCTTTAAGGTTAGGAATTTCAGTAGCACATATGCAATCGAAGATTGGCAAGTCCAATCGACAAAAAAATATTAACATGCCAAATTCATCTTCAACCACCATCGATGGAAAAATGGCAATTCAAGATTTCAAGATCTTGCCTCAAACGTCGCTTTTGCTTGTTGCCCAGAAGTCAAATCTCAAAATTCTGATGGCATCCATCAAAATATTATTGGGGGATAATATTGGTTCGAATCACATCATTTTTCATTTGCAAGTATTATATTCTAACAGATAATATTTTTACCTAGGTGTGGCAATCGTGTCGTTTTGGGTTGTTTCGTGTTGGGTTGAGGTAAAAATATTACAAAATTTTCCTCAACACGAACCCAAGCCAAAAAGTACTTAATCCAATAAGCTTCAATCCGAACCCAACTTGAAAGTTTTCGTGCCAACCTGAACCTAACTCGTTTCAACATATGATTATTATTCATTGATAATTCATCTAAAAATTCTACATATTTTATGTTCAACTAGAATTTTAATAAAATAATCAACTTATACCAAGATTTTGAGAAAAATCAACTTATACCAAAAATTTAGAAAAAGTCAATATTATACTATAACAACCCAACTTTTGTACTGTAGAGCAATTTGATACTTGGACTTTATTTAATTTTCTCTGCAACACCCATAGTATACAAATTTCATTGCTAAACTAAAAGTTTTGCACTACTTAATGTTAACAACAATGAAGTTGAATTTCAACAAAGAAATATAATTCGTCCTCCCATTCAACGTTTACTTATCATCCCAACATCACTAAGTAGTCAAAATTTATATATTATATAATAATCATTAATTCTTACAAATCAATCTAGAGTTAAATTGTTCAAAAATAACAAGTCATTACTTAAAAATGTAAAAAACATAGCATATTCCAACTTTTAATTTCAGTCAAATATCTTCATTGCTATCCTCTTCTTTCAATTGAAGTTTGCTGCAAAAAAATAAGTATGTAAAGTATTAATCATAGAATAAGTATATATGATATATATTTATCATGTTTATCGGGTAACCCGAAACCCAATTCGAACCAACTCATAATTTTCGTGTTGCTTATAGGGTCGACTCAATATCGACCAAACCCAATAATCCCCAACCCAAATCCAATAATATCATGTCGATTCGTATCGTGTTATCATATCATGTCGAAAGGTGCCACCCTTATTTTTAGCTTTTTTAAATGCTTCTCATTTGCTAAATACTTGAAATTATTAATCTAATTTTGTAGTTAGTTTATGTTAAAATTTTACTTGAAAATTTTGTTATAGCAGTATCAAAATAATTTTCTTGAATCTTTACAATAAGCATATGGAGTTCTACTCTTCTTAATCCTACATTGATTGGAGAAGTGAGATTTTGTTTTGCCAAGGTTTAAGAGAAATGGTCCTGATATTTACCAATGTCTTAGATTATTGATGTGTCTTTTGCGCTAATAATGTGCTAAATGGATGTGTTGTTGTTTTTTTTTTTTTTTTTTGGTGCTAATAATATGCTATATTATTTTCTAAAAAGCAACAAAATTCTATATATAACTGTGTTGTTGGCAAGTCTTGACTATGGATTGTGATTATATTACCTATATAACTTAAACTAAAGAATACTTAATGTCTTAGGTCTCTTTCGGGTTATAGGAGACGGAACGATCGTATTTGCAAGGTACGCTTAAAACTAGAATGGTTCTCTAAAAACTTTCATTTCGGTCAATTAGATGGACTCTATGTGCTTGAGGTTGGACATTGACCATGGAAATTGGGTATTCTTCAATTAATGGAAATTAATTGAATTGAATCGATTAGTTTAAAGGAGTTTAAACTAAAATGGATATATTTATAAAAAAAAAAAAACACATTAAATAACATAAAATTAGATATAAATTAGTTAGGATACCAAGGATATATTAGTCTAAACAGCAATACTTCAAATTATTTAAGTAAATTCTTTAGATCTTTTGAAATATACAACACAAATTCATTTATTTTCATTTATATATCTATAATCTCCAATTTCAAATCTATGGTTTACTTAGTCAAAGTAGAACCTGCATTATTATTGTTTGATAAGATATTTTACGATTTGAAAATAAGTGTGACTATTTCATTAAATAATAATTTCTCTTGTTATAATGAGACCTATAATAAATTAAATTAATTTTTATCTTGAGCTAGCATCTTTCTGTAAGTATAGTAATTAGTGGATCCCATTAATATCTTGTTTGTCATTAATAACATTATATTTAATTGATAAATTATAATTTAATTTATTATGGAACGTAGAAAGAGAAATTATTTAATTAGTTAATAAATTTAATTATTTTAAAACCAATAGGATTTTATACTAAACATTAACAATGAGGGTCTTACTTTGACTAAATGGGTGTTTATGTTGGAAATTGAAGATTATGTGTAAAAACAAAAATAAATGATTTTTTTATTTTATAATTTAAGGATTTGGTGAATTTACTTAGATAATTTGAAGAATTTTCTCGTACAATAATTTTTGAAAATTTACAAGATTGCTATGTTTATGGTTTGCGGACAAAATAGGGGTCGGAATAGGATAAGCCGCTTGTAAGGGCCAATGGCCCAGCCTATTTGAGGCTTAGTTTGGCCTAACCTATTTAATAAATAGGCCAAGTCTAAGTTTTTAAAGAAGTCTATTTAGTTAAAAAAGTTAAGTATATGTTTTTAAAAAAACCTATTAAGCAGTCCTATATTATTTAATTATATTATAATATATATTTAATTATTTATAATACTTATTTAAAATTACTTTTATATTTTATTTTAATTAATTTTATATAATTTTATATTATGTTCTTATAACCATTTTATTTCAAAATTTTTGTTTAACTTATAATAATATTTGGTTATACTTTTCTCTTTGTATTATAATGACCAATTATTTTTACTTAATATAAATTATAGAATTTGTAGGCCTATTAAGGCCTATCAAAGTTTTAAGCCTATTAAAAGTCTGAACTTATATAAACTTTAAGCCTATTTAGAATTTTAACTAAAACAAACTTTTTCAAGCCAAACTTAGGCTTTGGAAAAATCTAAAAAGTCTAGGTCAAATATTAAAAAAGGCCTATGCTAGATTTATGCTTACAATTTATACAAGGCTTGGCCTATTTAAAGCAAAACCTAACCTAGTCTATGCACACCCCTAAAACAAATCATGATTTTAGAATTGCTTTAATGATTTAAGAGTTAATACACATAATCAAATAATCTTAATTGCTAATTATTTTAGGGGATTTTTGTTTCTTGTTGCACATATGGTTACACATAATTATACATATATATTAACAATATTTTTATGAGTGAATCACACTAGTAGAAAATTTTCAAAGGGATAAGATTTTTTTTATAAGGAATTAAAATGTGTGTAAATATAGTCTTGAAATATTGATTTTTATTTAAAATAAAATTTCAGTGTGAGTAGAAAATTAGTGAGTTCCATTATTTTCTTTATACAACATCAATTAAATTATGTTGATTGAGAAATTATAATTTAATTTGTTATGGATTTCGTTGTTAAAAGAGAAATTATTATTTAAAGTAATTAGTGAAATTTTAATTTTTTTGGTAAATATCATATCAAGTATTAATAATGTGGATCTACTTTGACTAATATGCGTTTAAGTTTGAAATTAAAGATTATATATACGAAAATAAAAATAAATAATATTTTATTGTATAATTTAAAGAATTGAAGAATTTACTAAGCTATTCTGAAGAATTTTGAGATTATTTGAAGGATTCTATCTTGCTATAATTTTAGAAAATTTTTAGAGTGTTATTGTACACAACCAACAATTGTAAATATCTTTAGATAATTTAAGAGTTATCACACATAATCACATAATTTAAGTTGTTAATTACCTCAAATTATTTAAAGGGTGTTTTTGGCCTTTTGTTGTATAGTTACACAAAATCACAATTATAAAATTAATTTTTTCTTCTGATTATATATTATCTACTTTAAATTCGTTAGTAATAATTTTTAATATATATGGTGATTCTACATGAAATCCTCTAATGTAATTTTTAGAATAATTGGGTCTACATTGATACACTTAATCTATTCATTTGTCTATAAAAAGAAACATAATCTTAAATATATTTGCAATATTTCCAAAATTTTAGAAACTAATAGAAAAATAGATAATCTTGATTTAAAAAATATTATTGTAATAGTTTTGCGTATTTTTTATTTTTGTAAGTATTATTAAATTTCGATAGGTCACTTAAATTACCTCTCTTTAGAATTTTCAAATTTTTATTAATTTTATAAAATTTCAATAATATTACGAGTATTGAACTAATTCTGATTATCCTATGTTAAATTTAATAACAATTCTCAATTTATTTATTTAATTTTATGGTAGCAAAATCATACTGATTCTCACATTATGAGATAAATTTTAATGGAAGTATATATAGATTTATTGGGTCAAATTGATATATATTATAGTAATGGGCAATTCAGTATAGATAATATATATATGGAGAGATAATAAGTAATTTGGTTACAGCAATTTATGCGAAAAAAAAATTAAAAAAAGAAAATTTAAATAGCGCCCATTCTACAGTCCGAAATTAACAAAATACCCAAATTCCCGTTCCTTCTTGAAGCACCGTACTCCGCCGTAACCTTGCCGCGACGCCGGTAAAGCTTCAGCCCAGCCACGGCTGGTCTTTGGGATAGTTACCTTTTTTTCTCCGCTATATATTTGTTTGGCTCGGGCGCCTATTTCTCGCGCTTTTAGTTTTGGGCGCGCGCTTTGATTTTATGTGAGTCTGGGGATTTTTATTTTGTTAATCATTTGATTTAATTGTTGGGTCCAATCAGTATTTGCCTCAATTGAAAATCCAACATTGGTTTGATCAGAAGTCATGCCCTAATTTGATTTTCCCCAAATTGATGAAACCCTAGCTTGTTACGGTTTTCGTTATTTTCATCTCGGTTATTATTTTATTAGGTATATGCAGTTGATTTTAGTGTGTCCAATGTGTATGCTTGTGATGATTTCGCTCTGTATATGTGTTTACGCATGTGATCAGAGTTATGGGAAATTCAATGCTATTAATTTGGTTTAGCTTTTGTTTGATGTGGGTAAGTTGAAAGCCTAGATTTTGGCAAAAGGGCTTAACTTTCTTTTTAATTTAAGAGTTCTCTCCTTTTTTACTTTTTGGGATCAAATGCTACTTGATTTGCTCACAGATAATGAGCACTCATGCTGCTCGGTGAAGTGAAACTTTTTATTTCATTTACTTCCTGTTGATCTTTTAATTGTACAGATTCTTTAGTTGTAGCTGAGCAGTCAGGTTGTGCATTTATATTAATTGGATAGAGAAGTAGAGTATGGAATGGCATGATGAAACTAATTAAATAAAATCCCTTTCTGTTCTTATGGTAATCAACATTTTGTGGGTGTTGTTCTCTGGACATCTACTATGGAAGAAAAAAATTATGATGAAGTCGCTTCTTGTGGCTATGATAATTTTATGTGGGATTGACAATGAGGTGAAATCATTGTCTTGAAGGAATTATAGTTGACTATATATGTTAGGAAAGGGAACTGGAAAAATTGGACAATGCGCGTCAACCAAAGGAATTGGACTTTGTGTTAAACTTTATGTAGCCATCAGTGTCTATGTGCTTTTGAATGTTTATGAGGTTCTTCTCTACACTAAATGATTTTTTACTCTGCCTCTTATGTTGAAAAGAGGGTTGTACATTGTGGACTTTGCAATGTTTTTAGAATGTTACCGAACTTCTCTTTTATCATCCTTTTCTAATTCTATATGGTATTTGCTTTCCAGGTCTTCTTGCCAAGTTCAGACATCACAATTGTGCATGGGACTGGACTAGATATAGCTGTGTTACTCAAACTAGCTTATTATGGTTTTTGTGCCTACTTGTTGCAAGTTGGTTTTCGTGTTATGAAGCTCATATTTATTGGTGTAAATAAAGATGAATATGCAAACACAACATTCAGGGAAGATACCTGATCAGTTACCCAACCAAGCTGGTGCAATGTTGCCTGGGCTACCCCAGCAAAATGGAAATCCTGTGCCTAGCCAGATGCAAAATCCCAGTACTCAGCATAATTTCCCTAGTATGGACACAGAAACTGTGAAAATACGCAGGCACATGCAAGAAAAGATGTAAGTATTTTTCTTGGTTATGTCCATCAGAGATGTACTCTCAAATGATGATTGATATAGACTATATAGTTGGACTTAAGAGTCTGCATAGTAAGGATAATAAAAGGTAATGTAAAAGCAATTTTCTCTGGCAATGTACGTTTAAATTTGCAAGTATTTATGTTTCCCATAAGTTGCAGTCGGTTTATAGCCTCTGGGGCAGTTTCTCCGTGATTGTAAAATAACTTCACTTTTATCTGGTTTATTGAAATTTATCATGCAAATGAATTTTGGAAGGCATTGAATCTTGATTTTTATTTCATATTTTCTGGGCTGTTGTCAATATTTTAGCTGTTAGGGACACATATAGCTTGAGTTCTAGGATGGTTGGTCTTTATCTAGCCTGGGGAAATTAGTCTGCTCCATTTCTGCATTATGGTGACTAGGTACTATAACATTCTGTAACTTGATGATGATAAATTTGGATCCATAGAAGTCCGTGTAATTGAAATTCTTTTAAGGAAGATTCACTGTTGAAACAGATATTTGATTTATTTTCTCTTTTTATTTCACCTGATTTTTAGGTTCTTTTTACATTAAAAAATTTCACTGTTTTTTACGTGATTGCTATGCTAATTTCCTGTAATTGAGACAGCACATAGTGTTACGAGCATCCATCTCTTCTAAATTTTGCATCTTTACTTTGCATTGAAGGAATGGTATATTTTCCTGTTTCTCCTATTCTGGTTAAATGTTCATTTATTCTCCTCTATCTACCCTTGGTGCTATTTTCGTTGTTTCGTGCAAATAAGTGCCAAAGACCACTTCTTAAATGCTGTAATTTTTGAAGTTGCAAGCTTGATGATGTGCTACTAAAGTTTTAGATTTTTTTTTTTCTGCAGCTGGGAATTTCTTATGCAGCGGCGTCAACAATCTCATGAGGTACCCACGAAGAAAATGATCGATTTAGTGAGACGCTTAGAAGAGGGTTTGTTCAAGAGTGCTACTACAAAGGTGTGTTATTTTTTCATTCTGTTTCTTGACTTCTTCATGCAATTGTTTTTCTGAATAACTTATGATTTTATGTATAACATATGTATAATTTTCCTGCTTGAAAAATTTTATGAGCCCCATGATTCATAGAAGGTTGGGGAATATATACTGGGGTTGCTAAAAAGTTCTTGTAAGAACTGCTTATGTTAATGAAATATTTTTGATTGTGCGCTTCAAATATTCATATTTCTCTGTTGAATCATTGTTTTGTCAGGAGGAGTATCTAAACCTGGCAACTTTGGAAAGTCGTTTACACATTCTAATTAAGCGCCTTCCTATGAGTAATCACAGCCAGCAGTTTTCACGTGCTAATTCTACCCATTCTATTGGTACAATGATTCCAACTCCTGGATTTCACCAGACTGGGAATTCAAGCTTGATTGGGACTTCAGCAGTGGATAGTTCTCCTGTTGCCATCAATAGCTCCACCACAATTGCATCGCCCACTGTCAATTCTGGGAGCTTCTTGCCAACTCGAAGTAGGTCTTCTTGGACCATGCATGGTGGTTCTTTTAGTTCATCTGATGGTAGTTTTACTTTTGATCTATGGAATATGTATTGAGTTGCCTTTTCACTCATCTCACATAATTTCTTTCGCAGGAGCTTTGGCCAGTGGATATCAACAATCATCACCTGCTTTCTCAGTCAGTACTGGGGGACATAACACAATGATATCCGTGGGTGCACAGAGATTGGCTAGTCAAATGATCCCTACTCCTGGAGTCAATACTGCTAATAACAATGACATGATTAATAATGCTAATAACCACAAGCTCATGAACGTGGAGTCTTCAAATAGCGTTGGTGCATGTTCTGCTGTTGAATCTACAGGTGCATCACAGCTTGTGCTGCAAAAGCAGCATCCTGGTGGTCAAAATAGTCATATCTTACCTAATGTTGGTGGTGGAACTAGATCTACACTGCCGCAGAAGTCCTTTGGATTATCAAATGGGCCCTTAAATGGAGGATTGGGGATGATGGGAAAAAATATGCCTGTGATGAATGATCCAGGAACCACTGAGGGGCACTTAACAGGAACAGCATATGGAAACTCAACCAAACCCTTGCATCAACATTTTGACCAACATCAGCGACCAGTAATGCATGGTACAGTTATTCTTTCTTTGCTACTGACCCATGCTTTCTTCTTATTCTTGTTATTCTCTCTCTCTCTCTCTCTTGTCATACAAGTTTCAGAACAGGTGAAGTGATAATATTGAACTTTTCATCTGAGTGGAGCTTTTGTTCCCTGACCGCAACTCTTCTGGACAGGTGATGGATATGGAACTGCAGCTGATGCTTCAGGATCTGGAAATTTGTATGTTCCTGTGACCTCTGTTGGGTCAATGGTGAGCAACCAGAGCTTGAATTCCATGTCCATACCCACACCATCCTCTCCTTTGATGATTAATAATCAGCTGAATGTATACTCTACTCAACAGGTGTCAACTATGAAGCCTCAGTCAATTGATCAACCAGAGAAAATGATTTTTCAATCACCGTATTCAGCAAAAGAAAATCTTGTACAACATCACCAACACCACCAGTTTCAACTACCACCTCAACAGTTTCAGCAGCGGCAACTTTCTCATCATCAAGTTCAACAAAAAAAGCAAATGCAAAACCAGCTTTTGGTAAAGAGTGACTCTTTCAGTCAGTCCCACCTATCATCTAATATAGTTTCTGCGGCAAACTCTGGGATTGGGACAGAGCATCATGAGGAAGGTCCACAGCCACAAGTCTCCAACCCCTTCCATTTTTCTGATATGAAGAATCAGTTCCAACAGAACCCTATAGAAGGTCTTTCTAGATCTGAAGGCCTTTCTAGATCTGCTCAGCTTTTGTCACATCCATCTGGTCCGCAGAATGTCTGTTCATCACTACCTCAAACTTCAGAGCAGATGCAACAGTTGATGCATCCTCAACAATTTGTGGCTAACCCTCAAAGTGATTTTGCTGGTCTTTCGGGTGGCGTCCAACAAGATGCAGCATTATGTGGCCAACGATATTCCAAGTCTCAAGATTTAGATGTATCAGGAACACTCCCACTTGATCAAACTGTGCAAGATGAATTTCATCACAGATTAAATGGGCAAGATGTAGCTCAGCTAAATAATTTATCCTCGGAAGAATCAGTGATTGGGCAATCTGACACTTCTAGATCAGCAGAACCTCTGAACATTAGTGGTGCCGCCTGTCGATCTAATAACGATACTTCAGAGAAACAGTATAAAAACCAACAGAAATGGCTGTTGTTTTTGAGGCATGCTCGCCGATGTCCTGCCCCAGAAGGGAAATGCCATGATCCTAACTGCCTAACTGTTCAGAAGCTGTTGAAACATATGGAACATTGTAATGTCTTTCAGTGTGCATACCCTCGTTGCCGTCCTACGAGGATTTTAATCAATCATCATAGGCGCTGTCGAGATGCAAGCTGCCCCGTTTGCATTCCTGTTAAGAATTTTGTACAGGCACAACTAAAGTCACTTGCTCGTTCTAATTTAAATTCTGGCTTGCCTACTTCTGTAAATGGATCTTGTAATTCCCATGATGCTACTGATATTGTGGGAAGGTCTACCCCAAAGATAGCCCCGGTAGTAGCTGAAACTCAAGAAGATCAACATCCTATTAAGCGCGTGAAAATTGAGCACTGCTCCCAGTCTCTTGTTTCTGAAAGTGAACGTTCTGTTGCATTGGCTTCTAGCATAAATGATTGCCATATGCGGGATGTACAGCATATTGAACCACATCAAGATTCTCATATTCCTGTGAAATCTGAAATTACTGAAGTAAACATGGAGGTTCCTGGAAGTGTTGAACAATTGAGTCCCCCAAATATCGAAATAAAAAAGGACAACTTGGATGATGCCTACATTGGAAGTTCTGAAGGTGATCCTACCATACCAAATAATCCTGCTGGATTTGGTGTGCAGGAGGTCATTAAGACTGAGAAGGAAATGGAGCAGGCTAAGCTGGAAAGCACTTCAGTGCCTTCTGAGAATGCGTCCAAGTCTGGGAAACCAAAAATAAAGGGAGTATCAATGATAGAATTGTTCACCCCTCAAGAAGTCCAAAAGCACATCATGGGACTTAGACAGTGGATAGGCCAGGTCAGGCTTTTACTTGTACATGTTGTCTATCTTACTAGGCCAACAGTTAAATTATTATTCTGCTTGATATGATTGCTGCAAACACAGTCGGTGTTTGCACTTCACAAGAAATGACCGTTACTAGGATCCTGATTGTTACTGTTTGCACCTCAAATTACCTTTTTGAAATTTCTTCATAACCATAGACTATGAATTTGACTTTCAGTTATCTTTGCATCTCTAGGATTCATTACTTATTAGTCATTGGCATATTCCACCAATGAGTTGTTCTTTTTTATTTCTTTGGTAGTTCTTTCCTTATTTTTGTTTTTCCCCTTTTTGGTTTTGAAGGGGTTTGGGATAAGTGGCATTTATTGGATTTAATCTTACCCATTCATCCGTTTACCTTCCTTCTCAAGAATCATAATGTACCACTTATGCTCTTCAAACACCCTCTAATGGCTATTTTTCTTTTATTCTACAGAGCAAAGCAAAAGCGGAAAAGAATCAAGCGATGGAGCATTCAATGACTGAAAATTCTTGCCAGTTGTGTGCAGTTGAGAAGCTTACCTTTGAACCTCCCCCTATTTATTGTACACCTTGTGGTGCTCGCATAAAAAGAAATGCTATGTATTACACCAATGGAGCTGGTGAAACTCGTCATTGCTTCTGCATTCCATGCTATAATGAGGCTCGTGGAGACACCATTGTAGTAGATGGAACTAGTATTCCAAAGGCAAGGTTGGACAAGAGGAAAAATGATGAGGAAACTGAAGAATGGGTATGTACATTTACTTGCAGATGTTGTTTTATTGTTAAAAATAGACCCATAAGAAGTTAATATTTCTTTTTGCAGTGGGTTCAATGTGACAAGTGTGAAGCTTGGCAACATCAAATATGTGCATTATTCAATGGTAGAAGAAATGGTGGTGGAGAAGCTGAGTACACTTGTCCAAATTGTTATGTAGCAGAAATTGAAAGAGGAGAACGTGTTCCATTACCACAGAGTGCTGTTCTTGGAGCAAAGGATTTGCCTAGAACGAATCTGAGTGATCGCTTGGAGGAACGATTGTTTTCAAAACTGAAGCAAGAGAGGCAGGACAGAGCGAGGCTTCAAGGCAAAAGTTATGATGAGGTGATTCAAAAATAAGTTTACTTTCTGCTTTTCCCATTTGAAATCAACATGCAATGTGCTAAAGTTTGTCTTCTGTTCTATTTCCATCTGTTAAATATGGGGAGAGTGATTTTTATGTTTGAGATTGTATATTAAATTACTTAAACAGGTACTAACTTTATAGTAACAATTATTAGTATTTAGAATTTGGATCTATTAACAACAATTCACACACACATCAGTTGGAAAAAAGTGCCTAGAGTCAAGACATAATTACATTGTTGAATCAAATTGTTTTTCTAGGTGTGTTTCTATTGAATTTGACTGATTCTTGTGGATTTTTTCTGTATTTCAACTTTCCAAAAATGCTGATTGCTATATTCCTTGTGTTTGCTAGTGAGTATTTTTCATTGAACTTTTATTGGTTTGGTTATGAAGTATTATGCCAATTTTTCCAGGTTCCTGCTGCCAAAGAGCTTGTTGTGAGAGTGGTATCATCAGTAGACAAAAAGTTGGATGTGAAACCGCGCTTTCTTGAAATTTTCCAAGAGGAAAATTATCCGACAGAGTTCCCATATAAATCTAAGGTATGCCTCATGAAAAATGACTTAATTGGTGCTCTATCAACATGGATTTGTGACTACTGCTTTAAAATCATTTCTTTTAATGCATACTCTATGAAAGAATTTAGAGAAGTTATTATCTAAATGACTCTACTTCTTACCTTTGTTTCTCTGCTTCTAGAGGACAAATGGAGGTTGCACATGAAAGTTGTATTAAATGGAAAAGTTGTTAACTTGAGGACATTTGATGTAACAAGTACCTTGTATCAATATTGAGAAATTCTATGTCTATAATCGTGATCTTGTAAGAAAACTGAGATCCACAAAAACTAAGTTGAACTTGAGTAGGTTTCATTACTATTACTTTTGTTGGTGTTGCTGTTTTTATTAATTTATCTTGTGGGGTTGGGGGGAGGGGGACACAGTGGAAGATTCAGTGTCCAACATGTAAAAGATATAACTGGAGAGTTGTTGCTTGAAATGACTCCTTACATTAATTGATAGCTTCTCCCCTCCTCCCTTCTCCCCATCTAAATAAAAAACCCAGCTTTTAAATCTAATGTATCTGAGATTTTTAGTTGTTAGTTTGCATTGGCTGTGTCATCAACACATTATTTAAACTATATTTCTATCTTTCAGGTCGTACTACTATTTCAAAGAATTGAAGGTGTTGAAGTATGCTTGTTTGGCATGTATGTGCAAGAATTTGGATCTGAATGCGAGCAGCCAAATCATCGCAGAGTTTACATCTCTTACCTGGACTCCGTTAAGTATTTCAGGCCAGAGGTCAAAGCAGTGACAGGAGAGGCTCTTAGGACATTTGTGTACCATGAGATTTTGGCAAGTTTCTGACTATATCTTATGTGGTCTCTCGTATAGCCTGATTCATTTAGCAATGAAAATATTTATTACCATTTGTGGTTCAAGTACCTGAATATTTATCTGTGTTTCAGATCGGATATCTGGAATATTGCAAAAAGCGTGGTTTTACAAGCTGCTATATCTGGTCTTGCCCTCCATTGAAGGGTGAAGACTACATTTTATATTGCCACCCAGAAATTCAGAAGACACCAAAATCTGATAAACTTCGGGAGTGGTGAGTTTGTTGGCTGTCTGATTATGGGACTCTTGGACATATTATGAGTGCTCATGCATACCATTATTTTACCTGAATTCTATCTTTTGTTTCAGGTATTTGTCCATGTTACGTAAAGCTGCAAAGGAAAATGTTGTAGTTGAACTCACTAATCTGTATGAACATTTCTTTGTTACTACTGGTGAATGTAAAGCAAAGGTAACTGCAGCTCGGTTGCCATACTTCGATGGAGATTATTGGCCTGGTGCCGCGGAGGACATCCTCTATCAACTGCAACAAGAAGGGGATGGGAGAAAACAGCATAAGAAGGGAACTATAAAGAAGAGCATCACCAAAAGAGCTTTAAAGGCATCTGGCCAAACTGATCTTTCTGGCAATGCATCAAAGGATCTGATGTTAATGCATAAAGTAATTTTGTGCTCCTATTCCTTTATTTTTGTGTTGTTCATTGCAGTGGTGTAAATCTTCCTGCTATCTGGTTATAAATTCTTCCTGTGATCTGACTATTTTTAGCATCAATCGTGGTATGGTTATTTTTGTTATTTTGGCTAAGAACACAGATTTAAGTGCTTAAACTATGGCTATTCTATTATGAATATTTTGGTGTGTTCAACCCCATCTTTCTTTTCGCTCTTTATGGCTCTCTTCTAAACACTTGTGAAAATATACAACTACCAATGCTACTTCCTTTTAGTGGTACTTAGAGAACTTCTTTGTTTCCATAGCTTGGTGAGACAATATCCCCGATGAAGGAGGACTTTATCATGGTTCACTTACAGCATGCGTGCACACATTGCTGCATTCTAATGGTCTCTGGAAATCGCTGGGTTTGCAAACAGTGCAAAAATTTTCAGCTCTGTGACAAGTAAGGATTCTGCTGACTTTTGCCTATTATAGTTAAAACTTCTTGCCTTACACTTTTCCAGAGTTATGTTCTATTTCTGGTATTGTTGGTCTATTAGAGCTGTCTATCTTTTTTATTCTTGAGATAGACATTGTGAATCCCAAGCTGACTTTCTGTTTTTTCGCTCTTCCTGTTCCAACCTGACCCTCTGCATAAAGTAGATAGAGGTGGTGCTATGGAGAAATATTCATGTTCAACAATCATGATTGATTACTCTGACTGGAACATATGATTGAAAATGGAAAGTTGCATTGAAGTATCTGCTTTTGTGATATTATTTCATGTAAAATTTGGAAATTATATATATCCTCCATTTTTTCTACTCCTTTATGAGCCACACATCAATTTAGTATTTCGTTTTTGAGTTGGTAAGTCTGTCTGAGGAGAGAATTTGAGGGCAATTTTGAAAGATTGAATATCTTGAGAGTTGTACAATATTTGTTTTGCTGCAGTATAATGAATATTGGCTGCAAATTGAATCAGTTACTATATGTAGAGAGACAAGAACTGAGAAATTCTCCATTGTAATTTCTCTTAGTTTATTGATGCATGATTTCTTCTTCAAGCCTACTATTTCTACCACATCAAATCTTCACTGTTTATTAGATTGCCTTTTCACCCCTAAATGCCTGAACATATCTAAGTATTTCTCAGAACAGAAGTGCTAAAGCACCGTGGATTATCTAGCTGTAGACATGAGCTAATTGATGTAGAATAAGATTAATGTGTCATTATTTATCGTAATTTCATCCTTACCCATTGTCATCTGCCTTGTTATGTTTTTATAGTTTTCCAGTCATGCTATGTCCGGGGTTGACCTTACTGTCTATAAATAATTTGTTGCTTGCAAAATCACCAGAGATTGATATACCAAACGGTCCAAACTTCCATTCTTTGGAGCAAAAGAGTTATCTAGGCCTCATCAATCATATACAGGAATAATAACATGCTGTAAATTATGTCAATGGATTAAACCTATTTTTCCTTTTCAGGTGCTATGATGCTGAACAAAAACGTGAAGATAGGGAGAGACATCCTATTAACCAAAAAGACAAACACGCACTTTATCCTGTAAGTTTGTAGGATCATAATTTTGGCTGACATGGCTGGCATGGTTGTTTGTACTTGTGCTTTTCTCCATGGGTTTCACATAAGTTAGTGTTTGGAGTAAGAAATTTATGAACCTGCAGGTGGAAGTCACTGGAGTCCCTGATGATACCAAAGATAATGAAATTCTTGAGAGTGAGTTCTTCGACACAAGACAGGCGTTTCTTAGCCTTTGTCAAGGAAACCATTATCAGTATGATACTCTTCGCCGTGCGAAGCATTCCTCAATGATGATTCTCTATCATCTTCACAATCCTACTGCCCCAGCTTTTGTGACAACATGTGTTATATGCCACCTTGATATAGAATCTGGGCAAGGTTGGCGCTGTGAGACATGCCCAGATTATGATGTATGCAATGCTTGTTATGAGAAGAATGGAGGAGTAGATCATCCTCATAAGTTAACTGATCATCAATCCAATGATCACGATGCACAGAACAAAGAAGCTAGGCAATTACGAGTTATGCAGGTACTTAGTGCTTTCTTTGATTTCATTTATTTCACATTGTTTATAGTTTTTATCTGTTTGTACTTGCGTTTTTGCTTTTTTATGCTTTTTCTTCATACATCTTTCTTTCTAACTAAAGAGAGGTTATATAATGACTCCTCTCTTTCTTCATAAGTAATTACTTAAGACGACTCATCCATTATACTTGAGGTGCATAAGATGCTCCCAATACAAATGATCAAGTAAGAGATATAAAATTGTTAAGGACTCATCTACTACAGCTCTCAGGTGCTTGAAATCGACTACCCCCATCAGAATAATGAAAGATAACAACAACTATAACTGGATGATCTTTTAGATCTTTAAGATTATTCATCTGGAGATTATAGATAAAATTCCTCGAAGTGCTTGAACAATCATGAAATCCAATTGGGAAAGGCTTAATGGCTTATGTGGTTGTTAATATGATGATCTATCCATGGAAGTGTTGATTTCTTTGCTCAGATTTTGTGACATGAATTTCTTGGTTTGGCCTTGCAGCTGAGGAAAATGCTTGATCTCCTGGTGCATGCTTCTCAGTGTCGGTCTCCACATTGCCACTATCCAAATTGTCGCAAGGTGAAGGGACTTTTCCGCCATGGTATGGTGTGCAAAATACGTGCTACTGGAGGTTGTCCTTTGTGTAAGAAAATGTGGTACCTCCTTCAGCTTCATGCTCGAGCATGCAAAGTATCTCAATGCAATGTACCACGTTGCAGGTGTGTTCTTCAATACCTTTTCTGACAACCTGCTCTCTCCTCTACTATCTTTCATTCTTATAAACCATTATGCTGTGTGGATTGGGATTTTACTGAGGAAAAAGAGAAGGACAATACAAATGTACAAGTATTAAAGCAAAAAATTTCATCTTTTGAAGAGTGGAAATTTTTTTTTCCTTGGGGTTTTTCTCACTAAATCCAAGATCCAAACATAATGAGAAAGTTAGAATCCAAGATCCAAACACAGTGTTAGTATTATTATGGAAATTATATGCATAAATCCTCTCATGTTTGATGCAGGGACTTGAGGGAGCACATGAGAAGGCTCCAACAGCAGTCAGAATCACGACGAAGGGCTGCTGTAATGGAAATGATGAGGCAACGTGCAGCAGAGATTGCTGGCAATTCTTGACGACCAGTTGTATATATACAATAGTTACAACTTTTTGAAAATTCTGTTTCCGAGCGAGGCAGAAAGTTTTATAGTGTTGAAAACTACAATTTTTTAATTCACAAATTGAAGTGTGTTACTGTGATGGGCTTAACTCCACAGCGAAGGAAAATTTTAGGAGTTATGTTTTCACCATCACTTGGGCCAGCATAATTTTCATTCATACTTCGTAGTATGAGCTTGCTAGGGATGTCTATAGATGAGAAACTGCTTGCTTCTACTTTAACTAGCTATTTATGTTTTAAATTCCAAGGATATAAGAATCTATCTTCGTTGCTAAGTGATTCTTTCATTTAGTTTCTTTTGCTATCATTTGATGGCTCGAGCGTATATCATAGCTGCCTTGATCCAACAAGATCTTACTTGCAAAGTAAGAGAGGACTTTTCAGTACTTTTATCTTTTGCTTGGTGGGCTGGGAATACAGGGCGACGACATTAGTTTGTTAAAATACTAGGAGTTTATGTATAGTACATATCGCATTAATATTATTTTGGGTTGCTTGTGTAGTTCATATCGCATTAATCGTATTTTGGTTTGGTGCAGTACTTATTTAAATCCATTATATTTTACACAAGAACTATGAACTAGGAATTAGGATTCATTTTATTTTTTTGTTTGCCAGATGAGGTTATAAAAGAAACATGTTCAAAATTACGATAAGTTTCTTTTTTCTTCTTTTAAAGAATGCAACAGCTAAGTTCGTATTTTATCTTTATTACCCTTTTTCGATAACAGAAACAATTTGAAAGAGCCAAGTCGAACTAGAACTAGCCATATGCCACAAATGGATCTAAAAGAGAAATTTAAAAACAAACTAAGAAGAGACACGGATTGTATTAATCTTGGTATCTACGTCGCATACAAAATTTAAAGAATTAGGTGACTTTAAAGAACTTAAAGGAACATTAAGAATATCCAAAATTTAAACAATAATTTAGTTGCACATTGTATTATTCAGTTCTCAATCTTGTAATGTTGTACATAGAGTCATCCAAATTTAAGCACACATTCTGATTTTTCTGATTGCCCAAGTCTGAATGAATGTATTAACACCATGGTCATTCGCATGCCTGGCCAAAGTATACAAAGCCCTCAGTTTTTGCATTCGGTTTAGTAGCTTTGCTTCCATTCTTCAATCAAAGTTTCCAACCTTGAGCTATTTTACCTCTTTTAAACAATTTTATGCTTGCAAGAAAAACCATCACCACTGTTTACATGACATTTATGTTATTTGATTTCACTCTTTCACAACATCATTATGGAGATCATAGCGTGCAACCACTATTCGGTCCTTTAAATCATATTTTGCAGATGAAACTAGTCCCAAGTTAACCATTAAGGGGCACATTTCTTCCCCTCCAAAAGATTTCAGGACAGCATTCTGAGTTCTATGAAACAAGACTGCATATTGAGCAACAAAAACCAACAAAAGAGCTTATCAGACACCTTCCAATTTCTATGGCCAATGGAGAAATTTGTAACCTTGAAGGGAGGGAGGCAGATACGTCTGTGATGATGAGTCAGGATTATCAGGAGGATATATATACCCCTTGCCATAACCAAGATCCTTCATTAACTTAGTTGGTGCGTTCCTAAGATGGAGCGGCACCCCCTCATTCTGTCCAACAGATTCCTTCACCACCTGTTGTGCAGATTCAATTGCTCGATAGACAGAAACCGACTTAGGAGCCAAAGCCAAGTAAGCCACACACTGAGCAAGAATCACATTGCACTCGGGCATCCGAATAAAATGACATGCTTGGTAACAAGAGACGGCCTGTGTGAGAGCTTGTGGATCAGCCAAACCAACATCCTCACTCGCAAACCTTATCAACCGACGTGCAATATAGAGTGGCTCTTCGCCTCCTTCCAGCATCCTAGCGAGCCAGTATATTGCAGCATCAGCATCACTCCCCCTCATTGACTTGTGAAGTGCGCTGATCAGGTTATAGTGCTGCTCCCCGGCTCTATCATAAGCCAAATGCTTGCATTGTAATGCTTCTTTAACATCATCCACAACCACCACAACGGTTAACTCACCATCTACATTATGTACTTTTGCTCGTGCAGCTGCAGTTGTGGCAGCAATCTCAAGGGCATTTAGTGCCACCCGAGCATCGCCATCACACTGCGACGATAATAATTTTACGGCTTCATCATTCACTTCAAATTTAACCATCCCATTTCCACTAGCATTCAATCCCTTGTCGACATCAGAAACAGCTCTTTTTACAAGTATTTCTAGATGATGGGGCTTCAATGGATTGAGAGTTAATACTCTGCAGCGCGATAACAATGGCGTGATCAGATGGAACGACGGGTTTTCCGTGGTAGCGCCAATGAAAACTATGCTCCCATCTTCAATTACAGGGAGAAATGAATCTTGCTGTGCTTTGTTGAACCTGTGTACCTCATCAAGAAAAAGAACAGTCCTTTTGTTGCTTTTAAGCTTCAATTTTCTTGCCTCCTCGACGGCATCTCTAACATCCTTAACGCCACAAGTCACGGCGGATAAGGAGACGAATCGGTAGAAAGAAGATCCACAAGAGCTCACAATAGCCTTGGCAATGGAAGTTTTACCTGTTCCGGGCGGGCCCCAGAGGACAACGGAAGGGAGGCGGCCGCAGCCAATCGCCGAGCGGAGAACGGATTCTTTTGCCAGGAGGTGGTCCTGCCCCACCACTTCGTCGAGCACGCGCGGCCGCATTCTCTCAGCCGATGGCGCGTGTGGCGGTGGTGGAGGCGGGGTCGCCCTTTCTGCTGCTTGAGATGGTCTCTGGACAATTTCTTGATTTTTGGCCAATCTTTGACGCTTTTCCCGTTTAACCAACAAATGGGACTGTTCATCTCCGTCATTCTCGTCGTACTCTTCGTGGGGTTTTGGCGGGCTGTGATCTTTCTTGGGGTGGAGCTGGAAAAAGCGATTGATTTTGGGTTGGACGTTTGGAGGGCTGGAATTAGATGATGGGAGAGTCTGGCTTTGGGCAATTGTAGGAGGGTGGTTGTCATGGTTGAGTAGCCAATCGGTGGCTTTGAGGAGGTTGCCTCCGGCGGCCGCCAGCGCTTCGGAGGCCAAGTCAGCCGGGAAACCCATGCTTATAAGCTGCTCAATTCCAGCCTCCATCTTCAATGCAAAGCTCTAATTTTGCCCTTTTCTTCCCGCCGCCGTATCGTTTGCCTACGCAGAGTGCACTGTTCCCGCACTTTCTGGTCAATTTGATCATGGTGTCCCATTTTTAATCAATTAATTAATCAATTATCCTCTTATTTTTGGACAAATTTTGAAAAAGATATTCAAAAGTTCATTATTTTTTCTTCTTCTATGCATAAGCAAATAAATAATATAAAAATTAATATATATAATTTGGGCAGATTATACATGGATTGTAATCGTAAAGGAACTAGCTTACACATAATATAGCATTTTATTTATAAACAAACAACATATATTTCAACCTTAGCTTATATTGAACAAAGTATAAGAATTTTTTTTCTCAACATTTCAAATTATTTAATTTCTTTTTTTAAAGAGGAAATGGCAAAAAATCTTATTTATTTTTCAAATCTGAAGATATAAAATAAGAAGCAAAAAATGAGATATTCAAATATTTATGTGATGTTAAAGTAGTAGTCTTTACTAATATATAAACAACTCGAATTTTCCTCTTTTAACAAATGAGCACTTACATATAATAAGAAAAATTGGATCAAATAATTTACAATAGAAGATGAATATGAAATAAAATAAAGAATTCAAAGTGCTATAGCTATTGGACTAATGTTAGAAGCAGAAAAGTTTTCAATTGATGTTTGACTGTTATTCAATGTAAATTGTGGTGATCGAATGTTACTAAATATAAACTACGTGACATGTTAGGTTTCGAGGGCTCTACTTCTGCAAGAGGAGCCACCCTCTTGATCCTACCTCTAACTGGCTAGCAAGACCGCGTATGCCAATACAACGAAATGGTCAATCAAATCAAATCAAATCAAGCTCCACATTTCCAACAATCTATACCTTAAAAAAAAAAAAAGAAAAGAAAAAGAAAACCAATGTATGCCAATTTCTAAATGCCCTTGGATAGTGTGTCTTTTGGTTTTTCTTTCAACTTTTCCCACTTTTAGTGTATGCAAAATGGGGGGAGTTTCTTCTTTGATTTTGCTTAACATTTGAGTAAAACAAGAAGCAAATAAAAGGTGAAAAAGCTTACAGTTTCTCAACTTTTCTCTCAAATGAATTTTGCTTGGGCTGGAGGGGAAGCATATATTCTAGTACAAAATACTCGAAAAATATAGAATTTGCTTCTGCCTGAGGCCACCTTCCCATCTTCCTTCTCCAATAGGCATACCAATTGACGGACCATAAGGGAATAAAATCTTCTGCAGTGGACACCATTCACCTCATCACTATCTCTGAAGCAGCTAGCCTGTTTTATTTCTTCCTTTTGACTTCAACTCAAAACGAACAAAGACAAAAGGATTCTTGATTTCAGTTATGGATCCAGAAATTAAACTATCCATTTTAGCCGTTTGGACCTTATTAGCCTCCACCTGCTTTAGATTTTGCTGTGGTAATTAATGCTTCTTTGCACCATAGAATATCAACTTAGTCTTTTTCTTTTCTTTTCTTTTCTTTTTTTCTTTGTCCCCTTGGTTCATGTGCATGATTGTGCTATTGCTTGTTAATCTCTTTGATTATAATGGCGAGTTTTGATTTCTGACGAGCATGCAAGATTTTGAAAGAGAATTCATCTGCATTTTACTTCCAAAAAAGTATGACATATTTTGAAAAAGAATTTCTTCATAACATGCATACGGTATTTTGAAAGAGAATTTCTGCATATCCAGTTGGATTTCATGAAAAATCCTCCAAATGTGTTTTTAATGGGAAAGTTATATATTTCGATGGATGTCGTTTTCCAGATGCCCAAAGCACAAGAGAAATCAACAAGTCCAAAGGCCAAGAAGGGCAGAATGCAGTTCAAAACCAACCTCCATTGTGTGTATATCCTCCGCCATCATTTCGGCCGCCACCATTGTTGGCTCCACCACCACCGCCCTATGCACGGCCTGAACATAGAGTTTGGTGCGTGGCTAAGCCAACAGTGCCGGCTTCACTAATGCAGCAGGCCTTGGATTACGCGTGCACTTCTGGTGCGGACTGTGGGCCGATTAGGCTCAACGGCCTGTGCTACCAGCCGGACACCGTGCTGGCTCATGCTTCATATGCTTTCAATAGTTATTGGCAAAGGACTAAAAGGGCCGGTGGAACATGCGAATTTGGAGGCGCGGCAATGCTTGTGACGTCTGATCCAAGTAAGTATTTTTTGATCAAGCAAGGTTATATATCACCAGCTTGACTTTGATATGTTTCTTTTTCAAAATTTCTTAAAGGAATAGTGGTCGTTGATTCCCTTGAAGAAAAGGTGAAGGGTATATCACCAGCTTGACTTTCATATGTTTCTTTTTCACAATTTCTTTAAGGAATAGTGGTCGTTGATTCACTTGAAGAAAAGGTGAAGTGGTCTAGCAATTTAGAAATAGTTAATTCGACAATTATTCTGAAGTTTTAGTCAATTCTTACCAGAGCTTTCACAAGTGACGGAATTTGAAAGGTTTGAGTATATATTTTCTTTGCTTTTCTCTATACTTCTTGTCTTACATTGGACTTATTCGTGAAAAGAAGCAGAAAAATTACATCACCACCTAACCATCACTCCATATTCAAGAATTACTGCTATACATTCCTTTAGTTTTTTGTTGATTATTTGTTCCACCAATATATGCTTATGTTTTAAAGTAAACTGGAAAAACTTTCTGTAGAGCCTTAGCTCTATGCATTCAAGTTACTATATACCTAATATCTAGAAATTAAGATATATAGAGCCACAATTTTGGCTTTTGAGGCTGAGACAGATATTTTAGCTTTCATGGAACTTAAAGAGTAACTTAAATTTAGGGGTGGAAGATGATTTGAGCTAGCTTATTATAAAAAATTAGGACATTAGCTGCGGTCAATTTATAGTTGATACTAAAAATTCATAGTTACGAAATTGACCTAACCAATCTTGAAGTAGATGCTTTCGTAACTAACTTTTGTTACAATCAATCTGTAGCTAACTTTCGTTACAATCAATTTGTAGCTAACAATTATTCTTTTCTTATATATATATATATATAAATTTTTTCCCCATGGATAACTTGAAATTAGTCTATTGCACTTGTAACAAGCATGACTAGTTGTTGATAGCGAATAATTTTTGTTGCTTATTATTTTAAAAAATTATACTTGCTACAAAAAATTTGTATTTATGATTTGTAGTTATAGCTACGAAATTCATTTCGTAGCAATATTTTTGTGGCAAATGCCTAGTTTTTTTGGCATTTTACACTCAAGCTTTTATAGTTAACTCAAGCTTTTTTGAATTATAATATTAGTTTAAAAAATAGTTGACAATATAAAATTATACGACAATAAATTTTAGTTTGTCAACAAATGATATTTTTATTAAGTTATAATAATTTTATTTTGTCACAATATGAATAATAGCGACTAGGACTAATGATTCAAATTGTCATTATTGACAATTAATTATGCATCTACAGTGATAACCCAGCAATAATTAATACTGTCACTATAATATATGATAAAATTTTTATTATCACAGAATTGTTACTATCGTGCATATCATGATACTTGGATCTACCTAAGGCTAATTCTTTCACACATATTATTCACACTTAATTAAGCAAGAAACATTCATTAATTTTCTAATGAAATATTAATCATGCATTTGTTGTATTGCAGGTTATGATCAATGCCGTTTCATCTACAGCTGAAAATTTCACTCAATGGAAACCACTATGTCCAATTAGTTTTGCATTGAAGATAACCAATTTTGTTTGGAAGGAAACAGTAACACAACAATTCAAGACTTTGTTCAATTCCATATCAATGTCTACACTCACAAACATTACAAGGATTGGGTATAGATTATATATCGATATACATACATATATTTCATAATGTACGGTTTTCTTGGTTGTGATGCATCTTACACACAGTATGTGGTGCTCGTTTCCTTAAGAGAGTAGATGGAATAAAATCTTTAATAGGTTTAATGTTGGTAAGTGCCTTTTATTTTTCAATCAGTGTTTCATTTTTTATTTTGTATCATAGATAAACATTAAATGTAATTATTGGATTTATTGTTAGCATCATCATTTGGCTCTAAAACTAGCCGCTCGACTTCCAGCACTTCCTAGGGTGCACCCATCTCATGCTGACTATAGCTTTATATGATGCTTTATACTGCTAAATATATAAAGAAATAAAGTTACATCTGTATTAACAGCTATAACTTTTAGTTTAGTGGTAAATGTTTCATCCTAAGAGTAATGATACATATTTGCCTCACGTTGGAAGGAGTTGGGGGTTTGAGATAACTTATAAGCTATCTCCCCTCTCACATTTTAAAATATATTTCTAGAGCAAAATCCTCCACTATATATATCCCGACGGAACAATTCATCGAAGTAGTTGCGCCCTTACATTTGAAAATAGTTTTGAACGTCATCAAAATGTATAAAATATTTCTTTCAATAATCATTTAGATGTCCAAGATTAGACATTAAATCTAACTCAATACATTTGGGCCTCCATGTGATTAAAATTTTTTTTCCCATCCTTCCAAGATCAGAAATTCTAGCTTTGTTCTAGTTGCCTCTACTAATTGAAAATTCCTATTTCGTCCCCTCTATAAGATCGCAAATCCCAGCTTCGTCCTAGTTGCCGACAAACTAGTTATACATATCATGTTCTCCATTTGCATAGAGAAATTTCTATCTGCATTCCAATGAAAGTTATGTTGGTGATAAAAAATCTTCAGTGTTTTGTCCATAAGCAGATAGGATAATGCTCTTGAAAAATCATAATAAAGATACAGATGAGAGAGAAAAAAAAATAAAAAATGCTCAACTTTTGATTTTGGGGGATGATCACGGGCCAAACAGTCACTAAATGTCAAAAAAAGGGTCGATTTCCACCGTGTTTTTCTGATTCCCTTGTCCTCAAAAGGGATGAAAATTTGGATTGCTAAACAGTCACTTAGTTTTGGAGCTTAATTCGAGCGATGGGGAGCCGTGGCCCAAGTGGGGTGTGTGATTTTCCTCAAAGTCAATGGATAATGATAAATAAAGTAAATGATGGGGAGGAAATTAATTAGTATAGTCGATTTGATTGTACCCACAATAGATACATTTGTTCTAGCTATTGAGTGGGTTGATAAGGTATAATTAACGCGTTGTACTTGAATTCAATGGTATAAACATTTAAAGTTGATGATCAATTAGTTGAGTGTCGTTGCCCTCACTTTTACTGAGTGAGGTTTGAAGCTAGAATTTAATGAATTGATGGTGTGTATAAATTAAAAAAAAAATTGATATAAAAATTTAAAGAATTGAATTGTACGGTTGTAGGTAAGTACGGATTTTAGCAGAGTAGGAAAATATTTAGGATCTTTTATTCCAAGTTGTGGTATATGATGTGCATGTGATCTATATTCAAGTATTTATTAATATGCAATAGGAGTAAAAGATGAAATATCAACTGGAACAGAGTATTCGGAGTGGTGGTAGAAGCCGTACTTTACATCATTTATATACAAAACGAATAAAGTTTGAATGATGCTGCTAATTGAAATTGACAGGTCAATTTTTAAATTATGGTGCCGACAACTAATGTATAAATCTATCATATTAGGTAATATGTAGTTTATTTTAGAAAAAAGATTATGGCATCAAATATCTAACAACCCTAAGTCTCTACCAAGGTAGCTGGATCCCAAATATACTCCTTTTGAGATTAGCACATACTTTTGGTCTGGCTCACTCACTCTCCCCTTGTCTATAAGAAACAAGGTGCAAACTCTCATTGTAGTAAGATCCCAATCATGGGCAAGCACAATATTGCTCAAGTTCTAATCCTTCTCCTCAACTTGGGAACTCTGCTTATTTCTCTAGCATGTCCATATTGTCCATACCCAACTCCTCCCTCCAAACCACCAAAGCACCCACCAAAATTGCCACCAAAGCACCCGCCAAAGGTAAAACCACCACACTACCCAAAGCCTCCGGTGGTGAAGCCGCCACCATACGTCCCCAAACCACCGCACAAACCTCCTGTAGTTAAGCCACCAACCGTGCCCAAACCTCCCGTCGTTCACCCTCCAATCATACCCAAACCTCCCATTGTGCATCCTCCAATTATCTATCCTCCTGTCATACCTAAACCTCCTATTGTATATCCTCCAGTCATACCAACACCTCCCATTGTCCGTCCTCCCATTGTCTATCCTCCTGTCACTCCCAAACCTCCTCCCGTCATCTATCCCCCTGTCACGCCCAAACCTCCCATTGTCTATCCTCCTGTCACTCCCAAACCTCCTCCCGTCATCTATCCCCCTGTCACACCCAAACCTCCCATTGTCTATCCCCCCGTCACACCCAAACCTCCACAACCGCCTGTTACACCACCAGTCATACCAAAACCACCACCAAAAACTCCATATCCACCCCAAGAACCACCATGTCCACCACCACCACCTGCAGCGGCAAACAAAACATGCCCCATCGACACCCTCAAACTAGAAGCATGCGTCGATGTATTAAATGGCCTAATACACATTGGAATAGGGAGCAGCGCCAAGGCTACCTGCTGTCCAGTGCTAGAAGGACTGGTGGGCTTGGATGCAGCCCTCTGCCTTTGCACCACCATTAAAGCTAAGCTTCTCAATATCAATATCCTTCTACCCATTGCTCTCGAAGTTCTTGTAGACTGTGGGAAAACTCCACCTTCTGGCTTCCAGTGCCCTTCCTGAGGTCCATACAAGTTTCCCGTTACAAGGTTTCCCAAGATTTATGTTGTTGCTATAGTAACTAAGAAAAAACGTTGTAAAAATCTTTTCATCGACTTGTGAAATTAATCTCATAAGGTCATTAGTGTACTATGTTTGTCTGTTCTACATAAGCTTCAGTGGGAAGCATCCTTTTCTTGAATGCAAAGGGCATCACTGTACTTTGAATTGTTATTTTCAGTTCCAATATTTATCATAGAACTTTTTTCTTGACTATCCACCTGCTAAAAGCAAAAGGGAACTCTAACACTACGTTCGGTTCATGGATCTTGGTGAGGAAAAGAAAAGAAAATGCTAAGGAAAATATTTTAGATGTTTGGTAGATAAGGAAAATACTAAAGAAAGGAAAACTTGGGAAAAAATATAATGTATCTAAGAAAAATGAATTTTCCTCACAAAATGGTGAGGAAAATAAGGGAAAAATCTATTTGAACTATCTCTTATTTTCCAACATATTCTTCACCCCTCTTTTCTCCATCCATTTCTTTATTATTTTCTTTAACAATCAAACAAATTTGAGATTTTATATTTCTTTGTTTTCTTTTCCTTTTCTCTAATACTTTCCTTTCCTTATCAAGATCCTTAAACCAAACATAGTGTAAAAGCTTCCCTTTTTCCTACTCTACATATGTTGTGGAACATAGAATTAATATGCAAAGTGCATAAATTTGAAGAATTTATTCAGAAAGAAAGTGTAATGTGATACGTATTATTTTTATCTAAAAACAAGTGGATTATCTTAATTAGTCCAGTGGGAATCGAATCTGCAATTAGAATGGGAACTTACCACTAAATTAACCATCGGTCTCTAAGAATAATATATATTTAAACTATCAAGAATTCGTGTATCAGACTAATATCCAGACTTTCTGTGTGACTCCAAGTATAGATTTTCAAGTGCTAGATTTCAATTTTGCCACTTAACTTAGACTTCATTGAAAATTACTTATAATTTTTTCTAAAAGTTGATATGTATCCGAGAGGTAAACCTGATACCCAACCATCCCCCGAAAAAGCCCAATTGCAGCTGCCTAGCACAACAATGGACCACATATGAGTATGGGTCTATAGTTTTAGGCCCTACTTGATTAAATTTATGAACAACGAATCTCGTACTAGGCCCATAAATTCAAGAACTTGGTGCACAATTGTAAAACATTGTAGAAGTTGTTCTAAGTAGATATTACGTTATGAATATCCTTGGAATATTATGGGAGAGAGTTTGGAGAGTCTTTCTTATCAAAACCATCTCCATCATTCATTTAAGAAGACAAAACTATAAATAAGTCGTAGGTCTCATTTTATCCATCCAAGCAATAAGTGTTGAAAGTGCTATATAAGTTATGTAGCTCCACCAATCTAATTAAGTCTTAGTTTTCTTTGGTTCACTTAGACAACTCTACCATTTTTATGATTTGTTCACAAACATTTAACCACTTCAATCTATTGGGTAAAGGAATCTTTAGGCTTTGATGTCTAATTAACTTGCATCTAATCAATGAATTATAGTTTTTCTTTTATGATTAGTTAGAAAGACATATGATACTACATTTAGGAACATATTTTTTAAGCAAGATGATTGAATATTTGGATCTTTGTTTGAGACAAAAAGTTAAACCTAAATTTGACGACTATGAATAGAGATATCAAAGAGGCAAAATGGAAATGAGTTTTATGTGCACTCTTCATAACTAACCATTAGTAATTTTGATTTACTAGTGTGGTTCTTCAATTTTTAATTAAAAAATTTCAAAAAAATATTTTCTCATAATATTGATACAAAATAAAAATTTGATCCATATTACCTCCAAAAAAGTTATCAAATTATTCCGTCAACAATAACTAATTTTTCTCATAATATTGATACAAATTTGATTTACATCTTTGTGTATAGGGTCTTATTGCTTGGGTATTTTAGGGTAGGATAATACATAGAGTCTTATCATTTTGGTATTTTAAAGTATGGATTTGGATAGGGTATAACCCTACCCATTAACAGACGTAAATGAAGGTAATATTACATAAAGATGCTATACCACTTTCCTTTTACCACAACACAATCTGGCTATTAATGTGACAATGGAGGTAATTACATGTTCTTTTGCCTATATGTCCACCCTCTCTTCTAAATGAATCTTTTGAATGTCATCAAGGCCCTTAGTTATTTAAATAGTGATTCTAGGTACAAAATATAAATAATCAAATATTAAATTTGAAAATATTGTTATTGATTATTAGCATTTACTGACAATGTAGTTACATGTTCTTTTGCTGCTATGTCCATCATCCCTTCTAAATAAATCTTTGGAATGTCATTGATCCCTCTTAGTTATTTCCATAGCGATTCTAGGTAAAGCTGCAATATGATCAAGTTTATATGTTACTGAGAATACAATTATAAATAATCAAATGTTAAATTTAAAAATACTGTTATTAATTATTATTATTATTATTATTATTATTATTATTATTATTATTATTATTATTATTATTATTATTATTATTATTATTATTATTATTATTATTATTATTATTATTATTATTATTATTATTATTATTATTATTATTATTATTATTATTATTATTATTATTATTATTATTATTATTATTATTATTATTATTATTTATTTCTATCTTAATTAAATTATTCTAAAAATAATCAGATCATGTAAAATTATGACAAATAGTCATTTTTTATAGAGTTAAGATCCAAAACGAATGAATCCAGGAATGAATAAGCAAATCATATTTTTAAAAATGAAATGTTCCCCTGAAACTTTATTGATTCTATTTTTTTTAAGAGAGATGATTAAATATTTGATTCCATACGCTAAAATTTTAAAGGTTGATCAAATCTCGTCACTACTAAATCATAACAAATAATTTAACATAAGAAATTACTATTAAGTAGATAAATATCCACACGTGTTTGTGATTTGAACCAAGACTTTTTAATTATAGCGTTTTGGGGTCTCAATCTTACTATTTGAGTAAGACCTCATCAGCAGCACTTGAATTTTTTCCCCCTTCTTCTTCTTCTTCTTCTTCTTTAACTAATTTGATAGGGGGATCGACCCGATTTGATCTGAGTACCTCAGTGCAGTCTTGAACTCCCCTCTGATCTAGGGTTAGGATTAATGCAATTGAGATCCCCACGTCGCCGACTATCCAGGGCTCTTGAAATTAGTTGATATACTGAAACTTAAAAGATTGCTGGCATAATATCCATTTCCTATTGGTGCTATGTTGCAGATGAATATATATTATGCCTTTAAAAATTAATGAAGATTTTGACATATTTCAAAGGCACGATATTCCCTTTTTATTTCTGTAATTATAAATTAAATTAATTGAGCTCGATTCAAAATGGTCATTCAACATTTAATCTGGGATGGAGAGAAAAAATGGATATTGAGAATTGACAACCAAATCATACATACTATATTGCAATCTCTTTCAATTAAAAAGGGAAATAAATCATTACAAAATCTCCAAAAAGAGAAGCTATTTCAATTGTGATTGGGTCAATATGTAATCAAAACTAAGGATTGTAATAATAAATAAAAGGAAAAATGAATAAATTCGGTTACCAAACTTAAAGCATCAATTTCTGCTATATATAACTCCAGCTATATATTTAACTCTACTCAATAACTTATACGCACAAAAGCCCTGAAGAGCGACGACACTTGCACGATGGCCAATGTTAGAGTTTTGCAGTTGATTCTTATTGCAGTTCTCATGGCATCAACAGGTTCAGTTCTTCTTTTCTTTCTTTCCTGTTTTCCACTTAAAGTCAAAGCATATGCAATATTAGGACAATTCTTTTTGTTCTTGAAAATTCTTACCCAGATCAGATTTGGAAAGACCCAATTAACCCCAGTTCTTTGTCATGTGATTCATCAATATAATATGATAACTTAATTGTTCTGCAATTGATTTGAATTTGGCCAAGTCTGGTTTGACTAGACTTATTGAATATCATATTGCGCGTGTAATTCACTTGTCACATAATTGACTAGAATTTGTATAGACTCAATTTGGGCCAAAATTTCCTTAGTATCATATTATATAATTCACTTATCATATAATTGACTTGAATTTGGACAAACCCAATTTAGGCTAAAATTTTTCGAATATTCCACGCAACTAACCTAAATATTGCCAGACACAGTTCGGACCATAATTTATTGAGTATGATCATATAATAAAATTCACTTGTTATATAATTAACTTAAATTTGGTGGAGCCAGTTTGGACTAGATTTCGGATTTCTTGAGTTCCACACCATGTAATTCAAATGAAAAATATATAATTCACTAATTATGTTATTAACTTGAACTTGACCAAACCTAATTTAACCTAATTTGGCCCAAAATTTCCAGAGTATTATGTCATGTAATTCACTATCATGTAATTGACTTGAATTTGACCAAGTCCAATTTCAACTCTTATCTATCATATAATATGACTCATAAGATAAATGTAATTCACTTGTTATGTAATTGACTTGAATTTGGCCAAACCCAATCTAGTAGAATTACCCCAATGAATTAGATACCAAAGATAATTCATTCAACATTTTGCAGTTTTACCATTCCCCAAGATGCTTGCCGGGGTAGAAGCAAGAGAACTGCAGCGAGGAGTTAACTCAAGGACACTCTCACAGCAATGCCCAGATAATTGTAGCAGCGACGAGGAGTGCCTCAAAGCCAATTGTGGTTACCAATGTTTAAGAGTTTCAGGTCTCAAGAAGATTTGTTCAGACATTTAAATTACTAGAAAAGTTTACATGCGTTGCACATGAATAAAATTTGTTACTCTCAAGAACTGATAAAATAAAAATTGTTGATTAATTTGAGTTAGCATTAAATCGTAATTTTTGAGATATGATTATAATATAAGTTTATACTTGACATAATAAAGTTAAATAGTAACATGCATCAAAATTAGCTAATTAATGTATTAGGTTGCACTAAATGTACTTTTGTCTTTGTATAATGAGTACAAATACACAAGAGTACTCATACTTTTATTAGCATAGATTAATACACAATTTGTATATATACATACATAGAATTGTTACGGGTGTATTTGCATATGTTAAATTTTAACAAAACGTGTTCATTTGTTTTGACTACTTTAACATATTATTTCATAATAATTCCGGCCCACCTTTTCGGAGTTCATTCTCTTTGCAAAATATAAAATTTACGGTATTTGTTTTTTTCCACTTTTATTGTTTACATTTCTTTTTAGAGGAGTTCCTAAATTTTTTAAAACAATATATTTTTCTTCTAAAAGTATTCTTTCACTTAAAGTAACGATATAACATTATTATAATTAGCTGATAGCTTAAAGTACATTGAAATAAAATTAAACCTTTTCAACTTTTTATCTGAAGTTTGATATAAAAAACATAGAAATATAGAGTGTCCATAACGTGTACATGTCAGATGAACCGACTCAACAATTCCGCGAGTTGTGAAGAATGTCATGGATTAGACATCCCAGAAATTTATGTGATGAACCACCATCCTTTAAGGTACTCGAACTCTTTTCTCTCATATCCATCACTCTTTTCCTCATTCCATTCCCATCTTCATCCATCATTAGCCGTTTAATTGCCCTCTTTATCTCCTCTGATCCCACAACAATCTGATCACTTTTCTCATCTTTATAGTCCATCTTTATTTCAACAGCCACCCCCAACTCCACAACCATTTGAAACGCATTCACTTGTTGCTCGGCATACATAGGCCACGCCGCAATAGGCACCCCAAACCACAAGCTCTCCGATATAGAATTCCACCCACAATGAGAAACAAAGCCTCCTACAGCAGGATGGGATAGCACCGCCACTTGCGGTGCCCATCCGATCACTTTTCCCACTCCGCAAGTCCTTTCCAAGAAACCCTTTGGCAAAATCTCATCTGGGCTTGCAAAATCTGTCGTTTCGTCTATTTTTCCCTCAGATTTACGCCTCCTCAAAGACCATAAGAATCTATAGCCACTGGACTCAAGTGCCATGACAATGTGTTTGATCTGTGCCTCAGTGAAACTCCCCTGGCTCCCAAAGCACAAAAAAACAACCGAAGAAGAGGGCTGTTGGTCCAACCAGCTGATAATGCTGTCATCGTTGTTATATTCTGATTGTTGGTTGAGATCAAGTACAGGCCCAACAGGGTAGATTGGTGGGATTTTTCCATTTGAATCAGAGAGGGATTGAATGGCAGTTGGCTCTAGTTCTTGGAAAGTGTTGATAAAAATTCCTCTACTTTGTCGAATCTTTCTAGCAGTCGACATAACCAATAGGGATCCTCCATTCTTATCCAACATCATAGACGGCAACACCTTTGCTGGGACAGGGTTCACAAAGCCCGGGACCTGGAATTCTTGATCACTATCTTTATACTCTGTGATATCCTGCCCATGGTCATCACTAAGGCTCTGGAAAAACAATTTGAGGGAAAGAAAAGCAGCACTTGAAGTGAAGAATACATAACTTGGGATCCCAAATTCATTTGCCACATCAATCATGTTCGAGCAGAACATGTCAACGATGAGGCCAGCCACCGGCTGTGTCTTAGACTTGGCGATCCCAAGAACTGCTTCTCTTACACACGGCCTATGACTATCTATGTGTTCAGTAGCGAGGAGAGGAAACAGCTTAGCCGACGAACTCCTCTGAGTTTCGACTTTGGGGAGGTTGAGGAATTGGAGGCGTGGATTGGGATGAGATTTGAGAGAGTTTGTGTAGTTACGAACTTGAGGATCACTGATGAGAAGGAAGGTAATAGAAAGGCGTGTTTCTCGATTAAGTATTAGTTTTGCTACCTCTACGGCGGCGACAAGATGGCCCATCCCCGGCCCGGGGATGAAGATTAGTTGCTGCTCTTCTGTCTGCATTTTTGCTGCCATTGTAGAGTTTGTAGTTGAGCTTATCTTAATTTGATTGTATATTTTGCTAGGTTGTGGTTAAAGCTATACTTGACCAGGTAATGTTGTGAAAAGGACTAGGTTTTATATCATATTGCCACAAACAAATCAAGGGCTTGTTTGGATTCCTTTTGGCAATATCTTCTTTGCTGATAGGTGGGTTGGGCTGGTTATGAGTTTGGTTTAAAATGAGTTGGGCTAAAAATGGGTTTATATTTATGGGTTGAAAATGAGTTGGGTTGAAAATAGGTTGGATCGGATTTGGAGGGGTCCAATACAAAAAAAGAAAAAAATGTAAAGTTTTTGTTAAATACATTGTTATATTATTTTATTAAACTATAATCTTTTTATCTTTATTTGATATATGTTAATTAATTATTATTAAATCCTTGTTAATCACGTAAAATCAAATCAAATTATGTAAACATATCATTTACTTATTATTTTATAATATTTATATTTTTTCTTTTAATACAAAATAACGATCTTGCTCAATGAATAAAACATAATTATATAAAATATTTTAAATTTTTAGTACAAAATGTTTTCATTGTACCCAACAAAATATTTACTAAACTAGTCGTATGTGTTTTTTGTTTTTTACTTTTTATAGTTAGTCAATATTTGAAAAAATACTATTTATTTTATTTTTAATTTTTTCAATCTAGTTCATTATCGTTTATTACAATGATCAAATTCAAATTCGATTCGACATAAAAGTATTACTCTCATTTTAAAACAATTAAAATATGCATATATCTTGAAAAATATATTTTTTTAAGAATAAAAAATATAAATCATTTAAATTTAAATTATTGTATCTACCTAAATTATTATTTTTAAATAAAATACTAAAAAAATATTGAAATATAATTAATTTTTTAATTTTTGAAAATGTTATAACTGAAAATAAAATAAAATTGGGGCCCTTTCTTCATGTGGAGGGAAAGGATTTGAGATGGACGGCCTCAATCTGTCCTCTTACATGCTATCACTACACAATAAATTTATTGTGTTTGCATATTAATATTTTGGTAGTTTGTAAAAATTATAAAAAGAAAAAATAAAAATAATTTTTTATTTATTTTCATATTGCAAAGTTGAAAAAAAATCTGGGGGCTATAAAATTAACTGCCTAAATTTTTTTATAAAAAATTGGAGTTTATAAACCAAACAATGATATAATCAATTTTGAGATCATAATTTCAAGTAAAACGTTGCTTGACTAATTCATTTGAATTAAATTAATAAATTAATATTTAAAATTAAATGAGGTGGAGAAATGGTAAAGATTAATCGATGATATATATAATTTATCTAATTTTTAATTCATTATTTTTTTTAAAGTGTTATAGAAATAAAAATAAAGTGGCGTATGATCTTGAGAGAATGAGAAAATGGATGGATAATTTTGGGACTGAAATTAGGTTGAATTATTTAGAAATCACATTCAACCCATATTCAACCCACTAAAACCCAACCCAACCCTAAAGTGAATTGGGTTGGAACCATGGGTTGAGACCCAATTTGTCCCCCCTACACGTAATATATAAATTGAGGATGTATTTTGTAATTACAAGTTAATATATCAGTTGAGATTAATAATTTCACCTCAAATGCTGAAATTTGCTTGATTTGTAATCATTACTACAAACTCCTCAAATGCTGAAATTGGGGATGGCGGAGGCGATTAGAATAGACTACAAGGACTTGAGGGAAGAGAGCCCACCGGAGACTGTGGGAATGGAGGGAATAGAGGCGGTGATAAGGCGGCTGACGGCGGACGAGGGGGGAAGTGGAGTGAGGCAGAAGGTGAAGGAAATGAAGAAGAAGAGCAGGATGGCTTTGCTGGAAGGTGGCTCTTCTTATAATGCTCAGAGTCTTCTCATTGAGGATGTTATCAGAAATATTGCATGAATATTTAATTTACTTGAATTTATGGTATGTTTTTGGAATAAATTATACATTAGACTTCAAAGTCCTGACAAAGAATGAGAATGAGAAAATTTCATTATACAATTCAGAAGTCTAAAATTTGTTTCCTACAAAAGAAAATACATCCATGTTCCAAAAAACACACTGGGTGCCACCTAAAGTGTTGCAACATAAGAAGCACTCCAACCTATGATGTACGGATATAATATATAGATATATAAAGCTACGAGGATTTGTAATTCATGACTATTATGATTCGTAAATTTGGATTATTGAATTTCTTTTACTATTTTATTAAATTAAAAAATTTGAGCTCAAACTTGAGTTCAAATCTAGCTCGTAGTGGCTCAAAATTCAATAAAACTTGAATTTGACCGATTCCAACCCAATTAAATTCGAATTTTCATCAAGTTAAGTTCGAATTCAAAAAGTTAGTCTCGTTGGGCTTGAGTTCAAATCATTTTCCAAAGTCAACTCTAATATACCCCTACTTAAGAGTTAATAGGCAACTCTTCCTCATTTCTCTGGAAACATTTAAAACGTTTAACACATCTATGAAAACTTAAAGATAGGAGTTCGTAAAAAGTTCTTTTGAAATATCACATATGAAAGAACCAGTCAGTAACTTCACAGTAGACAAATGAATCTTCTCCATCCACTTGACTAGTTAGAACTATATATAGATAGTACAGCCTCATATCTCAGCATCCAAAAATAGTGTTCTCAAAATGTAATGCAGCATTCTCTTGCTTATTTTCTTGGTTATACCTCACATGAAATCGGGTTGTGATAGGTAGACATTGTTAAATTTTGAGGCATATATAGTTTTAAGAAAACAATGTCTGTGATACAAATTAGAACTGAAATATCTATTATTGTGGTTTGAATTTTCAACTTCTCATCTTGTCCATTTTCTTTCCAAACTTTTTCCCTTGCAAATTTCTGAAGCTGTGTCATTACTCAAACCATGTTAAGTTATTCTTTTTTGAATAACGATTATGAACATAGATTAATAATACCTCATGCTAATCATTATAAATCTTAGTGTATCCTATAAGATGTTAAAGAAGATGGTTGAATATGTTATGGAACTTCACCAAAATAAAGTGAAGACAACAGTGGCCTAATGAAATGATTATTACTAAGGTGTTAGATTCCAACATTATATGCTCAATATGTGGCAGATTCCATTGTAGAGTAATATTATGTGGTCCTTAATAGATGTCCTGAAAATATCTACAAGTTCTATAATGAGTCAAGCTTACTCGGCTGGCCTAAGGTCTCACTGTGTTGTTAAGCCTGTGACGACCTCTATCGAAATAAATGATGGAATTGTTTCCTCAGGTTATACAAAGTGGTTTGTGGAGGTCAACACTATAAATGCCCAAGAGTCTTGTGAGGGAGGTACAGTTGTTGCAG
This sequence comes from Jacaranda mimosifolia, assembly GCA_018894105.1. Classification (NCBI taxonomy): domain Eukaryota; kingdom Viridiplantae; phylum Streptophyta; class Magnoliopsida; order Lamiales; family Bignoniaceae; genus Jacaranda; species Jacaranda mimosifolia. Next base: position 1,213,008 of record CM032118.1, on the reverse strand, counting down.
TAACTGGTTCTTTGTGCATGAAGGATGACATGAAAAAGAATTTTTGTTAGACATTCTTTTTAGCTCAACAAGAGTGTGGGTTCTTTGTCTTGAATGATATTCTTCATATTTTTGGTCTATATGAGGAAAATTTAATTGTAATTGGTTGGCATATATTTTTGTAATTAATTTTAAAAAAATTAAGCAGTACATGGATTATTTGAATATATACCATTACAATATTTTTGATAACCTACTATGTGACACGTAATATAAGAACGCCAATATTTTATTGAAATTTGATGAATCATTTGGATATTTAGTAACAAATTTTGCTTAACTCGGTGATATAAAATGGCTGAGGTAGGAATATACAATTATAACATTAGTTAATTTATTTTTACTTGATCAATAGAAGTCATTAGGTAAGTTTTTATAGCGTTTTAGAACATTCATTTGCATTACTTATGTGGTAATTCAGATCTTCTATTTTGGTGATACACTAGATTTCTGTCGCATAAAAGTATTTCTTTAAATAGAACAAATTTAAATTTCTAAATTCAATTGTAAATTTTTTTCATTCTCATTCTCTTTCAGGATATGAATTCCAATGTTTAAAAACACATACTATAAATACAAGTAAACTGAATTCCTATGCAATGTTTTTGATAACATCCTCAATAAAAAGACTCTGAGCTTTATAAGAAGATCCACCTTCCTGCAGAGCCATCCTGCTCTTCTGCTGCATTTCCTTCACCTTCTGCCTCACTCCACTTCCCCCCTCATCCGCCATCAGCCGACTTATCGCCACCTCTATTTCCTCCGCGCCCACAATTTCCTTTGGACTCTCTCCCTTGAAGTCCCTCTGGTAGTCTATTCTAATGGCCTCAGCAATCCCCAATTCCTTAACCAACTCAAACGCATTCAGCTGCTGCTCTGCATACAGCGGAAATGTAGCCATCGGCACTCCAAACCAAATGCTCTCCAACGTCGAATTCCATCCACAGTGTGACACAAATCCTCCCACCGCTGGGTGGGACAGCACCGCCACCTGCTGCGCCCATCCGATCACTTTCCCAATCCCATCAGTCCTCTCTATGAACCCTTCTGGCAGCACTTCTTGAAAATTTTCATATTCCGTTGGGAACTCCGTCTTGCCCTTTTCCCCTGGCTTTCTCAAGGACCATAAGAAACGGTTTCCGCTATTCTCTAAAGCCAAAGCGATTTCTTTCACCTGGGCTTCCTCGAAACTTCCCATGGTCCCAAAGCACAAGAAAACCACAGAGTTTTCAGGCTGATCGTCCAGCCATTTCTTAATATCATCATCAGATGATCGGCTTCCTGAACTGCTGCCATGATGGCCGTTTTCGTAGCTGCTCAAGCTCAAAATTGGGCCCACGGGATAAACTTTTGGACTCTTACCATAGTCAGATAACAAAGACTGAATGGCATAGGATTCAAGCTCGTAAAATGTGTTCACCATGACGCCTTTCGTCTCTGTTAGTTTTTTGAAGTAACTTAAGAAAACGTTGGCCATGGAACTTTCTTCTACAAACGGAGCAGGCAAGACTTTTGCCGGAACAGGAATGGAAAAACAGGGGATAGACAATTCAGCTTGGGAGTTTTTGTACTGTGTCAGCTCCTGATTCTGTTCGAATTTCAGCGAGACGAGAAAGTAAAACAGGCCGAGGGTACACGAGCCGGAAGTGAAGAAAACGTAGGCCGGGAGATCGAATTCTTCGGCGACTTCAATGAATTTGGTGCAGAACATGTCGAGCACAAGCCCGGCTAACTGAGAATTAGCTGCAGATGATTGTTTGATTAGATCAGAGACTATTTCTCTAACGCGGTGGGTTTGGTTGTTTATCAGATCGAATACAGAGGACCTAGAATGGATTTCTTCTTGGCCGGGGAGGTTTGTGAACCTCAGACGCGATGGAGTATTGGGATTTGCGGAGATCTTTTGAGTGTAGTTATCCACGGCACGATCGTTGGGGAGCTTCATGATGAGTACGGTGATGGAGAGGCGATCGGCGCGGTCTAGGAGGAGTTTGGCCGTCTCCACGGTGGAGACGAGGTGGCTCAGCCCCGGAGAGGGGATGAATACTAATTCAACCTTCTTCATTTCCACCACTGCTTGTCTTTGGAAGTTTGTTTGAGAGCTGGAATATTGGTTGGGGTTGATTTTGACTTTTGGGTATAAGATAATGTGAGGGGCTTCATGAGAGGGCCTTACATATTCATTAATGATTCTTCCCTTGAAGTGGTCACTTTTGTCCTACTGATCGAGCAGATAGCATTATTATCGATGTCCTTACCGCATTCTTCTAGAATATATGTGTTAATCCACTGATCTTTGTTCTAGCAGCGCATACATAAAATATAAGATTGGGAGTTTAAAATTTTAGTCGACCTCTAATATACGTATATATAAATAAATAAATAAATATATATATATATATGTTGTGTTTGGATTTGAATATTCAAAAATCCTTAGTGTGGGTGTGTGCGTTATTTAAAAAAATTTAAACTTAATATATCATCATCATCATTTATTTTTTTTATAAAAAAATCTAGAATATTAGAATATTTGAATTTCCTCATGGATCTTATTAATTTGACATGCTTGTAATTGGCGGTTTCAAAATTCAAAAAAACCAATTAATCTTTAGTTGTTTTTCAATTTTAAAAAAAAAAAAATTAAATTTGTGCCTTTTTATTGACTTTTGTAACACCTCACTAAATATCATTATTTGATGTTGAATTTTTAGAGTTGCATTTAATTGGAGGTCTCAAAATCTAAGACCAATTAATCTTTAGTTATTTTTAAATTTTGAAAAAATTAAATTTCATTGACTGTCGTAACACCTCACTAAATATCATTATTTGATGTTGAATTTCTGGAGTTGCATTTTTTAACCCCCCACTGTAAATAGATATTCAATGAATTTAACAGATACACAATTATTTATACATCCCTTGATTGCAAGTTTTTTTGTGATCGTTCTCATAATAGGAGAAGCAAGCAACATCTTTTTTGAGTTTTATATATTAGTGTGGTAGTTACATATGATACCTCCACAGAGCAGAGTGTAATACCTAAAAATTTCTTTAATTATTATTACTATTCTTTTAACCCATTCAATTTACGATAATTAAATTCTAAGGAGTTATTGTCTTCTTCTTTTTTTTTTTTTTTTGATAAAGATTAATCATAAACCTAATCATGTAATCATGGTAAGACTAGGATTCTAAATCATCTTCCATAATAAAATATGAGGAGTTACCATTATCTGAAATTGAGACTGATCAAGTTAGGATAGAGTTATCTTTTATTTCCAAGAAATAAGGATTTTAGTTTATCCAAAATACTTAGCTTAGTAGTATACATACCCATACAGTGGGGAATATAGAAGCCATATGCATAGGTGAGAAAATACCAATTTTCCTATTTGTTCTTAAAAAATTCGTAGGAAATTTCTTTCTTTGGTATTAACATCCTATTTTTTTGTCATAAAATTCGTGAAAAACGCTTAAGTGGTAGATCAAATGTAAGGAAAGTTTTGAGTTTTTAAGATTTTGGAGTAAGTAAATTTCTATTCTCTTTCTATTGAAAATATTATTTTTCTGCATTAATGATTTCTGCATAAAAAAATAGGTGATTTCGCATACTGGACTTTTAAAACCTAATGGTTTATTTATTGCAGAATTTTCCATATGCGAATATTAAATTATTCATATGACTTTATCACATGCATAAAACTGATTTTTGGGATTTGAGCATGTAAAACAAAACTTTTTGAATCTTATATAAAACATAGTATTCTCTGTTGAAATAAAAATAATAAAAATGATCTATCCTCTGAATGATTGAGAAACTGTCAGTAGGAACGAGTTCCTTAACTATGTTACTGGGTTATAGTAACAAAAGATCTCTAAAGCTACTCTTAATGATATTGTAGCTAAGACCTCTGAAGGCACTCTTAACGGCATTATAGTGAAGACCTCTGAAGCCATTCTTAACAATATTGTAATTAAGATCTTTGAAGCCACTTAATAACATTGTAGCTGAGATCTTGGTCAAGATAACCAATTAGAATCCCGAGAGTTCATGAGCATGATTAATTAGTGAATATTTTTTACAAGTGTGTAATCTCTATTCTGAATTACTCTAAAACATATGTTCTATGATTCATTTTGATAATATGAATCTTCAATTTTTGTATGCTAATTGTTATATCTCTTTTATTCTATAAGATATTTACCCATGCTCATATTCAGCAGAAAGAGAAAGAGATTTATTTACTGGGCAGAGTGTCGCTCATGATTTATTGATCTATCTTTCTGTAGAAAATTTAGTCTAGGATGAGAAAGATGAGTAGTTTTAGGGATGGTGACAAGAGATTGGTATTTTCTTTTATAATATGTTTATTTGATGATTAAGATTTCTAGTTAATTGATAAATTTTCTTTGAGATCTTGGGTACTGAAGTTCGATTGTTAAGACAAGTATTTGAATTATCTTTTATTGTGATAACTTATTTTTGAGCTTGTTTAATAAAATTTTGATTTGAAAATTTAGCATATTCCATTGGATTCGCTGGCTTAGTATCTCTGGGTCTTTGAACTTAGGGGCATTGTCATGTTATGTTCTAGACTTAGGGCGTGACAGAGAGGTCATCACAATCTTAAAATAGCATCAACAACATAACTCTATCGGTCAACTGTTTACTTCACAAAATTTACATACTTTCAAATAATAAAAACTTATATGCACACTTCTTGATATATTTGTATGGGAGTTTCATTAGATTTTCCATAATGGGAAATTGTAATCCACTCTAGGCTTGGCCACACCACCCAATAATTTTGTGCCATGTGAAAAATTAATTTTTCAATTAAAAATGGCCAAAATTTGATTTTCAATCAACCCATAATTAAAATTTGACCTTCAATTTGTGATTTTATATAAATCGACTACCAATAAGCATGTTGCTGAATTGTGTTTATTTATCAATTGAAAGAAAAAAAAATGTTTTATTTATTTATGTATTTTTGAGATAATCTTTGAGTAGAACAAGTCTTCTTACTCTAGACACACTATTGTTAATCTACAGTGGAAAAAATATTGTTAACTATTATTTTTGATCGTACAATGGAAGTGTCAACAACTTATAGGCTTTAGAATTTATCGTTTCCTTGAGTAAATACAAATCAGGGGTGTGCAAAATGTGGATTTACATGGAAGCAGGATAGCAAGTGGCTCTATTCAAGTGTCTTGAGAAAGCTTTTTAATTCTGCAGCTTACTATTGCGAAATTGTTTGTACTCATGTCCTCAAGGTATTAAGCTAAAGAAAACTCCACACCTCATTTAATTGCTTATCTTGTGAATCATCAAGTTCTTTCTATGTATCAACTTGTTTGCAGCATAAATATGTGTGGGTCGAAATTGATATTTGCAATTTTTATCAAAAAAAATAAAGGGGAATGTGAAAGAAATTGAAATAAGATAGTGAAGATGGTAGAAACAAGGTGAGAAGCACTCCACTAGAAAGTTTAGATTTGGAGTTTATGTAAGCAATTTAGAATTGTTCCTAAAATTTCTCTCTTTCCAAATGGGTGTTGATATTTTGGTAGAAGAAGAATGATTTAACCATGGTTTGAATAAGAATTAAAACTTGGCCATTTTTTGTTAAAATTGATTTTCCACATGGCACAAAATTATTAGGTGGTGTTATGAGTGCCAATTTGGATTAGAATCCATGGGTTCAACCCAAACTATATGATTTTGGGTTGGGTTGGGCTCAATATTTTAGAAACGGGTTTGAGCGGGTTGTGTTTTAAATGGATTGTATCAAATTTGAATTCAAAATAAGCTTTAAGTGGGTTTTAAATGGGTTCATTTAAAAAATTTACTTAATTTAATAAATCATTTCATTATGTTATAAAACTAAATATTAAATAAAGTGTAGAAGGCATAATAATATTACTATGATATTTTAAATTAATTTTTTAAAATAAGTAAATTAAATTATTTTTTTTTATTTTCTATTTGAACCATTTTGAACCCAACTCACTTTCAACCCACAACTCAATCATTTTAAACACAATTCACTTTCAATCCATCTATGTTAACTCATATAGAATCCAGCTCATTTTGAGCCAAAATTATATAAACTCAAACCAAAGTCAATCCAACCCATTGGTTTGCCACCGCTAAGTGGTGTAGTCAAACATGGTTTGGGTTAGAATTTTCCTTCCGTGACAAACACGTCAATAGATTTTCTAGCTGATGCTCATTTCACTTCCCTTTATACTTGGTCAAATTATGTGATTTGCACATTTTTCCAACAACGAAAAAGAAAAAGACAGAAGGATAAACCACCTTCTTCTTCTCCTTTAATTTTCCATGGTCAAAAACTCTATTCAGGATTTAGAATATTCTAAAGTAGTTTAAAGGTCAAGTTTACTCCACACTTGTTTCCCACGAAATAATATTAAATATAGACAAAAGTGAAGCAGTTAATGCAGTAGCAACCAAGCTATTGACAGCAATGGGATGGCGCCTGTTTAATTTTCTATTTCTTGATAGTCAAGAACTCTTCAATTTGTCAAAAATTCTATATATGTAATATGTTCGAAATTTTTTGAGATCTGCGAAGGGCTAAACAATCTCTTGAGATCTACTAAAAAACACATCCTCTTTCCCTTTCCATTTTACCAGTAAAAAGGAAAAATGTCTGTACAGAAAAGTTCAGTAAACCTTGTGTTCATTCCTTTCCCTGTTATAAGTCACCTGGTGGCCGCAGTGAAGACAGCGGAGCTCCTGGCGGCCCGGGACGAATGCTTCTCGATCACAGTGCTTGTTATGAAAGTGCCAATCGACACCAAGATCAGTTCCTACATCAAGAACTCGCCCGACTCTAAGATCAACTTCGTAGAAGTACTACCGGAGGATGAGTCCAGGTTGGCAGAGTTGATGAGGTCCCGGAAAACATTCATTGTTGGGTTCGTCGAGAGCCAAAAGGGTCCTGTGAGGGCCGCCGTGGCTAAAATAATAGAATCGGGTAGACTCGCTGGATTGGTAGTGGACATGTTTTGCACTACCATGATTGATGTGGCCAATGAGTTTGGGGTCCCGAGTTATATTTACTTTCCTTCCGGTTCAGCAGTCCTCCAGCTAATGTTCCATCTCCAGAGCATCAACTATGATGAAAAGCAGGATGTCACTCAGTATGAGGATTCCGATTTTGCAGTATCTGTCCCTGGATATTTTAATCCAGTTCCTGCTAGAGTGTGGCCTTCTGCATTGTTCGTGAAGGAAAGACGTTTCCTTGATGCTGTAAGAAAATTCAGAATGTCCAAAGGAATTATTATAAACACTTTTCTTGAATTCGAGCCTTTGGCGATTAAGTCACTCTCCGATGATGAGAAAATCCCACCTGTTTACCCTATAGGACCAATACTTCAAGAAACTGACAGAAAGCATGACGAAATCATTGAGTGGCTGGACGAGCAGCCCGATTCATCTGTGGTTTTTCTTTGCTTCGGCAGCAATGGATATTTTGAGGGGGATCAGGTGAAGGAGATTGCCGTGGCCCTGGAACGGAGCGGGCACCGTTTTTTGTGGTCCCTGAGAAAGCCACCTTCGAAAGATTTGTTGGAGTTTCCAGGTGAGTATGAAAATCTTGGAGAAGTATTGCCAGAAGGGTTCCTGGAGAGAATTCCGGGCATTGGAAAGGTGATCGGATGGGCGCCTCAAATAGCCGTATTGTCCCACCCGGCGGTGGGAGGCTTCGTGTCCCATTGTGGGTGGAATTCGACGTTGGAGAGTGTGTGGTGTGGAGTGCCGATGGCAGTGTGGCCGTTGGCGGCGGAGCAGCAGGCCAATGCGTTTCAGCTGGTGAAGGAGTTTGAGATGGCGGTTGAGATTAAAATGGACTACAAGAGGGATAGCAATGTGATTGTGGGGGTGGAGAGGATAGAGAGGTCGATCAGGGAGTTGATGGACCCAGAGAACGAGATTCGAGTAAAAGTGAAAGCGTTGAAAGAGATGAGTAGAAGGGTTCTGACGGAAGGAAAGTCGTCGTATAATTTTTTGGGACGTCTAATTGATGATGTTATGAATAACATTTCTTAAATGCTACTCTCCTCAGCAATATGTTGCTTTTTTTTCTTCCTTTTTTCTTTTTTTTTGACCTTTTGTTTTTTCTTTCTTTCTTTCTTTTTTTTTTTTTTTTTTTAAATTGAAGATATGTATTAAAGAAAATCTAGATAATACAAAGCATGCCCAAAACATGGGCTCTAGTTTGTCATAGCATTCATTGTTGTCAGTATATTGAAGAAAAGATATTCAAAGAAGGACATTAATGTCGTTTTCACACACTTAGTGGAGCCTAGAAAAAGTATGATGGTCGACGTGGAAGCAATGGAAGTGAAAAGTAAGATAGATGTAGTTGGAAAACATGTCTTCCTTTTATTAATAGTTAATCATCGTGGTATATTATTTCTGGATACATAAATTTAGATTCATATAGTATAGATGATAAATAACTCCAAACAATTAATTACTTAAGAAATATAAAACTATGCATAACACCCCCCCCCCCCCTCACCCCCTCAAACAAAAAATAAAGGAAAAGAAAAAAAAGGAATATAAATACACACATACATATACATATATATGTAAAGACATATATACATTTACATACACATAATACATATATTTATACACACACATATATATAAATACACACACAAACATATGAATGCATATATGAAAATAATGAGTTATAATTAAATCAAATAAACCAGTGGAGGACACCACGGTGGTGGCTGACGGTGGCTGTGGTGGTGATGGGTTCGGATAGCCGAGGGAGGAGGAGAGAAAATGGGAAAAGAGGAACAGAAGAAAAGAAGTTCTAACAGGCTAAAAATTTTAATTTTCTGACGAACTTCCAATAAAATTCCATCTAATGATTCCCTCAATAAGTAAAGTGTCTAACATTGAATAAAAAAAATTAGATATTTCGATGAAATACTCATCGAAGAGCTTGTTATAAAATATTTTCGATGAATATGTCAGGCGGATATTCTGTCTTGGCAACAAATTTCTCTAGTTATTTCATCACATTTATGGTGGATTTCTGAGTTTTTCCAATGTTGTCGGAAATCCGCCTCAAGTTTGTCAAAAATTTCAGATAGAATTAATTCTGTCGAAAATTTCTATGGAAAAATGATTTTTCTTTTTTTTTTTTGTAGCTGGTCAGACCATAATTAAATTGGTTCAGTTTTTATGCATGAATAGCTCAACAAGAGAGGGGTTTCTTTGTCTTGAATGATATTCTTCATATTTTTTTATCCATATGAGGAAAATCTAATTGTAATTGGTTGGCATATATTTTTGTAATTAATTTACAAAAAAATTAAGCAATACTTGGATTATTTGAATATACACCATTACAATGTTTTTGATAACTTAATATGTGACGCATAATATAAGAATATCAATGCTTTATTAAAATTTGATAAATCATTTGGATATTTAGCAACAAATTTTGCTTAACTCTATGATACAAAATGGCTAAGCTAGGGATATACAGTTATAACATTAGTTAATATATTTTTACTTGATCAATATAAGTCATTAGGTAAGTTTGTAAAGCATTTTAGAACATTTATTTGCTATACTTAGATGGCAATTCAGATCTTCTATTTTGATTGTCGTTTTAAATTTTTTATTTCAATTTATATTTCATCCTCTATTTTAATATATGAATATATTACACGTATATTAAATATTTATTTATAAAAATAATTAATTAAGAATCAAATACGCTTTCTATATATATAGCCCATTGGAATAAGAGATGAAATACGAAGGAAATTTACTGTAATTGGTTGGCCATGGAACCTTCTTCTACAAGCACAGCTGGCAAGAATTTTGCAGGAACAGGAATGGAAAAACAGGGGATAGACGATTCAGCTTCGGAATTTTTGTACTGTGTCAGCTCCTGATTCTGTTCGAATTTCAGCGAGATCAGATAGTAAAACAGGCCAAGGGTACATGCACCGTAAGTAAAGAAAACATAGGCCGGGAAACCGAATTCTTCGGCAACTTCAATGAATTTAGTGCAGAGCATGTCGAGCATGAGCCCTGCTAGCTGAGAATTAGCTGCAGATGATTGTTTGATTAGATCAGAGACTATTTCTCTAATGAGGTGGGTTTGGTTGTTTATGATATCGAATGCAAAGGACCTAGAAGGCGAGATTTCTTCTTGGCCGGGGAGGTTTATGATTTATGAACCTTAGTCGCGATGGAGTATTGGGATCTGAGGAGATCTTTTGTGTGTAGTTATCGATAGCACGATCACTGGGAAGCTTCATGACGAGTACAGCGATGGAGAGGCGGCCATCCTCGTCAAGAAGGAGCTTGGCCATCTCCACGGTGGAGACAAGGTGGCTCAGCCCCGGAGAGGGGATGAATACTAATTCAACTTTCTTCATTTCCACCACCAGTGCTTGTATTTGGAAGTTTGTTTTGAGTGTTGGAATGTTTGTTGGGGTTGATTTTGGGGATAAGATAATGTGAGGGACTTCATTAATAATTCTATCCTTGAAGCGATTTACTTTTGTCTTACTGATTGTGCAGATAGCATTCTTATCTATGTCCTCGGAGCATTCTAGAATATAGTGGGCAATGGTTGGTTAAGTGAGATCTTCCTCACACACATATATGAGGATCATAATTTGAATTTTTATGGATCTTTGGTATGGGTATATGCGTTGATAAAAAAAAAAAAAAATGGAAAAATTGAACTCAATATATTGCCATCTTCTTTTTGAGAAAAAATATAGGGCGATGTTTGGATTAGTTTTGGGGTGTTTTTGGTAGGATAAGTTTTGGAAGTAGGATGGAAGAATATATTAAGAATGAAATTATGTTTGGTATTGTTCTTAGAGAAAAGTTAAATTTTATTGTAGATATATTTTAATGCAAGTATTTGTTTGATTAGTGGTGTTACATCAAGTTTTTATATTATCATGTGCAGTTTTTATACAGATATAATATTGAAGAATATCTATGTATAACAAAATAATGATTTAAAGATATAAATATATATATTTGATTGATATAATAATTTGAAATGATAGAATTTTTTAATATTATTTTGAAATAAAAGTTGAGAGAAATATTTATTTGTGTTTTAAAAATATTTTTTGAATAAAAACATTTTGGGAGAACAAATCCAAACGTTGCCTAAGATATATGAGTTTCATGTGGAATTAATTTGACATGCTTATAATTGGACGTTTCAAAATCCAAAAAAAATCAATTAATCTTTAGTTATTTTTCAATTTATAAAAACAGCTCACTAAATATCATTATTGATGTTGAATTTTTGAAATTATATGTTTCATCTAACACTTAAAATATGTGTCCTTGGAATCTGATAAATACATAATCATTCTCACATTTATTGCATTCTAAAACATTATTTCCTATATATTATGTATTTTAAGCAACACGGTAAGGTGTATATTACTCGCTAATTTCTTATTGTGATCGTGTCCAGAATAGGAGGCGCTGTTAATATCTTTTTTAAATTTTATATTTAATTGTGATAGTAAATTGTCAATACCTACATAGAAAAGAGGATATTACGATCTTAAAATAGCATTAACTAATGTAACTCTGTCGGCCAACTATTTACTTCATAAAATTTACCTACTTTCAAACAATTAAAACTTATATGCATTCTTTGATTTATTTGTATGAAAGTTATACAAAATTTTAGTAATAGGCACATCAATAGATTTTCTAGCCCCACAACTATTTCTGCATACTTGGTCAAATCATCTGACTTGCACCTTTTTCTTATAGGAAAAATTACAAAGACATGCAAAGAGTCAAAACCAATAGTTTATTTAATTTAAATCTTAATCTCCTGGTTAGTTGGGAAACCAAACACATATATATAGGTTAATTAAGTAATCTATTTACTGTTATAAACAAAAGAAAACTTTCTGCTGTCTGTGACATAATTTTCCTGATTTCTTTCAATATTCAGTTGTAAAATTGTCAATTATATATAAAAATATAGACAAAAGTGAAACAGTCCATGCAGTAGCAACCAAGCTATTGACAGCAAAGCGATGACGCCAGTTTATTTCTTTTTCTTGATGGCCAAGAATTTTTCTATTTGTCAAGATTATATATATACAATATGTTCAAAACATTTTGAGATCTGCAAAGGGCCAAACAATCTCTTGAGATCTATTAAAACTTTAAACGCGTGATTTGAAGAAATAGTAGCCTTGTCTACTGTACATCCTCTTTCCCTTTGCATTTTCCCAGTAGGGAAAAAAAAAAAAAAAAATGTCTGTACAGAAAAGATCAGTCAGCCTTGTGTTCATTCCTTTCCCTGTTATGAGTCACCTGGTGGCCGCAGTAAAGACGGCAGAGCTCCTGGCGGCCCGGGATGAGCGCCTCTCGATCGCAGTCCTTGTTATGAAAATGCCAATCGACACCAAGATCAGTTCCTATATCAAGAACTCGCCTGACTCTAAGATCAACTTCGTAGAACTGCCGGAGAATGAGTCCGACATGGCAGAGCTGATGAGGTCCCGGGAAACATTCGTCGCACAGTTTGTCGAGAGCCAAAAGGGTCCCGTCAGGGATGCTGTGGCTAAAATAATGGAATCGGGTCGCGTCGCTGGATTGGTAGTGGACATGTTGTGCACTGCCATGATTGATGTGGCCAATGAGTTTGGGGTCCCGAGTTATATTTTTTTCACTTGCGGTTCAGCCGTCCTCCAGCTGATGTTCCATCTCCAGAGCCTCAATGACGATCAGAATCAGGATATCACTGAGCATGAGGATTCCGATTTTGTGGTATCTGTCCCGGGATATGTTAATCCAGTTCCTGCTAGAGTATGGCCATGTCCGATATTCGAAAAGGAAACAGGTTTCCTGGATTTTGTTAGAAAATTCAGAACGTCCAAAGGAATTATTATAAACACTTTTCTCGAATTTGAGCCCCTGGCGATTAAGTCCCTCTCTGATGATGAGAAAATCCCACCTGTTTACCCTGTAGGACCAATACTACAAGAAACTGAGACAAAGCATGACAAAATAATTGAGTGGCTGGACGAGCAGCCCCATTCGTCTGTGGTTTTTCTTTGCTTTGGCAGCAGAGGCTGTTTTGATGGGGATCAAGTGAAGGAGATTGCCGTGGCCCTGGAACAGAGCGGACACCGGTTTTTGTGGTCCCTGAGAAAGCCACCTCCTAAAGATTTATTGGGATTTCCAGGTGATTATGAAAATCCTGGAGAAGTATTGCCAGAGGGGTTCATGGAGCGAATTCCGGGCATTGGAAAGGTGATCGGATGGGCGCCTCAAATGGCTGTATTGTCCCATCCGGCGGTGGGAGGTTTCGTGTCCCATTGCGGGTGGAATTCGACGTTGGAGAGTTTGTGGTGTGGAGTGCCGATGGCAGTGTGGCCGTTGGCGGCGGAACAGCAGGCCAATGCGTTTCAGCTGGTGAAGGAGTTTGAGATGGCGGTTGAAATTAAAATGGATTACAAGAGGAATAGTAATGTGATTGTGGGAGCGGAGAGGATAGAGAGGTCGATCAGGGAGTTGATGGAACCGGAGAATGAGATTCGAGTTCAGGTGAAAGCGTTGAAAGAGATGAGCAGAAGGGTACTGATGAAAGGAGAGTCGTCGTATACTTTTTTGGGACGTTTAATTGATGATGTTATGGATAACATTTCTTGAATGCTACTCTCCTTAGCAATATGTTGCTTTTTTTTTTTTAATAATTGAAGATATGCATTAAAGAAGATCATGAGGATTCAAAGCATGCCCAAGACATGGGCTCTAGTTTTTAAGCCTAAAAAAAGTATTAGGGTCAACATGGAAGCAATGGAAGTGAAAAATAATTAGGATTGATATGGTTGGAAAACAGGTCTTCCTTTTATTAATAATTAGTAATCGTGGCACATCATTTTTGGATACATAAATTCAGATTAAATATAGTATAGATGATAAATAACTCTAAACGACTTATCACTTAAGAAACATAAAACTATGCATAAGCCACCAAAAAAAAGAAAGAAGAAATATAAATACACTCATGCATCATATACATACATATATAAGTAAAGACATACATACATTTACGTACACATATATATAAATACATACATACATTCATAGACACACATATATATAAATACATAGACAAAAACATTCATAGACACACATACATACATACATACATACATTACATACATTCATAGACATACACAAACACATATATATAAATACATACATACATTCATAGACACACAAATATATAAATACATACACAAACACATGAATACATATATGAAAATAATGTCATAATTAAATCAAATAAACCAATGGAGGGCATGGTGGTGGTTGGCGTGGCAGCAATAGGTTCAGATAGCAGAGAGCGGAGGAGAGAAAATGGGGAAGGACCAAGGAGGAAGGGAAAGAAAGAGGGAAGAAAAGAGGTTCTGATGGTGTAAAGATTTTAATTTTCTGACGAACTTCCAATAGAATTGCGTCAGATGATTCTCTTGGTAAGTAAGTGTTTAACATTAAATAATTTTTTTTTATAAATATTTTGATGCAATACTCATCAGAAAGCCTGTCACAAGATATTTCTGATGGATATGTCGAACTGATATTCCACCAAAAATTTGACGCCAAATTTCTCTAGTTTTTCCGCACATTTACGGTGGATTTCTGACGTTCATTCAATGCTATCAGAAATTCGCCACAATTCAGTTGGAAGTTTCTATGGAAAAATAATTTTTTTTTATAATGCATTTGTCATACAATAATTGAGGCAGTTCAATCTTTGTGCATGAAGGATGATGCGAAAAAGAATTTTTGTTCAACAGTCTTTTTAGCTCAACAAGAGAGTGGGTTCTTTGTCTTGAATGATATTCTTTATATTTTTTTTTATCTATATGAAGAAAATTTGCTGTAACTGGTTGGCGTATATTATTGTAATTAGTTTTAAAAAAAATTAAGCAGTACTTGAATTATTTGAATATATACCATCACAATATTTCTGATAAATTATGTAACGCTTGATATAAGGATGTCAATACTTTATTGAAATTTGATGAATCATTTGAATATTTAGTAACAAATTTTGATTAACTCCGTGATATAAAATGGTTGAAGTTGGGATATGCAATTATAACATTAGTTAATATATTTTTACTTGATCAATACAAGACATTAGGCAAGTTTGAATAGCACTTTAATTAGAAAATTTATTTGCATTACTTACGTGGCAATTCGGATATTCTATTTTGGTGGTATACTAGATTTCCTGGCACATAAATGTATTTCTTTAAATAGAACAAATTTAGATTTCCGAATTGTATTGTAAAATTTTCCATTCTCATTCTTTTTCAGGATAAGAATTCCAATGGTTAAAAACACATACTATAAATTCAAGTAAACTGAATTCCTATGCAATGTTTCTGATAACATCCTCAATAAAAAGACTCTCAGCTTTATAAGAAGATCCACCTTCCTGCAAAGCCATCCTGCTCTTCTGCTGCATTTCCTTCACCTTCTGCCTCACTCCACTCCCCCCCTCATCCGCCATCAGCCGCCTTATTGCCGCCTCTATTTCCTCCGCTCCCACAATTTCCGTCGAACTCTCTTCCGCGAAGTCCTTCTTGTAGTCTAATCTGATCTCCTCCGCCATCCCTAATTCCTTAACCAACTCAAATGCATTCAGCTGCTGCTCTGCATACAGCGGAAACGTAGCCATCGGCACTCCAAACCAAATGCTCTCCAACGTCGAATTCCACCCACAATGCGACACGAATCCTCCCACCGCCGGATGGGCCAGCACCGCTACCTGCTGCGCCCATCCGATCACTTTCCCAATCCCATTAGTCCTCTCTATGAACCCTTCTGGCAGCACTTCTTGAAAATTTTCATATTCAGTTGGGAACCGCGTCTTGGCCTTTTCCCCTGGCTTTCTCAAGGACCATAAGAAACGGTGTCCGCTATTCTCTAAAGCCAAAGCGATTTCTTTCACCTGAGCTTCTTCGAAACTTCCCATGGTCCCAAAGCACAAGAAAACTACCGAGTTTTTGGGCTGATCGTCCAGCCATTTCTTAATATCATCATCAGATGATCGGCTGTTTGAGCCGCCGCCATGATGACCGCTTTCATTGCTGCTCAAGCTCAAAATTGGGCCCACGGGATAAACTTTTGGATTCTTACCACCGTCAGATAACAGAGACTGAATGGCATAGGATTCAAGCTCGTAAAACGTGTTCACCATAATGCCTTTCGTCTCCGCAATTCTTTTTAAGCTACTCAAGAAAACGTTGGCCGTGGAACCTTCTTCTACAAACGCAGCCGGCAACACTTTCGCGGGAACAGGAATGGAAAAACAAGGGATAGGCAATTCAGCTTCGGAGTTTTTGTACTGTGTCAGTTCCTGATTCTGTTCGAATTTCAGCGAGATCAGATAGTACATCAGGCCGAGTGCACACGCGCCAGAAGTGAAGAATACGTAGGCCGGGATATCGAATTCTTCAGCAACTTCATTGAATTTGGTGCAGAACATGTCGAGCACGAGCCCCGCTACCTGAGAATTCGCTGCAGATGATTGTTTGATTAGATCAGAGACTATTTCTCTAATGTGGTGGGTTTGGTTGTTTATGAGATCGAATAAAAAGGACCTAGACGGCGAGATTTCTTCTTGGCTGGGGAGGTTTATGAACCTGAGACGCGATGGAGTATTGGGATCTGAGGAGATCTTTTGTGTGTAGTTATCGATAGCACGATCGTTGGGAAGCTTCATGATGAGTGTGGTGATGGAGAGGCGGTCGTCCCGGTCGAGGAGGAGCTTGGCCATCTCCACGGTGGAAAGGAGGTGGCTCAGCCCTGGAGAGGGGATGAATACTAACTCAACTTTCTTCATTTCCACCAGTGGTTGTCTTTGGATGTTTGTTTGTTGGAATATTGCTTGGAGTTGATTTTGAGGATAAGATACTCTGAGGGGCCTCAGTGAGTGCCATATATATATATATATATATATTCATTAATTGTTCTGCCCTTGAAGTGATACTTTTGTCTTACTTATCCTGCTGATAGCATACTTTTATGAGGTTAGTAGTCGATTTTAGTGGGTTCCTTATCTTTGTATATATAAATATATATGTGTGTGTGTGTGTGTGAGAGAGAGAGGTTTAAATTCGAATATTAAGAAGTTCTTAAAGTGGATGTGTGCGTTATTTAAAAGAAAAATTAAATTTAATATATTATTCTCATCCTTTTTTTAAAAAAAAAAAACTATATAATATTAGAGTTTTCATGTGGGATTCACCAGGGATATTAGTAATTTGATATGCTTATAATTGGAGGTTTCAAAATTCATATATGTATATATATTCTTTAGTAATTTTTTAATTTAAAAAAAATTAAAATTATACCTTTTCACTAACTTTTGTAACACCTCATTAAATATCATTAATATTTGATGCTGAATTTTTGGCGTTACATTTTTCATCCCTACACCATAAATAGGTATTCAATGAGTCTAACAGATGCACAATTATTCTCACATTTCTTACATTGTAAAATATTATTTTTTATATATTGTTTTGGGCAATGCAATAAGGTATATATTACTAACTAGTTTCTGGCAGTGATCGTGTCTTTAACAAGAGACACTGTCACTATCTTTTTAAAATTTTATATTTAAATTTAATAATAAATTATCAATACCTACATAGAGGAGATATCATAATGAAATTAGAATAGCATTAATTAACATAACTCTATGGGCCAACTGTTTGCTTCAAAAAATTTACGTACTTTCAAATATTAAAAACTTACGTGCGCCTCTTGATTTATTTGTATGGAAGTTTATTAGATTTTCCGTAACAGACACGTCAATAGATTTTCCAGCTGCGTGCTCATTTGTCGTCACTGCATACTTCGTCAAATTATCGGATTGGCACATTTTGCTTACAGAAAAAAGATAAAAACATAGAAAGAGTCAAAACCAACTTGTTCTTGTCCTTGATTTTTCCATGGTCAAAAAATCTATTCAAGACTTAAAATATTCTGAAGTAGTTTGAAGGTGCAGTTTATCCACACTAAAAAAGTTTCCCATGGAGTAATATCAACTAAAGACAAAAGTGAAGCAGTTCATGCAGTAGCAACCAAGCTATTGACAGCAAAGCAATGACGCCTGTTTAATTGTCCATTTCTTGGTAGCCAAGAATTCTTCAATGTGCCAAAATTCTATATATATATATATATATATATTATAGTATGTTCAAAACTTTTGAGATCTGCAAAGGGCTTGTTAAGTTCCCCATTAGTATTAAACTTGATATTATATTTATGACTTAATAAATAATTTTTTATTTAAAAAATATAACTCCTTTGTTAATTAAAAAAAATGAAATTACAAGAATACAAGTGGAGAATTTATGAAAATAGGACAAATTGACATAAGTTGGTAAAAATGCTGATAGGATGACACTTCATATTCTAATTAAGGATAGGCATAAGATAATTTGAAAACTTTTTTGATTAGTTATAAATAGGACATTTAGATATTTAATTAGGAAACCAATTTGGATTTTTATTTTGGAGATTAGAAGTTTTGCAAGAATTTGGGATTCGGAGAATAAAATTGAGATCATATTCATCTAGAAATAAAGTTTCTTCTTCTCCCTTTGATTTTCTTTTTAATTCTGAATTTGAGACAATGTTTTGCTTTGTTCATGTTTTGTTTGACAATTTAACCATGAACTAATTCATTATTCTAGAATTATGATGAATTCTTTTGAATAACTTGATGTATGATTTTTTTTCATGAAATTATTAGCACTTTAAGTTATTTCTTCTATTGTCTTTTTTTCTATTTAATTGTTTGATCAACATTATAGTACTTTAAGCCCTAGAGGAGTCTTGTAAGAGAAAATTTAGGTATTGATTGACAATATAAGAGTTTAGGATTAATTATTCAAATTAATAAATTAATTAATTTATGAGTAGAATAGGAATATAGCTGCTTGCTCTAGATAGTTAATTGAGTGGTATAACTCTATCCATAATTTAATTAATTCACATATGAATATAGTGAATTGCATAAATTTGGGATTTGATTGCAGGTAATTCAGAAGAACTTCGTAATTGCATAAGATTCAAGCCTAATAACTTGCTATTAATTTCATAGGGAGAAAATTATATAATCAATTTATTCAATTGATGAAATCATAATTCCAGGCTTCTATATCTTGGTAAAAAAAATTAATCACTACACTTTTTCTTATTTTCATTAATTTAGTTTTAATTCCTACTTAATTGTTTTTTTTTTTTTTGTTTAAATGAAACAAGTATGTGATAAACTAGTAATTACTAGCTAATAATATAGTTTCTCATGAGATCAACACTTTTCTCATCACTTTATTATTTAGTGCGATACGTGCACTTGCGTGATGTTAGCATTATTTGTTTTGCATACCAATAACTTTTTGGCATCGTTGCCAGGGAACTAGAATTATTTTGTTTATATTTGGTTTTAAGCATCAAGTTTTAATTCAGACTTTTCCTTTTTATTTTATTTTATTTTATTATTATTATTTTTTTAATTTCAAAGATCTTTGCAATTATATGTAGGATAATCAGGAGCCTGAATTAGTCTTGTTTGATCCAAAAATTGAGATAACTTTTCAAAGATACAGACGAGCACTTCAGCAAGCAAACGAGGATACTGCAAAAATGGTAGAAGAAGATAGATATCTGGGGGATTAGTTATCCACAAATCCAGGGCTTTCAGATAGGAATCGTTAGACCATACATTCAGGCTAATAATTTTAAGGTCAAGCCGACTATCATTTAGATGATATAGAGCTCAATACTGGGGGGTCTCCAACAGAAGCTCTGAATGCTCATAGCTAACTTTTTGGAGATTTGTGACGCCTTCAAATATAATGGAGTTTCTAATAATACAATCCGATTGATATTATTTCCATTTTCATTAAAGGACAGAGCAAAGAGTTGTTGGTTGTCATCCTTGCCATCAGGATCCATTACCACTTGGGAGGATCTAGCACAAAGATTCTTGGCTAAGTTTTTCCCACCATCACAAATAGTCAAATTAAGGAATGAGATTACTTCCTTTGTCCAATTTGATTAGGAAACAATCTAAGAGGCATGGGAAAGATATAAAGAGATGCTTAGAAAATGTCCTCATCATGGATTGAAAAAGTGGATTCAAATGCAGATATTCTAAAATGGATTATTCACACAAACCAAAGGAATAGTTGATGCTGCTGCAGGAGGTATACTTATGTGGAAGAAGATTTGGGTATATTTGAGTTATTTGAAGAGATGGCAGCAAATAGTTTTTAGTGGCCAACTGAGAGATTAACTCAACCAAAAAATGCAACTGGAATTTATGTGGTAAATACTACTACATCTTTGACTGCACAATTAGAAGCTTTAACGAAGAAGGTGGACGCATTTGCAAATATTATAGCCCAGCCAGTGCAGCAAGTTCAAGCGGTAGAGAGTCAATTTGTTATTAATTAAATGGGGATAAAATAGGTGTATCGGAATTTAGTATAGTAGTGGGAAAATACCATTTTACGAATGTAAGAGGGCTTTCCTTTATATATATATATATATGTAATGGATAAAATTGCGATGAAGATTGTTCAAGAAAATATATATATATATATATATACGAGTAATTAGTTCTAAAATCAAGATCATTTGGATGGTCTAGGGCAATAGATTAATATGATATATAGAGCTTTAATTTGTCAAGTTCGAAGACTTGCATATAGGGTTGTCAATGGGTCGGATTCATATCAGATTAGTCACATTCGAATCCAAATTCAATTATCAAAATTCATACTTGAATCTCGATACCTTAATAGATTGTCACTTTTGATATTTATTATAATCTATAATAACAATCTAATGATAATAATAAAAATTTACATTAATTTGTGGCAGAAATTTCATTATCACAAGTTTGATACTATATATGTGTCACTAATTAACAATAATAGCAAGTTAAACATAATTTCTGTCACTATTAAGTTTGCAAAAATCATTATTCTGATAAAATAAAATTTTTGTCACTAAATATAAAATTAATAATAATTTCTATAGTACAACCTACTATTTTATCATTAATTTATCTTTTACCTAATAATAATGAGACAGTATGAAAGTAAATGAATTAATTATTCCATTACCTAACATTACAATAGTACATATAGACATTCAACGACTTACTAATTCACTTTAATTACTCAATTCATTTAAATATTACTTTATCAAGGTAAAGTTAGGAATATAGTTAATGTTTTCTTTACAAATTACCCAAGGACAAGGATTTTTTTCCAATTGAGTGGTACAAAGCCTATGATGCTCAAATTGGGCTGACCTTTAATGTCTTGAAAAAACAAGGTCAATTACCTGGGGAATCTCCCTAAAGATGTTCATCCACAAAAAGAAGTTACATTCTTATTTACTTGATTAAAAGACCATTCACGTAAATATCAATTTAAGTCCTCTATTCTACTTTTTATTTCATCTTTTATTCCATTTAATCAATACATGATATAGGTATTAAATATTTTTTTATAAAATTAATTAATTAAAAATCAAATATACTTGACATAAATACAACAAATTAGAATAGTAGATGAAATAAAGGATCCAAAGTGCATGAATACATATTATTTACTATTATTTAGTCATTCCCTTTCAAAAAAGAAAAATAAAATTGTGTTGAATTGGCGTGTTACTTTATGAAGGAGTTGGAAAGTTATGGTGTTAACTTAAAATGTTAAAAATAGCAAAAATTATTATGAATTACATTTCATATAATGTAGTACACTAAAAGAGAATTAGAGCATTGCAGTGAATATAATTTAAAAATTATGTTAGGAAAAGGGCTTACATATAATTAAGCAGTGACAAGTCATGAGTTTAATAAATGGTTATCTAGACTAACAATTTAAATGTGATGATTAGACAGTGTTTGTTGTAGCCAGTCAACCTTATGATTCTTATTGTAACAGTTCCTTATCGCTTTGGGCAAGGTGTAACCTTATCAAAACAGTGCCTGAGCGTCCTCGAGAATTCCTAAAGATTAAAACCCTTTCTTTTTTTTTTTAAAAAGCAATTGAATAAAATACTGGTTAAACTATTTCCTTGGCACACGTAAAAAAATGAGCAGAGAGTTAAAGGAAACAAAAATTTTCATTTGTCATGTGTTATAATTGCATGCATGTGGTTTTACAAATTAAGCCTGCCCCTATACAACCTGACGACACACATGTTTGGCAAATTAATTTCTTTCCTCTTCAATACATTTGCAATCTCCACTACCATGATTTTGCAAGAAAAGAAAAGCTTTCACCGACTCCCATATATTCACAATTTGAAGACGAATTTTCATGGAAAAAATTTACCTGATGTTTTGCTCGAGAGACTTGTAGCCGTCAAACTTCTTTTTCTCTCGGCTTCCCTTTTTTTTTTTTTTTTTTTTTTTTGCTAATTATGTAATTAGGGTTTTTTTTTAATGAAGAAATTACATATATATATATATATATATATGAGAGAGAGGTGATCTAATCTAGGGTCTTGAATTATAGGGACTATATATAGAAGAAGTTTTATATTTCAACTAGAACTCTAGTTATTTATCTTTCAGAACTAGGATAACCATACAGTAATTCAATGTCATTACTATTAATTCCTAAGGTCTCAATTGTTAATTCCTAATAATCGTATAATATTAATTCTACTAAAATTACCACCCATTCTTCTAAAATTTGGAATGTTATATATATATATATATGAACCAATTGATCAAGAGATAATTTATTCCTAGATATTATTTATATATATATTTTTTAATAATACTAAAAGTAAAAATAAAATAAGATAAAATAATTAATTAAATATAAAATAATTTCTAAGGTATTACATTTTTTTAATTTAAATAATAAATAAAATAAAATAAGGTATATTAATCAATTAAATACGAAGTAAAATTTTGGAGCATTATAGTCACCGTGATACATTATTTCTGCATACATAAATTTAGGTTCATATAGTATAGATGATAAATAACTCTAAACAACTTATCACTTAACAAACATAAAACTATGCATAAGCAAAAAAAAAAGGAAAAAGGAATATAAATACACACATACATATACATATATATATATGTAAAGACATACATACATTTACTGCAGCACCCCTCCTCAGGATGACACCTCAGTCAAAGCACCACACAGATTCAATCTTAAATATCAGAGTCACAACCTAACAAAAGGCCTATAAGTTTATTTCACACCTATTCTAAAATGGCATTCAATCTCATCAATCAGTTCTAAACCAAAATTTTCAAAATAAACACCTATTAAACTTCATAATATTAATACATTACTGCATAACACATTAAAGCCTTATAATTACAATCATACATATCACAACATCTCTAAGGTTTCATTCCGAATACAAAGCATCATAACTTATATTCTGTACAATCTTCAAAAGGAAGATCAAATACATTTCTTCCCAGCTCAATCTCGAACCATCTCTTCCCTGTTTGATATCATAAAGTACAGGGAGGTAAGTCCAAAGACTTAGTGATGAATACAGAAGGGATTTATCGAGGATGATTCGACTTGACAAATCATAATATAAACGAACATATCAAACAAATACAGAAACAGATAGTACTGATAAGCAAACAGGAAACTCTCCTGCCTTATTGCTCCAAGATCAGATGTCAGACAAACAGAAACAATCAGACAGATTCAACCCAAAGCATATGCACTCAAAGGATAGTCTAAGACGTGCATTGTCGATTCACCTTATACCAGACAAAACATATCATCTAAGCGTAATAGCTTGGTATATGGCAGATGCCCATACGAGCTGTATAGCGCACCGCCGATACCCAGGGGGAGTCCCTAGCACACCATCGATACCCAGGGGGAGTCCCTAGCGTACCGCCGACACCCAGGGGGAGTCCCTAGCGTATCGTTGACACCAAGGGGAAGTCCCTTGCATGCCTCACATAACTAAACAGATCGCCCGGATCGACCATTGGCCTCATAATCACCATATAAATAACCGGATTAACCACTTATGCAGATGCCCAGGGGAAGTCCCTAGCACATTGCCGGTTTCAGACATATCAGATTAAGCAGACAGAAACAATGCCCATCAGGCAACAGATAACAGTAACAGATACAAATATGCCAGCATGGCCAAAATACAGATCAGATAACAGAAATGCCGACAAGGCAATAGATACAAAGCAGAGCAGAACAGATAACAGACAAAATTCTGGGCGCCAGAACAGACAGATACAGATATAGAACAGATATAACCCTCATAGGGGTATTCAGAACAGAATCAAATAACAAACAGAAACCAAACACGGTTCTGAGTAACGTACAGAAACAGTAAACCCACACAGGGGTTAATTTCAATAACAGATAGCTCAATAGGGTGCCAAATTAGCAGAACCTCATAGGTATAACAAGTACCAAGAGGAATAAATCCTCACCTTAGTGTAATATACCCAGTCAGTCAGATATACAGCTACTGCTCGTCACCGGCCAAATCTTCGTCACCTAATTCACAAAATAATTCATATTTAAAGTTCGATCGATTCTACTAACCTTATTCGTTATCGAAGCTTAATATTTCCCAAAATTACCAAATAAATCTTATTTAAGTCCAAATTTAAATAATTAAATCAAGCTAACTTAATCCTATCAACTATTAATAATTTAAGATTTAAAATCTTAAATTCCTATTTTATAATAATCTATAATTAACTCAAACCCACAAAATGTCACTAATTAAATCTTACAAAATCTTATATAACTCAATTCAACCTCCAATTACATAATATTCCATGCTTAATCTAACAATTATCTCCAAAATTATTAATATGCCATCAAAATCTAAAAATTCCTATACATATATATAATACATAATCATATAATAACACCACCTAAAGTCCATAATTAAATCACTTATCATCTAAACTCATACATATACCTTGCATGAATATATATAATACATAAAAATATAATTATCAAAACCTAGCAAAATTCATAACTCACTAACTAAGACCCGGATTCGAAAATGGACTATACCGTCACGACCGTTGGAACGAGGAGATAATTCTGCCCCCAAGTCTCCGGAGCGCCGCCGCCGGCCGCCGCTGCCTGTATATGATAACTTTACACCGTTCTCTTCCTTACACTCTCCCGAACAATAATCTCCGATTATTTTTAGTTATTTTGCTCCTATTTGCCGGAAAACACCAAAAACAGCCCCAACTCACCTTGCTCCTCCTCTACTGTACAAGCTCCATTCACCGCCGTCCGTCGCCGGAAACCGCCACTAAACCATATATTCTGCTTCTCCTCCTCCCTAGCTACACAACCATACCCTTCGTCGCAGGTTTCGGGGCTTGGAGATGAGTACCGAAAGTTAACCAAGGAAATGGGTTTCTTCACGGTGCTTCTCCGTCCACCTTTAACCACCGTGCATGGCTGCTGTTTTGTGGCCTGAAAATGGTGAGGGAGGTGGTGGTAAGGTGTGATGAAGAAATGGATGCTTGGTGGTGAAGCTCTTGCTCGGTTGAAGGAGAGAAGAAAGTTGGCGGTTGAAGAAAGAAAAATGGAAAGAAAATGAAGAAAAGGGAAGAAATGAAATTGAAGTCAAAATAGCATTAATTTTGACTTGATGTAAGCATGGTGGAGGTATGGGTTCGGTTGACTTTATCCATGCTTTCATTTTCATATGTATATATATATATATATATATTTTTTTTTTTCAATTAAGTCCCTAAATTTATAGGATCTCTCAATTGAGTCCTCAAAATAAATGAAATACATTTTCGATCCCAAAAGTCTTGTAAAATATCAATTGAATCTTATATAATTTATATCATGATTAAATAATTCAAAATTCTAATCGAATAACTAAAATTAACTGATAAAATAAATAATAATAATTTTAACAAATATATAAAATTTTGGGATCGTTACATTTACATACACATATATACAGATACGAACATACAGTTATAGACACACACATATATATGAATACATACACAAACATATGAATACATATATGAAAATAATAAGTCATAATTAAATCAAATAAACCAGTGGAGGGCACGATACTGGCAGGTGGTGGCTTTGGTAGTGATGGGTTCAGATAGCAGAGGGAGGAGGAGAGAAAATGGGGAAGGAGGAAGGGAAGAAAAGAGGTTTTGACAAGGTAAAAGTTTTAATTTTCTGGCGAACTTCCAACAAAATTGTGTCAAATGATTCCCTCGGTAAGTAAAGTGTCTAACATTAAATAAAAAGATTTTCGATATTTTTAATGGAACGCTCATCGGAAAACCTGTCATAAAATATTTTCGATGGATATGTCAGACGGATATTCCGTCGAGAAATTTGGTGCATCAAATTTCTCTAATTTTTTCGTCACATTTATGGTGAACTTTTGACTGCGTCCAATGCTGTCGGAAATCAGCCTCAAGTTCGTCGAAAATTTTAGACAGAATTAATTCCATCGAAAATTTCTATGGAAAAATGAATTTTTTTTGGTAGTTGGTCATGTTGTAATTGAGTCGGTTCAATTTTTGTGCGTGAAGGATGATGTGAAATTTTTTTTTTGTTAGACATTCTTTTTAGCTCAACAAGAGAGTGAGTTCTTTGTCTTGAATGATATTCTTCATATTTTTTTATCCATATGAGGAAAATTTAATTGTAATTGGTAGGCATATATTTTTGTAATTATTTTTTAAAAAATTAAGCAGTACTTGGATTATTTGAATATATACCATTACAATGTTTTTGATAACCTAATTTATGTGACGTCTAATATAAGAATGTCAATACTTTATTGGAATATGATGAATCATTTGGATATTTAGTAACAAATTTTGCTTAACTTTGTGATATAAAATGGCTGAGTTAGGGGATATACAGTTATAACATTAGTTGATATATTTTTACTTGATCAATATAAGTCATTAGGTAAGCTTGTAAAGCATTTTAGAACATTTATTTGCGTTACTTATATGGCAATTCAGATCTTCTATTTTGGTTGTCGGTTTAAATCTTTTATTTTAATTTTTTTTCATCATTTATTCATTTATGGATATATAACATGTGTATTAAATATTTATTTATAAAAATAATTGATTAAGAATGAGATACACTTGGCATATATATAGGCTATTAGAATAGGAGACGAAATACGGAAGAAAATTTACTGTAATTGGTTGGCCATGGAACCTTCTTCTACAAGCACAGCCGGCAAAACTTTCGCGGGAACAGGAATGGAAAAACAGGGGATAGACGATTCAGCTTTGGAGTTTTTGTACTGTGTTAGCTCCTGAGTCTGTTCGAATTTCAGCGAGATCAGATAGTAAAACAGGCCGAGGATACACGTGCCGGAAGTGAATAAAACAGGCCAGGAAACCGAATTCTTCGGCAACTTCAATGAATTTAGTGCAGAGCATGTCGAGCACGAGCCCTGCTAGCTGAGAATTAGCTGCAGATGATTGTTTGATTAGATCAGAGACTATATCTCTAATGTGGTGGGTTTGGTTGTTTATGAGATCGAATGCAAAGGACCTAGGTTTATGAACCTTAGTCGCGATGGAGTATTGGGATCTGAGGAGATCTTTTGTGTCTAGTTATCGATAGCACGATCGTTGGGAAGCTTCATGATGAGTACGGTGATGGAGAGGCGGCCGTCCCCGTCGAGGAGGAGCTTGGCCGTCTCCACGGGGGAGAGGATGTGGCTCAGCCTCAGAGAGGGGATGAATACTAATTCAACTTTCTTCATTTCCACCACCAGTGCTTGTCTTTGGAAGTTTGTTTCGAGTGTTCGAATATTGGTTGGGGTTGATTTTGAGGATAAGATAATGTGAGGGTGTACAAGTATTAGCAAGGAATGCATGTGGAATGTATCAGCATATTTATCTTCCTTTTCTTTGCTAAGTCAGCAGTTTCTTTGCTAAGGAGGTAAAAGCTCCTTCACAGAATTGACTGAAAATTCAGCTATGTTGGCAAAGGGAAATCCTCCATGGAAGAAGGAGAATGGCAGCAAACAGTATAACAGAAAGGAATCGGGAAAGAAGTCAGATAAGCATTGTAGTCATTGCGGGAAAGATGGGCATCTAAGGGAGAGTTGTTTCAAACTTAATGGAAATCCAGAATGGTTCAAGGAACTCAAGGAAAAAAAGATACAGAATTATGGAAGACAAGTTGTAAATCATGTTGATACACCTCTGAATATGCAGGAGGAAAGGGCTGTACAAAGGAACAATGACCGGAATGCTCTTTGACTGATTTAGTGCAACAGGAAGTTAAGAGAATTATGAAGGAGAAGCAACATGTTGACGTGAATCAAGCAAATCTTGCTCACTAGACTGATTTTGCAGGCTCGAATATCCACAATGCCTTAAGTGCTCTTAGTTTATTAGACACTGGTGCCTCAAGTCATATGTGTTCTAATCTTAAACTTCTGACCAATTCCAGTCACATAAACACCCCAACACCAGTCTATCTACCAGATGGAACCACTAAAATGGTTCAATGCACAGGCTCAGTTGAGCTAACATCCAAACTAAACCTGCAAGATACTTTACACATACCATATTTCAAGTATAATTTGCTATCTGTGAACAAATTGGCCAATGATGCTCAGTTGAAGTTTACCTTCTATCCTAACCATTTTGTCTTGCAGGGCCTGCAGAATGAAGAGGTATTGGCCATTGGGAAAGTTGTAGGGAGATTGTATATCCTAGATAAGACCTGCTATCTAGCCAACAAAGCAACCAGCCTCAACAATTGTTCTCTTATCAGTTTGTCTCCTTCCAATTGTATTGCTAGCAAAGTTACTTCTGATCTGTCCCTTTGGGACAAAAGATTAGGACATGCATCCATATATGTTCTAAAACATATACCAAATATTCTAAATAAAGGCTTTGACACTTCTTTACCTTGCAATGTTTGTCACATTTCAAAACAAACTAGATTACCTTTTATGTCTAGTAATACTAATGCCAGCTAGTTGTTTGAGCTTGTTCATATGGATATTGGGGTCCACACAAAAGGCCTTCACTAACAGGAGCCCTCTATGTTCTAACAATAGTTGATGATTACAATAGGGGTTTATCGACTTTCCTTCTCCAAAATAAATATCAAACATATCAGATAATAGCTCAGTTTCTAAAAATGATTGAGACTCAGTTCAATTCCAAAATGATGAACATAAGAACGGACAATGGAACAGAGTTTATAAATAGTGAAACTTCAAAACTTTTTAGAGAACTTGGAATTATACACCAAAGAACATGTCCCTACACACCTTAACAAAATGGCATAGTAGAAAGAAAGCATAGGCATCTCCTAGAAGTTGCTAGAGCCCTAATGTTTCACTCAGGTTTGCCTTTAAAGTTTTGGGGAGAATGCATACTTATAGCTACTCACCTTATCAATTGGCTTCCAACCCCTATACTTAAGTGGAAATCTCCCTTTGAAGCCATATATAACAGAAGCCCTGATTATGACTCTATAAAAGTCTTTGGCTTATTATGCTATGCCACAAACACACACGCTCACGTAGAAAAATTTGATCCAAAAGCCTACAAATGCATTTTCATAGGTTATAATATAGGACAAAATGCTTATAAGGTGTATGATATAGAAAATCACAAAGTTTACCACTCTAGGGATGTTATATTTCATGAGTCACAATTTCCTTTCCTTGATAAAAATCCTAATCAATCTCCTGAGTCATCTGTCCCCATTCCCATCATATCTGAAGATAACCATGTTGATCTTATTGTTCCTACAAATAGACTATCTACTGATTCTTTGGATGCTCAAAGCCCAACCTCAATTCAAGATCATGCAAAAACTCAAACGCAAATTACTCAAAACCAAACCAACCTCAGACAAAGTTCTAGAATTAGAAGAAGACTAACTCGGCTGGATGATTATGTCTCTGCTGCAGCTTTCCCTGGAAATAATACTACTTTATGTGCTACAGGAACTGTATACACACCTCCAACCTTCACTTTTATTACTGAAAATAACTTGTCAAAGAACTATATGACTTTCTTATCCAATGTTTCTGCTGTCAAGGAACCTGAATCTTATAAACAAGCTTGCACATAGGTAAAGTGGGTTTTAGCCATGCAAAGGGAGAGAGAGGCCCTAGAAACTAATAAAACTTGGGAGGTAACAACCTTGCCTGTAGGAAAGAAGGCTATAGGCTCCAGATAGGTGTACAAGGTGAAGTTCAAGCCTGATGGTTCTGTGAATAAGTACAAAGCAAGGCTAGTGGCTAAAGGATACAATCAAATAGCTGGAGTGGATTATATAGATACTTTTTCCCCGGTTGCCAAGCTAGTGACAGTAAGACTTTTCTTGGCTTTAGCCACAGCAAGATCTTGGCCTTTACATTAGTTGGATATTAACAATGCTTTCTTACATGGAATCCTCCAAGAAGAGGTTTATATGACTCCTCCAGATGGATATAACAAAGCAAAGTCTGGCCAAGTTTGTAAACTGTTAAGTCTCTTTATGGCCTCAAACAAGCATCAAGATAGTGGAACCTGGGATTTACAACTCAGTTGCAGAAGTTTGGTTTTCAACAGTCAGCTCATGATCATTGTCTATTCACAAGAGAAACTGGTACTTCATTCTTGGCATTGATAGTTTATGTTGACAATGTGCTACTCACTGGGGATAATGAAGATGAAATCACCTCTGTCAAAAACTTCCTTCATTCAAAGTTCACAATCAAGGACCTTGGCTACGCAAAGTACTTCCTTGGGGTTGAGATTGCAAGATCAACAAGGGGCACATATCTTAGTCAAAGAAAATATATTCTGGATATCCTACAAGACACTGATTTGATGGGGGCTAAACCAGCTGCTACTCCCTTTCCCAAAAATCTGAAGCTAACAGAAGAAGGAACTCCGTATTCAGACTCATCTCAGTAGAAAAGGCTTATTGGTTGTCTTCTCTACTTAAATCTCACAAGACCTGATCTTACATACAGCATACAACAACTCAGTCAGTATGTCAATGCACCAATTGAAGACCATTGGCAAGCTGCTACGCATGTACTACGTTATTTGAAGAATGCCCGTCAAAAGGATTATTCTTTCTAGTACAGAAAACATTACATGTAAATGCTTACTGTGATGCGGATTGGGCCTCGTGTACAAACACAAGGAGGTCACTCACTGGCTATTGTGTGTTCTTAGGAGAACGCTTGATCTCCTGAAAAATAAAAAAGCAATCTACCGTATCTCGATCCTCTGCCAAAGCTCAGTATCGAAGCATGGCATCGACCGTCTGCAAGCTCCAATGGATTTCCTATTTGCTTCAAGATTTTCATGTCCACATCTCCACTCTAGTTCCACTTTTTTGCAACAACAAAGTTGCAATTCACATAACTGAAAATTTGGTCTTTCATGAAAGAACAAAGCACCTCGACATTGATTGCCACCTCGTACGGGATCAATTTAAACAAGGCTTCATCACTCCCAAACATGTTTCCAGCAACCTTCGGCTTGCCGATGTTTTCACCAAAACTTTATCTGCTCTAGCTTTCCAGCAAATTCTGTCCAAGTTGAGCTTGTGTGATGTTCACCAAGCTCCAACTTAAGGGGGGGATGTACATGTAGTAGCAAGGAATGCATGTGGAATGTATTAGCATATTTATCTTCCTTTTCTTTGCTAAGTCAGCAGTTTATTATCAGCATATTAGTTGGATGTTTTAGTTAGTTAGTTAGCTATACCCTAACAGAATTAGTTTTTCTTCAGCTTTCAGTTAGCATTTAATTCAGCCTTGACCTGTGTATATATAACCCTAAAAGGTGCATTCATTCTTCAAGTTCAACAATAACATTTTTTTAAAATATTAGTCCCCAGATTTTAGTTTCTTCGTCATGCAACTTCAGCCCTACGTACAGAGGGGCTTCATTAATAATTCTATCCTTGATGTAATTTACTTTTGTCCTACTGATCGTGCAGATAACATTCTTATCTATGTCCTCAGAGCATTCTAGAATATAGTATGCAATGGCAGGTTCAGTGAGATCGTCCTCACACACATATATGAGGACTAGAATTTGAATTTTAACGGACCTTTGGTATGGTTGTATGCGTTGATTAAAAAAATAAAATAAATAAACTTAATATATTGCCATCATCTTTTTTAGAAAAAATATAGGACGATGTTTGGATTAGTTTTGGGGTGTTTTTGGGAGGATAAGTTTTGGAAGTAGAATGGAAGAATGTGCTAAGAATGAAATTATGTTTGGTTGTATTCTTAGAGAAAATTAAATTTTATTGTTGATATATTTTAATATAAGTTTTTGTTTGATTAGTGGTGTCATATCAAGTTTTTGTATTATCATATGTAATTTTTATACAGATATAATATTGAAGAATATATATGTATAACAAAATAATGATTGAAAGTTATAAATATATATTTGATTGATGTAATAATTTGAAATGATAGAATTTCTTAATATTATTTTAAGATAAAAGTTGAATTTTGAGAGAAATATTTATTTTTGTTTTAAAAATATTTTTCGAATAAAAACATTTTGGGAGAACAAATTCAAACGTTGCCTAAGATATATGAGTTTCATGTGGAACTCATCAGGGGTTGATTTTATTTTCATTTTCAATTTTTATTTTTATTATTTCTAAAATTTGAAAAGTTAATTAGTGAAAATGAGTTGAAAATGAGTTTGTATTTGGATCAAAAGAAAATGATTATATTGGTTTTAATAGGTTATAGGCAGAGAGAGATAAAAATAATGAAATAAAAAGAAAAGATATATAAATTATTGGGAAAAGATAATTAAGTTATTAGAAAATGTGTTTTGAAAATAAAAAAAATAATAATATTGCGTGAAAATTTCTAAAAAGTGATAGTTATCATTTATGGAATAGTAGAAAACGAAAAAGTAAGTGTGAAAATAAAACCAAATGGGCCCTTATTAATTTGACATGCTTATAATTGGAGGTTTCAAAATCCAAAGATATCAATTAATCTTTAGTTATTTTTTCAATTTAGAAAAAGACCTCACTAAACATCATCATTTGATGTTGAATTTTTGAAGTTACATGTTTCATCCTAGCATAAAAATAGGTGTCCTTGAAATCTTATAGATACACAATGATTCTCACATTCCTTGCATTCTAAAACATTATTTCCTATATATTATATACCTTGAGCAACACAATAAAATATATATTACTTGATAATTTCTTCTTGTGATCACATCCAGAATAGGAGGCGCTGCCAATATCTTTTTTAGATTTTATATTTCTACTTGTAAACGGTTAATATCTACATAAAGAAGAGGATATTACAATCTTAGAATAGCGTGAACTAACGTAACTCTATTGACCAACTATTTACTTCATAAAATTTACATGCAAACAATTAAAACTTATATGCATTATTTGATTTATTTGTATGAAAGCTGTACTAAATTTTCGTAATAGACACATCAATCGATTTTCTAGCCCCACCACTATTTCTACATACTTGGTGAAATCATCTGACTCGCACCTTTTTCTTACAGGAAAAAAGAAAAAGATATACAGAGAGTCAAAACCAATAATTTATTTAATTTAAATCCTAATCTCTTGGTTAGTTAGGAAACCAACCACATATACATAGGTTAATCAAGTAATCTATTTACTGTTATAAACAAAAGAAACATAATCTTCCTGATTTCTGTCAACATTCAGTTGGAAAATTGTTGATTATATGACAAACAATAAAACAAAAGGCCTGTCTTGATAATCTTCTTAGATTCTTGTTTCCCATGTAGTAATATTAAAATATAGATAAAAGTGAAACAGTCCTTGCAGTAGCAACCAAGCTATCGACAGCAAAGCGATGACGCCTGTTTATTTATCTTTTTCTTGATACCCAAGAATTTTTCAATTTGTCAAGATTATATAATATGTTCAAAACGTTTTGAGATCTGCAAAGGGCCAAACAATCTCTTGAGATCTACTAAAACTTTAACACGTGATTTGAAGAAATAGTAGCCTTGTCTACTGTACATCCTCTTTCCCTTTCCATTTTCCAGTAGAAAACAGAAAATGTCTGTACAGAAAAGATCAGTCAGCCTTGTGTTCATTCCTTTCCCTATTATGAGTCACCTGGTGGCCGCAGTAAAGAAGGCAGAGCTCCTGGCGGCCTGGGACAACCGCCTCTCGATCGCAGTCCTTGTTATGAAAATGCCAATCGACACCAAGATCAGTTCCTATATCAAGAACTCACCTGACTCTAAGATCAACTTCGTAGAACTGCCGGAGAATGAGTCAGACTTGGCAGAGCGGATGAGGTCCCGGAAAACAGTCGTCGCACAGTTTGTGGAGAGCCAAAAGGGCCTGTCAGGGATGCTGTGGCTAAAATAATGGATTCGGATCGAGTAGCTGGATTGGTAGTTGACATGTTCTGCACTGCCATGATTGATGTGGCCAATGAGTTTGGAGTCCCGAGTTATATTTACTTCACTTGCGGTTCAGCCGTCCTCCAGCTGATGTTCCATCTCCAGAGCCTCAATGACGATCAGAATCAGGATATCACTGAGTATGAGGATTCCGATTTTGTGGTATCTGTCCCTGGATATGTTAATCCAGTTCCTGCTAGAGTATGGCCATGTCCGATATTCGAAAAGGAAATAGGTTTTCTGGATTTTTTTAGAAAATTCAGAATGTCCAAAGGAATTATTATAAACACTTTTCTCGAATTTGAGCCCCTCGCGATTAAGTCCCTCTCTGATGATGAGAAAATCCCACCTGTTTACCCTATAGGACCTATACTCCAATAAACTGACAGAAAGCATGATGAAATCATTGAGTGGCTGGACCAGCGGCCCAATTCGTCTGTGGTTTTTCTTTGCTTTGGCAGCAAAGGCTGCTTTGAAGGGGATCAGGTGAAGGAGATTGCCGTGGCCCTGGAACGGAGCGGGCACCGGTTTTTGTGGTCCCTGAGAAAGCCTCCTCCAAAAGATTTGTTAGAGTTTCCAGCTGAGTATGAAAATCCTGGAGAAGCATTGCCAGAAGGGTTCCTGGAGAGAATTCTGGGGAAGGGAAAGGTGATCGGATGGGCGCCTCAAATGGCCGTATTGCCCCACCCTGCGGTGGGAGGCTTCGTGTCCCACTGCGGGTGGAATTCAACGTTGGAGAGCGTGTGGAGTGGAGTGTCGATGGCGGTGTGGCCGTTGGCGGCGGAGCAGCAGGTCAACACGTTTCAGCTGGTGAAAGAGTTTGAGATGGCGGTTGAGATTAAAATGGATTACAAGAGGAATAGCAATGTGATTGTGGGAGCGGAGAGGATAGAGAGGTCAATCAGGGAGTTGATGGACCCAGAAAATAATATTCGAGTAAAGGTGAAAGCGTTAAAAGAGAAGAGCAGAAGGGTTCTGATGGAAGGAGAGTCGTCGTATAATTTTTTGAAACGTCTACTTGATGATGTTATGGATAAAATTTCTCCTCAGCCATATGTTGCAGTTATTTTATTTTATTTTATTTAAAACTAATTGAAGATATGCATTAAAGAAAATCAAGAGAATACAAAGCATGACCAAAACATGGGCTCTAGTTTGTCATGATATCGATTGTTATTAGTATGTTGAAGAAAAGATACTCAAATAAGGACATTAATATCGTTTTCACACTCTTAATGGAGCCTAAAAAAAGTTTTAGGTTCGGCATGGAAGCAATGGAAATGAAAAGTAAGATATGGTTGGAAAACAAGTCTTCCTTTTTATTAATAATTAGTAATCATGGCACATCATTTCTGCATATATAAATTTAAATTAATATAGTATAGATGATAAATAACTCTAAGCAACTTATCACTTAAGAAACATAAAACTATGTATAAGCCCCCCCCCCAAAAAAAAGAAATGTAAATACATGCAACATATACATGTATAGACATGTATACATTTACGTACACATATATATAAATAAATACATACATTTATAGACACACATTCATAATATATACACAAACATATGAATACATATATGAAAAAATAAGTCATAATTAAATCAAATAAATCGGCGGAGGGCATGGTGGTAGTTGTGGTACCAATGGGTTTCGACAACAAAGGGAGGAGGAGAGAAAATGGGGAAGGAGGGAGGGAAGAAAAGAGTTTTTGATAGGGTAAAAATTTAGATATTTTGATGGAATACTCGTTAGAAAGCCCATAGTAAAATATTTTCGATGGATATGTCAGATGAATATTCCGTCAAAAATTTGGCACCAAATTTCTCTAATTTTTGCGTCACATTTATGGTTGATTTCTAACTTCGTCCAATGCTGTCGGAAATCCACCCCAAGTCCATCGAAAATTTCAGATAGAATTAATTCTATTAGAAATTTCTATGGAAAAATAATTTTTTTTTGTAGTGCATTGGTTAGACCGTAATTGAGCCGGTTCAATCTTTGTGCATGAAAGATGACATACGTAAAAAAGATTTTTTGTTAGACATTCTTTTTAACTCAACAAGAGAATAGGTTCTTTGTCTTGAATGATATTCTTCATATTTTTTCATCTATATGAGGAAAATTTGTTGTAATTGGTTGGCATATATTTTTGTAATTAATTTTAAAAAAATAAAGCAGTACTTGGATTATTTGAATATATACCATCGTAATGTTTCTGATAACCTACTATGTAATGTTGGATATAACAATGTCAATAATTTATTGCAATTCGATGAATTATTTGAATATTTAGTAACAAAATTTGCCTAACTCCGTGATATAAAATGATTGAGGTAGGGATATACAATTATAACATTAGTTAATATATTTTTACTTGATCAATACAAGTCAATAGGCAAGTTTGAATAGCATTTTAGAAAATTTATTTGCATTACTTATGTGGCAACTCGGATATTCTATTTTGGTGGTATACTAGATTTCCTGGCACATAAATGTATTTCTTTAAATAGAACAAATTTAGATCTCCGAATTGTATTATGAAAATTTTCCATTCTTTTTCAGGATAAGAATTCCAATGTTTAAAAACACATACTATAAATTCAAGTAGACTGAATTCCTATGCAATGTTTTTGATAACATCCTCAATAAAAAGATTCTGAGCTTTATAAGAAGATCCACCATCCTGCAAAGCCATCCTGCTCTTCTGCTGCATTTCCTTCACCTTCTGCCTCACTCCACTTCCCTCCTCATCTGCCAACAGCCGCCTTATCGCCGCTTCTATTTCCTCCGCTCCCACAATTTCCGTCGAACTCTCTTCCGTGAAGTCCTTCTTGTAGTCTATTCTGATTGCCTCCGCCATCCCTAATTCCTTAACCAACTGAAATGCATTCAGCTGCTGCTCTGCATACAGCGGAAACGTAGCCATCGGCACTCCGAACCAGATGCTCTCCAACGTCGAATTCCACCCACAGTGCGACACGAATCCTCCCACCGCCGGGTGGGACAGCACCGCCACCTGCTGCGCCCATCCGATCACTTTCCCAATCCCATTTGTCCTCTCTATGAACCCTTCTGGCAGCACTTCTTGAAAATTTTCATATTCCGTTGGGAACCTCGTCT
The DNA here is from genome assembly GCA_018894105.1 of Jacaranda mimosifolia. NCBI lineage: Eukaryota > Viridiplantae > Streptophyta > Magnoliopsida > Lamiales > Bignoniaceae > Jacaranda > Jacaranda mimosifolia. Next base: position 1,175,288 of record CM032118.1, on the reverse strand, counting down.
TGCCCTTTTCCCCTGGCTTTCTTAAGGACCATAAGAAACGGTGTCCGCTGTTCTCTAAAGCCAAAGCTATTTCTTTCACCTGGGCTTCCTCGAAACTTCCCATGGTCCCAAAGCACAAGAAAACTACCGAGTTTTCCGGCTGATCGTCCAGCCATTTCTTAATATCATCATCAGACGATCGGCTGTTTGAGCTGTCTCCATGATGGCCGCTTTCATTGCTGCTCAAGCTCAAAATTGGGCCCACGGGATAAACCTTTGGACTCTTACCACTGTCAGATAACAGAGACTGAATGGCGTAGGATTCAAGCTCGTAAAACGTGTTCACCATAATGCCTTTCGTCTCCGCAAATCTTTTGAAGCAACTGAAGAAAACGTTGGCCGTGGAACCTTGTTCAACAAACACAGCCGGCAACACTTTCGCGGGAACAGGAATGGAAAAACAAGGGACAGGCAATTCAGCTTCGGAGTTTTTGTACTGTGTCAGCTCCTGATTCTGTTCGAATTTCAGCGAGATCAGATAGTCCATCAGGCCGAGTGCACACGCACCAGAAGTGAAGAATACGTAGGCCGGGAGATCGAATTCTTCTGCAACTTCAATGAATTTGGTGCAGAACATGTCGAGCACGAGCCCTGCTAGCTGAGAATTAGCTGCAGATGATTGTTTGATTAGATCAGAGACTATTTCTCTAACGTGGTGGGTTTGCTTGTTTATGAGATCGAATGCAAAGGTCCTAGAAGTCGAGATTTCTTCTTGGCTGGGGAGGTTTATGAACCTTAGACGCGACGGAGTATTGGGATCTGAGGAGATCTTTTGTGTGTAGTCATCGATAGCACGATCGTTGGGAAGCTTCATGATGAGTACAGTGATGGAGAGGCGGTCGTCCCGGTCGAGGAGGAGCTTGGTCATCTCCACGGTGGAGAGGAGGTGGCTCAGCCCTGGAGAGGGGATGAATACTAACTCAACTTTCTTCATTTCCACCACTGCTTGTCTTTGGATGTTTGCTTGAGTTGATTTTGAGGATAAGATAATGTGAGTGGCTTCACTAAGTGCTGTACATATATATTCATTAATAATTCTGCCCTTCAAGTGATTGCTTTTATCTTACTTATCCTGTTGACAGCATCCTTATCTGTGTCCCTGCATCATTCTGGAATATCAGTGTCAATCCAATGACGTTTGGTCCAGGAGCATAGTTTTATAAGGTTAGTAGTAGATTTTAGTGGGGTTCCTTATCTTTGTATATATATATATATTCTTTAGTTATTTTTCAATTTAAAAAAAAAAATTTAATTTGTACCTTCTCACTAACTTTTGTAACACCTCACTAAATATCATTAATATTTGATTCCGAATTTTTAGAGTTACATTTTTCATCTCTACACCATAAATAAATATTCAATGAGTCTAATAGATACACAATTATTCTCATATTTCTTGCGTTCAAAAAAATTATTTTCTATATATTATTTTAGGCAATGCAATAAGGTATATATTTCTCACTAGTTTCTTCTCGTGATTGTGTCCTTTACAAGAGACACTGCTACTATCCTTTTTAAATTTTATATTTAAATTTAATAATAAATCATCAATACCTGCACAAAGGAGATGTCATCACAATTTTAGAATAGCGTTGATTAACATAACTCTACAGGCCAACTGTTTGCTTCAAAAAATTTACATACTTTCAAATATTAAAAACTTATATGCACTCTTTGATTTATTTGTATGGAAGTTTTATTAGATTTTCCGTAACAAACACGTCAATAGATTTTCTAGCTGCATGCTCATTCGTCTTCACTGCACACTTGGTCAAATCAAATTATCTGATTGGCACAGTTTGCTTACAGAAAAAAGACAAAAACATAGAAGAATCAAAATTCAAAACAAACTTGTTCTTGCCCTTGATTTTTCCATGGCCAAAAAATCTATTCGAGACTTTGAATATTCTGAAGTAGTTTGAAGGTGCAGTTTATCCACACTTAAAAGTTTCCCGTGAAATAACATCAAATAAAGACAAAAGTGAAGCAGTTCATGCAGTAGCAACCAAGCTATTGACAGCAAAGCAATGACGCCTGTTTAATTGTCTGTTTCTTGGTTGCGACGTGCCAATATTCTATATGTGTGTATGTATGTATGCAAACTATGTTAAAATCTTTCGAAATCTGCAAAGGGCTTGTTAAGTTGGGGTTGACCAAGTTTCAATACTTATAATTTTAACTTAACATCTTATATTCTCTAAAAAATTAATACGTGTACAAATAATTTTTTAAAATTACTTATAATTAAGTTAATTTAATATGCTAATTTTTTTAATTAAATTGAAAGTAAAATAATTTTTAATATGAAATACCTTAAATATACTTATCAAAAATTAATATATAACTTAAACCAAAAATAAAATATAATTACCTACAAAATAATAATAAAAAAACTTTAAATTAGAGTATTAAACCAATTCAACTCTCTATCCCAATTCTCAAATTCAATAGGCCGAATTGTCCACCCCACTAACGGGCTCTGATCCAGCCCGTTAGCTCATTGGATGGGTTACCCCAGTTTGGCCCAGGTTTTGCTCAAGAGTAGTAACAGGCTGGGCCAATTTTGTTGGCATTAATTTACTACCCTATTGGACTTAGATAGGAATAAAAAAATATCTGCTGGATCCATCATTTGGACTTATAATAAATTAAAAGTTGCTCATTCTATTCAGCCAGCATTGTACAAGAACGTGCCGTAGGAGTAACCCATTACCTTTTGGGTTGAATTTTCACAACATAAGCATTTTTCTTAGCAAGTATTATTAATGATCTAAGCATTCCATTAATTATGTATCAATGTTCCATTAAAAATACTTGTTTTCATCAAAACCCGATGCAGTAGGATAAATGAATTAAAAAGGGACAAATTTTAGCATATAGTGCTTCTACAGTTGGTGGTGAGCTCATCTACCCCTTCTTTGATATATTTTGGAGTATTTTTCTTAAAATACACTCATTGTTTATTGTTAATTCCCATAACTACTTAGGTAGTTACCTTTTCTCTTTTTTAACATTTTTTTCCAAGTTTTTATTCTTTCTTTTCTTCTTTTTATTTTTATTTTCTTTTACTAATCTCTAACATTAAAATAAATATATTCAAAATACTAAAGATTATAGTAACATCTAAACGAGTAAATGAGTGTCTATGAAATTTAGCACACGCATTGAATGTCTAAATTACTAATTTATAATTACCTATCTATTAACGATTAGCGAATACTTGCGAGTACACATATTTAAATTTTCATCTCGCCCTATATAATAAATGAAAAATAATTTTTAATATCCCATAACCCCACGTAAAATACTGCACCTTATACTCCTCATAAAAGGATAACTAGTCATGAATACTCAGTTAAACAAAAATTGAAACAAAATGCTCATTAGGTTGAATTAGGGATACAAAAGAGTTGAGTCAAGCCAAACTTTGATTATTTTTTTAGGCTCAAACTCGAGCTCAACGGGCTTAGAAATTGAGGCTCAAGCTCAACTTGAGCTCTTGTTCGAGCTCAAATCGATTCATTAGGCTTAAACTCATAACTAAGCTATAGGTTGAGTTCAGCTCGGATTCAAGCTCAAAAAGTTAAATTATTTTATTAAAAAATTTTAAAATTATTATATTTAAAATTAGCTATAGGCTTAAGCTCGAAAAGTTAAATTATATTATAAAAAAATTAAAACTAGTATATTTTATTTTATTTTTATATATAATTTTTTTTAAATAACAAATATAAGCTCGTGAGCTTGCAAATAATAATTATTTGATTTGAACTTGGCTTGAATATATATATATATATATATATATTCCCTAGTTATTTTTCAATTTAAAAAAAATTAAATTTGTACCTTCTCACTAACTTTTGTAACACCTCACTAAATATCATTAATATTTGATTCTGAATTTTTGGAGTTACATTTTTCATCCCTATACCACAAATAAGTATTCAATGAGTCTAATAGGTACACAATTATTCTCACATTTCTTGCATTCTAAAAAATTATTTTCTATATATTATTTTGGGCAATGCAATAAGGTATATATTACTCGCTAGTTTCTTCTCGTGATCGTGTCCTTAACAAGAGACACTACTAGTATCTTTTTTAGATTTTATATTTAAATTTAATAATAAATTATCAATACCTGCACATAGAAGATATCATCACGATTTTAGAATAGCGTTAATTAACATAACTCTACAGGCCAATTGTTTGCTTCAAAAAATTTACGTACCTTCAAATATTAAAAACTTATATGCACTCCCTGATTTATTTGTGTGGAGGTTTTATTGTATTTTCCGTAACAGACACGTCAATAGATTTTCTAGCTGCATGCTCATTCGTCTTCACAGCACACTTGGTCAAATTATCTGATTGGCACAGTTTGCTTACAGAAAAATGACAAAAACATAGAAGAATCAAAATGCAAAACAAACTTGTTCTTGTCCTTGATTTTTCCATGGCCAAAAAATCTATTCGAGACTTTGAATATTCTGAAGTAGTTTGAAGTTGCAGTTTATCCACACTTAAAATTTTCCCATGAAATAATATCAAATAAAGACAAAAGTGAAGCAGTTCATGCAGTAGCAACCAAGCTATTGACAGCAAAGCAATGACGCCTGTTTAATTGTCTATTTCTTGGTAGCCAAGAATTCTTCAATGTGCCAAAACTCTCTCTCTCTCTCTGTCTCTCTCTCTCTCTCTCTCTCTCTCTCTCTCTCTCTATATATATATATATATATATATTATAGTATATTCAAAACTTTTGAGATCTGCAAAGGACTTGTTAAGTTCCCCATTAGTATTAAATTTGATATTATATTTATAACTTAACAAATAATTTTTTTATTTAAAAATATAACTCCTTTGCTAATTAAAGAAAATTGGAATTATAAGAATATAAGAGAAGAATTTAAAAAAAGAGGATAAATTGACATAAACTGATGGAAATGCTGATAGAATGACCCCTCATATTCTAATCAAGAATTGGCAAAAGACAATTAGAAATTTTTTTTGATTAGTTGTAAATAGGCCTTTTAGACACTTAGTTAGGGAACCAATTTGGATTTTTATTTTAGAGATTAGAAGTTTTGCAAGAATTCGGGATTCGGAGGACAAAGTTGAGATCAGATTCGTCAAGAAATAAGTTTCTTTTTCTCCCTTTAATTTTCTTTTTAATTTTAAATTTGAGACAATGTTTCGCTTTGTTCATGTTTTGTTTGACAATTTAATCATGAACTAATTCATTATTCTAGGATTATGATAAAAACAAAATTGAATAACTTGATGTATGATTTTTTTTTCCATGAAATTATTAGCACTTTAAGTTATTTCTTCTATTGTTTTTTTTTTTCCTATTTAATTGTTTGATCAACATTATAGTACTTTAAGCCCTAGAGGAGTCTTGGAAGATAAAATTTAGGGATTGATTGACAATATAAGAGTTTAGGATTAATTATTCAAATTAATAAATTATTTAATTTCTGAGTAGAATAGAAATATACCTGCTTGCCCTAGATAGTTAGTTGAGCGGTATAACCCTATCCATAATTCAATTAATTCACATAGGAATGTAGTGAATTGCATAAATTTGGAATTTGATTGTAGCTAGCTAATTCAGAAGAACTTCGTAATGGCGTAAGATTCAAGGCTAATAACTTGCTATTAATTTCATAGGGAGAAAATTATATAATCAATGCATTCAATTGATAAAATCATAATTCTAGGCTTCTATATCTTGGTAAAAAAATTAATCACTACACTTTTTCTTACTTTCATTAATTTAGTTTTAATTCCTACTTAATTGTTTTTTTTTTTTTTTGTTTAAATGAAACAAGTGTATGATAAATTAGTAATTATTAGCTAATAATATAGTTTCTCATGAGATCAACACTCTTCTCATCATTTTTCTATTTATTGAGATACGTGCACTTGTGTGATGTTAGAATTATTAATTTTGCATGCCAATAACTTTTTGGCACCATTGCCAGGGAACTAGAATTATTTTGTTTATACTAATATTGGTTTTAAGCACCAAGTTTTAATTCAGACTTTTCCTTTTTATTTTATTTATTATTTTTTTTATTTCAAAGATCTTTGCAATTATATGTATGATAATCAAGAGCTGGAATTAGTCCTGTTTGATCCGAAAATTGAGATAACTTTTCAAAGACGCAGATGATCATTTCAGCAAGCAAAAGAGGATATTGCAAAAATGGTAGAAGAAGATGGATATCTAGGGGATTATGTTATCCCACAAATCCAGGGCTTTCATATAGGAATCGTTAGACAATATGTTCAGGCCAATAATTTTGAGACCAAGCCCAGTATCATTCAGATAATATAGAGTTTAATATAGTTTGGGGGGTCTCTAACAGAAGGTCCGAATGCTCATTTAGCTAACTTTTCGGAGAGTTGTGACACCTTCAAATATAATAGAATTTTTTATGATACAATCCGACTGAAATTATTTCCATTTTCACTAAAGGATAGAGCAAAGAGTTGTTGGTTGTTATCCTTGCCATCAGGATCCATTACCACTTGGGAGGATCTAGCACAAAGATTCTTGGCTAAGTTTTTCCCACCATCACAAATAGTCAAATTAAGGAATGAGATTACTTCCTTTGTCCAATTTGATTAGGAAACAATCTAAAAGGCAAGGGAAAGATATAAGGAGATGCTTAGAAAATGCCCTCATCATGGATTGAAAAAGTGGCTTCAAATGCAGACATTCTATAATGGATTATTCACACAAACCAAAGGAATAGTTAATGTTGTTGCAGGAGGTATACTTATGTGGAAGAAGATTGGGGTATATTTGAATTATTTGAAGAGATGGCAACAAACAGTTTTCAGTGGCCAACTGAGAGATTAACTCAACCAAAGAATGCTATTGGAATTTATGAGGTAAAGAATACTACATCTTTGACTGCACAGTTAGAAGCTTTAACAAAAAAAGTGGACACACTTGCAAATATTATAGTGCAGCAAGTGCAGCAAGTGCAAGCGGTAGAGAGTCAATTTATTATTAATTAAATGAGGATAAAATAGATGTATCAGAATTTAGTGTCGTAGTGGAAAGATACCATTTACGAATGCAAGAGGGCTTTTCTTCATATATATATATATATATATATATATATGTAATGGATAAAATTGCAATGAAAATTGTTCAAGAAAATATATATGAGTAATTAGTTCTAAAATCAAGATCATTTGGATGGTCTAGGGTAATGGGTTAATATGATATCATGGAGCTTTAATTTGTCAAGTTCGAAGACTTACACATCGGGTTGTTAATGGGTCGAATTTGTATCGAATTAGTCATATTCAAATTCAAATTCGATTATTAATATTCATACTTGAATTTCGATACCTTATAGAATATTTGTTAGTCAGTTTCATATTTGAATTCAATGAATATTCAAAATTCGATTAAAAAAGTTAACCCAATTTAATAATTTTTTTTCTTTTCTCTCTCTTTTGGATTGTATAAAAATATTGTATTTATAAAATAAATCTACGTCATATTTGAATTATTAACGACTTTTTATTATATGTTAGTCCAAAAATTAAATATTTGAATACCAAATCCCTATTTCACATTATATTAATACATAGGTAAACTATTATACATAGTTATAGTTGACATTTTATCAGTATCCCTCTATTTTTAAGGCTAAAAACTCAATATTAATAGTAAAATATAAATATTAATATAGATATCAAGTCAATATAATATATAGATTTTATTTTAAAATCTTTATTGACATTATAAATAAGAGTATTAATTTAATAACTAATTATTAAAGTTCAAATTTGAATTTTTAACGGATTGAATTGCTTAATTCTGTATATAATCTACTTATTTCTGATTATGGATATTTATAATCCGATCTGATCTATCAGATATTTTAATTAGATAATTCAAAAATTCAGATCTAATTGAAATCAAATTCGAATTAAAATTCGATCCATTGATAGCCTTATTTGCACATGTATCACATATGCAAAGTTGTAAAATGGGCTCTGATCCAGCCCGTTACTTCATCGGATGGGTTGCACCAGTCCAGCCCAGTACATGCGCAGGAGCAGTAACAGGATGGGCCCAGCGCCCATGTTGTTTGATTTAATTTACCCTATTGAGCCTAGATAGGAAGAAAAATTATGCCCACAAATACCTTGAGGCCCATGGCTCAGCCCATTACATTGGTGTTTGGATGACCTTCTTGCGGCCCACCCCAGAAGAAAAATTGGTTCATATCCCCGCGGACCCCGCCAAATTCTCTTCGGAAATGGAAATGGCTAATCACCCCCTTAACATTTATTGGTATCCATACGAGTCAAAAAATTAATAAAATCTTAAGAAACGTTTTAATTAAACTTTAAAAATTATTGTTTGAGACACTAAATTAGATTTAAAGCGGACAATAATAAAATAACATCAATAAAAATATCACATGCAATAAAAAAATGAATCCAATGTAATTAAACAAACATAAAAAAATCTAGGAATATAACACCACAAATACAAGGTATATATAAGGGTATATCAATAGTATACATAAAGCATCTACCTCTTCTTCGATATATTTTGGAGTATTCTTTCGAAAATACACTCATTTTCATTTTTTAATTCCCATAACCACAAGTTACCTTTTCTCTTTTTAATATTTTTTTTCTTTCCAAGTTTTTATTTTTTTTTTCTTTTAATAATCTCTAAAATTGAAATAAATACATTCAAAATACTGAAAATTATAGTAACATCTAAAAGAGTAAATGAATATTTATGAAATTTTAGCACACGCATCGAGTTATAATTAACCACCTATTAATGGTTAGCGAATAACTGCGAACGAAATATTCATCTCCACTCTATAAAATAAGTGGAAAAGAAATTTTAATATCACATAGGCCCACGTAAAGTACTGCTCCTTATACTCCTCATAAAAAGATAAATACTCATGAATGCTCACTTAAACATACTGCTCCTTATACTCCTCATAAAAGGATAAATACTCATGAATGCTTACTTAAACATAAAATGAAACAAAAACCTAATTAGGTTGAGTTGCCATTGTATCTAACCCAATCAAAACAAGCAAACAAAACCACACTTTACCCTATTAATTGATCATTTGCATGTGCATGTTCGGAAGCAATCAGCATAAATAAATACATGCAAGAAAAAGGGACTGTTAGTTCAGAGGCATGGAGCTCAGGGCGTCCAGTAAAAACACAAAATTTAGAGGGAAGAACTTCATGCTCAAATTTTACTCTACAAAAAAAGGAAAAAAAATTACAATTTTAGTCCACTAACTATAACCTCCTATGAAAAAGAACTTCAAATTTTTATGCTTTCTAAAATAGTCCATCATGGCTTAATATTATGCATATTGAGTCCTAATCGAAAATATGTATTACCACTCGCTTGAGCTTGAAATTGAGCATCATATGACATTTGGCACTCAAATACCACATTCCCTCTCAACCCTCTCTACTTTCGCTTTTGTTTTTAATGTTTGGCTAATACCCTTAGCACACAATACTTAAACTTTAAAGGATAAGATTGACTTAGCTTGTGTTGCAAGGGACGAACGAGGGGTTAAGCGCTGTACGATAGCTTATATGTGTATATCAATACAATGTCAACATCCCAATTTTAATAAAATTGCCCCATCAACATAAGTTGACCACACAATCTAAACATAAGTTGGCCAAACAATCTATTGTTGAATGGAAAATTATTAAGTTATAAGGTTCCTTCACTCCAAATCTTCTATTTCAAATCATTTTTCAATTGCTCATTCCCACATAAGCTGTCAAATCACTAAGGTTCCCGAATTTTCCAGCAGCGCATCCTCAAAAATATTTGGGGTCTAAATTGAATGTCCTCCAACCAGTGTCCTCATGTACTTCTTCTTCTTCAATGAAATCATTCGCACCTGAGGACAACTTCTGTGGTGTGAGGGTTTACTTGTGAACTTCATGGACCTAATCAAAATTAAAAAACAGAGTGTAGTGTGTACATAATTCAGCTATAAATTAAATAAAACAAAAAAGGTCATGAACTAAGTAAATATTTTCAAACTCAAAAACTTTGTCATATCTTCATTTCATGATTTATACATGATGCTATTAAATCTGTCTCCAAAGATATCTAACAACTTCACATTTTCCAAGCATAGAAAAGTTAGTGCTAATAATCAAAAACTATGATCATGAAACGTGACCAAAAAATCATTAATTATTGGAACACGAGTAATTAGTACAATAATAAATCCAAACTCAAAATTTATTTTAATATCAAATATCTAATTAATTATTAAGTTATCTTATGAGTACTTATTTTGTGATTTATTTATTATTGTGCTATAGTTTAATTTGTATGATTATTTTTATATGGGTTCACATGATTGTTGGTTGTTGTGTTTGGTTCAACACTAAACATCTTGATTACACTTATTAAATTACACTTTTTATCCTTTATTCAAATATAAAAAATTCCTCACTTATATTCCTCATTATTATTATTATTATTATTATTATTATTAACAACAACAACAACAATGATAATAATAATGGTAACAATAAAAACTGATTTAATTAATTTAAGGGCAAATAAATAATTTTAAGACAAGAAGCAAACCCATGAATAAATTAATCTATGGGGTTGGTATGTTAGTTTATCATTCATTTTACACATATATATAAATTCGGGCTTGAGGTATTAGTTTGGACCTGACTGTTTATTATTACTCTAACTAAATAAATGATAAGATAAAATAAAAACACTATATCTCATCTTATCATCTCAACTAAATTTTATAGTACGTTTCTCTTGATTTGGTGAAGATATTTTAATAAGTAGGAATAAAATGTCACGTTTCTTACTTTATTTATTCTATTTTCTTTTTCCTTTTTACCCCTTAGTTTGTCTCCATTTGTTAAAATGTCACGTTTCTTATTCTGTTTTCTTTTGTGTGGGCACCGTTTCATATGTGACATTAATGCGTTTACTCCACAAAATTGAGATTTTTAGGAAGTTGTTTGTGACAATTTGGTCCGTGGTATGAGTTGGGCCATGGACCACAATACAACAAGCAAGACTTTTGACTTCCCAATCTCCATGTTCTTCTCTCTTAAAAGGGTGATATGTTTCCTCCTTCAATCTACTTGCATAAATATATATGTAGAACTTTACATATAGAATTTGTTTATATCAAACCATTGACAAAATAAAAATTATCATTCTATTCCCGCTTTGTGAGATTTTAGATATCTAGAATTTCATTATTCATTATTGAGATTTATTGAAATAAAGTTTGTGTTATGGTCCAATTTATTTAATACTTTTTTAAATTTCATATTTTTCTTTACATATCCTCACGTTTTTCATATTCTCACTTTGAATGTTGAGAATTACAAATATAAAACAAAAAACAGAACGCATACGTATAAAATCTTTTACTGATTTTCATATATATAAAAATGGTTTTTATGATCGTAGTATAACTTAATTTTTTTCACAATTTTCAAATTATAATGTATTTGGTTTCAAAAACTAACCAATAATATGGTATTTTTTTTAATAATTGTACATGTGCATCATAGTTCTAAAATCAAATGTTGCCCTATTCATTGAAATAGGTGACAAACATGTAACTAAGTTTGAATTTATCTTTATTTTATGTAAACCTTTTTCTTAAGGTGATTTTTGAATTATATTCAGTGTAATACTCTAATTCTTTTATAATTTTCCATATTTCATAAAAAATATACTTCATATATTCTTTTTTGAAAGAGAATAATTAAAGTAAATAGTAAAGAATATTAATTCATGTGAGTTGCCAAGTGGCGTGTGGTCTAACAGTATAAATCTCTCATATTATATAGGAGATTAGGAGTTCGAGTCTAAATGAACTTTTGATATGTGTGTATAAATAAAAAGAAATTCATGTGAGCTTGCTTTTTAATCCAAGTAAATTAGAATATTTCTTTTTTGTGGATGGAAATATTTTGGGATATTCATTATTCCCCAGCTAATTGACCTTATTTTTTTATTAACACATCAAAAGTCAGCCCAATTTGCGTATGATGGGCTTTGTACCCCTCAATTGCAAAAATTCCTTGACCAGTTGTGCTTGGGGGATTTGTAAAGAAAAGATTCATGTTTCTAATTTTACCTCCATAAAGGAATATTTAAATGAATTGAGCAATTTACATAAATTTGTAAGTCGTTGAATGTCTATATGTACTATTGAAATGACAGTAATGAAATAATTAATTCTTTTACTTTCATATTGTCTCATTATTGTTAAGTAAAAGATAAATTAATGATATATAATATAAAAATTATTACTAATTATATACCAAATTATCACTAATTATATATTTAGTGATAAATTTTTTTATTTTATCATAATAATGACTTTTGTAAATTTGATAGTGACAGAAATTATATTTAAATTTTTATTATTGACAATTAATGACACATGTATAGTAACAGACAATTGTGACAATAAAATTTTTACTACAAATTCTCGTAAATTTTTTTATTATCACTAGGTTGTTATTATACATGTATACCAAATATCAAAAGTGACAATCTAAAACACTAGGACTTGGCATTAATAAGTTATACCTTGATTAAAAAAAAATTATTATTATTACTTCAAAAGTATCAAATAATGATGCAATAAAAATTATTTTCACTTTATAAATAATATTAATGATAATATTCATATTTCACTTACCTTTTTATTGTTAATATTACAATTTCTTATAGTGCACTAGCACCATATGTTAAGCAATTTTCTTTTTCAAATTTTACTATATCGAAGTGTTGCAAATAGTCCCAACATCGATATGCAATATTACAGGTATCTTTGTCAATAAACGCACAACTATGATAAATTGACAGTCTAACCAATTCTCAAACTAATTTTAATAATACTTGTTAACCAATCTCCATCTTAGTGAATTCCTTTTTCTTTAAATCTAATCCCAATTTTTAATTCTTTTGATTATATATATACTTGGTCATTTCATATAACAAACATAAAAATAAAAATTGCATAAACCAAAGTATATGCCAACTATTACATCCATTGCAATGAATGCTGTTAATCTTTGCTCTTTATATATTTTTTGGGGGTTCAATCCTAATGAACTTTTTATGTGTATGTGTGTGGAAAAAAATTTCTTTTTATTTTAGCACAAGCCTTTGAAAATTAATATTAAGAGGGTGTTTGGGTGAGCTTATAAGATGTTTAAAAGTATTTAGTAAATTTTTTTAAAAAAGAGCTTATAAGTTCCTAAACTAAGAACTTTTAATGAGCTTATAAATTTTATTTTTACAAAAATATCACTACTAACATCTTATAAACTCCAAAATCTTATTTTATGTAAACATTTTAACAATTTATTTTTAAAAAAAAAACTAGCATCTTATAAGTTCAAAAAACATCTTATAAGATATAGGAATTTGTAAGATCTTTTAAATAAATTTAACCAGACACTCTCTAAGTTTCATGATTGTTCACATTCAACTTCATTATATACAACTTACCTTATATTTATCATGATTAATGCACCTTATATTTATCATGATTAATGCATAATATCAAAAAATATTCTTAGTGTCTACACATGATGGTACGTGTATCCTAAAAATTTTCCTTAAAATCCAAGAATAATTAATCTTGACGCGTTGTGCCATTGTACGACTTGAAATGGGCACATAATATTGACATAATTAGACTTGACTTATATAAAACTATTTTTTAATTGACAAAAAAAAGTAATAATAATAATATTGTTTGATTTGTCCGTCTATATGTTGAAAACGTCATCCTCCTAAGTGAAAAAGTCTTATCTATGTCGACATTTTTAGTCCAATCCTCATCTGTTTCGGGCAGTAAATTTTGTTTATAGACTTAATCATAGTAATTTGATACACACTTAACCTCTCCTATGTTGTCATAATGTCTCCACCATCTTAAATAAATGGACTGTGAAATCTTTTTTGAGATCACAAAAGCTCATACTTCCAAAAACCGTTTGCATTTGTGAACACAAAAAAAAAGTACCAAAACTTTTTCGAAGTTCGATAATCACCAGAAATGGCTAAATCTTTGCTGTCTCTCTCAGTTCCCATGAAAAATCTTTTCTGGGCCATCCTCTTTCTGCTTCCGGGGGCCGTATTCGGGGAATGTACCTGCGACCCCGAAGAGGAAGATCGGGACAAAAGCCTGGCGCTCAAGTACAAGCTGGCTGCCTTCGCGTCGATTCTGGTGGCGGGTGGACTCGGCGTGTGCCTTCCGGGGGTCGGAAAGAGGGTGCCGGCGTTGAGTCCGGAGAGGGACGTTTTCTTCATTATAAAGGCATTTGCCGCTGGGGTGATTCTGTCAACGGGGTTCATTCATGTCTTGCCGGATGCTTTCGAAAGCTTGACGTCCCCGTGTCTATGCAGCCGTCCGTGGAGGGATTTTCCGGTCACCGGCTTTGTCGCCATGCTTTCTGCTATTGGGACGCTTATGGTGGATACATATGCAACTTCATATTATCGGCGACGGTTGAGTGCCAAGGCGGCGGTGGCGGCGGCGGCGGCGGCGGCGGGTGGTGGAGATGAAGAAGGGGCGGTTCCTGTTCATACACATGCCACACATGGGCATGCACATGGGTCAGTGTCCTTTGAATTGGATTCCGGCGAGACCGAACTCCTTCGTCACCGCGTAATCGCTCAGGTAAAACTTCGTATATTTCTTGTTATAGATCGATAATTGTGTTTTTCTTTTTATGATGAGGAAAAAGATTTTAAAAAATGTTGAAATAAATTTAATGGGTTAAAAAAAGAACCAAACTAGAATATTTTTTTGCTACCATAAGTTTTGAATGTGACTCAATAATTTAAAAAAACTTATGAAATAATCAAAAAAAATATCAAGTTATTTGACATTTAATGCTAAGAAATTCAACCTAGCTAAATGTAATTTTTATCGAGTCATTATTGCTAGTTATTGTTTATATTTCCATATTCATGTATAATATTGTCCAGTATTCAATCTAAATTGTCAGTCATCGAGTCATCATGATTCCTATTAAGAAATTGAAAGAAGTAAGATGAATTCAAAATTTTGATAATAGGTGCTACCAAAAAAGGGGGAAAAAAACTTGGATATTTTTTTTGGTTTGATAAGTCTTGAAACTTGATTAATTGTGCAAAAGTGGGCAAAATGCTTCTCAATTTCTCAAATGTTGTTAAGAAATTTAATTTAAGTTTGCTAGTCAACGAGGCACTTATCACTAGATGTTGCTAGTATTGCAATATTTATGTATAATATTATGGAGAACCATATAGCTATTTTCCATTGGATGATCACTTATGGCATGTTTGATATGGGTTATTAGTCCCAATATAATTTTATAATCTCACATAATGCGTTGTTTGATAGACAAAATGAAAATGCAGGTCGGCCCACAATTGATTCAAAGCCCGACATTGTTCATGCAATTATGTGCTATTCAAGTAGTGGATTGAGAGGCGCAATTATTTAATCTCACCCCTAATTACAATTTTGCTTCCTTCATTGCCCCTTCTTTTTCTTTTTCTTTTTCTTGCAAAGGCCAATAGAAAGGATGCAGGTTTTATTTAAGAGCAATCTTATTATTTTTTAACTAATTCTGTACATCAGACATGCATTAGAAATTAGGATAGCTTCTAATGATAACTAATTATGGTCAATTTTCAATATTAAATAGATTAATAAATTATTTAATTTTATCTTATCTCATTTTATTTAAATCTCTACTATTATCTACATTTTCAATCAACCGTGACTTAAGATTTATGATATTGATGGATAAATTTATTATGACTTGCTGAAGGTGTTGGAGTTGGGAATCATAGTCCACTCTGTGATAATTGGCATTGCTTTAGGTGCTTCAGAAAGTCCCAAAACGATAAGGCCTCTAATTGCTGCTTTGACATTCCATCAATTCTTTGAAGGAATAGGTCTTGGAGGATGCATAACTCAGGTATATGACTACTTTATATTTAATGCTATTAATTAATTTAACAAATGAATGAATTAAAAGGGTCAAAAAAATTTTTTTGCCCTTTACACGTTTATAATTAACTACCTAAGTATGATTGAATTTTGACTACTTTAAATTATTTTCTACCAGTATATCAACTTTTCTTGAAATTGAAAAAAAAAAAAAACCTACAGTATATAAACTATATAGAAGAGTGTGAACAATTTGAGTGTCCTATAACTTTTTCCTAATTTTTCTGTCATTTTGGATTCTCTATTCCATCTTTTATTCCAATTTATGGTATTTATGCAAAGTGCATCTGCTTATTAATTAATTATTTTTGTAAAAAAATAATTAATACATTTGTCATATTTTCATGAAATGGAATAAGAGATAAAATAAAGAATAGAATCAATGATTTAAATTGATATCATTTTGGATCCTCTATTCCATTCTTTGTTTCATCTCCTGTTCCAACCTATAGTTGTATTTATGCCAAGTGTATTTGAGTATCAATTAATTATTTTTGTAAGAAAATATTTAATACATTCGTCATATTTTTATGAAATAGAATGTGAGATAAAATAGGGAATGGAATAGAGGATTTAAACCGGTTATATATATATATATATATATCTTATTTAAGTAAATCCTAACCCTTAAAATTTTATAATTTCTCCTACTTATGAAGAATATGTATGCTTATCCTTTTTGTTGTAGGCAAAGTTTAAATCACGGGCAGTAGCAATTATGGCACTTTTCTTCTCCCTAACAACTCCATCCGGCATTGCCATTGGTATTGGAATAACCAACGTCTACAGTGAGACAGATTCAAACGCTCTCATCGTGGAAGGGATTTTCAACGCTGCATCTGCAGGCATATTGATCTACATGGCACTTGTGGATCTTCTTTCTGCTGATTTTATGAGTCCCAAAATGCAAAGTAATGGAAAGCTTCAGTTAGGGGCAAATGTTTCCCTGCTCATCGGTGCTGGCTGCATGTCTCTCTTGGCCAAATGGGCTTGACGAAATCTTATTTTTGTGTAAAAATTTTGTTTGATTCCCTTTTCCATTTCATATTATACATAATAGGCTTTTCTTATGGGAAACCAAATTGTCTTGCATCTAAAAACTTACTATTAGATGTTCTGCATTCGGTGTACTTTGTAAAATTTGAACATGAAGTATTTTTCCTTTCTTCGAGTGGCTTTTGGTTGGGATGGCAACGTGGGTGGTCTTGGCTCGCCCTATGCCCCATCCCGCCTGAAAAAGACCCCACGACACCTCATTTCATTGGGTTGACGGGTTGAATCATATCCAAAATATTTCGAGTTATGAAAACCATGTCCATATTCCAACCCGTACCATATTAAATCACCTCAAATCTGTCACATTCGGGACGAGTTGAGCTCGGGTTCGGATTTTAATAAGATCCATTGCCATCCCTAGCTTTTGGTCTAGTGGTATATATCTCATGCATAAAGTGTAAAATCGAATGTTCAAATCTAACAGATTTTTAATGTGTATGTATATAAATAAATAAACAAAAAATGTACGTCTTCCCTCTGAATTTTGTGTTTTTGCTGGAGTTGAGATCCAAATCTATCAAATAACACTCCCTTTTACTTGCTTGTATAATTTATTTATGCGGCTTGCTTGCAAATATGCACATGCAAATTACAATCAAATTAATAGGATATAGTTTGGCTTTGTTTGCTTCTTTTTGATCGGCTTAGATGCAATAGCTATTCAACTTAATTAGAAATTTGTTCAGTTTTCGTTTAGGTAGGTATTCGTACACGAGTATTTATTTATTTACAATGCATACAAAAAGTAAAATTCTACACATGATTGGGAGATCAAATATCTTTCCCATTTATTATATTTGACGGGATGAGAATTTAAAACTGTGCTTGCTTGTTGGATATGTTTTAATTTTGTTGTCTCTTCAACATGGAAAAGAAAAAAATTGTATTTGAATACGAAGAAGTCTTGTGTTTAATGAATATTATTTCAAAAGTCTACCTCACATGCTCTCTCTCACTCTATTACCCCCCCCCCCCCCCCAAATGTGTCTTATCACACATCAAATTCCTCCCCCCCCCCCCCCCCCCCCCTCAATAATTATAACTTGAATATAACTAATTAAATTAATTTAATTAAATAAATTGTGAATTAAAAATGTAAAACTATTATACAAAATTTAAAATAATAAACAAGATTATGTGATATGTGTTTTTTATTATTTTATAAATAAATAAAAAAGAAAAATTAAAAATCTAACTAATCTGATTAATATGAAAATTGTTAAAATATAATGCATGATTAAAAAAATGTTGTTTTCATAGTTGAAATTTATTTTTTGTTAATTAGTAATAAAAAGTCCAATCACAACCAATTATTAAATTTGTGTTTTTTTAAATAATTCATAAAATAAATAACATTTATTAAATATATTTTATTAAAATTTTCTATTATTTTAGTTATTTTAAAATATTACTCAATCCCAAACAAACCCAAAAATCAAAATTCATCGAATAATCTCATTATCTCAAACAAATTTATCAAACATATTTTAAAAATAGTTTTACTATAAATCACAATTTTACATCATATCAACCCATCATATCACCATATGTAATTATTACATTTTATCTCATAATCAATCAAAACATCATTTCCAATTTTATATCTCTAAAATACCAAAACAACATCAAAATCTCAAAAACATGAAAATGAGGTATTACCTTACAAGCAATCACAACCTAAGCATCTGTGTTCATATGTATTCGCTTTCTATTAATATATAATTAATTATAAATGTACCCTTATATAATGTATATGTTATTTTGTTATTATTATTTTTAATCTAATTTGGCGTTTTAAACTACATTTTTCAAAGTTTTATTAAAATATTTCTTAAGATTTTATAATTTTTTTAATTTGTTAATGGGTTCAAGTAAGTATCAATGGGGTGGTTACCCATTCCCAATCCTCGAGGCGAATTTGATGGGGTTAGGGACCAATTTTTATTTGAGGATTGGGGTGTGGAAAGGTTGTCTCCAACCTACCCCATTGACATTCCTAATGATCAGTGTGAGGTCCGATATGATCATACTCTTATTTTAGACTACAAATTCCACCATTAAATTCCATTTTTTTTATGGTCATATTATAATTTCATTATTTGTCCTACACTTGTAAATACCATAATTTTCTTTTTGAAATGGAATATTAATTATATTATAAGAACATTTTTGACAACTTTTAGATTACTTTTGCATTCAGCCACATCCAACAATACTACATTCGAATGTTTATGCAATAAACAAATGCAACCAAACTTCACAATGGGTAGTGTTATTACACAATGTTTACAAAACTATCCATGTAAAATATATCCAAACAACCTACCGTACCTTTTTATTAGGCTTGGGCCAATCCTAGTTGGTCCAGGCCATGAGCTGATTATGGGCCTCAAGGTTGGCTCACGGACTAGGCCGAACCCTTTCCTCCTAGGCCCTATAGGGTCTAAATTAACGCAACCCAATTGACCCAGCCTGTTACTATTCCTGAGCCAGTGTCCTTGGCAAGACTGGGACGAGCCCATCAGAGCCCATTTGAGAACTTAACATAGGCAAACAAGTCTTTCAAACTTGACACAGTAAAACTTGTCATATTACATTAATAGTGTAATGGATAAAATTACACGAAGATTGTTCGCAAAAATATGTGAGTGATTAGTTTCGGTCATTTGGATGGATTCAGGTAGTGGATTAATATATACAGAAAAGCTCTTACACTCAAAAAATGGCAATTTTTTCACTGCTGCACCAAATTATGGTATATCTATTTTACCCTCATTTAATTGATTGAGAAAAAAAAAAATTTATAGAATTGTAAATAATTTTTTTTTTTTTTTAGTAAAAAAACTAGCTATCTCTATTTTTTGCCCTACTTTCTTCGACTCTTACCATCTTCCCTAAACCAAGTATATATTTTTTTGAAAATTAATATTAAGAAACCATCTGATGAATTTTTTTATTTTATGTAGGGATGGCAATGAATTTGGGTAAACCGGGGATTCACCCTCAAACTCACCCTCGACAGGGAAGGTTTGGGATGAAAAAAAAGGGGATGGGGCGGGTAGCGGGTTTGATTATCAAGACTCGTCCGGGTCTGAAGCAAGTTACAGGTTTTGGTGGACCTACCCCGGTTTCTTCCTATGTTATATTATATATTATATTATATATAACATATATATTATATATATAAGTGTAAGTATTTATTAGGTTATAATACTATATTAGAAAATTAGGACTTTTTTTTTAACTTATTTCAATTTTATTCTTTTAAATTCGATACCCATCAGAGCAAAATTTGTATATTCAAGTGATTATAAAGAAAAGAAGGTAAAAAATATATACACAAAAATACAACCAAAAAAAAAAAAAAAATCTGGTTAGGCAAGTCCAACTCACCGGGTCCAGAGCCAAAGGAAAGGCAGGGCGGGATGGATCTTGAGTCTCTCAATTTTCAGGTGAAATGAGTCCCGAATTCTGTCAAACCTGCCCCGTTGTCATCTCTAATTTTACGAAGCTATGCATAATTTTCTCTTGCAAAAGCCTTTTTATTAACAGTAAAAAAATTTCAGTCCTCACAAAGTTTTTAGTACAGTGAGAATTTAGTTTTGATTTTACTTGTTCATCTCTGTCTCTCTACACACACGCTCGCACGCATGCGTGCGCGCACACACACACACACACATGTTCATTCTATTTTTTTTTCCTTAGTAGTATTCTATATTTGCATTGTAAATGTGAATATATTCAAATTTAGTTATCTACTTATTGTTCTATTTTTAAATTGTAACTATAAATAAATTGAGTTAAATGAATACATATTATAAGATTTTTGTTCTTGGAAACCCTAGCTTTCCCAAATTTAGAAAATAGGATCGAGGCAAATACCTTTGTGTATATATCTTATTTACATCATACTTTATTTTGAGTTTCTTATTTCATGAAAATTTTTTATTTAGCTATTTTAGGGACAGTTTTAGTAATAGGTTCTATAAAAAATGGACTCTTGAAAATCTTTTGCTCATCAATCCAACTCTAAATGGATTCGATTAGATCAACTTGAAATGTTTGGTTGTTAAAGATAATTCAAATTATATTGATTATCAAATTATAAGTTTTCGAATCTAATTAGATGGCTTAAGCAAGCAAGTACAACAATTAGTAGCATAGCAGAATATATTCATATTGATTGAAAAAATTCAAGGGTTCGCTTTTAGAAAATAATTGAATATGAAAAGAGTAAAGTAATAAAAAAATTAAAAAAAATAAAAATAAATCAAGAGCTACGGCCATGCCAGCCTCACAAGTATCTCTTCCGATCACATGGCTGTCCTTTGATTCCCATTTTCTTTCTCTTGTTAATTGCTGTCTTTTAAGTCAATCTTGACTTTGAGGGTGCTTGTCTAATAAGCTTTGAGGACAATGACTACACATAAATATGAAGTTGCTTGGATATTTCCTGAACTTATGTATTAACATTTTGTAAATTAACTATCATTGAAGTGGTAATGCATTTCTATGAAAACTCTAAGGGATAGTTTTGTTGGATATTATTTTTTTATTTTTTGATTTGTACATACGCACACATATTAAGAGTGCGCTAGGGGTCGAACTTCTAACCTCTTACATGAAATGAAAGACTTATGTCATTGGGTCATAGGCCACTTGACAGTTGGATATTATTTATTATGTGATAATTTATATAATTTATTTATCATTGTGCTATCATTTGATTTGTATGATTATTTTTATATGGGTTTATATGATTTTTGTTTGTTATGTTTGGCTCAACACTACACATCTTAATTATACTTATTAAATTACCTTTTTATCCTTTATTTAAATATAAAAAATTCCTCATTTGTCTTTCGTTTTAACAACAGCAGCAGCAATAATATATTATTATTATTATTATTGTTATTACTACTACTACTGTTGTTGCTGCTGCTACTACTATTATGAATACTACTAACAACAACAGTACTAGTAATAATAAAAGCTGATTTCATTAATTTAAAGGCAAATAAATAATTTTAAGATAAGGAGCAAACTAATGGATAAATTAACTCATGGAGGTAGTAGGTTAATTTATCATTCATCTTGTACATATAAATGTGGGTTTGAGGTAATGGTTTGAACCTAAATGTTTATTATTTTTCCAATAAGACGAATAATAAAATGGAATAAAAATACTGTATTCCATCTTATTATCCGATCAAATTAGCTCTAAGAGCTCATAGTAGATTTCTCTTGATTCGTTGAAGATATTAAAATAAGTAGGAATAAATGTGTGGGCACCGTTTCATATGTGACATTAATGCGTTTACTCTATAAAATTGAGAAATCAATAAGTTGTTTGTGACAATGTGGTCCATGATATGAGTTGGGCCATGGACCACAATATAACTTGGAAGACTTTTGACTTCCCAAACTCCATGTTCTTGTCTCTTAAATGGGCGATATGTATCCTCCTTCAATCTACTTGCATAAATATATATATATATATATATATATGTATACACATACAATATATATATATAGAAGTTTACATATAGAATTTGTCTATAATTGCTATCAAACCATTAACAAAATAGAAATTATCAGCCTGTTCCTGCCTTGCATGATTTTAGATATCCTAGAATTTCATTATTCATTATTAGGATTTATATTTAATGCTTTTTTAAATTTCATTATTTTCTTTAAATATCCTCACATTTTTTATATTCTCACTTTGAGTGTTGAGAATTACTATTATAAAACAAAAAGCAGAACGCATATGTATAAAATCTTTTACTGATTTTCATATATATAAAAATGCTTTTTATCATCATAGTTTAACTTAATTTTTCCCTCAAATTTTCATATTATGTATTTGGTTTCAAAAATTTACCTATAATGTCTTTTTTTTTTTTTTTTAATAATTGTACATGTGCATCATAGTTCTAAAATAAAATGTTGGCCCTATTGATTGTTATGGGTGACGAACTTGTAATTAAGTTTGAATCTATCTTTATTATATGTATAAGCCCTTTTCTTAAGATAATTTTTAAATTATATTCGCTGCAATGCGCTAATACTCTTTCAGTGCACTACATTACATGAAATAAAATTCATAATAATTTTTGCTATTTTTAACATTTTAACTTAACACCATACCTTTTCAACTCCTTCATTAAGTAACATGCCAATCCAACAAATTTTTATTTTCCTTTTTTGAAAGAGAATGACTAAATAACAGTAAATAATATGTGTTCATGCAATTTGGATCCTCTATTCCATCTCTTATTTCAATTTATTATATTTATGCTAATTATATTTAATTTTTAATTAATTAATTTTATAAAAAATATTTAATATGCATATCATGTGTTGATTAAATGAAATAAAAAATAAAATAGAGGACTTAAATTGGTATTTATGTGAGTGGTTTTTTAATCAAATAAGTTAGAATATAATTTCTTTTTTGTGGATGAACATCTTTAGGGTCCAGGGAGATTCCCTAGTTAATTTACCTTGGTTTTTTAAGACATTAAAAGTCAGCCCAGTTTGAGTAAAAAAATCCCTCTCCTTGGGGAATTTGTAAAGAAAGCAGTAATTATATTCCCAACTTTGCCTTGATAAAATAATATTTAAATGAATTAGTCAGTCGTTGAATGTCTATATGTACTATTGTAATGTTAGGTAATGAAATAATTAATTCTTTTCCTTTCATACTGTCTCATTATTATTCAATAAAAGATAAATTAATAATAAAATAGTAGGTTGTAATATAGAAGTCATTACTAATTATATATTTAGTGACAAAAATTTTATTTATCAAAATAATAATTTTTGCAAATTTAATAGTGACAGAAATTATGTTTAACTTGCTATTATTGACAATTAGTAACACATATATGATGTCAAACTTGTGATAATGAGATTTTTGCCACAAATTTAATGTAAATATTTTTATTATCATTAGATTTTTATTATACATGTATACCAAGTATCAAAAGTGGGAATCTAAAACATTAGGGGCTCGGCATTAACAAGTTATAGCTTCATAAAATAAAAAATTATTATCATTTAAAAAGTATCAAACAATGATGCAATAAAAATTATTTTCACTTTATATACAACATTAATGATAATATTTATATTTCCCATAGTGGACTAACACTAAATCACTACAAAAAAGGGAAAAAAAAAAAAGAAAAAGAAAAAAAGAGCTTTAGTGACTGATTGGTCAGTCACTAATTAGTGAATCGGTCACGAACACTGATTAATGATCGATTAGTAACCAAACTCTTTTTTCAGTCACTAAAATTAGTGACCACACAAAATGGTTATTAATTAGTGATCGAACTCTTTTTTCAGTCACTAATTTGGTCACTAATTAGTGATTGAATTAAAAGTTCGGCCACTAATATTAATGATTATATAAAGTGGTCACTAATTAATGACTATATTTTTTAATTAATAAACGGTCACTACTGAGGGTTCAATTTGCTGGACAGGAATCCAGGCTTGGATTTGGGTAGAATGGGGTCTGAATGGCTTGTGTTCCTAATTGATAAAGGATAGAATTCTACAACCACGGCAAACGTTAGGCTAGCCGAGTTAGGTTCTCCGACGCTTAAGTCAGTATAATTCGACCTCAGGAATCAAGCAGTGGAGTCAAGGTATTTTAGTGTATATAAGTACATACCTATAGAAGGCAGGATTGAAGATTTTTATATTCTTCTTCCTTTTAGGAAATGTCCAGGAAGCCCCTAGATACACCGAGGGGCCTTCAACCTTCTCCCTGGGGTAATTGGTCATTTTTTTCTATTTGAATATTGCCAGCTGCCTGTCCTTTCAAGATTCAAGGATAAAACGATACACTGTAGTGGCGCCTATTGTGTCAGACGGTGAGGGAGAGGGCATGCACCATTAATGCGAAGGCGTGACATCAGTCAGTGCATTTATTGCGGTGGTAGAGCACTGTACATATTTTGACCCCTGACTCGACCTGTACCAGGTTGACTGAGGTCAAGTAGTTCCAAAGGCCATGGGGTGCTCATCTAGGCTTGGAGAAGATTGGTCGAGCTAGGCCGACGAGTCACATGGGCCTTGGGACTGCTGGTTTGGGCTTCAGCATTGGCTCCAATTCTTGGACTGGGCCATTCTGTATTGGGCCTCGCTGGTTTGGGCAATTTGGGCCATCCTATATCAATCACAAATATAAAATTTTATTTTTTGCATATTCTTGTAATATGAAAGCATAAAATTTATGTAACACTCATATAAGTAATAAAATATTGTGTTTGCTATTAACATATATATTTGATAATAATATTTGTATATATAAAAAATATAAAAATATACATACATATACAAATATATAACCACTAAATATTTCTATGTAATATCCATATAATTTAACAACTTTTTTAATAAAAAATAGCAAAAAAAAAATTATAAAAATACGGTACTGTTCAAAGTTTTTACAATTTTGTAGTAAGTTGCAGTCACAGACTGCAACTTTCAATAATAATGAATAGTGATTACTGTTCACATTTTTTTTTCTAAAAAATGTTTATTTTTTTGTGCATAAATTATTTTAGGGCTTGTTCTCCTATATTTTGAAAAAATATTTTTTAGCCCCCCAAAATATTTTAAAATGCACGTACATTCTTCAATATTTTTTCCAAAATACTCTAATTGTTTACTAAAAAAATTCTATCATAATGCATCTAAAAACCCTACACCCTAAAAAGCACACCTATCATCTCATTTTCTCATTCCATCTTTCATATCAACCATTTATTTCTTCACTTATATATACATATATATATACACACACATATATTTTACATATATGAAAATATTAAAATTTTGCTCTTTAAAAAATTCTATGACTTATATTTACCGAAAAAATATTTAATGTAATAATTAATTAAAAATATTAAATACCTTATTAATTTTTTTAAAAAATTATTCTAAATTTTTTTCAAAAGAAATATTAGTTTAATAGTAATAAAAACCTTTGGTTCATTTTCATTTCATTTGATATGACTCATGTAACCATTTCTCTTCCTCCCTCTCCTCCTCCTCTCTTCTTCATTTTTTTTATTTTTTATTTTTCTATGTTTCTTTGGTGCGGCCGGTCGGCAGGGCACTTGCCGGCCGGTCGGCCACACCTGCTGGTGCTGGCTGCTGCTGGCCAACAGCCGGCCGGCTAGATTTGGGTCTTTTTTCTTTTTAATAATTAGTAAAAAAAATAAATAAATAAAATGATTGTTTAGGTTATTGTTTCAGGTTTAAAGGGTGTATATTATTTCGCTTGGTTGAGGTAAATTTTTTAATTATGCTAAAATTTAATTATGTTTTAGTTATGTTTATTATGCTTTGGTTAATTATCTCCATCAATTAAAGTTTGATTTATGTTTTAGTTATATTAAATATGTATTATATAATTTATCTCAATTAGTTAAAATTTATTTATTTTTTAATTAAAATTGATTTATATTTTAGTTTTATGAATTATATTTTAATTAGTTAAAACTTAATCATATATGAGTTGAAATTTGATTAATGTGTTGGTTAAACTCAAATAATAATTTATTATTTTTGGTATAATAATTTGATTTAACAGAAATAATCATTTATGTTTTAGTTGAAATTTGAATTACATTTTATGTTAGTTTTATATGTTGTTATATTTGTTAGAGTTATATTTTTATTTGAATTACAAATTTTGTTAGAATTGTTATTGAGTTAAATTTTGTGGTACTACATATTGAATTGTATTAAAATTTAAATTCTCATTCAGTTTGTGAAGTTATCATTTGTTAATAAATATGTGTCCATCCTAATAACATGTGCCTAATGATGCAGGTTATCTTGACTTGGTGGAAATCTTTTGTCAGTGTTAATTTTAGTGGAGCATTAATATACCAATAGATATCTTAACTTGGTGGAAAAAATTAGTTTTAGTTAACGATTTCAATCCTCACTTTGTTTGTCATTCACATTAATATATCAATAAATATTTTGGATATATCTAATTATATTTTTTTAATTTATTTTTTCAGCAAATATTTTAGGTTGGATATAAGAAATATATATGGTCCACGTGATCTCAGTGTCTTATACATGCAAAATGGCCATCGATTAGAGAGTGTATTAGTTGAAAATATAGATGATACTTTACTTGTTAGACGAGGAGATAGAAAATTTTGGAAAATTATAGGACGCCAAGCTCTACACCCTTGTGTATTATCTTTATTAAATGAAATGGGATTCTATGGTGTTTACAGTTATAGAAATATTGAAACTGATGTTTATGTGATTACGGCTCTAGTCGAGAGGTGGCGCTCAGAGACTCACACATTTCATTTACGTGTAGGAGAGGCTACAGTTATGTTGCAAGACATAGCAATTGTTTGAGCATTACCAAACAAAGCCATGCTTTTTTCCTTTTTCCTCTTATCACTTTATTTATCTTACCTTTTTCCATTTATCATGAAAACTTTAAATAAGTACATTGAAAATAATTAAAAATAGAAAAGTAAATAAATAATATTTTTGTAATAAAAACAACTTAGATGCAAAATTACTAGTAATAATAAAGTTTGTATATATGAATTTATTTTTAAAATCTCAAATGTATTTTATTGAAAATTGCAAGAGCACTCCACGCATACATATTTTTATTTTTAAAAAATCTAACACTTAAAACTTTTCTACTTTTATCTTATATATCAAGCTTTCAATATACTTAAAATCCTATTATAATTTTTTATGTATACACACATGTCTTGCTGTTCTAGATATTGCATGAAGCTGATTGGACCGTGTTAGACATGTAAAACAACATTTTTAATAATAGAGAAATTAAAGGTACTTATTAAAATAATGGAAAAAGCGTATAGCAATAAATAAAATATTCAACTAAAAATAGCTAAAACTGTTTGATATGCCTGGACTCTATCCCACATCGGAAGGAGTAGAGGGTCTTGACCAGCATATAAGCGGCGAGCCCTCTCCTTCTCCGTGAGGCGCTCTTCACGGGACAAACCCCCCGGACGTCCCGAAACGAATGGGGGGACAATACCTTGGAGGGGGAGATGCTCTAACAACTGAGTTAATAGGCCCAGGTGAGCCTAGGCAGGTCGGACGCCCCGTAGCGAAAGACCTCCTGGGATGGCACTCTTACCAATGAGGCGCCTTTTCAGGACAAAACCCCCCGGACGCCCGGAAGCGAATGGGGGACAATACCTCACGGGTAGGCCTCCGTGGGGCGATGGATCCATGCATCATCATTTGGTGGCCCATGCAGGTCAAACTCCTCGAAGAGAATGACCGGTAAGCCCCTCTACTGGGGGGGCTGATGATATGCCTGGACTCTATCCCACATCGGAAGGAGTAGAGGGTCTTGACCAGCATATAAGCGGCGAGCCCTCCCCTTCTTCGTGAGGCGCCCTTCACGGGACAAAACCCCCCGAACGTCCCGAAACGAATGGGGGGACAATACCTCGGAGGGGGAGATGCTCTAACCACTGAGTTAATAGGCCCAGGTGGGCCCATGCAGGTCTGACGCCCCGTAGCGAAAGACCTCCTGCAATGGCACTCTTACCAATGAGGCGCCTTTTCAAGACAAAACCCCCCGGACGCCCGGAAGCGAATGGGGGGACAATACCTCACGGGTAGGCCTCCGTGGGGCGACGGATCCATGCATCATCACTTTTATTCTATGATTGAACCTTAATTTTGATGAGAAAAAGAAAAAAAAGTAAGAATATTCCAAACTAAAGTACAAGTTGCTGGCTTTGATGCGAGAAAAATATATTTCTTAACATTTTATTGACCATAAAATTCAAATAGTTAGATTGGTTGGATTTCTAAGTTATCTCATAATTACTTATCATTTGATAATTTTTATGATTTTTTATAATTATTGTGTAGTTTGGTTAGCATGATAATTAAATAAATTGATATGAGGTAGCAAGTTAATTTATTATAAGAATTGCATATATAAATATGGGCTTTTAATATCCATGCATGCCTAAGTGTGTATTATCATTCCAACTAAATGAATGATAAGGTAGGATAAAAACAATGTATCCCACCTTATCGATCCAACTAAGTTAACCCTAAGGGCTAGTTTGATTTGATTTTTAAGTTATCTCATGATTATTTATCATGTAATGATTTGTGTTATTTTATCATTGCACTATAGTTTGGTTTGGATTATTATTTTTATGTGGGTTCACATAATTGTTGGTTGTTGTGTTTATTTCAACATTAAAGCATCTTGATTACACTTAGTAAATTATCTTTTTATCCCTTATTCAAATATAAAATCCATAATTTCAAAAATTAAAGGTTAAATAGATAACTTCAACACAAATAGACCTATAGATAAATAATCTCATGGAGGGCGGTAGTTTAATTTATTATGGGAATTGCATATATAAACACGGGCTTTGATATTTGCGCAGACCTAAATATTTATTATCATTCTAACAAAACGAATAATAATAGGAGATAAAAACACATTATCCCATCTTATCATTCCAAACAATTTAACCCTAAATGTTTAACACATACAAAGAACGATATCATGTAGCAACTCTAAATGCCTTCAGTAACAGAATATTGAAGAAATCAAGAAACATTATGTATTCTTTAAATAAGGATGCAATATATACCAAATAATCTAAAAATAATTACAAATGTCAACAAGCAACATTCATTTTGTATATTAATCTTCATATAAATGTAAAATGTCGTTATATTATATTGAAATTTGTAGCCCATGCATGCAAACAGTAAGATTCTTGTCTCTATATCATCATCTAAAAACCAAAAGTTTAAACTTTTAGTGTCCCAAGTATTCATTTTCCTCTTCCTACATTTTAGTTTTTGCCCCAGAAAGAATTTGCATTCAATAATGAAAAACTAATGAGCAAAAATATATCATACAAGAAATTTGAAGGAATAACTAAAAATCTCATGAATGTAACGTAGAAAATCATAAAATGGCGACTCTATTAAACAATTTTTCCTCATGAGTCGTGGCTTAATTTTTCAATTTCTACATTTAAAAACACACATTCTCAAAATCTAAAAATTTAAACCATGCAATATTCTTAAACACCTAATTTTAAAAAAATTTGAAATGAAAAAATGAAAAAAAAAAAAAAAAAAAACTTACCTATTTTTTCAATATTGTGCCACCATGATTGTTGAAGTTTTTTTAGCGAGAAAGTTTAGGGCTCATTTGATTTCACTTTCAAATGTTTTCAAATTTTTTACTATTTAAAAATTAAAACAGATGTGTGAAAAAAATATTTTACACCACATTAATATTTGTATTAATATCTACATTATGTTAATAGTGCTTAGGTAGAATCTAAAAGGAATATTAATATGTTCAATAATTAAAAACAAACAAACAAAATAACAAATTGTATTTTATTTATGAATAACAGACTATCACAAAAGTTAATAAAATTTATAATTTTGATATCTAATTTCTAAATTGGACAATGGGGGGAAAATAAATGTTAAATCATTTCAAAATATTTTAATTGAATTTCGTATAATCATTAATATTCGTTTACAAAAAAACTAAAATCTTTTCTTCAATTATATAAATCATCTAATTCTAAACAATATATAAACTTAAAAATTTCATGTAAAAATGAGCTTAGTACATATGAAAGTTGATGTTTTTAATGTAGAAAATTGAAAAACCTGACAATATCCACTACAACAAATTACACTTTTAGTAATAAAAAAATTCGTTACTAAAAAGTTGAAATTCGTTACCAAAGTTTAGCGCTCTAAAACCCGTTACAAAAAGTATTAGTAATGAAACTTATGGTTCGTTACGATTAATGGCCTTATGGCGACGAAATATCATTACAAAAAGTTTCGGATTAGTGACAAACAATATTAGTTACAATAAATTTCTTTAGCGTAACGAAATATTTAGTTACCAAAATATTAGCAATTTTGTTGCATTTTATTTTTTCATTACCAATGCATAATATAATGATATTGTTTGTTTAATTAAGTATTGTTACTAATTGTTTATTTGACAAAATATTTGATTACAAATGCTTAAATAAAATTTTAATTCAAAAATAAGTATTTCATTACTAATAGAATAAATAACTAAAAGTTTTGTTACTAAATGTATGTGCATGTGCTCCTATTATTTGGGTTGGTTCATATGGATGGACCATTTGATATTAGGTCTACGCCTGCTGAGCCGCCGAACTTTAGACTCGACCCGGTCCATCTCTTACCAGCCTACGGCCCACTTGCAAGAATGCCACAGGCCAACCCACCCGCAAGAAGACAATAGAAACCAGTGTGGCCACCAGAGCTTAAGCCTAACACCCACATCGGCCCACTCATGCTCAGGCCCAGCTCACACACCGGCCCACCCGTAACGCCCAATGCCCACACCTGCCCACCAAGCCTTACCCCCGACCGCTAGCATCGGCCCACCCGCAAGGCCCAACAACCACGCCAACCCAACCAAGCACAAGACCAAAGCCCACGCCAGCCCAACCCCTATACAGGCCCAGCCTCAAGCGCAGGCCCAATGCCTGCGCAAGCCCAGCCGAGCTATCGCAGGCCCACCCTAGCGCTAGCCCATTCGGGTGCTCAGGCCCAGGCCCACCGGAGCTTAGTACCACCCGAGCATGCAGGCCTAGGCCCGTCGCAACGCAGGCGAACATGAGTGCTGGACGATCGGAGCGCGAGCGGCCCAGTGCCCGTGTAAGACCACCCGAGCATAAGGCCCAGGCCCGAGCACAGGCCCAATAGGTGCCAACCCACACAAGCGCAAACAAGCCCCAGCTCAAGCGTAGGCACAATTCCTGCGCAAGCCCAGCCGAGCATCGGTACGCCTACCCGAGCCTGCGGGACCAGGCCCACCAGAGCACAGGTGGCCCAACCCCAACATTTGTCTACCCAAGCGTGCGGGCCCAGGCCCGAGCACAGGCCCACGGCCCAACGCAAATTCATCCTTCCAATTGTTGACAGCAGGTTTTGATCCTACAACTCATGCCCTCAAAGAAACAAGCACCTAACCATCTTGGCTGCATTTCCCAAAGTTATTAATGTCTTCCATGTAAAGCTTTCAAGCAATTTCACATGTTATCAAGCAAATATTATTTTATTTTTAAAAATAAAATAATAATTACCATTTGAATAAATAAAATAAGAGTACCAAATAGTGAATTAAAAGAAATTAATAAAAATTGTGAGATAGTTATATAACATAGCTGCATGAAGCAAAGAAATTTTATTACATATATTTATATATAAATTGTTAGGTAAATGCTTAATAGTTTTGTAGAAGAGCTTATAATATAAAATATTTTATTTTAGAAATTTATAAAAAAAATATTTATAAAAAATAATTGACATTACATATATATAAACATTAAAAAATTGTGAACAAAACGCTTTAAAGTAAAAAATAAAGGACAATCTAACAAGCAAAAGTAACAATATTATTAATTTCGGTTGTTTAAAAAAATCAGCACGAAGTTATTCATTCAAAGAATGTTATACTAACCGCCACCATTTATTATGAATTCTGTGGCGATTTCAAAAAACCACCACTAAATGGCTAATTCAGTGGCGGTTTGGATAAATTGTTGCTCAACCACCGTCAAATTAATATTTTATGGCAATTGAGACAAACCATCACAAAATATATGCCGCGATTAATCTATTTTCTTGTAGTATGTCTGTGTGTGTACTATATATGTATATAAGTTTGAATGAAAAATTATATTATATACATAGTTATAAATATTAAATACTATTTAATTTGAAATGAATAAATAGAAAAAATAGATAAAAATAAAAGTAATTTAAATTTTATTGATAAATATATATATATATATGTATATTATATATGTGAATAAGTATAAATGGAAAAGATAAGTATACATGTTTGAATAATTCGAAAGAAAAAAGATAAAAATAGCAATTATTTAAAATCTTATAGATAAATTTATATATATATATATATTTATAAAATGAGAATATATGAAATAATGAGAAATTTTGATTTTAATTATATGAAATACTAAGTTATGAGTCAAATTAAAAGGTTTCTATCAACTTATATATTAATAATGATTTTAACTTTATAATTATTTTATATATTTATTTTGATTTATTTTAGTTTTTTTATCTTTACTATCATAGTCTTGTCTTAACTTAATTAATTTTTAATCAAAAATTAAAATTAAATAAGATTGTTTTTAAAAAATAATTGGCATTATATATATACATATATATATATTAAAAAATAGTGGACAAAACCCTTTAAAGTTAAAAACAAAGAGCAATCTAATAAGTAAAAGAAATAATATTATTAATTGCGGCAACTTAGAAAAACCAGCGCAAAGTATATGATTAACCTATTTTCTTGTGGATACACTATATATGTAAATAAATATGAATAAAAAATTATATTATACATATTTATAAATATTAAATATTATTTAATTCAGAATGAATAAATAGAAAAATAGATAAAAATAATTATTGATAAATTTATAAATATGTATACTATATTTCTGTGAATAAGTATAAATAGGAAAAATAAGTATACATGTATATTTATAAATATGTATATTATATTTGCGTTAATTGAGTATAGAAAATTTTCAATAAATGTATGTTCAAATTGTCCATATCAATATATTATTAGTATAGAATATTTTAATTTTTAAAATAACATTAATTACACATAAAGACTAAAGTTTGTAGAATTTATAAATAATTTTTCTAAAATATTTTGTTCAAAAACAATGTCCTAACAATTAATAACAAAAAATAGAATTAAATTTTTAACCTCCATAATAATACATAATAATTTATCTTATAATATAAGATAAAATAAATAATTTTTGTATCTACTATTTATACACAAAATGGAAGGAGAAGCAAAATTTTGAAGGGAAAAAAAAATAATAGGGGAGTTCATTTTTGGAGGAAAACTTATTTTTTGAAGGAACTATAACGCGTAGACCAACTAATTCTTAAAAACAACTTGTTCAAATTCATAAAAGTTAATAATCATTAAATTTAATAATATACTTTATGTTAATTTTTTTTACACTATATTAGACCATGAAAGTTATCTTTATTTTAGCAATTTATATAGTAAAACATACACACAATTAATATATAAATATCTATAAGTTATAAAAATTATGGCAAACTAGATTTCTTTGCTTTCTTTTGTTATTCAGGTGTGTTACCTTTAACTATTTATTTTAAGGAAATTGTTAAGCACTAAAATTTATAAGTCCAAATTATATTATTTAACTACTTTAATTATAATAGAAAATCATTTAATAATTTAAAAAATTATATGTCAATTCATTATATAAGGCTAAAATAAAAGAAATTAATTTTGCTATAGATTATTTATACAAAAAGAATAGAGGAGCTAAAATTTAGAGGAATCGAAAAAATGAAAAAAAATTCATTATTGTTAGAGGTAATCAACTTTTTGGAAGAAGTCAAGTTAAATTATTATGCCAAACTAATAATAAAAACAATTATTAATATTTTTTATGGGCCAAAGTTTGGAGGAAATACAAAATTGGAGAGAAACAAAATTGCATTGCCATCCAAATTCATTAAATAAATTTATACATACGTATAAAATAAGAATATATAAAATAATGAGAAATGAGAAATCATGATAAATTTATATATGTATAAAATGAGAAATATATGATGAATCTTCTTTAATTATATACATATATATATGTATATGTATATGTATATAATTTACTACATATGCATATAAGTATGAATAAAAAATTATATTATATATATTTTTTATAAATATTAAGTATTATTTAATTTGGACTAAATAAATAAAAAAATAGATAAAATAAAAGTAATTTAAATTTTATTGATAAATTTATAAATATGTATACTATATATATGTGAATCAGTATAAATGAAAAAAATAAGTATACTTGTATGAATAATTAGAAAGAAAAAAGACAAACATAAAAATTATTTAAAATTATGTTAAATTGGCAACAAATGTGGAGGGGAGGTGGTGTGCGAGGTTTTATAAAACATAAGAAAGTTATTTTGTATATATTTTTTCATAGGAGTGTTTGATGCTTATTTTACAAATCATAATGGGATAAATTACAACTAGTTCAATAAAATTATTACCATGTCAATGGAGCCTTTACTTTTCTTTTCATATGAGTGTTTGGTTATATCGAAAAAAATTACAGTTTTTATCCCAGTAGATGGGGGTATGCACTTTTGGTGCTTAGGTTGACATTTATAGGACCAAAATTCTAAATTTTTTAACACATTTGGGATAGCACCTCAACTTCCATTACTATTCGAAATAAACCGTTACATTAAAATAAATTAATTACCCAATAGCCCCAAAATTTTAATTTATTTATAAAAATTCCACAAATTTTGAAATGCCCAATCAATTTTCATTAAAAAGATAATAATTTTTTTTATAAAATATATAACAAAATCCTCTTAGAAAAATTAGAAATTTTATATAGCAATATATATAATATAAATACATAAATATATATCATATAAATACATAAATATATACATGACCCACCCCCTTCCCCAACCCTCACCGCCGGCGATGGCCGACCCATGGCCATGGCACGGTGGGGGGGGAGGGGGGGGCTTGTTGGAAGGGACAGGGATGGTTGGGGGGTGGGGGTGGGGAGAAGGAGGAAAAAGTGTATATATATATATGTATGTATGTATACATTTTAACATACTATAATTATAAATATTTATTTATTTAAAATCATCATAATTATATTGTTAGGATAACATTTTAGATTTTACTTTTATTTAAATTATTTATTTTGATTAAAACTCTAGATCTCACACATTTTATTCTCTCACATAATGTGGGAGGTCAAGAGTTCGAGCTCTAACGAATTCTTAATGTGCGTGTGTATAAATAAAAAAAAAAAAATCTTGACTTATTTGTTTTTTATTAACTAATAATCAAAATATTTTAGCAAAATGATTTTTCAGAAGTGGGGTTGGGGAATATTATGATTATTTGTTTGTATTTTGGATCGTAGATGGAGATTATTTATTTATCTATTTATTTATATTTTAGGTAGGAACAAAATATCATATCAATAATTTTTTTATTGAATTGGTGGGGTGAAATTGACATTTTGAAA
Organism: Jacaranda mimosifolia; assembly: GCA_018894105.1. Lineage (NCBI taxonomy): Eukaryota > Viridiplantae > Streptophyta > Magnoliopsida > Lamiales > Bignoniaceae > Jacaranda > Jacaranda mimosifolia. The sequence goes on along the minus strand of CM032118.1, from coordinate 1,138,915 downwards.
TTACTATTGTTAGTATGATATTTTTAGATCTTATTTTTATTTTTAAATTATTTAATTTAGTTAACAAATATTTTTTTATTTAATAAATATATTCAACTTAATCTAATTATATTGTTTTAGATATGATTATTTTTTAATAATCTTGAGATGTAATTTAAAAACAAAACTATATTTAATTAAGAGATGGATTTGATTTTTATTCTTATTTTATAATTAATAAATATATTTAATTAAATTTGATTAAATTACTTTAGATATGTTGATGATTTTAAATTTTTATTTTTTTTAATTCAACTTCAATTAACAAATTATTAAATACTTAAAAAAATATTAATAAAATTATTTAAATTTATTTTGAGTAATTTAAATAATATTGAAGTTAAACCCCCATGTCATTAATAAAATTATTTAAATTTATTTTGAGTAATTTAAATAATATCGAAGTTAAACCCCTATGTTAAAGTTACAAATAAACCCAGGGGTATTTTTGACTAAAAAATAATCAAAGTAGCTTTTAAATGATATTTTTGGATTTTAATATAAATTTTCAACAATATCTACAAATTTGTTAAGGATATCAACAGTTCTTCAAATATTTAATTAAATATATGGAGATAAAAAATAATTTTATTAAACTTATAATTATATGACTAAGTTTATATTACAATGTTATGAGTATTTCAAAATAAGTTTAAAATTTTCAGCTACAACTATTTTAAAGTTATACAAGTTGATCAATTTCAAAACAATTTGAGTTAATTAAGTGCACAAAATTTTCACTAAATGCATGTTTAAATTGTCCACATCAATATATTATTAGTACAAAATATTTTAATTTTTAAAATAAAATTAATTACACATAAAGACTAAAGTTTTTAGAATTTATAAATAATTTTTCTAAAATCTTTTTGTCCAAAATTAATGTTATAATAAATAATAACAAAAAATAGAATTAAATTTTTAACCCCCATAATAATACGTCATAATTCATCTTATAATATAAGATAAAATAAATGATTTTTGTATATACTATTTAGACACAAAATGGAGGGAGAAGCAAAATTTTGGAGGGAATAAAAAAATAATAGGGGAATTCATTTTAGGAAGAAAACTTATTTTTTGAAGGAAATATTATATATAGACCAACTAATTCTTAAAAACAACTTGTTCAGATTCATAAAAGTTAATAATTATTAAATTTAATAATATACTTTATGTTAATATTTTTTTACACTATATTAAACTATGAAAGTTATCTTCATTTTAGTAATTTATATAGTAAAACATGCACACAATTAACACAGAGATATCTATAAGTTATAAAAATCTTTAACCGGCCAATACAATGATTGAAAATTAAAATATAACATTCATAGGCCTGACTTCAGGGATTGTTTTCTTTTCATTAAGTATTATGGTAAATTAGATTTCTTTCTTTTCTTTTGCTATTCAAGTATGTAACCTTTAACTATTTATTTTAAGGAGCTTTTAGAAATTTTCTAAAAGAATATTGTAATGAATTATAATAAAAAATTAGATTCTTAAGCACCAAAATTTACAAGTCCAAATTATATGTTATTTAACTATTTTAACGATAATAGAAAGTCATTTAATAATTTAAAAAAGTATATGTCAATTCATCATATAATCTAAGATAAAAAAAAAATTAAGTTTGTTATAAATTATTTATACAAAAAAAATGGTGGATCTAAAATTTAAAGGAATTGAAAAAATGAAGAGAATTCATTATTGTTAGTGGGAATCAAATTTTTGAAAGAAATCAAATTAAATTATTATGTCAAACTAATAATAAAAACAATTGTTAACATTTTTTATGGTCCAAATTTTGGAGGGAATACAAAGTTGGAGGGAAACAAAATTGCATTGCTATCCAAATTCATTAAATAAATTTATACATATGTATAAAATAAGAATATATGAAATAATGAGAAATAATGATAAATTTATATATGTATAAAAAGAGATATATATGATGAATCTTCTTTAAATTTTATTGAAATATATATATAGTATATATATACTATATGCGTATATAAGTATGAATAAAAAATTATATTATATATATTTTTATAAATATTAAATATTTTTTAATTTGGAATGAATACATAGAAAAAAATAGATAAAATAAAAGTAATTTAAATTTTATTTATAAATTTATATATGGTTATTATATATATGTGAATAAGTATAAATTGAAAAAATAAGTATACATGCACGAATAATTAGAAAGAAAAAAGATAAAAATAAAAATTATTTAAAATTTTATAGATAAATTTATAAATATAAATATCTAAAAATTGAGAATATATGAAATAATGAGAAATGATAAATTTATAAATATGCATAAAATGAGAGATATATGAAATAATGGAAGAAGAGAAAATTGAGAATAAAAAGAAAAAAAAAGAAGGAAAAAAATAAAATATGATGATAAAAAGTTATTTAAATTGAATTGTAAATATGTGAAATGATTAAGTGCAAATTAATCTTTTTATATTAAAATTATACTAAATGGGCAACAAATTTGGAAAGCGAGATTGTGTGCGTGGTTTATAAAATACAAAGTAGTTATTTTGTGTGTGTATATATATTCACATAGGATTTGAAATTAAAATAAATATTTGAAATAATTATTTTTAATCAAATTGACAAGTTGGATTGGGTAGATTTGAGTTGACGAGTTGATCAAATAAAAATCAAGTCGACTCGAATCTGACCTGAATCGATTTAGGATGGGTTAGCGTTGAGCATTTTTAAAATGTCATCAAGTTGGGTTGAGGTAGAGTTGAGAAAATTGATATTATACCCGTACTTCAACTCAACTCGAACTCACACAATCCACCCAAATTGTCACCCCTATAATGACACCAATTCATTATAAAATTATTGAAGCCCAATTAATAAAAAAAGAGTTGCTAAAGCCCAACTAATCAACTATGTAATTTGATGTCAAACCCAATCTTTATCAAATAACATTAATTTACTAAAAAATTGGTGTACTCATATTAACAAAAGAAAAGTTGTAAAAGCACAGTTAATGAATTTTTTAGGTTAATATCATATCCAATTCATTTTGAAATCCAATCCACTAATTTACTAAGAGAATTATTAAAGCTCAATTAATGAAAAGAAAGTTGGTAATGCCCAATTAATGAATTCTTCAAATTAGTATGAAGCTCAATTTGCCAATTCACTAAAATATCATTTAAGCCCAATTTGTTTTAAGGAATAAAAAAAAAAAACTGTTCAACTCAAAGCAATCAATTATTTGAACTAATGCGAAGCCCAATTAATAAAAAATAAGCTTAGCTTCTTGAAGCAAGCTTGATTCATCATTTACCTCACTTCAAATTTGTTCAAGACCAACTCTTAAAATAAAGTCTAATTTGCCACTTAATTTACTATAAATTTGGTCAAATCTATTTCATAAATGAAAACTCCCAATTCATTGAATAATTCACAAAAAAATTATAATGCCTAATATTTTTAAAAAAATTACCCCAACTAATGGATTATTCACTTCAAATTTCTTCAAGCTCATTCTTTAAAATAAAATCTGAATTAGTAATAATTCACTAAAAGATTAATTAAGCCCAATTAACAAATTCTTTATATTATTGTGAAGTCCATTTTTTGAACAAAAGCCCAACCAACAAGTATTAGTAAACGTTAGATTTAATATTCATTTATAATTAGTAATAAAAATCATTGTTACCATATGTGTACAATTGATATTTGGATGGAATGACTTTTGGAGGGAAGTTACTTAAAGTTTAGTAACTAAAAACTTTGTTATAATATTTTTTATTTGTAAAAAAATATTTTGTTGTTACAAAAGGTATCAAATTTTGTTATAAATATATCTTCTTATATGGCGAAAAATGTTATATGTAACAAAATAATATTTTTCGTAACAAATTATTATTTACTTATGAATATAAAAATTTAAGGTAACGAATTTGAGTTAAAGGTAACAAAACTATTACTTTGTTACTCAAGACAATGATATTTGTAACAAAAAATCAATTTTGTTACAATAAATCTAACATATGTAACGAATTTTACTTTTGTTATCAAAATTTTTATTACGCGAAATGCAAATTGTTGTAGTGATCATGTTATGCTTCTATGTTGACAATATTAATCCAATTTCGCATAATAATAACAAGATAATTTTTTCCTTTCAATAAACTCTCTCTCTCTCTCTCTCTCTATATATATATATACATATATATATTTATTTATTTATTTATTTATTTTTCCTTTTTGCCTTTTTAAGTCATATACTTTTTCCCTTTTTCCTCCTATTGCTTTATTTATTTTAACTTCATTTATTCCTCGTATTACTTTTTCATTTATCACTTAATAAAACTTATTATTTTGATATCTAATCTCTAACTTGGACAGGGAGGAAAAATAAAATGTTAAATCATTTCAAAATATTGTAATTGAATTTTGTATAATCATTAACATTAGCTTATAAAACTAAATGGTTTCTTAAATTATATATTTTCATTACCATATATTCTAAATCATCTAATTCTAAACAATATATACACACTTAAAATTTTCATGCGAAAATGTGTTATGGTACATATGAAAGTTGATATTTTATTAAGTAGAAAATTGAAAAACCTAGCAATATCATGTTAGAAAATATGGCAATAAATAATTTTAAATACATGAAAAATATAGATATCTTTGTTTTATGAAAAAAGCAAAAAGTTTGTGTTTGGCTCCATATTTTGAAATTAAATTGTTTTTCTTTTTATCTTTTGTAACATGGCATTTAATCCTACATGATTAAATTTGACAAAACTGAGCCTTATTGGCTTCAAATATTTCATTAATGTTTCAAATCTTTTCCTGTGTAAGGGTCTAATATAGAAAGACTTTCTTTTTTGGTTTTTTAATAAGACTGTAATTTAAAAAGACATATTAATTATGTGTATGAACAGACATAAATAGGACATAAGAAAAACTTAAGTTAGTTGCCAGCACAGTAGGTCTCTTCATACTCCCAGAAAAGACAACCCAAAGTGCCACATTTCAAACATAAAGTAACAACTAACAAGCATGCAAAACACAAATGGGAAAAAAAAAAAAAAGAAAAAAAAAAAAGGCTGCACAACTCCAGAAGCACAAGGTGCAAACCAGTATCCAGCCCAACACCACGCGTTTTGCAGCCAAAAACGCCCAAAAAGCGAAAAAGGGAAAATTACATCGGGCGACGACGCCTATATAAGGCAGCAATAGTACCCTGTAATATTTGTGTAAACGAACAGAAGAAAACGCACAGAAAGACAATATAATTCCTTCATCTTCTTGGCAATGGCATCAGCCATGACCATTTCTCTGATCATCCTGTTACTGTCTCCCATGATAACTCGGGTTGGGGCTCAGCCGGAGATCGACGATGACGGCGCAAAGATGGCCATATATACCATAGCTGCCATTGCTGCACTAGTGATCGTCTCTCTGTGCCTTTGCCGTTTCTGCCGCCAGCATGAAGCAGGCGAAGCCGGAGTTGATCTGTCCGTCATGGGAGCCATTCCAACCTTTCCGTACTCGGAGGTGAAAGCCAAGAAGATGGGTAAGGGGGCCTCTGCGTGTGCTGTATGTTTGAAAGACTTTGAGGAGGAGGATACCTTGCGTTGGCTTCCCAAGTGTGATCATGTATTCCATTTGGGGTGCATCAACACTTGGCTCGAAACCAATAGCACATGCCCGGTCTGCAGAGCTACTTTGGTTCCACGGAACCATGATGGGGCCGGCCCTTCTTCTGGTTGCAGTGGCTACTAAATAATAGAATAAAATGGAAAGACTTCCTATTCATTGTAAATAAAAGTAATTTGCTTTATGAAAATAAATATATTTAATTATGATCTACATTAATATTATTTTACTTTCTTCCCCTATATATCACAATTCACAAATATATCAGCGTCTGTGTATATGATCTTCCTAAAATTAATTCAACAAACTGACTTATCAATTCTTTTTAATTATAGTCTACTTAATTAAAATTTGGTTAGCAAGATAAGGGTGAAAAGAAGAATAAAAAAATCCAAGACGCTTAGAAACAATTAATATTGAGATTGAGGAATTATACCTTATGATCCAGCCATGGAGAATATTTTTAAGGTCCTATTGGTAGTTTTCGGTTTTGTAATATGTTTGTTTTGATATATGGCGAAGTTGGTGAAGGAAGTTACATAGTTGTTGAAATTAAATTGTAAAATTTGAGAAAAGAGAAAGCATTCATAATACGAGAATAAATTTTTTACCATACTTTTTAAGTTTTGGAATAGATGTGGAAATTATTTATCACAAGAGCTTATAAATTGAATAGTCAAAATTTAAAATTTTACATAGAATGTATTGCAGGTAAGCAAACGGGCAATTGAGCCCTTTATTTAAAATCATCTTTAAATTGATTATAAATTGAGTTCAAAATTTGTTGTAATTTTATTACAATTCAAGGAAATTATAATTACTAAATATTAAAGTAATCATACTCATTAAGATTTTGATGAAACTATTATAATATGATTGTGTAGGGATGTAAACGGGTGGGGTGGGGTGGGGTGGGGTGGGTGGGATTTATATGGGTTGGGTATAAGGATGGCAAATGGCTGCATTGGGTTGGGTTCAATATAAATAGGCTCAATATGAGTTTTAAGTAGATATGCAGAAGATGAATTGAATTAGGTAGAACATGAGTTGGGTCGAATTGAAAATAAATCCAAATGGGAAAAAAAAAATTTGCTTAATAAAAAAATTAATTCAAAAGACAATAGTAATATTAATATATCTTTCATATTTTATATTCAATATGAAATTTTACAAAATAATGGGAGATTTATTAGATTATATAATTATATACTTATATTATTAATTTTTTTATATGTAATTATGTTCATAATTAGTTAAAATTCTAGTAGTTATTTTGTAAAAATTTTGATCCTTTTGAAGAAAATGACACAACTTCACACAAATAAATGTGTATTAAATTTTTAATATTGAATTTGTATAGTTTTTATTTTTCAAGAATTAATATATATAAATTGTATGTCAACATTACTATTGACATGCAATACTAGTTAAGCAAAAAATCAAATTTAGAATTTATTTTCAATTAGTAGATACAATATTTATTCTTATGATAACTTTCATATATTATTCATATATTAAAATTTGTATTTTGAGAAAAATTCAAGACCACTGACCTAAGTCCAAAATGGTTATTTCAACTTAAACATTGTTAAGGATATTATGAGACTTTGCAAAAATGAGAAAATAAAAATAATATTAGTTTATGATTATTAATTTGAAGTTATTTTTTAATTTGTTAAATTAATTGCTTGACCCATTTTTAGCACACTTAAACCCACTTTGAGCTCAAAACCAAATAAACGCCACCTCAACCCATTTTCAAAATTTCAACCCATCTCAAAACCATATGGGTTGGCTTGGACCCATGGTTTACATTCCCTTTTGCCATGCCTAGGTTTAAGGGTGGCAAATGTGTAGGGTGAATTGGGTATGGTTTGGACTCAATTAGGTTAGTTCAATATGGATGGGTTCCATATGAGTTTTAAGCAGGTGGGTTGAAGATAGATTTGGTTGGGTTGAACAAGTGCTGTGTCGGGTTGAAAATGAGTCCAAATGAAATATATATATTTAATCAAAAAAATTAATTCAAAAGACAATAGTAATATTAATATATCTTTCATATCTTATATTCGATATGAAATTTTACAATATAATGGGATATTATTAGATTATAAACTTATTTTATTAAATTTTTTCATATGTAATTTTGTTCGTAATTGATTACAATTCTAGTAGTTATTTCGTGAAAAAATTAATCCTTTTGTAGAAAATGACACCATTATCACACCAATAAATGTATAATAAATTTTTAAAAATGAATTTGTATAGTTTCAATTTTTCAAGAATTAATATGTATAAGTTGTATGTCAATCTTACTATTGACATGCAATATTAGTTAAGCAATAAATTAAATTTAGAATTTATTTTCAATTACTAGATACAATATTTATTCCTATGACCACTTTCATTTGTTATTCATATAATAAAATTTGTATTATGAGAAATTAAGACAACTAACCTAATGTCCAATATGATTATTTCAATTTAAATATTATTTATGATCCAAAATTACAAGATTTTGACAAAAATGAGAAAATAAAAGAAAGTACAAATTTGTGATTATTAATTTCAAGTTATTTTTTAATTTATTAAATTAAATATTTGAACTTATTTTTAGCTCATTTAAACCCACTTTGAGCCCAAAATCGAATAAAATCCACTTCAACTAATTTTCAAAACTTTGAAATCCAACTCAATCAAAAACTATGTGAATTGGGTTTGAGTTATAGTTTACAACCCATTTTTGCCACCCCTTGTTGGGTTTAATGTGGGCTAAGATAAGTGGATTGAAAGTATATTGAGTCATGAGTTATATTACGTTCAAATGGGTCCAATACAAAATATAAAAATTGATTCACTTACTTATTCCCAAAAAAAAAAAAGAAAAAGAAAAAAAAAAAAGAAGAATTACTTCCAAAAAATAGTAATATTAATATATTTTTTAAACGAATCTCAATACAACCCAACAAAACTCAATCAGCTCCAACACAGTTTTCATGTTCTAAAACCCAACCCAACTTAAAGTAATGTGGATTGGGTTGAGCATGGGCTCTAGCTCAAATTGCTACCGATGTCCATGTAGATATCAACCAGTCTTGTCTCTTGATGAGGGTTTGGGCCACTCTTTGGGCTCCATATGACCCAACATAAAGTTGTTAATGGATTGAATTTTAATTCGAATTTAAATTTTAAAATTTTTATTTAATTAAAATATTTAATAAATTTAATTTAATTATAAATATTTATTATTCAAAATAAGTGAATCGAATATGAAATTAAGCAATCACATTCGTTACCGAACTTTATTAATTTTTTATTAAACTAATACTCTAAGATACAATATTAACAAAAATTTTAAAATAAAATCTATATATAATGTTGACATAATATTTATGTTAACGCATATACTGTGCTATTAATATTGAGTTTTTACCCTAAAAAACAAGAGGAATATTGATAAAATATCAAATATAATAATGTAAAATAGTTTGCCTATCTATTAATATAATGTGAAATGGGGATTTATTATTCAAATATTTAACTTTTGGACTAATATATCATAAATAGTATTAAAAATTCAATTATTATATAAATTTACTTTATAAATACAATATTTTTATACAATCCAAAAGGAAAGAAAAAATAATAAATTGAGTCGATTTTTTTTAATCAAATTTTGGACATCCATCAAATTCAAATATGATATTTACTAACAAACATCCTAAAAGATATCAGGTTGGATTCGAATATGACTAGTCCAATCCAAACTAAACCCATTGACAGCCCTAACCCGACCTACCTTACAAAACCCAACTTTTGGAGGATTCTTTCACCACCACATAATCAATTATAGTTAATATTATTTTTTTAAAAAAATTGTTATTTTGTCGAATTGTAAGTAGTTCATTTATAATTTGTTTACTATTTATTTTTGGATTATTTTTATTTGCTTATACATAATTCATTATATTATTTCTCATATCATAATAAATGGAATTGCAAGTAGTTTGCCAACTATGTGCAATTTGAATTGTAATTTTTTAGATTATTTTTTATTTGGTTATTGTTTTAATTACAATAATATTTCAATAAATTGTTATTATATTAGTATATTAACAATGTAATAATAAAATTGACTTGCAAAGTCAACCCCAACGTGCAATTCCATTTTTGATTTATTATTTTGCTTTTAATGCATTAACTACATTTAATTTTTTATATTATTTAGTAAATATGTGTATATTAAAATAAATAATTAAATGGAATAAAAAAATAAATCAAAAGAATGTATAAAACTTATTAGAGTTACTTATTTTATTTTTCTAAAATTTATTTTTCCTAATTTACCTTTTCTTAAATTATATTTTTTTAATAATATTTTCTTCATAAACACAATAAATACTACTTTTTCACATATTATTAATGAACAATTGTAATTGTTTAAACTTATAAAAAATGCAATAATATAGAAAGTATCGCCGACAATTACTTTTTGTAACGTTACGACAAAATCCATAATTAATCATTTGAACATGTATGAAAAGAATTAACAGATTGAATTGATTATAAATTGAATTTTGAAATAATATTGAACATGCACGAAAATAATTTTAATACTAAAATAATTTATTTTATAATAATAATAATTTTTAATATTTAAAGAAAAAAGTTATTATTAATTAACATAGTATGAATATATTAATTGAATATGATTCATACCTGAATAAAGATAAAATGTGACACCCGACTCTGGGTAACCCAAAGTTGAGATATTAAAACGTTCCATACACTACAACAAACCTATAATATGCAACACCTGGCTAAATTCCTGGCACAAGATTTTCAGTTCAACTTAACATAGGCAGCGGAATTTCAAACTTACAAAAGTCGGTAAACTATAAAGCAAAGGCCAAGATTTACATTCTTATATAATAAAATATGTACAATCCTTAAATCATCGATCTCAAATCCATACTTAACAATTAGACAACTTTCATATATACATTCAGCATCTGATCTGTTATAAAATATACTCTTGTCTAGCCTGGAGTCCAAATTACTTGCTTAGTCCCTGTCTAAGAGAATCAAAATAAATGAGGGCGTAAGTCCAAAGACTTAGTGAGGAATGCAGAAGGGATTTATCGAGGATGACTCAACTCGACAAATCATAATATAATCAAACAGATCAAATAGATGCATAAACAGATAGTACTGAAAAGCAAACAGGAAACTCTCCTGCCTTATTGCTCCACGATCAGATGTCAGACAGACAGAAACAATCATATAGATCAAACCCAAAGCAGATGCACTCAAAGGATACTCTAAGACATGCATTATTTACTTTATACCAGACAAATAGATCACTTAAGCATAACAACTTGGTATTTGCAGATGCCCATACGGTTCGTATAGCGCACCGCCGATGCCTAGGGAAAATTCCTAGCACACCATCGATACCCAGGGGGAAATCCCTAGCGTACCGCCGATACTCAGGGGGAAATCCCTAGCGTATTATTGACACCCAGGGGGAAATCCCTAGCGTGACGTGGACACCCAGGGGAAAATCACTAGCGTGTCTCACAAACCAAACAGATAGCTCAGATCGGCCCTTGGCCCATATAATCTCCGTACATATAACAGAATTACCGCTTATGCAGATGCCTAGGGGAAAGTCCCAGCACATTGCTGGTTTCAGACAAAACAGATCATAGCAGACAGAAACAATGCCTATCAGGCAACAGATAATAATAACAGATACAAATATGCCAACATGGCCAAAATAACAGAATTACCGCTTATGCAGATGCCTAGGGGGAAGTCCCAGCACATTGCCGGTTTCAGACAAAATAGATCATAGCAGACAGAAACAATGCCTATCAGGCAACAGATAATAATAACAGATACAGATATACCAACATGGCCAAAATATAGATCAGATAACAGAACAACAGATGGACATAACAGAACAGAACAGAACGGAGTAGACAGAAATGTCGACAAGGCAACAGATACAAATTAGATCAAAACAAAATTATTTTTCATATAACAGAATTACTCCGTTCTCCGTACATATAACAGAATTACCGCTTATGCAGATGCCTAGGGGGAAGTCCCAGCACATTGCCGGTTTCAGACAAAACAGATCATAGCAGACAGAAACAATGCCTATCAGGCAACAGATAATAATAATAGATACAGATATGCCAATATGGCCAAAATATAGATCAGATAACAGAACAACAGATGGACATAATAGAACAGAACAGAATGGAGTAGACAGAAATGTCGACAAGGCAACAGATACAAATTAGATCAAAACAGATAATAGACATAATTCTAGGCGCCAGAACAGACAGAAACAAATGCAGAACAGATATAACCCTCATAGGGGTATTTAGAATAGAATCAAATAACAAATAGAAACCCAACACGGTTCTGAGTAACGTATAGAAACAGTAAACCCACACAGGGGTTCATTTCAATAACTGATAATTAAAAAGAAGTGCCAGGTTGGCAGATCCTCATAGGGGTTCAAATTAGATAACAGATAACGAATCAATAACCCCAAAGTGGGAGAACCTGGTTGTAGAAATTCCAACTTAGTCCAACGTCAAGCTATTGATAATCAACACCCAAATCTCCTTTACCTAATCCTCAAATAATCCATAATCAAAGTTCGATCGATTTAATGGTCTCCATAATCAATTAAGCTTATAATTTTCCCCAAAACTACTATAACTCTCCTAGACATGCCAAAATTTTCAAAAATCGAATATTTTAACTTACCATATTCAACTATTATCCATTATAAAATATAAACTCTTAAATTCTCAAATTAATTTTTACCAACTTAATTAAATCTCATAAAATAATATTAATATTCCAATAATTTCCAAAAATCATATATATATATATACATCCAAGTATAGCCTTCCAACATTATCCACACTCCACAATATTCCATAATCACTAAAATTCAATTCCTAGCTCCAACATACAATGTCATATATATAATTATACAAAATTCAAATACAAAATAATTAATAAATCTTCTAAAATTCGTAAATCAATAAATCAATAACGAATGTCCGGAATCAAATATGGCTTATACCGTTGCGACCGTTGGATCGAGCAGAAGAAACTGCCCTCGGGTTGCTGGAGCACCGCCGTAAAATTCCAAAACCGAGCAGTCCAACTCCTTTTGAGCTCCTGAGTCCAATGGTGCGGTCAAATTTTTATTTTGATGCCTGTGGCCACTGAAAATCTCAATTTACAGCCAAGACTTCAAAATCGCCACCCAACTCCGATCACCTTGGTTCTCGAATTTCGGCCGTTCAAAACTTACATGCAAACCTCTCATGTTCTTCCTCACACCTCCAGCTATCCAAAACACCCCTCAACTCTCTAATTCACCGTCGGTAGCAAGGAAACCCATCACCACCCCCACGTTCAATTTTCTTCAACCTTCTCCGGCCGCCTTGCTTTCGCCGTGCATGGTGGTGGTTTGGTGTTTGGAGGGTGCTGGAGAAGAGAATGGTGGTGTTAGTTGGTGGTTAAAGGCTTGATTAAGGTGGAGATGGTCCGGTGGTGAGGGTTGACCGTGGTGAGTGAAGGGAAGAAAGAAAACAGGAGAAGAAAATGAAAGAAAGAAAAATGAAGAAGGAAGAAAGAAAAGAAGGAAAAAAAAAAAAGAAGAGAAGAAGGAAAACCTGCCAAGTGTCCTCCAAAATCAACTCTTCCATATTTGCAATTTGTTCCTCCAATTAATCATAATTTCATAATTGCTCCATAAAATAATTAAATAAATATGTAATTTGCAACCCACACCCCCAAAATTCCAATTTCCTTGCACTTAAGTCCTTTAATATTTCTAAATTCTTATTTCCAAAAATACGAATTTCAGGGGTGTTACATACTCCCCCTCTTAAAAGAATCTGGCCCCCAGATTCTCACCTGATTACTGTTCCAACTTAAAAATGAGTAGATTCGGTCTGTCGATCTACATTCTGCCATAATTATTTTTTCAAGTTTTGATGCATCTTTTTGCTTTTGAATGCATCGTATCTCTTGAATGGTGTGCCCTGTTTAGAAATCCTACTTCTACTTCTTCTGGCACTCATGTTTCTGATTTCTTCCAATTGATTATCATTTCCATCATAGATAAATCAATCTTTCGCTACCAATTGCCATGGTCTCGGATTGCACATTTAACTCTGGGAAATCCACCAAGTAAAATAATGCAAAACACCAAGATCATATATTTATAGCATTATAATATTTCAAAAATAGAAACTGTACCTCCTGCCAACTCAGTAGGATCTGGTACTTCTTCTCCTGTTAAGGCATACGCACGAGCTCGCATTTTTTATCTCCCACTAGCCTCGGTTACCTGCTTCCCTTTTTCTACAGGTGCTGACCCTTTTCTTTTAGGGCAATCTCTTAGGGAGTGCTGGTCACTACCGTAACCTATGCATCTACCATGCTTTTTCCAATATCTAGACTCATCATGATTATTCTCCACAAAAACCACAGAATTTCCAAGCCATTCCTTGAGCCACATTTTCAGTCTCATTAGATTGATGGGCTCGATGTGCAATGCGTTCTACCTGGAGTCTCGATTGCCTTCTTCCCACATCACTATGTTCTTCAAAGCGTATATCGTCCTTATGACCCTTACTTTCAATCTTTCAAATTTCCCGCAGTTCTGACTCCAGTTACAGTGCTCGGCTTACCGCCACATTGAGATTTATCAAGCCACAAATGGCCAATCCTCACCTAAGCTTTGGTCGTAGCCCTTGCACGAATCGTCGAACTTGTCGACCTTCATCATCTTGTATGTAAGGAGCATATTGTATCAAGTGGCTAAAAGTAGCCTCATACTAACTTACAGACTGTGCCCCTTGTACTAGGTCCCTAGATTCCCTTTCCTGGCCTATTTCACCCCTTCTAGCACAAATTTGCTCATAAAGTCTCAGATGAAATTTTTCCAAGTTCGATGGGTTCCTTTAGCCGTCCATCTTCGATCATTCATCTTCCACCAACTTTGGATGGAACTTTCTAGAAGAAATGCGGCAAATTGAACCCTCCGTTCATCTGAGTAGTGCAGTACCTCAAAAAATAACTTCCAAACTCTCGCTCCACTCATCAGCCTTTCTATCATCAAGACCTCCCACGAACTTCGAAGGATTGAAACGAATAAATCGTTCCAAGGTTTTGTCTTCTGTGACAGCCTCTGCTACCGCTGCTCTAACTATTGGTTGCCTGCGTCTCTGTCTCTCTCTCGTGGACCAGACCTTATTAGGGAATCTACTGCCGGTTGATCCATTGGAGGAGTTTGAAAAACTTCCTCTTTCGGCATTGGTTGAGGATGAACAGATGCTTCTTGCCTAGGAACTTGTCGATTAACGACCCTTTTTGCCCAGGAGGTCTACCCCATCGACCAATTCTAGGGGGAACAGGTGTATCTAAACTTCTTTGTGATGCCATCACAACTACCTATTCGACCAAGCTTCAACAAAAGAAAGGTGAAGAATCAAATAAGATCTAGTAAGACTGCTAGACATATAAGTCTAATCATTCTACAATACCATATGATTCCACAAACATCCTGCAATAAGCAAATAACCTCACTAATAGTTACTGATCAACTTCATCTTAATTCCAGATCACTTTCGAGAAATAGAACACCTACCATTCAAACTCAAACTAACCGAAATAAGAAATCTCTCACAATTTCCAATATTACCGAATCAATATTATAAAATGCCTCAGTCATCAACAAACCTAGGCTCAGGTATCCTTTAACTCATTCACATCATCACGTTATAGCTCTTTCTCTATCACTTAAGATCACCAAGTCCGTTAACGAAATTAGTCAACGAACCTATAGCCATAGGAAAACCTCAGGTACACTCTTAACATTAATTCGATAAGGCCTAAAGGCTATACCTTTCCGATCAAATTTCATCTTAGATTTCCCAAGCAATTATAATTTCAATAAGATCATCCTGATGATCATTCAAAGTCTTAAACATCTCTGAATGTACCTTTCCCCGAGGTCTCCTACGGTACCTTCAAGATTACTGATTTAGTCACAGTGTCATAGATCACGATGGCCTCATATCATTTTTATTAACTTCCATGTTTGGCCTAGTTACCTTAGGAACTTAACAGCTTAAAGAAGCACCAATTCCTGAAGTTCAACTTACATCTGTAGTGTATCACATATCCAAACTAGGTTCAGCACCTCTGGGAACTAGTAACAATTGGTTTACACTAATGCCGCTTAATAGTAACAAGTCGGATGCTTCTATAGTATTCATCACCAGTTCACCAGCTTACTTACATGCCAAGCATCATCACGGATGAGATGTTTCAGATCCTTAAATTTCGTCTACAAGATAAAGTTCAAATTATAGAGAACTAGGTCCTTGATTGATATTCAGGACTTAAACCATACCTTCAACTGCCTTCGTCTGTAAGCTAAAGCCAAGATTTCTCAAATATTCTTTCAAGTTGGTAGGCTCAATATCATAATAATTATGAACCTACTCCATGACTTAAGCTAAATCATAATCTAACAACCTTAGTTTGTACTACAGTCCTAGTAAAATCTAAAACTTGATCACCTTCAGCAGACCAATCGAGCTAAGATTCGAGTGTGAAATTCACCCCTTATGGGTCACCTTGCTTAAGGTAACCCCTAAGCCATGAAGCCACTAGTTCGATATTAAATTTAACCTTTAAAGCAGCCAAAATGCCCATAAAAGAAAATTTTCCAAATCCATCAAAAACAACAGCAGAGTTCAATGTAACCAACCTTAGCATCAGTACTATACTCATAACATATACTGTAAATCACAAATTTAAGTCCAATATATCACAGCATCTATAAATTTAAGTTAACCATTCACTTGAACTCAGGTACACATACAAACATTGGTTCTATTGCAACATATTCCCTTCCAACATAAGCTAAAAGTCTATATCCATCCCTCAGTCCTGCTTGAGAGCGTCAAAGATAAAACAAGATAATAAGTTCGAAGGATATAGTAGGAGATAATCTTGATAGCGAGTTGATAACAAATGGGAGAGGACCTATCAAAGAAGAAACAAGTTAATAGATCATAGAATAACAGTCAGATCATGTATATATCTTGATACAAGCATGAATAATTCAAGATAACTGGTAGGTGCTAGCTCGGGAGTTATTATCCTCAGCTCAAACAGCCCAGAATCATTTCAATCAAATCAGCTCAGGAGGGAATACAGACAGCTCATTCAGCGAACGGTTCAGGATCGTCTCAACCGGATCAGAATGGGAGGAAATACAGACGGCTCGTCTAACAAACGGCCCAGGATCATCTCGACCAAATCTGACCGGGAGGAAATACAGACAGCTCGTTCAACGAATAGCCCGGGATCATCTCGACTGAGTCTGATAGAGAGGAAATATAGACAACTCGTTTGGCCGGAACTATAGCCCGATCTAGACTAAGGAATTATGCCATCCTTATTACTCAATGATTAGAATATAATAATCAGAATACAATCAAAACAACAGCTTCGAGTATGTGTAATTCAAAGAATTGGGCCAGGATGTACGCAATAGATTTTTTTTTCCTTATAAAATATTCCCAATAATTCATATCCTGACCAACTCTAAAATCATGCTTAGCTTTCCACTAACTCAATACTTTCATATTCCAAGGATCATAACCTATCGTAGCTTAGGTTTCCAAACCTAAGCTCGAATATCTACTAACTCATATATTTTAGACATTTCCACAGTCAGACTTAACTTCATAACCAATAGTTCCAAATCCAAGGATTATATAATAGCATAGCTCGGGCTTTCCAAACCCAAGCTCTGATACCACCTGTGACACCCCACTCTGGGTAACCCAAAGCTGAGATATCAAAACATTCCATACACTACAACAAACCTGTAATACGCAACATCTGGCTAAATTCCTGGCACAAGATTTTCAGTTCAACTTAACATAGGCAGCGAAATTTCAAACTTATAAAAGTCGGTAAACTATAAAGCAAAGGCCAAGATTTACATTCTTATACAACAAAATATGTACAATCCTCAAATCATCAATCTCGAATCCATACTTAACAATCAGATAACTTCCATATATACATGCAGCATCTGATCTGTTATAAAATATACTCTTGTCTAGCCTGGAGTCCAAATTACTTGCTTAGTCCCTCTCTGAGAGAATCAAAATAAATGAGGGCGTAAGTCCAAAGACTTAGTGAGGAATATAGAAGGGATTTATCGAGGATGACTCAACTCGATAAATCATAATATAATCGAACAGATCAAACAGATGCATAAACAGATAGTACTGAAAAGCAAACAGGAAACTCTCTTGCCTTATTGCTCAATGATCAGATGTCAGACAGACAGAAACAATCAAACAGATCAAACCCAAAGCAGATGCACTCAAAGGATACTCTAAGATGTGCATTGATGATTTACCTTATACCAGACAAATAGATCACCTAAGCATAATAGCTTGGTATTTGCAGATGCCCATATGGTCCGTATAGCGCACCGCCAATGCCTAGAAAAAATCCCTAGCACACCATCGATACCCAGGGAAAAATCCCTAGCGTACCGCCGATACCCAGGGGGAAATCCCTAGCGTATCCTTGACACCCAGGGGGAAATCCCTAGCGTGACGTGGACACCCAGGGGAAAATCCCTAGCGTGTCTCACAAACCAAACAGATAGCTCAAATCGGCCCTTGGCCCATATAATCTCCGTACATATAACAGAATTACCGCTTATGCAGATGCCCGGGGGGAAGTCCCTAGCACATTGCCGGTTTCAGACAGAACAGATCATAGCAAACAGAAACAATGCCTATCGGGCAACAGATAATAATAATAGATACAGATATGCCAACATGGCCAAAATATAGATCAGATAACAGAACAACAGACGGACATAACAAAACAGAACAGAACGGAGTAGATAGAAATGCCGACAAGGCAACATATACAAATCAGATCAGAACAAATAACAGACATAATTTTGGGCGTCAGAACGGACAGAAACAAATGCAGAACAGATATAACCCTCACAAGGGTATTCAGAACAGAATCAAATAACAAATAGAAACCCAACACGATTCTGAGTAACGTATAGAAACAGTAAACCCACACAGGGGTTCATTTCAATAACTGATAATTAAAAAGAAGTGCCAGGTTGGCAGATCCTCATAGGGGTTCAAATTAGATAACAGATAACGAATCAATAACCCCAAAGTGGGAGAACCTCACCTGGTTGTAGAAATTCCAACTCAGTCCAACGTCAAGTTATTGACAATCAACACCCAAATCTCCTTCACCTAATCCCAAAATAATCCATAATCAAAGTTCGATCGATTTAATGGTCTCAATAATCAATTAAGCTTATAATTTTCCCCAAAACTACTATAACTCTCCTAGACATGCCAAATTTTTTAACAATCGAATATTTTAACTTACCATATTCAACTATTATCCATTATAGAATATAAACTCTTAAATTCTCAAATTAATTTTTATCAACTTAATTAAATCTCATAAAATAATATTAATATTCCAATAATTTTCAAAAATCATATATATATATATATATACATCCAAGTATAGCCTTTTAACATTATCCACACTCCACAATATTCCATAATCACTAAAATTCAATTCCTAGCTCCAACATACAATGTCATATATATAATTATACAAAATTCAAATACAAAATAATTAATAAATTTTCTAAAATTCGTAAATCAATAACGAATGCACGAAATTAGATATAGCTTATACCGTTGCGACCGTTGGATTGAGCAGAAGAAACTACCCTCGGGTCGTCGGAGCACCGTCGGAGAGCAGACTAAATATCACAAAAGATTTTTTTAGATATATATGTTAACCTATCCCAACTCCCGTATATATCTTAACCTATCCCCACTTTTTAATTGTGGTATTTCAACATGGCTTCATTTATCTTTATAAGATTCGAATATACAACCATCTGTTTGCAAGAATATAAGCTTACCATCAAGCTATCCATTAATTTTCAACCTAATTAAAGACATTAATTTATTTGTACAATTTAGAAGTACATTTACTCAATTATTTAAATATATAAATGCGCTCAAATTTATTATATTAAATACACTAACTTTTTCTTAAATCAAATAGGGTATTGATACATTAATAGTATAATATATATATATATATTTATTTATAAATTTTATAGTTATTGATGTACCTATTTATTATTTATATACTTTGCACTATTTTTTTAATATAGAATCATGATTAAATTACGAGTGACTTTTTTTTCCCCCAAAAAAAGGTATTGATACTAGTTAAATGCCTTTAACATATAATTATATTGGTTGTTTCAATAAAATGCCACTATGTTTATATAATATTTATTAATCAATTGACTCTAAGTATTATATTATAGTGATATTTTTTTTACTACTATCACTATATTACTTTAATATATCACTATACCATAAAATATCATTAATGTACTTATTAACTATTGTGGCACCTTTTTCATTATATTACTTTTATCACTATATTACTTTTATATAGTGTCATTAAATAATTTATGGCATCTTTTTCAAATGACGCCATAATTAAATGACATAAAAAAAAAATTTAAGAAAAATTAGTGGCATTGGTTGAATGCCTTTGAAATACATTTATGTTGGCAATCTCAATCAAATGTCATTATCTTTATTTGTTATTTATTAACCAAATGCTACTAAATATTGTAATACAGTGGTATTTTTCAATAATTATCACTATACTACTCTTGTGTGTTACTACACTATAGAATGTCATTAAATTAGTGCCACTTAAATATTTTGTGACATTTTTTCCTAAATAACATCATAAATAAATATGAGTGACCTTTTTTTAAAAAAAATTAATGGTACTAGCTAAATGCCGGCAAAATTTATTTTTGTTGGCATTTTTAACCAAATGCCACTATCTTATACGTTATTCAATAATCAAGTGTCACTAAATATTTTATTATAGCGGCATTTTTCTAAGACTAACGCTATATTACCTTATGTGTCATTATACTAGAAAATGCAACTAAAAACTTTATGACATATTATCCAAATGACACCATAACTACATATTAGTGGCATTTTTTAAGAAAAATTAGTGGCACTAGTTAAGTACCTTTAAAATAAATGTATCTTGACATTTGCAATTAAATGTCACTAATTTATTTATCATTTATAACCAAATGCCACCAAATATTATACTATAGTGGCATTATTTTATGACCATTACTATCTTAATTTTTTATATCATTATCTTATAAATGCCATTATGTTGATGTCACTAAAGATCATATTTGTTGTAGTGATATATATATATATATATATGATAAAATAAATAAGCAAGCCTCTCTTTTTTTGACCCTTTTTTTTCCTCCCCAAAACCTAAAGCCCTTGTTCGTGTGATTTCATATTCTTTTGGAAGTCATAATTACAATTTTCATGAAAAAATTTGAGGTTTTAAAAATTTTAAGTTCTTGTTGATAGAGTGTATATATACACATAATTTTTATACTTTATCTAAAAAGAATTATGTTATGTTATCATCTAATCACCAATTGGCTTCTAACATACAATTTTTCTAGTAATTTTTTTATAGAGTTATTTTACTATTTTAAGAAATGTCAAATTGTTTTCATTTGATTAATTTTGATAATGCAAAAAGAGAATTCAGAATTATACATGCTGTGGGAAGTATATTCTTATATTTAAAATAAATTTTAAATTTAAATTAAACTAATTTATTATATTCTATAGTTTTATAAAATGTATTTTATATATCTAAAAAGTAATTAAGGAAATAATTAAATTTGAAATATTTTAATAAATTAAGTGCTTAAATATCAACTAATTTATGAGACAGGCGATTTTGAGGACTGATGAACCAGGTAGAGATGTTTATTTTGGAGCTTGTTGTATATATGTATGTTTTACTGAGTTTGGAATATTTTATTAAGAGATGTTGTAATATGTCATCAATACTGTTACACTTGTGGATGTAAGTTCTGAATCTTGGTACTAGCAGCAACCTTTTGGTTCAGATACTGTTGAACCTTTTATGATGATATTTAAGCACTCTGATATTGCTTCCGCATTTGGGTTAAATCTGCTATAAGGTATTATTCTTGCTGATGTTGTATTGAAAAATTGTGAATTTTTTTTTATGGGTTTGAATTCACGCCTCATCTTAGGTGTTATCCCGAGAGGGGATGCGGCAGAAATTATATTATTTGTTTGATATCTTTAATTTTTAATGAAATTATACGATTCATTCTATTAATTAAAATATGTATTTGTTATAAGTTCATAGATTCATATATTTGGATATTCGTAAATGGATATCTAAATAATTATCATCCACTATGAATATAAAATAATAATTCAAATACGGATAAGTTTAATAAAATATAAGTGCATTTGAATAATTATAATCGAATACGGATATATCCAAATCTGATTGATATTTGACGGATACGAATTTGAATATTTCTGTCAAATCTATATTGTATCCAAATATTCAAAAAGTTAAATGAATATGAATAAAAATCTGTTTAATATCCGTTTACACCCCTATCTATATGTAGGTTTGATGCTTGCAAGCAATATGCAATTAAATATTTTTTTTATTTTATTAAAATATATTATATTACCATTTTTCTATTTTGAGTTGAACTGACAATATTTACAATTTATTTGACATTTCGAGTTTAATGAGTCGAGCTCAAACTCAAAATATTAATCTTGTTGAGGTCGAGCCTCATATATATATATATATATTTTTATTTTTTTTTTTGAGTTTGAGTTTGAGTTTGAGCTCAAAAATTTCTCCAAACCTCAGCTTGACTCCATTCAATTACACCCCCAACAAAAGTTAAATATTGAGGAAAAAAAATAAAAATATGGTCAAGTAAAATGAATGAAAATTAAATAGTACTCTAACAAATCAAAATTTAGTATTTGAAAATCTGAAATATGTGTAAAGACTAAAAAATACAAAATTTTATCTATATAAAATGGATTTGAAGTTTATTTTGGGTAGTTGAAAAAACTCAAAAATTTAATATTTAAGAGAGAATTTATTATTTAAAAACATAAAATGGGATTTCACTAGAAAATGTTAACCGTTATCAAATATATATAATTTTCGAACTTAAATTTATAAATTATACATAAATTACAAATTACTGTTGAAACTTTCAGAAGTGAACAAGAAATAGTAAGAATTTTATATGGCTTAGAATTTCTTGGTTGGAATGGAGTAAAGAGTGGGGCCGACTGTTCAAAAATTTGTTGTGTAGTTCATGCTAACTTTACTGTACATGTGACGCTTGGAAATTTTGTTTTGATGATTGATGGGGTCTGGTAAGGCTACTGTACAGCTAGGGACCGATCACTTTCTTTTGCTATATGTACTAAGCTTATGAATTATGTACGTTAATCTCTTCATTTTTATTTTACTTATAATTATTTTATTATTATTATAACATACATGAAAATGTCTAATGACAAGGTTTATCTTAAATGCATCACTGAAAATAAAAGATCTCTTTATAGAAATTGACAATAGAAAAATACCGCTCTCTCCTATGTATAATCATATATATTTTACATGCATTGGAAGTGAATCAAGAAGGACTTCTATCGATCAAGCCAACTTGGCCAGCAGAGACATGCAGCCAGCACCGATAAAAAGGGAAGCTGTTGCCCCTATCCGAAGCTTTTCATTCCTTTGCAGCGAGGGGCTCAAAAAATCAGCGGAGAGAAGATCTACAAGGGCCATGTAGATCAGTATACCAGCTGATGCGGAATTAAAGATCCCTTCCACGATGAGAGCAGTTGAACTCGTCTTGCCATAGATATTGGTTATTGAGATACCAAAAAGGATACCGAGTGGAGTTATTAGGGCGAAACAACTAGTCATTGTAAAAATTAACCAAGGATGAAGTCTTGCCTAACAAAATTAAAGAATAAGGATACATATGATCAGTACATAAACAGTAGAAATAAAATTTAAATCTACTTAAATGAGGAATATACATATATATGTAAGTATTTTATATACCTGAGTAATGTATCTTCCTAGGCCTATTCCTTCAAAAAATTGATGAAATATCAAAGCAGTATTGAGGGGTCTGATCGTCTTGGGACTTTCCGAAGCACCCAAAGCAAAGGTAATGATCAATGAATGGACTAAGATTCCTCCCTCCAACACCTTCAATAGATCATATATATATATATATATATGTAAATATATAATAAAATTTACCCATCAATATCATGCACCAATTTTAGTACATAGCTAATGTTCTCAATATATATTAATTCATAAATATTATTAATTATACATAAATCAAATCAGCAAACTTAATCATTAGATTCTTTTCTCTCAAACCACACAATTATTGACTTGTAACAAGAAATATGCAAATTAAATTTAATTTTACCTGGGAGATTACATGGCGACCAACAGGCTCGGATTCCCCGGAAGCCAACTCAAGGGACGCTGACCCCTGTGCATCCCCGTGGGTGGCACGAGTATTAAGAGGAACCGCCGGCCTTTCTTCATCTCTGCTATCTACCGCCGGCACGTTGGCTCTCGACCGCCGCCGCTGGTTATAATATAAATTTGCATATGTATCAACCAGTAGCATACCAATGGCAGAAAGCATTGCGATAAAGCCCGTGAACGGGAAATCCTCCCATGGATTCTTGCTGATGCATGGCGACGTTAAGTTTTCAAAAGCATCTGACATGACATGAAGGAAGCCGGTTGACAGGATGACACCGGCGGCAAATGCCTTTATGATGAAGTAAAAGTTCCTCTCAGGGTTCAGCGCAGGCACCCTCCTCCCCACCGAGGGTAGGCACACGCCAAGCCCACCCGCAGCCAGAATGGACGCAATTGCGGCCAGCTTGTACTTGATTGCCAGGCTCACGTTCCGATCTTCCTGTATTGCTTCGCAGGTACATTTCCCGAAAACAGCAGCCGGAAGCAGAGAGAGCAGGATGACCCAGAAAAGATTTTTCATGGGATTAACTGAGGAAGAAAGCAAAGACAGACTGGACATTTTTGTCTGGTGATATATTATTGAACTTAATTAGAAAAAGTTAATTTTGGACCTTTGGTTTTCATTCACAATGCAAACGGCTTTTAGAAAGTACTAATGTATTTGTGATAAATCAAGATTTCATATATATGGCCTCTAGCTCTATTTATAAAGATGTTATATATATATATATATATATATTAGGAATATATACAAATCGAATCATGTTATTTGTTTGTCAATTAAATAATAATATATATCATGCGCCCGTTTCACATTGTAGCTCTGCACACCGCACCAAAATTAATTATTTTTCGATTTCAAGGAAAATTTTTGGGATACTTAATGCCCTATCATCTGTAATTAAATGCTAATATCGCATTTTCAGATATTATATATTAATTACATTAGAAATATAATTGGCAACTAATTGAATTGAATGTGGTCTTACCACGCGCAAACTTATTACTAATTAATTTTCCAGAAGACTTGTGATGAAACAAAGCAAAAAATGTTAAGAGAATTCTTTGTAATGGTGTAACAGTTGGCTTAATTACATTTTTTATTTATATAATTGTTATTTTTTGTGTTTGTTATATAAAACAACCACTTAGAGTAAAAATTGGGATTAGATTTAAATAAAAAAATGCTAGCTCTAAATGGTAAAATTGACTAACAAATATCATAAAAAAATAGTTTGAAAATTGGTTAGAGTGTATGTGTGTGTGTGTGTGTGTGTATCAATTTATCATAGAAGATCAGTGTAATAGCGCGTGTTGATGTTGAGACTATAATGCAACGGTTCAAGATAACAAAATTTGCAAAGTAATTGTTTAATAGTGTTAGCAAACTACAAGAGGAGAAAAAAGGTGACAATATGAATATTGTCACCAATGATGTATAAAATGATAAATAACTTTATTATGCAATTATTAATTTGATAATTTTTAAGTAATAATAATTTTTACTTTATTACATTACAACTTTGTAGAATTCAAGAAATAATATTTTTAGAATACAAAATAACGTGATTTAATTTGTATATATTCCTCATATATATCATCTTTATAAATAAAGCTGGAGGCCATATAAACATGGCTGCAGACGTGGACAAAAGTGGCTAGATGAGTGTGATGATGTTGCATTCTAATGTTGAATGTCATAAGACGTTCAATTTCAAGCCCACATGAATCGTGTGCAGATTTTCAATTAGGACTCAATTTGCAGAAAATTAAGTCATTATGGGTTGTTTCAAAAAAATATAAAAAATCAAAGTCCTTTTATAGTAGGGGGCCCTAGTTAGTAGACTAAAATTGCATTTATCCCTAGTAAAATTAGAGCATGAATTGCTTCTTTCGTCTAAATTTTGTGTTTTCGCTGAACACCTTAAACTCCAAATTTCAACAAGTGTTGTGCTATTGGGACGGTCATGTTTGATATGTATGCAACTTTGTATTATGGGCAATGGTCGAAGGCCATCGCTGCAACAGCAGTAGTAGATGGCAAAGATGAAGAATGGGTCGTTCTGTTCATATATACTTAACATGTGCATGGACACTGGTCAGTGTCCCTGGAATTAATGGATTTCAGGAAAACTCAACTTCTTTGTTGCTGTGTAATTTGCTAGGTCTTGGTTTTGCATATTTATTATTATAGATCGATATGTGTTTTTCTTTTTGTGTGTGGTATGAGGAAAATGATAACTAAACCAGAATACTTTTCCAAACTATAATATTTTTTCTTCTGTAATAGATTTTAAAACATGACTTAACAATTCTTTAAAAAATTGTAAAATATACATAAAAATATTTATTTGACAATTGATGCTAAGAAAAATTCAACTAACTACCTATTTGGTTTTATTTCCAAACCCCATTCCCACCAGTTTTACTATTCCAAAAATATAAATTATCACTTTTTAAAAATTTTCATTCAACATAATTTTTATTTTTATTTTCGAAGCATATTCTTCAATAATCTGTATATCTTTTTCCAATGACCTATATATCTCCTCTTTCTATTCCATTATTTCTATCTTTCTCCACCTACAATTTACATAATTATTATTTTTCCAACATAATAATTATATTTTCAAACATTTCATCCAAATATATTTTTATTTTCACATCCCATCGCATAATTAATTTTCACCATTTTAGAAATGATGAAAATGAAAAATGAAAAAGAAAATAAAACCAAACAAACCCTAAATATACTTTCCGTTAGGTCATTATTGCTAGGTGTTGATCATATTGTAATACTCATTTATAATTTTATCCACTGATCAATCTAAGTTTGTTAGTCATCGAGTGATAACATTGCTAGATAATGAAAATGGAAAAAATCAGAGGAATTTAAAAGTTTGATTGCAATTGTTACCGGTGTTCCAAAAATTAGATTATTTGTTGAACTAAAAAACTTACTGATTCACAAGTCACTGATTCAATCATTGGTTAAATTGTAATTGAACAATAATATCATAATTATGTAATATATATTGTATATTTTGTATATCACTTAAAAGTTAATAAAATACCAAACATGAAATATAAAAAGTCTAAATATATACTGTTCAACTTCATAAGTTAAAATTTCTTGGAGGGGATATCCAAGAGCACCTAAGTTGGATAAGAAATTAAAGATTTCTACCATCTAGCTATATTTAAAAATTAGAATGTTAGATTTAATTCGGGGCTTTTAGTTTTTTCAATCAAGTTTTCTTAAATTATGGATTGACCCCAATATTTCTAATTTCCTTTCAATTAAGTCACTTTCATTTATTTTTTGAGCCCTAAGTTCTGACCAACTCATTTCTTGATTCCTCAATTCTTATTTTTTAAAATATCAAATTTTACGGGCGTTAAATTCACCTTGACCCAACTCATGTTTAACTCAACCCAATTCATCTTCAATCCACCTACTTGAAGCCAAATTGAGCCCACTCATATTGAGCACAATCCAAATGAGTCCAAACCATATCGAACCCAATCCACCCATTTGACAACCTTAAATTTAGGCATGGAAAAATGTGATGTAAACTATGGGTCCAACCCAACCCACATGATTTTGGGTCGGGTTTGGTTCCAAAGCTTTGAAAATGAGTTGAGGTGGTTATTATTTGGTTTTGGGCTCGAAGTGGGTTTACGTGGGCAAAAAATGAGTTCAAATAATTAATTTAATAAATTAAAAAATAAATTCAAATTAATAATTGCAAATTTATATTATTTTTATTTTTTCATTTTCGTCAATCTCTCGTAATTTTAAGTCATTAATAATATTTAAATTGAAATAATCATCGTGAACTTAGGTTAGTTGTCTTGAAATTTTTCTCAAAATGCAAAGTTTAGTACATGAATAATATATGAAAGTGATTATAGAAATAATATTGTATCCACTAATTGAAAATAAATTCTAAATTTGATTTGTTGCTTAACTAGTATTGCATGTCAATAGCAAGATTCACATACAACTTATATATATTAATTCTTAAAAAATGAAAACTATACAATTTGTATTGAAAATTTAATATACATTTTGATGAGGGTTTGATCCGCTGGGTTAGGATCCGAGCTTGGATATAGGTAAAACTTAACCTGGAAGGTTCGTAGTCCTAATTGATTAAGGATAGGATTCTGCAATCACTGTAAATATTAGACTAGCTGGGAGACCCTCGGCTTAAGCCCTCCAATGCTTAAGTCAGTATAAATTGACCACCAAAATCAAGCAGCGGAGTAAGGGTTTTTTAGTGTATATGAGTGCGTATCTTTAGAAAGTTAGGTTGAGGGTTTTTATATCCTTCTCCATTTGTGGAAATCTCCAAGAGGCCTCTGTACACATCCAGGGGCCCTTAACCTTGTGCCAAAGGTAATTAGTCATTTTCCTTATTTGAATATTTTCCAGCAAACTGTCCTTCCTGATTTCAAGGACAAGATAGTACACTGTAGTGGCACCTGCTGTGTCAGACGGTGAGGGGGACGGCATGAGCCATTAATGTGGAGGCGTGGCGCCCGTCAGTACATTTAATGCGGTGACAGGGTACTGTACTATTCTCGACCTCAAACTCAACCTCGATCAGGTCGACGTAGGTCGAGGAATTTCGTGGGCCTTGGGGCGCCAAACTAGGCCTGGGGAGATCTGGTCAAGCTAGGTCGACGAGTAACATGGGCCCTGTACTGGGCCTCACTGGTTTGGGCTTGAACATTTGGGTCATCCCATATCATGAGTCCCCCCACTTTGCAACGTTGAATGAGGAATCGATGAGAAGCGTTGGGAAGTAGCGAAACTGACTAGGGTTTTTGAAAATCGATCAGGATTTTGTGAATTAAGTTAGCGATTTCAGTCATTATTGCAGACGTTTGGTTTGCTGCATCCTTTTTTTTTATAAATACCCATTGTAATTTTGGCTATTTTTACTTTTTTCGCTTTAGAATTTGCGCGAGTGCTTGTATAAAACTCTTTGCTACCAAGACTTCCTAACCTTCACATTCGCTTCCTAGACTTTTCGCATTCAACTTTTGCATTTAGTAAGTGTTCTGCTGCCTTTACTTCCTGTCGTCTGTTTTTCTTTTGAAAATCATGTTGGGGTTATATAGTTCTGAGGGTAGTCAGGGGGGACAGTAAGGCCACCCGGTCCGAAAGGCATAGGAATTCCTCTGCATGGTCTCATGAGTTATCGCACGATGATTTTAGTTCCTGCAGCTTGAGCTCTAGCAGCTCGAGCAGCCACCGCAAAGGGGGGGAAAGAAGCTGGGCCAAGCCGGGCACCCCTTTTGCGAGGTCGATTGTTTACTCCCAACCACTATAGTGAAATAGTATCTATCATAAACCCTGGGGATTTGAGGTGTCTCCAGGAGCTCTACCATATTCCCTCCGAATACAAGCTGTTAACTCATGGGCCATCTGGTCGAATACATCGCGCTCTTGCGGGTTGCATAATTGTGTTTGAAGATGTATTTAGGCATGGCTTAGGTTCCTTTTAAGTGACAGCATGATAGGTCTGCTTAGGGGGCTTCAAGTATGTATAATCCAACTTCTGTCCAATTGCTTTTCTATACTTTATAGTTTCACAATTCTCATGTGTCTGTTCAACTAGCCCCCTAGCTTTGAAAATTTTTTCAATTTATTTCATCTTTTGATGTCTCGTAAGTCTAGTTGTGTTGACAAGTCGGGGTTCTATTACCTTACTGCTCGACCTCATCGAAAATTTTTGGTGGCCCCCTCCTCTTCGTATGGCCAAGAGTAGAAAAAATGCTACTTTTTTGTTCGAGTGAAGGGGGGGTTAGTGGAGGGGGTATGTCGACATGCCTGAAAATCGCACTCCGACCTAGCCGAACACATTAGTGCAGGACCTGGTTGAGTTTGGCCCCATGGAAGCCTCTGTCTTCATCGAGGAGAGGCACTTAGTGTTGGCTGGTCTGTCGCTGGCCCCAATAGATTTTTCCCTTGATTATGAAATAGATAGATGGAGCATGGTTTGTGCTTTATTATTTGCTTATCTTTGATGCTTTGCGTGGTTTTTTTATCTTTGACCTTTGTTGAATTTGATGCGCGCAGATCAAATGGAGATCATGAATAGATCGAGAGCTGAGACGTTGGCCCGAGTAGAAAGGAATCAGCAGCATAAGTAGGGCATTGCTTTTCGTCGAGAGCCTTCAGCAGGCGATGAGTCGCGTTGATTGGTGGTAGCTGCCACCCTCTCACCGACCCCCTCGCCAGGTCGAGCATTAGCAGCTTTGAGCGAGGGCCCTGCTGGTTGAGGAAAAATATCGATAGTCGAACAGGGGGGTCCTCCGCCCAAGAAGACTGTAGCAAGGAAAGGTAAAGGAAACAGTACCGAGTCGGGGATTCCGCTAGGGAATGATCTCTTTGAGGATCAAGGAGCTAATGCCTTGTTTAACTTGCAGAAGTTCCCCTCTCTCCAATTCGGGTCGAACCCCAACCTCACTGTGAACGATTCTTCTTGTATGTATGCTTCGGGGTCCACCGGGGTGGACCTTTTGAAGGTGCTGATGGCTGGTCAGTTCTTAGCTTACTAAAAGAGGATAATGGGAATGAGCCAGGTTGCTGCACTTTGTGAGTTCACATACCACACGAACATAGTAAGATTTCATTTTCTGTGTATCTGCGTATTTATACTTTTCTTGCTCTGTTAGTGGTGACCTTTATGTCTCGGGTCGGGCAAGTGGGCTACGATTTCTATAGCCTCTCCGAGCTAGCCCTTACTGAACAAGAGTAGTTGGATGCTGGCGGTGATGCTGAAATTTTGAAGGCTCAGCTGGAGTCTTCCCAACTACGGCTCGACGAGCTGGAGAAGCAAGTCAGCTAGCATGCTCGGGAGATGAAGGAGAAGGATGAGCTGGTCCTTCTTGCACTGAAAGAGAGGACCAAGATGGACAAGAAGTTGAAAAAACTAGAGCTGGACGTGCAAGTTGCCTATGAGTCTGGTCGGGCTGTTGGTCGGAGTGAGCATCTGGTCAAAGCTAGGGTTGAGTTCGCTCAGATATTACCCGAGATCCGCAGAGAGGTTGTGCAGCAATTCATGATTAGCCCAGCTTTCCAGGATGCAAGTATTGTACTTGCACTGGACGACGTGCGGAACGCTTTTCAAAAGCTGATTCGGCAAATGCAGTTTCTGGACTATGCTATTCCGCCTGAGGACCGCTCCAAAATGAGCCATGTTCTCGATGAGCAACTATACCCGTATCCAGAAGAGAAGGTCGATGCGGTGGAAGCCATCGTCGAGGTCGTGCCGGAGGCCAAACTAACTCTTGAAAAGAGAGGGCGGGCAGACATTAAAACGAAACTAAAGGCAGTAGCCTGAGAGTTCGAGTTCGCAAGCGACCTTGCCTATGATGTATCAGAGGAGAGAGCTGATGTTGTTTTCTTCTTCCTGATTGTTGAGCGGTTATTCTTACAGGCTGTAGTTGGCCCTTCTTAGCTCGTGACTACTGTTGTGCCCATGGCGATGGCACCGCTCGAGCCCCGATTGACTGTTGCGCCAGTTAATGCACCTGCTCTTGCTCCCACCCCTACTATCGAAGAGATAGACAGCTCCAATTAGGCTTAATTATTTTATTTGCCTTGATGTATATGCCTCGTTGAGGCCTTTAACATTTTATTAAATTGCTACCTCGAGGAGGCTTTTGTGTTGAATTAATATTTTACGTATGAAATTCAACTGTGATTTTAAGCATTTCTGTCTTTGCTTTTATGTTGAATTATTTTATTGAATGCCCACAATGTGTCGAGTAGTTTCTCTTAATGCATTTCATTAGATGATAATTTATTTTCCCAACTTAATTTTTAGCTCTTGAAGAGCAAGTTGCAATCAATCCCGTTGGATAACAATTAATGTTCAAGTTTGGAACAGCTTTCGTGATTATAAGATAAGCTGATCATCGCTTCAATTTGTAATTTTTTTAAATTAAGTTGGCCTACAAGGTTCGACTTCGTGCTATATAGGCCATTTTGCCAACTGCGAGGTCAGCATGCTGATTTTGACGTCAGGGTTAACTATGTAATCTAAGGATTAACAAATTTGTTCAAAAAATAGACTTCACAATAATATAAAGAATTTGTTAATTGGGCTTAATTAATATTTTAGTGAATTATTACTAATTCAGATTTTATTTTAAAGAATGAGCTTGAAGAAATTTGAAGTGAATAATCCATTAGTTGGGGTAATTTTTTTAAAAATATTAGGCGTTATAACTTTTTTGTGAATTATTCAATGAATTGGGAGTTTTCATTTATGAAATAGATTTGACCAAATTTATAGTAAATTAAGTGGCAAATTAGACTTTATTTTAAGAGTTGGTCTTGAACAAATTTGAAGTGAGGTAAATGATGAATCAAGCTTGCTTCAAGAAGCTAAGCTTATTTTTTATTAATTGGGCTTCGCATTAGTTCAAATAATTGATTGCTTTGAGTTGAACAGTTTTTTTTTTTTTTTTTATTCCTTAAAACAAATTGGGCTTAAATGATATTTTAGTGAATTGGCAAATTGAGCTTCATACTAATTTGAAGAATTCATTAATTGGGCATTACCAACTTTCTTTTCATTAGTTGAGCTTTAATAATTCTCTTAGTAAATTAGTGGATTGGATTTCAAAATGAATTGGATCTGACATTAACCTAAAAAATTCATTAACTGTGCTTTTACAACTTTTCTTTTGTTAATATGAGTACACCAATTTTTTAGTAAATTAATGTTATTTGATAAAGATTGGGTTTGACATCAAATTACATAGTTGATTAGTTGGGCTTTAGCAATTCTTTTTATTAATTGGGCTTCAATAATTTTATAATGAATTGGTGTCATTATAGGGGTGGCAATTTGGGTGGATTGTGTGAGTTCGAGTTGAGTTGAAGTATGGGTATAATATCAATTTTCTCAACTCTACCTCAACCCAACTTGATGACATTTTAAAAATGCTCAACGCTAACCCATCCTAAATCGATTCAGGTCAGATTCGAGTCGACTTGATTTTTATTTGATCAACTCGTCAACTCAAATCTACCCAATCCAACTTGTCAATTTGATTAAAAATAATTATTTCAAATATTTATTTTAATTTCAAATCCTATGTGAATATATATACACACACAAAATAACTACTTTGTATTTTATAAACCACGCACACAATCTCGCTTTCCAAATTTGTTGCCCATTTAGTATAATTTTAATATAAAAAGATTAATTTGCACTTAATCATTTCACATATTTACAATTCAATTTAAATAACTTTTTATCATCATATTTTATTTTTTTCCTTCTTTTTTTTTTCTTTTTATTCTCAATTTTCTCTTCTTCCATTATTTCATATATCTCTCATTTTACGCATATTTATAAATTTATCATTTCTCATTATTTCATATATTCTCATTTTTTAGATATTTATATTTATAAATTTATCTATAAAATTTTAAATAATTTTTATTTTTATCTTTTTTCTTTCTAATTATTCGTGCATGTATACTTATTTTTTCAATTTATACTTATTCACATATATATAATAACCATATATAAATTTATAAATAAAATTTAAATTACTTTTATTTTATCTATTTTTTTCTATGTATTCATTCCAAATTAAAAAATATTTAATATTTATAAAAATATATATAATATAATTTTTTATTCATACTTATATACGTATATAGTATATATATACTATATATATTTCAATAAAATTTAAAGAAGATTCATCATATATATCTCTTTTTATACATATATAAATTTATCATTATTTCTCATTATTTCATATATTCTTATTTTATACATATGTATAAATTTATTTAATGAATTTGGATAGCAATGCAATTTTGTTTCCCTCCAACTTTGTATTCCCTCCAAAATTTGGACCATAAAAAATGTTAACAATTGTTTTTATTATTAGTTTGACATAATAATTTAATTTGATTTCTTTCAAAAATTTGATTCCCACTAACAATAATGAATTCTCTTCATTTTTTCAATTCCTTTAAATTTTAGATCCACCATTTTTTTTGTATAAATAATTTATAACAAACTTAATTTTTTTTTTATCTTAGATTATATGATGAATTGACATATAATTTTTTAAATTATTAAATGACTTTCTATTATCGTTAAAATAGTTAAATAACATATAATTTGGACTTGTAAATTTTGGTGCTTAAGAATCTAATTTTTTATTATAATTCATTACAATATTCTTTTAGAAAAATTCTAAAAGCTCCTTAAAATAAATAGTTAAAGGTTACATACTTGAATAGCAAAAGAAAAGAAAGAAATCTAATTTACCGTAATACTTAATGAAAAGAAAACAATCCCTGAAGTCAGGCCTATTAATGTTATATTTTAATTTTCAATCATTGTATTGGCCGGTTAAAGATTTTTATAACTTATAGATATCTCTGTGTTAATTGTGTGCATGTTTTACTATATAAATTACTAAAATGAAGATAACTTTCATAGTTTAAAATAGTGTAAAAAAATATTAACATAAAGTATATTATTAAATTTAATAATTATTAACTTTTATGAATCTGAACAAGTTGTTTTTAAGAATTAGTTGGTCTATATATAATATTTCCTTCAAAAAATAAGTTTTCTTCCTAAAATGAATTCCCCTATTATTTTTTTATTCCCTCCAAAATTTTGCTTCTCCCTCCATTTTGTGTCTAAATAGTATATACAAAAATCATTTATTTTATCTTATATTATAAGATGAATTATGACGTATTATTATGGGGGTTAAAAATTTAATTCTATTTTTTGTTATTATTTATTATAACATTAATTTTGGACAAAAAGATTTTAGAAAAATTATTTATAAATTCTAAAAACTTTAGTCTTTATGTGTAATTAATTTTATTTTAAAAATTAAAATATTTTGTACTAATAATATATTGATGTGGACAATTTAAACATGCATTTAGTGAAAATTTTGTGCACTTAATTAACTCAAATTTTTTTGAAATTGATCAACTTGTATAACTTTAAAATAGTTGTAGCTGAAAATTTTAAACTTATTTTGAAATACTCATAACATTGTAATATAAACTTAGTCATATAATTATAAGTTTAATAAAATTATTTTTTATCTCCATATATTTAATTAAATATTTGAAGAACTGTTGATATCCTTAACAAATTTGTAGATATTGTTGAAAATTTATATTAAAATCCAAAAATATCATTTAAAAGCTACTTTGATTATTTTTTAGTCAAAAATACCCCTGGGTTTATTTGTAACTTTAACATAGGGGTTTAACTTCGATATTATTTAAATTACTCAAAATAAATTTAAATAATTTTATTAATGACATGGGGGTTTAACTTCAATATTATTTAAATTACTCAAAATAAATTTAAATAATTTTATTAATATTTTTTTAAGTATTTAATAATTTGTTAATTGAAGTTGAATTAAAAAAAATAAAAATTTAAAATCATCAACATATCTAAAGTAATTTAATCAAATTTAATTAAATATATTTATTAATTATAAAATAAGAATAAAAATCAAATCCATCTCTTAATTAAATATAGTTTTGTTTTTAAATTACATCTCAAGATTATTAAAAAATAATCATATCTAAAACAATATAATTAGATTAAGTTGAATATATTTATTAAATAAAAAAATATTTGTTAACTAAATTAAATAATTTAAAAATAAAAATAAGATCTAAAAATATCATACTAACAATAGTAATTTCAAAATGTCAATTTCACCCCACCAATTCAATAAAAAAATTATTGATATGATATTTTGTTCCTACCTAAAATATAAATAAATAGATAAATAAATAATCTCCATCTACGATCCAAAATACAAACAAATAATCGTAATATTCCCCAACCCCACTTCTGAAAAATCATTTTGCTAAAATATTTTGATTATTAGTTAATAAAAAACAAATAAGTCAAGATGTTTTTTTTTATTTATACACACGCACATTAAGAATTCGTTAGAGCTCGAACTCTTGACCTCCCACATTATGTGAGAGAATAAAATGTGTGAGATCTAGAGTTTTAATCAAAATAAATAATTTAAATAAAAGTAAAATCTAAAATGTTATCCTAACAATATAATTATGATGATTTTAAATAAATAAATATTTATAATTATAGTATGTTAAAATGTATACATACATACATACATATATATATACACTTTTTCCTCCTTCTCCCCACCCCCACCCCCCAGCCATCCCTGTCCCTTCCAACAAGCCCCCCCCCCCCCCACCGTGCCATGGCCATGGCCAACCGCTGGCTGTGGCCAGCGGTCGGCCATCGCCGGCGGTGAGGGTTGGGGAAGGGGGTGGGTCATGTATATATATGTATATATTTATGTATTTATATGATATATATTTATGTATTTATATTATATAAATTGCTATATAAAATTTCTAATTTTTCTAAGAGGATTTTGTTATATATTTTATAAAAAAAATTATTATCTTTTTAATGAAAATTGATTGGGCATTTCAAAATTTGTGGAATTTTTATAAATAAATTAAAATTTTGGGGCTATTGGGTAATTAATTTATTTTAATGTAACGGTTTATTTCGAATAGTAATGGAAGTTGAGGTGCTATCCCAAATGTGTTAACAAATTTAGAATTTTGGTCCTATAAATGTCAACCTAAGCACCAAAAGTGCATACCCCCATCTAATGGGATAAAAACTGTAATTTTTTTCGATATAACCAAACACTCATATGAAAAGAAAAGTAAAGGCTCCATTGACATGGTAATAATTTTATTGAACTAGTTGTAATTTACCCCATTGTGATTTGTAAAATAAGCATCAAACACTCCTATGAAAAAATATATACAAAATAACTTTCTTATGTTTTATAAAACCTCGCACACCACCTCCCCTCCACATTTGTTGCCAATTTAACATAATTTTAAATAATTTTTATGTTTGCCTTTTTTCTTTCTAATTATTCATACAAGTATACTTATTTTTTTCATTTATACTGATTCACATATATATAGTATACATATTTATAAGTTTATCAATAAAATTTAAATTACTTTTATTTTATCTATTTTTTTTATTTATTTAGTCCAAATTAAATAATACTTAATATTTATAAAAAATATATATAATATAATTTTTTATTCATACTTATATGCATATGTAGTAAATTATATACATATACATATACATATACATATACATATATATATGTATATAATTTAAAGAAGATTCATCATATATTTCTCATTTTATACATATATAAATTTATCATGATTTCTCATTTCTCATTATTTTATATATTCTTATTTTATACGTATGTATAAATTTATTTAATGAATTTGGATGGCAATGCAATTTTGTTTCTCTCCAATTTTGTATTTCCTCCAAACTTTGGCCCATAAAAAATATTAATAATTGTTTTTATTATTAGTTTGGCATAATAATTTAACTTGACTTCTTCCAAAAAATTGATTACCTCTAACAATAATGAATTTTTTTTCATTTTTTCGATTCCTCTAAATTTTAACTCCTCTATTCTTTTTGTATAAATAATCTATAGCAAAATTAATTTCTTTTATTTTAGCCTTATATAATGAATTGACATATAATTTTTTAAATTATTAAATGATTTTCTATTATAATTAAAGTAGTTAAATAATATAATTTGGACTTATAAATTTTAGTGCTTAACAATTTCCTTAAAATAAATAGTTAAAGGTAACACACCTGAATAACAAAAGAAAGCAAAGAAATCTAGTTTGCCATAATTTTTATAACTTATAGATATTTATATATTAATTGTGTGTATGTTTTACTATATAAATTGCTAAAATAAAGATAACTTTCATGGTCTAATATAGTGTAAAAAAAATTAACATAAAGTATATTATTAAATTTAATGATTATTAACTTTTATGAATTTGAACAAGTTGTTTTTAAGAATTAGTTGGTCTACGCGTTATAGTTCCTTCAAAAAATAAGTTTTCCTCCAAAAATGAACTCCCCTATTATTTTTTTTTCCCTTCAAAATTTTGCTTCTCCTTCCATTTTGTGTATAAATAGTAGATACAAAAATTATTTATTTTATCTTATATTATAAGATAAATTATGATGTATTATTATGGAGGTTAAAAATTTAATTCTATTTTTTGTTATTAATTGTTAGGACATTGTTTTTGAACAAAATATTTTAGAAAAATTATTTATAAATTCTACAAACTTTAGTCTTTATGTGTAATTAATGTTATTTTAAAAATTAAAATATTCTATACTAATAATATATTGATATGGACAATTTGAACATACATTTATTGAAAATTTTCTATACTCAATTAACGCAAATATAATATACATATTTATAAATATACATGTGTACTTATTTTTCCTATTTATACTTATCACAGAAATATAGTATACATATTTATAAATTTATCAATAATTATTTTTATCTATTTTTCTATTTATTCATTCTGAATTAAATAATATTTAATATTTATAAATATGTATAATATAATTTTTTATTCATATTTATTTACATATATAGTGTATCCACAAGAAAATAGGTTAATCATATACTTTGCGCTGGTTTTTCTAAGTTGCCGCAATTAATAATATTATTTCTTTTACTTATTAGATTGCTCTTTGTTTTTAACTTTAAAGGGTTTTGTCCACTATTTTTTAATATATATATATGTATATATATAATGCCAATTTTTTTTTAAAAACAATCTTATTTAATTTTAATTTTTGATTAAAAATTAATTAAGTTAAGACAAGACTATGATAGTAAAGATAAAAAAACTAAAATAAATCAAAATAAATATATAAAATAATTATAAAGTTAAAATCATTATTAATATATAAGTTGATAGAAACCTTTTAATTTGACTCATAACTTAGTATTTCATATAATTAAAATCAAAATTTCTCATTATTTCATATATTCTCATTTTATAAATATATATATATATATATATAAATTTATCTATAAAATTTTAAATAATTGCTATTTTTATCTTTTTTCTTTCGAATTATTCAAACATGTATACTTATCTTTTCCATTTATACTTATTCACATATATAATATACATATATATATATATATATATTTATCAATAAAATTTAAATTACTTTTATTTTTATCTATTTTTTCTATTTATTCATTTCAAATTAAATAGTATTTAATATTTATAACTATGTATATAATATAATTTTTCATTCAAACTTATATACATATATAGTACACACACACACATACTACAAGAAAATAGATTAATCGCAGCATATATTTTGTGATGGTTTGTCTCAATTGCCGTAAAATATTAATTTGACGGTGGTTGAGCAACAATTTATCCAAACCGCCACTGAATTAGCCATTTAGTGGTGGTTTTTTGAAATCGCCACAGAATTCATAATAAATGGTGGCGGTTAGTATAACATTCTTTGAATGAATAACTTCGTGCTGATTTTTTTAAACAACCGAAATTAATAATATTGTTACTTTTGCTTGTTAGATTGTCCTTTATTTTTTACTTTAAAGCGTTTTGTTCACAATTTTTTAATGTCTATATATGTAATGTCAATTATTTTTTATAAATATTTTTTTTATAAATTTCTAAAATAAAATATTTTATATTATAAGCTCTTCTACAAAACTATTAAGCATTTACCTAACAATTTATATATAAATATATGTAATAAAATTTATTTGCTTCATGCAGCTATGTTATATAACTATCTCACAATTTTTATTAATTTCTTTTAATTCACTATTTGGTACTCTTATTTTATTTATTCAAATGGTAATTATTATTTTATTTTTAAAAATAAAATAATATTTGCTTGATAACATGTGAAATTGCTTGAAAGCTTTACATGGAAGAGATTAATAAGTCTGGGAAATGTAGCCAAGATGGTTAGGTGTTTGATTCTTTGAGGGCATGAGTTGTGGGATCAAAACCTGCTGTCAACAATTGGAAGGATGAATTTGCGTTGGGCCGTGGGCCTGTGCTCGGGCCTGGGCCCGCACTCTTGGGTAGGCAAATGTTGGGGTTGGGCCACCTGTGCTCTGGTGGGCCTGGTCCCGCAGGCTCGGGTAGGCGTACCGATGCTCGGCTGGGCTTGCGCAGGAATTGTGCCTACGCTTGAGCTGGGGCTTGTTTGCGCTTGTGTGGGTTGGCACCGATTGGGCCTGTGCTCGGGCCTGGGCCTTATGCTCGGGTGGTCTTACACGGGCACTGGGCCGCTCGCGCTCCGATCGTCCAGCACTCATGTGCGCCTGCGTTGCGACGACGGGCCTAGGCCTGCATGCTCGGGTGGTACAAAACTCCGGTGGGCCTGGGCCTGGGCCTGAGCACCCGAATGGGCTAGCGCTCGGGTGGGCCTGCGATAGCTCGGCTGGTCTTGCGTAGGCATTGGGCCTGCGCTTGAGCCTGGGCCTGTATAGGGGTTGGGCTGGCTTGGGCTTTGGTCTTGTGCTTGGTTGGGTTGGCGTGGTTGTTGGGCCTTGCGGGTGGGCCGATGCTAGCGGTCGGGGGTAAGGCCTGGTGGGCAGGTGTGGGCATTGGGCGTTACGGGTGGGCCGGTGTGTGAGCTGGGCCTGAGCATGAGTGGGCCGATGTGGTGTTAGGCTTAAGCTCTGGTGGCCACACTGGTTTCTATTGTCTTCTTGCGGGTGGGTTGGCCTGTGGCATTCTTGCAAGTGGGCCGTAGGCTGGTAACAGATGGCCCGGGTCGAGTCTAAAGTTCGGCGGCTCAGCAGGCGTAGACCTAATATCAAATGGTCCATCCATATGAACCAACCCAAATAATAGGAGCACATGCACGTACATTTAGTAACAAAACTTTTAGTTATTTATTCTATTAGTAATGAAATACTTATTTTTGAATTAAAATTTTATTTAAGCATTTGTAATCAAATATTTTGTCAAATAAACAATTAGTAACAATACTTAATTAAACAAATAATATCATTATATTATGCATTGGTAATGAAAAAATAAAATGCAACAAAATTGCTAATATTTTGGTAACTAAATATTTCGTTACGCTAAAGAAATTTATTGTAACTAATATTGTTTGTCACTAATCCGAAACTTTTTGTAATGATATTTCGTCGCCATAAGGCCATCAATCGTAACGAACCATAAATTTCATTACTAATACTTTTTGTAACAGGTTTTAGAGCGCTAAACTTTGGTAACGAATTTCAACTTTTTAGTAACGAATTTTTTTATTACTAAAAGTGTAATTTGTTGTAGTGGATATTGCTAGGTTTTTCAATTTTCTACATTAAAAACATCAACCTTCATATGTACTAAGCTCATTTTTACATGAAATTTTTAAGTTTATATATTGTTTAGAATTAGATGATTTATATAATTGAAGAAAAGATTTTAGTTTTTTTGTAAACGAATATTAATGATTATACGAAATTCAATCAAAATATTTTGAAATGAT
The DNA here is from genome assembly GCA_018894105.1 of Jacaranda mimosifolia. NCBI lineage: Eukaryota > Viridiplantae > Streptophyta > Magnoliopsida > Lamiales > Bignoniaceae > Jacaranda > Jacaranda mimosifolia. Next base: position 1,097,147 of record CM032118.1, on the reverse strand, counting down.
TTAACATTTATTTTCCCCCCATTGTCCAATTTAGAAATTAGATATCAAAATTATAAATTTTATTAACTTTTGTGATAGTCTGTTATTCATAAATAAAATACAATTTGTTATTTTGTTTGTTTGTTTTTAATTATTGAACATATTAATATTCCTTTTAGATTCTACCTAAGCACTATTAACATAATGTAGATATTAATACAAATATTAATGTGGTGTAAAATATTTTTTTCACACATCTGTTTTAATTTTTAAATAGTAAAAAATTTGAAAACATTTGAAAGTGAAATCAAATGAGCCCTAAACTTTCTCGCTAAAAAAACTTCAACAATCATGGTGGCACAATATTGAAAAAATAGGTAAGTTTTTTTTTTTTTTTTTTCATTTTTTCATTTCAAATTTTTTTAAAATTAGGTGTTTAAGAATATTGCATGGTTTAAATTTTTAGATTTTGAGAATGTGTGTTTTTAAGTGTAGAAATTGAAAAATTAAGCCACGACTCATGAGGAAAAATTGTTTAATAGAGTCGCCATTTTATGATTTTCTACGTTACATTCATGAGATTTTTAGTTATTCCTTCAAATTTCTTGTATGATATATTTTTGCTCATTAGTTTTTCATTATTGAATGCAAATTCTTTCTGGGGCAAAAACTAAAATGTAGGAAGAGGAAAATGAATACTTGGGACACTAAAAGTTTAAACTTTTGGTTTTTAGATGATGATATAGAGACAAGAATCTTACTGTTTGCATGCATGGGCTACAAATTTCAATATAATATAACGACATTTTACATTTATATGAAGATTAATATACAAAATGAATGTTGCTTGTTGACATTTGTAATTATTTTTAGATTATTTGGTATATATTGCATCCTTATTTAAAGAATACATAATGTTTCTTGATTTCTTCAATATTCTGTTACTGAAGGCATTTAGAGTTGCTACATGATATCGTTCTTTGTATGTGTTAAACATTTAGGGTTAAATTGTTTGGAATGATAAGATGGGATAATGTGTTTTTATCTCCTATTATTATTCGTTTTGTTAGAATGATAATAAATATTTAGGTCTGCGCAAATACCAAAGCCCGTGTTTATATATGCAATTCCCATAATAAATTAAACTACCGCCCTCCATGAGATTATTTATCTATAGGTCTATTTGTGTTGAAGTTATCTATTTAACCTTTAATTTTTGAAATTATGGATTTTATATTTGAATAAGGGATAAAAAGATAATTTACTAAGTGTAATCAAGATGCTTTAATGTTGAAATAAACACAACAACCAACAATTATGTGAACCCACATAAAAATAATAATCCAAACCAAACTATAGTGCAATGATAAAATAACACAAATCATTACATGATAAATAATCATGAGATAACTTAAAAATCAAATCAAACTAGCCCTTAGGGTTAACTTAGTTGGATCGATAAGGTGGGATACATTGTTTTTATCCTACCTTATCATTCATTTAGTTGGAATGATAATACACACTTAGGCATGCATGGATATTAAAAGCCCATATTTATATATGCAATTCTTATAATAAATTAACTTGCTACCTCATATCAATTTATTTAATTATCATGCTAACCAAACTACACAATAATTATAAAAAATCATAAAAATTATCAAATGATAAGTAATTATGAGATAACTTATAAATCCAACCAATCTAACTATTTGAATTTTATGGTCAATAAAATGTTAAGAAATATATTTTTCTCGCATCAAAGCCAGCAACTTGTACTTTAGTTTGGAATATTCTTACTTTTTTTTCTTTTTCTCATCAAAATTAAGGTTCAATCATAGAATAAAAGTGATGATGCATGGATCCGTCGCCCCACGGAGGCCTACCCGTGAGGTATTGTCCCCCCATTCGCTTCCGGGCGTCCGGGGGGTTTTGTCCTGAAAAGGCGCCTCATTGGTAAGAGTGCCATCGCAGGAGGTCTTTCGCTACGGGGCGTCAGACCTGCATGGGCCCACCTGGGCCTATTAACTCAGTGGTTAGAGCATCTCCCCCTCTGAGGTATTGTCCCCCCATTCGTTTCGGGACGTCCGGGGGGTTTTGTCCCGTGAAGGGCGCCTCACGAAGAAGGGGAGGGCTCGCCGCTTATATGCTGGTCAAGACCCTCTACTCCTTCCGATGTGGGATAGAGTCCAGGCATATCATCAGCCCCCCCAGTAGAGGGGCTTACCGGTCATTCTCTTCGGGGAGTCTGACCTGCATGGGCCACCAAATGATGATGCATGGATCCATCGCCCCACGGAGGCCTACCCGTGAGGTATTGTCCCCCATTCGCTTCCGGGCATCCGGGGGGTTTTGTCCTGAAAAGGCGCCTCATTGGTAAGAGTGCCATCCCAGGAGGTCTTTCGCTACGGGGCGTCCGACCTGCCTAGGCCCACCTGGGCCTATTAACTCAGTTGTTAGAGCATCTCCCCCTCCAAGGTATTGTCCCCCCATTCGTTTCGGGACGTCCGGGGGTTTGTCCCGTGAAGAGCGCCTCACGGAGAAGGAGAGGGCTCGCCGCTTATATGCTGGTCAAGACCCTCTACTCCTTCCGATGTGGGATAGAGTCCAGGCATATCAAAAAGTTTTAGCTATTTTTAGTTGAATATTTTATTTATTGCTATACGCTTTTTCCATTATTTTACTAAGTACCTTTAATTTCTCTATTATTAAAAATGTTGTTTTACATGTCTAACACGGTCCAATCAGCTTCATGCAATATCTAGAACAGCAAGACATGTGTGTATACATAAAAAATTATAATAGGATTTTAAGTATATTGAAAGCTTGATATATAAGATAAAAGTAGAAAAGTTTTAAGTGTTAGATTTTTTAAAAATAAAAATATGTATGCGTGGAGTGCTCTTGCAATTTTCAATAAAATACATTTGAGATTTTAAAAATAAATTCATATATACAAACTTTATTATTACTAGTAATTTTGCATCTAAGTTGTTTTTATTACAAAAATATTATTTATTTACTTTTCTATTTTTAATTATTTTCAATGTACTTATTTAAAGTTTTCATGATAAATGGAAAAAGGTAAGATAAATAAAGTGATAAGAGGAAAAAGGAAAAAAGCATGGCTTTGTTTGGTAATGCTCAAATAATTGTTATGTCTTGCAACATAACTGTAGCATCTCCTACACGTAAATGAAATGTGTGAGTCTCTGAGCGCCACCTCTCGACCAGAGCCGTAATCACATAAACATCAGTTTCAATATTTCTACAACTGTAAACACCATAGAATCCCATTTCATTTAATAAAGATAATACACAAGGGTGTAGAGCTTGGCGTCCTATAATTTTTCAAAATTTTCTATCTCCTCGTCTAACAAGTAAAGTATCATCTATATTTTCAACTAATACACTCTCTAATCGATGGCCATTTTGCATGTATAAGACACTGAGATCACGTGGACCATATATATTTCTTATATCCAACCTAAAATATTTGCTGAAAAAATAAATTAAAAAAATATAATTAGATATATCCAAAATATTTATTGATATATTAATGTGAATGACAAACAAAGTGAGGATTGAAATCGTTAACTAAAACTAATTTTTTCCACCAAGTTAAGATATCTATTGGTATATTAATGCTCCACTAAAATTAACACTGACAAAAGATTTCCACCAAGTCAAGATAACCTGCATCATTAGGCACATGTTATTAGGATTGACACATATTTATTAACAAATGATAACTTCACAAACTGAATGAGAATTTAAATTTTAATACAATTCAATATGTAGTACCACAAAATTTAACTCAATAACAATTCTAACAAAATTTGTAATTCAAATAAAATATAACTCTAACAAATATAACAACATATAAAACTAACATAAAATGTAATTCAAATTTCAACTAAAACATAAATTATTATTTCTGTTAAATCAAATTATTATACCAAAAATAATAAATTATTATTTGAGTTTAACCAACACATTAATCAAATTTCAACTCATATATGATTAAGTTTTAACTAATTAAAATATAATTCATAAAACTAAAATATAAATCAAATTTTAATTAAAAAATAAATAAATTTTAACTAATTGAGATAAATTATATAATACATATTTAATATAACTAAAACATAAATCAAACTTTAATTAATGGAGATAATTAACCAAAGCATAATAAACATAACTAAAACATAATTAAATTTTAGCATAATTAACAAATTTACCTCAACCAAGCGAAATAATATACACCATTTAAACCTGAAACAATAACCTAAACAATCATTTTATTTATTTATTTTTTTTACTAATTATTAAAAAGAAAAAAGACCCAAATCTGGCCGGCCGGCTGTTGGCCAGCAGCAGCCAGCACCAGCAGGTGTGGCCGACCGGCCGGCAAGTGCCCTGCCGATCGGCCGCACCAAAGAAACATAGAAAAATAAAAATAAAAAAAATGAAGAAGAGAGGAGGAGGAGAGGGAGGAAGAGAAATGGTTACATGAGTCATATCAAATGAAATGAAAATGAACCAAAGGTTTTTATTACTATTAAACTAATATTTCTTTTGAAAAAAATTTAGAATAATTTTTTTAAAAACTTAATAAGGTATTTAATATTTTTAATTAATTATTACATTAAATATTTTTTCGGTAAATATAAGTCATAGAATTTTTTAAAGAGAAAAATTTTAATATTTTCATATATGTAAAATATATGTGTGTGTATATATATATGTATATATAAGTGAAGAAATAAATGGTTGATATGAAAGATGGAATGAGAAAATGAGATGATAGGTGTGCTTTTTAGGGTGTAGGGTTTTTAGATGCATTATGATAGAATTTTTTTAGTCAAAAATTAGAGTATTTTGGAAAAAATATTGGAGAATGTATGTGCATTTTAAAATATTTTGGGGGGCTAAAAAATATTTTTTCAAAATATAGGAGAACAAGCCCTAAAATAATTTATGCACAAAAAAATAAACATTTTTTAGAAAAAAAAATGTGAACAGTAATTACTATTCATTATTATTGAAAGTTGCAGTCTGTGACTGCAACTTACTACAAAATTGTAAAAACTTTGAATAGTACCGTATTTTTATAATTTTTTTTTTGCTATTTTTTATTAAAAAAGTTGTTAAATTATATGGATATTACATAGAAATATTTAGTGGTTATATATTTGTATATGTATGTATATTTTTATATTTTTTATATATACAAATATTATTATCAAATATATATGTTAATAGCAAACACAATATTTTATTACTTATATGAGTGTTACATAAATTTTATGCTTTCATATTACAAGAATATGCAAAAAATAAAATTTTATATTTGTGATTGATATAGGATGGCCCAAATTGCCCAAACCAGCGAGGCCCAATACAGAATGGCCCAGTCCAAGAATTGGAGCCAATGCTGAAGCCCAAACCAGCAGTCCCAAGGCCCATGTGACTCGTCGGCCTAGCTCGACCAATCTTCTCCAAGCCTAGATGAGCACCCCATGGCCTTTGGAACTACTTGACCTCAGTCAACCTGGTACAGGTCGAGTCAGGGGTCAAAATATGTACAGTGCTCTACCACCGCAATAAATGCACTGACTGATGTCACGCCTTCGCATTAATGGTGCATGCCCTCCCCCTCACCGTCTGACACAATAGGCGCCACTACAGTGTATCGTTTTATCCTTGAATCTTGAAAGGACAGGCAGCTGGCAATATTCAAATAGAAAAAAATGACCAATTACCCCAGGGAGAAGGTTGAAGGCCCCTCGGTGTATCCAGGGGCTTCCTGGACATTTCATAAAAGGAAGAAGAATATAAAAATCTTCAATCCTGCCTTCTATAGGTATGTACTTATATACACTAAAATACCTTGACTCCACTGCTTGATTCCTGAGGTCGAATTATACTGACTTAAGCGTCGGAGGACCTAACTCGGCTAGCCTAACGTTTGCCGTGGTTGTAGAATTCTATCCTTTATCAGGAACACAAGCCATTCAGACCCCGTTCTACCCAAATCCAAGCCTGGATTCCTGTCCAGCAAATTGAACCCTCAGTAGTGACCGTTTATTAATTAAAAAATATAGTCATTAATTAGTGACCACTTTATATAATCATTAATATTAGTGGCCGAACTTTTAATTCAATCACTAATTAGTGACCAAATTAGTGACTGAAAAAAGAGTTCGATCACTAATTAATAACCATTTTGTGTGGTCACTAATTTTAGTGACTGAAAAAAGAGTTTGGTTACTAATCGATCATTAATCAGTGTTCGTGACCGATTCACTAATTAGTGACTGACCAATCAGTCACTAAAGCTCTTTTTTTCTTTTTCTTTTTTTTTTTTCCTTTTTTGTAGTGATTTAGTGTTAGTCCACTATGGGAAATATAAATATTATCATTAATGTTGTATATAAAGTGAAAATAATTTTTATTGCATCATTGTTTGATACTTTTTAAATGATAATAATTTTTTATTTTATGAAGCCATAACTTGTTAATGCCGAGCCCCTAATGTTTTAGATTCCCACTTTTGATACTTGGTATACATGTATAATAAAAATCTAATGATAATAAAAATATTTACATTAAATTTGTGGCAAAAATCTCATTATCACAAGTTTGACATCATATATGTGTTACTAATTGTCAATAATAGCAAGTTAAACATAATTTCTGTCACTATTAAATTTGCAAAAATCATTATTTTGATAAATAAAATTTTTGTCACTAAATATATAATTAGTAATGACTTCTATATTACAACCTACTATTTTATTATTAATTTATCTTTTATTGAATAATAATGAGACAGTATGAAAGGAAAAGAATTAATTATTTCATTACCTAACATTACAATAGTACATATAGACATTCAACGACTGACTAATTCATTTAAATATTATTTTATCAAGGCAAAGTTGGGAATATAATTACTGCTTTCTTTACAAATTCCCCAAGGAGAGGGATTTTTTTACTCAAACTGGGCTGACTTTTAATGTCTTAAAAAACCAAGGTAAATTAACTAGGGAATCTCCCTGGACCCTAAAGATGTTCATCCACAAAAAAGAAATTATATTCTAACTTATTTGATTAAAAAACCACTCACATAAATACCAATTTAAGTCCTCTATTTTATTTTTTATTTCATTTAATCAACACATGATATGCATATTAAATATTTTTTATAAAATTAATTAATTAAAAATTAAATATAATTAGCATAAATATAATAAATTGAAATAAGAGATGGAATAGAGGATCCAAATTGCATGAACACATATTATTTACTGTTATTTAGTCATTCTCTTTCAAAAAAGGAAAATAAAAATTTGTTGGATTGGCATGTTACTTAATGAAGGAGTTGAAAAGGTATGGTGTTAAGTTAAAATGTTAAAAATAGCAAAAATTATTATGAATTTTATTTCATGTAATGTAGTGCACTGAAAGAGTATTAGCGCATTGCAGCGAATATAATTTAAAAATTATCTTAAGAAAAGGGCTTATACATATAATAAAGATAGATTCAAACTTAATTACAAGTTCGTCACCCATAACAATCAATAGGGCCAACATTTTATTTTAGAACTATGATGCACATGTACAATTATTAAAAAAAAAAAAAAAAGACATTATAGGTAAATTTTTGAAACCAAATACATAATATGAAAATTTGAGGGAAAAATTAAGTTAAACTATGATGATAAAAAGCATTTTTATATATATGAAAATCAGTAAAAGATTTTATACATATGCGTTCTGCTTTTTGTTTTATAATAGTAATTCTCAACACTCAAAGTGAGAATATAAAAAATGTGAGGATATTTAAAGAAAATAATGAAATTTAAAAAAGCATTAAATATAAATCCTAATAATGAATAATGAAATTCTAGGATATCTAAAATCATGCAAGGCAGGAACAGGCTGATAATTTCTATTTTGTTAATGGTTTGATAGCAATTATAGACAAATTCTATATGTAAACTTCTATATATATATATTGTATGTGTATACATATATATATATATATATATATTTATGCAAGTAGATTGAAGGAGGATACATATCGCCCATTTAAGAGACAAGAACATGGAGTTTGGGAAGTCAAAAGTCTTCCAAGTTATATTGTGGTCCATGGCCCAACTCATATCATGGACCACATTGTCACAAACAACTTATTGATTTCTCAATTTTATAGAGTAAACGCATTAATGTCACATATGAAACGGTGCCCACACATTTATTCCTACTTATTTTAATATCTTCAACGAATCAAGAGAAATCTACTATGAGCTCTTAGAGCTAATTTGATCGGATAATAAGATGGAATACAGTATTTTTATTCCATTTTATTATTCGTCTTATTGGAAAAATAATAAACACTTAGGGTCAAACCATTACCTCAAACCCACATTTATATGTACAAGATGAATGATAAATTAACCTACTACCTCCATGAGTTAATTTATCCATTAGTTTGCTCCTTATCTTAAAATTATTTATTTGCCTTTAAATTAATGAAATCAGCTTTTATTATTACTAGTACTGTTGTTGTTAGTAGTATTCATAATAGTAGTAGCAGCAGCAACAACAGTAGTAGTAATAACAATAATAATAATAATAATATATTATTGCTGCTGCTGTTGTTAAAACGAAAGACAAATGAGGAATTTTTTATATTTAAATAAAGGATAAAAAGGTAATTTAATAAGTATAATTAAGATGTGTAGTGTTGAGCCAAACATAACAAACAAAAATCATATAAACCCATATAAAAATAATCATACAAATCAAATGATAGCACAATGATAAATAAATTATATAAATTATCACATAATAAATAATATCCAACTGTCAAGTGGCCTATGACCCAATGACATAAGTCTTTCATTTCATGTAAGAGGTTAGAAGTTCGACCCCTAGCGCACTCTTAATATGTGTGCGTATGTACAAATCAAAAAATAAAAAAATAATATCCAACAAAACTATCCCTTAGAGTTTTCATAGAAATGCATTACCACTTCAATGATAGTTAATTTACAAAATGTTAATACATAAGTTCAGGAAATATCCAAGCAACTTCATATTTATGTGTAGTCATTGTCCTCAAAGCTTATTAGACAAGCACCCTCAAAGTCAAGATTGACTTAAAAGACAGCAATTAACAAGAGAAAGAAAATGGGAATCAAAGGACAGCCATGTGATCGGAAGAGATACTTGTGAGGCTGGCATGGCCGTAGCTCTTGATTTATTTTTATTTTTTTTAATTTTTTTATTACTTTACTCTTTTCATATTCAATTATTTTCTAAAAGCGAACCCTTGAATTTTTTCAATCAATATGAATATATTCTGCTATGCTACTAATTGTTGTACTTGCTTGCTTAAGCCATCTAATTAGATTCGAAAACTTATAATTTGATAATCAATATAATTTGAATTATCTTTAACAACCAAACATTTCAAGTTGATCTAATCGAATCCATTTAGAGTTGGATTGATGAGCAAAAGATTTTCAAGAGTCCATTTTTTATAGAACCTATTACTAAAACTGTCCCTAAAATGGCTAAATAAATTTTTTTCATGAAATAAGAAACTCAAAAAATTTAGCTAGTATTTCTCATCCTAGTAAAATAAAGTATGATGTAAATAAGATATATACACAAAGGTATTTGCCTCGATCCTATTTTCTAAATTTGGGAAAGCTAGGGTTTCCAAGAACAAAAATCTTATAATATGTATTCATTTAACTCAATTTATTTATAGTTACAATTTAAAAATAGAACAATAAGTAGATAACTAAATTTGAATATATTCACATTTACAATGCAAATATAGAATACTACTAAGGAAAAAAAAATAGAATGAACATATGTGTGTGTGTGTGTGCGCACGCATGCGTGCGAGCGTGTGTGTAGAGAGACAGAGATGAACAAGTAAAATTAAAACTAAATTCTCACTGTACTAAAGACTTTGTGAGGACTGAAATTTTTTTACTGTTAATAAAAAGGCTTTTGCAAGAGAAAATTATGCATAGCTTCGTAAAATTAGAGATGACAACGGGGCAGGTTTGACAGAATTCGGGACTCATTTCACCTGAAAATTGAGAGACTCAGGATCCGTCCCGCCCTGCCTTTCCTTTGGCTCTGGACCCGGTGGGTTGGACTTGTCTAACCCGATTTTTTTTTTTTTTTTTTTGGTTGTATTTTTGTGTATATATTTTTTACCTTCTTTTCTTTATAATCACTTGAATATACAAATTTTGCTCTGATGAGTATCGAATTTAAAAGAATAAAATTGAAATAAGTTAAAAAAAAAGTCCTAATTTTCTAATATAGTATTATAACCTAATAAATACTTACACTTATATATATAATATATATGTTATATATAATATAATATATAATATAAATATATACTATATATAATATAACATAGGAAGAAACCGGGGTAGGTCCACCAAAACCTGTAACTCGCTTCAGACCCGGACGAGTCTTGATAATCAAACCCGCTACCCGCCCCATCCCCTTTTTTTTCATCCCAAACCTTCCCTGTCGAGGGTGAGTTTCAGGGTGAATCCCCGGTTTACCCAAATTCATTGCCATCCCTACATAAAATAAAAAAATTCATCAGATGGTTTCTTAATATTAATTTTCAAAAAAATATATACTTGGTTTAGGGAAGATGGTAAGAGTCGAAGAAAGTAGGGCAAAAAATAGAGATAGCTAGTTTTTTTACTAAAAGAAAAAAAAATTATTTGCAATTCTATAAATTTTTTTTTTTCTCAATCAATTAAATGAGGGTAAAATAGATATACCATAATTTGGTGCAGCAGTGAAAAAATTGCCATTTTTTGAGTGTAAGAGCTTTTCTGTATATATTAATCCACTACCTGAATCCATCCAAATGACCGAAACTAATCACTCACATATTTTTGCGAACAATCTTCGTGTAATTTTATCCATTACACTATTAATGTAATATGACAAGTTTTACTGTGTCAAGTTTGAAAGACTTGTTTGCCTATGTTAAGTTCTCAAATGGGCTCTGATGGGCTCGTCCCAGTCTTGCCAAGGACACTGGCTCAGGAATAGTAACAGGCTGGGTCAATTGGGTTGCATTAATTTAGACCCTATAGGGCCTAGGAGGAAAGGGTTCGGCCTAGTCCGTGAGCCAACCTTGAGGCCCATAATCAGCTCATGTGAGGTAGACTTTTGAAATAATATTCATTAAACACAAGACTTCTTCGTATTCAAATACAATTTTTTTCTTTTCCATGTTGAAGAGACAACAAAATTAAAACATATCCAACAAGCAAGCACAGTTTTAAATTCTCATCCCGTCAAATATAATAAATGGGAAAGATATTTGATCTCCCAATCATGTGTAGAATTTTACTTTTTGTATGCATTGTAAATAAATAAATACTCGTGTACGAATACCTACCTAAACGAAAACTGAACAAATTTCTAATTAAGTTGAATAGCTATTGCATCTAAGCCGATCAAAAAGAAGCAAACAAAGCCAAACTATATCCTATTAATTTGATTGTAATTTGCATGTGCATATTTGCAAGCAAGCCGCATAAATAAATTATACAAGCAAGTAAAAGGGAGTGTTATTTGATAGATTTGGATCTCAACTCCAGCAAAAACACAAAATTCAGAGGGAAGACGTATATTATTTATTTATTTATTTATATACATACACATTAAAAATCTGTTAGATTTGAACATTCGATTTTACACTTTATGCATGAGATATATACCACTAGACCAAAAGCTAGGGATGGCAATGGATCTCATTAAAATCCGAACCCGAGCTCAACTCGTCCCAAATGTGACAGATTTGAGGTGATTTAATATGGTACGGGTTGGAATATGGACATGGTTTTCATAACTCGAAATATTTTGGATATGATTCAACCCGTCAACCCAATGAAATGAGGTGTCGTGGGGTCTTTTTCAGGCGGGATGGGGCATAGGGCGAGCCAAGACCACCCACGTTGCCATCCCAACCAAAAGCCACTCGAAGAAAGGAAAAATACTTCATGTTCAAATTTTACAAAGTACACCGAATGCAGAACATCTAATAGTAAGTTTTTAGATGCAAGACAATTTGGTTTCCCATAAGAAAAGCCTATTATGTATAATATGAAATGGAAAAGGGAATCAAACAAAATTTTTACACAAAAATAAGATTTCGTCAAGCCCATTTGGCCAAGAGAGACATGCAGCCAGCACCGATGAGCAGGGAAACATTTGCCCCTAACTGAAGCTTTCCATTACTTTGCATTTTGGGACTCATAAAATCAGCAGAAAGAAGATCCACAAGTGCCATGTAGATCAATATGCCTGCAGATGCAGCGTTGAAAATCCCTTCCACGATGAGAGCGTTTGAATCTGTCTCACTGTAGACGTTGGTTATTCCAATACCAATGGCAATGCCGGATGGAGTTGTTAGGGAGAAGAAAAGTGCCATAATTGCTACTGCCCGTGATTTAAACTTTGCCTACAACAAAAAGGATAAGCATACATATTCTTCATAAGTAGGAGAAATTATAAAATTTTAAGGGTTAGGATTTACTTAAATAAGATATATATATATATATATATATAACCGGTTTAAATCCTCTATTCCATTCCCTATTTTATCTCACATTCTATTTCATAAAAATATGACGAATGTATTAAATATTTTCTTACAAAAATAATTAATTGATACTCAAATACACTTGGCATAAATACAACTATAGGTTGGAACAGGAGATGAAACAAAGAATGGAATAGAGGATCCAAAATGATATCAATTTAAATCATTGATTCTATTCTTTATTTTATCTCTTATTCCATTTCATGAAAATATGACAAATGTATTAATTATTTTTTTACAAAAATAATTAATTAATAAGCAGATGCACTTTGCATAAATACAATAAATTGGAATAAAAGATGGAATAGAGAATCCAAAATGACAGAAAAATTAGGAAAAAGTTATAGGACACTCAAATTGTTCACACTCTTCTATATAGTTTATATACTGTAGGTTTTTTTTTTTTTTCAATTTCAAGAAAAGTTGATATACTGGTAGAAAATAATTTAAAGTAGTCAAAATTCAATCATACTTAGGTAGTTAATTATAAACGTGTAAAGGGCAAAAAAATTTTTTTGACCCTTTTAATTCATTCATTTGTTAAATTAATTAATAGCATTAAATATAAAGTAGTCATATACCTGAGTTATGCATCCTCCAAGACCTATTCCTTCAAAGAATTGATGGAATGTCAAAGCAGCAATTAGAGGCCTTATCGTTTTGGGACTTTCTGAAGCACCTAAAGCAATGCCAATTATCACAGAGTGGACTATGATTCCCAACTCCAACACCTTCAGCAAGTCATAATAAATTTATCCATCAATATCATAAATCTTAAGTCACGGTTGATTGAAAATGTAGATAATAGTAGAGATTTAAATAAAATGAGATAAGATAAAATTAAATAATTTATTAATCTATTTAATATTGAAAATTGACCATAATTAGTTATCATTAGAAGCTATCCTAATTTCTAATGCATGTCTGATGTACAGAATTAGTTAAAAAATAATAAGATTGCTCTTAAATAAAACCTGCATCCTTTCTATTGGCCTTTGCAAGAAAAAGAAAAAGAAAAAGAAGGGGCAATGAAGGAAGCAAAATTGTAATTAGGGGTGAGATTAAATAATTGCGCCTCTCAATCCACTACTTGAATAGCACATAATTGCATGAACAATGTCGGGCTTTGAATCAATTGTGGGCCGACCTGCATTTTCATTTTGTCTATCAAACAACGCATTATGTGAGATTATAAAATTATATTGGGACTAATAACCCATATCAAACATGCCATAAGTGATCATCCAATGGAAAATAGCTATATGGTTCTCCATAATATTATACATAAATATTGCAATACTAGCAACATCTAGTGATAAGTGCCTCGTTGACTAGCAAACTTAAATTAAATTTCTTAACAACATTTGAGAAATTGAGAAGCATTTTGCCCACTTTTGCACAATTAATCAAGTTTCAAGACTTATCAAACCAAAAAAAATATCCAAGTTTTTTTTCCCCCTTTTTTGGTAGCACCTATTATCAAAATTTTGAATTCGTCTTACTTCTTTCAATTTCTTAATAGGAATCATGATGACTCGATGACTGACAATTTAGATTGAATACTGGACAATATTATACATGAATATGGAAATATAAACAATAACTAGCAATAATGACTCGATAAAAATTACATTTAGCTAGGTTGAATTTCTTAGCATTAAATGTCAAATAACTTGATATTTTTTTTGATTATTTCATAAGTTTTTTTAAATTATTGAGTCACATTCAAAACTTATGGTAGCAAAAAAATATTCTAGTTTGGTTCTTTTTTTAACCCATTAAATTTATTTCATCATTTTTTAAAATCTTTTTCCTCATCATAAAAAGAAAAACACAATTATCGATCTATAACAAGAAATATACGAAGTTTTACCTGAGCGATTACGCGGTGACGAAGGAGTTCGGTCTCGCCGGAATCCAATTCAAAGGACACTGACCCATGTGCATGCCCATGTGTGGCATGTGTATGAACAGGAACCGCCCCTTCTTCATCTCCACCACCCGCCGCCGCCGCCGCCACCGCCGCCTTGGCACTCAACCGTCGCCGATAATATGAAGTTGCATATGTATCCACCATAAGCGTCCCAATAGCAGAAAGCATGGCGACAAAGCCGGTGACCGGAAAATCCCTCCACGGACGGCTGCATAGACACGGGGACGTCAAGCTTTCGAAAGCATCCGGCAAGACATGAATGAACCCCGTTGACAGAATCACTCCGGCGGCAAATGCCTTTATAATGAAGAAAACGTCCCTCTCCGGGCTCAACGCCGGCACCCTCTTTCCCACCCCCGGAAGGCACACGCCGAGCCCACCCGCCACCAGAATAGACGCGAAGGCAGCCAGCTTGTACTTGAGCGCCAGGCTCTTGTCCCGATCTTCCTCTTCGGGGTCGCAGGTACATTCCCCGAATACGGCCGCCGGAAGCAGAAAGAGGATGGCCCAGAAAAGACTTTTCATGGGAACTGAGAAAGAAAGCAAAGATTTAGACATTTCTGGTGATTATCGAACTTAGAAAAAGTTTTGGTACTTTTTTGTGTGTTCACAAATGCAAACGGTTTTTAAAAGTATGAACTTTTGTGATCTCAAAGAAGATTTCATGGTCCATTTATTAAAGATGGTGGAGACATTATGTCAACATAGGAGAGGTTAAGTGTGTATCAAATTACTATGATTAAGTCTATAAACAAAATTTACTGCCCGAAAGAGATGAGGAGTGGACTAAAAATGTCGACATAGATAAGACTTTTTCACTTAGGAGGATGAAGTTTTCAACATATAGGTTTTCAACATATAGACAGACAAATCAAACAATATTATTATTATTTGTTAATTAAAAAATAGTACTATATAAGTCAAGTCTAATTATGTCAATATCATGTGCCCATTTCAAGTCGTACAATGGCACAACGCATCAAGATTAATTGTTCTTGGATTTTAAGGAAAATTTTTGGGATACACGTAACATCATGTATAGACACTAAGAATATTTTTTGATATTATACATCAATCATGATAAATATAAGGTAAGTTGTATATAATGAAGTTGAATGTGACCAGTCGTGAAACTTAGAGGGTGTTTGGGTGAGCTCATAAGCTATTCAAAATTTCTTATAAGATGTTTAAGAGCTCATAAGTTGATAAAAAATCTTTGATAAATTTTTTTAAAAAAGAACTTATAAGATCCTAAAATAAGATGTTAAGAGTTCATAAGCTCTTTTAAAAAAAATAATAAGACCCTAACTTATTTTTAAGATCTTAACAAACTCCTTCATTTTTAACCATTTTAATTACAAAATTGTCATTATTAACATCTGATAAGTTTCAAGATCTTATTTTATCCAAACACTTCAACGATTTATTTTAAAAATAAGATCTAACATCTTATAAGCTCTAAAAATATCTTATAAGATGTAGGAGCTTATAAGATGTTTAAAATAAGTTTAGCTAAACACCTTCTTAGAGGGTGTTTGGCTAAATTTATTTAAAAGATCTTATAATCTCCTACATCTTATAAGATGTTTTTTGAGCTTATAAGATGTTATATCTTCTTTTAAAAATAATTTGTTAAAGTGTTTGGATAAAATAAGATCTTGAAGCTTATAAAATGTAAGTAATGGCAATTTTGTAATTAACATGATTAAAATTAAGGGAGCTTGTTAAAATTTTAAAAATAAATTAGGAACTTCTTACCTTTTTAAAAAGAGTTTATAAGCTCTTACCATCTTATTTTAAGAACTTATAAGCTCTTTTTTAAAAAAATTTACTAAATACCTTTAGACATCTTATAAGCTTTTAAATATTTTATAAGATATTTTGAAAAACTTATAAGCTCACCCCAAACACCCTCTTAATATTAATTTTGAATGGTTTGTGCTAAAATAAAGAGAATTTTTTATCCACACATACATACACACAAAAAGTTTATTAGGATTGAACCCCGAAAAAATATATAAAGAGCAAAGATTAAGAGCATTCATTGTAATGGATGTAATAGTTGGCATATATTTTGGTTTATGCAATTTTTATTTTTTATATTTGTTATATGAAATGACCAAGTATAATATCAAAAGAATTAAAAATTGTGATTAGATTTAAAGAAAAAGGAATTATCTAAAATGGAGATTGGTTAACAAGTATAATTAAAATTAATTTGAGAATTGGTTAGACTATCAATTTATCATAATTGCGCGTTTATTGACAAAGATACGTGTAATAGCGCATATCGATGTTGGGAATATTTGCAACACTTCAATATTGTAAAATTTGAAAAAGAAAATTGTTTAATATATAGTGTTAGTGCACTATAAGAAATTATAATATTAATAACAAAAGGGTAAGTGAAATATGAATATTATTATTAATGTTATATATAAAGTGAAAATAATTTTTACTGCATCACTATTTGATATTTTTTAAATAAAAATAATTTTTTATCAAGCTATAACTTATTAATGTCAAGCCCTAATGTTTTAGATTGTCACTTCTGATGTTTAGTATACATGTATACTGACAATTTAGCGATACTAAAAATTTATACATTAATTTATGGCAAAAATTTCATTGTCATGAGTCTGTCACTAATTGTTAATAATAAGGATTTAAAAATAATTTTGCCACTATTAATTTTTCAAAAATCATTATTTTGATAAAATAAAATTGTCACTAAATATATGATTAGTGATAATTTTTATTATTTTATCATTAATTTATCTTTTACTTAACGGTAATGAGACAGTATGAAAGTAAAAGAATTAATTATTTCATTACCTAACATTACAATGGTACATATAGACATTCAACGACTTACAAATTTATTTAAATTGCTCAATTCATTTAAATATTACTTTATCAAGGTAAAATTAGAAACACTAATTGTTTCTTTACATATCCCCCAAGGACAACTGGTCAAGGAATCTTTCCAATTGAGGGGGACAAAGCCTATCATACGCAAATTGGGCTGACTTTTAATGTGTTAATAAAAAAACAAGGTCAATTAGCTAGGGAATAATGAATATCCCAAAATATTTCCATCCACAAAAAAGAAATATTCTAATTTACTTGGATTAAAAAGCAAGCTCACATGAATTTCTTTTTATTTATACACACATATCAAAAGTTCATTTAGACTCGAACTCCTAATCTCCTATATAATATGAGAGATTTATACTGTTGGACCACACACCACTTGGCAACTCACATGAATTAATATTCTTTACTATTTACTTTAATTATTCTCTTTCAAAAAAGAATATATGAAGTATATTTTTTATGAAATATGGAAAATTATAAAAGAATTAGAGTATTACACTGAATATAATTCAAAAATCACCTTAAGAAAAAGGTTTACATAAAATAAAGATAAATTCAAACTTAGTTACATGTTTGTCACCCATGACAATGAATAGGGCAACATTTTATTTTAGAACTATGATGCATTTGTACAATTATTAAAAAACCATATTATTGGTTAATTTTTTTAAACCAAATACATTATAATCTGAAAAATTGTGAAAAAAATTAAGTTAAACTACGATGATAAAAACCATTTTTTATATATATATGAAAATCAGTAAAAGACTTTATACGTATGCGTTCTGTTTTTTGTTTTATATTTGTAATTCTCAACATTCAAAGTGAGAATATAAAAAACGTGAGGATATGTAAAGAAAAATATGAAATTTAAAAAAGTATTAAATAAATTGGACCATAACACAAACTTTATTTCAATAAATCTCAATAATGAATAATGAAATTCTAGATATCTAAAATCTCACAAAGCGGGAATAGAATGATAATTTTTATTTTGTCAATGGTTTGATATAAACAAGTTATATATGTAAAGTTATATATATATATTGTATGTGTATACATATATATATATTTATGCAAGTAGATTGAAGGAGGATACATATCGCCCATTTAAGAGAGAAGAACATGAAGATTGGGAAGTCAAAAGTCTTGTTTGTTGTATTGTGGTCCATGGCCCAACTCATACCACGGACCAAATTGTCACAAAAAACTTCCTAAAAATCTCAATTTTGTGGAGTAAACGCATTAATGTCACATATGAAACGGTGCCCACACAAAAGAAAATAGAATAAGAAACGTGACATTTTAACAAATGGAGACAAACTAAGGGGTAAAAAGGTAAAAGAAAATAGAATAAATAAAGTAAGAAACGTGACATTTTATTCCTACTTATTAAAATATCTTCACCAAATCAAGAGAAACGTACTATAAGCTCTTAGAGCTAATTTAGTTGAGATGATAAGATGAGATATAGTGTTTTTATTTTATCTTATCATTTATTTAGTTAGAGTAATAATAAACAGTCAGGTCCAAACTAATACCTCAAGCCCGAATTTATATATATGTGTAAAATGAATGATAAACTAACATACCAGCCCCATAGATTAATTTATTCATGGGTTTGCTTCTTGTCTTAAAATTATTTATTTGCCCTTAAATTAATTAAATCAGTTTTTATTGTTACCATTATTATTATCATTGTTGTTGTTGTTGTTAATAATAATAATAATAATAATAATGAGGAATATAAGTGAGGAATTTTTTATATTTGAATAAAGGATAAAAAGTGTAATTTAATAAGTGTAATCAAGATGTTTAGTGTTGAACCAAACACAACAACCAACAATCATGTGAACCCATATAAAAATAATCATACAAATTAAACTATAGCACAATAATAAATAAATCACATAAATTATCACAAAATAAGTACTCATAAGATAACTTAAAAATCCAACCAAATTAGCCCCCGTAGTTTTTATTGAAATGCATTACCACTTCAATGATAAGTAATTTATAAAATGTTAATATCATAATTAAGTTGAGGAAATAACCAAGCAACTTCATATTTATGTACAGTCATTGTCCTCAAAACTTAGGAGATAAGTACCCTCAAAGTCAAGATAAATGACTTAAAAGACAACAAGGACCAGAGAGAGATAATGGGAACCAAAGGACAGCCATGTGATCCACAGCTTAGCTTGATAGTTCACAACCACAGAAAAAGAATAAAATCTTGGAAGGAATTTAATTAAGTTGGTTGTTTCTATACCCCTTGAGATAACCCAAGAATTTGGCTATATCGATTCTTCTTTCATTTATAAAAATTCAGTACAAAGAAATTTCTATTAAGTTAGATGAGTTTAAGAAGCTATTGATCATTTTAACACAGCCTTGACTAGAATCAAAAGATTATTTGAAGGGGAGCTTAGTTTAAACTGTCAACCGAATGATAGAATGAAAAATAAAAATAACCATTAGTAAGAATATGGAATATAAATCAAAGTAATGTTATAGTAAATAATAAGTAAAACAATGATTTCAAAACTCTATTTTCCTAAAGGACGGTATTTCGGTTAAGTTAAAGATCTTGTATTCTTGCTCTAGACCCGCGTTTTCCTACTCTACCTCGATGCCTCGATTATTAATATTCATTTAATTCGAACTTGAATCCAAGTCTTGCAGAAGTTGAACCCGAGTTTGTATTGAATAAAGTATATACTTCACTTTCATGTGCTAGAACTTTGGCTCGGAAACACAAAAGTAATGTACCTTGCATTGTTTAAAAGATTAGGCTCATAATTATTGGAAGAACTCCTTATGTCAGAAGAAGACAATTTTTTTTTTTATTTCTTTTTAACACCTTCCCAAAAGCTTCTTCCACTTTGTGGGGACTATATGGAAGTCAGATTTGGTATTTGGATATTATTTCTATCAATGATCTTGCCAATCACAAATCAAAATTATGAGATCTTGGAAATATCCATTTTTTATAAAAAAAAATAAAAAAATGGATCAAGAGATAAAGAAATCAAAATAAAATTTTCATTATTCTCAAATGTTGATGTAGCATGGAATAAGGATTAAATCAACTATGTAATCAATTGGATAGACTTATTTGACGCCATTCATTACTTGGATATTATTTAATATGATTATAAGATGTAAGATTATTAGACGACATTATCGTTTCATTGTACAGTATCATCATGTCCATTGTCTGCATCCAAAGGCTCATGGACCTATTTGAGCAAGATGGTATGAAAATTTTTCCATAAATCTATATGCGATATATATTATTAATGGGTCATAACATATCGCCCACTTAAACACTATTTAAATAGAATTGTGAATTGTTAAATTACAAACAGTAATTATATCAAATTTTCACTTTCATTTCCTTTTATATATCATATTCAATGATTCACAATCTACTTAAACAGTATCCGATTGGATGGCTCAAAAGTTACTCTTATTATTATTTTTTCTATTGCATGCTAAAACATCCAAAAGAAGGGGATCACTCATAGTGCAATGGGAAAGGGCAGACCACATGCACTCCATTGACCATTCCACACACACACACACACACACACACACACAAGAATAAATAAAATATTGGTTCAAGTATAGCATAAAGTCAGCTGTACTAGCCAGTCAACTGTGTGGACAAATTTCAGTTGAAGCTTGAGAACTTTGAATTCAAAGTACCCCATTTTTTTATTTTGTTCTATTTGTAGCAATGGCAGAGAATTTAGTGCCCGTTTAGATATATTTTTAAAGCCCATTTTATTTTTATTTTTATTTTCATGTAAATTCAAATTTTGGAAAAGTAATTATAGTTTGAAAATGAAAATATATATATATATAAATATTTTATTGAAAAATAATTACTAGAGTAGATATAGGGTTGAAAAGTTAGTTGATTTATATTTTTTTATATTAAAAAAGATATATTTTTTAAAATAGATGTACATTTTATTAATTTTAAAATGACAATCAGTACTTTATATTAAATCAAATTTTAATTTAATTGACGTAGCAGTAAAATAATAGGGTAGGTTTAGAAAAATATTAAAAATAATAATAAAAAATATTTTAAGTAAAAATGAATAAAAAGTGTGGTGGAAGCATAAACAAACGGGCCCTTAGTAAAAGAAGTTTCAATGGCCTCCATGAATCCACTTTCAAGCATGGTATATATAATGTAACAAATATTGTGGGTGAAGATTGTTTTGTCTTCACTGTCTTATGTGTGTGTATGTGTGTATATATTCTTTTTATACTTTTGAATTATTTGATTTATATCTTCTGCCAATTTCAACTCAACTTCCGTAATATGTTGAATCAAGCAACCACTTCACGACAGAGGCATGATAGAAAGAGATACTTGTGAGGCTGCCATGGCCGTAGCTCTTGATTTTTCATTTTTTCTAATTATTTTACTACTTTACCCTTTTCATATTCAATTATTCTCTAAAAGCGACCTCTTGAATTTTTTCCATCGATGTGAATATATTCTGCGATGCTACTAATAATTGTACTTGTTTGTCTAAGCTATCTAATTAGGTTCAAGAACTTATGATTTGATAATCGATGTAATTTGCTTACTTTCAACCAACACTACTGTTGGATCATAACATAACTTTCTAAAGGCATATGGAAAAATCTCAACCGACAGATTGAAAAAAATGCACCGCAATTATGGAATTATCTTCAAAAACCAAACTCCTTGAGTTGATCGAATTGAATTCATTCAACAGTTAGATTGATTGGTAAAAGATTTTCTAGTGTCTATTTTCTATAGAACCTATCACTAAAATCACCCGAAATATTTCTCGTCCTACTAAAACAGAGTATGATGTAAATCAATTAAATAAGATACATACACAAAAGTATTTGCGTCGATCATGTTTTCTAAATTTAGGAAAGCGTGGTTTTTCAAGACCAAAAATCTTATAGTGTGTATTCATACAACTCAATTTATTTATAGTTACAGTTTAAAAACAGAACAATAAGTAGATAATTAAATTTGAATATATTCCCATTTACCATGCAAATATAAAATAATACAAAGGTAAAAAGAAAAAATAGAACAAACAGGATATATATATATAGAGAGAGAGAGAGAGAGAAAGAGAGAGAGAGATGAACAAGTAAAATTGAAATTCAATTCTCCCTGTACTGGAAACTTGTGGGGACTGATTTTTTTTTTTTTTTGGGCAAGAGAAAACTATGCATAGCATATATCATATATGTACTTAGTGAAATACTAATATGTATATGCGTACATATAAAACTGATTTTGCTGTTGAAACAAAAATTATTTATCGAACCCACCACCCGACTTGAATATGGGTGTTTAACAATATAATAGGACATGACAGCAGAACTAAAGGAGCACAAAAAATACAATTTCATCCAACACCTGTAATACAATAATTTCCACAAAGTAGCATTGGTTGCAACTATACCATATACTGTGCTTTAGATTAAAATCTTCGAAATTTATTACTATAGAAGTAACATGAGAGTTTTTGAATGAAAAAAAATGTAATGGAGAAGAACAAATATGACCAATCAGCCTGGTCAAGGGATAGGGACTTTGCGGCTCGACATGAAAATAAAACCTCTGCTTCAAGACTGAAGGCTGACACAATCTTTGAGTATGACTAACAAGCAGAGTCC
Organism: Jacaranda mimosifolia; assembly: GCA_018894105.1. Taxonomy (NCBI): domain Eukaryota; kingdom Viridiplantae; phylum Streptophyta; class Magnoliopsida; order Lamiales; family Bignoniaceae; genus Jacaranda; species Jacaranda mimosifolia. The sequence goes on along the minus strand of CM032118.1, from coordinate 1,073,997 downwards.
CCCAAAAGTAAGAAAACCAAATCTCCTTCCACGATAACTAAACGATATATTTCCATTCATAGCTGCTCTATTGCCAGCAATAAACTACTCAATGAAATCAAAACCACATTAACAACAAAAACAACTGCAAAGTAGCAAATACCAAACCAGAAAACTCAAGACAGCAACATCGAACATATTGTCGAACGGAATAATTTACCTTGGCTACTCTACAGTACCTTAAACAACCCAAGTATTAAACAGGAGGGCCATGGTGTGGCTACCAACAGCATAATTTACAGGGCATTCAATTCTTCTCATCACTGTCATAGTATTCTTCATCATCATAGTATTCTTCCTCGGTGTTGTAATAGTACTCTTCATCATCACCCTCGAGTCCATTTGCCAGCAAACCCCTCCCCTGTTGTCCTCTTAAACTCTCCTGAATTCGGTCCCTAATGGCTGTCCCCTGAGTAAAGAAGTTCAGAAATAAGAATGTTGGGAAGTGTATATACACATTATATAGTGTGGAACTTAAGAGTATCAACAAGGCCAGAAAGTGTTCCGAGTCCACAAGACTGCTGCTCACCATTTTATGACAGCCTTCCTCAAACATCTCAAGAAATCCAGCAACCCAACGATCAGCATTTTCAACCCACATATTACGATGAATGCTAGCTGTTTTTGCAACAGTTTGTATCTGCAAGATGGAGATTTTTAACAGTGAATGCACGCAGCGAAACATGACAGATGAACAATAAGAAATGCTTAATAGATCAACACTATCATACTGAATAAATTGACAACTATCTACACAAATAGTAAACAAAAAGGAACAGAAGTCGGAAATCAAGAAAAACCAGTAGCTAGTAAACCACGCATCCATTGATCGCTTATAAACCATAACCAATGATCATACTATAAAGATTAAAAGAGGACTTCGACCGGCAAAGCAGCATCAAGTTTTAGAATATTGCAGCATTTTATACACACATGTATTTTGGTCTAAACAACTATTAAACCATATAAGCAGTTAGACCCCCAGACTGTCTAATTTGGATATAAACGAAATTTTTTGTTACAACCAATTTCAAAATTCAGTTCAACCAAACGAACAGCAGCCGCCAATTATTTTGATTGGATTCCATAGAGTGAATCCAATCAAATTGTGAAAACAACTATTACCTGGCTTACAAAAAGGCAAAGAAAAGTTTACACATCCCTTGGGAAGCAAAAAAGATGAAAGAGCAGCAATAATATAGCAAAGATTAATATTATTGTTTCATTTTATAAACTTCTTTTGTCGAATTTTCTATTTTTATATCTTTTCCTCTTGACATAAGAAACACCCAACACTTTTATAGAAGAAAAAAAATGTGAATATTTTTCCATCTAAATTTTTGTGATTCAGTCAAGCTAATGCAATGAAATTGGACTGGAGAAGAAACAGATAAGCCAATATCTCCATCACAGGAAGCAGTACCTTCTCCCCCACCTTTTCTTGATGCTCCTTCACTTTCTCCTGAAGCTTCTTCAGTCTCATATTCACCCTTAGTCGCTTTTCCTGCCATTGTGAAACAAAATCTTAAATAACCAGCCTCACAGAAAACAGACACCATACGAGGTTCCATTAATTATATCCCAGTAAATGGATGAATTGAGTTACACAGGAATCAATTCAAGAAATAGCAGAAACAACAATAGTTGGAAAACATGCCTTAACATAGCTAACATTAAGCTCCTTTCTTGAATATCCACGATCCAAATTGCGCATCACATACTGGTTATAATCCTTTACTATCCTCATAATGATGTCAGATGTCGAAATTCCATCAGTCCTCTTAGTCTCTTTGAATCTTCCCACAGCTTTGACCTACATAAAAAGCACACACCTACAAAATCAGGTGCCAACAAAGTGCAAAAAGAAAAGGTCACCCTCTAACATGCACAAGAAATGTAGAAGATCATCAAAATGAGAAATTATGAGTTAAAATCCAGCTTACAAATTCATAAACATCCTTTCCAGCTCCACTTGCATCAGCATAACTGCAATGAAAGGTTTAATCCCGATAGGGAATAAATGCAAAGTTATGTGAAACCAAAATGCATAGTGTTACACCAACTACTTCCTAGCCCAAAAAACACCAAAACAAGGCACCCATTTGCATTTGAAAACTACTCATTTTGGCTTTCATGGTTATCATTTACTTGGTTTTGATTTTCTCTATTCAGGGTTAAGCAACTACATTGCTTTTTAACATACTGCTTTGAAAATCAACACTTATTATTCAGTGCCAGTTGGGTTGATAAATCAAATATTTGCAAATATTAAATCTATCTTTTCACTATCTTAATGAAAAGAAATTATATCTAACAATTTTTTGCTGGTTGCATATTTCAGAAAATAGTTATTATAACTCAATTTTGATCATATTTTGATCCTTTGTTTGTATTTACATACCATGGAGGGGCAGAGAGGGTCAAAGAGAGAATGTTCTGATTCTCTTCTTCTCCAATACCACCTATACCTATTTGGGATATGGAGTCTAAGGTGTCTTGGGAAGGTTTCATATAAACATAATAGGAAAACATATAAAAGCTTCACTGTCTTTGATTTATTTAATAAGAAATCTGCATCACATACCAGAAAGTGCAGTTTTAGTCTTCAGAATAGCACATTATACTAGCCAAAGGTCTAATAACCAACAACTTATTAGCAGATCACTTCGGCTTCATTAGCTAAACTTGAAAGGGAAAAAATTATTTTAAAAAACTAATAAAAAAAAAGGAAAAAAGGGTAAGGAACAAACAAACTAAAGCTAGCAAAATGTTAAAAATGAAAGAAGCATATGTTTGCAGGAACTGTTAAAAAGTCGGTCAGATGACATTATTGTTCCAATTTTAAATGTCTAACATCATATAGATAGACAAGAAGATAGGACCTATTTTTATCTTTCAACACCTCCAAGAACCCAATCCAAAATTTTGTTGTGGAAGGAATGTTTCAAGATAAGAAAATCTTACGGAAGAGAATCATGAGCCACATAATCTATTTGATGCTTGTCCAGGAACTCTTGATTAATTACCCATGGAGCATCAGGAATAACCTCATCAACCCACCTGCCAATGGAAAGAAACTAGATGTTAAGTTATTCAATCATTCCATATATTCAAAACAACCAGATGCAAAGTAAAAAAAATCAATTAAAAGGAAATACAAAAAGCAGGCATAATCAAATTCAAAAACATTATATTATAATTCCCAAAATAATCATAAGTTGCATGCACATACAACCTGTGATAACTCACATGCATCATGGCATTAGTTACAAACATATCAACATCATTGATTCTAGCCACAAGAAACTAATCGAATGCAAGATTCTCATATGATGAACATGCTGGACATATACTACCACCAACTACCCAATAGTAGCTAAAATGAATTAGGCTACGATTAACATAGAAAAACTATCAAATGAGGCATTTACAAATGCATAAAATCATGCAAAAACAAAGATCACAGGAAAAGAAACAAACTTGCAATGCCGTAGTGATTCATAACGCTCCGATTCAGTCATAACAGTCTTGCCTTTGTACTTGTGTGTGACCTCATCACTGCAGCACCCAACCAACAAGTACGTATTGGGGAACCTGCACAGATCCGTGGCATCATGTATAAAAAAGCGTTATTTATTTAAATTCAGACAGGAAGAACGGAAAAGATTTCAAATACACAAGAACCCATTAGTCCACAGAAATTTGCAAATCCGAGCAGATCAATTTGCAATTCATATGGGAAAAATCAATTTAATTAAAAATTTTAACAAAGTAACCCAAAAGAGTGAAAATGAAGGGCCAACTGAAACATGATCATCAGACTCCCATCCAAATCAGAAACAAATACATGGACAAGTTTCACTAAAAAAATGAAATAAAAGAAAACCCACAGAAGTTAAAAAAAACAAAACAAAACAAAACAAAACAAAAACAAGAAAGAAAAATTAAAGTGCCGAACATAAGAAGTGAAAATACAAGGAAAAGGGAAAATTTGAAACGACGAGTACATGATCTCTCAGTATTCCATTCAAAAACAAATATAACACTACATAGACATCAAATCAAACAGCCGATGAACAAGTAACAAACTTTGATTGCACGCTTATTCTAAACAGAAAAAGCGGGAAAAAAAAAAAGAAAGAAAAAGAACGAACAAATTGAAAATTCAAAGCAAATCCAGAAAAGATCAAGAACAAAAAAGAAAGCTCACAGCTTTTTAGCTTGCTCGAGGGAGCGAGCGTGACCAAAATGGAAGAGATCGTAGATCCCATCAGCGTATACACGAATTGGGCGGTCGGAGGAGGAAGGAGTCTCCGTAGACTTGCTAACTGCATCGTTCTTGTTGCTTACATCGCCGTTGACGGCGGCAACACCGCTCTCGCCCATCGCAACCTTTGCTTGTCTTTTTTATTTTCTGCAATTTTCTTTCTGCTATAATAATTACGGAACGAAAACCGAATATCCTCCGATGCCCCCGGCTTATTATTATACATTAAATTTATTTTTATATTATTAAAAAAAGTTCTAAATAAGAATATTTTCCTTACTCACTTGCATAATTAATTAACAATAAAAATTTTGAACATTTTTATACTCGGGAGAAAATTTTTATTTTCACTACTAATCTTCAATTTCTCTTTGACCATCAAATAAAAATGTGAATAACCGTTGTTTTCTCTTTTAAAAAAAACAGACGTCCAATTTTATAGGTATTTGAAATAATTTATTTTTTATATCATTTTATATCTAAAATCAAGAATAATTTCTTATGAGAAACTATTAAACTTAACCATTTGTTATCATTGGTTTTTATTTTTATGCTAAAATCTATTCTGTTGTTAGAGGTCAAAGCTCCTTTTCTAAAAATAAGCAACGGTCATCTATCAATTAATCATGATTTTTTAGAAAAATAATTATTATATAATAAGATTATATACATTAAAAATTGCAACATGATTCAAGATCGTTCAACTATTCTAATTCAATGTCAATTTATTCATGAGTCATCGAATTATTTTTCTTTCATAAGTGGGCCAAACTTAGAAATTAACATAAAATCAACATAGGCCTAATGTTGATAACGGTCTCTTACAAAAACCCTTCGAAGCTAAAGTCATTAGAATCAAAAGATTAGATATATTATATAATTTTGATTCAATAAAATCATATGAAGATATCATATAATGTGAATATTCATATGAAAATGATGAGGTAGATCAATCTTTGAAAGGTTAAGTAGCCTTTTAAAATGAGGTTATGTGTCTTCAATTAATAATTAAAATGACAAACTATCATAAAGTGTAACTTTAAATCTAAGTCCAACCAGTTAATAAAAAAAAGGTTGGGTCTTAAAGTGTGGAGGATTTATTTTTAATGGTTGGGGCAAGGTGAGCATTACTTTCTTTTTCATATTTATTGAACTCCCCAACTTCCTCATATCATTAATTTTCAAATACTTATTTTTGCTATTAAAAGCTTATTTGTATTAAAATATTTCTTGATTGAATTAATAATAAATGAGTCACAAATTTTGATATAAATAATATAGCTATAGAATGTTTGAGATGTATAGTTTGATTCAATTGTAAATAATTAAAATGACTAGATTACGTTTATAATAACTTATTTTATTCAAATATATTTCTTGATTTAACTTGTAATTAATTTACACTGAAAATTATAATTGTCACTTCAATTAAAAGGGAAAAGGTTACTAATTGAATTTCTACGCATCAACTCTAAATTTAATTAATTAATTCTCATTTAGGAAGCTATACTCTTTTTAATTAATTGAACTTTTATCCTTCATCAAAAGTGTAAAAGTCTAGGTTCAAAATCATATGAAAATAGTTTTTTTCCCCCTCTATTTTTAGTTTCAATTTGAAAGGAAATAATAGCATAAACAATTAATCACTAATCATACAATATTTATATATATAAGTATAAAAATAGATTCCAACTTTCAATTTTACATTTAAAAAATCTATTTAATTTTATTAGATATGGATTAAAAGTTTGTTTATATTCAAATATTTTCAATTTCAACCGTTAATAAATGAGTCATTAAGTCAAAATGATATAATACGTATACAGATTCTTTTTTCAAAAAAAAATTGCAATTAGTTCTCGAACTGCTTTCTATAGAATTCAAATTTATGGTTAATTATATTTGCCCTAAAAAAATTACATCAAAGTATCAAACTATCAATTCATTCATAAATGAAAGATGTAAATATATGTTTATATGTGTATATTTTGTGAACCACAAAAAATAAAAGGAAAACTTTGTAAAAATTACTTTTACTTTGGAGTGTGAATGGGACTCAATCCTTGTAGACATTCATCCCCTCTGCCCATTATGCTTCTCATTCAAATCAGTTCTTTTGACTCTCAATAAATATTCATTAAATAGTGAAAGTGCTTGGATCCTTGCCAAACCAATTGTAATAAAGTTAGTGAAATAGAGATTTTACTATTAGAAAAGATTAAGCATAAAACGAGAAAAGAAAATAATACTACATTAAATTATAAGAACGTGTGAATTATAATTAAGGTTTTGTAAGTATATTATAAGACTTGTACACTTTAGATTTTCTATTTCATTTTGTGTTTTATCTTTTATTTTAATTTGATAAATATATTATATATGTCAAGTGTATATATTTAATTCTCAATCTATCATTTTTATAAGAAAATATTTAATGCATTTGGTATACAATCATGAAAATGAAATATAAAATAGAATAGGAGATCTAATTTGAAAATTTGCCAATATTAAATAAATTTTAAAATCATAAATGATCCAATACGTAATCGTTCTGAAGAATATGTTCACTAGGATAATTAGCTACATCCAACAAATAATATGATTGAATTTTAACTTTATATTTATGTTATAATTAATTGAACGGATAAAATTGAGCCAAAATTAATTAAAATTTTGGAGATTATAAGTCGCTTCAATACACGTATAGTTACACAAACATTCTAAAATTTATTCTTTAATTTGAGTTTTTTATTTTAATTGTTGCAATTTATCATCTCAAAACATCATCAATATTGATGTATTGGCCAAATAATAAACGGGGGCATATTTTTCATTGAAGAAAGAATCCAATAATAATAATAATAATAATAATAATAATAATAATTCGAAAATTATATTAGATGCATTTATAAAATTATATAAGAAAGTAAGCATTTTTTTATGACAAAAAAAAAAAAATACAAAAAAAATACAAAAGCAGCATTCCCACGAGCTAACTTGGATTGTCAAGTGTGAAAAGAAGAAAGAATTTACAACCTACAAACCAAAAGCCAGCAAACTACACCAAACTTCTTTCCTTAATTTTTCGGAAGTTTTTTACCGTCAGATCTCCTCCTTGATCGATCAAAGCATATACTTGTCATAACTCAGGTTCGCAGCCGACCCCGGAGGCGCCGCCGCCGCCGCCGCATGTAGTGACAGACCACCGTTGTGCATGTTGTTTATCATGAACATGTGCTCTTGCCGCAGTTGGTTCGGATACTGCACATGAAACCCACTTGTCGCCGGAGCTGCGGCTGCGGCTGCGTTGATATGCTGAGTAAAATTGAGGGTTGCGCCACCGTTTGGCAGCTGCAGAGACCTGGCGGCAAATGGGATTGCAGGGCTGCCGGTGAATTGTTGCACCATGGCCCTAAAGTTGGTGGTGTCCGTGTTGAGTAGGGTAGTCGGGGTTCGACGTGAAGCCCTAGAGCGTCTCCGGAGGGGCTTAGCTACTCGGCCTTGATCCGGGCTCAAGTTATTGTAATTTCTTGAGGCGGCCGTGCCAGTGGTGGCATCTGCTGTGGCCGCTGCAGCAACTGATGGAAGAGTTTCAGTCTGATTGATATTTAAAAAGTCGGCTTCATAAGGTTGAAATATCCAATCTCTAGGGTTAGACATGGTTTGGCTAATAGCCATAAGCTTAGTTGGAGCGTGGAGAAAAGGAGAGCTCTTAGTTAAGCTCCCTATGTATAAATATGATGAACAATCTAACTATATAAGAGGAAAGAATTAAGAAGAGGTATAGTGTTCATTGTGTTGAAGTATTTGTAGAGTGGAGGACTACCTGGCTAGTCTTGGTCTTTTTAGGTTTTCTTTTTATTTTTCTTTATATTGATTATATATATATATATGTGTGTGTGTGTGTGTGTGTGTGTATTAGTTCTCATGATCAAATAACTATTGAAAAATTTAAAATATATATATATAGATATATAACTTATCATGCTAGATTTTAACACTTATTATTGATATTTTTGTTTAACTATATTATCAACATATATTTACTTCTCTTATCCAGGAAGCTTATTATTTATTGTCTTTGTACAAAAAAAATAAAAAAGAACAGAAAATATTCTTACTTTTGAATTTATTTTAAAGAAATATTTACCGATCTTTAACTTAAAAATATATTGTTTTAACTTATTATTTTCGTAACAAATTTTTTTACCATGTATATTAAGATCAAAATGTAAAATCATATTTTTTTCAACTTTGATCTAAATTTTTCGCATAAAGAAACAGTCAAATAGGAACCAAAATAGTTCTTGGTTGAACCTTTGGGCATGATCATGAAAGCAAAGACTTTATTTAGGGCCCATTTGGTTTCATTTTCAAAGTTCATTTTTTCATTTTTTACAATTTTAAAAATGAAACACATCACTTTTTATACATTTTCACCTAACACTATTTTTATTTTCAAAAAATATTTTTCAATAACCTATATATTTTTTTCCAATAATCTATATATCTTCTCTCTATATATATCCCATTATTTCTATCTGTCTCCATCTACAATCTACAAAAACCAATATAATCATTATTTTTCTAATAATCTATTTAAATATAAATTTATTTTCAACTCTTTTTTACTAGCTACTTTTTAATATTTTAAAAATGATGGAAATGAAAATAAAATCAAACGGGCCCTAGCTAGACGGTGTTGATGAAGTGTTTGGTGGGGCTTCTGGAAGCGACGTGACCGTGTTCCTTCCGGGAAGCAACCTACGACTAATCCATGGAAGCCATGGCATCATCAATTAGCAAGCCATCATTTACTTTTCATTGGAAGACTCATTGACTTGGGAGAATATTTGCTCACATTAGACAGAGGAAGCAGCCTAGCAACTCACTGTGGTTGATATACATTGAAATATGTGGGCCATCAAGTTTTGAGAACATGATTCAATCGTTTTTCGAACAGTAATTATAATTTAAATTAATAAATATTTTATTATATTTTATAATTACATTCAAAAATATTTTTGGAATATGATAAAATAATTCTCAATTTCAAGGTCCTTGAATAATTTGGATTCGAAGAATTTTTTTTGTGTAGTGATGAGAATGAGGATAAAAACATTAGTCCCAAACTAATTCGGGGGTGGGATGAGGATCATATTCGCTGCCCTATAGGGTTTTTGTCCCCATCAAATGACTAGAATACCCTTAATTGTATTTATAAATGTAATATTTTTTAATCTTTTTTGCAATTTCATCTAAATTATAAAATATATGTAATAAATAAAAATTTAAATAAAAATCATAAAATATAAATAATATCTAATTTAAATCAATTTTTATTTTTAAATTCTTGTTTCTATTCTTTAACTTCTAGCCCTAAATTCGGAATGAATAAGTGAGGTATGCTATTTTGGGAATTTTACATATTTCTATAGAGATTCAGGAAATAGAGACCGGGGACAAAAATTCTCCACAATGGGGATCAAAGACAAAAATAAAGGAATGGGTAGGTTTCACGACCAAGACGAGGTATAGCTCCTTACTTCGTTCCAGTGCACTTTGAATTTTTTATTTTATTTTATTTTTTAAAATTTATTGTATTTATATTAAGTGTATTTGATTTTCAATTAACTATTTTTATAAAAAAAAATAATATACGTATCATATATTTATAAAATAAAATAAGAAATAAAACAGAAAATTTAAACCAGTTCCAGTGCGGGTGCCATCCTAAATATTTTTGCACTAGCCGCCTCTTCCATAATCTTTAATGATGGAAATGGAGCATATTGAAAATATGTACTCATTTGCTTTAATATTGGTCAAACATGTGTCTTTTAACCATTGTCCAAACTTGTAATGTGATTCACATTCAAGAATGTGGAATCACGTGATGTGGAAGGTCCATTTACACATATAATATATTTTTGAGCAATGTTTTTAAAATCGGACTAAATAAAAAGCCGACAACGTTATTAGGTATTTGTTCAATTGATTTGATCGATTAGACTATTGGTTCTACCGACATGACTTTATAATGACGTAATAATTATATTTAATTTTAAAAATATATATATAATATTTTAATATTAACAAAAAATAAAACTTTCGATGATATAGAAAGAATATTATTTTAAAATTTTCAACTTACTTATTTTTAAGTACATTTAAAAAAAAAATATTGTTTCACAATTAGTCAACTATAAATAAATAAAAAATAATATTTCACATTAATTTAAGTAATAATTCATTTCATGCTTCAACTTCAAGTAAAAATAAATTCTTCTATACTAAATATTCAAGATAATGTAAGAGAGATTAAACAAAATAAAATAAAAAATTAAAAATAAGCATTCATATATAACTATTACTTTATTAAATTTCAAGAAAATAACTTCATATTTTAAAAATTACATGTCCAAATTCTTTAATCATAATCTTTCAACTCATAATCTCAATCTCTCTCTCTCTCTCTCTCTCTCTCTCTCTCTCTCTCTCTCTCTCTCTCTCTCTCTCTCTCTCTTCTTTTACATTTTTCATGTTTTAAAAAAAATTAATTTTTGAATTTAAAAAAATAAATAAATAAGTGAACTGATCAAAAACCGATCGAACCGGTATCAGTTTAACCGATTTTTGACTGGTTCGAAAGGTTACTGATTTTTATGGTTGAACCGGATCGAATTGACCTCCGGTGACCAATCTGACCAGTCGAACCGACTAGTTCGATTTAATTTTCAAAACATTGTTTTTGAGTTGTAAAAAATATTACAATGTATTTATCATAGTTGTATTGAAATGATCTATACAATACATTAAAATAAATTAGACTTTAAAACACTTACAATATGGAGTGTACAAACTAGATGCTAAATATTTTATTTTATAGTACTTTCTACAATATTTGAGTACTAAATTTTAAGATATGTAGTGATTTTCTTTATGAAATGAAGTAATAGAGAATTTTATTGTTTTATTTTCATTAGACATGATAATATGAATATCGGAGGATAAATAAACTAAGCTATGCACTATAACTTTTTGAAGAACATTTTAAATGAATGAGATGAATCTTAGTCGACTGTTTGTATCAATATTATTTAGAGCAATTTATTTGTAAGTGTAAATAGTTTGTTGTAACTATCAATATTATTTAGAGCAATTTATTTGTAAGTGTAAATAGTTTGTTGTAATCACCAGGGGTGATGATCGAGTGATTCCAAACTTACTCCCAAGTGATTTGATAAGTCCACGTCCTAGATTCGAATCCTTTATACGCATTTGTTATAAATATTTGTTAGTTGTGTGCTTTTCGGTTTGGGTGTGGACCAATGCCAACTTCTGTGAACTTTACTTGGCCCTTGGTGGTGCTACGATGACGGGACCTGTGCTTGCGCGGGTTGTTCAGGTATCTGATATGTTCATGACTGAATACGAAAGTCCAGACATGACGTAGCGGGAGGAAGCAATGCTGGCTTTTGTGGACTTTACTTGGCCTTTAGTAGTGCTATACTAACGGGACCCGTGCTTGCACGGGTTGTTCAAGTATCTGATATGTTCGTGAGTGAATACGAAAATCCAAACATGATGTAACGGGAGGAGGCAAGGTCGTCACTATTGCTTCCTTTCTTTAAGAAAAAAAAGGGGGTAAATAGTTTGTTGTAGACATTTATGTACATGAGTGTCTTGAGCCATTTCAAATAATATAATTTATCATTGTAGATACGTTAATATTGTTTTATAATTATTAAGGGAAATCAGGTTTAATTTTATAATATGAGATATTAGACATATGAAGTATTATTAGCTTTATATATCTATTATAATATTTTGAGTAACGAAATTAATTTTATGCAGAACATATAATGCATTAATTTTTTAATTATGATATTGGAAACAATCATGCATAATATCATCCATCAATATTCTAACGTGTTGGTTGGGTGAGACTAATGAATTTCAATATATATATATATATATATATCAAGATTATCTTATTCAGAATATATACAATTACTAATTACTAATATAAGGTAAATATATTATCAAGATATGTAGTCTAACAAATGTAGGATGTAGGAAGGTTGAGAATTGAAATATCAAGTATCAACATTAAAATTCTAGTCTAAATAAATCAATTTAATTAAAGAATGTTAGAAATTGAAAGTTGGTGGAATGAATTTTTAAATAAAAGTACAATTTTATCGGTTTTTTATTAGAAGTTTAATATGAAGAATTTTTAGGATTTCTTTCAAGATTTTATTTTTATCAAAAAACTTTAAATTAAATAGTTGATGATGGGGATTGAGGGATTATTATAAATGAAAACTATAGTAAAATGAACACCAAAATATAAAATAAGTGAAGTCTGACAATATTACAAGAGGATGCCTGACGCGTGTGTATCACTAGTGTCATCAACTATATATGGGTAGCAGACAAAATTCTGAGTGGGGAAGCTTTTACTAATGGATTATCCTTAAAAAATTTCATCTTTTTCAAGTGGGATCTCCTCATTTTCCTCAAATTCCGACCCAACAAACTGTTCTCAAGAAGAAGAAGTCAGAAGTTTAAGTTTGAGTTTGAACAATGGCGTCTGCTGTGAATAGCTGTACTAATTATTCATGCCTTATGGTGCATCATTCCAATGAATTTTCCTCCTCCCGTTTTGCTTCTTCTTCAGCTACTTCAATCTTGGGCTGTAAGCCAAAAGGAACTTCAGTCAGGTAACCGTTGAAGTGTAATTCACAGGGGTGAATTTGAATTTGGTGCGCCATTAATGGGAATTCTTGTGACTGCCCAGTTCTTTATAATCCTCCCAAGGAATGATAGTGGAATCAAGATTGAGACTTTCCTACTGTTTTGGGTGTTTTGCGTTGAATCATTGAAGTTAGATTTATGAAAGAGCTATTACAGTTTAGTGGGAGTGTTTCTGATTCTAATTCCAAGAATTGAATTCCTTTGTTACAGATGATATGGAATGCTTATTTCACTTTAATACCTAAATGATTCATTCCCAAGTTTATTCCTTTAGCATCTTATTCTTTTTATTTGCAGAACCCCACGAAATATCTTACTTTGTTGTCTGTGATACTATCTTTTGCTGGAGGCTTTGCTGAATCCCTGAGTATTGTAGTACTCTCCATTTAAATGTCCTCATTGCTATTGTATAAACCTAACTGTATAAAGTTGAAATGTATAGTATCTTAGTTGTTTGGTTATGTTGATTATTGTTGATTTTGGCATTATAAAATTTTCAGATCCTAATAGTTGTCTAAGATTGTTCAAATACTTCTTAAATAAATTAATGAAATTGTTTGTTGTGGCTGAAAGAAATAGTGAAATTGACTACGAATAGCAACATGAAAAACACTTATTTGTGGATGGAAGCAGTACGTGTAGTGAAATTAATTCAGATTTTATTTGATAAAATTTGATTGGGTTATGTTGGATTTTGTCTGGTGGTTATACTTTTTACTGAATGCAGGTGCCAGTCCTCCATGAGTACTGATGACACCAAAACAACCAAATCAATGAACTTATTAGACAATGCAAGCAACCTCCTTACTAATTTCTTGAGTGGAGGAAAGATAGGATCTATGCCTATTGCAGAAGGTGCAGTTTCGGATCTTTTTGGCAAACCACTTTTCTTCTCCCTCTATGATTGGTTCCTTGAGGTACTTCCACAGGCACTATTTTGTGTTATTTATCAGTTGTGTTGGTTAGACAATATTCATTGACGGGCTTCACATACCAATGCTTATGTCATAAAATGTTGTCTGGATATGTTTAACTTATCTGTTTGTCTGTTCATTGGGTTTGTTTTGCATGTGTAAGCAGCTCTATTCCAGCTTTGCTTTGCATATGGTATCTCATTCTCGTTTTGTTAAAAAACAAAGGATGGAATGGTCGACATCTGGGGGAATGACTTTTTTGAAATTAGCCTCTGAAAACCAAAGATTAATTTCTTTCTGTTGAAGTAATTTGATTGGAGCATGTATTTTGTTTTGGATGCAGCAGCTCCTAATCTTGTTTTTGGAATAGTCTTTAGTCTCATAGAATGATTTCTGCTTCATCAGTATTTCCTTTGTCGGTCTAATTCACTGTATTCTGGTTGGAATTTGCAGCATGGCTCAGTATATAAACTTGCTTTTGGGCCAAAAGCGTTCATTGTTGTCTCAGATCCCATTGTCGCAAGACATATTCTTCGTGAAAATGCATTTTCCTATGACAAGGTATGATTTGTTTCTATAAAATTTTCTGCAACGAGTCTCATTCTCTATCAGCCATTTGTGAGGTCAATGATATTAATGAGGTTGAACACAGTTTCTAGACATTTATGAGTAAGCATGTTAACTCTCCTTTTGGTAGTTAATTGCAGAATTGAGCCAATTTATTGTTGGATGTCTACATGTGCAATTTGCAAATTCGTTGTTGATACTATTATGCTGACCTGAATTTGAATAGAATGTTAATGTTTCAGTGTTTGAATATCAAGATCTAAGAAAGCAAAATGTATTAACAATTTGCAAAACATATGGAAAAGAATTTAAGAGAAAGATGTCAAGTCTTGAATGTCCTGAAATCAATTTTCTTTGAGATTTTAGGTTATGAATTGATGATATCATTTGTAATCCTAATGTTTGGAGTGATGTAGAGGAGGGTATATCCGAAAGTTGTTTCAATGTTGTGACAATGTCTCTCTAAAAATTAGTCCAGAAACTTGTTTCACTAAGATACTGGAATTTATGGACCCAAATTAGACATAGCCATAACTTTTATGACAGCATTACGTTTTTTATAAAGTATGCTCTGATGGGCAATTCAATAACATTATCTAGGGCGTTCTTGCTGATATATTGGAACCAATAATGGGAAAAGGACTCATACCTGCTGACCTTGAAACTTGGAAGCAGAGGAGAAGAGGTGAGCTATTGCCGTCATTCATCTATTTTATGTGTTAATCCCTTTCAAAGGTGTAATATGTTGTGTGCTATAATAAAGTTTGTTGATGTTAGTCTTGTACTTCACCAAAAATCTATATGTGGAGTTACATCATTCCCTTAAATTTTATTGTTGTTCACATTTCAAATATTCTTCATTAGATAACTCATAGCAATCTCTTAGACTCTAGAAAGTATCAGTGAAATAATCCATGCCCATGTTTCTGCAATATGGAGTTGTTGATTCTGAATCCTCTGACCATATTAATCACATTGCAAGTATTTACAGAAGCAAAATTTTCCATCGATTTCGAGTTGGCATTTTGGTTCTAGGTCATGCTTTTAACAAATCAAGTGTGATGAAACACTAAACTAGATAAAATGTGGTTTGGTTCAGGCCTAGTGTGAATAGTAATGTGAAATAAACTGAGATAAACCAAGAAAATGGAGAATGACAAGAAGAAAAAGAGCACATATATATACTGGTTCGGCTCAGAAAAGCCTATGTCGACAGACTAAGACAATGAATGCACTAAACATGGGGATTACAAAAATTTATTTTACTCTCACCCAAATACTCACTCAGTCCTAACTGCTACTAGTATAAAACTTGCCCGTGAGAAGGAAAAGCAAGGATTTGGGCTCTTGGGTGTCTAGGGAGTTTGAGATTGAGTTGAATGTGTGGGTAGGTTCATTTTGTGGGCCGGAAATGGTGATTATGGTAATGTATTTGCTATAACCTTAGACACATCAAGTGTTCATCTCACTGTTTCTTACATGTTAATTGCAGTTATTGCTCCTGGATTCCATTCACTTTATTTGGAAGCTATGACCAAAGTGTTCACTGACTGCTCTGTGAGAATGACAACCAAATTTGATGAGCGTTTAGAAATAGAAGCTTCAAGAGGCAAGAATGAAATCGAGTTGGATCTCGAAGCTGAATTTTCTAGTTTGGCGCTAGATATTATTGGACTTGGTGTTTTTAATTATGACTTTGGTTCTGTTACGAAAGAATCCCCCGTGATTAAGGTATGAGTGAACAGTTCCCTTTAAAATTTCAATCATCACAGATGCTTCTTCTGTCTTCTAGTGTATGTTGATTTTTCACCACTGTGCTCTTAACAATGGTCTTTCTTGCTATGGAGAAGAAAAAAGGAAAAAGAAATTTTCTATTCTATGTTTTGGTATGCATGATCATTTGTGCATTTAATACCTATAAGGTCTTTTATCTGTTTTTAGTGTGATTTTCAATTTCTAAAAAATTTTGGGGCTTGCACTTTCTTTTAGTTTTTACACACAAATTATGTCAAAGATTATAATTTTGATATAACAAGATAATTGAAAAATGATGGTAGATAACCAGTCTAAACCGCACAATACTATTTCAAGCCTGAGAGTGGTGCCTGCTTTTTATGAATTTCTGTTTTACAGTTGTCTTCCTGTTTCACTCTTTTCTGGTTAATTGAACATTATGGACTACCAATTGGATGCTATTTATTTTACTTGCAGGCTGTATATGGTACTCTTTTTGAAGCTGAGCATCGTTCAACATTCTACATTCCTTACTGGAAAATCCCTTTGGCGAAATGGCTTGTTCCTCGGCAATGGAAATTCCAGAATGACCTTAAGGTCATCAATAATTGTCTTGATGGTCTTATAAAAAATGCAAAAGAGACCAGAGAGGTGAGATGATATGCAGCTAACTAGCAAGAAGTAGTATAGAACCTTACTGATGCAACCCTGCACAACATGGTTCTGCTTGTGCATCATTTAAGGCATCCACATCTAGAACCAAGAGTACAATGATATTCAGACTCAAAGTTTCAATAAATATTAAAAGTTCAAACATCCAAGGAAATCAGACTTAAAAAATCCAAAGAAATATGTTTTTTTGTTAGAAGATGGTGGTACAGATTTAAGTTTCAGGATTTGTATAAAGCCTGAGTATAAAAAACAAAAAAGAAAGAAATTTACGGTTTTTGCGTTTTGTTGATGTATGTGAAATAGCTATAGCATCACAATTCACAGGACTTACAACTGTGTTTTTTCAGAAAACTGGGACTCTTGGTAGGCTCTAGGAAAAATAAGCGAAGGATTTGGGATGCAGAGCACTTGTTATAAATATTATGCTAAAATTAATTATTTCCCGTTTCATGCATGCACAACCCATTTAGTATTTAGTATTTTAACTTAGATTTCCATTGGGCAAAGTGCTTATATTATTTGCCTTTTGTCATAGGAAGCTGATGTTGAAAAATTGCAGCAAAGGGACTATTTAAATATCAAGGTATGCTACATCCAGGGCCTGAAAAGATAACCAAATTTCATATTATTTTTGAGTTCGAAAGACTAGAATATATATTGCAGCTTTTTGGAGACCCAAAAGTGAATTTTGGCACTGTAACTGAAAAGTTTGCAGGATGCTAGTCTCTTGCGTTTTTTAGTCGACATGAGAGGAGTAGATGCCGATGATCGTCAGGTAAAGAATTCCAAATCCCTATGCATCTGTTTGATTCTATAAAAATAAGGTCGTAGTTTCTTATCATCTGACAATTTATATGCAATTTTTGGCGGACTGTCTGATACGGACCTAGATTTATTGAACATAGATTTTGTCCTCGAACAACTCTTCACTATTTTACCATTTCAGATTCTTTGTTGTTATCATTGATGAGATGTCGTTTTATCTTTCTGAAACCATTGAATAGCTAAGAGATGACCTGATGACAATGCTTATAGCCGGACATGAAACGACCGCGGCTGTCCTTACCTGGGCTGTTTTCCTTCTTGCACAGGTATGGTACTTTTTGATCCAAAATTTAACTTTTACTCGATATTTGTATATTTTAATTCTTGGAAATTTCCTCTTCCATAAATTATTATGAGTTGTAATAGCAAAATAAATTTATTTAATGCAGCATCCCTCCAAAATGAAGAAAGCACAGGCTGAGATTGATTCAGTGCTTACAAAGGAGAGAACAACATTTGAAGCAGTAAAAAAACTAGAGTATGTTAAAGAGCTCTTGAAAAATTTCCGACATTGTGACCAAAATAGCCCTTTCTTCTATTTATTAAATGTTCAACCGATTTTGTTGAGGATTTGGAATTGCTGACAATGCACATATATTTAGCGTTCCCTCACTCATCAAGATTCAACTTTGGGTTGTTAGTTTAATCGTCCGCTTTTATACAGGTACTTGAGACTTATTGTTGTCGAAGCTCTACGCTTGTACCCACAGCCTCCATTGCTTATTAGACGGTCTCTCAAATCAGATAGATTACCAGGTATGTTTTCTGTCGAAGAAACTATCAAGATAAATGACATAATTTCTGTTTTTGTTTATTAAATGAAACTCCAAAAACTCAAAGTTTGAGGTTGAACTTCTCAATTTAGTGGAAAGATTTTGTGGTTATTACTGATTTTGTTCCAGCTGGACGCTCTCATAATTGTGAAGTTAATGAAATTTCTTCTGTCCTTTTTTCAATTACTGGAAATACCCAAAAAAGAAAAACCATAATAATACTGGTCAGTAGTTTTTGCCATTCTGCGTGAATATATCTGCAGAATATTCCACAATGTCAAATGCTTTTCTCCTAGCACTCAGCTGAAATTCTGAAAGTTTATATTCTCATACTGCAGGTGGTTATAACGGCGACCAAGATGGATATGCAATCCCAGCCAGCACTGATATATTTGTTTCTGTAAGTCTTTTTCTCTGTCTAAGTTTTCCAACCAAGGTCACGCGAGATGCATTTTCTTTAATGGCTACGATAGAAGAAATATGAATATTTAAAGGCAAAACAAGCATAAAATTTAAGTTGGTGAATGGGACACTGATAACCTCTATAGCCTACATTGAAATATTAGTTTGAGTGCCGCTACAACTAAAACAATTGCAATTTCATAAGTTGAACATCTATTAATCAATTATATTGAAACCCAACTTCATCAGGTATATAATCTCCATAGATCTCCGTATTTCTGGGACAACCCGAACGACTTTGAGCCTGAGAGATTTCAAGCACATAAGGCGAGCCAAGTTGAAGGTTGGGCTGGTTTTGATCCATCTCGTAGCCCGGGAGCATTATACCCAAATGAGGTAGTTGATCTAGTACTTGATCTTTCTTTAAGTAGATACTATCTTGTCACCCAAGTCTAGTGCACACCTTATCTACATGGATACTATCTTTTCTTACAAGCTTTTATCTCACAAATATGACGATAACTTCAAAATAAATTTCCAACATTGTTCTTGTAAGATAACCTTGTAAAAGAAGATACAATCCTCCTCGCGAGGTTGTGTCTAGTACACTTGTTTGCAACCAGGAGCAAGGTACAACCAGACAGGAGATGTTCATGTTAAATTGTTAATGATTGCATAGATTAAATATCAACTAAGATATATAGGATAGAAGTAAGAATACGTAATGCACTAAGAATCAACACCATGTAAAAGCCCATAGAAAATGAGCACCCAGGGAAAAAGAGCATATGTAGATAATGAAGAACCATAAGATTGGATTACGTGGGATGCCTGTCCATAAGAAATCCTCGAGCCACACATTAATAGTAATAGAACTCAGCACAAAGCATCAAGATTATAAGAGCATAGAGAGAGGTGTAAGTAAACTTCTTTCCCATTGCATGCTGCTTATAAACATATTATAGGATAGGTAACTATCACAATGTTGTGGTCCACAGCCCGTCAAAACCTATCTAGATACAACTTTGCAGTTTTAGTACACGTTTAATCACAAAGTAGACAACATCTTATCTTACAAGTACAATATTGGGAAGTTGTTTCGATATTTTATGTTGTGCAAACTTCCTCTGATTAGTCTTATTTTTAATGCTATAGATTATATCAGATTTTGCCTTCTTGCCTTTCGGTGGAGGGCCAAGAAAATGCGTTGGAGACCAATTTGCCCTCATGGAGTCGACTATAGCGCTGGCGATGTTGTTACAGAAGTTTGATGTGAGTCTGAGAGGATCTCCAGAATCTGTAGAACTAGTTACAGGAGCAACCATCCACACCAAGAATGGAATGTGGTGCCGAGTGACGAAGCGGTCATTGTCCACTGTTGATTGATCATCAATTACTGCAGTTCTTTCTCATAAAGTATCAAAATTTGAGTATGAAATTGGATCATACTTAGTAGAGGACTGTTGGAATTTGAAATTGTAGAGTTTTGACCATGACTGAATTCCTCACTCAAAAGTGTTAAGAGTTTTTGCTAAGTTGTAGGAAAGTCATGGGAGTTGCCTATTTTTACATATTTTTGTGATGCTTGTAACAATAATATTATCCCTTCTGATTCCCTTATCTTTTTTCTATTTGGATGAAGCAATAGCATACCATATATCAGTATATGATCAAATATAACAAGCTAATCAATTACAAGAAATAATCACGCTGCATAACATGTATTAAGATTGCATTTGATTTGTGAGACAAGCCGAGATAAGATCATTTAAGGGCTCATTTACTGGTAATATGGAATGTAAAGTGATGTGATAGAATGAAGGATGAATTAAGGTTTAGGATAAGTTTATACATTTTAAATTATATTTACTTTTTGGGATGAGATGGGTGATAAAAATGAATAATTGTATTGATTGCTTACTTGGATGGATGATAGTATTGTGATAAATTTAAAATAATTAAAATAAATTTAATAAGAAAGGAGAAATAGAAATAGATATTTGTTGTTTAGCTAGAAATAAAGTATTGAGAATCTTTAGATTGGACCGACCAAACCTCGCCTAAGTAATGAATCTACTACTGTTTTGAATCATGGTAATTAGACTATTCTTTTCATGGTTAATAAGTGATATACTACCATAATGAGGATAATCGCAAAGAATAATAAGCACCTCTTTTATCAAACTTTTGCGTTCGCCCTTATTCCTTATAATGCTGCGGCTTTAAATAAAAAATTAAAATTGTCTGATTGATGCCGCAGCCATGAATTCTTTAAAGTTGCAGCGTCATGCAGTCAGTTGACATGTTCTTATGACATAAGTGTCATTTACAAAACTAAAGGAGGACTTGCAAGTAATTCACCCTTTCATACCGCAAAGTAAAATTTGCATATTGTTTCAACCCACAAAATGGGTGGTCGGATGGCAAATCACCCTATTATCCTAAATAGTGCAGGGCTTAGATTCCTAACCTAGGCTTTCATCACAAAAAGTATGCAAAGGATTAAAATGAATGTAGGCTCTCATCCTTCATGATCGATCGATGTAAACTAGGTCTAATAATACCTTGTCCAATTTTTGATACGAAAGATTATAGTCATGGACCAACATAGAATTCAAGTTGAGTTCACTTTAAGACTATTTTTTTCACGCCATTAGGCTCTTATTGGATCTTATTGCTTGAGCCCATTTCAAAACCATTTTGTTCTATGTCGGCATGAAATTAAGGCCAAGTTAGCTTTGAGATCACTCTTTGATTAGGTTCTTATTGACTCTCATGATCTTCAAGACCGCTCTGTTTAAATGATTAGGTTCTCATCGAATCTCATTGTTTGGAATGCGATTACAACATAATCACACTTAAAACTATTCAAATCCTCCATGTTAGGCAACGAAGTCAATTAACTTGCGCATTTGCTCTGAAGTTGGAAAGAGTTCATCTCAATTACTTTGAAAGGACCACCAAGAAGTTTCAAATTGTTTCAGCCATATCATATTCTCAGATTATGACTTGACAGCTGAATAAGCACCTCTATGACTTATTAATCATACAGGGAAAGTAATCTGGCAAAACCTCATCCTATTTTAGTACCAGAAGCTAACCTGCTAAGTGAAAGGAGAGCATGGAGGAGACGAGCACGACAGAAACGATATATAAGTAATCTTCCTATTTCTTGCGTATATTTTCTAGTTACACAACAAACAGGAGCATACATCTAAATAAGGATCATACGGGGACAGACAAGTTTCCCCCGTTTTCAGGTTGTCCTAAACACTGTAAAATAACTACTGATACAATGCTACAATCGACTACAACAGGAAACCGTAATATAGAGTTTGCCGCCACCATCTAGAATGACGTCAAAGGATGCTGAGTCTAAGTTCGCTTAGTATACAGTCGATCTAGAGAAATTCTTTTCCGGCACTTTCTCTCGGCCACTCTGGATATAGTTATCTGTATTAACATTGAGGCATTGACAAAGATGTCCACCGCTCTTCTGCAGAAAAAAGTCAATTTACTTCGGTTGATACATTTACATCAGCAGCGCTCGGAAATTTTGGCTATAAGACAACTTACCATAATGGGGAGGAAGATAGTTCTCAAGCATGTCTTGGTGTATCATCATGCAACTGGGCAGATCTCACATTCGGGTCGTCCTGCCAAGGATCGTGATAAAATAAGCTGCAGATTGATAAGATAAATAATGCATAATCTCAACCACAGTCATCTGGCAAACTAACCCGGATACCATAGCCGAAACTTGTAGTGCGGAAAAAATCCATTTGCCC
This sequence comes from Jacaranda mimosifolia, assembly GCA_018894105.1. Lineage (NCBI taxonomy): Eukaryota > Viridiplantae > Streptophyta > Magnoliopsida > Lamiales > Bignoniaceae > Jacaranda > Jacaranda mimosifolia. The sequence continues at coordinate 1,051,256 of CM032118.1, read as the reverse complement.
CTTCAAGAATGAAAAACATGAAAATTAGTCGCAAATTAAATGTGATTCACAAAACGCAAACAAAAAGAAAAAAAGAAAGAAAAATAAATGAGCTACAAGAAAACAAAATACCAATCCATGTATGGCTGGTTGAGTGCCATAATAACCATCATGGGTGGGTGCAATAGAATTCAGCTGGCCCTACAGAAGATCAAAAGGATTCTTACAACACTAATTACAAAAGGTTATTAACTTATTATTCTGATAGCGATAAGTAGATGACATACCAGTCCCTGAATGGTCTGCTGGTTCCCATAGTAATTATCACGTGTGGGAGCCATTAAATTCAATTGTACCTTCCAAAAATATGGACATCAAGTAATGAAGAGACAGTTCAAACTTTAATCTTCCTACATGATTTTGACTAATTCCTTACCATTCCTTGCACACCTTGTTGAGGACCAAAAAATCCATCAAGATTAACTGGTCGGGAACTCAGTTTCTCCTATGCATAAAAACATCAATTGATTTAGAATAAGAAAAGCACAGCAGGTCGAAAAATTCTAGGACTGTTATTATTGCACAATTGAGACACACAATAACAGCGTAAGTTATTTAGATTCAATATTTTTTATTGAAGTGCAGTAGATAAATCTGAACTTTCAAAAGAACAAACCATTTGTTGCAAGCTTTCTGGCGTGCCAACTGTTATAACATCTGGCTCCATGTTTACCTGCAACACAGAAAACAGTAGAAGTTAAAAACATCGGAAGTATAAAAAAACACATATCACTTAGATTCATAACAAACCTTTCTTTTCTTAGTAGAATTCTTCTTCTTATTTGTCTTGCTCAAACTTCCACTTTGAATGTCTTCTTCAATGCAGAGAAGACCTGGTGAGGCTGAAGGGCCAGCTTCCAGAAGATTCTTATTAGAGTTGTTAGCGTTCAAGCAGTTCTCAAAAGCATCATCAAGTGCACGTAGTGTCAGATTATAACTCTCTTGTGATAACGATCCTTCTTCACTCAATTTTATTGCCCTTTGACAAAGATCATTATACCGTTGCACCCTTGACTGCACCTGTTCAGACCCTTCACCCATTGAGTATCTGCTCTTGGCGTCTTTAGTCCACCGTTTTAAAATATACTGTGAAGGAATCGTAGAAATGCCACAGATTTGAAGAACAATCAATGCATGTCTACAAAGGAAACCTTTGAATTCAAATAAGTGGCATATGCAGGACACTTCAGACTTTAGTTCATTTAATGCGACGATGAATTCCTGATTCCTTTCAAAATCTTGAACTTTGAAAGTAATGGTTGAATCAACTTGTTCCTCCCTCTTAGGAATACAAGCTACTGCACCCAAGACCTCCACTTGAAATTTCCTAAATACAGCATGAGTATACAGCCCAGCCACATGCTTCTCAAATGGTGATGGGGACTTCAAAGTAGGCTGTTTGTTCCATGTATCAGAAGACGCCTTCGCTTCCTCTTCATACCTGTCTTGCTGAAATGTTTCATACTGTCTTATGAACTCTTGCACCGTGGTCTTCTTATGTACATACTTGTCAAAGAAAGAGTTCACACTCTCTGATCGTTGTCCTGTAGACATCCCGGCAAAAAATCCATCTTTCATGAAGTTAGGAACCCATTTTTTACGATCTTCATACAATGATTGCATCAACTCATTCTCTTTTAGTCCAAACCTATCCACCAGTTTATGCCACCTCTTTTCAAACTCCTCCTCTGTCCATGACCTATAAACGCATTTTTCAAATTTAGATACAAAATTTTCATTCTGCTTGATCATATGATTCAATGTTTCGGAAACCTTTCCCATAATGTTCCACAAACAGAAAAAATGAAGAGCAGATGGAAAAACATCCGAAATTACAGTCTTCATAACCTTCTCTTGATCAGTGATTATAATTTTTGGAGCCTGACCACCCATTGCTCTTAACCATGTTTGCATGACCCACGAAAACGTGGCTGCACTTTCATCAGACACCAAAGCACATCCAAGTAGCATGAACTGATAGTGTTGATTGACCCCAACAAAAAGAGCTAGTGGCATTTTATACTTGTTTCTTACATAGCTAGTATCAAAAGACACAACGTCACTAAAATTGGGGTAATCATGCCTGCTTTTGGCATCAATCCACAAGAGATTCTTCAGGCGTTGATCTTCACCAACATCTACTGCATAAAAAAAGTTGGAATTTAGACTCTGCATCTGGACAAAAAGCTCAAGTAAGTTATTTGCTTCTCCAGCATCCAGGGCCATATTCCTGCCCTTCTCAAATTGGCTTCTGGAGTCATGTTTAAGACCAACTGCACTTTTATATTCGGCAAACTGTCTAGCCATTGCAGCATACATCCTTCTCGTTTGTTCACTTACAGCTTGGGCAGGTAACAATTCATGGTTATGCTCTTTCTCAAATCTATGTATTATCCATTTCCCATCAGATCTTCTCTTAACATGCATACTTGCTTTGCAATCTGTCTTCGCGCATGCTCGTCGACCCGTAGCATTCTCTGCATCCTGATTGCTTCCTTGTCTACTACGTGGACGATTTAAAGACTTCTCATATTCACGCTTTGTGCCATATCTAGAGCATGCAAATTTAGCATCAATGAATTCCCTTGATGTCTTTGAACGACGGCTGTTCTGAATTGCAGTATTAAATCCCACAGACCTAGCATACTCCTGATAGAAAGCATAGGCATCCCCATGAGACCCAAATTCCATACCTGGAAGTGGCTCAAGAATCGTAACATCTTTAAAATCTATATCATGTAGGGGAGAATTCACATCCTCTCCGTCTTCAACGTGTAACTTCTCCTCAACATCTCCCATACTTCCACCAACTCCATCTACATTCAGGGGTTTCTCTTCACCATCTAGCATATTGATGATTCCATTAGGTTCTTCTACTTCCTTATCATGTTCTCCCGAAGGCAGCCTAAGATCTATATCCATGGCAATGACCTGCTTTCTTTCAGTTAAGTCTGTTGTGTGGCAACCTGAAAAATTAAACATGAATTTGAGCTCCTACAGAGCAATAAAGAAATGAGTTTTCATATAATATGTCAATTATTTTTCATATAACTGCAACAAATGTTTGCAAGAGATCTAGGTTATACCCTCAGAATATTCAATCCAATCACATCTCTTCTATACCAACTTATCAAGATATTTGAGAAAGCTAAATTGACAATATGCCGAGAAGTGAGTACTGGAATCTTGCAAACATGTTTTCTCACAATGACTTTTTTCACTTCACTGCAGAACTTCGTTCTTCTCCGCTGCCACCTCCCAGTCTCCAATTACACACCCTTTGTTAACTTATCTTCTTGTGCTTCTCAATATCTCCAATTACACAAACTGTTTGTTAACTTCTCCTCTTCTTCTTCCTTTCCAAACCATGAAAACATGGAGTCTTAAGTTTAACTGAGTAGCACGCATGACACAACTAGAGAAATATTTCAAGGTTATAGTCCTTTATATTTCCAAAGAATTGGAATGTTCCATTTGATTAAAATACAATACTGTTTGAGAAAAAATTACAAATCACCAAATTTGATACAGAAAGAAGAACAAGAAAGAAAGGATAGAGTGTGTGTCTTTGGAGTTAGAGACACAGACTAAAGGGGTAAGAATCAAGAAACAGTATAATATTGTACATTTAATTACATTATGCTTGCATCCACTCTTCTCAAGACATGGGATCAAATATATTGGTAAAACTGACAACTCATCGAGTTTTAGCACAGATCTACTTTAGATATTTGGGTCCTGTAAAATATTCTGACATATCTAAAAGTTTAATTGCAAACCTCACCTAAGAATAGTTACTAACAATACCCTTCCTCCTTCGTTACTATGATAAACCTCCCCATAAATTTCCTTCACTTACCTAACCCATCCCCTTTAGGGATTTCAGAAAATGATGATGTCATCAAATTTCTTTTCTAGATTTCTACTTTTCCCTTATCCAAATGTTTAAATTTTTTATGGATCAAAATACCCTTTTTCGACTTAGATGTTTGTATCATAATTAACTTAAAAGAGAAAGGTAGCAGCAATTAACCTTTATCTAAGGAGGTAGCTGTAATTAACCTTTATCTAAAATACACACTATGCCATAGACCCTGGACTTACATGCTGGGGGAGTAAATATGCTAAGTCAGAGTTTTAAATGCGTGTCATCTAACCGTCAATGGCCAAAAAATTTCAGATACTCTTACTTTTGCCGTGTAATTGATACAAGGGAACAAAAGAAGACTCTTGAATTTTAATACAGTAATTACGCATTTATGTATCATGGACGCTTGACAGCACAGAATAGCTGCAGCAACCAACAATTTGACAGCACAAAGCCGAATTGTCCCTATAACTACCACTCACTACACACATAGACTGAATCCAAAAATTGCGTAATCTCCAAAGGATAATGAACCACAATTAGTTGGAGATGGCTTCTCCATATATACATTCACCACCACCCCCCCCTTCTCTTCCAAAACATGAATCATGAAGCATTTTCCCAAGGCACAATTATTCTACAGCCAGGAATAGTATCAGCATCAAATATTCCAATTTAACCCAAGTGCATTCAATTTCAAAATAACAAACTGGAACACACAGCTTTCTGCAACAAATACAGAAGAAAAAGGAAATATTTTTTCACCAGAAGTCCTGGTGGAATATAACCAAAATAAATGAATAAACTAATTTCGTTGCCACCAAAGTGAAAAGAAAGGTAGTAACTTCAGCCTCAGTAACACAAAAAGCTCTTAAAACTAACAAAAAAAGGGACAAACGAGAAAAATCCCACGATCAGGCAAAAACAATTCACATAGAAAAAGTAAAAACAAAAAAGAAATCTGCAAAAAGAAGCAAGCTTCTCAGTGCAGAAAGAAGGGATTTTCTTTAATTGATCAATTAGTAAAGACAAGTCCAAATGATTGAATAGAAGAAAGAAAGCGGAAGAAGAAGGAAAGGGTTATGGAGGAGCAGAGGGGTAGTACCTGTAATTTTTATAGTTTTGTAGTTGGATCTTCAGAACTGCAAATCCACGCGAGGGTTTGGGCGAGTCGATGATTTTCCCCCAATTGTGGAGATTAGGGTTCCCGAGATTTGATTTCCACTCGCTCTTTTTCAACAGTTTCTCTCACTCGCTCCAACCTTTTCTCTCTCTAGCGCGTGACTCACTCCTCTTTCCCCTCCTCCATACATGATACACCTCTTTTTATTTATTTTTTACAAATGTTTGGTTATATTTTTTGTGTGATTTTATTACGTGTTTAGTATGGGCTCGTTTGGTTTTATTTTCAATCCTTATTTTTATATTTTTTATTATTTTAAAAACAAAACACATCACTTTTTATATATTTTCAGCCAACATCATTTTCATTTTTATTTTCATAACGCATTCTCCAATAACTTGTATATATTTTTTCAATAATCTATATATCTTCTCTTTTTATTTCATTATTTCTATTTCTCTTCACCTAAAACCTATTAAGATCTACATAATCATTACATTTTCAATATTTCATCCAAATACAAACTCATTTCCACTAACTAATTTTTACCAATTTGTAAATGCTGGAAACTAGAAATGAAAATGAAACCAAACGGGGGCTATGTGTTTTAGGAAAATAAATTATTGAAAAATGTGAAATTTATTTTTTGTTATCTTTGTTTATATTTTAAGAGAGACATTTTTTTATTGTAACAGTCAAATCAATTATTTTTATTGAATTTTTATAGTGAAAATTGAATTAAATGATTTTTTTAATATTAAAATAATAATAAAATATATATAATATATGTATGTATATATTACAAAATGTGTGTTTTAGAGGGAGAATAATAATATGTTTGGTTATGTTTCTCCAAAACAATATTGTTCTGAAAAACATAACCAAACATTCCCTGAGACTCTTCTTACTTTATGAAATATTTAATTACCAAAGAATTACCATTTACCAAAGTTAAAGCTCTCGTTCATTAAAATGTAGAGTTTTATATTATATATACTTTTATTTTTCTAAAATAGATTAGATCACTGTAAATTTATGATTTTTCCGTTCACCTTTTCATATAAAATTATACGACATTCAAAATCCTGTAAGATGTTTTTTCTATAGAACATAATATAATTAAAAGTAATTTATTTGAAAATTTAAGTTGTCATAAATTTTAAATAAAATACAAAATCAAGTTTATTTTAAAATACCATCACTCTTAGTAGAGCATCAGGGATCAATAACGTGTCTTGAGAGTACAAAAAATTGTTAGCATCAATTAATTATCGAAACATATTGAACCAAACAATTTAACACTAAAATACAGATAATTTTCATTGTTAAAATTTCTATGAATGGCATCTTTATTCAAAATTATATATCTGTGCAACCGGATGTATCGTGCAAGATGGAATATCAAATAATACTGAATATTTAATTTGAACAATATATTACATTCTATATTTTATTTTTTATTTTATTTTATGGATATATATCAAGTACATAAAATATTTTTAAAAAAATAATTAATTAAAAATCAAATATACTTAACATATATTTAACAAATTAAAATAAAAATTGAAATACAAAGTAAAAAAAGAAATCCAATACATTAATTAGCACACCGAATCTTGAAAGTCTGCTAAATGCACAAGAACCGATACATGCAACAAAATGTATCGTGTCCAATGGCAGTATCTGCACATCGCACGTGTGCTTAACGATAGTCGCATTATAATTTATTGTGTGCAAATAATAGTCTTTGTATTAAATTTAGGGAATGTTTGGTTATATTTTTTCAGAATAAAATTATTTTTGAGAAATATAGTTAAATATATCCGTATTTGCATATATATATATATATATATATTATATATTATATATTTTTTATTATTATTTTAATAATAATAAAATCATTCAATTCTATTTTCACTCCAAAAATCTAATAAAAATATATTGATTTGACTATTATAATAAAATATATCTTCCCCAAAACCCAAATAAATATACCAAAACATAATTTTCACATTCTCTAGTAATTCATTCTCAAACATATAATAAAATCACACAAAACACATAAACAAACATTCCCTAAATTTATTAGACGCATTTTATAAAATCCCATAATATTATTTTATGTGGGTCCTTACCAACAATTCCACTAGGGATGACAATTTTTGACACGACATGAACTGACACGATATTATTGGGTTCGAGTTGGGGGTTATTAGGTTGGGTCGATATTTGGTCGACCCGATAAATAACACGAAAATTATGGGTTGGTTCGAGTTGGTTTTGGTTTACCCGATAATAAACCGATAACACGACAATAACCTTATACTTTTTGCATTTGTAAGTAATAACATGTTATTTTTGAATAATTTAACTCTAAATTGATTTGTAAGAATTAACGATTATTATTTACTACATAAATCATGACTACTTGGTAATACTGGGATGATTATTAATCAAATTGCTCTATGGTATAAAAGTTGAGTGGCTAGAGGATAATGTTGGCTTTTTTCAAAATTTTTGTATAAATTAACTTTTCTCGAATCTTGGTATAAAGTTATTATTTTATTAAGATTTTAGTTGAACATAAAAGGTGTAGGTTTTTTAGATAAATTATTAATGAAAAATAATTATATGCTAAAATGGGTTAGGTTCGGATTAACACAAAAACTTTCAAATTGGCTTCGGATTGAGGATTATTGGATTGAATACTTATTAGGTTGGATTTGAGTTGAGTAAAATTTTATGATATCCCTACTTCAACTCAATACGAAACAACCCAACACGACACAATTACCATCCCTAAGTTCCACATTGTAAAAGCATTAAAAAAGAAAAGGATAAAAAACATCTTCTTCAAATCAGAATCTATGTAATAGTAACATAAGCATGCTTATTCGTATCTCACGATTCTCACCCACTTCCACTTCCACTTGCTGAGCTCCAAAGCACACACGCACACACCGGTGATCCCTCCCACAAATCTCCGCCGCTGCATTGTTCAAATTACTTACCAACCCACACCCACCCAGCCCTTTTTCCTTTCTCTCTCTTTCTGATTCTGATTCTTTGGAAGCTAGAAAAGTAGTCGTATTTAGTCCCATGTATAATCTTTTTACCTTTTGACAGCAGAACCCATTTTAGTAATCTTAATTTTCTGGGTTGGAGAAAGAAAAGGAAGAAAGGTTAACACACAGCGCACACACACAGTATGTGTGTGAATTGGAAGTGGGATTTGGTGAAAGGCGGCGGAGGAGAAGAAAAGTTGGGAGCTTTGAAAGAAAAAAGGGCCTTTTTTTTCTCCTAGAAAAGTAGTTATCTTTAGACCCATGTGTAACTTTTCTTTTGCCCATTTGCAGCAGAACCCATTTTAGTGAAGATGATTTTGTGGTATGGAAAAAGAAAAGGAAGAAAGATGAAAACACAGTAAGAGTTTGTCTGAATTGGAAGCTGTAAAGTTGGTGAAAGGCAGCAGAGGAGAACAAATAGTGATGGTGAGAAAACATGGTTGGCAGTTTGTTGATTTAGGTTAGGTGTTCACTGAAATTTGCTCACCCGGGGAGAGGGGGGGGGGGGGGCGGGGGAAGGATCTTGCATTTTTCAAGTTATGAAGGGATTTTTAAGTCATGAAAATGGGTTCAATTCTGTGTTTCTAGATATATTCATTTCTTGACCTATACATAACTGGAATTGATTAAGAGAAATATCTCGTTTGGTTTGAGTTTCTGCTGTGCACTTGTGGTAATTCATGTGGTTTTAGATGAGCTTGGTTTCAAGCAAACTTAATGGTTTTAACATTCCTTTTGAGGTCACTATCTTATTTAGGTATCGAATTCTATTATTTTTTCTATCTTGAGAATTAGGAGAATATAAATAAATTAACCTAAATAAACCTAAAGAATGACCCAAAATCACAACGTATATTATGGAATTAGCTTAACACTGTGTGTATTCTCTTTTTAAATGCTTTGAATAAATCATTCAAATTTTTGAAGATCAAACGACACAACTAGGAATGCCCACACATTAAATGGAAGAAAGAAACGCTATGATCTAATGTTTTTCACTAGATGTTCAACCAAGATCGTTCTTATATTGAGACTGAAATTTGCACATTTATGCAGGTCTTAAGTAATTTATCCAAAGTCCTTCTGGTTTGATGAATGACTAATGCCATTCATTTTCAAATTACATACTAGAAACTATTCATGAATGTGCAAATTCCATTGGTTGAAAGAACACTTCTGCGACATAATCCTAAATGTATCACTCTTTTCTATCAGGAAATGTCCTAAAGATCCAACTACATTGGAGAAGGTTGCTTCATCGGTATGGTCAAGAATGTTGCTTTATAGTTCAATCTTTTTCGATAAGGTGAAAAATTCTTGATTCAATTTTCTTGTCTTAATGATAAAAAAAACTTGAGGCTGCCCTAAATAATTCTCCATTTTGCCACCATGAATGATGGCAACTATAAGTTTTTGATAAAAAAAAAAAGCTTATAATCGTATTTCTCAACTCATTTGTACCTAAGATAAACGATAATAAGTACTTATAGTCGTGTTTCTCAACTCATTTGTACCTGTCTATAATGACAAACTTCTACCTCCATCTAGTTCCAAAGATGTCGCTTAACGATGTATTTCACAACCCACAAGTTCTTTTTTGTTTCCCTTTTTTTGTGCTGTGAGGTGGGGTGGCTTTTAGTGCTTGTGCTTAGATCTCCATGGCTAAAGCATCAAGATCAAGGTGTAAAGTGTAGCATAAAATGTGCAAGTAATTAATTACGTTTATCATTTTCACTTTTGCAATTGGGTTCTTACTTAAGAATCTATTCTATGTTTCCCTTTGATGTGATTGTTATTGTACGATTTAAGCCCGCGACCCTGCTAACCAGAAGAATTATTTTTAAATCCAACATATGTAACTTAAAAAATTGGGCTATCAACCTCTTGCTTAAAAATATTTAACTAAAGCATATGAATTCTTAATTAAAATTTACATATATATTTTTAACTTTTTGATGCTGTGTTTGATGTGGGTATTACATAGATCATATTATTTAATGTTAGGTGTGACTACCTAATTTTATCCATTTACATCATATTTGAATAGCGATTAATTAGTGACACAGTTGTGTGCTTAGCAAAAATGTCGAGTAGGCTCATAACTTATAAGAGACTCCAATTTATGTTAAACAATTGCTTTGACCCTGACCATAGAACTTCAGCTCTTGTTCTTGGTACCTTAATGTTTCAACTGAGCTCATGTACACTCTTTTTGGGACTCCCTTCCTTGTATGCTACATCTTTACCATTCCTCTAGTGATGGAACAAAAAAATTTACAAAATAGGAGGATAAAGCCAATATATGGGAGTCAGAAAAATTAAGTGGGGGATGTGCACAACAAATATGACCTTAGTAGTCAATATTTAGTTTATGTTGGATGGATGAAATATTCAATTGTCCTTCTTCTAACACACATTTTAGGTTTCTTTCATAGTTTTGCTTGGTTAATATGCATCACAAGAACGCCGTGCTTTCGCGTAGTGCTGAATTGTCTTGATGGATATACAATCTAAAAATATTTTTATAGTTTTTCCGATGTGCTTCGTGATAGGATTTCATTGAAAATTAGATCATGAAATCTTTCAGTAGCATGTGAACTTTCTTAATTCAATATTTGTAAATACTAGTTATCATGAATATTGTCCAACATCAGCTATTTGATATTATAATATGAATGAGAGAACATATCAAAAATCATAGAAAAAAATGTTCTCTCCAAAACGTCCTAATTTTTGAACTTTGGTCAAAGCAGGATATTACTTAAGAAATTTGGTCGTCAGACGATATTCATGGGCAAAAAGAGATCTTCGTTTATTAATCCTATTCAAAAAAAGAAGCCCAGAAGTCTTTGAGGTGTTTCGAAGTTAAAAAGTCCTTTTTGATTGTATCAATCTAGAAGGCTAAAAACTTATAAAATCCTACCGTATCTTATTTGATTGCCTCACACATTTCATCAGTAAAGAAATACATGTTATCAGAATTTAGTCATCACGAAGTACAAGCAAAGATGTCTTAGCATTCACTTCTACAACAAACAATCTGCATGCACTGAAGCAAACACCCTTGCATCCCATTAAAAATTATGATAAGCATACAAAAGGATAGTTAGAAAATAAATTGATAACAATCACACACCAAGAAACCCCAAGAATGTCACTGTTGCACAAGAAAATCATTTTCCAACGTAAATAAGAGGCTGCAATCAAGATTACGTACAAGACCTAACAAAACTACCATATGTAGTCAAACCACTTGCCAAAAACTATATAGGATGGCCATTTTCCCCGCACCACCTTCACGCGCCATAACATATAAAAGGGAGAAGGACAATGTCACGAGCATGGCAATGGGTCCAGGTGATCCCCGCCCTGAATTCGTTCCCAATGAGGTGGGTTAGAAATCAAATACATGGGTTTCAGAATGGAGTTTGGGTCCTACCTTCATGAGCCAGGCTGGGTCCGGGGCGGATTATGAGTTTAAGTAAACCCACTCCAAACCCGACCTAAATAATAAATATATAATATATGTACATAAAATATAAAAAATTGAAATTATAATAGCATATATATATTTTATCAAATAAATAATAATTTTGTACTAGTCAATCATCATAAAAATGATGAAGAATATACTAAAATTAATTAATATGGATATTTTATTTTAAATTTTAAAAAATAGTATTAGAAACTTATTGTATATTGGATTATAATTTTCTATACATATATCCATATTTTTTGTGTATGTTTATCTTAATCAATTTTGAAACATCTGAGTTGCAAAATTATACATTTTAATGAAAAAATTAAAAACGAGTTTGGCCGGGTTGGAACCGACGGGTTAGGAGTCTAAAGCGGAGCGGGGCAGGGCGGGGCTTGGGTTCAAATAGAAGTAGGCAGGGCGGGTTTAGGGTCCAATCTAAATACAAATATATATACATATATATATATTTGAATAAGTGAGAGAATGATAAATGAATGAATGATGTGAAGCTAGAGTGAGAAATGAGGAGGTAAGTGTGGTTTTTAGTATGTAGGGTATTTTGAAATTGTTTTGAAATGAGGTTTTTTAGTATAAAAATTTTACGTTTTGAAAGAAAAATTGAAGAGCATGTACTCATTTTGTAATTGTTTCGAGAGAATAAAAATATTTTGAAAAAACACAGGAAAACAAGCTCCTAGTCATCACAATGTACAAGCAAATATGTCTTAGCATTCTCTTCTACAACAAACAATCTGCATGCGCTGGAACAGAGAAACACCCTTGTATCCCGTTAAAAATTAAAAAAAATCCAATGAATACAAAAGGATAATTAGAAAATAAATTGATAACAATCACACAACAAGAAACCCCAAGAATGCCACTATTGCACAAGAAAATCATTTTTCAATGCAAGTAAGAAGCTGCAATCAAGATTACAAGCCAAAACCTATATAGGATGCCCATTTTTTCCACATGTTTAAATCCTCTATTTCAATTTATATTTTATTTTCTATTTCATTTCATATATTTCATGAATATATGACATGCGTATTAAATATTTTTTTAAAAAGTAATTGATTAAAAATTAGATACACTTTACATATATATATATATATCTAATTAAAATAGGAGATGAAATATAAATATAATACAGAATCCAAAGTGTTTCCTCACACCACCTTCATGCACCATAACATATATAAGGGAGAGGGACAATGTCACTTCCTCTATTGATTTCTCTGTTGAATCATAAGTCCAGTTTATTTCCTTTTTTCCAACACTCAATTAAATTCAATAAAGATTTTAGAATTAATGATCCTATAGAAAGAACCTTCTCACTTCCTCCTAGTAAATCTTAGGTACGTATTATAAAAAAATAACAAAATTTCACCAAAATCACAAAATATTTTTTTTTTTAAGAACATAATATAAAAAAATAATAAAATTTCACTAAAATCACAAAATGTCAATTTTTTTTTAAGAACTCTTAGGTGTTGACGGTTCAATCACATGATATCTACTAGTTTTACCCAGTCCTAAAACTCAAATAAATTGAAAAACTATTTAAAATTACTTTGCATTCTCTATTCCATCACATATTTTAAGTTGTTGTATTTATAGTAAGTGTATCTAATTTTCAATGAATTATTTTTATAATAAAAATATTTAATACATACACCATGTATAATGAAATAAAAATAGAATATGAAATAAAATGAAAGATTAAATCGATTCAAAAATAGCATCCTCCTTGCAGAAAATAAAATGTTATTGAATTTGATTAACAATGATTCTGCTCTCACAAACAAAGCCACGCCGCTCCATACAGTCAAAAAACTCAGGGTACCTTATTATCAGATCTGAAGGTGACGGATTTAGGGTTAACGGTGAGTTCGGCGGGCGGAAGACGCAGGCGGATCCTACTGCACCGCCTCCCGCAAGACCGCCACTCCGTCACCCCCCAGCGCTGTAGCTCCGGCAGAAACATGGTCGTCTCTGTTGACTCAACGGCGGGCATTTCTTGCTTGCAATCCAACGATGTCGTTTGTGGACATTAGGGACCACGTTTTCGCAAGCCAATCGCATCTACTGTAGATGAAAAAGAAATCGGAAAAAAACAGAGGGAATGGGTCCGTCGGTCGGAGAGATGCTGATGTAGCAAAAATGCGATATCCGTTTTCTGCTTGTCCGCTTCGTACTGTCACTTCCATACCATCCAATCCAATCAATTATGTTGGGGGCAGTATCTTTGTCCGTTGGTTAAGTAGACAATTTCTACTTGGCGGCTTCCCGTACGGCACTGGTTGTGGCAAAGATGGACACATTAGTGCGTTTTGAAAGACGGACGCATTAGTGCGTTTTGATGTGTTTTCAAAGATCATTTTCATTTTCGTACATTTTAAAAGTTGAAAGAATAATTATGATTTGAAAATGAAAAATAAAATTGTATTTAGATATTTTGTTGGAAAGTAATAATTAAAATATGTATAGAGTTGAAAAGTTAGTTGATTTAATTTTTTATGTTAAAAAAAATTCTTTTAAAAATATATGTATATTTTATTAATTTTAAAATAACAGTGAATATTTTATGTTACATTGAACTTGAATTTGATTGATATAGTAAGAACATGATAGGGGAAGTTTGGAAAATAGTTGAAAATAAAAATAAGAAATATTTTGAATGAAAATGATATAGATATTAATAGTTTTTATGTTTTAATTGTGTTGAAATTGAAAATGACAATGGATGGTGAAACAAAAACAAATGGGTCTTAATTGAATTTGAAAAAAACCTGAAGCATTATATTCTTTTACCTTATTATGTAGAGAAAATATAGCAAATACTACTTTGTAGCAATACTAATATATCATCTATTTTAAAATTTTAATACTCTTATTACTTTATTTCATAATTTAAAAACTTTGTTATAATTTTTCAATATTTATAGAATTTGTTACATATAAATACACTTTATTTATAGTTATAGATGAATATTAAATATTTAAAAAAAACATTTCTTTTTAGCAATTTGAATTTTGAAAAATTTTAAAATAGCATCAAGCTAAAGAATTTAATTTTGGGAATACCAACTAAATTATAAGATTTCAATATTTTGAGGCTTTATATTTGAGTCCTATAAAATGTAATGACCGTTCATTAATAATTAATAATTATGAATTATTAATTGATAATGTTAATTATTATTACTTAATATAAAGATGTTATCATATATTTACATTGAACAAAGAAAAAAGAATGGTGCTCACTAAATTTATTTTGTGCTTTTGTGATTTTAAAATGAAAGAGAAAAAGGTAGATGTGATTGATTTTAAAAAAGTAACTTGTAATAAAAAAAATTGAAAAAGTGAAAAAATAGAAAAACTGACAAGTGTCCATTTCTGCTCCACCGGGTGCAGCATCGAATTAACCCCACTCCCCTCCAATAGGAAAGGCTACCTCGGCGCGGTGGAGAGTGACAAGTGTCCTATAACTATTGCAAACCTAAAGTCTAAGGGCCCGTTTGGTTTCATTTTCTGAGGCAATTTTCATTTTTTAGTGAAAATGCATAGTGAAAAGTTAATTAAAAAAAAATATTTTTGAAAATGAGTTGTATTTGGATGAGTTGTTTAAAATTATAGGTTTATATAGGTGTGAAAATGAATTGTATTTAGATGTTGAGTGTTTTTGTATTAAAAGGAAGAAATTTTTTGAATTTGAATTGATAATGTGATATGTATTTATTTAAAAAATAATATAAATAATATTTTTGTGATGAATGATGGTTGAGAAATATTGAAAAGATGAAAAAGTAGATATAGGTAGTACTAGGGGTTGAAATAAGGTGAAAATGGAGAGAGAATGTATAAAAAATATTTTGAAAATGAAAATATTTGAGAAAATAGTGTATATAGTGATAGCTTTTATTTTTCATTTTAAGGAGAAAATGAAAATGGAAGTTGAAAATGAAACCAAACGGGCCCTAAAGAAAATCCATGTAAAAATATAAATGAGTTTTAAATAGTTTTTAAAAAACTTATGAGCTGTTTGGTTTTATTTCCAAAGTCATTTCCAATTTTCAATGAAAATAATTATAAAAGTTGAAAAGGTAATTATAATTTTGAAATGAAAATAATAATGTGATTTCAATGATTAATTGAAAAGTAATTAGAATAGATATAGGGTTGAAAATTTAGTTGATTTATATTTTTTATATTTAAAAAGATTTTTTTTTTTTAAAATTGATAGCTGTCGAATTCAATAAAAATAAATTCCTATTCTAAAAACATGATTTGTAATTAGTAGTAAGTGAGGTCGTATTCCACAGGGATTGATAAACTTTATTTCTTTCAAACTTAATAAAATAGAAAAGAAAGGAGATTTTTATGAAACAAAAGACTTAGAATTTTAAAAGTAAAATAAATCAAATAAGAAATCAATGAGAATGAAAACTAGCCAAAGGTAAAATTTTAGTTTTGTTCACAGATTTTATCATTTATGCAAGGATAAATTCTTTATTTCTGAATAAGTTAGTTACAGTTACTTGGGACACCCAATAACTAATCTCTCATTACTATCTCAATAATTAAGAGAAGCTCATTAGTTATTTTTCTTACCAATAAACAATCCTAAAAAAACACTTTTGGAATTTAATTTATCAACAATATTATAAACTATAGAGATCCAACCCTAACAACAAACATACACAAGCGGGGTTTAATTAAAATAGATTATTTATTCACATAATATAAATTATGCATATCCCTATACATGTTATTTGTCACAAGCATTAGAACAACTAAACAATTATGAATTTAATGTTTTAATTGACAAAACAAATATTTTAAACTATAAAATTTGGGCCCTAAATTCAATGAATATGAATATTCGTAGTGAAAACAGAATATAAACAAATACTCAAGAAATAAGAAATATGAATCAAATTATTTAGATCTCACAAATATTGAAGAACCCAAATTTCGATAATCTCTTAGTCTAAAACAAGAATTTAGCAACTCAGGCTTGAGAGAAAAAATGCAGGAAATTAAAAATATGCTGAATGAAAAGTTATGAAAAAGCTTACCATGAAAGATTCCTAGTTCCATATAAATAACCTATTACTCCTAATGTAACCAGGAAAATTAATTAAGAGTCCCACCAGAATAAGAAAACTTAAATTCTCCTAATTAAATAAATAGAAATTGAAACATTCCAAAAATATACAATTGCCAAAAAAGGTTGAATGCTTCCTAATTAAATTTGCATAGAGTCTTGGGAAGCAAGATATGTCCACACTTGAATTATTTCCTTCTTCCATTCCTTGTCTCCTCAAGAATGCAATTTTTGCTCTAAATATGTCAAATACTTCATTCTGAACTGCATTTAAATCGAATATTCAATTTGTTTCGCAAAATATAAAATGAAAGTTAAAATCCAACAATTATGCATTTTTATTATTAATTGTAAGGAAAAATTATACGAATTAAAAGACAAATATGCACCTTACCAAAAATATAGTAATATGTTATAAATTTTAAAGTGATAGTGGTACTTTATATCAAACTAAATTTGAATTTGATCGATATAATAATAGAATGATATGATAAGTTTAAAAAGAATTTGATATTAGGGAGGTAGGATAAATGGTGGGGTTTTTTTTTATTACTTTTGATGGTGTAGATGAATTCATAAGCGAAACCTTCTTATTCTTCCTTTTTTCTTTTCCCTATTTTTTTAATATTATTTTATTTTGTTTATATTTTTAATTAATTTTTGAAAAGTTTGGAATTTAGCCCAACTTTAAGAAATTATATTTTTAGTTTTATAATTTTAAATTTCTGTAATTAATTTTTGAAAATTCTAAAATAGGATTGAAATTCTAAAATAGGATTAAATTTCTAAAAAAAAAGGTGTTGCTATTTGAGATAGCAACACTTTAATTCTTAATAATATATATAACTTGTATGTATCTATCTATACTATTATATATAGCACAATGTGTGGGATCCATAATCGTACAATTTTGATCAAATTATGCATTTTTAGAATTTAGAATTTTTTAATTAAATTAAAAAATTCCCATCGATTGTTGGTTATTAATTTGATGTTATTTTTCATTTAAATGTATCTAGATTTTTGAAATTATTTTCTTGATTGGAACAAATCATTCTGCATTTATCTTTAATACCAGAATACATTTACATTCTATTTACAAAATCTTTTTCACCTCTACTCTCAAAATATAGATGATTATTGAATCATTCAAACTACATAGTTTGATAAGTTTTTCATAATTTTTTCTTATCTTTAATAACTAATTTATATTTATACCATTATATATAGAATATTTTGAAAGTCATTTTATAAACATTTAGAATTCTCTAGCATTTCTTTCTTTTTTTTTTTCTTCCTACCTCTTTGTGTGTGTCATTATTTCATTCTTCAAGTAAATAATTGTTTGCTTGATTTTTCTTTGTTCACTATTTTGATCTTATCTTATTCGTTTATTTTGTTACGTTACGTGATAGAGGAGACTTTTTGTATCTTATGCTTATAATTTTCTCTTCAATCATGAATAAAGTATATCATTTAACTTTTGTTTGTTGTCAAAATTTTATACCTTATATATATATATATTTGTTTATTACTTAATTAAGTTAGCAATTTATTTATTTTTTAATTCTCTTTTTGATAATTTAATTTTGTAATTTTACAAAATGAGATGTATCCATTGCTCTTTAGTAATTGATAAATTCTGTCATTTGTTCCTCTTTTGTTTTCTTTTCATTCTTTCAATTAAATTATCAATTAATTTGTTAAACTTTGCTTTCTATTTTTAACCTTTATTTTTTGTTCTCTAATTTTATAATTTTATAAGATGAGACTTATCTGGATTTAATATTTTTAGAAATTTTGATTTTCTACATATGAAATTTTATAAATCCATTAATTTTATTTTTTTCATCATATATATGCAATTATATATGTATAAATATGTATAATTCTGACTCTTTTTAAAAAGTTTATATACTACTTCACAGCACATATTCTTTAAACTTATATTAATTCTATTGAAAAATTATAAGATAATATTATCAATAGAAAATACTCATTGATCTTTTTAGTTCATACATAATAGGCATAATTTATTCCATTTTGTTTTTTTTTTTTCTTTACTATCATAGTTTTATATTGTCTTGGTTTATTTAATAAAAATAAAATAAAATAAGATAAGATTTTTTTTTTAATTTTTTGTAGACTATTATTTAATTCTATATATTTTAACTTTCAACATAAAATATAGTCATCTTCTTTTTAGTTTAAAGTAATATTAAAATGATACACTTCTAGGTTTTTTTTTTAATTGATTTTTTAGCCTATTAATCTTGTATTCAATATTTCTCATATGTTTTTTACTTTAATGCAACTATCTTTTAATTTTTGTTGTAATATTTTTTATCCTTTGAGTAAATTCATAGACTTTTATCTTTAGAATTAATTTATTTTTTTTTAACTTCTTGCTAAATAATTTTGAAATTTATTTTTCCATAATATCATGTATATAAGACATCATATTATTTTATATCTTTACATGTTCCAAACTTTTTATTAAATTTTTATATATCAGAATAATATTTTATTTTACTCATTAGTTGACCTTTTTTGTAATATTATTATTTTTATGCTATTTTTCAATTATATCTTACAATAACATTAATACATAGTATTTTTTAAAAAAGTTCTTGCATAGCACGGGAATAATACTAGTATATATATATATTATATCATGTATTTTGTCCTACTTTATTTGCTTGATAGATTTGCAATGATTCTAGAATATTGATCAGAAAAAATATTTATTACTTAGTTTTTAAAAGGGCACAATATAATCATTATATTTATTTATATATTATCAATATTATAATAACAATCATATTAAATAATAAATGACAAGATTTCATTAGTTGGAATTCATTCGATAGTTACAATTCTATCCGCATGTAAAAAGAGTCAGAAAAAAGTTAACAGGGAATGTACTGTTTGAAAAATAAAAAAGTGGGATTCCAGAGAGAACGGTAGTGTGTGTGGGGTTCAAATAAGTTTGAATTTACTTTAATTATGGCTAAAATACAAAAATAATTTTAAACATACAAAGGCTAAATAAAAAAAGCATTTGTCACTTCCTGTCGCACCGGGTCGTTAGGCTTTCACTTCCATACCTAACATTCCAATCAATTATTTTCAATTATTTGGAGAAATTATCTTTATATCACCAATTATTTAAGGAAATCAGTAGTAATGTTTGGTTATGTTCCTCGAAAATAAAATTGTTTTGAGAGATTATAATCAAACATATATTTATTTTGGCTCTAAAACATTAAAATAAACTTTTTTTTTTTCAAAATATTTTTTCCTTTATTATCCCCAAAATCTGCCATTTTCCCATATTTATATATATATATATATATATTATATTTTATTATTATTCACAAAATAAAAAATATTACTAAATTCCATTTCTCATACCAAACTCCCAACAGAAAAATATTAATTTGATCGTCACAATAAAAAAATATCCCATCCTAAAATATAAACAAACATACAAGCACATTTCAAAATATTTTCCAACTATTACTCAAAACATAAATAAAAATCTATCACATTTCAATACACTTTCACATTCTTCAACCCTATTCTCAAAATTTATTTTTTCCAAAATATATAACATAATCATTTATAAAACATGACCAAACACTCCCTATGAATATATCAAAGTTTTTTCACATGCAATATTAACAGTATATATATATATATATATTATTTATTTATTTATACATACGCACATTAAGAACTCATTACTCACACTTTATGTGCAAAACTTATGCCATTGGACCAAATGCTATTTGACATATTAAGAGTATATTCTTGTTGTCATAGGGTTTAAGATTTATTTAAATATATATATAAGGATATTAAGAATTTATTAAAATTTAAATTCTTGACTTTATATTTATATATATAAAAGTAATGTTACCAAACTAACAAACCATTCAACAAATATATTTAATTGAAACTCATGATTCTTGCCTCATAATCCATGATATTTTTTTGTCTTTATGCCAAAATTTGCAATGTTTTAGGATCAACGTTGATTGCCTAATAAGGAAATCTTACCTAAAACTTACAATAATAATAAAAAAATAAGTCCTAAAACAAACGTTACAATGCAAAATGGATATAATTATAATAACTTTAAATTAATAACTTGTTTCAACAACGTCCAATCTTGCAACTTGGTAAGAATTCAGAGATTATTTTGGACTTAAAGTTTGAGATATTTGAATCATAATCATTGTCCCGTATTGCTTGTATTAATATTATAATAATGATATGATGTTTAAAGAATGGTATATCAATTAATTTAATCACTTGCTCGATCAAAAGCTCATTTTTATATGATGTCATGGATAAATAACTCAAACTTGAATATGCTATTTTTCATCATTTCAGCAAATTATCAAAATTCTTTTTTTCCTTTCTTTCTTTCTTTCTTTCTAGGAGAAATTTTAAAAAGAATTTGTAAAAAGTAATAAAGAATGGGTCATCGATATAACAAAAACTACAAAAAATTTAAATTTTAATGACTAAATTTTAGTAATTGCACACTGTGGTCAGTGATCAATCACTGCTTAATGACTGATCATTGATTCCAATATAATTTTTTACAAAAAATTAGACCACTTAATGACCTCTACGCGGTCGCTAATTTGAACTCTTTTTTTTGTGTGTGTGTGTGTGTGTTATTGATATTAGTGACTGTATAAAATGGTTATTAATTCGGTCAAATTCTCTTTTGATCATTGATATGGCCACTAATTAGTAATCGCATTTTTTCAGTCAATAACCGGTCACAAATATAAATCTCCATTCTTTTTTCATATATTCTTGTAATATGAAAGTATCAAATTTATGTAATGCCTGTATCTAAAAAAATATAAATACACGTAATTTTGTATATAAATATATAGCTATATATTAAAATTTTTATATTATATTTGTACAATTAAATATTTATAAATGTATGTATAGATAACGCAAAGAAATAAAATAAGAATAGTATTCTTATTAAAAGAAAAAAAAAGAGAATTAATTAATATATACACATGTCAATGATATATATAACATACATGTATTACGAGTAAATATATACCAATATATAACATTATATATTAATGTATGTATTTATTAGCATAAACATGTATTACTATATATAAGTGTATACTCTTTAATACTATACATATTAGTATGTACGTGCTATTTATAATGTGTTTATAATATATTACAACAAATATGCCTAAAATTTAGAGGTAATAGTTATAAATAATAAATACTATACTTTATTGTATTGAATAAAAATTATTCAAATATTAAATGAACAATTCTTATTTTTATTAAATTTTAAAACTCAAAATAATAGTAGCTTATTTATAAGAATGTTACTTATAATTATTTTTTGATTTTGTATATGTAATATAAATTATATTATTGATATAAGTGAATGAAAATATATTTGGTCTAGTAGTTAGCAAATTGTTATACAAGCAATTGATTATACAAAATTTAGGAACTTAATTTAAATTCTTAAAACCATCTCAATCATTGATTCATGTTAGAAGTCCCATAATTTTCTATAGTTTGACCATTTAATGCACTATACATACAACACTGACTGTCATTGTGCCAACGCGTCATTCAAGTGAATTTTGTTTAAAGTTTTGTGATCAATCAAAAGATGGCCAGACACTTAGCAAAGTCTTGTTCCTTAGCATTAATAGTGTTATTGGCAAATATTAGACTTTGTTTGGGGGTATTTTACTAGCTATTTCTTTTTTCTATCTTTATGCAACAAACATTATTGAATACTAAGCAAGTTTGGTAGAACTTCAAAATATAATTTAGTAAAACTAAGATTAATTATATCAATACTCATTCTATATAATATTTATTTTTTATTTTTTTGATTATATAATTTTCATAAAGAAGAATAATTTTATGGTTGATTGAAGAATGTCATGTATAGGGGGCTTTATGAAGGCCAAATTAGGCCCAGGAGTTCTCATTACCCTGAAATATTTGACTGAAACATAATTACTATATCCAAAAAATGAAGGTAATATTTGGATATGACTTATATATTTTGGATTATGTGTTTTGGGAAAATGAGTTTTGGGAGTGGGGTTAGGGAATGTGATATATATCTGTTTATATTTTGAAAATAGTAAGAAAATTATTTTGAAAAAATTTGATATATTTGTTTATGTTTTGGGAGGAGACAAATTCTACTATAGCTGTCAAATTAATGCCTTTTTATTGAATTTTTGGGGTGAAAATGGAATCGGGTGATTTTTTTATTGTTAGAATAATAATAAAATATGTATTATATATATAATATATGTATGTATATATTGAAAAATGGGAAAATTTTGGAGATAATGAAAGATATAAGAGAGTATTTTGATAAATTTTATTTAACATTTTAGAGAGAAAATTTTTGTATGTTTGGTCACATTTTGGGAAAACAAAATTATTTCCCCAAAATATAACCAAACATAGCAGAATTTTTACCACATTAAACCAAACCAAAAGCATTAACCAATTGAAATTCATCTATCATAAAAATTCACAAACTGCTACAACAAAATAGACCAGTCCCCCGACAAAAATGATTGATTTATGGAATATTACCACAAATAAATTCAAATTCATAATTTCCTAATACGAAATTATGGACCAAACGAAATAAACTATCATTATTATTTAATATTTTTTATATTGTAAAATATAATTATATATTAAAAAAATATATAGAAATTACATAAGAGAACCCTTATGATTATTAAAACAATATATAAAAAAAAAATGAATCAAGATCTTTAAATGGAGTATATTATGGTAATAAATAAAGGAAAGTTCTTTAAATATAGGACCAAATGAAGTGTCATTATTGTTTAATATTTCTAATGCCATAAATTTTTATTATATATAGAAAACTATATAGAAATTACATCATGAGCATCAATATATATATATATATATAATTAAAAAATGAATCAAGATCTTAGAAATAGAAGAAAATCTTTATATATATAACAGACCAAATGACCTAATAATTCCAATGCTGTAAAATTTTATTATACCTAAAAACACTATATTGAAATTATAGAACAGATCCCTAAGTTTGAAATAGAGTAATTTAATTTCTGATAAGAAATAAAGGAAAAAAAAAAAAAAGAATCTTCAAATAAAGTAAATAAAACATATCTTTTTCAATGTTAGCTAACTGCAAGGGATTGAATTAGTGAATGTAGAATCAGTCATATCAGCATGCATGATTTTCTGTCCATAGATCACACATATTGTGTCTATATAAAGATGGTATTGCAGTACTACCAAGTGTGTCTCACACACACTACCCACACTTAATCATTTTTCTTCCTTTTCATCTGGAGGCTTTTGCCCAACAATATTATCATATTATTACACAATTATAGTTCCAAAAAAGATCCAAGGGAAAGGTGATGATATTGATGCATCGTCTTCGTCAACTGGCTCTCAAAAATGCCAGCCAGGTTAGTATTTATTTATTTATTTATTTTGAATTTTTACATAGACGAGAAATGCTTTTCTTTTTTTTTTATTTATTTATTTATTTTGTAGCATGCATGTTTAGTATCTGTTAGTATATATAATTTGCCTCATTTTCTTTTTTTCCTTTTTTTTTTTGGATTTTTGTGTGTTTTGATTCTTGATATATAGATGTTTGTAGGCATATGAAATTTGTTTTCGTTTGCTCTTTAATTAGATACAAAAATTATGATTGAATATAATCTATGGAGTTCAGCATGTAACGTAACTAAATTGTGGATGGATTGCCTATTTGCCTTTGCAAGAATGTTTCTTTATTTGGGTGGTTAAGTGCTCCTTTGGTCTCATTAATCTCAAAATTCCTTTTTTCATATTGTCAAATAGAAAAACATTAACCTTTTCCTATTAAGATGTCAATTTAACCCATTACCCGTGGGTATTTACTCGCTCCGCGAGTTTGGAGATTTTAATTGTTGACTGAATATGGAGGCAAGTTTAGAAAGTACTCATTTTGATAAGGAGGAGGCAGAGAGGGTATGAAATAACTCTATTCTCACTCCGAACCCGTCCCAAACCTAACCTACCTGAATGGATACACAACTTGGAGATCAGATATGAAAAATCTCCACCTCCACCTCCACCTCCATAATCTATATATATATATATATATATTTGTAAATTATACTAATTGAATTAAATTAAGTTTAAGCCAAATAACTATTTGATTCTTAATGTTGTATTTTATTTATTTTATCAAAATAACGATGTGTGAATTATTTACTGAGATCAAAATAATGTAATAAGCACAATATTAAATTTGAATTTAAATTGTAATCAGTATCAACACAAACAATATATATTTGTATAATAAAGTTTCCTTTGAATGTTCAAAAGTATTAATATAATTCCACGATGTAAGTTAATAATATATATAAAAATCAAAAGAATGAATTATCATAATGAAACTTTTGAGTGTATTTATGATTAAGGGCATAGTCAAATTGGGTTTAGGAAAAGTTTTTGAGCTTGATTTCGACGAACCTAATACTTTGAGTTCTAGTTCAAGTAAAAACTAAAGCTCGACTTATTTCGATTCAATTCAAGTTGTCAATTGACTTATAAACAATTGTAAACTTGAACTTGAACTCTAAATAAAATAATAATTATTATTAATAAAATAACATATCCTATATTTATATGAAATAGGAAATTAAACATAACCAAAGAAATGCGTCAAAAGAAAGTGTGGGTGAGATACGTGCATGGTTCATTTAATCAACTATAGGCCAATGGCTCTTTCCTTTATGGAGAAAATCAAGGGCAGCTGGCGGCTGCTACTTTTTGTCCAATGGTTTTCTTTTGAAGGGACTTTGGGAGATCTATTAATTCTCCCGTCGGCTGAATCAAATCAAATCACAATTTTTCTACACGATACGAAAGGTTGGTGTTCAGATCCGTATTTCATTTTATGTTTTATGTGATGTATATATATTAAATGTATTTGATTTTCAATCAATTATATTTATAAAAAAATAGCCCCATGTTTAATCATGCTGACCAAATCTTTCTTCAAATTTATAAATATTTTCAAGCTATATTAAGAATACAAGCTGCAAATAATTTCATTAGGTAAAATTTAGAATTATATATATTATATTGTACTAACTAAAATAACACAAATTTAAAGATTTAAAATTAACGAAACACATGCATATTCCATTACAATCAAAGAAAATGTTTAAAAATCAAATAGAAAGAGATCCCTTATGTTGAAATAGTGCATTTTGTGGTAAGAAACAAAGGAAAAATTAAAAATCTTCAAATAAAGTTAAAAAAAATATATATATGTATATTCTTTTTCATTTTAGTTAACGGCAACGCATTGAATGAGTTAATGTACACAGTCATGTTAGCATGCACGTTTTTCGGTCCATAATTATAAATTACATGTATCTATATATATAATGATGGAGTTGCATCTATAGTACTATCAATTATCACACACCCACCCACACACACACACCACACTTAATCGTCTCTCTTCCCTTTCATCTGGTGGGTTTTCCTAGGAATATCCTATTTTTATACAATTATAGTTCCAAAAAGATTCAGGGGAGAAGTGATGATGATGAATCGTCTTTGTCAACTGGCTCTCAAAAATGCCAGACAGGTTCAAAGATTTGCTAAATTTTTCCCACATATTCATGTCTTTGTGTGTTTTGAATTTGTATGTCTTAATCTGTACGTAATGGTGAAACGCTTTTCTTTTTTCTTTTTTCTTTTTTTGGTTGCATATTCTGTGTAGTTGGCTGGAATTGAAGCTGGTGATGGGTCGGGGTGGTAGCATGTTTAGTATAAGTCAGTATAATTTGCCTCATTTTTTATTTTTATTTTTGTTGCCCCTTTTCCTTTTTGTGGATTTTTGGGTGTTTTGGTTCTTGATAGATGTTTGTAGCTAGGGTTATTGATGGATCGGATTTTAATGTGAATTCGATGCGAATTTTAGGATTTTTAATCGATGGATAAGATCCGATTATAAATATCCGTAATTCAAAATAAATGGATTGGATGTCGAATTAAACAATCCGATCCGTTAAAGATCAAAATATAAATTTAAAATTTTTTTTATTAAATTAATATTTTTATATATAAATTAATAAAAAATTTAAAATAAAATCTATATATTATATTGACCTAATATCTATATTAACGTTTATATTATACATTAGTATTAAGTTTTTAGTCTCAAAAATAAGAAAGACACTGATAAAATGTCAAATGTACTAATGTATAATCGTTCATCTATGTATTAATATAATGAGAAATAGAGTTTTCGTATTCAAATATTTAATTTTTGGACTACTATATAATAAAAAGTTGTTAAAATTTTTAAATACAATGTAAATTTACTATATAAATATAATATTTTTATACAATTCAAAAGAAAAAAAATATTAAATTAGGTCGAATTTTTTTTTATTGAATTTTGGATATTCAATTATTCATCGGATTATGATATAGTATTGACTAACAAATATCCTATATGATATCGAATCGAATTAAGATATGAATTTTGATAATCGAATTCGAATTTGAATATGACTGATCTGATCCAAATCCGACCTATTGATAGTCCTATTTGTAACCATATGAAATTTGTTTTCTTTTGCTCTTTAGATACAAAAATATTAGGAGTGTAAATGGTTGAATAGATTCGAGCCCGATGTAGCGAGCTCAAACTTGACTCATCTATTAACTCGTGAGCTCGAGTTGTGGCTTGAACTTGATTGAACCTAAATAGTCGGGTTCAAATTCGACTCGTTAGAATAGATAAAAGCTTGGGCTTGACTTGATGAGACTTGCCATAGAGAAGCAGAAAACCTCGATTCCTATATGTTCAGATGAGCTTGAGCTCATGTGGGTTCGGATTAGCTCGAGCTTGTTTAGATTTGAAACAATATCTATGAACTTGTAACCCACACAACAAACAATATCATAAAAGTATAATCCAATGATACCGATACAACTTATCTTTATGGGTCTTATTACGTGGACTTGAGCTGTAATTATATATATAAATAAAATTATTCGTTTAGGCTTGTGAGCTTTTTTAGCTGAATACTATTAACATCTACTCGACTTGTTTGACTGGTGAGTTTCGCTTGAATCTGTTTGGGATAAAAAAAGATTAAGCCAAATTCAAGCTTTCATCAAGTCGAGTTTGAAACCATTTGCGAGTCGTCTCATCTCATTACACCCCTATTTCTGCTATTTCAAAATAAAAGATCATCAACTTCTCCCAATTTTCACTTAGAATATCACTTATTCTCATTTTGAATTAATCATTAATCTATCATATCATTTTATTATCACATCAATCAAATTCAAATTTAATTTGATATAAAATACTAACTATTTCAGAATAATTAAAATATACACATATATATATATAGTTAGAAAAAAAAATACATCTTTCTAAACATGAAAAAATATAAACTATCTAGATTTTCAACCATATACATTTTCTAATCATTATTTTCAGAGAAAACATCCGATTATAAACTTATTTTCATTTTCAAAATTATAACTAACTTTCAACCTTAAAAAAATGTTGAAAATAAAAAATAAACATAAAAACATACCCAAAAGGGGCGTTTTTAATTTTTTTTTTCTCTTTTTTATTTTTATGTTTTGGGTGTGGGTGTGTGTGTGTGATCCAAGCAGGGAAGGGTGGACGAGCGAGGAGGGCCCTGACTATAATTTGCTGTGAATATTAATTTCGTATATAAAATTTATAGCTTTTTATTTTTATTTTTTTCAAATGGGCCTTAAGTATAATATTGGTTTTAAATTTACTGTCTCACATTCAACCTGCAATGCTGCAGGCTGGTTGCTACGTAAAGGGTATCGCAGCTGGTAAAAGTTCCCTGGAAAATTTGATTCCGGCTTCTTCTATATTTGCAACACTCTACAGTACAGAGGCAACTTTGCAGCAGGATGTTCCATCAAGTGAAGTTAAAGAGTATTTGCCTTTTCCTTTCTACTATTCTTAGACGGTGTTCGGCTAAACTCATCTGAAATTTTTTATAACGTCCTACATTTAAGATGATATTTTTGGAGTTTATAAGATGTTAGATATTATTTTAAAAATAAGTTGTTGAAGTTTTTGAATAAAATAAGATGTTGAAATTTATAAAATGTTAATAATGGTAATTTTGTAATTAAAATAGTTAAAATTGAAAAAACTTAATTAGGATTTCATTACTTTTTCTACAAAGGCTTATAAGATCCTTACATCTTATTTCAGTATCTTATAAGTTCATCTTTTAAAAAATTACTAAACATTTTCTAACATCTTATAAATTCTTAAATATCTTATAATATATTTTGAGAAACTTATAAACTCACCCAAATATTCTTTTAATTTCATGCAAGCACGCACACACACACGTACATATATATATATATATATATATGAAAATTATGTAAATGAAATTCTTTTATTTCGTCGCATCACCGGTCACGTCCGTAGCTTCAAGGGGCATGATATGCTGGCACCATTTACAGCGGGATGGCAGACTACAGATTTGGACCCTCTTGTGATTGAGAGGTCCGAGGTACGTAACGGAGCTGGGCTGGTTACTACATTAATTTCGATTTTCTTACAAAGATTCCAACTTTATGATTGCTAGTGTCATTACAATCTTGTTTGTCTTAGGGCCCGTATGTGTACGACGTTAATGGGAGAAAGTTTATTGATACTCTTGCTGGTTTATGGTGCACGGCTCTAGGTATTCATTCATTCATTCTGCCATTATATTTTAACTTCTCGACAACATTGACTATTAAATCTGTTTTTGCTCATTTTAAATCTTTTATTCTATTTTATGTTTCAACTAATATTAAAATTTATTAAATATATGCTAAGTGTATCTGATTTCAAATCAATTATTTTTATAAGAAAATATTTGATACACTTGGCATTTGCTTATAAAAATGAAATAGAAAATGAAACATATAATAAAATAAAAGATCCAAAATGATTTTTGCCACCCTGACTATGATATTCTCCTTGTGAGGCTTCTTGAAAAGCTAATCTTCCAGTTGTTTTCCGGTTATAATCTAAACACATATATATGCTCATGCATTCTTTCAGGAGGGAATGAACCTCGTCTTGTTGCTGCCGCAACAGAACAACTAAACAGATTGCCGTTTTACCACTCCTTTTGGAACCGAACCACAAAACCCTCCTTGGTATGATGAGTTTCCATTCTATAAGGAAGCTACGGTTTAAAATATGGATATGCCGTCATCCTGATATTTTTTGTGAATATATATAGGATCTAGCCAAGGAACTTTTGGAGACGTTTACTGCAAATAAAATGGCTAAGGTCTTCTTCACGAATAGCGGATCGGAAGCCAATGATTCACAGGTTTGTAATGCCATATCCCACATGAGACTAAATATTGAAAGAATGACTATCATATAAGTTTTGGTCAAAGAACTCATGCCATCGTTAGATATTCCTTTTAGATAAATTGATCATAGTTCAATTTTAGGATGCATTCGATGAGTTTGAAGACAATTTCCAAAAGTAATGGGCTCACTGACCCGGAGCGTGATATGGATATCATATATTCATTGATTTTGTTTTGCATCTTTCTCAATATATACTTACAACCTATAGTTAGCAAAGTTATGCTGTTTTACCTTTTCTTGCAGGTGAAGCTGGTTTGGTATTACAATAATGCCCTTGGAAGGCCTAAAAAGAAGAAATTCATTGCTCGGGCAAAATCGTAATAATTTTTGTTCGAATGTGTTTCTGTAGTTAATTACTTTTGGTATAAGCTCTCTTTTTACATTTCAAATTCCTTTGTTCTGGCAGGTACCATGGTTCAACACTTATATCAGCCAGTCTTACAGGGTATGTTAAGTTTCACTATGTTAATCATCATTGTTTGCAAGGAAAATTTTTAACCAACAATGAATTGGCTTTTGACAGCCTGCCGGCACTACACCAGAAATTTGACTTACCAGCTCCATTTGTATTACATACTGACTGCCCTCATTATTGGCGCTATCATCTGCCAGGTTGTGATGCGGTATTTTACTTCATATAATGTGATCTTTTCAATTATCGTATTAAGTTTTTGAAATAAAACTTTTCAGGTGAAACGGAGGAGGAGTTCTCTACCAGGTTGGCCAATAACTTGGAAAATCTTATCCTGAAAGAGGGGCCTGAAACGGTAACTGATATTAGATATATGATTCGCGCTATTAATTGCTTCCATTGATATCACTCTTATGACAATCTATGGTATTTCAGATTGCTGCTTTTATTGCGGAACCGGTTATGGGTGCAGGTGGTGTGATACCTCCACCTGCAGGGTACTTTGAAAAGGTGGTTTTCCTTTTTACATAATCTATGCCACAACTTTAATCAAATCTATGCCACAGTTTGTGAAAGCATGAAAAGTTACTACTTGATCAAGAAAACATTTACAAGTGTACTTCCATTACCCTAGAAGTGCAGGCATACATGTATTCGTACATTTGTATTCGCATTAACCATGTTATGTTAGTTATAATTTATTTGAATTATTAATATAGCCTTTTGTGTGGGAGGACATCTAATATTGTGGAGAAAATGAAATTTCCTATGAAATTATAGAAAAGGAATTTAACTATAAATTTTGATTTTAATTTTTTTACTAAATGCTCATTTAATATGCAATTTCAAAGTAGTTGATGTGATTTTTTTCCACACATGTGCAGGTTCAAGCTGTGCTCAAAAAGTACGATATCCTCTTCATTGCTGATGAGGTGATTTGTGCCTTTGGAAGGCTTGGTACCATGTTTGGGAGTGACATGTATGGTATCAAACCTGATCTTGTATCTTTAGCAAAGGTAAGTATTAAGCAAAATTGTAATAATGCCATTGTTTGGTTTCATATTGCTTAATTTTCCTTGTTGTCAATTACACACAGGCTCTATCGTCTGCATACATGCCTATTGGAGCTGTTCTTGTCAGCCCTGAAATTTATGATGTCATATATTCTCAAAGCAACAAACTTGGTTGGTGCTAATAATTTCTCTTGAGTTTTATGAGATTCTTTATGATGAGTTCAATTTACAACATTTCTCCAATTTTTGTCTTTGAAGGTTCATTCTCCCATGGGTTTACTTATTCTGGGCATCCTGTATCATGCACCGTTGCTTTGGAAGCAGTCAGGATGTACAAGTATGTTGTTCTTAATCAGTTCCATTGAATTCAATATTTTTATCTCGAAGATCGATTTCCATTTCAAAATGATGTTTAATCTTTTAAATCCTTCCCGCAACCTAAGTAATGGAAACATGGAAATATCTATTGATCCATGCCTAGAACTAGTAGCTCTTGGATCATCACTATTATGCCGATCAAAATATTTATTCTATACAAATTTTGTGAGGCAAAATTTATATGGGGATGAAGTTAGCGATTGAAGATTTAGTTCAAAAATGTTGAACTCTTATTTATGTCCGAACAATTTTGAAATGCTTGCTTGTCTGCAGGGAGAGAAATATCCTTGAGCAAGTAAATAAGATAGCCCCAAGATTTCAGGAAGGTGTGAGAGCATATTCTAATAGTCCCATCATTGGGGAGGTATGATTAAATAATTTTTTCTTTGTTTATGGAATAATTATATATTCTTTTTTTTCAAAGTACTGCTTATTTGACTCATACTCCTTATCCTGAAGATACGAGGAACAGGTTTAATTCTTGGGACAGAATTTACTGATAACAAATCACCAAACGACCTATTTCCTCCTGAATGGGGTATGCCTGTATTTTTGTGGTTGAATCTTTAAACAGAAAAAATTGCACCTTCAATGCATAACAATCTTCTATCCTCTTTATTGGAATTTTCAGGAGTGGGAGCTTATTTTGGAGCACAATGCGAGAAGAACGGAATGTTAGTACGAGTTTCCGGTGACAATATCATGATGTCTCCTCCATTCATTATGACTCTTGAAGAAGTTGATGAGGTAAGTTTTTGTAACATTATTGTAAGACATCCTTCATATATAGGTTAATGTTTAAGTCCGAACTGAAGCTAAGTCTTTTACTCATTGCATCCTTCTCGTAGTGTGAAACATGCCTTATATTCTACAAACCCATCATTCCATGTCACCCACTTAAGTAGTATCCTTCTCGTGGTGTGAAACATACCTTATATTCTACAAACCCATCATTCTGTGTCACCCACTTAAGTAGTATCCAAGTAGGATTGTAACTTCATAATTATAATATTATTATTTTATTTTTTAACATCATGATGTACACATCCAATGGCTCGTATGTCTGGTATGGGATTTTTATGCATCTTGAAGCATTAATTATCGCCACAATGAAATTGACGTGTATTCAAAATCTTTAACATGTGCTTTTGCACCATTTATGGGCTTGTTTTTATGCGGTGTTATTAAAACTCTACTCATAACGTTATCTCATTTCACCTATGTTTATCAAATACTGTTTCATTTGATTAAAATATTGAGTTTCAAGAATGCTATATATTGTATTTGCCAATTTTTTTCATGGATGCTGATTTTATTTTATTTTATTTTTTTCACCTTCAGCTTGTAGAAATCTATGGGAAAGCCCTTAAGAAGACTGAAGAAAGGGTGCTAGAGCTCAAGTCTCAGAAGAAGTAAACAAGACTCTACTTGTTCATGCCAATGGAGATGCTTACTCCTCTCTTTTTCTTTCTGTTGCTATAAATATTAGATTGTAATTTGAAATAAAGAACTAAATTTGAGTGACTTATTGGCCCTTTATTTAATCTTCTTGTGAATTGATTGTCCCAACTATATTTTTAGCCATAAACAAAGAAAATTGTCAAATTCAGACGTGAAATAAGTAATAGTTATTTTGATAATAAAATCTTACAAAAGATTAATATATCAAATCTCGATCTTAATAATTAAATAAAATGATTCTCCTAATAATATTTTGAAGTAATTATAAAATTAATCACATCAAATCTTTATTTTTTAATATTCTCAAACTTAGTAGAATGATGGATCTATAATACATAAATCAAAGTGTCAAATATTTTAAGACGTTCAATAAATAATATTACAATGAACCCACACATTATTTAAGAAAATTCTTGAAACCATCTCAATCATTGATTCATGTTAGATGCTCTAAAATTTTCTACAACGTAAGCATTTACAAAATTCTAGAACTTTAAAATTTTGAAACCATCTCAACCATTGACTCATGTCAGAAGTCCCAAAATTTTCTACAATTTAAATATTTAACACAATATATATACAATACTGATTGCCACTATGCCAATTCATCATACAAATTAACTTTAGTTAAAGTTTTGGGATCAATTAGGAAATGGGTAGACAATCTAGCAAAGTCTTGTTCCTTAGCATGAATAGGCTCAATAACATAATAGGCAAATACTAGACTTTGTTTGGGAGTATTTTATTAGCTATTTCTTTTCTCTATCTTTATGAAACAAACATCATTGAATATTAAGCAAGTTTGGTGGAACTTCAAAATATAAATTAGCCAAACTAAGATTATATTAATACTAATTTTATATAATTTTTATTTTTTTGATAATAGAATTTTCATAAAGAAAGATCAATTTTATGATCAATTAAAGAATGTTATGTATAGGGGGCTTTATGAAGACTAAATCAAGTGTTCTTTTTACAATCTATGCCACAACATCAATTTTTTTTTCTTTCTTTTCTTTTTTGTTGTGAATGTCCACTTAATATACAATTACAAAGCAATTAATGTGATTATTTTTTTTTACATAAGTGTAGATTTAGGTTGTCGTAATAATTCAACCTGTAGGTTTCTTTAAAAAGGTGAGTTTTCCTTTTTACGTGATTCATGCCACGACATGAATTTAACTTAGTGAGCTAGGTGCGCAAATTTTTTACCATATTGGTCAGCCTTAGTTTTGCATATGTAGAAAGCACAAAAATTTTCTAGTTGGTCAAGAAAACATTTACATGTGTACTTCCGTTACTCTAGAAATGCAGGCATACATGTATC
This sequence comes from Jacaranda mimosifolia, assembly GCA_018894105.1. Taxonomy (NCBI): domain Eukaryota; kingdom Viridiplantae; phylum Streptophyta; class Magnoliopsida; order Lamiales; family Bignoniaceae; genus Jacaranda; species Jacaranda mimosifolia. The sequence goes on along the minus strand of CM032118.1, from coordinate 1,016,466 downwards.
CATACATTTGCATTCGCATTAACCATGTTATGTTAGTCATAATTCATTTAAATTATTAATATAGCCTTTGTATGGGAGGATCTTCTAATATTGTGGAGAAAAGGAATTTCCTACGAAATTGTAGAAAAGGAATTTAACTATAAAATATGATTTTAAATTTTTCACTAAATGCTTATTTAATCTGCAATTTCAAATCAGTTGATGTGATTATTTTTCCACATGTGTGCAGGTTCAAGCTGTGGTAAAAAAAGTATGATATCCTCTTCACTGCTGATGAGGTGATTTGTGCCTTTGGAAGGCTTGGGACCATATTTGGGAGCGACATGTATGGTATCAAACCTGATCTTATATCTTTAGCAAAGGTAAATATTAAGCAAAATTGTAATAAAGCCATTGTTTGGTTCCATATTACTTAATTTTCGTTATTGCCAATTACACACAGGCTCTATCGTTTGCATACATGCAAATCGGAGTTGTTATTGTTAGCCCTGAAATTTATGACGTCATATATTCTCAGAGCAACAACTTGGTTGGTGCTAATATTTTCACTTGAGTTTTATGAGATTCTTTATGATGAGTTCAATTTACAATATTAATCCAATTTTTGTCTTTGAAGGTTCATTCTCTGGGCATCCTGTATTAGGGGTGAGCATCGGTCGGTTCGGTAAAATTTACCAACCGAACCGATCGGTTAATTTACCGAATTTTATGGAAATTTATAACCGTTTACCGCACTGAAATTTTCAGTTAACCGAAAAATTTCAGTTTGGTTCGGTTAATTCACCGATTGACCAATTTTTTACTCTTTTTTTTTTTGGGCAACTTCACCCTCCTTTCATTTTATAAGCCAAACAAAGGCTTGTCTTGTTGTGTTGTACTAGTTAAGAGTTTCCATATACAGAATAGAAAGCAACTAGAAAGCAAGAACGCCCCATACAGTAGCAAGTTTAAATCCCATGTACCAATTACCAAATTAGATTCACTGCCAAAAGTGATGCATTATATAATACAGATTATGCGAAGGGCAAACAGACATGCCCTTGTGTTAAACAATTTGATACCAAAATTTAAAACAAAATCCCCAGCACTAATTTGCAAAAAAATTGGAACTTTGCAGCCATGCAAAATTTTTGTCCATGCAAATATCCCAACAAACAATTGTTATAATTACCATCCCACTAACTTTAAGAAAGGTCAAGCAAAAACTAAAAATTCTCCATCCCACTACCACAACCAAATTGGCAGCAACGATTAATTCCAAATTTTGGAATTGACTAACCCCCATAATCAAATTGGCAGCAGCTAGCAGCAAATATTGAAACTAGAAGCCCATACAAACAGAGCAAAAGCCAAGAGCCCAACATGCTATAACCAGAATCCATGTAGCAGACAAGCAAAGTACAGTACTGGTAAGCAAACTACTGCCTGACTATATTCTAAATATATGAATAGAATACAGCTCCAATTAACAGATCATAACTTGAATATGTACTGTATCATTATCATCATCATCATCAATACTTCTTATTAACTTTCTATCCCTTTTTTTACTATACAATACAGAAGCTTCCTACAATTTTAGTTCTATGAAATTCAAAAATTAAACAAAAGTACACTGATAGAAGAGCTCATTTTCAGCAGCAGCAACTTCTGCCCCAGAAAACAAGACCACAAGAGCTAATTTTCTGCCCTAGAAAACAAATAGATTGTGCAAAATGCAGGCCAATTTAGACTCAACATTCAACATTCTAAGCCAAGATTCAAAACATTAAATCTAATCCACCCATTCAATCCATCAAAATTCCAAAAGCAATAACATCAAAAGGACCATTCATCAAAGAAAAGCAAACCAGAAAATTCTGACTACAACAAATACATTCGGCAAAATTAAATCAAAACACCAGCTTGCAACAAAATTCAAAATCCTCCAAATCTCCATAACTCAGTCAGCTTAGCATGATCCAAGAGAGCCAAATGGATTGACTGTCCCAAAAAAATAGAACCTCCAATTTTGCAAAGATCAACGAAATCTGAATCAAAATTCAAGTAACAAATTATTTCAGCAACAATTTCTACATTACTTATCAGGAGCAAAAAAGTTAACTCAAAATACTCCTCTTTGTTGAATAAATAGAGAAAGTACCAGATCAACTGATCAACAGCTAATCCCACTTGGGCCACTTCCACCAAATCCAATAACTGGCAAATTTGAATTATCAAAATAAGTTATTTAATTACTAAATGCAAATAAAACTAAATAAAACATGTATATGATATATTCAAAAAGATTATAACATACCTTTCTCAAACTTCTCAACTTCATCTAAATCTTCTTCAATATTTAATTGATGAGACTTTCCAAGCCAATCTTGTGCACATATCAAACCTTCCACCACCCTAGGAGTTAAAGAACTTCTGAATGGATCAAGAACCCTCCCACCAGTACTGAAAGCAGATTCAGAAGCTACTGTGGAGATAGGAACAACCAAAATATCTCGAGCCATGTGTGAAAGGATTGGAAATCGCTCAGAATTGAGTTTCCACCACTTTAGAATATCGAAATCATCTTTATCATCCTGCAAGGCCTCATCTAAATACAAATCAAGCTCGGATTTTCTATCAAAACCACTTCCACTCTCTATTTTTTGTTTCTTGGCCATTAACTTATAATGTCCTCTTGACTTTCCAATACCCACTAATTCACTACTCAAAGTTGCACTTGATTGACTTGTTTCATTTGAATGGCCACTCTCAAGTTGAAACATCTTCTTGTACTCTTTAAATAAATCATAAAGTGCCTCTTTCACTCTCTCAAACAAATTGCTACCATTATCAACACCATAAATATCACGAAAAGCAACTTCCATTGCCATAAATTTTTCACGAGGATCAAGTACTGCACCAAAAAAAATAAGTTTATTCATTCTCTCAATATTTCAACAATATTTGTCAAACTTTGTCTTCATTCTGATACCTATTCCCCTCACATTTAAATCATCACTTCGAGTCCATTCTAGGATTGCACCAAGTAAATCACTAATTTCAGTCCAAAATGTATTGGATGTAACATACAATGAGCCAGAAATGCGCAATGTGGTATCATAAAAAAGTTGCAACATAGCGGTCATTCTTCTCACAACATCCCAATCTATGAAACCCTTCGAACTTACATCAACATCAACTTTGAAGTATGGATCTGTTAACTCAAATATTTCAAATGCTCTCTCATACTTCTCAGCTACACTCAACATTAAATAAGTAGAATTCCACCTGGTGCACACCTAAACACAATGAACTCTTGCACTGAATTTGCACTGACTCGGCACACTCCTTGAATTTCTTAAGTCTAGCTGGAGATTGCCTAATATATTTTACTGCCTCCCTAACCCATTTGATTGATGAATCCAAATCCTTTAAACCATCAAGCACAATTAGGTTTATTATGTGAGCAATGCACCTCATGTGTAAGTACTTGCAATTTCCAATACTAGTTCCCCAATTAATAAATTTCTTTTTCAAGTGATCAATTGCAACATCATTTGAGCTAGCATTGTCCACTGTAATAGTAAATACCTTATCTATCCCCTACTCAAGTAAGCATGTCTCAATTGCCCTACCAATCAATTCCCCCTTATGACTAGAAATTTGACAAAAATTCAAGATTTTCTTATGCAACTTCCAATCGTTATCAATGAAATGAGCAATGATGCACATGTAATTAATTTGCTAAATGGATGTCCACATGTCAGTAGTTATAGAAATCCTTTGCTCATTCTTTTTCAAATAATTTTTCAAGACCAACATCTCATCCATATACAACTGAAAACAATCACATGAAACAGTCCATCTAGAAGGAATTTTGAACCTAGGACATGCATCATGCATAAACTGTTTAAACCCTTCTGCTTCGAAAATTTTAAATGGCAGCTCATCAATAATAATCTACGTGCAAGACTTTGTCTAATAGCTACTTGATCAAACTTCCAATTTGACAACGTACCAGTGTTTTCACAATCCCCCAATGGTTGCAAAGCCAAGTGTTTTTGCTTCACATCTTCATTACCTGGCATCTTCTTGCATGCTTTCACATGATAGTTTAGTGCACTGGTACCATTCCTCCTAGTATCAGCAGCATATTCTTTTTGACAATACTTGCATTTGCCTTTGATGAAGCCCGTTTCTTTATCAACAACCATCTCAAAATGTTCCCATACTTTTGACCTTTTTTTGGGGAGCTTCCCAGATTTTTCAGTTTCATCACTTTCAGGTATATATATTGAATTTGAGTTCTCCTCTTCTTGGGTGCCTTGTGGTATTTGATGGGATTCTTGAGAATCTTAAAACATCTGAAAAACACCAAACAATTCAAACTAGAGTTTAACAAGCTCCTAATGAGGCTCTTAAGTTTTAAAAAAGTGCATAAATTAATACTTAAGGAAGACTAAACTATAAACAGAGACTTTGCAAAGAACACTTTTGATAATGTAACTATTTGTTTTGCCAGATCATATCCCACCAGAAAGTGAAATCATATCCCACCAAAAATTAGTATAACAAATCTATCTCCATGTTAATGCATTCCCAATTAAGAATCACCACTTGGTTCGGTTGTAAGCATAGAGGGTTACCACTACAATTTTCTAAGAAATGGAAACAAAAAAGGGTAATTCTATCATAAGGCCTCGTTTCATCGGATTAGTATGCTTGGTTATGCTTTTAACCTCAGTCAAAGGTTTTTTTAAAAAAATCTTAGTATTTTGTTTAAAAAAAAAAAAAGAATCACTACTTGAACAATCCAATATTAGTTTTGCAATCTCTGCTTCAAGAAAATCATTTAGTTCATATATTTCAACTACATGTAAACACAAAATTGAAAAAAGCACATATATGCATACAACTATAAACTTCAAATATTTTATTAGAGAACACTAATCTAGAAAAAAAAGGAAAAAAACTGGAAAAAAAAAAGAGAGAGAGAGAAATAAAATACTCACTTCGTTCATAGGCTGTAGCTTCTTCTCCCCTGAGAAAGTCGATTGAGAACTGAGAACTGAGAAGAGAGAAATAAATCAATATAAAAAATTGAAGTTGAGACCGATGGCTGTTAGGCGAGATCTCAGATGAGTGGTGACGGTGGTCGGTGGATGACAACACGGCAGAAGTGGCGACAGTGGTCGATGGCCGGTGGGTAACAGCATGGCAGAAGAGAAGTTGAGAGTGAGGACTGGCTGGGGACTAGGGAATGGGCACCGAGGGGCGAGAATAGCTGGGTAAGGTAAGACCGCAAGAGGCAAGAGCTGAGTCAGAGTGTGTGAGAAATGAGATTTATGAACCCTAATACAAAACGACGTCGTTTTGTTTCGGTTAATTTGGTTTTTACCGATTTTTCCTAAAAATTAACCGCACCGCACCGAAAACTGAGAACTTAAAAAAAAATAACCGTTAACCGAACCAAATTTTTTTTTTGGACAAAACGGTTCGGTGAATCGGTTTCGGTTCGATCGGGTTTTGGATTTTTTTCGGTTAATGGATAATTTTGCTCACCCCTATCCTGTATCATGCAACATTGTTTTGGAAGTAGTCAGGATGTAAAAGTATGTTGTTCTTAATTATTTTCGTTGAATTCCACATTTTTATCTTGAAGGTTGATAGGTGTTGAATCCAACAAAAATAAATTCCTACTCTAGAAATATGATTTGTAATCAATGGGAGTAGGGTCGTATTCCACAGGGACTGGTAAGTTTTGTTTCTTTCAAATTTACTGAATAAAATAAAATAGAATGGGGATTTTTATAAATGAAAACTAGAATCTTGAAAGTAAAATAAATCACAAATAAAATAAGAAATCAATGAGAATGGAATCTAGCCTAAGTTAAAATCTTAGTATGGTTCACATATCTGATCATTGATGCAAAGATTAATTCTTCTTTTTTTGAATAGAATGGTTATAGTTATTCGGACGCCCTAATAACCAATCTCTCCTTACTATTTCGATAACTAAGATAAGCTCGTTAGTTATTTTCCTTTATCAATAAACAACCCCAAAGAAGCGCTCATAGGATTTAATTTATCAACAACATTAAAAACTAGAGAGACTCAGCCCTAGCCAACAAACACGGACAAGCGGGGTTCATTTAGACTAGATTATTTATCTACATAACATAAATCATGCATGTAGTCACCATACATAATTATGTTATTTGCCACAAATATTAGAATAATTAAATAATTAAGGATTTAATGTTCTAATTGACAGGACAAATATTCTAATCTATCAAATTTGGGCCCTAAATTCAATAAATTTGAATAATCATAATGAAAACAAAAGATAAATAAATACTCAGGGAATAAGGAAAATAAATTAAATCATTTAGATATCACAAATACTGAAGAACCAAAACTTCAATAATCCCTTAGGCTAGAAGAAGAGTTTAGCAACTCATGTTTGAGAGAAAAAGCGCAGGAAACTAAAAATATGCTAAACAGAAGAATGAAAAACTCTATGAAAGAAACCTAGTTCCCTATAAATAGCCTGCTACTCCTAATGCAACTGAGAAACTAATAAGAGTCCTACCAGAATAGGAAAACTAAAATTATCCTAATTAAAAAAATTAAAATTAAAATATCTAGGAATATACAACTGCCAAAACATGTCTGCACTCGAATTATTTCCTTCTTCCATTTCTCGTCTCCTCGGGAATGGAATCTTTGCTCAAAGCATGTTAAAAACTCGATTTTCAACTGCGTTTAGCTTAAATCTTCAATTTGTTTCACAAAACATAAAAAGAAAGTTAAAACCCAACAATTAAGCATTTTTACTATTAATTACAAGGGAAAATTATATGAATAAAAAGACAAAAATGCAACTTAACAAATTCCCCCACAATTAGACAATGCTTGTCTTCAAGCATACAATAACTCCAATTTATCAACCTTTCTCACAAATCCTTCTTCCTATTTCTCAACTTGTCTCCAAATAGTTCAAATTATCACATTTTGGAAGGTCGAATCAAGACACAAGTAAGAACATGCACTTCATAGAAAGAACCCTTATAAATCACACAAATAACCTGTCGCCCTGGCAGTCTCTTCGAACTTGAAATGTAAAAGGAATTTAACATTTTTTCATTAAGTTCAATTCAAGTCAAGACATAAAATGATAACTATCAAAAACATGCAACGATATCACATATTCATGGAAGAATAGCAAGTCGAATGCAAGAAAACATAAAGGATGAAAGGGAAAAACCTTATTCGATCTCTCTTCTTCTTTTTTTTTTGGGCACTAAATTCAAAGTGTGGACCAACCTTTTTACATGAATACAAACATTGGTGACGAATGTACCCGGTTACTCAGTCAGCCATAATTTGTCTAGAATGTCATCCAATCTTTTTACGCGAATACAGACATTGGTAATGAACGCACCCGGTTACTCAGTCGATCACAAACCCAGGTGGTTATTATCCCTACTCATAACCTAGTCACCTTCATTGTCTTAGTACATTCATCTCAACAATTCAATCCAAATACGTTCATCAAGGCAAGTTCAAAAAAAAGTTAACCCGCTATGCATAACAATTATTATGGTGATATGCATTAATTCCCTCATATATTTTTCATCCAAATCAACCGACAAGATAACAAGTCAAAGTGCAATAAACAAGAACTCAATTACTCATGCCATTCTTACAATGTGTCCTAATTCAAGCCAATTATTTAAGTGTTATCTCAGGGACAAGCATCAAAAAGAGGCAAAAAGGACTAAGAGAAAAATTAAGTAATCAAGAACTAAAGCACACTTTGAAAGCAAATAAGAAGAATAAAGAGTTATTTCATGTATGTTTGAAGCAAAAAGAATCTAAATTTTCCTCCCCCACACTTAAAATAAGCATCGTCCTCAATGTTTCAAACTAAGAATGCAAATATGTAAGAAAAGTGGAAGAAGGACTCCCCTGATGAGATGAGGCCTGCATGGCTTTAAAGATTGGGTGGTACTGGGGGTGTGAAACCAGTAGCGACGGTTGATGGCGGCAGTGGTGATGTTGGTGGCAGGAAAGTGGTGGCTGGTGGTTGAAGATGGTGGTTGGAGATGTGGCGAAACAAGGCGTGGCCACTGGTAGATATGAGAATACTTCTGTCAAATAATTCTAATGGTGCTAGAAGAGGTCTCTGAACAAGGTGTGGGCACAAGTAGATTGAAGAGCTTTTCCGTTTGAAGTAATTCCAACATGCCAAAAAAAGTCTTTGAACAAGGCGTGGGTACGAGTAGATTGGAGAGCTTTCCTTGTCAAATAATTCCAACATACCAGAAGAAGTCTTTGAACAAGGTGTGGGCATGGCTAGATTGGAGAGCTTTTCTTGTCAAATAATTCCAACATGTTAGAAGAAGTCTTTGAACAAGGCCTAGGCACGGCTAAATTAAAGAGCTTTTCTACCAAATAACTACACCCACAGGCCAATTTAAAACGTCTCCTACATCAAAGAAAAATAAAGCTAATTAAAGATTTTTTTTTTTTTGAAAATATAAACAACAAATTGAAAGTTTGGGTTGCCTCCCAAAAAGCGCCTCCCTTTAACGTCTTTGGCTAGACGTAGCTATTCCTCACGTCACAAAATTATCATCATTCAAATTCAAAGTTTCGTGAATCAAAGTATCAATATTATCCACAACAGAAACACAAGACTCATCACTATAATATTTCATGGCATCGTAAATATTGAATTTAATCATATTACCATCAAACTCCATAGTGAGTGTATTATCATGAACATCAATTTTCGTCCTAGAGATTCTAAGGAAAGGTCTTCCCAACAGTATTTGTGACGAAATGGGAGAGTTATCTTCATACATGTTAAGTACATAAAAATCAGCAGGAAAAATTAGTTCATTAACTTGTACTACCACATCCTCTATGACTCCATCGGGATATACAATAGACCTATCAACAAGTTGAAGAACTACTCCTGTTTCTTTCAAATGATCAACATTCAATGAAAAGTAGATGGAAACAGGCATGATATTAATTGAAGCACCAAGATCGCACATAGCCTTTTCAATCCTAACTTTGCCAATCTTGCAAGGGATAGTAAACATACCTGAGTCTTTGCATTTGGGAGGCAATTTCCTTTGTATCACTGCTGAGACATTTTCCCCCACACTTACTCATTCATTACCCTTTAATTTTCTTTTATCTGTGCACAATTCATTGAGAACTTTAGCATACCAAGGTATTTGCTTGATTGCATCAATTAATGGGATATTTACCTCAACCTTGCGAAAAGTTTAAAAAATCTCCTTTTCCTCTTAATGCATTTTAGATTTAGCAAACCTTTCGGGAAATGGAGAGTGTATAACCAATGAGCTTGTCACCTTACCGTTGGTTTCATGTGAATGTTCAACAGAATCTTGAGGCATGACAATCTCTCTCTCCACTTTTTCCACAATAGTGTTTTTTCATGTCTTCTTGCTGGGTTCTTTCAATTCCTTACTATTCCTCGAAGTAATCGTGCTAACGTAGTGCTTGGGATTGACAACTGTTTGAGAAGGTAGCCTCCCTTGGGATTCTATCCTACTCACTGAGGTAGCTAACTGACTCATCTGATTCTCCAGGTTCTGAATGATTGCTCGCGTTTCCTGTTGAAATTGTTAAGTGTTAGCTGCAAAGGATTTAACAATTTTTTGAGAGACATACCTGTATTTGAAGAGGGTGGTTGTTGTGTAGGGGGCGGCTTTTGTTGGAAGTATTAGTAGTTTTGCGATCTCCATCCGTAACTGAAATTCGGATGATCCTTCCATCCTGGGTTGTAGGTATTTGAGTAGGGATCATACTTTTTTTGCGGTACTCCAAGGAATCCTCCTACTGTATTGGTTTGTTCACAGGAATTCTCTTGGAGCGTAGGGCACATATCCGTAGGATGACCAACATTAGCACAAATCCCTCAAGCTTTGACTTGTTGCATATTTCCTACAACCAACTGTTGAACAAGAGAAGTTAAAGTAGAAATCTAATATTCAATAGAAGAATTACTTACCTCATTGATCCTTCTAGGATGATCCCAAGAGTATCCAAATTGTTGGGAGTTGGCAGCAATTATAGAAATCAATTCTCTAGCTTTGCTTGGAGTTTTGTTCACTATGACTCCTTGACTTGCAACATCCATCATTCTCCTTTCCATTGGTAGAAGTCCTTTATAAAAGTATTGGATGAGAAGCCGCTCAATAATACCATGTTGTAGGCAGTTTGCACAAAGTTGTTTAAACTTTTCCCAATATTCATGAAGATTCTCCTCGTCTCTTTATCTTATACCGTTGATCTCTTTTCTAATGCTAGTAGCGCGTAAAGCAGGGAAAAACTTCTCAAGGAACAATCTTGTCATTTCAGACCATGTAGTGACAGAACCAGGGGGTATGTAAAACAACCAATCCTTAGCTTTATCTGCTAAGGAAAATGGAAAAGCTCTCAACTTCACTTGCTTCTCAGATACTCCTTGGGGTTTCATAGTCGAGCAAACCATATAAAGTGCCTTTAAATGCTTATGGAGATCTTCATTCTCCAAGCCATGGAAAATGGGTAACAGATGGATCAACCTAGATTTTGACTCAAAAGGTGTTTCCAACTCCAGATATTCAATGCAAAGCGATTGTTGAGCCAAATTCGATTCAGCTAACTCCCTTAAAGTTCTCTCTCGGGCCATTATTTCCTCTTGTTCATAATTGCTTGAACTAGCTAAGCTGGATGTATCTAGATCGAGATCCGAAGGTGACGATTCGCCTTTCTTTTGCAATCTAGTCTCCTTCTGCAATCTACAAGCACTCTTCTCAATCTCAGGATTGTATTGAAGTTCACCTGTATGAGAAGAACGAGGCATTAAAAAGAAATAAAATTATTTAACACCAGTCCCTAGCAACAGCGCCAAAATTTGATGGGTGTCGAATCTAACAAAAATAATTTCCTACTCTAAAGATATGATTTATAATCAGTGGGAGTAGGGTCGTATTCCACAGGGACTGGTAAGTTTTGTTTCTTTCAAATTTACTGAATAAAATAAAATAGAATGGGGATTTTTATAAATGAAAACTAGAATCTTGAAAGTAAAATAAATCACAAATAAAATAAGAAATCAATAAGAATGGAATCCAGCCTAAGTTAAAATCTTAGTATGGTTCACAGATCTGATCATTGATGCAAAGATTAATTCTTCTTTTTTTGAATTGAATGGTTATAGTTATTCGGACGTCCTAATAACCAATCTCTCCTTACTATTTCGATAACTAAGATAAGCTCGTTAGTTATTTTCCTTTATCAATAAACAACCCCAAATAAGCGCTCATAGGATTTAATTTATCAACAACATTAAAAACTAGAGAGACTCAGCCCTAGCCAACAAACACGGACAAGCGGGGTTCATTTAGACTAGATTATTTATCTACATAACATAAATCATGCATGTAGTCACCACACATAACTATGTTATTTGCCACAAATATTAGAATAATTAAATAATTAAGGATTTAATGTTCTAATTGACAGGACAATTATTCTAAGCTATCAAATTTGGGCCCTAAATTCAATAAACCTGAATAATCGTAATGAAAACATAAGATAAATAAATACTCAATGAATAAGGAAAATAAATTAAATCATTTAGATCTCACAAATACTAAAGAACCAAAACTTCGATAATCCCTTAGGCTAGAGAAGAGTTTAGCAACTCATGTCTGAGAGAAAAAGTGCAGGAAACTAAAAATATGCTAAATAGAAGAATGAAAAACTCTATGAAAGAAACCTAGTTCCCTATAAATAGCCTACTACTCCTAATGCAACTGGAAAACTAATAAGAGTCTTAACAGAATAGGAAAACTAAAATTATCCTAATTAAAGAAATAAAAATTAAAATATTCCAGGAATATACAACTGCCAAAACATGTCCGCACTCGAATTATTTCCTTCTTCCATTTCTCGTCTCCTCAGGAATGCAATCTTTGCTCCAAGCATGTCAAAAACTCGATTTCCAACTGCATTTAGCTTAAATCTTCAATTTGCTTCACAAAACATAAAAAGAAAGTTAAAACCTAACAATTAAGCATTTTTACTATTAATCACGAGGAAAAATTATACGAATAAAAAGACAAAAATGCAACTTAGCAAAGGTCAATTTCCCTTTCAAAATGATGTTCAATCTTTTAAATCCTTCCCACAACCTAAGTAAAAGAAACATGGAAATATCTATTGATCCATGCCTATAACTAGTAGCTCTTGGATCATCACTATTTTGTCGATCAAAATATTTATTCCATACAAATTTTGTATGGGGATGAAGTTTGTATGGGGATGAAGCTAGCAATTGAAGATTTAGTTCAAACATGTTGAAATCTTATTTATGTCGGAACAATTTTGGAATGCTTGCTTGTCTATAGGGAGAGAAATATCCTTAAGCAAGTAAATAAAATAGCCCCAAGATTTCAAGAAGGTGTGAGAGTATATTCTGGCGGTCCCATCATTGGAAAGGTATGATTAAATAATTTTTTCTTTGTTTATGGAATAATTATATGAATTTTTATTTTTTTTCAAAGTATTGCTTACTTGACTCATACTCCTTATCCTAAAGATACGAGGAACATGTTTAATTCTTGGGACATAATTTACTGATAACAAATCACCAAACTATCTATTTCCTCCTGAATGGGGTATGCTTGTATTTTTGTGGTTGAATCTTTAAACAGAAAAGATTGTACCTTCAATGCATAACAATTTTCTATTCTCTTTATCGGAATTCTCAGGAGCAGGAGCTTATTTTGGAGCACAATGTGAGAAGAATGGAATGTTGGTATGGGTTTCCGGTGACAATATCATGATGTCTCATCCATTCATTATGACTCTTGAAGAAGTTGATAAGGTAAGTTTTTGTAACATTAATGTAAGATATCCTTCATATATATAGGTTAATGTTTAAGTCTAAACTAAAGCTAAGTCTTTTGCTCATTGCATCCTTCTCGTAGTGTGAAACATACCTTATATTTTACAAGCCCATTATCCCATGTCACCCACTTAAGTAGTATCCAAGCAAGATTGTACCTATAGAATTGTAGTATCATTATTTCACTTTTTATCATCATAATGTACACATCCAACAGCTCATAGACTTGGTACGGGATTTCCATCTTGAAACATTAATTATCGCCACAATGAAACTGATGTGCATTCAATATCTTTAACATGTGCTTTTGTACCATTTATGGGCTTGTTTATATGTAGTGTTATTAAAACTCTACTCATAACATTCTCTCATTTCACCTATGTTTATCAAATGTTGTTTCGTTAGATTTAAATGTTCAGTTTCAAGAATGCTATAGATTGTATTTGCCAAATTTTTTGATGGATGCTTTTTTTTTTTTTTTTTTTTTTGCCTTTTTTCACCTTCAGCTCGAAGAAATCTATGAGAAAGCCCTTAAGAAGACTGAAGAAAGGGTGCTAGAACTCAAGTCTTAGAAGAAGTAAAAGACTCTACTTGTTCATGCCAATGGAGATGCTCACTCCCCCTCTCCTTCTTTTTGTTGCTATAAATATTAGATTGGAATTTGAAATAAAGAACTAAATTTGAGTGACTTATTGGCCCTTTATTTAATCTTCTTGTGAATTGATTGTTCCAACTATATTTTTAGCCATAAACAAAGAAAATTGTCAAATTTAGACATGAAATAAGTAGTAGTTACTTTGATCATTAAATCTTACTCAAGATTAATATATCAAATCTCAATCGTAATAATTAAATAAAATGATTCTTCTAATAATATTTTAAAGCAATTACAAGATTTATCACATCAAATCTTGATTTTCTAATATTCTCAAACTTAGAACAATGATGGATCTATAATACATAAATCAAAGTGTCAAATATTGTTCAACAAATAATATTACAATGAATCCACACATATTATTTAAGAAAATCCTTGAAACCATCTCAATTATTGATTCATGTTAGATGCTCTAAAATTTTCTACAACGTAAACATTTACAAAATTCTAAAACTTTAAAATCTTGAAACCATCTCAACCATTGATTCATGCTAGAAGTCCCAATATTTTCTACAACTTAAATATTTAACGCAGTATATATACAATACTAACTGCCATTGTGCCAATGCATCATACAAATTAACTTTAGTTAAAGTTTTGGGATCAATTAGGAAATGGCTAGACACTCTAGCAAAGTCTTGTTACTTAGCATCAATAGGCTCAATAACATAATAGGCAAATATTAGACTTTGTTTGGGAGCATTTTATTAGCTATTTCTTTTCTCTATCTTTATGCAACAAACATCATTGAATATTAAGCAAGTTTGGTGGAACCTCAAAATATAATTTAGCCAAACTAAGATTATATTAATACTAATTTTATATAGTTTTTATTTTTTTGATAATGAAATTTTCATAGAGAATAATCAATTTTATTGATCGGTTGAAGAATGTCATGTATAGGGGGCTTTATGAAGACCGAATCATGTGTTCTTTTTACAATCTATACCACAACATCAATTTTTTCTTTTTTTTCTTTCTTTTTTCTTTTTTTGTGAATGTCCACTTAATATACAATTACAAAACAATTAATGTGATTACTTTTTTTTACATATGTGCAGATTTAGGTTGTTGTAACACTTCAACCTGTAGGTTACTTTAAAAAGGTGAGTTTTCCTTTTTACATAATCAATGCCACAACAAAATTTTAACTTAGTGAGGTACTCAAAATCTTTTACCATTTTAGTTAGCCTCAGTTTTGCATCTGCAGAAAGCATGAAAAATTTCTACTTGGTCAAGAAAACATTTGCATTATTTTTATTATCTCCAAGGCTCCAATGAAGTGGAGTGTATAAATTCATTTGTATTCACATTAAGCATCTTATGTTGGTCATAATTCATTTAAATTATTGAATGACATCTATATGAGGAGATTGTCTAATATTTTGGGTCTTGCACGATTTGAACTTTATATTATCATTTTTCTCATAATTATGCTAGACAAGCATTATATAGACCTTTTGTTTTGCATGTGGGGATTCCCTCCTCTAGGCATTCATGTTAATGTCAGCAAATTGGTTGATTTCGTGTATTCCCATCAATCAATGGTCAATGAATTGGCATTTCTTTCGTTCGGGCTGTGCCATTCCATTGCTCACTGGACAAGTAGAAGTAGGGCTTTTAAGCCTTAGGCCTCCAGATTGCTTTCCAATGAGAACTAGAGACACGCCCATATCCGCATGTGCTTTGGGATGCTGTTGTTTGGTTTGCATTGGCACTTGAACAGAGGGATGGTTTGGCCTTCACTAAACTAGATATTCATAAGCCAGGGAAATGAAGATTCTCTGTAGTTATGTGATTATTTTTTCACATGTGTGCAGATTCATGCAGTTGTAAAGAAATATGACATCCCCTTTATTGCCGATGAAGTAATTTGTACTTTTAAAGGTTGGAGACTATGTTTGGTATCAAACCTGATCTTGTCTCTTTAGCAAAGGTAAGGCGTTAAGCAAAATTGTAATTGCTTAATTTCCCTTGTTGTCAATTATACACAGACTCTTTCATCTGCATACATGCCTATTGAAAAATTAAGATATCATATACTCCCAGTTCAACGAGCTTCGTTGGTGCTAACATCTAAAACCCTCCTACAACCTAAGGGAGAGAAACAGTACTAAATGTCTTTTAATGGATGCCTAGAGCTAGCATGAAGAAGAATTTTAGAAATTGCAATAGATTAAAATATTGAGTTTAAAAAATTGATATAGATTATATTGCCAGAACTTGTGATGGAGACTCAAACTGTAATCCATTTTTTTTCTTTTTTAGATTATGGAAAATCTAGGAAGAAGATAGAAGAAAAGATGTTATAGCTCAACTCTCATAAGAAGTAAACAAGGCCCCACTCCCCTTTGGTTGGAATAAAATTAGTATGGAATTTATATGAAGAACCAAAATCTACTGTTTATTGTTCATTCATTTAATCTTTCTAGGGAAGACTATTTTTTGTGATTTTACAAAGTTGATTTACTTAAATGAGACTTCACTTTAAGTGGTGGTGTTTGGCTTATATTATTTTGTGCTTTAGAAACTATTCTCTTAGATACTTATGAGTTCACGAGATGTGGCATTTTACTTTTCAACAATTCCAAATCTCCTTTAGGTTGTTCAAGTCATAGGGAAGTTCATGGTCATTGATTTACAAAGAGAAAGATAGTATGAATTAAGCAAAGTATATCCAAATAACTTAAGAAGTCATTTTTGAGATAAGATATAACATTTAAAGTATTTGACAATGTTTTATAAGTTTCAATAATAATCTACCAAAATCTCTACCTTATAACCTACAATTATGAAGCATCAACATTAATTTCTTTTAAGTTGTGTTTGGATTGAGAGATTTTACTATTTAAAACTTTCAAATGTATGCTACAAATCCAAATTATATACATAGATAAGATTTAAGCTACTTCAGTTGATTCCCAACTCCTAGGCCACCATCATGCATCATTTTCCCAACTCTTTCAAATTCTTAACATAATCAATGATTCGAGATAATAAGCTCCGAATGAACAAAGAAAATATATACACACTCGTCGTAAACTTATTATGTTTGGATCCTAAATTTTAATAAAAAAATATAAAAGAAAATTATTTTCTCATTACCTCAAACGACAGTTTAAACATTTTTTTTTCTTTCATTATTTTTCTTCACTAAAATTCAAGATCCCCCCTCGTTGGCGGAGTGATAATTAATCTCAAGATTTAGATTGCTTTTCAGCTTTTCTTCTAGCCCTTCTCTCTCTAGAGCTCAAAGATGACTTGAATCCACCATTCCCATCGCTTTCCTCCCTATCTTCTACTCTAAATGATTTCTGGATACACACACAACAAAATCAAGAAAGAATTCATATGTGTGTGTGTGTGTGTGTGTGAAGGAAGAAATGAAGAAGCAGAGGGTACCTCTCTGAGCTCAGCAAAACTGACAGCATAGAAAGTAATAGCAGCAGCTGCAATGATTCCCACCACTGGAAGACCTATCTGCTGAAGTCCATCCATGGAGCCCAAAAAGAGTGGATTTCTATGGTTTTCAATGTGGATAAGGCAAAGTTGGAGACTAGCAATGGTTAAGGGATGATGTTTATTTTTTGTTCCATCTACTTATATATATGGACGGGTACCTTTTTTTTTTTTTTTTTGCCCTTTTTCTTTCCTTTTTTCTTTCTTTTTGTGATGATAGAAAATACATTATGACTCGTCGATGTGCAATGATAAATTCATCTGATAAATTTAAAATTATATGGTCATGTGGAATTTGAAACGGACTAACTAAATGATTTATTTTGTACTCTTTGTATTCTATTTTATAAGTTGACAAAATGAATCCTTCTTCAAAAGATAATGAAAGATTAATTTTCTTTTATTTTCTTCTCTCTTTCTTTTTTATTCCTTCTATTACTTACGCTTTTTTCTTCCTATTATTTTATTTTATTTTAATTTTTTATCTTTTTAAAAATTAAAATAAATATACTAAAAATATTAAATAATATAATAACACGTAAAAAAAATAATTTAATATCATATTTATTTTTATAATATAAAAAATATAGTACATATATTGAGTATGTCAAAATTACTAATTTTATATAAAATGCGTGTGATGAGTAATATTAATGGTGCTGGTTTATTAGGCCGATGATATAAAACGGGTTAGGCCCAATGAATTGGGCCTCCATTCAAGGCACATGGAAGAGGCTATAATGCCAAGTCGGCTCAATAAAAGATTTGAGGCTCGTGAGAGGTATGGAAAATTTTGATATTATGATATCAAGTAGGGGCTGTCAATGGATCGGATTTTAGTCCGAATCCGATCTGAATTTGATCTGAATTTTAGGATTTTTATTCGATTAAAATATTCGATGGATCAGATCAGATTATAAATATTCAAAATCTGAAATAAGTGGATCGGATATGGAATTAAGCAATCCGATCCGTTAAAGATCCGAATTCGAACTTTAATATTTTTTATTAAATTAATACTCTTATATATAATATTAATAATATTTTAAAATAAAATTTATATATTATATTGACCTAATATCTATATTAACATCTATATTATACTATTAATATTGAGTTTTTTAACCTAAAAAATAAGATGGATATTGATAAAATATCAAATATAATAACATATAATAGTTTATCTATACATTAATATAATGTGAAAAAGGACTTTAATATTCAAATATTTAAATTTTTGACTAATATATAATAAAAAGTTGTTAAAAATTCAAATATGATATATATTTACTTTATAAATACAATATTTTTATAAAATTTAAAAGGAAAAAAACAAGAAAGAAAAAAAATGAAATCGGATCGGATTTTTTAACCGAATTTCGGATATCCATCGGATTCGGATATGGTACTGATTAACAAATATCCTATCGGATTCAGATATAAATTTTGTTAATCGGATTCGGATATGACAGATCCGATCCAAATCCGACCCGTTGACAGCCCTAATATCAAGCGCTATATAAATATTGTCAATTCTAATTTGGTTTGGATGATAAGGTGTCATACATTATTTTTATGCCATCTCATTATCCGTTTGATTGTGGTGATAATAAATACTTACATTTGCATGAATATCATTTTTATATGTGCAACTTTCATGATAAATTAATATATCACCCCCATAGATTTGTTAATTATGCTAATCAAATTATACCACAATGATAAAAAAAATTACACAAATTATTATATAATAAATAATTATGAAATAACTTAAAAATCCAACCAAACTAGCCCTAAGTGTCCTCTTGAATTGATGGAAGTAGACCTGGGTCAGAGATGCTGTTGAAAGCCTTTTTTTGTTCTTTCAATTTTTTACTTCCTGTTAAATATTTATATGTTATATCTGATAATTTTCTTTTTTTACTAATTTTTTAAAACTCCTACAAAGTCTACTTTTATTATGGGTGTCAATTTGGATTAAGAATTATAGGCTCAATCCAACCCACATAGTTTTGAAATAAGTAAATTAAATTATTTTTTTTATTTTCTATTAGAACAATTTTAAATCAACATAACCTAACTCAACCCACTTTAAATTCAACCCGCTTTCAACCCATTTATTTTAATCCATATAGAACTCAATTCATTTTGAACGCAACCCACATAAATTCAAATTAAACCCAACCCAATCCACCCATATGCCACTATTAATTTTTACCATGACAAGCAAGGGAACAAAATATTAAAAAAGTCTTGCAATATGAAAAAGCATAACTACCACAAATCATCTTTAAAAAGGAATAATTCCCATTAATACATATACGGAGTTTTTGGCTGACCAAAATTCAATAAAGTGCCCTAGCAGAACACATGTTCAATAATCTAAAGTCTAAACCCGCCAATTTTTATTTTTTTTTTCTTTTTCTAAACCCTCCAAAATTGCCCATTTATTTGTTAAGGCTAAACCCTTGGTGGGCAAGTATCATTAGCTCAATAATATAAGTTTCACACATGAAGAATGAGGTTAGGAAGTCGAACTTTCTAGACTCCTGAAGTGCTTGTATATAAATTCAAAAAAAAAATAATAAATTCCTCATGTGGAACCAATTAACATAAGTACAGAAAATGCTAGGAATGGACGACAAAGCAATTTCACTTAAGAGATATTCTTAAATTTTATATATAAATTAAATAAGATTTAAACATTTCCATTCCTAAAATTAGTAAATTGCACTTGCACGTGAGTTAAAAATATATATTTTTTACCTCAAAAATTAGAAATCCTTGTTAATACTCCCTTGATTTATGCATAGGCGTTTTTATCAAAATAAAATTTCTTTCTTCTCTGGTGAACAAATAATTCAGTCCTAATAGACCACTGTGATATTAATTTTAAAAAAAAAGCTAAAATAAGACAATTAATTTGTCTGTCTTTTCTAGCTTAGGGAATAGAGCAAGGGAAAGCAATTGAGGGATTTGAAGGGCGGAGATTTTGAAAATGGTCCATGTTTATTGGGAAAATAGCAATTTAGCGGGTGTTGTGAGTTTATAAATTTTTTAAAACATTTTATGAGATGTTTAAAAATTTATAAGATGGCAAAATGTGTTTGGTAATTTTTTTATTTTTTTTTAATAAAAAGAGCTTTTAAACTCTTAACATCTTATTTTAGAAATTTATAAGCTCCTTTTAAAAAAGTAACGAGTTCATAATTTATTTTAAAAATCTTAACAAACTAGTTTAATTTTAATCTTATTAATTATAAAACTGCAATTACTAACATTTTATAAGTTCAAAGATCTTATTTTTTGATTTTATCCAAATACTTTAATAACTTGTTCTTAAAAAAAAAAATCTTACATCTTATAAGTTCCAAAAACATCTTGTAAGATATACGAGTATAAGAAGCTTATTTCTTGATCCACATTCAAACGTTTTTGAATATAAATTATTGATCCAGTTCTTTATTTACAACAAATAGTTAGGGTTATTGGAATTTTCAAAGGAAATCTCCGGAGGCTCAAATTAATATTATATTGTGAGAGAAGGTAATGTACAGAAAAATTATCCCAATGACAAAAATCGTGTACATTGCAATATCAAATTTAGAAGTATTTACAATGATTAAAAAATGATTGATTGGGCCCAAATAGCTTTATTTATTTGGCCGATCCACTCAAATCTTATGTATTATTAGAGTAATGAAATGGGCTTCAACTAATAGTTCATTTATCTTAATCCACGTCACAGTCCACCTTAACAACTTCCAGTACTATACAAACGATCACTAAATTTGTACTGTCTATAGATAAAAAATAAGTTTAAACTAGAAGAACATAAGTATTTCTCATTTCCACACCACGTTGGAATGAAAACAGCATTGAATAACATCTTCTTTGAACTTAACCAGTCATTTTCTAGGTGAATATTCTAGAATCAAGAATGTGGATTTGAAGTCAAGTTGGGGGACTAGCGCATCAATTGACCCTTGAGCAGAAGCTTTCAAATTCCAATTAATACAACCACAAGTCAAATCCTTGCCGCCGGCTGTGTTTACCCTTAGTAGTAGGCTGAGTGCGTCCAAGTAAACGCTAACCCATCCCCACACCAACAAAATTAATTAAAAAGATAATGAGTCCTCTTCTCTCTTTGAGCCCATAAATTTGGCTTTAAAATAACCTCTTTTGTGACTTAGATCTTTCTTTCAAGTTTAAGATTGGTTATCTAGGCTTTGTTTGGGAACGTTCTTTAGGAACAAGCTTATTTTGGGAGAATATTTCCAAACATACCACTCTTTTTTTTTTGCATTTTTTACTGTAGTAAATGCCCAAAAAACCCCTCATTTTTTCATCTATTAATCAAAAGCCCACTTAATTTTGTTTTCTTCAAAGCTCTCTCATCCCATCCCCCACTTCCCGCTGCCAGCCATCCCATTCCCCACTTATCTCTCCTCCCAACCCAGCCCATCTCTCATCTCCTCTCTCATATTAAATAATAAAATTTAATAATAATAATAGTAATAATAATAATAATAATAATAATAATAGTAACAACAATTGCTATATTAATAATAAAAGTAGTAGTAATAATAATTATTATAATAATAGTAGCAATAATTGCTATCATAATAATAAAAGTAGTAGTAATAATTATTATTATAATAATAGTAATAATAATAGTAATTATTATTATAATAATAGCAATAATATTAACAATAATCGTAATAATAATAATAATAGTAGTAGTAATAATAAAAATAATCATAATAATAATAGTAGTAGTAGTAGTAGTAGTAATAATAATAATAATAATAATAATAATAATAATAATATTATTATTATTATTATTATTATTATTATTATTATTATTAAATAAAAAAAATGAACATACAAACAAATTCATAAAATATTATAATACAACTCACTTAATCATTTAATCAATCATTACAAACTTAAAACATAATCATATCCTTTCATTATATATATACATATATACACAATATTTTTTATTATTACTCTTACAATTAAAAAAATTCATTAATATCAAATTTCACCCCTAAATACCAACACAAAGGCATTGATTTGACGTCAAAATGTCTCCTACAAAACATAACAAAACATATCAAAACTCCCAAAACTCATTTTTTAACTATCCCAAAATCATAACCAAACATCAATCACATTCGCCAACCTTCATTTCACATTCTCCCACAATTCTTTTATTATTCATTCTCCCAAAACACATAATAAAATCAAACATAAAACATATCCAAACACTACCCAATAAAATATAGATATTTTATACACAGATGATATTTGATTTATGGAGTCAAAAGTTATGAAATTTGCACATGAATTTTGATCTATTATTCTCCTTTTGACGTACTGACAAAATTGTATATTGATGAGGTAATAATTAATGACGTCGAATCTCTATATTGGACAATTAACCTTCTCACTATGATTAGCTTCATATATGCAAATCAACGAAATTGTATCTCTTATCAAATTCCTCGATTAGGGATTATAATAATATTTAATTTTGTGCTACATCAACCAATCAATGCATATAAGTTTATCTCATTTATCTATTTATCGAAATGTATTTTCAAAACTAAAATATCCATTGTTAACGAGATAAGATCTTCCTGTCCACTCCTCAAAATGCCTTTTTAGGAAAAAATTCTCATATGTATCGACAGCACGACTCGGGCTAAGCTATGTTGGAGAGGGAGTATATCATCATATATAGTTACTTAATTATAATTTTTATACGCAAAGATAATTGAATAATATTAATGTAGAAAATGAAAAAATAAATTAGAAAACCAGAAAAGGAAAGTTTTTATGTCTTTATCAGATGGGACCTGTCATCCTTGCAAGCATAGACTGGCCGGTTTGGTCGGCCGAATGTGGCCGCCACCACACCAATACCTTTTCAAGTTTTTCTTTTTCATTTTTGGCTTTTTATTTAACATAAAAAGCCCTTTTTCAAGATTTAAACAAATTAAAATCTCATGTGAAAGTTTGGTTATGCTTTTTTTGTGATTTTATTATGTATTTTTAGAGAATGAATTATTGAAACATATAAAAATTTTATTTTTGTTTGTTTGTTTATATTTTGGGAAGACATTTTTTACTATAACAAGCAAATTAATACACCTTTATTGGGTTTTTAAAGTGAAAATAGAATTGAGTATTTTTTTAATATTAGAATAATAATAATAAAATATATATATATAATATATAAATATGTATATATTAAAAATATATATTTTGGAGGAAAAATGAGGATATATTTGATTATATGTCCCCAACATGAGGATATGTTTGATTATGGGGAAATATGACCAAACATTTCCCAATTTTTTGGCCATTGAACAAAACAACCTTATTTATGTTTTCAAAACTTTGAAAAAACCAAAGAAATTTCAACACTTACCAATGCTCTTTTAATTTTTGGGTCAAAAATTGAATAAGATATTTATTCCTCCCATGAATTTCAAGTATCTGAAATTTTCATTTTTTTAAGGAAAGATATCCTAAATTTTCAATTAATGATGCGATACTATTAAAATTATTTTTGATAGATATATAAAATATAAATGAGATGTACCTTTTCTCAACTTTAATTTAAAATTCTGCATCGAATCAAACTATAGTAAAGGGGTAGAAGGACTACAAATTAGAAGACATTTTCAAAAATTTTAAGTTCAAAATTTATTTAGATTTACGCATACATTGTCGATATCATTTGAGTTTGATATTCAAAATGAATCACTCAATTAACCAATAAATTACTTCAAAATTCGCTCGATTAATGATTTGATCAAATTGATCAATAAATTACTTCACTTGGATTGAAATTAAATTACTTAAAAATTTCCATTTCAAAGCTCCAACTTTATTTAATTAGATACTATCATATTTACATGATGCTATTTCCAATAAGGGGTATATAAAGTATAAAAATATACACACTGAACATAATAACAAGACAAAGTTTTAAGCCATTATATTTGTATTAGCATGTGCCCGGTGCATCAAAATAATTCTAAGATTATAATAATTTATTTTGTAATAATATTTATTTTATTTCGTGTGATTAAAACATGAATTGTAATTATTTTTAGCATTTAACAAAAGAAAATCTATTACTAAGTAAATAAAATAATATAAATATTTCAATTAAAAATACTATGCTCGAAGATATTTTAAACTTAAATAAGTTATAGAATATCAAGAATTGCTAACTATAAGTTTACATAGAAATTTATAAAATGACAAAATTTTAAAAGTAAATAAAGAATTAAGAAAATAAAAATAGTGCAGAATATTTTGCTAAATATGCTTTTTAGATTAGATATATATTCATACTTATATATTTTGATATGATAAATAAGCAATTTTTTTTTTAAATATAAAGCTTTTCTGTATGATTTCTTAATAATTTGGAAGTTACAGTTACATTTTCATAACATTTGAGAATTTTAAATTTTAAATATTTTTTGTTAGAGCAAATATATAACCTCTTTGTGCTTTATCTATGGAAATAACTTACACTAGGTTATTAATTATTTGATAACTAACTCAATAAGTAGTTTATAACATATAATTTTGATAAGCTAAAATATCTCTTAATATTCCATACAACTCTGATAAATAAAATTTATTTATTTTTATTTATATATGTAATTATTTTATTTTTGAAATTAGCAATTAACATATATTATGTACATGAATAATATAATAAGTAAATTTATAATATTTAATTCAAAATAAAATATCAATCTTTCATAAGTTTATTTTATAAGTGTATAAAAGTATACGAATAATTAAATGGTTACTTACTTTCAGTCATTTTTTTTTATCTCACATCTGTAATCCATGTAAAAGTATTTTTATGAATAATTATAAGCATAAAATTAAAATATATGTACGCTATATAATTATACAATAGAGTAATTAAATATATTAAAAAATATAAAAATTGATATCATTTGCTATTTAAGTGGTCAGTTATCAAATATATGTATGTCCCATATAAAAGAATTTATTTCAAATAATTGAAAATGAGTTCTTCATTTTTATATTGCCAAAAAACTAAAATGATTAAATTAACAATATAAAAATAAAGTTCAAAATTTATAGTTGTTGTATGAAGTAACTATTTATATTTGAAACAAATACTTCAATGAAATTATTATATTCTATATATACTTTTATCTAAAATTATTTTATATATCTAAAAAAATATTATTGTAAAAATAATTAAAATTTTAAAGACTTTGACAAGTTGAGGACTTATATATCAATTAATTTATAGTTATTCATTCCTCAAACTGCTAACTCTTTAACAAAAAAGAGATTATTTGTTATTTTACATAAATATTTATTTATCTCTTTCATAAGCAACAAATAAGTTGTAAAATTTTTTAAGTAAGTCACGATATTAAGAGATAATTATGATTGTTAAGTATTTTAATTTTACTTCAAAAGTATTTTTAATATAAATTATGTACAAGTTATTTACGTATAATATATATTTATTTATTTATTTTAAATTCTAAGTTGTCTAGAGAATAATTATTTAATTAAGAAATAAAAGAATTTATTTGATCAAATGATTGAATATTTTTTATTTATTTAATAATTTTGTGATTAGAAATAATTGAGTATTAATTCAACTAAAATTAAAGTGATTATATCTATATAAATATAAAAGAATTTATTATGTATGAAAAAATAGTTGATGTTTTGAAATAACTTAGTTATCAACTACTTTTTTTGGATAAATTTTAAGTTTTTTGGATAAAAATGTATAATTAAATTAAAAAAATCTAACTCTTTAAATGGAAAAATAAGTTAATATTTATTAGAGCTCATATTTATTAGATAATTTCATTACTTTGTATATCCATTTAATTTTTGATTGTTAATATTATCAAAGTGAATATAAATTACTAAATATGAAATATGTCAATTGTAAAAAAGTATTTGCTTAGCAATGAAATTTTGATTTTTAGCTGTATATACATAATTTTTTATAAATAATTTATTTATTAAAGAGATATAAAATAATTTGATTATAAAAGTATTATAATAATTAAAGATTCAACCAATCGAAATAAATTTATCAAAGCACATGATATTATATACAAAAAATGAAAAAAAATTATTTCTCATATGCATTTAATGAATATTTTTCAGAAAAAATATATAGCGTTTCTTCATTCATTTGATAAGAAAATTAAAATAATTTCAACAACTTAATAAAATTATAATTTTTTGAAATACTTCATTATATCACATTATTCGAGGTACATTATCAAATATGAAGTAGATATAATTCTTTTTACCTAGATAAATTGAGATAGCTGCAACTAAAATAATAGTAAAATAAAAATTTAATATCAAAGATAAATTCTTATATGAACACATAGAAATATTTGACAATAATATTAAAAATAAATACATAAAATATAATTAATTGAATAAAAAAGCATTGCTTGTTGATGTTTTTAAGTAATATAAAAATTATAATCCTAAGTTTGTCATAAGAACTTTAATTTTAAATAAATATTAAAGAAATAATAAAGTAATAATATTGATAAAATATTTAAATATGTTAGAAAATTATCTAATTAATTTAAAATAAAAACAAAACAAAACAAAAATAATATAAAAATATATTATCAAAAAAATATTAAAAAAATTTTACGAAATGAACTTTAAATTAATTAAAAAGAAAAGGATATTATTATATTATGCTAATTGGGGAAAGAGGTCCTACAACTAAAAATATAGAATTGTACTACAAGTAATATGAAAATAAAATGTAAAAAGAATAATTGTGGAATAGCTAAATTATATATAAATTAAATAAAATATTTATCTATTAATCTTGTGATAAATTAAATTTGTAAGATAGAATTTTGTGATAAAAGTACTTGAAATGGTGCTTATAAAATATTTTTAAAATTATAAGCTTATTTATTAAGACAAAAATATGATAATAGATATTTTTTGAATTATCTCATAAGATCAAAATCTATATTGCAATGTTGGATAAACACAACATGATATGTTAGTTAAAATAGATAAATTGATCGTATTAAAATAATATATAAAAGCAAATAAACAACCAATAATTTTTTTTTAATTAAATTAAAATACTCAAAATTCTAAGAATCAAAATTACATAATTATGGGTCTCACACTGTTGTACTATATATAATAGTATATATTTCGACCCATTTTTATTTTCAGCAAGAATAATATCAACAATGACCATAAATTTGGATAACAATTTAATTTGAATCTTTAACCTTACTCTTTTCCTTTGGAATAAATCTTATACAATATATTGACATATCTATAATTAAACATAATTTATTGATAAATGATAGAAAATTATTATTTGCACGCCAACTTTGAACTTAAATAAGATTCATTCACTATAAAGTTGAGCTTTAGTATTTAAACCTCAAATATTAAATTTTTTAAATGATATGGATATAACTTACATAGACATTGGATAGAACGTCTATGATTCAAATTTACTAATTTGATGGGATGTGATTAAGTTGAATTGTGTGACCTAATCGGAGCAAAAAAAAAAAAAAAAAAAGATTCAAAGTAGTGTCCGTATGTGATAAAATTAAAAAATTACTTGGATAAATGAAATAATTATTGTTAAGATGCTATTTTCTTTAAAAAAATAGTCATATTAAAAAGCTAAAATGTTACTTGAGAATATATATATATATATACACGCGCTCAAAACACAAAAAATTTACATTCTCTTGATTATTTTCCTATAATTTCTTTATTTTCTCAAGTGAAATTAGACCTGATAAAATAGTACCCATACCCACGGGTATCTATGGGTACCCAAAAATTTACGGATAATGAGCCTATATTTCCAACTCAATAAAATGCTGATAATTTTACCCATACCCAAATTATCCGCCCTTTTTTGGCCTAACCCGTGGGTACCCAATGGGTTACCCATATATATATATTTATGTTTTTAAAATTTTAAATCTAACTTTTAATTTTTGAATTTTACAAATGAAAAAATTACAAATATTAATACCATAGAGCAATACCTTAAATACAAAATTGTGTATAACAAAAAACCTTTCTCAAATAGCAATCACATGTGTAGTCAACTAATAAATAATTTGTTGTACATATTTTAATAG
Organism: Jacaranda mimosifolia; assembly: GCA_018894105.1. Classification (NCBI taxonomy): domain Eukaryota; kingdom Viridiplantae; phylum Streptophyta; class Magnoliopsida; order Lamiales; family Bignoniaceae; genus Jacaranda; species Jacaranda mimosifolia. The sequence continues at coordinate 988,226 of CM032118.1, read as the reverse complement.
ATGTGACATCTTCTTTTGCAAAGATAACAATATTTGAATGATATTTAAACTTTTAATTTAAAAAACTTTTAACATGTAATGATATTTAAATTTGAACTTTTAAATATAATGTACTTTAAATTTGATGGATTTTGAATACTTAAGTTGTAAGTATTAAACTACAACGCTATTAATATGCTTTAAGTACTTATTCAATTTAATAAATTTGTTGTTTTTTTTAAATATTATTTAGTTAATATTTTAGTGACATCATAAAAGTTGCAAGGTGGATATTAATTTACCTTTCAAATATTTTAAAAAAAAATTATTACGAGTACCCACGGGTTACCCATTACCCATGAGGATGCGTAATGAATCCACTATTTTGTACCCAATAAAAAGTGGGTAAATTTACCCAATTGTCAGGCCTAAGTGAAATGAACTTAGTTCTAACTTAAGCATCAAAACATTTCATTGAGAAAAATCCCAACATATATTAATGCGTTTTTCTGTAAAATAATGATAAAAAAGTGAAATCCATATAAATTTTATTTGTGTTGATTTAGGTTAATATCACCAACCGGCTTCAAATTTAATTCATAATTTATTTATTTTTTAGAAATATTTGATTCAATTCTTCTTATTTTCTTTTTTTCCTTTTTGTTTTTTTTAAATTAATCAATTCAATTCAACATATGACGAAACAAATACAATGTTTGGATCCAAATTCTTTAATTTTGTGAACTACCCCAAAGATTAAAGATAGTACACTGGTTAATTAATGGATAAGATTTATGGTTGAAATTTTAATAAATTATTAATGTTAGTATGTGTATGTATAGATAAAAAACTCCAACTTCACACTTTATGTATGAAACTTATACCATCGAGCCAAAATTCACTGGGCAGCATATGAAAAAAGATGTAAAGATAATGTGTGACAGTGTGAGATTCAGAATTTGAATTTTATAGAACTCTAAATACTTGTATTAATATTTAAATAAATTTAAAAAAAAAAAAAAAGGTACCCCAAAATTTATGTATATACAAACTGGTACGAGAATGGCAAAAGTGGCACAGGTGTTAAAAAGAAAACAGCAGCACTACAAAAAGACTATTTGAACTCATAAACTATTCGCAAAGGGGCCCGCCCGCCAACACTCTTTCTTCCTCCTCCCACGCCCACTCCCCACTCCATTCTCAGTATTAATTTCAAAATTTTCAATCAACAAAAGCATCTCATCGCTCCACAAATAACTCTCTTTCTCTCTCTCTCTCTCAAAAAATATTCAACAAAGACAGCAGAGCAAAATCTGGGCATAGGTTCTCTCAGGCAAGTCGCTTTTATTTCATTTTATCTGTGTAGTTTATGATTGGTTTTGTGCTGCTGTTGATGGTTTGATTCTCATGTTCTGATCTGTTTTTCGGAGTTCTGTAATCTGAATTTGTTCGTCGGATGGATCGATCAACTAGTTCGCATCAGAAAATCATATCGATTTTTGATCGATATTCTTTTCTCTTGCTCGCTTGATTGATCATATATATATATATATATATATATAAAAGTAATGTTTTCCTAATTTTTTTTCGCTAAATTTAATTTGCCGATGATCAGAACTTAGTTTCGTTATTTCTTTTGGTTTAAATTATGATATAGTATTTCTTTTCCTCCGATAAGTTTGCTGTTGCTCGTCTGCATATAATTTATATATATATATATATGCTGCAAGTGTATATATGATGATATGTTATTTATTTTATTTTTTTTTGAGTTTTTGTTTTCGAGAGAATATCCAGCTGGGTTGTAAGTTGTAACGTAAAGAAGAACTTTCGCGTCTTACAGGGGTATTGGCAAAGATGCTGCTTTAATTAAATAACAATTTTCTTTTCCTTTGTCGTTTACTATCTTTTTACTATTTGGTCAATGACATTTTAACACCTTGGAAAGCCTTGTTTCTTCTTGGCAGTTGAGCTCGAGTTTAATAGATTGTTAAAAAAATTTAGGGAATGTTTGATTATGTTTCCTCGTAACAACATTATTTTGAAAAAATATAATTAAATATATTTTTATTTTTCTTCTAAATTATATATTTTTCAATATATATACACATATATATCATATATATTTTATTATTATTTTAGTATTAAAATAATTATTTAATTTCATTTTCACTTTAAAAATTCAATAAAAAAGTATTGATTTGAAAAATGTCTCATCCAAAACATAAACAAACATACCAAAAAATAATTTTCACATTCTCCAATAATTCATTCTCCCAAAATACATAATAAACACATAATAAAATCAAATAAATAGCATAACCAAACATTACCTTAATTTGATTGTATTAATTAGAACATTAATTTTGTTACTTTTGACTCTTTTTCTCCTTTCCCACAGGATTTGAATTAATATGCAAAATTTGTCATTTTCTTTTTTAAATTTGAATTAATATCTACGAGTGTAAATAAGTCAAATTATCAATATTTACTTGATTGAATTTGATGGATTCTTTTGAATTGATTTTTCCTAAATTCAATTAACCTCTCCTATTCTTTCCACCCGAAAATCAGCGCACATTGTTTTGTCAGTTGCCATGTCATAATTTTGTCTTTTAATTGGATTTGTCAGTGTTACCCTGTTGAAAGATTTCTTTTCTTTTCTGTCTTTTTTACTTAAAGGTAGAAGAGATGAGGATTGCCTCCTCTGTGGGCTCCATTAGCTTTATTATAGAAAATATTTTCCATATCACTTACTTTTACTTTTTTTTATTTATTTTTTCCTTAACTTATTTGGGAAAATGAATACATCAATTGGAACTAGGATCCTATAATTTTGATTATCCAAATAATCATGATCACTTTTTGGTAAATTTAGGTGAATTTTCATTGCTATTGTAATCGTTTGGACTTAAAATTTCAGTACCTCTTATATATTGATTTTTTATTCGCAATTATTTTATTATATTTAATTAATTATTAATATAATAATGATTTTAAATTGTTTGCATCTAGAGAAAGCTTAAAATGCACCAAATTCCTTTGCAACGTGTAACGTGTTGCCAATTCAAGTACTGTTTGACTTAGTAATTACATCATCTAATTTTTAGTCAGCCAGCAACCAATTATATGATTTTTCTTTTTAAATGGATTTTGGGATAGTGAATGTTAAAATTAAGAACATTTATTGATATCACTATTAGTTACTAATAGTGATTAGGAATAATATTTATTGCAATAAATAGTAGACCATTTCATTTTCTATTTTGGAAAGTTTGGCTAAATTTTGCCCTCTTCCTAGCACATTTATCTTATCATTTTTATCTCATTTTTTACGCAGATCCTCAGTGGAACCCAGATTAGAGTAAGGTGAAATTCTTTCAATCATGGCAACAGAAACACTTGCAAGTCAGGATATACCAGTGGCAAAGGTGGCTGAGGAAGTTGAGAGCAATGGGGTTCCCATTAAGGTAAAATCTGTACTTTTCTGCTATGATCATTGTTGCTAATTGGTATCAGGACTAATGTTTTTGCCAACGCTTTGGGGTATCTGCGACTTTTGATTTTAAGAAAATAAGAAATTGTAGTGAAAGTCAAGAGTATTTGAACATAATAAAAAAATACTAAAGCTTTTCAAAAGTTAGGTCGGGCTTATGATTTAGATTTTAGTTTTTATTCTGCTTGAATTTAAAGAATGAAAAGCCGAAGCATAATTCTCTTAACACTTCAAAACAGTTTTAATTAAGTCAAAAACACTTTTTAAAGTTACTGCAGACACTGGTTTAGTTTTTAATTGCAGTTCTCTGAAATAGATGATATGAAAAGTGTGATTCTTATTCTTTTGAATCGTATTCATTTCAGGTAATAGAAGAGAACACCATTAACAAGATGGAGAGTGAAGGCAAGAAAGAAGAAGAAACGACCTTCGAAGGGGAGTTCATAAAGGTGGAGAAAGAGTCAGTGGACGCGAAGGAAAAATCATCTGTTCTTGAGCATCCAGCCAGCAATCATGAGGCAACTCGAGAGTTGCTGGAATCACAAGAAAAAATTAAAGAGCTTGAAAATGAATTGCAGAAGATTTCTGGTGTATTAAAGGAAGCTGAATCTGAGAACATGCAGCTGAAGGATGAACTCTTGCTGACAAAAGAGAAGCATCAAGAAAGTGCGAAGAAACATGAAGAACTTGAAATTAGCAACAAAAAACTGCTGGAACAGATCTCAGAAGCAGAGGACAGATACAGCTCACAGCTAAAGGCATTGCAAGATGCATTAGAAGCTCAAGAAGTAAAGCACAAGGAGTTGGCGAATGTGAAGGAAGCATTTGATCGTCTTAGTCTTGAGCTAGAGAACTCAAGCAAGAAGATTGAAGAGCTTGAGGTGGAGTTGAAGAATTCTGCCGGAGAAGCCCAGAAGTTTGAGGAGTTGCATAGGCAAAGTGGTTTGCATGCTGAGTCGGAGACAAAGAAAGCCTTGGAGTTTGAGAGGTTGCTTGAGGTGGCAAAATCTAGCGCCAAAGATATGGAAGATCAAATGGCTTCTTTACAGAATGAGCTGAAAAGCTTGTACGAAAAGATTGCTGAGAGTGAGAAAGTAGAAGAGGCGCTTAAAAGCACCACCTCTGAGCTTGCTACTGCTCATGGGGAATTGGAGCATTCAAAATCACAGTTGCAAGATGTTGAACAGAGGCTAGCTTCAAAAGAAGTTCTTATCAGTGAATTGACTCAAGAATTGGAACTTGCTAAAGCTGCCGAATCTAAGGCTAAAGAAGAAACTGCATCGCTTGAGAATTTGCTAACAGCAACTAAGGAAAATCTTCAAGAGAATGCTTCCCAGCTTGAAGATGTAAAATTGAAGCTGAAGGAGGAGGTGAGTGCACAGGAAGAGGTCGAAGAACTGTTGAAAAACCAGGAAACAAAGATGAAAATGGTGCAGGAAGATCTAGAAAAGGTAACCAAAGAAAAACAAGTGCTGGAAGAAGCTGTTTCTGATCTAACTGATAATAATGTCCAGATGAAAGAGTTGTGCAATGATCTTGAGGTTAAGTTGCAGCAATCGGACGAGAATTTCTGCAAGGCTGATTCTCTTTTGTCTGAAGCATTGGCGAATGGCAAAGAACTGGAAGAAAAATTGAAAGCCCTTGAAGAGCTTCATAATGAGTCTGGGCAGGCCGTCAGCACTGCTAACGAGAAATATGTAGAGCTTGAGGGCGTGCTGCAAGCCTTGAATGTGGCAGCAGAAGAAGCAAAATCACAGCTGAGGGAATCTGAAACCCGTTGCATTGCAGCAGAACAGAGGACTGTTGAGCTAGAGCAACTACTGAATTTGGAAGAACTGAAAAGGCATGATTATCAAAGAGAATTGAGAGAAGTATCTGAAAAATTGTCTGAACTCAATGCTGAACTCAAGAAAGAGGTGGAAGAGAAGCAACAATTAGAGGCTCAGTTGCAAGAATTCCAGGCCAAAGTTACTCATGTGGAGTCCGAATTGGCAAAGGAAACAGCTCGTAATTCTGAGCTTGAGATAGAACTAAAGAATGTGATGGAAAAATGTGGTGAGCATGAGGAAAGAGCCAATACGATTCATCAGCGCTGCCTTGAACTTGAGACTTTAATTCAGACCTCAGATTCCAAAGCTGTTGATGCTGCCAAAAAGGTGAGCGAATTGGAGCTACTTCTTGAAACAGAAAAATATAGAATTAAGGAGCATGAAGAGAAAATAAGCTTGCTGGAAAATAAATGTGAGAATGTGGAAGCCGAAGCAGTGAAAAGCAGTAAAAAGGTGTCTGAACTTGAAGCGGAGCTTGAGGTGGTTCAGTTAAAAGCATCAGGCTTGGAGGTTGTGCTTCAAGCTTCTGCAGAAAAGGAAAAAGAATTGACTGAAAGCTTAAATGTAACAATAGAAGAGAACAGAAACTTGAAAGATGCGTCAAAAGCCTCAAATGACAAGTTATCCGAGGCAGAAAATCTACTTAGCATCTTGCGGGATGAACTGAATGTTTCACAACAAAGGTTGGAGAGCATTGAAAATGACCTTAAGGCTACTGGAACGAGGGAAAGTGAACTTATGGATAAGCTTAAGTTGACTGAGGAACAACTAGAGCAACAAAGCAATGTCTTGGAGGAAGTGACTGCCAGGAGTGCAGAACTCAAATCATCACATGAGACGCTAACAAGGGACTCGGACCTGAAACTCCAGGAGGCGATTGCAAATTTCACCAACAGAGATTCTGAGGCAAAAGTTCTGCATGAAAAAGTACAGGCCCTTGAAGATGAGGTCAGAAGTTACCAAAAGCAGTTTGCAGAAGCAACTGAAAAATATGAAACTGCAAACGAAGAGCTTGATCAGTTTTTAGTGAAGCTGGCTTCTTCTGAGGGCATCAATGAGGATCTCAAAAGAAAGATCTTGGAAGCAGAAGGTAAAGCTGACTCATATTTCTCAGAGAACGCGGTCTTATCTGAAAATAATGCACAGCTCAATGACAAGGTTAAAGATCTTGAAGAAAAGCTAAGTAGTACAGTTTCTGGGATGGAAATCTCTGCGCAGCAGCTTGCTTCTCACATGAATACCATCACCGAACTAACAGAGCGCCACTCTAAAGTCTCTGAACTTCATGTGGCAGCTGAAGCCCGTATTTCTGAAGCAGAAGCACAGTTGGAAGAAGCTTTACAGAAATCCAGTCTAAGAGATTTAGAAGCCAAGGACTTGCATGAGAAGCTAAAAGCTTTTGAAGCACAGGTCAAAACATATGAAGAACAGGCTCAGGAAGCATCTGGGCTTCTGAAAAGCAGAGAATTAGAATTGGAACAAATTCTCTTGAAATCTAGGGATCTGGAGAGTGAATTAGAGAGGAACTCTAGTCAGTTCAAAAAGGAGATTGAAGCACTAGTTGAAGAAAACTCAAAACTTACTCAGGATCTGGCTTCATATAAATCTGAGCTAAATGATTTACAGTTGAAATTGTCCGTTGTTTCATCTGAGAAAGCTGACGCAGTTGGAGAACTAAATACTGCCAGAAAAGAAATTCAAGAGCTGGCACAGGGGCTTGCTTCTGAAGGCCAAAAGCTGCAGGCTCAGGTTAGTGCTTTCTAACAACTCTTTTTTCACCAGTCTCCTTTCTATTTATGACTCAAATTTTTATGTGATCATCTTCATCTTTCAGATGTCTTCTGTCCTGGAAGAGAATAATTTGCTTAGTGAGAAATTCCAAAGTTCAAAGAAGGATCTCCTAACAATGATAGTGCATCTTGAAGAGCAGTTGAAAGAACAACAAAAATCAAACGAAGATTCTTTGAAAGCTAAGCTGGAAACTCTCAATACTGAAGTAGCCCAGAAAGCTGAGTTGCAAAATCTTCTGAAGGAGCTTGAAGAACAGTTGGCAACTGCAGATGCTCAATTCAAAGAAGAGGTATGCCACTCATTTATACAGTTAAAACAATCAGATATTAAAAACTTGTTTGGCATAGCTGCTGCCTTTTTGGATGTATTTATCTGGATATTCACTTGATAAGCATGAAACATGTGAAGTTTATAGCTGAAAAGAAAATCACTTTCCTTCCATCGTACGTAATCATAGAATTGCCAACAAAGATTTTGAAGATAAGTACTGAATCTTTGACTTGTGTTCCGTTGCTTGAGAACAGAAAGAGTTGAGCTCCCAAAAGGACTCAGAAAGAGAAACTGCTTTGAAGCATTCTTTTGAAGAACTTGAAGCTAAGAAAAAAGAAATCCTTCTTTTAGAAGACCAAGTGAAAGATCTTCAGCAGAAGTTGCAGCTAGCGGATGCTAAATCAAAAGAAAAGGTTAGTGTTCTTCTTTGTTTTGGGATCTCAGTAACTTCATTCTGTGAAAACTAGGTATCCAGCAGGACTCAGAAAAGCCTTTTCTTATCAAAGTTAGTCAAGGAAAACAGAACTAAATCTCTGCCCTGCTGAAAGATTAGGAGTTCTAAAAGTATCTCAATTATGGAAGAAGCAATCTTGATTCCATTCTGCTGTACAATTTTGTAATAACTTTGAGCTTTCTTCTCAAATATTATATAACTCCTATAATCATGCAGGACATTGGAGGTGCTACGGCCAAACAGAAGGATGAAATAAAGTCACGGGAAATTGACTCTTTCACTTCTACTCCATCCAAAAGAAAGAGCAAGAAAAAGTTAGAGGCAACTTCAGCTCAAGCATTGTCCTCAGATACACAGATTCACACTGCCAAGGCATCTCCAGCTATGAATTTCAAGTTCATTTTAGGTGTGGCTCTTGTTTCAGTTATACTTGGTATCATCCTTGGAAAAAGATACTAAGATGTGGTGTTCAGGTTTGGAGTTATGCTTACAAATTGAGGCTTTTTTCCCCTTCTTTTTTGCCCTTAATTATTAGTTTGTTATTTATAGGAAGCACAGGATAAGCTTTACTTGTATTGCATTTTAGTTTTGGTTATGATCTGAGTCAGGAAATTGGTTTGCATTTGAATTCCTGGCCAGTAATTATACCAGGGAAGGAAAAACCAGAAAATATTATTCTTGCTGGAGTCGAGTTTGTATTTAGCTGTTTATCTTTCTTTTCATCACTATGCTCCAGGAGCACATGCCGCCAATTATTTATTGCAATTTTTAACTAGACTTAAGAGATTTTTGCGTGAATCACATTGCATACCTAGTGAATTGGATATCTTGAGCCAATCTTAAATTATTTGTATATAGATCCAAGGCTCACGAACTAATATATATATATATATATATAATTTTAATATTTTTTTTATTTTATTATGAATATATATTATTTTATTTCGAATTTAAGCTTGAATTTGAACTCGTAGTGGTCAAAATTTCACTTAGATCAGACTTACTTGAGTTGAGCATGAGCACAAATTTTATATCAAACTCAATTTAGACTTAATTCGATTGCACCCATAACTTGTATTGTTACATGTTGCAACTCATTTGACATGAAACATTTAAAAGTGAACTTAAAATGCTTCCATTCAAAAGATTTCCTGCATATTTCGTATCTTAAACAAACAAAATTACCATTACTATGAGTTGCTGCATCTTTTTATTCCACCGTGAAAGAATAATTACTTTGTATTATAATGAACAAATACAATCTATCACCACCCATCTTTATAACAATAAAGAAAACCAATTCACCTTTCAATGTGATCCAATCCCTTTCCACTATCAAATCCATATCCATATCAAGAAGGAGCGTCAAGAACTCCTCTTTACCAAGAACTTCATTTCCTCCTCTTTACCAAGAACTTCATCTTCGTATATTCCCACCATCAACATTTGTTCTGTTTTCAGATCCAAAACCAGAATCCATTCCATCCCAAATTAAACTCCATTTCCCTTCCCACATTGCAGCAACTACACTGACTAATCCAATGGTTGCCAAGCCGAGGCCGTCAACAAAGACAAATCTTTCCACCCCAACTTCAAGCATCCATTCTCCTCCACCAAAGTGTACCCCTGCCATGGAAACATCCCGAGCAAGAGACTAGCTTGTGCAGCCGGATTACCGGCCAGAGAAACAGGCCTAAAGCCAACCCGAATAAGCTCATCCCCCCAGCTCTCCACCTTCACCTCCCCTGTTCTTTTCGGGCCTCCAACCGCCACAATGTTCCTTATCTCACAACCAAATAGCTGCTGCTCCACCGTGTGCCGCTCCATGCTCTCCTCCCCCAACCCATCTCCTAATGCATCAAACAACGCCGAATAATAATGCAACGCCTCCACGAACCGGCCTAAGAAATTGCCCCCATGGCTCAAATCCTGTTCCACAATGGTGATTAGTTTAGGCCTAATCAGAGTCAATAATCTCAAAGCTCCTAAATCATTCCCAGTGATGTCGTACAAGCAATGCTGCATCCAGTGCACCACTACAGTTTCCCCAATTCTGATATCCAGTTGATTTATGTCCTTTATGTTGCCGATTTTCCCTTCCAAGGGCTGGAACTGGAAAGGAATGTTGAGTGCACTTGCGAATTCCGCGAGACGCTGGCCGGTCAAGTGGAGCAGCTCGGCTGAAGGTCCGAGGCCGGTGATTCTAAACGACTTGATTTTCCGCGTTTTGGAGGCAAGGATGTGGAACAATCCGGGCCATTGGAGGCCCTGCATGATGTCGAGGTCGATGACGTGGACGTGATCGGCGCCGTCCAGGGCCTGCTGGATAGCCTGGTTAGCTGTGAAGTGGGAGAATTTGATTAAAGGGGTGACGGAATTATAGATTTGGAGGGCGTTGAGGAGTTTCTGGTGGTGGGATTTGCATATGGGGTTGAGGGGGGAGTAGGCGCCAAGGTAAGAGCTGATGACACGCGCCGAAAGGGCGTCGGCGAAGCACGCTCCGACGCGTTGGGCGGAGGAGCCGAAGGGGGAGGAGAGCTCTGCAATTTCAGGGAGGAGTTGGCTAGCGTCGTCGAGATTGTCCATGGCTACGCACTCGGCGCATTGTAGAAGAAGCCCAAGGAGGCGGAGGCCAGTGGAATCAGCGGAGTCGTCGTCGTGGACAGCGGAAGAAGGTATGGGGTGGAGCTGGGCCACCGCCGCCATGTTCTCCTCCTCCTCCTCAGCCTCCTCGGATTGCGGGTCTTTCTCCGGTGAGAGGTGGGAGCTGCGGCGGCGCTTGTTGGGGTCTGGAGTATCGGTGGCGGGAAGGTCAACGGGGCGTTTGCCGGCGGAGGCCATGGAGGCGGAGGAATTATTGACGGTGATGGTGGTGTGGTGGTGTAGCAGAGTGTGGAGCATGATGATGGGGGAATAAAAGGAAGTGTACTTTTGTGAGAAAGCGTTCAAATAAGAAGTTGACAAAAAATTTCTGAGGCTGCAGAGGACACAGAAATGATTGTGGGTGGTAGGATTTTTCTCTCTTCTTTTTTTTTTCTCCTCTACTTCTGGTTTATCAAAAATTTGATGATGGATCAATGATGGGATGGGTGGGGTTGCGGGCCGGGGAGGGTGGGGGGGGGGATGTTGGAGGTATGGACAGAAATGTGGGACTTTGAAAGAGAGAATTGTTTGTAGTGTTGAGTGCATGTGGAGGCAAGAAAGAACATATGGTCTTCTTCCAATTTTGTATGGTGTAATTACAGGAAGGAGATGATTTTATATAGGGTATGTTTGGTTGTATTCTTTTGATGCAGACTGAGGGGGAAAAAGTTTATAAAGTTACCCACAGAAATAAATCATAAATGTTTTGAACATATTTAAAAATTAGTAAAAAAGTTGATGATTGAGAATTAGTTTTGGCACGTTATTATTTAAATAAGTTTGTGCGGCATTATTTTTTGTTAGAGATGTTCAAAAAGAGAGAGAAGTATTAATGTGAAACAACATAAATGTGAAAAAGTTAAATTGGTTGGTGGTATTATTTTATTGATAGACAATTTTGCATTCGAAAGTGATAATATTTAACTATCTAATGTCAAAAAGAGTTGAGAGTTTAAAATAGTTAATAAGCTATTTTACTTCTCTCACTCTTTTAGGCGCCTTTCATGACAAAACCTTCCACTAGATGTGTATCGATGGGATAACACTTTGAACTAGCTGATCCTGTATGTCGGCAAGGTCATCTTCATACAATGCCTTCTACCATGTGCCTCTTCTCAAGCCATTCAGGGATTATGATGATGTTTAGTTGTCCCACATCGGAAGGAGTCGAGGTTTGGGATAGTTTATAAAACATTCCCTCTCTCATCCTCAAGGCGCCTTTTTTTAGACAAAAACCACCAAACAGATACATGCTGGTGAGATAATACACCAAAATGATTGGCCCAAATTGGGGGAATTTTGTTTTTTATTTATACATATCTATATTAGGGATTCGTTAGGTTTTAACTCTTGATTGGGAGAGTCATGATGATACCTACTTGTCCTATATTGGAAAAAGTCAAGGACATAAGATAATTTATAAGTTATTCCCCCTTTTCTTATCCTTCAAGACGCCGTTTAAGACAAAACTTCCTACCAAATGCATATTGGAGGGGCAATACTATGAAGCTGTTGACCCTTCATATTGGCCATGAATCAAGTCATCATTTGAAAGTAACCTCGTGCCTCTATTAGGATTGAGTGTTATTGACTATTACTATAGTTGAATAGTGGTATAGTGGCCAAATAACATGTATTAGTTATTCATACTTTAATTTTTTAAAACGAAAGTGAAAATTTGACCCTCAACTATCGATGCATATGTATAACAATTGAACTTATTTATTACGCATTTGGACTAGCAAAAATATGCTTATATAGTTTCTACTTATGTATGCTTTGCTATAAGTTGCCACCTCTAACAAGCGAAATTGATGTAACTTTTCTCCTGAGCATGAGAAAATGGGTGGAAATAATTTCTTTTCCTTAAGACAATGACCAACTTTCCTGTCCCACCAAACACACCCCAAGTCAAAGTACATTAATTGGATCATCTCGTGGTTATCAATTAGCATTGTTTATTTTGTCTCATTGAATCTTCATTGGATTTCGTGGCCATTGCTTTAAGCATATTAGGGAGATGAACTTTTGTCTTCACTCTTTACATAATAGGATATATTTATATTACTCTAATGATCTATATTTAATTAATGGATTTGAGTATATATTGATTTATTTATGTATTTAATTCATTTATTTGTTTGGCTCCAATGTTTTTTAATTTACATTTTGGCCGTCTAAGGTATGCCTTCAAGTCGGCCAATTTATTTAAGCTTAAATTGAAGGTATTTATTTAATTTTAATATTTTTAGTGACCGTGATACTATTATGTTCGTTTATTACTTTGGCTACATTGGAGTTTCTTTGGGGTTTGGGGTTTTTTAAATAATAAGTGAAAATTTAAAAATTTATTAATTATTTAAAATTGAAAAAAATAATAATAATGCCATAAGTAGTTGTGTGGTTGTAGTTGTAGATATTTTTCTTGATTTAATATTTGAGATACCTTTTGGAAAAGGATATAGGGAAGTTATCTAACTACTTGTTGGAATCATGAGCATATCTATTCATTTAAAAATGATTTTTGATGATATTTGAATGATTGAAATAGAGTGCTTAAAAGTACCAATTTGTCTTGTAGGTGTAATCTATATACTTTGAGGTTAAATAAATGGATCCACCAACCTTGAAATGACATTTGTTCTTCTTCTTTTGTTTTGTTTGTTTTATTCTTCTTATAAAATTGTAATATTAAATAATAAAACTTCATAATTGACTTAATAGTAAGAAATTAAATAAATTCTTAATAGTTTCAAGTCTAAACCTTACTTTGTGTGATTGATAGAGCACAACACACACACACGCACACATGTATATTCATTTTTCCTTCTTAAGCTTCAAAAGACTTGGGCTTTGTTTGAATTATCTTGGGTTGTTATGAGGAAATATTTTAGAAAAATGCATTTTGAGCATTTGTATGGAAAATTATGGAGAACGAAAATAACTTATCATGCCTTACCTAAAAGATTCACAAAAGAAAAAAAAAATTCTAATACTTTGCACATATACCCATGTATATTAGTGTTTCTCGTGCTTTATTTTACACATGCACACATAATAAGAGTTCGTTAAAATTAGAACTTTGAATTTTTCACTTATATACATGTAAAGGCGATATTACTAGACTAATTGAGTTGTCAGCTCATCATTTCCTTATTTAACTATGTCTTTGTTTAAGCACTCCTTATTTCATTGTACCTATGTTTAATAAGTGCATTATCTAATTTTGCAACACCTCTTTCATTAATTACCTTATCTTTTGCCCTTATATTAATAAAACTTCTTTAAAAGTGGCATTAGATATGATTTTTGTTTAATAAAAATTTGAAATGGTTAAGCCCAAAATTTGGCCCAATGGGCTACTCCCAAATAATGGTATAGCATCACAAAAACAGAAGGACATTATTTAGTGAAGTATAATTTTAGGTTTTTCCAACCGAAAGTTGTTCTTTTTTCCTTTTTAAATGTGTTCTTATTTAATATTAAGGAATTTTTGAAATCATTATTTGATTAAAATAAGAAAAATAAACAACTCAAAAGTTATATAAAGCTCATGTCTCTTCAATCCCAAAAACGACTTCATAGAAACAATTCCCGAGCTATGTTTTATGAGTAAAAATAGTTTCATATGTATTTTTCATCACGGAAATTATTGTCCCACACATTGCACCACAAAGGATGTCTCAAAATAACTCTTGGATGCAAAATGTCGATTGGGTGGTAGAAATATTGAATGCTCATCCTCAGAGGTTTTACGATAACATCTGCATGATCAAACCCACATTTGAAGCTCTGTTTGACTTAATGACATCTCGTGGCCTATCAACACAAACTTTTAAATCACGAGTATCTATTGTGGAGAAGGTGACCATGTTCATGCAAACAGTGGGGATGCACCAAAGACAACATTATGTAATGGAGAGGTTCCAACATTCCTTGTCCACGTTGAATCGCCATATAAGATGAATTTTACATGCACTGGTTTGCTTGGTGCCTGAGATTATATCTCAACCACGATTTAAAGAAGTTCCACTCAAATTGAGTCGAATCCTAATTTTATCCTTATTTTAAAGTTTGATTAATTTTGAAGAGTAATTGTTCTTCTGATAGATAAATCTAATGGAATGATTCCTTATTCTTAATTGTTTTTTGATGGCATAGGGAGCCGTAGGAGCAATTAGTGGCACTTTGATCAATGCGTAGGTTCCCTCACGGTCACACAAGGAGCATACATGCCAGAACGTTCTTCCTATATGTGATTTTGACCTTATGTTCACTTATGTGAACGCCGGATGGGAGGGCAGCGCAAATGACTCACGTGTGTTGCTCATAGTGATTCAAAACAACCCATGGCTCCCATTTCCTCCACCAGGTTCTCTATTATGTTTAGAATCACCCATAATGTATCATTCAATTACGATTCTTTTTTAATTTAGTATTGATGATTTTTATATTGTCCCCTTCACCACCTCAAGGAAGTACTACGTTGTTGATGCTGGCTTTACAAACTACATGTGCTTTCTAGCACTGTATAGACAATCACACTACCATTTGGAGGAGTTTAGAAATTCTATTGTGTATAATAGTCATAGAGAGATGTTCAATCACGCGCATTCAAAATTGACGAACCACATAGAGCATTCATTCGGGGTTCTAAAAAAGAGGTTTCCTATTCTTGCTTGTGGGATGACCAACTACTTCCTCAATCTTCAAAGGGACTTGGTCATTGCTTGCTGGGTTTTACATAATTTTATTTGAAAGTTCAATCATGATGATAAAATTTTCAACGAGCTATTGATTGAGGAGGAGACAGATTGGCATACCTTCTACCATAGGGGTCATCCAAGTCAAGAGAAGATCATCGCGCACGTTGCTTTTAGGGATGAGATAGCAATGCAAATGTGGAATGACAACAAGAATTGAAACAATCTAAGGTTAATTTAACTTATGATAGGAATGAACTTTGTAGAAGTAGTGTGTTTAGATATTAAGTATCAAACCGATTGTACTGTCCTCTACTTTTTATGGGTGTACTACATAACTTATTTATGTGTTTTAGAAGTTGTATTGTTTGCAGCATTGTGTTAAATGAACTATTGTACATTGTGTTACTGCCTGTTTCGACTTTTATTTTTGACTTATCATATTAATCATCCATAAATTGTATGTAGCTTATTTGACTTTTATCAACGGCGATGGGTTCACAAAACCCTTCTTTATGTGCTTGAGGGGTAGGACCGATGAGGTATATATGGCCAAGACACTTGTAAATTATGGACGATTTTTTATAGATGTCTTATAGGGGAGATCATACAAGTTCTTTCATATGTGTGGACCCATGGATGCAAAGTGGTCAGTCTTACAGACATCATAGTAGCACTACTTTTACTGGAGCATAGTCTCATATAGATGCTGGCAATTTAGCCCAACCTTCATCAGCAGGCGCACCTATGCAGAGCGATAGGAGCGGGGGATCCAGTCGTGATATCCACTCGAGACAATCCTATGATTCATTCTCTAGCTTCACTAGATCATCGCTACTTTTCCCATTATGTGGATGTCTTATGTTTGTCATACTTGTGATTTTGATCCTTCTAGTTGCTGTACTCATTAAGTTATTAGTGATGTAATATTTTATGTAGTTTTAAAAGGACAAGCATGTGACTGATGTTTGAATGATGTTTAACTAATGTTTCAATTTTAAATTTGGCACTAGTGTAAATTCAAATATTTAATTTGCATGATTTTCTATTTATTCTGTTAACCATGTATTATATAATAGGTATAATTTCAAGATTTAAGTGTATGGAAGTATAAAGCATAATATTCATTATTTATGCAACTGTAGGTGTTGCTATGAGCCGACGTCGATCATTAGATGCACTTAGTTCTCATATCCCTGATGTGTGGGGGCTAGATATGGAGGAGAGATTTATCCACATATTGTTGGATGCTAACACCATTAAATCCTTGACTGACGACATGTATGCCAGAATTGGCATACAAGTTGAGGCGACACTTCCAGTGGCCTTTCACTACATCGTTCGTTACACAACAGTTTTATGACTTGAAGGATAGGTACGAAACATTCACCATAATCATGAAGCATCCAAGTATGCAATATAATGAACGTATAGGGCAGATGTATGTGCCACCTGATTTGCGTGATAGGTTTAGTTGTATAAGAATATATTTGATGTACCAAATTATTTTTTTAACTGTTGAACATTTTTTTCCTTTTTTATTGCTAAAGTAATGTAATAATTTTTGAAATTATTTTCATATGCAGATCCAGCCTTCATTTGCACAATATTTTAAATGGGGGGAGCCCCGATATGATTTGTTATGGGAGACTTTTGTAGATTCGATACCTTTTAACCCAACTGATAATGGGAGGATGAAGTTCATGCTGGACTACAGTTGGGTGGGGATTACCTTCACTCGATTGTTGTTGTGGATTTAGATGTATCTCATACATCCTTTCATTACCATGGACCGCACACACCCACATGGTCGCCAGTACGATCAGGGGAAAGATATATCCTGATCCAATTACTCCGTATGTACCTCCACCACATGATGAAAACCATAATCATAGTGATAGGTGTAACACCCTTAAAAATATATAATTGGTAGAATTTTATTTATCATTGCTTTTATAATTTTATTACATTTAAAAAAAAAAAATTTTGGGGGTCAAAACTCAAATAGGAAAGACTTAATCGAAGAATATTTGAAAGCTTTGGGGGTCAAAGTAGGGTTATTCCTAGTCAATAAGGCACTAAATAAGATAAGGGTTGAATTGAAAGCTGATTTAGTTTTGGGGGGTTAAATTGAAACATGGAGATAAGTTTTGGGGGTCAATCTGAAATTTTTGAAAAATACCCTTTATATATCAATCCCCCCCCTAATTTTCTTTATTTTTCAGCATGTAACTATACCCTTCTTCTTCGGTGAACCTCTCCCTGGCAATGGCGAAACCTAGCAAATTATATACCAAAATCATCCTCTCCACACAAGGAACACATAGATACTAAAGTCTCATGGAACTAATTGGCGGGACGGCCAAAAATTTGACATGAGAATTGGGCCGCGATGGCAAGTGGCATGCATGGCATCATTGATGGTGAGAGCTCGAGTTGAGCACTTGATCTTGTTGCTTTTGGCACAAGGAGCAATTGGGTACCTTCAATTTGCAATTTCATCCACTGGTGATGGTGAAATCAAGCAAAACATGCGACAACAGAAGTGGCAAAGCTGCACCGTTGGTGGCAAAATTGATGGTCAATTAGTTGGTGAAATAGAAAATTTACTTAGGCGTTCTATTGTTCTCGCTGAGACGCGTCTAACGGTGGTGGTGGTGACCAACTCCGGTGGCGGCTCGGCTGCAACTCTAAGATATATTTTTTGTCTCGTTGCGGTCCTCATATGTGTGGCATCAATTTTGGGTGATTATGTTCCAAAATCAAATTTTGGTAAAATAGTTGGAATTGGGGTTAACACCTTAATGTTCTTCTTCTTAAATTTGCCCATTTCTTGTATTTTGTAGTACATGGAAGAACATGAATTAGACCGAGAAGTGAATGCATCGAATTTGTTATATAATATGTAAATCTTAGTTAATTAAGTTAAAGCAGGTGATTAAAATCCTAATTTTATGTATTTGAGATCTAGGTGACAAACTAGCTTATTAATAATAGTTTGACCGTTATAATCGACCTTGTGTAATGTTGCAAGGATAATTATAAAATAAGAATATGAATTGATTCATTAACTAGAGCGAATATAATTCTCGTAAGTATTATGATATTAACGGCATATTAGCATGTCACTTCTTGATAATTTTGGAATCGAACCTTAAAATATACTATTAACTGTAAAATAATTGATAGCATAATATAATCGACTTAAATATCGTTTAAGAGGTTAAGGCGAGTGTTTTGACGATAAGATTGTTCTTTTAATTAGGTGACGAGGAGCCGGACTCCGCAGAATAGTAGGCGGGGATAGCATTTCTGTGGCGGTTAAGGTGAAGGTTAGCCTAACGTTTTCTAGGAAGTGACTGTTCCTTGATTGTTCGAATTTCTTAATTGTTTGAATTCCTTGATTGTTTGTCTGTTGAATTGATTGTACTCGTTTTGGTATTCAGAACTCTTATTGTCCTATCTATTATTGTCCCGTATACCCTACAACCTTGCTTTCCTTTTATTGCACTGATTTTGGGTCTTGCCGATCAAATTGTGTTTTTACACTTCTAGTTGAAATTGTTCTACATATCATTTGTATGGCCTTGCCGGCATTTTCTTATCACTTGTATTGTCATATGAGGATAATTAATAGGCTGAGTGCCTGGGACAAGCTGTTAGGTTTGGGATTATAGACGGCCGAGTGCCTAGGTAATGAGTTGTTATGCGTGGGTTAACGGAGGAATAAGGAGAATCTGTTATGCATATTATGTTCTGGGTTTCTGTTTGTACTCTATTCAAGGGAGCAATAAGAATGGAGATGTTCTGTTTGTTGAATTTGATATTAATTATGTTATGATATAATCATGTTTCTAATGGTAAAGTCTTGCTTGTTGATAAATCTGTTGAATTACTACTCCTTCAACAATTTTTCTCTAACTGTTTATTATATTTCCCCTGACTAAGTCTTTAGGACTTACCCTTTTGTTATCTTTTATTCCTTCTCAGACAGTAATTGAAGATCGAGGGCTTATGGCTTAGTTTGAAGAAACTGTTCTGTAATGGATTAGGTGTTTCGTATGTACATATAGACTTCACCTAATCATAGCTCTAAGATTTGAGATGGTTGATATTTTTGAATGTTAACTGGGAGACTCTTGGTATGTATATATTGCACTCTTTGTAGCGTTCTTTTAAGTTTAGAAGCATGATGCTACCTTTTGAGACTTGTTGAATTTTGGGCTTTTCTGGTTATCTCTTATATTATAATTTAAGTTTGAATTGGTGGTACATCAGCTTAGGAATTACCCTAAGTAGGGCGCCATAGAAGTGGTATCAGAGCCTAGATTTGTCGGTAACCTAGAAAATGTGTATCATTAGGATTTGTAACTAACCTCCGGGATAGAAGATTAGTTAGGATATGAACTTTTAGGTATAGTGCTTGAAAATAGGAAATAGGAGGTTGTACCTAGCACGGCTGACCATTTTGTAATCTTTACCTCCGAAAATCATTACATTAAATAAAATTAAATATAGGCAACATAATTATATTAATATTATTTTATTTAATAAATTTGTATAATTTATCTCTATTACATTTGATTAAATGTAATAATCTATCTCTATTATATTCTATTATCTTTGTATAATTATATGTAATTTATTTAATAATACACTAATTTAATGATTTTCAATTAAAATAATTTCGAGTTTATTCCTAAATTATATATTATCAAATATTGTAATAATAAAAATATATTAATTTTTTGAAAATTATTGAATCTATTAAATATATTTTTTACTGGTACATAGAAATATATAATTTAATCATATTTTTTTATTTTAAATTTATTAATCTATTTCATATAATTAATTAAAAATTTATTTTTTATTCATTTAATAAAGTTAATTTTGAATACCTAATTTGTTTATAATTATTTTAATTTTAGTTAATGAATAATTGTTCCAATGTAATACAACATATATTATTTTTAGAATAAAGAAAAAAATAAAATATCAAATTAAATAATCAAAGAAATTAATTATACATCATTCCATTATAACCATACTTCAATCATTACATATATATACATAAACATCATCCAACCCCAAATATACATATCTATACTATTATATATAGCACAATGGTGTGGTACCCATAATTATGCAATTTTGATTTTAGTTGTGCAATTTTGGCCAAATGGCAAATTCTTAGATTTTAGAGTATTTTAATTCAGTTGAAAAATTATCATTGGTTGTTTATTTACTTTTATATTTCATTTTAATATGATCAACTTATCTATTATAACTAAAATATCATGTTGTGTTTATCCAAAATTGCAACATAGATCTCAATCTCATAAGATAATTCAAAAAATATCTATAATCATATTTTTATCTCACTAAATAATTTTATAGTTTAAAAAATATTTTATAAGCATCATGTTAAGTACTCTTATCACAAAATTCTATCTTATAAATTTAATTTATCACAAGATTAATAAAAAATATTTTATTTATTTTATATATAAATTTTATTATTCTACAATTATTCCTTTTACATTTTATTTCTGCATTATTCATGGCATAATTTTATATTTTTAATTGTAGGACTTCTTTCCCCAATTAGCAGAATATAATGATGTTTCTTTTTCTTTTTAATTAATTTAAAGTTCATTTCGTAGAAAATTTTTAATATTTTTTGAAACACATCTTTATATTATTTTTGTTTTGTTTTTATTCTAAATTAATTAGATAATTTTTTAATATATTTAAATATTTTATCAATATTATTACTTTATTATTTTCTCAATATTTATTTAAAATTAAAGTTCTAATGGCCAACTTAGGATTGTAATTTTTATATTACTTAAAAGTATTAGAGTGCAGTACTTTTTATTTCAATTACTTATATTTTATATATATTTTTTAATACTATTTTTCAACATTTTTGTATGTTCATATAAGAATCTATCTTTGATATTGAATTTTTATTATACTATTATTTTAGTTGTAGCTCTCTCAATTATATATATATATATGTATATACACACTTCATATTTGAATAATGTACCTCAAATAGTGTGATGTTATGAAATATTTAAAAATATTAAAATTTTATAATTTTATTAAGTTGTTGAAAATATTCCAATTTTCTTATCAAATAAATGAAGAAATACTATATATTTTTCTATGGAAAATATTCATTAAATTTATTAGCTCTTAATTTACCAATTTCTAATTATGTGCATATAAGAAAGATTTTTTTTCTTCATTTTTTCTATATAATATCAACTGCTTTGATAAGTTTATTTCGATTGGTTGAATCTTTACTTATTTATAATATTTTTTTTATAAGAAAATCATTTTATTTCTCTTCAATAAATAAATTATTATTAAAAATTATGAATATACAACTAAAAATCAAAACTTCATTGCTAAGTGAACGCTTTTATACAATTGATATATTTTATATTTAGTAATTTATATTCACTCTGATAATATTTATTATCAAAATAAATGAATATATGAGGTAATGAAATTATTTAATAAATATGAGCTCTAATAAATATTAACTTATTTTTTATCTAAATAGTGGGATTTTTTTTAATTTAATTATACCTTTTTATCCAAAAAAAGCTTAAATTTTATCTTAAAAAAGTAGTTGATAACTAAGTTATTTCAAAATAACAATCAATTTTTCATACTTAATAAATTGTTTTTTGTATTTATATAGATACAATCACATTATTTTTAGTTGATGTAATACAATATTCAGTTATTTATAATCAAATTAAAAATTAATAAATAAATAAAAATATTCTTTGATCAAATTAATTGTTTTTAGTTATTAATTAAATAATTATTTTCTAGACAATTTCAAAAGTAAAATTAAAATACTTAACAATCATAATTATCTTTTAACACCGTGACTTACTTAAAAGATTTTACAACTTATTTATTGCTTATGAAAGAGATAAACAAATATTTATGTAAAATCTCATATCATCACTTCTTTATTAAAGAATTAGAAGTTTGAGAAATGAATAATTATAAATTAATTGATATGCAAGTCCTCAATTTATCAAAGTTCTTAAGATTCAATTATTTTTGCAATAATATTTTTAGATAAAATTATATATATACATAGAATATAACAAATAATTCCATTGAAAAATTTGTTTCACATATAAATAGTTACTTCCTACAATAACTATAAACTTTGAATTTTATTTTTATATTATTTAATTTAAATCACTATAGTTTTTTAGTTAGCAATATAAAAATGGAGAACTCATTTTCAGTTATTTAAAATAAATTCTTTTATATGAGATGCATATATAGTTGACATAGTTGAAAATTTTCAAAAGTTTGATAAATGACCACTTAAATAGCAAATTATATCAATTTTTACATTTTTCAATATATTTAATTACAACATTTTATAATTATATAGCATATATTTATTTTAATATTATGGCTTATAATAATTCATAAAAATATTTTTACATGGATTAATGATGTGAGATCAAAAAAATTGATTGAAAATAAGAATTCATTTAATTATTTGTAATTTTTATAATCTAATTATTAAAAAAAAATTATGAGAGATTGATATTTTTTAACTAAAAATTTACATATTATTTTATTCATGTACATAATATATGTTAATCGATAATTTCAAAAATAATAAAATAACTACATGTATAAAATAAAAATAAATAAATTTTACTTTTTAGAATTATATAGAATATTAAGAGATATTTTAGCTTATAAAAACTGTATGTTACAAAATACTTAGTGAATTAGTTATCAAATAATTAATAACTTAATGTAAGTTATTTTTATAGATAAAGCACAAAGATATGATATATTTACTCTAACAATAAATATTTAACACTTAAAATTCTTAAATGTCATGAAAATTGTAACTATAACCTCCACATTATTAAGAAATCATACAAAAAGTACTTATATTATAAAAAAATTATTTGCTTATTTATCATATCAAAATATGTATGTATAAATCTATATCTAATCTAAGAAGCGTATGCGGTAAAATATTTTGTGGTATTTTTATTTTCTTAATTCTTTTATTTATTTTTTAAAATATTATCATTTTATAAATTTTCGTATAATTTATAAACTTAGAATGAGCAATTGTTGATATTTTGTAACTCATTTAAGTATAAATTATCTTCAAACATAATATTTTTAATTGAAATACTCATATTATTTTGTTTAAATAGTAATAGATTTTCTTACATTAAATGCTAAAAATAATTACGATTCATCTAATTTTAATCGCATGAAGTAAAATAAATATAAATAGATTATTCAATCACATAATTATTTTCGGTGCACTGCACCAAGCACATGCTAGTATATACATATATTACATTAAAAAATCACTTTTACTCTACAAACTCAACAAAAAAAAGCAACTGATTTGACATCAATAGTAAAGTTTGTCTTGGGCTAATAGCAATTTATCCCCCCGTGTTTTAAAAAATAGACAACTTACCCCCGTGTGAAAAATAAATGTTCAATATACCTCTCTATGTTTTAAAAAACTATACACACCGTCTCCCCCTTCTCATTTTCTGTTCATTTAACATAATTTTAATATGAAAAGACTAATTTACCCTTAATCATTTAATATATTTTCAATTCAATTTAAATAACCTTTTATTATTATTTTTTTCTTTTATTCTTTTCTTTTCTTTTTATTTCTCATTTATCATTTCTTCCATTATTTTATATATTTCTCATTTTATACATCTATATAAATTTATCATTATTTTTCATTTCTCATTATTTCATATATTCTCATTTTATACATATATAAATTTATTTATAAAATTAAAAACACTTTTATTTTTATTTTATCAATTATATTCATCTCCTTTATACCAATTTTTTATTTTTAAATTTTAAAACTATTTTAAATTTTTTTATTTTCATCTTTCCAATTTATTTATTTATATATATATATATTATACAATAAATATAAAATATATAATATAATAAACATAAATATATAAATACATAAATATATTTTTGTATATATATTTATAAATAAATATTTTATATTATATTTTATACCCCTATCCTACCCCATCCAACCCCGCCCCGCCCCATCTTACTTGCCAGGGCCTAGCAGCAGCCATGGCCGTCCCTCTGCGAGCGACGCCTATGGCCGCCACTCATGGGGGCCTCGCGGCCAGGCCTCCATGGCTGTTGCAAAATGCGGCCATGGAGGCTGCCTCTGTGAGCGGCGGCCGAGCGGCCAGGCCTCCATGGCCACTGCAAACGTGCCCATGCCGCTCGCCATGGGGGCCTTGCGCAGAGCAGTCTCCATTAAGGCGGCCATGGAAGCGTATGCAAGGGCCACCTCTCGCAGACGTTGGCGGCCATGGCTGCCTTTTTTTTTTTCTATTAACAGTGGGACCTACAGCCTGTCGGTGGGGTGGGATGGGGTAGTGATATATAAAATATATACACATATATGTACTTGTATATAATATATACATATATATACACATTATATAGCTGATAACATATTATATTATATATATATTTAAAATAAATAAAATAATTTGATCTAAATCGTTGATTTTTTAAAAGAAGATCCAACGGTTGATGAATAAGGGCATAATTATTTTTTTATATAAAAAAATTTAAGCCCAGATGCACACACGGGCCCGTGTTCTATACCCATGCTCTCAGAGGGGTTTGTTGCATGATTTTTTAAAATATGAGGGTGTTCTTTGTCTATATTTTTTTTCATAGGGAAGTAACTTGCCTATTTTTCTTAACATAGGGGGTTTATTTGGAAAAATCCCAATTTGTTTTCCCCTAAAACACAAAGAAACAAATAATTCATTCTCAAATTATTTTTCATGTTTTCCCAAAAAAAATAAAAATTCTTGACACATTCTTCAAATTTTATCCAAAAAATTCATTCTCCCAAAATATTTTTTACAATTAATCACCAAAATGCAAGAGAACAAGTCCCAAGATTTTGGATGAGCATATTAAATTTTATTATCTTTTCTTTAATTTTTGTTTTTACATTTTCGAGTCATTTGCAATATATATCTCAACAGATTTACTTTCCTTTTTCAACTTTTCATCAGATTTTAATAACTTGATTGTTGAAGATTTTAAGGTTTTCTTTTCCGTCCAAATTGAATTTTGATTTTCCCCGATCAATTTTTCTTAACTTAATTGAACAAACTCTGGTCGGCAGTTCCTAGTAATAATTCCTAGATATATATATATATATATATGGATTTGATTTGATTTTATATTATATTATAATATATTTATTTTAATTAAACATGTACATTCTGAATTTTTCTAATCACGTATTAAGAGCCCATTCAAATTTGAATTTCTAACATTCTATATTATATGAGAGATTTATAATACTGAATACAGATCACTCAAATTATATTATATATTTATTGTTTAACTTGAAACCCGAAGATATATTTGATCAATTAGCTTTTCTTTTGTCCAAGTCAACGTGCTGGTCAATAGAAAAGAAGCATATATACTTTTTGACTTTGATTAGCTTGCCTAATTCAACCTGCTGTCCAATACCAGGAGAGAACATTTTTGTGTCTGCTCCTCTCTCTCTACTCTAACTAACTCTTTAATTTTTGAAAAGGAAATGTCTCACTTTAGCAAAAGAAAATTTTGTTTCGATTTTTAAAAAAACTTCCAAAAAAAAAAAAAAATGATTTCCAAATTAATAATTTTATTTCACTTATAAGCTTAAAAGAAATGGAAAGAATATAGTAATCTTAATTTTTAAGACGTCATCGAAGTGTTGGAATTTTATTCCAATAGATGGACTTTTATTAATTGAATTTTTTTTTTAATAAAATAAAAACGGGCTAAATTGATACGATTAATGAGATAGATTCATAGGGTTTAATATTTTGACCCAATATTATAAAGGCTTTTTTTTTTCTCCCCCCTAAACAGACTTAGTATGACAGCTGATGTAGGTCCAATCTTAGAAGCCCGTAATGGGAGTGGCTAGCTCCCCTCTCCACTCTACATTTTGAGATTGTTATCCTATTAAAGCTGTCAAGTGGTTTGTGTGAGAAGGAGATGAAGACTTAGCAATCAATCGTGAAATTGCAGGAATCATTGATCATCAATCTCACGGCTCAAATAGGTATGTGAATAAATCAATTTATTTATGGTGTTTTGATTTCATGAATATTTGCATCTTGGGTTAAATTATTAATTACACAAAGCCCATAATAAAATGGGTGAAAATATTATGGTATAATTTAATTATTTGGTAGTTCAATAATTTATGCAAATTGTGCAACCCGTTTTTCGATGTAGAAAACAAATAATAATAGGTTTTGCCATGTGAAACTAATTCTTGGATGCAACCCTCTTATTTTCAGCAGAAATTCATAAATAATCTGTTAAGATAATAAAGCTACTTGTTGAGGGTGGCCTTCATGCAGTTTGTCGAAATTTCTTTGTCGTGGGCCTCAAGAGAACACTTTTTACCGAACTATTATCAGTCCGTAGGTGTGGAATTTCTTAGACATTTCCCATTTCATTTCATTCCAATAAGTTAAGGCATAACCTCCGCATATAATTCATACTTACTTATCCTCCATAGGCTTTAATGGTAGTGACCTTATTCCAATTCATAGGTCTACGGAAAAGTAAGGGCTTCTTCTGATTTAAAGCTCTCACTTCAGGTAACTCAGTTCTTATTCATTGAGTTGTAACAATAATTTTTTCTTATAATGCAATGGATATTTAATTTGTTATATTTATCGTATATGTTGTTTTTGTTATTTTTTATATTTATTTCATACAGACCAGTTTAGGAGGAGCTTTGCTAAATTTTAACTGTAAATCCATCAAAATTTGTATTTCTAGTCGATGTTTTCTTTGTAGTGAATCTTAGAACATGTCCGCGATGTTCATAAAAATTTTAAGAGTTCTCTTTTTTGTTAGAAAAAGAGGAAAAGAGAGAATTAATAGTAAATAATAAAATAATAAAATAAAGAAATAAAACCTGGATTTATAGTGAATGAAGTTGGTTTTATTAAGTGATTAATATTCAAAAAGGGAAAAGTTCCTTTGTTATTGGTACTGGAAAAGAAAGTAGGGTTTGATAAGAAAAGTGACAGGAATTTAAAAAGATGGAGGAAGTTTAGGAAAATCAAAAGTAATACAACTTAATTTATACTTTTGATTAGTTATAATCAATTAATTAATACTTATTATAACTTTAAATAATAAAGCTCAAAAAATTAAAGGCCTTATATCTTAAGCCTAAATTTACACACACACACACACACACACACACACACAAGGCTTAATGTATGTTTTGTTTAAAGATAGAGTCATTCTTATTTAAAAATAATATAATATAAGATGACGGACTAAAAAGAAAAAGAAAAAAAAAAAGAAAAGCAAAAAGAAAAATTAACATGTTTGAAATTGACTTGAATTCAACCAATTTGACAACATTGGGATCCACATTTGACAACCAAATTTCCGCTTCGATGTGGAGGGTAGTTGCTTTTTACTGCAGGACAAATTGCCTTTTTCCAACTACATTTAATGCACGCAAGCTCAATATACTATCTGTCCATATGATCTTGATGTCATTGATTGAGCTCAAACTGTGGCATTATCTAGTTTATATTTCAGGATTTTTTTATTTTTTTAATTTTAAAGAGAGTGTTATTTGATCATTTCATTATTTTCATTTAGTTTCTTGATGGATAAATTGAGAGTTTTTTATTATATTTGAAAAAATGTATATAGTCTATAATTACACAAATTCTTTACGAATTCTTTATATTATAATTGATATTTTTATTGTATGCTATAATATATCGGACAATATAATATTATTAGTTTTTTAAAGCATCGCTTATTTTTATTGAGTAAAAGATGATTTGATATAATCCAATAAGATAACTGTTTCATCTTTCTCATATTAAAGTATTTATAAAAAAGTTTCGAACACTTAATATTTTTTACAATTTTATGTTAAGACACATGATGTAAATTTTTTCATAAAATATAGATAATTATAGAACTATAATATAGTTAAAAAAAAAGTAAAAAAATTAAGATCTCAAGTTAGGAATCCATGTCAATGTATGGGAGACAAATATTTTAATAAATAAAAATATTAATGAAATACTAAATTTTGAAAAATAGAAAATTAAAGGATTTGAATAATATGGATTTCCTACTGACTTTTCGATAGAAATTCATCAAAGAAAATATTAATTCAAAATATAAGATACTGATAGAATATTCTATAAAAAATCTGCTAAAAAGGTTTTCGATAAAAGTCCATTAGAATTCCATTAGAAATTGCTTGATAAAGTTCATTTCACGATGGCAATTTTTGACTTTTTCTCTAAAAAAATTCATTAAAAAATTTACATTTCCTTATAATATTTACTAGCATGTGCCTGGTGCGATGAACCGAAAATAGTTATTGGTTGTAATAATTTATTGAAGCATTTAATGAAAGAAAATCTATTACTAATTAAATAAAACAATATGAATATTTTAATTAAAAATATTATATGTTGGAAGATAATTAATACTTAAATAAGTTGTAGAATATCAAGAATTCTCACTCTAAGTTTATAAATTTTATAAAAATTTATAAAATTTATAAAATAAATAAAAAATTAAGAAAATAAAAATAGCTTAGGATATTTTACTAAATATATTTTTTAAATTATATATATTTATACATATATATTTTGATATGATAAATAAACAAATAATTTCTTTTCTAATTTAAAGCTTTTTTATATGATGTCTTACTAATATGAAAGTTATAGTAAAAATTTTCATGACATTTGAGAAGTTAATATGTTAAATATTGTTTGTTAGAGTAAAATATAATTTCTTTGTACTTTATTTATGAAAATAGTTTACATTAGGTTATTAATTATTTGATAACTAATTATAACGTACAATTTTTATAAGCTAAAATATCTCTTAATATTTCATATACAACACTAATAAGTAAAATCTATTTATATTAAATCTCACAACCCCTTTATATAGGTATTTGAAATAGAAGGAAATTTTAACTAGAAAATCTTTAATATTATCCCATCAATATATGTAATCTTAAAAAGATATTAATATCAAATCTTTTATTCAATAAGATTTTTTATCACGTGCCACAACTTTCGTTATCTTAGTAGACCGCAAGATGCAATTTTATTGATTGGAATATCTCAATAAAAATTAAAGATTTTATCACTTCTTAATAATTTATCTAGTAATTAATAAAAAAAAAAGATTATATGTGAATTTGAATTAAGTTGTTGTTTATCTAAATAAATTTTAATTTTTGATATATAAGGATGAGTAATTAACAATTAATTGAAATTTTTTAATTTAATTAAAAAACTCAAAATTCTGAGAATTCAGAATTTGGTCAAAATATACAATTATGGATCCCGTACTGTTGTGCTATATATAATAGTTTAGATGGTAGGTGATTTAGTATAATTTGCCATATTCACATAATTCGGAATTAAAGGTGGAGATTTGGCTAGATTTAATTTGGGTACAGAGATGATTAGAACTAATCAACCTGATGGTAAAAGATATAGATCCTCCTCATTAAGGACTTTTTTAGCATTTTCAAAATTCCATCATCACTACCGCTTGAATTTTATATACTGTCGAGTGGCATATGGCCTAATATCATAAATCTTTCACACAATACGAGAAGTTTAGGGTTCGAATCCAAACAGACTCATGGTATATACGTGTGTATTAGTAGAAAAGAAATAAAAAATCAGATGTTTGTTGTGTTGTGTTAAAAAAAATTTCAGAAAAAAAAAAGTTTATAAAATTCTTCAAAGTAAGTAACATCAGAATTGTTGAGGGCGGCACTAATACAATTATTCCACATTCGTAGCTGTGGACTTGTGGGCTTGGAAGGGAAGATTTTTGCTGCAAGATAAAAGGACCTCTACTATTAATGGGTAGGCATTTCTTAGACACTTCCCACTTAATTCCAAGAAGGCGCCTCCACAACATGCAATTCATACTAAATTATTTCTCCGTCATCTTTCTCAATTTTAGTTACCTTCTTATTCCAGTTTATAAATATACAAAAATTTTGGGCTTCCTCAGACCTAAAGCTTCCATTTTAGGTAACTCGATTCTTACTCTTTGGGTTGTAATAATAATAATCTTTTCTTATATGCTTTTATTAAGGCTTTGTTTATAGTTTTGGGTGAATTCTGAAAAATGTTTTGAGGGAAAGTGTTATGAGAGTAAGAATAGGGAAATGTATCCAGTGTTCGTTTTTTTATTTTGAAAGAATGTGGAAAATGATTTGGGAATAAAAATTTTTGTTTGAAAGTGTTTTGGGATAAACAAATTTTATTGTAAATGTCAAACCAATCATTTTTTTATTGAATTTGTAGGAAGAAATTATTTTTTATATAATTTATTTATGTATATTTATATATTTATAGTGACTAATACATGGTTGTGAGAAAAATGATGTATAAATAATTGAATTCATAGATGGTTTTGAAAATTATAATTAATGTTTAAAAAATATGATTTGATTTTGGAAATAAGTTTATTAGAAAAAAACTAATGAGGTTAAAAATAATAAATAAAATAATTATTTAATAAAAGTATGTATAAATAAAAAATAAATGAATTGTTGAACATTTTTTAAATATTTTATAAATAATAAATTTTAAATTAATCTTTTTATGGATTATTAAATATTAAATGAATTAATATAGTAATTAATAATCATTACAACAAATATGATCTTTAGTGACATTTTATAAGATAATGACATGAAAAATTAAGATAGTGATAGTCATAAAAGAATGCCACTATAGTATAATATTTAGTAGCATTTGGTTATAAATGATATATAAATTAGTGACATTTAATTGAAAATGTCAAGATACATTTATTTTAAAGATACTTAACTAGTGCCACTAATTTTTTCTGAAAAATACCACTAATGTGTAGTTATGGTGTCATTTGAAAAAGATGTCATAAAGTATTTAGTGGCATTTCTAGTATTATGACACATAAAGGTAATATAGTGTTAGTCTTAGAAAAATGCCACTATAATAAAATATTTAGTGGCACTTGATTATTAAATGACATATAAGATAGTGTCATAAGGTTAAAAATGCCAACAAAAATGTATTTTGTCGGCATTTAGCTAGTGCCACTAATTTTTCTTAAAAATGGCACTCATATTTATTTATGGTGTCATTTAGGAAAAAATGTCACAAAATATTTGTGGCACTAATTTAATGACGTTTTGTAGTGTAGTGACACATAAGAGTAATATAGTGATAATTATTAAAAAATACCATTATATTATAATATTTAGTGACATTTAATTAATAAATGACAAATAAAGATGATGGCATTTGGTTGAAAATGCCAACACAAATGTATTTCAAGGGCATTCAACCAATGCTACTAGTTTTTCCTAAATTTTTTTGATATTATTTAATTATGGTGTCATTTGAAAAAGATGTATAAATTATTTAGTGACACCACATAAAAGTAATATAGTGATAAAAGTAATACAATTAAAAATATGCCTGATATGGGATTAGCCCAATTAGACCCAATTAGGCCTTAAAAGCCCAATATACTCATTTGGCCCAGTTTAATTGCAACCTAGAGGTCGGGATGCTTTGATACCATTAGACCTTATTCAGTCGGGCCCAAATTCAATCGAAGAGGTTGGGATGACTGTTCGATCATCAACGTCGAATATGCCGACACAATTAGTAGACTTAGGTATTTAGTGACTAATGACGATGTCTGCACCATCCCATCTACCACATTAAATGCGCTTCAACCACCCATCCATCTGCATTTAATGCTGTGACAGCGTGTCACCTCCGCCATTAATACTATCGCAGCCGCACTTAATGGCAGCACGATCTTCTCCTTTGTGAAGCTTAAGGATCGGCACAGTAAACAGTTGCAAAGCATGGGGTCTGATCGAAATGATTGTCACTGCCCCTACCAGCGGGATTTTCGCTAGGAGCTTATTGAGACGATTCTCGTCTTTTTACCTATGAGCATACACTATAAATACCCTCTTCTTTCAATCCAAAGGCAAGAGATTCATCGATAATTAAGCCATTACTCTGCTTATTTCTCCCCTTGACTCAGTCCCAAATTGACTTTATCATCAAAGTGTTTTAGTCGAGGACCCTCTCGGCTAGCCTGACATTTGTTACTTGATTGTAGGTGCCAACCAACACCACTTTCTGGTCGAGAAGCCTCACATACTATATTTGCAGTCATCTCTCAGGTTGAAAACAGTGTGTGCCTGTTCAACCATCAATATTTTAGCGCGGTCTGTGGGAAAGATATGGCTAAAATTAGCCCACGAGGGCAATTCCTTGACAATGCCCATCAGTACAATGAAACTATACATTAGCAAAAAAACAGTTAGGAAGGAGCTGAGTTATGCGAACTTGTAAACCTCTTAATAGGTCAACTATGGGGTCAGCTATGGGAAATCTCAAGCCAAATGTCATGGTATCCTCAAAAATGGTAACACAGCCTGTAGGAAGAGCATGCATCCGATCTATAAATCTAAGCTTTATTAATTCAAACCTATGAGGAACATGGTACTTCCCTTGTATTGACGTCAGATCATTCAATGACACCGATGACATAATATCGCTATAATGCATTATCGTGAATAATCGACCTCTAGACCTAGGCACCTCTTCCACTGGTACTTCTTCCTCAACCACTCCTTGGCCCTAAGGGCCAACTATGTCCTTGATGGAAGGATTAGAAGGCCCCGTGCCCTCATCTTCCCCACCTAAAGTCTCGCTTTTATTGACCTCGCTATTCACAGTGGATTGAGTAGCTTCAGAGTTAGAGCTAGAACTAGACATTATCAAAGGCTAACGATTTGTAAAGCTAAGAGCAGAAGAGTACTTACAAAAATTGTACTTGAAAGGAAGAAGTAATCGTCAATAGCTCGACCAAAAATTCTTTTGCTCGACCTCAAATGTGTTGTGGTAAAAGTAAAAATGAATGGTTAAAACCTCATATTTATGGGCCGACAGGAATGTTAACTGGCTAAAATGACCAACAACTAGCTAATAAATGCATAACCATCGGTTCGCCTGCGTTGATCTTCGCATAACCGCCAAATAATGGCTCCCACCAATACCTTTCTCGTCGAGATTTAAAATTGTTTCTCCTGCTAGTATCTTTATCGTCGAAGATTTATGTAAACCTACTCCCAACCCCGACTCTCTTATAGGTTGGACTTCGGAGTAGGGAGGACTCATGATATAGGATTAGCCCAATTAGACCTAATTAGGCCTTAAAAGCCCAATATACTCATTGGGCCTAGTTTAATTGCGACCTGAAGGTCGGGATACTTCGATATCATTAAGCCTTATTTAGTCGGGCCCAAATTCAATTAAAGTGGTCGGGATGACTATTCGACCATCAAGGTCGAATATGTCGGCCTGATTAGCAGACTTAGGTGTTTAGCGACAATGACGCCACCTGCACCATCCCATCTACTGCATTAAATGCGTTTCAACCACCCGTCCATCCGCATTTAATGTTGTGACAGTGTATCACCTCCGCCATTAATGTTGTTGTATCCGCACTTAATGGCAGCACAGCCTCATCTTTTGTGAAGCTTAAGGATCGGCACAATAAATAGTTGCGAAGCATAGGTTCTGATTGAAATAACCGTAACTGCCCCTACTAGTAGGATTTTCGCTGGGAGCTTGTTGAGGTGATTTTCATCTTTTTACCTATGAGCATATACTATAAATACCCTCTTATTTCAACCCAAAGGTAAGAGATTCATTGATGATTAAGCTGTTACTTTGTTCATTTCTCTCCTTCACTCAGTCCCAAACTGACTTAACCATCGGAGGGTCTTAGCTGAGGACTCTCTTGGCTAGCCCAACGTTTGCTACCTGATTGTAGATGCCAACCCACACCACTTTCTGGTCGAGAAGCCTCATATACTATATTTGTTGCCATCTCTCAGGTCGAATACAGTGTGTGCCTACTTAACCATCAATATTTTGGCACTGTCTGTGGGAAAGAGATGGCTAAAATTGGCCCACGAGGGCAATTCCTTGATAATGCTCATCAGTACAATGAAACTGTACATTAGCAAAAAAACAGTTAGGAAGGAGCTGAGTTATGCGAACTTGTAAACCCCTTAATAGGTCAACTATGGGGTCAACTGTGGAAAATCTCAAGTCGCATTTCATGGCATCCTCAAAAATAGTAACACAGCCTACAGGAGAAGCATGCATCGTATCTATAGATCTAAGCTTTATTAATTCAAACCCATTAGGAACATGGTACTTCCCTCGTATCGATGTCAGATCATTTAATGACACTGATGACACAATATCGCTATAATGCGTTGTCGTAAATAATCGACCTCTAGACTTAGGTACCTCCTCCACTAGTACTTCTTCCTCGACCCCACCTTGGCCCGAAGGACCAGCTATATCCTCGACGGTAGGATTAGAAGGCCCCGTGCCCTCATCTCCCCCATCTAAAGTCTTGCTCTTATCGACCTCACTATTCAAGACGAATTGAGTAGCTTCAGAGTCAGAGCTAGAACGATACATTATCAAAGGCTAATGATTTATAAAGCTAAGAGCAGAAGATGTACTTACAAAAATTGTACTTGAAAGAAAGGAGTAATCAATAACAACTCGACCAAAAATTCTTCTGCTCGACCTCAAATGCGTTGCGGTAAAAGTAAAAATGAATGATTAAAACCTCCTATTTATAGGCGGCGCGAATGTTAACTGGGTAAACTGATCGACAACCGGCTAATAAATGCGTAACTGTCGGTTCCCCCATGTTGATCTTTGTGCAATCGCCGAATAACAGCACATGCTAATACCTTTCTTGTTGAGATTTAAAATCGTTTCTCACGCTAGTATCTTCCTCACGGAAGATTTATGCAAACCTACTCCCAATCCCGATTCTTTTATATGTCGGACTTAGGAGTAGGGGAGACTCATGATATGGGATTAGCCTAGTTAGGCCCAATTAGCCTTAAAAGCCCAATATACTCCTTTGGCCTAGTTTAATTGCGACCTGGAGGTCAGGATGCTTGATACCATTGGGCCTTATTCAATCGGGCCCAAATTCAGTCGAAGAGAACGGGATAACTGTTCGACCATCAAGGTTGAATATGCTGACCCAATTAGCAGACTTAGGTGTTTAGCGACTAATGATGTTGTTTGCACCATCCCATCCGCTGTATTAAATGCGCTTTACCCACAAGTCCATCCACATTTAATGCTGTAATAGTGTGTCATCTCCGCCATTAATGTTGTCGCATCCGTACTTAATGGCAGCACGGCCTCCTCCTTCGTGAAGCCTAAGGATCAACACAGTAAATAGTTGCAAAGCATGGGCTCTGATCTAAATATCTGTAACTGCCCCTACTAGTGGGATTTCCGCTGGGAGCTTGTTGAGGCGATTCTAATCTTTTACCTATGAGCATACACTATAAATACCCTCTTCTTTCAACCCAATGGTAAGAGATTCATAAATAATTAAGCCATTACTCTGCTCATTTCTCCCCTTGACTCAGTCCCAAACTAACTTAACCATCAGAGGGTCTCAACCGAGGATCCTCTCGGCTAGCCTCACGTTTGCTACTGATTGCAGGTGTCAACCCCTATCACTTTCTGGTCGAGAAGCCTCACATACTATATTTGTTGCCATCTCTCAGGTCGAAAACAATGTGTGTCTGCTCAACCATCAATAATGCTATAGTAGTTAATCAATACATTAACGATATTTTATAGTATAGTGATATATTAAAGTAATATAGTGATAGTAGTAAAAAAAAGAAAATTCACTATAATATAATACTTAGTGTCAATTGATTAATAAATATTATAAAAACTTAGTGGCATTTTATTGCAATGACCAACATAATTACATGTTAAAGGCCTTTAACTAGTATCAGTACCTTTTTTTCGAAAGAAAAAACGTCACTCATAATATAATCATGATGCAATATTAAAACATATTGCAAAGTAGATAAATAATAAATAGGTATCAATAACTATAAAATTTATAAATATATATTATAATTAATGTATTGATGCCCTATTTGATTTAAGAAAAAATTAGTGTATTTCGTATAATAAATTTGATTGCATTAATATATTTAAATAATTGAGTAAATGTACTTTCAAACAATACAAATAAATTAACATGTTCATTTATGTGGAACATTAATGGATAGCTTGATGGTAACCTCAGATTCTTGCAAACAAATGGTTGTGGGTTCGAATCTTATAAAGATCAATGGAGCCATGTTGGAATCTCACAATTGGAAATTGGGGTTAGGTTAACATATATATGAGAGTTCGGGTAGGTTAACATATATATGAAATAATCTTTTGTGATATTTAGTATGCCATTAATATATTATTTTGTGGCATGCTAACATGTCATTTAAAGAATCTTTTAGTGACATTTTAATATATCATTTGCTATAGTTTTTGCGGCATGTTAATAAGTCAATTTGAAAATACCTTTCATGGCATTTTAACATGTAATTTATTGCATTTTTTATGGTATGTTATAATGTCACTAATAGATTTTTTGTGGCATTTTAGTACATCACTACATGCAATTTTTTTGGCATATAAGCCTGTCATTTAAGGTACTTTTTGTGACATTTTAACATCTCATTTAATCCATTTCATGTTGCATTTTATTAATGCCATGAATAGAATAAAATAATGACATTCATGCCTTTAGCTACACCCACCTAGATGGCACTTCTTAAAAATGTCACTATAATTCTATCTAAATGGCAATTTTCAATGCCACTAATTTACTATTTTCTTGTAGTGAATTTAATTACGAATTCTTTGACAAATTAATTAAATTAATTGACATTACTTCTTAAATGAAATATTAAAATTTTGTATTCTTCAACAAAATTAAACAAAAATATAAATATAAATTTTAATTTTAATTTTCATAGTTTTTTAAATTCTGATTATTTAAAGGAAAATATAAAATTGTATAATTTATAAACAGAAATGTAAATTTGTTAGACGGAAATATATTTTATAATATATAAAACAAAAATATAACTTTTTATTATTTTTTAAATTTTAATATTCTTAAACAGAAATATCAAGTTTGAGAATTTATAAATGAAAATACAATTTATTAACTTTGTAAACATTTTAGATTTTTTAATTAGTAAAATTTTGATATTCACATACACACACATGTGAGAGAGAAAGAGGGTGTGAGAAGATGAGAGAGTGATAAATGAATAAGTAAAATGAAATGTTGGGTGGTAAAAGAGGGGGTGGGTCTGTAAGTTACAGGGTGTAGGATCTAGGATGGAGCAATGGAGGGGATAGGGTGTAAGTTATAAGTTGTAGAGTGTTTTGGATGTTTTAGGTAGAGAGATATTGGATATTAAATTGTGCTTTGAGAGTAAGAATAAGGGAATGTGCCACCCCGTTTGTTATTGTTTTGAGAGTTTGAAAATATTATAGAAAAGATGAAATAAACAAGCCCTAAAATTTTTTAGCTCTTATAACTTATTTTCCTAATCAAAATTCTGATACTTTCAATATTAGCTAGGGGAATCATGTTCAGCTATATTTTTCAGAATATGTAAATTTTTGTGATAACTTACAGAAAGAATTAATATGACAAGTACTACCTATTCATTACCCATTCTCAAACGAGCTTTACGTTCAATAACTCCCCCCCCCACACCCCAACTTTCCATTTTTGTTTTCTCTGCAACTAAAATTAGGGTAATGTTTGATTATGTTTTATATATTTTGTATTATGTATTTTAGAAGAATGAATTTTGGGAGTGGGGTTGGAGAATGTGAAAGTTGTATCGGGAAATATGATGGATGTTTGTTTATATTTCGCCAAAACAAAATTGTTTTGACAAAACATAAACGAACAAGGCATTAACTTTTCTACGAGTATTACATATAGTAAATAATAGGTTAATCTCAATAAGAAATCAAAATTTTATTTTCCGACTTTCAACTCTATTTATGTTGACCTTGCATTCTATTGATTAGTCTATAAATTTGCAGACACACACAATATATATATGTATATATATCATCCTCTTTGCCTAGTTATTGCCTTTTAAGATTTCAGGTGAATCCATTTCTTGTTTTAGTTGTGTATGTTAGTTGTGGGTAGGGGTGATGGTAGGATAGAGAAAGGCATTAGGAATATAACTGTTTTTATTGTTTCATGTTTGATGAATTTTTTTTATTTTTTAACTATGAAGAGAGTGTTAATTCATAATTTTGCTAATTCCATTTGGTTTCTTGATGGATAAATTGGGAGTTTTTGGATATATTTAAAAGAATAGATATAATTTGTAATTCAACTAATTTTTTATGAACTTTTATGTTATATTCGATTTTTTTATTTTATAATATAATGTATTGGATACTATAGTTTTAAAACAATCAACTGTTACAATTTATGATGATGACATTATGAAACAATATAGGACTATTAGTTTTATATATAAAACATCATTCATGTAGCACTCATCCTGAATAAAGCTATTAATTGTAGCTTCTTTCCTTTTTACTCATCAATGATAACATTATAATGTTCTATTTCTACTTTATGTACAGGAAACACAATCGTTAAAATGCTGGGGCAGATTTTGGAATTATTTTTCTCTAAAGTAGGGAAGAAATTAGTAGATTATGGGTTCGACACAATGAGGGACAAAACAAACTTCAAGTTCACTTTGGAAACTCTGGAACGCAATTTAAAGTCATTGAGTGCTAAAGCATCTGATGTTGAGGAGGAAATCAGGAATGCAGAACTATCGGGTAAAAAGAAAAGAAAAAGAGAAATTGAGAATTGGTTGAATGAG
This sequence comes from Jacaranda mimosifolia, assembly GCA_018894105.1. Lineage (NCBI taxonomy): Eukaryota > Viridiplantae > Streptophyta > Magnoliopsida > Lamiales > Bignoniaceae > Jacaranda > Jacaranda mimosifolia. Next base: position 949,105 of record CM032118.1, on the reverse strand, counting down.
GTAAAAACAATTGGAACTGAATTTCTAACATTGAAAAGCCAAGTACAAATGGAAGGATTTATTGAACAGTTTTTTGGTGGAGATCGAGCTGCAAGGCTGAATGCAAGAGTAGATGGACTCATTGAGCAAAGTCGACATCTTGGTGAACTTCTACTTGATGTGTACGAAAGCAAGGGGGAGGCATTTTTGACAAAGATGCTGGTTGGTGAAGCATTTGAGAAAAATTTGGGAAGAATTTGGCATTTGTTGGTTGTTGATAGAGTGCTGAGCATTGGGATTTACGGTATGGGTGGTGTGGGAAAGACGACTTTGGCAAAGCACATCAACAACCGACTCATAGAAGAAACTCAGGAATGTGTTTATTTGGTGACGGTCTCTCAAGAGTTTAGCATAAAAAGGATGCAGGACGAAATAGCTCGTGTTGTACGTATAGACCTTTCAAATGAGTGCAATGAAGAAAGAAGAGCAGCTATCTTGAATCGAAAATTTTCATCCCTAAGAAAGAAGTTTGTACTCATTTTAGATGATGTGTGGAAAAATATTAATTTGGAAAAAGTGGGAGATCCACTCCGTATTGAGGGCTGTCGATTAATGATAACAACTCGCTCATTGGAAGTGTGTCGTCAAATTGGTTGCCAAAAAGTGATTCCAGTGAAACCACTTGCTAGGGATGAAGCTTGGAGGTTGTTCAGAAGAACACTTGGGCAGGGGACGAAACTAACCCCTGAAGTAGAAGAAATTGCCAAGTCTATAGCAAAAGTGTGTGATGGTCTTCCCCTAGGGATAATCACCCTAGCTGGAAGCATGAAGGGTGAGACTGACATTTATGTGTGGAGAAATGCATCAGTAGAGCTACAGAAACATGTTATGTGGCAAGATGACCAGGAAGATGAGGTTTTTAAAGTACTCAAATATAGTTTTGATCGGCTAGATCAAAGAGAAGGAAAAAGCAATGGGTACACAAAGTACCAAAAATGTTTCCTGTATTGCTCTTTGTATCCTGAAGACCATCCAATATCTACACGGGAATTAATATGCAAATTCATTTCAGAGGAGTTGGTGGATAAAAGAAAGAATAGAACAGAACAATTTGCCGAAGGCCGTTCCATACTGAATAAATTAGTGAAGGTTTGTTTACTAGAAAAACCCCATGGTAATTTTGTGAAGATGCATGATCTCGTAAGAGACATGGCACTGAAGATTACCCAAGGCAAATATATGGCAATAGCTGGGCGCTACTCTTTCAAGGAAATGCTTAATGGAGAAGAATGGGGAAAGGATCTTGAGAAGATGTCCTTGATGTACAGTGAGATAGAGGAAATTCCAGGTGGAATGTCTCCAGATTGTCCAAACCTCTCAACATTGCTTTTACGTCAAAATCGTATTTTGAAGTTCATACCAGATTCATTTTTCTTGCAAATGCATGGCCTATGCATTCTTGATTTGTCCCGTACTGGTATCAAGGAGTTGCCAAATTCCGTATCTGACTTGGAGAGCCTTAAGGCCTTGCTCCTTGGATGTTGTTGGAAGCTTGTATATGTGCCCTACTTGGGAAAGCTTAAGGCACTACTTGAGTTGGACCTCTCATGTACAACAATCAAGGAGGCTCCTCAAGGAATGGGAAATCTAGTTAATCTCAAATCCCTCCATCTTCCATATCAAATTCGAGCACCAGTAGAAGAAATGGAGAGGATGATACGGTTGGAAGAGTTTGGTGGGCGAGTGAAAGATGTGGGTGATTTTAATCGGTTTATTAGATCTAGACAAAATCAGATTAGGTACATAAACTATCGTATGATAGTGGGGATTTTGAGAAAGAATGGCAGGATTCCTCTAGCTAATAAAGAAGTTATTGTGCAACAATGCAGCTTTAAGAAAAATGTGTGTATGTTAGCCCAAGATGTCCAATGCCTAACATTTGAGGAGTGTGAGGGTTTAAGCCATTGCTTATTGGATGATTTCCCAAGATTGAACGTTTCCAGCTCCCTCAAGAATCTGGCAATTATCAACTGTGAAGGAATAGAGTGCATCTTGACAAATGAGCAATATATGATATTGGCAAATCAAGAATTACAATCTCGTTGCATTCCATTACTCCAGACTCTTGAGCTGTCGAAGTTGCCAGATTTTAGAGCCATCATCAAAAGTGAAGTAGGAGCTGTAGTCGCATCACCTCAACAGGCAGCTATATTTTCTTCTCTTCGACGCTTGTCCATCTTCAGGTGTAATAAGATGACAATGTTGGGGCTACCTATATCGGAATTGCAAAACCTTGAAGAAATCCATATTGGAGAGTGTGGAGAAATACGACAAGAGGTAATAGAATTAGCAGCAGGCGGCAACAAAAGACGAGAAGAAGAAGCTGTTGTCGTCCCTTTCCCCAAATTAAAATTAAGACTGATAGAGCCGCGAAGAGACTCATGGCCGAAGAGGATGCATAGATTATATAAGATGAAACGACATAGATGAGAGAGGACAGTGGGAATCATTGGAGTGCGAGCTTCTCTCCTACAAAGATCTCCTACAACCATTTGTTCAATTTGGGTTCGATCAATTTGAGGTCTACGACGAATTGTCTGATCAAACTTGCATGAGATCACTATTCCCCTCTCTCTCTCTCTCTCTCTCTCTCTCTCTCTCTCTCTCTCTCTCTCTCTCTCTCTCTCTCTCTCTCTGGTTTTCAGGATAAGTAAGATCACTGTTTTCTTTAACAATAGATGCACAAATATTTGGACTTATCTATTGGGGAATCAAATGGATTTCAAGTTAGGTGTTGTCTTTTTAAGTTATACTCTCTGGTAACCTGAAGTTATTTTTGAGCAATTAGCTTTTCTTTTGGCTAAGTCAACGTGCTGGCCAATAGAAAATAAGCATGTATACTTTTTCTTACGTGACTTTGATTAGTTAGGTCCGGTCCAAGAGAGAACATTTTTGTGTCTACTCTTCCCTCTGCTCTAACCAGCTCTTCAATTTATGAAAAGGAAATGTCTCTTTCACTATATAGCAAAAGAAAATTTTGTTTCAATTTTTAAAGAAACTTCAAAAAAAAAAAAAATTGATTTCCAAATTAATAATTTTTATTTCACTTGAAAGCTTAAAAGAAATGGAAAGAATATAATAATCTTAATTTTTAAGATGTCATCAAAACCCAGAATAAAAGATCTTTTATTGGCAATCTCAGACGCCGTGGAAATATTATGGTATAATTTAATTAATTGGTAGTTCAATAATTTATGCAAATTGTACAACCCATTTTTCGATGTAGAAAACAAATAACAATAGGTTTTGCCATGTAAAACTAATTCTTGGATGCAACACTCGTATTTTTACTAGAAATTCATAAATAATCTGTCAAGATAATAAAGCTAACTGTTGAGGGTGACCTTAATGCAATTTGTCGAAATTTCTTTGTTGTGGGCCATGAAGAGAACACTTTTTGCCTAAAGATAAAAGGAATGTTTGGTTATGTTTTTTGTTTGATTTTATTATGTATTTTGGGAGAATGAATTATTGAACATTGTGAAAGTTATTTTTTAATATATTTGTTTATGTTTTGGAGGAGACATTTTTTACTGTAGCGGTCAAATCAATGCCTTTTTATTGAGTTTTTGAGGTAAAATAAAATTGAGTAATTTTTTTAATGTTAGAATAATAATAATAAAAAATATGTAATGTGTATATATAATATATATGTATGTATTAAAGAATATATATTTTGGAGGAAAAATGAAAATATGTTTGATTATATATCCCCAAAATAATATTATTTCGGGAAAACATAACCAAACAAAGCTAAAAGAATTACTATTATTCCTCGGTAGGTGTGGAATTTCTTAGACATTTCCCACTTCATTCCAAGAAGTAAAGGCATAACCTTCACCGTGTATTTGGTACGCACCTCACTGTAGACGAGCGCTACAGTGAGGTGCGTACTTAGGGATGTAAATGGATATTAAATGAATCGGATACACTATTTTCATATTCGTATTCGTTTAACTTTTTAAGTATCCGGATATGTATAAGGATTTGACGGATATTTAAAAATGATATACAAATTCGTACTCGTCAGATATCGATTGGATTCGGATATATTTGTATTCGATTATAATTATTCAGATGCATTCATATTTTATTAAACTTATCTGTATTTGTATTATTATTTTATATTCATTTAATAATAATTATTTAAATATCCATTTACTAATATCTAAATAGGTGAATCTATTAACCTATAACAAATACATATTTTAATTAATAGAAGGAACTATATAATTTCATTAAAACGAAAGCAATCAAACAAATAGCAAATTTTCTAATTAATAATTGACTTTATAATTGATTATTAGTACTTAATAATAATAATAATAATAATAATAATAATAATAATAATGGCATTTAAGTATATTAATTATAAAGTCAACCCACAATAATTATTTTAATTATCTTCATTCTTTAATTTTTTCTCTATATTATATTAATTTTTTAAATTTATTCTTTTTTATTCCCAATTCTTCAATTATAATATATATATATACATACATATATGGATTATGATATTTTTATTGAGAAATATAAATAATATATTATTTAATAAATATATATTCGCATTGGATATTAAACGGATCGGATGCGCATTTACCATATCCGTATTCATTTATAATCGGATATCTACTAATCGAATACGGATAATATTCGCTTTAAACGGATGCGGATAAATTTTGCATAAACGGATACAAATATGAACGGTAAATAAATTTTCGAATATCCATTTATAGCCTTATGCGTACCCAATGGGTATGCTTATGTGTGTGTGTGCGCGCTACAGTGAGGTATGTACCCAGTGGGTACGCCCCCATCATCAACAAACCTAACCTCCACATATAATTCAAAGTTACTTCTCCTCCACAGGCTTAATGGTAGTGACCTTCTTATTCCAATTCATAGATCTACGAAAAGGGCTTCTTCTAATTTAAAGCTCTCAGTTCAGGTAACTCAATTCTTATTCTTTAAGTTGTAATAATAATCTTTTCCTATATGGCAATGGATATTTGATTTGTTATATTTATCGTATATGTTGTTTTTGTTATTTTTTATATTTATTTCATATAGACTCTAAGATGAGCTTTGTTAAATTTTAACCGTAAATCCACTAAAATTTGTATTTCTAGCATAATCAAGAGGAAATCGATGTTTTTTTTTTTTTTGGGATGTTCATAAATATTTAAGAGTTGTCTTTTTTGTTAGAAAAAGGGGGAAAGAGAGAATTAATAATAAATAAAAAATAAAAAAATGAAGAAATAAAACCTTGATTTCTAGTGAAATGAAGTTAGTATCATTAAGTGATTGGTATTCAAAAAAAGAAAAGTTACTTTGTTATTGGTATTGGGAAAGAAAAGTAGTGATAGGAATTTAAAAAACCCGAGGAAGTTTAGGAAAATCAAAAGTAATACAACTTAATTTATACTATTGGGGGCTTGTTTGCTTTAGTTAATTATGCTAAATAAATGCATAATCCATCCTAATTTATTATTTGTTTGCCTTGATATAGAATTCATGATAAGTCATTGGCCTAATATTAAGTTAGAATATGGATCAAGAGAGGAAAAACTTGATATATTTTTCTTGGGTTGGATAAGATTCAAAAAGATCAAATTACTCTTGATTAGTATGTAAAAATATATATTAAAATAAATAATAAAAGGTTAAAATCATAAAATCATATGTTTTATTTTAATTTACTTTTCAGTTAATCTTATCGACCAAACGTGATATTGTATTGCTTTATCTTGATATATTTAAAAAATATATTTATTTATATATCATTCATAATCATATCATACAAAGCAAACCAACCCTTGATTAATTATAGTCAATTGATTAATAATTATTATAACTTTAAATAATAAAGCTCAAAAAATTAAAGGCCTTATATCTTAAGCCTAAATTTACACACACACGCACACACACATAAGGCTTCTAAGTTAAAATTTTTATATTTTTAAGGTTTAAAATATCACGACAAGTACGCTTCATATGCATTTTAAAAATTAAAATATAAACAAATATATATATAAGAGGCCTCCAAAATTTAAATATTTAATGTAGGTCTTGTTTAAAAATAGAGTTACCCTTATATAAAAATAATATAGTGTCTGATGACAGACTAAAACATTAAAAGAAATCAACACGTTTGAAATCGACCTGAATTCAACCAATCCGACAACCTTGGGATCCACATTTAACAACCAATCAAAAAACCACATTTCCGATGTGGAGGGTAGTAGCTTTTTATTGCAGGGCAGATTGCCTTTTCCCAACCACACTTAATGCACGCAAGCTCAATATATTATCTGTCAATATGGTCTTTCTGTCATTGATTGAGCTCAAACTGTGGTTTTAGAGTTTATATTTCATGAATTTTTTATTTTTTAATTTTGAAGAGAGTATTATTTGATCATTTCATTACTTTCATTTAATTTCTTGTTGGATAAATTGGGAATTTTTTATTATATTTGAAAAATGGATATAATCTATAATTACACAAATTTTTTATGAATTCTTGATATTATAGTTGATATTTTTATTGTATGATATAATTTATCGGGCAATATAATATTATTAATTTTTTAAAGCATCAATTCTTTTTCTATTGAGGAAAAGATGATTTGGTATAATCCAAAGAGATAGGTGTTTCATCTTTCTCATACAAAACAGATAATTTATAAAATTTTTGAACTAAATCACAATAGTTACAACATAATCATGGTTGTTAATTAATTTTTTCTTTTTAATTGTATGCCAGTTATATAAGGTATAGAATATAATATATTGTCTCACTTACAAATAGAGTGGGCATAGATATTTATAATTGATGTCGATTATCAAATGCTAATATCAATCCTGAACTATACAAGGCATATCACTCAATTAAATTATGTAAAATAAATTTGTAAAGATACAATTAAATTTATTGTGTTTTTATAAGTATAATATTATTTTTTATATTTAATTAATAACATACTATTATTTTTTAAAAGATATTGTTTCAATCAATTAACTAATAACGTCAAATAGTATCTATTAGAGCAAAAATAATATGGTATTAATATCAATTAGAACTTAAAAATAATTCTACAAGATGAAATAATAAAGTATTTATAAAATATAAATATTTTATATTAAAGCACTAAGGTATTTATAAAATATTTTGAACACTTAAAATTTTTTACAATTTTATGTTAAGGAACAAGATGCAAAATTTTTCATAAAATATGGATAATTATAGAACTATATTATAGTTAAAAAAAAAAAGTAAGAAAATTAAGGTCTCAAGTTAAGAATCCATGTCAATGTATGGGAGACAAATATTTTAATAAATAAAAATGTTAATGAAATACTAAATTTTGAAAAATAAAAAATTAAAGGATTTGAATAATATAGCTTTCCTAGATTTTTTTGGTAGAAATTCACCAGAGAGAAGAAAATTTTAATTCGAAATATAAAATATTGATAAAATATTCGGTCGAAAATTTGCTAATTTTTTTTTCGATAAAAGTCCATTAGAATTCCGCTAGAAATCGCTTGACATTATCCATTTCGCAATGGAAATTTTTGACTTTTTCTCTAAAAATTTAATTGGAAAATTTGCATTTTCTTATAATATTTACTAGCATGTGCCTGGTGCGATGCGTCAAAAATAATTATTGATTGTAATAATTTATTGTATAATATTATTTATTTTACTTCATGTGATTAAAATATGAATTATAATTATTTTTAGCATTTAATGAAAGAAAATCTATTACTAATTAAATAAATTAATATGAATATTTTAATTAAAAATATTATATGTTGGAAGATAATTTTTATTTAAATAAGTTGTGGAATATCAAGAATTGCTCACTCTAGGTTTATAAATTATATACAAATTTGTAAAATGACAAAAATTTAAAAAAATAAATAAAAGAATTAAGAAAATAAAAATAGTTTAGAATATTTTACTAAATATATTTTCTAAATTAGATATATATATATTTATACATATATATTTTGACATGATAAATAAGCAAATAATTTCTTTTCTAATATAAAGTATTTTTGTATGATGTCTTAATAATACGGAAGTTATAGTAACAATTTTCATGACATCTGAGAAATTCAAATGTTAAATATTTTTTTGTTAGAGTAAATATATAATCTCTGTGTGCTTTATCCACGAAAATAGCTTACATTAGGTTATTAATTATTTGATAACTAATTCAATAAGTAGTTTACAACATACAATTTGTATAAGCTAAAATATCTCTTAATATTTCATATAACTCTGATAAGTAAAATTTATTTATATTAAATCTCACAACCCCTTTATATAGGTATTTGAAATAGAAGAAAATTTAACTATTTAAAAATCTTTAATATTATCCTATCAATATATGTAATCTTGAAAAGATATTAATATCCAATCTTTTATTCGATAAGATTTTTTATCATGTGTCACAACTTGATTGGTCGTTATCTTATTAGACCACAAGATGCAAGTTTATTGATTGGAATATCTCAATAAAAATTAAAAGATTTAATCAGTTCTTAATAATTTATCTAGTAGTTAATCAAAAAAATAGATTATATGTGAATTTAAATTAAGTTGTTATTTATCTAAATAAATTTTGAATTTTCATATATAAAGATGAGTAATTAACAATTAATGATTTTTTTTTAATTTATTAAAATACTCAAAATTCTGAGAATTCAGAATTTGGTCAAAATTATACAATTATGGATCCCACACTATTGTGCTATATATAATAGTATAGATGGTAGGTGATTTAGTACAATTTGCAATGTCCACATCATTAGGAATTTAAGGTGGAGATTTGACTAGATTTAATTTGGGTAAGGAGATGGGTAAAAAGATACGGATCCTCTTCTTTAAGGACATTTTTAGCATTTTCAAAGTCCTGTTATCACTACTGCTTGAATTTTTATATGTTGTTGAGTGGCATATGGCCCAATGTTATAAATCTTTCACATAATACGAGAAGTTAAAGAGTTCAAACCCTAATAGACTCATGGTATATGCGTTTGTATTAGTAAAAAAAGAAAAAAAAGAGAGAAAATCCTATATTTGTTGTGTCGTGTTAAAATTTTAAAACAAAAATTAAAAAATTCTTCAAAGTACGTAACATCAAAATTGTTGAGGGTGGCATTAATACAATTATTCCACATTCGTAGTTGTGGACTAGTGGGCCACAAAGGGAAGATTTTTGCTGCAAGATAAAAGGACTTCTACTATTACTTGGTAGGTGTAGGTGAGGCATTTCTTAAACATTTCCCACTTAATTCCAAGAAGGCACCTCCATAATATGTAATTCATACTTAATTATATCTCCTTCATCTTGCGGAATTGCAGTTACCTTCTTATTCCAGTATATAAATCTACAAAAAATTTGGGCTTCCTCTGACCTAGAGCTTCCATTTCAGGTAACTCAATTCTTACTCTTTGGGTTGTAATAATATAATCTTTTCTTATATGCTTTTATTAAGGCTTTGTTTATAGTTTTGGGTGAATTCTAAAAAATGTTTTGAGGGAGAGTGTTATGAGAGTAAGAATAGGGGAATATGCCCAGTGTTTGTTCTTTTATTTTGGGAGAAGGCAAAAAATTATTTGAGAATGAAATTGTTTGTTTGAAAGTGATTCGGGATAAATAAATTTTACTGTAAATGTCAAATCAATCACTTTTTTTATTTAATTTGTAGGAAGGAATTATTTTTTATATAATTTATTTATGTATATTTATAGATGGATGATTGTGTGTGTATCTGTATGTATTTATAGTGATTAAGTTGTGAAAAAATGATGTATAAATAATTGAATTGATAGATGCTTTTGAAAATTATAATTAATGTTAAAAAAGTATGATTTAATTTTGGAAATAAGTTTACTAGAAAAAAAACTAATGAGGTTAAAAATAATTCATAAAATAATTATTTAATAAAAATATTTATAAATAAAAAATAAAGGAATTGTTGAACATTTTTTAAATATTTTATAAAAAATAATTTTTAAATTAATCATTTTATGGATTGTTAAATATTAAATGAATTGATATAGTAATTAATAATTTCTTAACGAATTCTTTGACAAATTAACAAAATTATTTGACACTACTTCTTAAATGAAATATTTAATTTTTTTATTTTTGAACAAAATTAAACAAAAACATAAAAATAAATTTTAATTTTAATTTTCATAATTTTTTAAATTTTGATTATTTAAGAAAAATATAAAATTTTATAATTTATAAACAGAAATGTCAATTTGTTAGACAAAAATATATTTTATAATATACAAAACAAAAATACAAATTTATTAACTATAAATGTTTTAGATTTTTTAATTAGTAAAATTTTGATATTCACCCACACACATACATACATATATATATATGAGAGAGAAAGAGGGGTGAGAGGATGAGAGAGTGAGAAATGAATAAGTAAAGGTTGGGTGGTAAACGAGGGACTAGGTGTGTAAGTTATAAGGTGTAGGATCTAGGATGGAGCGATGGAGGGGATAGGGTGTAAGTTATAAGTTGTAGGATGTTTTGGGTAGCGAGATATTGGATATTAAATGTGCTTTGAGAGTAAGAATAAGGGAATGTGCCACCCCATTTGGTATTGTTTTGAGAGTTGAAAATATTTTAGAAAAAATGAAATAAACAAGCCCTAAATTTTTTAAGCTCTTATGACATATTTTCCTAATCAAAATTATGATGCTTTCAGTATTAGCTGTAGAATTCATGTTCAACTATATTTTTCAGAATATGTAAGTTTTTGGGGTAACTTATAGAAAGAATTAATATGACAAGTACCACCTATTCATTATTCATTTTCAAATGAGCTTTACTTTCAATACCTCCTCCCCCCACCCCCCCACCCCCCCCCCCCCAAAAAAAAAGAAAAAAAAAACTTTCCATTTCTATTTTCTCTGCAACTAAAATTTAGGTAATGTTTGGTTATGTTTTTATATATTTTGTATTATGTATTTTGAAAGAATGAATTTTGGGAGTGGGGTTGGAGAATATGAAAATTGTATCGGGGAATTTTATAGATGTTTATTTATATTTTGGAAAATAATTAGAAATTTGTAGATAATAAATGATAAAGGAAGGTATTTTGGGAAAACTTATTTTCTTATTTTGGAGGAAAAATGAGTGTATGTTTATGTTTTGCCAAAACAATTGTTTTGGAAAAACATAAACAAACAAGGCCTTAACTTTTCTACGAGTATTACACATAATAAATAATAGGTTTACCTCAATAAGAAATCAAAATTTTGTTTTCTAACTTTCAACTCTATTTTTGTTGACCTTGCGTTCTATTGATTAGTTTATAAATTTGCAGGCACACAATACACACACACACACACACACACACACATATATATATCATCCTCCTACCTCCTGGCCTAGCTGTTGCCTTTTTTGAGCTAAAGCTACAATTTAAGATTTTAGGTAAATCAATTTCAATTTTTAGTTGTGCATGTTAGTTGTGGGTAAGGGAGATGGGAGGAGAGAGAAAGGTACTAGGAATATAACTATTTTTATTGTTTCATGTTTTATGAACTTTTTATTTTTTAACTTTGAAGAGAGTGTTTTTTGATCATTTCGCTAATTCCATTTGGTTTCTTGATGGATAGATTGGGAGTTTTTTGTTATATTTAAAAAATAGATAGTCTATAATTACACAAATTTTTTATGAGCTCTTTATGTTATAGTTGATTTTTTTATTGTATAATATAATATATTGGATACTATAATTTTAAAACAATCAACTATTACAATTGATGATGATGAAATTATGAAACAATATAGGACTATTAATTTTATGACAAACATTCATCATTCATGTAGCCTCATCCTGAATAAAGCTATTAATTGTAGCTTCTTTCCTTTTTACTCATCAATGATGACATTATAATGTTCTGCTTCTACTTTTGCACAGGAAACACAATGGTTAAAACGTTGGGGCAGATTTTGAAATCATTTTTCTCTAAAGTAGGGGAGAAATTAGTAGATTATGGGCTCGACACAGTGAGGGACAAAACAAACTTCAAGTTCACTTTGAAAACTCTGGAATGCAACTTAAAGTCATTGAGTGCTAAAGCATCTGATGTTGAGGAGGAAATCAGGAATGCAGAACTATCAGGTAAAAAGAAAAGAAAAAGAGAAGTTGAGAATTGGTTGAATGAGGTAAAAACAATTCGAACTGAATTTCTAACATTGGAAAGCCAAGTACAAATGGAGGGATTTATTAAACAGTTTTTTGGTAGAGATCAAGCTGCAAGGCTGAACACAAGATTAGATGGACTCATTGAGCAAAGTCGACATCTTGGTGAACTTCTACTTGATGTGTACGAAAGCAGGGGGGAGGCATTTCTAACAACTAGGCTGGTTGGTGAAGCAATAGAGAAAATTTTGGGAAGAATTTGGAATTTGTTGGTAGTTGATAGAGTGTCAAGCATTGGGATTTACGGTATGGGTGGTGTGGGAAAGACGACTTTGGCAAAGCACATCAACAACCAACTCATAGAAAAAACTCAGGAATGCGTTTATTGGGTGACGGTCTCTCAAGAGTTTAGCATAAAAAGGTTGCAAGATGAAATAGCTCGTGTTGTACTTATAGACCTTTCACATGAATGCAATGAAGAAAAAAGAGCAGCTATCTTGAATCGAAAATTTTCATCCCTAAGAAAGAAGTTTGTACTCATTTTAGATGATGTGTGGAAAAATATTAATTTGGAAAAAGTGGGAGATCCACTCCATGTTGAGGGCTGTCGATTAATGATAACAACTCGCTCATTGGAAGTGTGTCGTCAAATTGGTTGCCAAAAAGTGATTCCAGTGAAACCACTTGCTAGGGATGAAGCTTGGAGGTTGTTCAGAAGAACACTTGGGCAGGGGACGAAACTAACCCCTGAAGTAGAAGAAATTGCCAAGTCTATAGCAAAAGTGTGTGATGGTCTTCCCCTAGGGATAATCACCTTAGCTGGAAGCATGAAGGGTGAGACTGATATTTATGTGTGGAGAAATGCATCAGTAGAGCTACAGAAACATGTTATGTGGCAAGATGACCAGGAAGATGAGGTTTTTAAAGTACTCAAATATAGTTTTGATCGGCTAGATCAAAGAGAAGGAAAAAGCAATGGGTACACAAAGTACCAAAAATGTTTCTTGTATTGCTCTTTGTATCCCGAAGACCATCCAATATCTACACGGGAATTAATATGCAAATTCATTTCAGAGGAGTTGGTGGATAAAAGAAAGAATAGAACAGAACAATTTGCCGAAGGCCGTTCCATACTGAATAAATTAGTGAAGGTTTGTTTACTAGAAAAACCCCATGGTAATTTTGTGAAGATGCATGATCTCGTAAGAGACATGGCACAGAAGATTACCCAAGGCAAATATATGGCAATAGCTGGGCGCTACTCTTTCAAGGAAATGCTTAATGGAGAAGAATGGGGAAAGGATCTTGAGAAGATGTCCTTGATGTACAGTGAGATAGAGGAAATTCCAGGTGGAATGTCTCCAGATTGTCCAAACCTCTCAACATTGCTTTTGCGTGGAAATAGGTTTTTGAAGTTTATGCCAGATTCATTTTTCTTGCAATTGCATGGCCTATGCACTCTTGATTTGTTCGCTTCTAATATCAAGGAGTTGCCAAATTCTGTATCTGACCTGGAGAGCCTTAAAGCCTTGCTACTTGGATGTTGTTGGAAGCTTGCATATGTGCCCTACTTGGGAAAGCTGAAGGCACTACTGGAGTTGGACCTCTCATGGACAGCAATCAAAGAGGTTCCTCAAGGAATGGGAAATCTAGTTAATCTCAAATGCCTCCATCTTCCATATCAAATTCAAGCACCAGTAGAAGAAATGGAGAGGATGATACGGTTGGAGGAGTTTAGCGGGCGAGTGAAAGATGTGGGTGATTTTAATTGGTTTATTAGATCTAGACAAAATCAGATCCAGTACATAAACTATCGTATGATAGTGGGGATTTTCGGAAAGAATGGCAGGATTCCTCTATCTAAGAAAGAAGTTATTGTGCGACGATGCAGCTTTAAGAAAAATGTGTGTATGTTAGCCCAAGATGTCCGACGCCTAACATTTGAGGAGTGTGAGGGTTTAAGCAACTGCTTATTGGATGATTTCCCAAGATTGAACATTTCCAGCTCCCTTAAGACTTTGGCAATTGACAACTGTGAAGGAATAGAGTGCATCTTGACAAATGAGCAATATATGATATTGGCAAATCAAAACTTACAATCTCGTTGCATTCCACTACTCGAGACTCTTAAGCTGTTGGAGTTGCTAGATTTTAGGGGCATCATCAAAAGTGAAGTAGGAGCCATGGTCGCATCACCACCACCTCAACAGGCAGCTATATTTTCTTCTCTTAGACACTTGTTCATCTATAATTGTAATAAGATGACAAAGTTGGGGCTACCTCTATCAGAACTGCAAAACCTTACAGAAATTCGTATTGAAGAGTGTGGTGCAACACAACAAGAGATAATAGAATTAGCAGCAGGCGACAGCGAAAGACGAGAAGGAGAAGCAGTTGTCATCCCTCTCCCCAAATTAAAATTAAGACTGATAGAGCAGCGAAGAGGCCCATGGCTGAAGAGGATCCCCAGATTATAAGAGATGGAACGACACAGATGAGAGAGGATGGTGGGAATCATTGGAGTGGGAGCTTATCTCCTACAGCCATTCGTTCAATTTGGGTTCGATCAATTTGAGGTCTAGGATGAATTGTTTGATCAAACTCGCATGAGATCACTGTTTCCCTTTTCTTTTTTTTCTTTTTTTTTTTTTTGTGGTTTTTAGGATAAGTAAGATTCACTGTTTTTTGTCTGGAAATCAAAAAATGATGTAAAGCAACTCTTCATTAATAATTTTCTTCCTTTCCTTGTGATGATAAATGACGTTTTCGAGCTGCAATGGCAATCCCTCATTATGGAGATCTATCTCCTTTAGAGGCTGAGGCATTAAGCTTTCGAGAAGCTCTGAGTTGGATCTAGCAACATAGAGTTACAAATGTTATTTTTGAGACAGATGCTAAAGTTGTGTTTGATACCATGTCTAATAGTTTGAAAGAGTCGTCTTTTTTTGGTCTTATTATTGATGAGTGTAAAACCCTCTTATTAGAATTGTTGAGTTATCAGGTTAATTACAAATACCCGTTTCAGGTTTGGCTCCATCTTGTATTTTGCAAAAATCGTTAGCTTCCATTAGCAAAATTGATATCATCAACAGAAAATTTATCTGAAATCCAAAAATGTCATCGAGTTACTGTTTATCGAATTTATGGAGAAAAAATACGCTTGCATGGTTGCTGCCAGGCAGCGGTTGCCTGCCTCGGCTAGTTTCTATAACTACGTACCGCAGTGGCGGAAAGGAAGAAAGCCAAAACGGAGAAGAAGGAAAAAAAAAAATGCTGCGAGTCCGCCGGTACAAAGATTACTGTTAAGATACTTTTTTCCTCAATGAAATGAAGAAAAATGCATAAGAAGAAAGAATGGTTTATCCTGCCGCGGTGGCGCAAATCGGATAAATGAAGGGACACATGGAATAGAAGTAGGAACAACAATCAAATGGATTTCAAGTTACGTCTTGTCTTCTTAAATTATACTCTTTGGTAATCCAGGACTGTGGTATTCCTATTGGGCATGAGCTGCGTGACAATATTGTTTGGCATAGATACTTGAATGTTGTGATGTCATGTGCTTCTCTTGCATGCTGAAGGGACATTATTTGTTAAGAGGGTTGGGCACTTCAAAATTTGACTTGATAGTGCATTTTATAAAACCGCTTGTGAATAACAGGGTACTTCACCTTTTCTAGTTTTAAAATTATGTTATTAAGCAAGCCAATACGCCAACAAAATTATATCCGCAGAGAAGTGCCAATAGTACTGATACTTTATGAAACTATTGACAGACGTCTCCAACATATCTGAAACTTGCTGGACCAGAGATGTGGAAGTGGGATCTCCAGCCCTTCATAGAGCATAAAAGATCTAGCTTTTCTAAATATGCTCTACAACAGATGAATGAAGCTCTTTCACCTTTATATAATGCATTTAAGTAGCAAGAATACCAAAAAGATGTTGGCCTCACTTTTGCTTTTCCTAATTTTCCTTGCTGTTTTTCTAAAACAGCTGAAGGATGCAATTCTTAGAGGATCCCATTCTTTTCTTGCATCTTTGAAAGAACAAAGTGGTTTGCCTGTTGGAAATCAAACTCATGAGCATGCATCCCCTGAGGATGATGGTAATTGCAATGGCAATACATCTGCAGTTGAAGGAAGTGATACAAATGGTAGTTCCCTCTTGAACAGGGATTTTTTTCCAGACGAAAACTTAGTAAGAGTTAACAGGAAGAGAAGATCCACTAGTGAAGATTCAGGAGGAGATCCTATCGAAGAATCGCTGTGAAACCCCTCTCAAATCCATCAAGAAGTATAAGCACGATATCATTTGCAGTGAACAATATGTAGGTGGGAAATTAACATCACCAGATAGAGATAGACAATTAGCAAATACATCTCCAGTATCTATGCAAAGGAATGAAGGAGAAAGGTGCAGCTTGGGAAGAAAAAATCATGTTGGGGGCATGGAGCTAACTGGACCTTCTGAGGATGTCAACAATGAGCGTACTTCACCAAAGGGGCTTTTTTGTCCTGATGAAGTTTTGTCTCATGAAGAGCAGGCCCGTCTTTGTGAAACTGAACTAGATGACAACTCTGAGGAGGAACAGAAGCAAGACCGTGACATTGAGGAAGCAAAAGCTGAGAATGAAGGTTTTGTGGTCTTAAAACAACTAATGAAGCCGAGGATAAATTTTAACCAAATATTCAAAGAAATTTCTCGAATGCTGATGAAGTGGAAGAAGATGTTGATATTTCTAGTGATATTGATGCGAACAATGATGACAGGACTGATATTGCCAGAAAGAATAATGCTTCCATGAGTCGTCAGTGTGCATACAATCAAGATTCCTTGGCCGCAAGTAAATGGAGAGATCAAAATCTATTAGCAGATACATGTAAAAGAACTGGACGACACGATGAAGAAAAAAGGTACTGTTTAGGGAAAATAACTCATGCAGGGGTCATTGGGCAAAATGCACCTCCTGGAGATGGTAATAACGAGTGTACTTTATCAAAGGGGCTTGTTAGTCATGATCAAGTTTTGCCTCATGAAAAGCAGGCTCCTCATTGTGGTAGTGAAGTGCCGAATGGCAAAATTGATGGGAACAGGGTCAAGATCATGAGGCTGAGAATGCAGAAGGTGACAAGAAAGGTTTGCATGGGCTCATAACAACTAATGAGGACATGGATAAATGCGAGCAAATTATTCTAAGAAATGTCCCAAATGTCAGTGAAGCTGAAGAAGATGTTGACGTTTCTAGCAATAGCGATGGGTATCATGATGAGAGGACTAATATTGATACAAAGAAGAAAACATTTTTGAGCTCTCAGTGCACATACAGCCAAGATTCTTTGGCAAAAACTGATTGGAGAGAGAGCTAAATCTTTGTGTGAAATGTAACAAGGATGGAAAATTACTGGTTTGTGGTTCTATCTCCTGCCCTTTAGTGATTCATGAGAGCTGTTTGGGTTCAGATGCAAACTTCGACTCAAGGGGGAAATTTTACTGCCCGTTTTGTGCATATTCTCAAGCATTCTTGAAGTACATGGAGATTAAGAAGAAGGCATCCTTGACAAGAAAGTACTTGGCAACCTTTATTTGCTTGGGAACTCGAAAAGAATCAACCAAACGGTCTCACAGATCATGTAGGATAAAGCAAAAAAATATGGAGCAGGATGATGTTTTGCCGAAAAGTAATGACCTGAACCACAGAAATGTTGAGAGAAAGTCCGATAATTGTCTGCATAGGAAGAAGTCGGAGTATGAACAGAACAGGCAGGGCCTTCAGAATCACATTCAGAATACAGTCCACCCTTTGGAGGAAAAGCTGGAGATTCAATCAATGGAATAGCTCACACTTCGAACAAAGACAAACAAAAAGAAATTGTAGTCAAGCCAGATGATGCCAGCCCGAATAACTCAAATCAAACATCTTTATGATTGTTCATGTACATATAGGATATTTCTCAATTACCAACATACCTGAAATATGCTATTCTTTATCTTCGTCTGCAGCTCATACACAGCAATTCCGCAATTGAGGCTGAAAAGACTCCCATGGACGAGAGAGCAGAAGAAGAGAAGTTATAGGTAGAAATTAATTTCTTAACATATTTGGTCTGTGTTCTTCTTTCCCCTATCTGGTTTTCTAATTCAACAACTATCGCGTAGCTTGAATGCAACTTAAAAGTTACTTCTTGATCCTGCTATGCTTTACTCAGATGATCAGTTTTGGTGATTGGAGTAGAAAAGATAAAAGAAATTTCAACTTGAGAGGAGTAAAAATAGGAAAGATGATACTTTCTCATTCGAGAAAATCATATAATGTTCGATAGATTTTAATTGAGAGGAGTAGAAATCACAGGTGATCAGAGAGAGAGAGAGAGTGCGCGCAGAGCTACGCAGCCTGCACACTTGCACAACACTTAGAGAGGAAGCACTTAAAGTTGTGCAAGAGTTAGAGAGTGTTTGGGTGAACTTATAAGATGTTTAACAGTTTATAAGTTGATAAAAAGTGTTTGGCAATTTTTTTTAAAAAAGAGTTTATAAGATCTTAAAATAAGATGTTATGAGTATATAAATTCTTTTAAAAAAATAAGGAGACCCCAACTTATTTTTAAGATCTTAACAAGCTTCTTTATTTTTAACCATTTTAATTACAAAATTATCATTATTAACATCTAATAAGCTCCAAAATTTTATTTTATCCAAATACTTCAACAACTTATTTTAAAAATAAGATCTAACATCTTATAAGATTTAATTATAAAATGTAGAAACTTATAAGATGTTTAAAATAAGCTTAGCCAAACACCCTCTTAGATAGGTGTGTGCAAAAACTCTGATTGGCGCATGCGAGACTGTAAAGGGGACTTGGCGCGCAGCAAGACGTACGGGAGTGCGCACACATGGATGTGCAGCATACACGGGGGCAACAATTGGCAATCCGGTTGGATAATGGTTATATAGCAAGAACAAACGAGCAAGCGGGTGGCACATGGTTATGGGCTTGGGCAAGAAAGTGGCCAATTGTGATCTAATTTATTCGAATAACCATCAGGATTTATTTTTTTTAATACACACACACAACAGGAGTTTGTTTGAACTCGAATTCCTAATCTCCCACATTCACTTATGCTGCTAGGCCATAAGCCACTTGGCACCATCAGGACATTTGGCATTGTGGGTTGCACTCCAGAAAACCGCCAGCACAACTGGCAGCTTGTTAGCTTAGTTCTGCCACATGCTGGGATTTGATAGGCTAACTCCTACCAGTTGAGGGATGTCCACTGTAGGCAATTGTTATATTAAGCAAAAAATCTCACAATCTGCATAGAGAGTGTTTGAGTTTGAAGGAAGATGCTTTTGTGAAAGCATTGGCAATTCTTTCGCATTAAGAATGTTAGATTTTGAGTCCAAACCATGTCCATGGGGGCTCCAAACTTACAGCAAATTCTTTAGCTTAATTGAATTTCAAGCTTGAATTCATAATTACACTTTATTTAATTGATCAAAAAATATTTTATATGAATCTTAATCAAGCCAAACAGAAATCAAGAAATCAAGCTAATCAGCTAACTACCTTTGATATATTTTGTGCATTTTTGTCAATTTTCAGCTTTACCAAACCAAGCTTTATATATATTCAAAACACTGATAAAATACCTTCAAATTTTACTTTGAAGAGTCAACAAATCGAGATTAAATAAATTTTGCAACTAAATACTTTATTTAACGCTCACATATGATTCACTAAATGAATGGGAAAATTAATCTCAATATCAATAAAAATCAAAAGACAAATTCCCAAGTTACAGTACCTACACAAACTGCCTAACATATTATAAATAAACAACAAATCTGAAATATAAATCCAACATACACATTGAATTAATCCAAAAGTTCAATAAATGTAAATTACAAAGTCTTTTCAGAATCTTTAGAAACAAGCATCCAGCACACAGCAACAACACAGGGCTGCACAACTGCAACAAACCAAACATGGCATTAGTACATTAGACCAACCATAACTTCTATTAGTATTTACAAACTTTCATGACTAAATTTTTTTGCAAATTATATCAACCACAACGCTTATGACTAATTTGCATTTTTTTCATTTCCACTAGAGAATAAAAAAAAATGAAAAATACCACTTTCTTCCCATTTTCACTCAAACTCTTTCTAAACTTATCAATCGTATATTATCACATCAATCAAATTCAAATTTGATTTGACATAAAGTACTTACTGTCGTTTTAAAATTAATAAAACATGCATCTATTTTTCAAAATTATTTCTTTAAATATAAAAAATATAAACCCAACTATTTTTTCAACCATATATCTATTCTAATAATTACTTTCCAACAATTCATTCAAATATATTTTTATTTCCATTTCAAAATTATAATTATTTTTTCAACTTTTAAAAATGGCTGAAAATAAAAATGAGTCTAGAAAATAAAATCATTATCTACCGTTGTCGCTCGGTCTATCTTCCACGTAATTTTTACACCCTCATGTATAATTTCTCAAAAATAATCAAGATATGCCTAAAAAAGAAACAGAAGATATGCCTTAATTTTATTTAATATTACATAATATTATTAGTCATTTTCAAATTTTCAAAAAAAAAGAAAAGAAAAGAAAA
This sequence comes from Jacaranda mimosifolia, assembly GCA_018894105.1. Classification (NCBI taxonomy): domain Eukaryota; kingdom Viridiplantae; phylum Streptophyta; class Magnoliopsida; order Lamiales; family Bignoniaceae; genus Jacaranda; species Jacaranda mimosifolia. The sequence goes on along the minus strand of CM032118.1, from coordinate 928,240 downwards.
GAAACTGAAAATTAGTTCAAAAAAATTGTTGGTTTCTTTTTGGGTTTTTTTTAAAGAAAAAAAAAGAGTTAAAAATGGCAAGAAGTAAATAAATATCGGAATAAGCAAAAATAAGAGAAAAAAAAGGAGACTAACCATCCCTTCCAGAAGCCATCCCCTCTAGACTGAGTAGTGCTGGCCACCGGAGCCTGACCCTCAACCTGCTGCCCATCTTTCATTGGATAACCAGCAGGCGGCGGTGGAGCCATGTAACCGTCCTGTGGCTCCGCCGGGTATGCGGTGGCCGGCGGGGGATACGCAGCTGCTCCAAAGCAAACAAATAATACATCATTCCATCTGAATCTAAACTCAAAACTATTCCCAAAAACGCGATCTAATTTCTTCTCAAATATATGTACATACCTTGATTCTGGGTATAGCTACTCATGATGATGTACGCGACGGAAAAATGATTACGTAAAAGCAAAGAGAAATATGCCCACAAGATGCTGATGCTGATTGATGCGTATGCATATGTGTATGTATATATATAGATATGGGGCGGGTGGGTGGGGTTGGGTGTTATGGGAGGGAAGGAACCGAGAGGGCGGCGCCACCGCGTGAAATGGCGGAGATGGATGGACAATTCCACATGGCTAAGATTTGTTTTTATTTATTTTGCAATTATTAATACAAAGGAATCGGATTCGTTACGCGTGGATTCGTTTTTTTATTATTCATTTCCCACTCTTTTTCTTGGACTTATTAATTTATGATTTTTTTGGAGAATTTTTGTTACTCTTTTTATTGTATAATGTTGAATTTCTTTTTTGACTGCAAGATTTTTTTTGCCCCCATTTTTTAAGATTGATTTTTGTATTTATAAGTGAAGTGGTTGGCGGTCGTAACTATAAGAAAACATAATATAATGGTGAAATATTAAGTGATATGGTAAATTTTATTAGTATTAATATTTATGAAGTAGCAATAATTTTTGTCTGATCATAATATTGGTTCTTATAAATTTAATGATGATAATTATTGCATTTAGTTGCTATGTTAACAATTAGTGATATGTGTTTGTGGCAGCATGAGGAATATAAAAAAATATTGTCATGAAAAGATTTATATTATTCGTTTGTTATTAAATGTTAATAATGACAATTTATACAGAATTTTTTTTTTTTTTAATAATGTCAGTTACACATAATTTTTATTATCATTAAATTTATTACAATCATTATTATAACATCATAAAATTTTTTGTCATTGAACACGTATAATTAGTGACAGTTTTAATATTATTGTTTGACATTTTATTCATATTTTTTTCTTGTAATGATCACAACTATATCTTTCTCATATTAATTTTATCAAAAACATACTTGTTTTCTAAGTATTGATTTTTGCATTCTAAATATTTTGTGTAACACCTAATTTTCGTTGTATGATCACATGCAAAAAAAATGGAATTTAGGAGTGCATAATTAAATAAGCACCTACATTATTATAATGCCATTTTTTTAATTCTAAATTGATAATATTATCCAACAAATTAACTTGAAGACAAAAAGTTGACAATTTTGCATGTGCTTCCCTTGAAAATTAAGAGAGAAGTCATTGTGCAAGATAATGATATAAGAAATTATGACAAAAATAAAGACTAGAGCATTGTTGTACCAAAGACCAATTAACAATTTTCTAAATTGCATTAACTACCTATTAATTTTGCTAAAAATACTAGCACACATTGATAGACATATATGATACACTCTAATAACCACTACTTTGTAGAGTTGATGAATAGGCATTGTTGTACCAAAGACCAATTAACAATTTTCTAAATTGCATTAACTACCTATTAATTTTGCTAAAAATACTAGCACACATTGATATACATATATGATACACTCTAATAACCACTACTTTGTAGAGTTGATGAATAGGGCCTTTGACAAAATTATCAATATTTTTTAAGAAAAATTACCCAAGGGCCCCATCAAGAACAAGTTTTTATTTTTGAAACATATATGGTCTAGTTAATATGTCTCTCTTCTTTTTGAATAATTTCAAAATATTGTTTATAATGCAACCCATGATGCTATTTGTGTTGGCAAATTTAAATTTTATAGCCCTAATTAATTCAATTCAATTTCACATACTATAAAATTGTACTTATTTTTGTTGATGGGATGTTATGTGATTGGACGAAAGGTGTGATAATACAGTAAGATCTAATAATCTTAATTGTAATAATATATTTATCTTTCAGGAGAGATGAAAAAGAATTCTATTTTTATATTTTCGAATGAAATAAGTAGAATAAAAGTTTAATTTATATAAATCTCTTAAAAAGTTGTGTGATAAAACTCCTCCAGCTGAACATTTGTTGTGTTCTCAATTATTCTCATATATTTGATATATATATATATTTGTCAAATGTATATTTAACTGGCCCACAATGTTGGGAAGGTTATAACTGATTATTCATCCCACCAAATTGATTAGTGAATTATGATCATAGGATCATCTCAATCCTTTGGTGATGTTGGATGCATCAAGGTAAACGCAGTTGAATAGTATTAGGTGGGTTAAATATTACTAATAATCAATTATAAAGTTAATTATTAATTAGAAATTATGTTATTTGTTTGATTGTTCCCCTTCTAATGAACTTGTATAGTTCATTTTGTTAATTAAAAATATGTATTTGTTATAGGTTAATAGATTCACATATTTGGGTACTTTTAAAATGATATCCAAATAATTATCATTGAATATGAATATTAAAAAAATATTCGAATATTAGTAATTTTTATCAAATATGGATGCATTTGAATCATTTTAGTCGAATATGGATATATTCAAATTCGATCAATATTCAACGGATACGAATTCAGATATCATGCTTAAATATTCATCGAATTTGTATTTATATCCAAATATTCAAAAAGTTAATTGGATACAAATATAAAAATAGTGTACTCGATATGTTTAATATCTATTTACACCCCTAAAAATTCTCTTCTTATAAGGTAAGTATGAGAAGTAGCATGCCCTTTTACACTATGTTTGGTTTATGGACTTTGACAAGGAAAAGAAAGTATATTAGAGAAAAGGAAAGGAAAAGAAAAAAAAAAATTTGGATTGAATTCATATCCTCTTGATTAGGCTTGCATATGTGCCCTACTTGGGAAAGCTGAAGGCACTAATGGAGTTGGACCTCTCACATACAACAATCAAGGAGGTTCCTCAAGGGATGGGAAATCTAGTTAATCTCAAATGCCTCCATCTTCCGTATCAAATTCAAGCACCAGTAGAAGAAATGGAGAAGATAATACAGTTGGAGGTGTTTAGCAGGCGAGTGAAAGATGTGGGTGATTTTAATTGGTTTATTAGATCTAGACAAAATCAGATCATGTACAAAAGCTATGGTGTGACAGTGGGGATTTTCAGAATGGGTGACAGGCCTCCTCGAGTTCATAAAGAAGTTATTGTGCGACAATGCAGCCTTAAGAAAAATGTGTGTATGTTAGTGCAAGATGTCCAATGCCTAACATTTGAGGAGTGTGAGGGTTTAAGCAATTGCTTATTGGATGATTTCCCCAGATTGAACGTTTCCAGCTCACTTAAGAATTTGGCAATTATCAACTGTGAAGGAGTAGAGTGCATCTTGACAAATGAGCAATATATGCTATTGGCAAATCAAGAATTACAATCTCGTTGCATTCCACTACTCAAGACTCTTAGGCTGTCGAAGTTGCTAGATTTTAGGGGCATCATCAAAAGTGAAGCAGGAGCTGTAGTCGCATCACCACCACCACCACTTCAACAGGTGCCTATATTTTCTTCTCTTCGACAATTGTTCATCTATAAGTGTAAGAAGATGACAAAGTTGGGGCTACATGTATTGGAATTGCAAAACCTTAAAGAAATCCATATTAGAGAGTGTGGTGCAACAGAAAAAGAGATAATAGAGTGGCGATAGCGAAAGACGAGAAGGAGAAGCAGTTGTCGACTTGTCGTCCCTCTCCCCAAATTAAAATTAAGACTAATAGGGCCACGAAGAGAATCATGGCTGAAGAGGATGTGTAGATTATTTAAGATGAAATGACATAGATGAGAGAGGATGGTGGGAATCATTGGAGTGGGAGCTTCTCTCTTACAACCATTTGTTCAATTTGGGTTCGATCAATTTGAGGTCTACAACGAATTGTTTGATTAAACTCGCATGAGATCACTGTTCTCTTCTCTCTCTCTCTCTCTCTTTTTCTCTTTTTTTTTTTTTTTTTGTGGTTTTCAGGATAAGTAAGATCACTGTTTTCTTTAACAATAGATGCACAAATATTTGGACTTATCTATTGGGGACTCAAATGAATTTCAAGTTACGTGTTGTCTTTTTAAGTTATACTCTCTGGTTATTCCTATTGGGCATGAGCTGCTTGACAAAATTGTTTCGCGTAGCTAGCTACTTGAATGTTGTGATGCCATGTGCTTCTCTTGCATGCTTAAGGGACATTATTTGTTAAGAGGGTTGCGCACTTCAAAATTTGACTTGATAGTGCATTTTATAAAACCACTTGTGAATAACAGGATACTTCACCTTTTCTAGTTCTAAAATTTATGTTATTAAGCAAGCCAATATGCCAACAAAATTATATCCGCAGAGAAGTACTAATAGTACTGATACTTGATGCAACTATTGACAGACGTGTGGAAGTGGGATCTTCAGCCCTTCATAGAGCATAAAAGATCTGGCTTTTCTAAATATGCTCTACAACAGGTGACTGAAGCTCTTTCACCTTTATATATGGATTTGATTTGATTTTAAATTATACTATATTTATTTTAGTTATACACATGCGCTCTGAATTTTTCTAATTATGTATCAGGAATCCATTCGAGTTTAAATTTCTAATTTCCTACATTATGTGGAAAATTTATGCCACTAGATACAGATGACTCGAACTATATTATATATTTAACTTAAAACCTGAAGTTATATTTGAGCAATTTGCTTTTCTTTTGGTCAGACTTGGCAAAATTCAATGCATACCCGTGGGTATCCAAAAAAATATAGGTAAGGGCCTTGTTTCTCTAACCCAAAAATTGCGGGTAATTTTAGCCGTACCCAATTTACCCACCGCTTTTTGGCTCGGCCCGTGGATACCCGTGGGTAACCCGTATATATAAATATATATTTTATATATATTTACATATAAATATTTATAGCAAATTAAATTAAAAATTATTTCCTAAAATAAAACCCTAAATAACAAAAAGTTTGAACTTTTGAGTAATTATATTTGGCATGTAAAGAAATTTAAGTTTGAACTTTTGAATGTGATTTATTTTAAATTTGGTAGATTTTGAATATTTAAGATGTAAGTTTTAAGCTACAAAATTATTGATATGCTTTAAGTATTTGTTCAATTTAATGATTGAAATTTGTAGTTTTTTTTTTAGTTTTATTTAGTTAATATTTGAATAACATGATATAAATTACAAGTTGAATATTAATTTAATTTTAAATATTAAAAAAATAATTATGAGTACCTATGTGTTACCCATTACCTGTGAGGACGGGTAACGGGTCCCCTACCTCGTACCTAATAAAAAATGGGTGGATAAATTTATTCATGTCTATTACCTTGGGGAAATTTATCCAATCAGTTGTTACCCGTCGTTGGATTACCCGTGGGTACCCAATTATTAGGTCCACTTTTGGCTAAGACAACGTGCTGGCCAATAGAAAATAAGCATATATACTTTTTCTCACGTGACTTCGATTAGCTAGGTCCGGCCCAATTCCAAGAGCATTTTTGTGTCTGCTCTTGTCTCTCTACTTAGCCAGCTCTTTAATTTGAAATGTCTCTGAACTATAGCAAAAGAAAATTTTGTTTCAATTTTTAAAAAACCCAAAAGAAAAAAAAAGAATTGATTTGCAAGTTGATTATTTTTATTTCACTTGTAAGCTTAAAAGAAATGGAAAGAATATAATAATCTTAATTTTTAAGATGTCATCAAGCTCAGAATAAAAGATCTTTTCTTGGCAATCTAAACGACGTGGAAATATTATGGTATAACTTAATTAATTGGTAGTTCAATCATTTATGCAAATTGTGTAACCCATTTTTCGACGTAGAAAACAAATAATAATAGGTTTTGCCATGTAAAACTAATTCTTGGATAAATCGTTTAAGCTATCTATTTATACTTCATATGCTTTTTACATGCATCACTCATATTTTTTCTAGAAATTCATAAATATTCTGTTAAGATAATAAAGCTAATTGTCGAGTAGGGATGGGAATAAGCCAAGCTACCTGTTAGGGGCCTATGGTCTAATTAGGCCTAGCCTATTTAATAAAAAGGTTAGGTCAAGGCTTAAAAAATAGCCTTTTTAACTAAATAGGCTAAATTTAGGCTTTTCTAAAAACTTGCAAAGTCTAACGAGCTAGCTCATTTAACCTTCTTCACATAAAAAGTACAATAATACTAATATAATATTAAATAACTAATTGTATTTGATTTCTTTAATCAGTCCTTTATGGAATCCATTATGTTATTTAGTATTGCTTTTCGTTGAAATAATACTATTTTATATTTAGATTTGGACTTTCATAATTATATATTTATCAAGGTCTATTACAAGTTTGAGCATATTAAAAATTTAAATTTATGTAATGTCTAAACTTAATGGAAGCCTTAGTAGAAAATAGGCTATTGGTAGGCTTTCGGGCCAAGCTAACCCTTTAAAATTTATTAAAAAAGCTATGCTCAACCTTAAAAAAAGACCTATCATAGATAATAGGCTAGGCTCAGACCTATTATTTGCATAATAGGTCTGATCTATTTAAATTAAAGCATAGCCTCACTTAACTTATTTCCATCCATATGGTCAAAGGTGGCCTTAATGCAATGCAATTTGTCGAAATTTCTTTGTTATGGGCCATGGAGAGAATACTTTTTGCCGAAAGATAAAAGGATTATTATTACTCGGTAGGTGTGGAATTTCTTAGACATTTCCCACTTCATTCCCAGAAGCAAAGACATAACCTCTACATGTAATTCATACTTACTTCTCCTCCATAGGCTTACAGGCAGTGACCTTCTTATTCCAATTCATAGATCTACAAAAAGTAAGGGCTTCTTCTTATCTAAAGCTCTCAGTTCAGGTAACTCAGTTCTTATTCTTTGAATTGTAATGATAATCTTTTCCTATATGGCAATGAATACTTGATTTGTTATATTTATCGTATATGTTGTTTTTGTTATTTTTATATTTATTTCATATTAGACCAATTTAAGATGAGTTTTGCTAAATTTTATTGTAAATCCATCAAAATTTGTATTTCTAGCATAATCCAAAGAAAATCCTTTTTTTTTTTTATAAGTGAATCTTAGAACATGGCCATGTAGAAATACAACCATCTGGAATAGTACAGGAATGAGAGATGACCTAATGACCTTCATGCAAGGACAAAGATTCATCCTACATGTCAAGGGCATCTCAGACAAATCCCCACTGGGAGAAAGCTATAAACACCTCCTTTCCAGCCTCACAAAAGGTATGCCATTCAATATACCAAAAGCCTTCACTCTACTACTCATTGTATCTAGTTGATCCAATTCTAACTTGAGCGTCGGAATGCCTTAACCTAGGGCACCTCGGCTAGCCTGACGTTTGCTCATCATCGCAGGAATCAGCCCAACTAACTCCATATATCGACCACGGAGGTCGAACCTCTCTAATCTATCGTTTGATTCAGTAATGAGTGGATTTCACCACATCATTTGGCGCCGTCTGTGGGAAACTTGAGTTCACGATTGAAAATGGTTAACACCAGGCTACCTCTTGGAAAGAAAAGAAATAGGAGGTCTAGCTCTCCCCTGCCTTGACCTCAGCAAGAACATGGCGCACTCGATTCCAGCACCCAGCCAGAGCAAACCCTAACCATGCCCCAACTGATGCAACTTATCAGCGAGCAAATACCAGCCCAGATTTATGCTCAACTTTCTGCGGCTCTGAATCGACATACCGTGTAACCTAAGCCGACAGCGAGCGTAACTCTGCAATCCTCGTCCCTAGAGGAGAGGCCGCCCAAAGAAAATAGAGACTGACCAGAGTCCAGATGGCCTCCCTCAAAGTGTGAAGCAAGCCTAGGCCATTTTTTGAGAGAGATGGCCTGACCAATGCCTTGCGAAGAGGTTTCGAATTTAGTTGATCACGATGTTTGACCTATTCGAGCCCCGCAGTGCGATAAGGTCGAGCACTCGAGACCCAACCCGAACAGAAATGCATCCCAAGTTGACATGGAGGAATGGGAGGAAGTGTCCCACCAAGTCCAACAGTTGAACAGACGATTAGAAGAGATCTCAAGGAGGAACACGAAAAAGAATCACTATCAAGAGGGACCGCCGAGGTTTCAAAGAGAGAGAGACTCACCATTCATCTAAGAGATTATTGACGAGCACATTGCCTTCGATGCCAAAATCCTAACAAGCCTACCTTGATATGATGGCTTGTTGGACCCAAACGAACATTTGATGCAGTTTGAACACATGATGCAGCTGCATGGACACAATGATTACATCCACGCTAAGATGTTGGTAGCCACATTTCAGGGGATAGCGCTTGACTGGTTCGTTAAGCTAGAGTCGGCGTTGATATACTCATACGACCAGTTGTGCGATAAGTTTTTGCACCAGTTTGTGAGCAACAAGAAGGCAAAGCTCCCACATACCCACTTGCACACGGTGAAACAAAACGAAGGAGAATCCCTTTGAGACTTTTTTACCATGTTTAACAGGAAGTGCTAAAGATTGATAGCCCTCAGATTGAGTTCTTAATCGACGTATTGTTCTTGGGTCTCAGACACAATGAATATGCCAATACATTGGTATGCAAATAGCCTAGGTCAATGGAGGAGCTCCTTGACCTCGCAGAGAGCTACATGACTAAGGAGGAGATGAATAGACTGAAATACGGCAATCTCAAGGTCAATAAGAAGAAGAGCAAGGAAAAAGACAACCGCCAGTTCATTGAGGGTCGTCAACCCCCCATCAAATGCTTCCATGATTACACCTCGCTTAATCTCCCAAGGAAGGAGGTGCTATTTGTTATTCAGCAAGACAATTTCCTCAAAAGGCCCAAGAAGTTGATCGAAACTGAAGTCATGAAGAAGTCAAAGAAATACTGCCATTTCCATAAGCAAAAGGGGCACGACATAGAAGATTATTTCAATTTGCACGATGAGATCGAGAGATTGATCAAGCAGGGCCATCTGAAAAAATACATCGACAAGCGGGCCAGACGAGAGGAGAGCAAAACTGACCAGACTCCCTGTAGAGAAAGGTCGGCCAGCCTGAGAAGAGAGGATAAAGGAAAGAAACTTGCCCAAGATCCCCACCCATGCATTCGAGGAGTCATTGACATGATTGTAGGAGGTCCCACTGGAGGGGGACTCAAAGTCCGCCAAGAAGTAGACTCAAAGGCAACTAGAATCAACCAAGTCAACCAGGATTAACATGGTCTTCCAGCTCTCAACCAGAGCAGAACCAATCTCCTTCACCGAGTCCGACCTCGACCACCTAGAGAACAGAGGAGTCAACCACAAGATAGACTGCCTTATGGTGGTAACGCTTGAAATAGCCAACTTTGAAGTGAGAAAATCTTGGTCGACAATGGCAGCTCTGCAAACATCATATTTTTATCCACTTTGAACATAATGAATTTGGGACAATTGAAATTTGAGCCGGTTCGCACCCTACTAGTTGGTTTTGGGGGATCGGAGATCATCCCAGAGGGGTCCCTTAACCTATCCACATCATTTGTACAAGGCCCTCGCAGCAGAACCTTAATGATAAACTACATTGTAGTCGATGCTCCCTTCACCTACAACGTCATCGTTAGTCAACCTGCTCTAAATGACTTCAGGGCCATTGTCTCGACCTACCACATGAAGATCAAATTCCCAACCCCAGTAGGAGTAGGTGAGCTCTTGTGCAATGTTAAGGAAACTTGGCGCTGCTATACCATTTCAGTCGAGCCAAATGAGCAGAAGGCTCGACTTCAGATAAAGCCCTCGGGGGACGCCCCTGTAGCGAAACCCAAGGAGGGACAATCATCGAAGAAGAGAAAATGGGAGAACACCCAGATCGAGCCAATTGGGGAGTTTAAAATGATCGAGCTAGAGCTTGGCAATTCTGACAAGACCACCAGGATTGAAAGTGACATGGGTCATTGTCTGGAGTGCCTCATGGTCGATTTTCTTTAAAGAAATATCGATATGTTTGCATGAAAAGCTTCCGACCTTCAAGGAATCAACCCAAGTGTTATTGTCTATCATCTTAACGTGGACCCTTCCTATGAGCCAGTGAGGCAGAAGACAAAGACCTTCAATGCTGAGAAATCCCAAATCATCGAAGAAGAGGTCAACAAGCTACTAGAGGCAGGATATATCATAGAAATTCAGTACCCCCTTGGTTTTGTAATGTTGTACTTGTCCCTAAGAATAAGGAAAAATGGCGTATGTGTAATGGTTTCACCAATTTGAATAAAGCTTGCCCTAAGGATCCTTACCCCTTACCTCGCATAAATTTATTAGTAGATTCTACAGCTGGTTATGAACTATTGAGCATGATGGATGCCTGATCGACCTCGACCATACCTTCTCCATATTGAGGGCGTTCAATATGAAACTCAACCCTAACAAGTACACATTTGGGGTTCGGGGAGGCAAATATTTGGGTTACATGGTCAGTCAAAAGGGGATCAAAGCAAACCTATAGAAGATCCAGGTAGTGATGGACATCGCCCTGCCTTGAACAATCTAAGATGTACAGCGTCTGATCGGTAGGATAATAGCCCTTTGCAGATTCATTGCGAGACTGGCCGACAAGAATCTTCCTTTTTTCAAAATCCTAAGAAATGTGAAAAAATTAGGATTCAAATGGAACGAACAATATGACCAGGCTTTCGTCGAAATGAAGTAGTACATTTCCTCACCACTCATGCTCGCCAAGCCTGAGCTGGGAGAAGTTTTGCAACTCTACCTAGCCGTGTCCATTGCCTCGATTAGCATAATTCTGGCCTCAACGAGAGACAGAACTCATCAATCTGTGTATATTACAGTAAAGCCTTGCAGAGACCCAAACGCAATTACCTGGAGATCGAGAATTTCACCCTCACCCTCGTTACAGCAGCACGAAAGTTGCGACCTTACTTCCAGTCTCACGCGATCGTAGTGCTGACAAATCAATCATTGAAGCAAATATTGTCAAAACAAACGCGTTATGTCAACTCGTAAAATGGGCCATCGAGCTTGGGGAGTTCGACATCACATTCCAATGGCGAACGGCCATAAAAGCACAGGTATTGGCCGACTTTGTAGCAGAAAGGCTCGACCTCCCCGAGCAGCTCAATCCAAATTCCTCTATTTGGATGTTACACGTTAACGGCTCAACAACCACCATGGGAGGCGGAATCGGTGTCTCACTCCTTTCCCCACTCGCTGAAGAGTGTGATTTTGCAATAAAACTCAACTTCGCGTTTACCAATAATGAAGTAGAATACGGAGCTCTTATAACTGGGATGAACATGGTAGTATCTTGGGGTGTCGAGTAGCTAGTTGCAATCTCTAACTCCCAGATAGTAGCAGAGCAGGTCGAAGGAAACTTTGAAGCCAAAGAGGCCAAGATGAGTTAGTACTTGTCTGAGGTGAAACGGTTGCAAAAATCGTTCAAGAGCTTCACCCTGAGCTAAGTACCCCGAGCAGAAAATGAGAGAGCAGACACACTCTTGAAATTCGCTAGCTCAATAAGAGGAACCAGAGACAGAACCATAACATTCCTCATGGCCAACAAACCGTCTATCCTTGTTAACGACCAGAATCTTATTGCAGATATAGACGAGGCTCCTCCATCCTGGAAAGATCTAATTAAGCACTACTTAAAGCAAGGCACAATCCCCAATGACAGGAATGAGGCCCATAGACTTAGAGTACAGGCAGCTAAGTTCGCCATCGACAAGCACGGACAACTTTACAGGAGGTTAATATCAGGACCACCCCGATGAAGTAAATGAAGTCCTGCACGAGATCCATGCCAGCATTTGTGGTAACCATTTAAAGGTTGATCTCTGGCCCACAAAGTCATTCGATACGGGTATTTCTGGCCTACTTTATTAAAAGTTTCAGTCAACTTCGCTAAAAGGTACCCTTCCTACCAGCTTCACTCAAACATGCTGCACCAACCCGCAACGTCGATGGTAAATGTCCAGATCACTTGGCCATTTGACCAATGGGGGATCGATATAGTTGGATCCCTCCGAAAACATTCGGCTAACAAAAATTTATTCTCGTTGCAGTCGAGTATTTCACTATATGGGTCGAAGCAGAAGCAGTTCCAAAGATCACCGATGCGGTAATCAAGAGTTTCATATGGCAAAACATAATATGTCATTTTGGCCTACCCAAAATCTTGATCTCGGACAATGGCACTCAATTTTAAAGCAAGAACATGAGAAAATGGTGCGAGTCCTTAGGAATCTGCCAACATTTTACTTTGGTAGGAAACCCCCAGGCTAATTGTCAGACGGAGGTCACGAACAGAACTGTCCTCGACCACTTTAAAGCTCGAATAGAGGGAACAGGAGCGAGCTGGGCGGACAACCTCCCTAGAGTGCTGTGAGCATATAGAACCACACCTCGAACAGCCACGGGCCACAGCCCTTACAGTTTGGTATACGGCTCCGAAGCAATGATTCCAACTGAGCTGGTCCAGCACATGGCCCGAGTGATCCATTATAACCTAGCCCGAAACACAATAGAAAGGGCCATTGACCTCATTACTATTGATGAGATACGGCACAAAGCTTACAACACAGTGCAACGATACCGGTCGAAAATGACAAAATGTTACAACAAAATATTTTGACCGCGTAGTTTCAAAGTCGGAGATCTAGTCCTCAAGAAAGTCGAAGTATCGAGAAATATGGGAAAGATCGACCCAAAATGGGAGGGACCTTACACCGTGGTCAAAGTGTCAAAATATAATGCATACCGACTAGAAGACACACAAGGCGACAAGCTACCACGACCTTGGAACGCTGTAAATGTAAAGAGATTTTATGTAAAAGAAGGCCACTGGCCCCCGTCGTATTTCCTAGCATAAATGAAAATTTATGACACATCTTGCGAATACCTACTTGCATGAGTTGATCGTTTGTTGTCGACCAAGCAGGCTTCTAGCCAACAAGTCAAGGCTTCAGATAAATGAATCAATCATTTACTGTCGATCCCGTAGTCAACCAAATATACGAGTCCACTGTTAATTATTTTGGTCAATTAAAATTCACAATAAGTTGAACATGCATAATGTGAATTAAAATGTGTTAGTTCAGGTAATCATGGTAATTCGGTGACAACCTTGAACGAACTTTGCTAAAATTTGGCAACACAAACACTCGACCACAACCTTTAAGCTAAATGGTTTACTTACGAGCACGTGTCATTCGACAAAACAGATGTGTTCAAAAAGCAGTAAAAGAGCACATGTTATTCGATAAAGCTAATATATATCCAAAGAGTAGTAAGCAAATATTTCATTCAACTTCAAAAATCTCGATTACAAATATCAAAATAAGTACATCGATTAGAACGAAAAATACATCAAAACGGGAGCATCAACTCGACCCAGCATCCTCTTTGTGCCCTCCTTAATTACTTGCTCGAGTGGGATCATAATAGGAATCACTGTGGGGTTGTTCGTCCTTGGCTCGGGCATTGCAACAGCAATAGGAACGGCAGCAGTTGTCGGTTGAGAGGGACCAGCTTTGTCGACTAAAAAACTTCCATAGATTGAAGGAAGGTAAGCGGCAGCATTGACCATGCCGCCTCAAAGCTCGAATGCAAACTCGCTGGCGAAGGCGAATTCCTCGGCGACCTCGTTCAATTTCTTCGCAACCTCAGTCGTCTGCGCCTTGGTTAAGAGTGTAGCAGGCGGCACCTCTGTACCTTCCTCAACTGCAGGGGCTGCTGTAGCCCCCTCTCCATCGTCGGCCTCCTCGTCTTTTGGGTATGGCTGGAGCTGCTCATCCAGGATGGGGCTGATGCGTTCCCTATCTTTGGGTCGAAACAAATACCCCAGGAACTGCAACTGTTTAGTGCCTTCTCGAATGTGTTCCTAGCATCGTCCAAGGAGAATACAACACTCGCATCCTGGAAGGCCAAGCACATCATGAACTGCTGAACAACCTCTCGCCGTATCAACGGCAACTTTCTGTAGAATTCAGCACGAGCCTCATCGAACGCCGTCCTTTGACCGGCTAGACTCATGACCGAGCTGCGCTTCTACCCTAGCTTACTTGAGTAGCTCATCCATCCTAGTCCTCTCTTTAACGGAGGTAACCAACTGATTATCTTTCAATCGGAGCTGATTGTTAAGCTCATTGAACTACTTGGCCAGCTCTTTGACCCTAGTTTAGGAATACTCAAGCTGAGCCTTTAGTGTCTCTACGTCACCGCCCTCTTGCAAGTGCTCATGGTCGGCAAAGGCCAGCTCCGACCTTCTGTAGAAATTGTAGCCCAGCTGGCCCATCTAAAAGACTACATTACTGATAAGAAAATAATATTCGACCAAAGAATGAAGCTCGACAATACAACATAATCGACCAGAGCTTTACCATTTGGAGTGATAAGCCAGAGCCCTGAGCGCGGCATCTTGGTTCAGCCACATCAATTTTTTTCTGGTCGAATGCAAATAGCCCAGCCATCATCACTTTTAGCGGAACAACTCCAATCGACCCCGCTATCTCCATCGACAAAGAGTTATGAACAGCCATGCTTAGTTTCGTTCCGAACCTCGGTGATGGTAGCCTAGGCAGATGGAACAACATGTCATCCCCGTGCTGGTTGAATAGATCATAACCAGAGGGTTGGCCTGACCCCGTCGCCTTTTCCTTACCCTTCTCAGCTTTTGTCTTCTTTGGAGCAAGTCCCGCCTGCTTAACCATAGCTCTCTTTCCCTGACCCACAGGACTGCTCCTTGTAGTCGCCACAGGCCGAGCAGGTGATGAAGTAGGTGACGGAGAATGTGTCATCGCCTCTGGCTAGGGTGCCGCGACCACAACCACACCTCGACGAGCTGCTACCGCCAAACAGCGCTACTCGTTCCTCTCGGCCCTCACCAAAGCTTCGACTCTGGATCGATTTATGATTTCGTCTCAATCTGCGAAGAAACACAAAAACATAAGGTTAAAATCGATCAGAAAAACAGATAAAACAACAAATCATCGACAATATAGTCTACCTAGTTGACCATCTGCTGCCAAGTCCAACTGGGCTGGCGATAACCCAGTTAACACCAAACTTCTTTCCTCAATAAACACCGAGGCCTCCACCTAACCAAACTCGACCAGATCCCTAACAAAGGTATTGGGCCAGGTTAGAGTTAGGTTACCTGGCATCTCGACATACCCCATCCACAGCCCCTCGGGATATTGAAACCCTCGGCGACTCGAACATACAAGTAATATTTTTTCCACTCTTACCCATAGGAAGAGGCTGGGGTCACAAGAAACTTACGGCAGGGTCGAGCAGTAAGATAATAAAAGCCTGACTCATCGGTGCTACTTGGCTTGCGGGACATTGGCAGGTGAAAAAGCTTTGAGAAATTTTCAAAATTGGCAGGATGGTCGAATATGTGCATTAGGACGATAAAGCTATAAATAGTAGAAAAATAATTCGGCAGCAGTTGGGTTATGCACACTTCTAAACCCCTAAAAAGGTCGACTACAGGACCACCTAAAGGGAACCTAAGGCCACATCTAAAGGTATCCTCAAACACAGTTATACACCCGGCCGGGGGTCGATGCATCCGACCAGAGGGCCTAGGTGTTAAAAGCTCATACTCTGCGAGAACATGATACAACTACCTAATGCACCTCAAGTCGTGGGGGTGATTGTAGACACTATTTCGCTATAATAGTTGGGGGTAAATAATTGACCGCGTGATAAAGAAGCCTGACTTGGCGCAACTTCATCACCCCCGTCAACGCGATCGCTGCTCGAGCTGTCGCTCGACGAGCTAATCGATGAATCTGATGAACCCCCAGGCCTATCAAAATGAGTAGACTCACTATCCCCCCCATGACTAGCCTCGGAATTAGATAAATGCAACATGTCTATGTCAAAAGGAAGAACGCTAAGGAAAACGAAGGAAGAGACTTACTCTTTGTCGCTGAACATAAAGCACAGTATATTAGCAGCAAATGCAGTTGGATCAAAGCTCGACCAGATGCAAAGATAGTAAAAGAAAATTTGAGTATTTTAACCACGCTTATTTATAAGCATCCCAGTGCGGGAATCCAAGCAGTTGTAATAATGTTGTAACCGTCGTTCGGCGCCATGCCCGGCACGATGTAACCGTCGTATTAAATGCACATCATTAGGGATTAAAGGTGGATATTTGGCTAGATTTAATTTGGGTAAGGAGATGATTAGAACTCAACATGATGGTAAAAAGATATGGATCCTCTTCATTAAGGACATTTTTAGGCCAATATCATAAATCTTTCACATAATGAGAGAAGTTAAGAGTTCAAACCCTAATAGACTCATGGTATATGCGTGTGTATTAGTAAAAAAATAAAAGAAAATCATATATTTGTTGTGTTGTGCTAAAATTAAAAAAAAAAAATTGTAAAATTCTTCAAAGTACGTAACATCAGAATTGTTGAGGGTGGCATTAATACAATTATTCAACATTCGTAGTTGTGGACTAGTGGGCCACGAAGGGAAGATTTTTGCTGCAAGATAAAAAGACTTCCACTATTATTGGGTAGGTGTAGGTGAGGCATTTCTTAGACATTTCCCACTTAATTCCAAGAAGGCGCCTCCATAATATGCAATTCATACTTAATTATTTCTCCTTCACCTTGCAAAACTGCAGTTACCTTCTTATTCCAATATATAAATTTGCAAAAATTTTGGGCTTCCTCTAACCTAGAGCTTCCATTTCAGGTAACTCAATTCTTACCCTTTGGGTTGTAATAATAATAATCTTTTCTTATATGCTTTTATTAAGGCTTTGTTTGTAGTTTTGGGTAGTGTTTGAAAAATCGGATCGTTCATTGAACCGGAAAAACTTAGCGGTTCACGGTTCACTGGTTCAACCGTTGATCAGACAGTAATTGAACTGCAATTGAACCGTGATGTCATAATTATGAAATATATATTGCTTAAAAATTAATAAAATGCTAAAATATAAAACATAAAGAGCTTAAATGATATTGTCTAACATTATAATCCAAATTTCACAATTCATATTATAAATGATCACAACAATTTAAATATATTAAGCCTAAAGTTTAAAGTTGAGAGTGTGTAAGTTAATTCTAAACTCTAAACTAAGGCTTTTTTTTAACTTTTAGATAGCTTGTGAAGTATACCTTAACCTTCAAACTTTGTACTTAAACCAAAAAAAATTAAAAAAAATAATAATTTCATTAAAAATTAAATGAAAAAATTAATCCGGTTCAATCAAACCGCAAACGGTTCACCGGTCCGACTGGCCGGTTTGAATGATTTTTACCAAATATAACATTTTTTTTCAGTTTTCCAATTTTTTGAGAAAATTGGACCGGTTCGCCTGCCGGTTGACAGTCCGACTGGCCGGTCCGGTTCGATTTTTCAAACAGTGGTTGTAGGTGAATTCTAAAAAATATTTTGAGGGAAAGTGTTATGAGAGTAAGAATAGGAGAATGTGCCCAGTGTTTGTTCTTCTATTTTGGGAAAAGGTGGAAAATGATTTGGGAATGAAATTGTTGTTTGAAAGTGACTCGGGATAAATAAATTTTACTGTAAATGTCAAATCAATCACTTTTTTATTGAATTTGTAGGAAAAAATTATTTTTTATATAATTTATTTATTTATTTATATTTATAGATGGATGATTGTGGTATGTATCTGTATATATTTATACTGATTAATATATGATTGTGAGAAAAAGATGTATAAATAATTGAATTGATAGATGGTTTTGAAAATTATAATTAATGTTAAAAAAGTATGATTTAATTTTGGAAATAAGTTTATTAGAAAGAAAACTAATGAGGTTAAAAACAATGCATAAAATAATTATTTAATAAAAATATTTATAAATAAAAAATAAAGGAATTGTTGAACAATTTTTAAATATTTTATAAAAAATAATTTTTAAATTAATCATTTTATGGATTATTAAATATTAAATGAATTAATATTGTAATTAATAATTTCTTAACAAATTATTTGACAAATTAACAAAATTATTTGACCTTACTTCTTAAATGAAATATTATATTTTTTTATTCTTCAAAAAAATTAAAGAAAAACATAAATTTTAATTTTAATTTTAATTTTAATTTTCATAATTTTCTAAATTTTGATTATTCAAAGGAAAATATAAAATTTTATAATTTATAAACAAAAATGTAAATTTGTTAGACGGAAATATATTTTATAATATATAAAACAAAAATAATTTTTTAATTATTTTTAAATTTTAAATTTCTTAAATAGAAATATCAAGTTTGAGAATTTATAAACAAAAATACAAATTTATTAACTATAAATGTTTTAAATTTTTTAATTAGTAAAATTTTGATATTCACACACCCACACACCCACACCCCCCCCCCCACACACACACACGTATATATATATATATATATATATGTGAGAGAGAAAGAGGGGTGAGAGGATGAGAGAGTGAGAAATGAATAAGTAAAGTGAAAGGTTGGGTGGTAAAGGAGGGAGTAGGTGTGTAAGTTATAAGGTGTAGGATCTAGGATGGATCGATGCAGGGGATAGGGTGTAAGTTGTAGGGTGTTTTGGATGTTTTGGGTTGGGAGATATTGGATATTAAATGTGCTTTGAGAGTAAGAATAAGGGAATGTGCCAACCCATTTGTTATTGTTTTGAGAGTTAGAAAATATGAAATGAACAAGCCCTAAATTTTTTAAGCTCCTATAACATATTTTCCTAATCAAAATTCTGATACTTTGAATATTAGCTGGATGATTCATGTTCAGCTATATTTTTCAGAATATGTAAGTTTTTGTGATAACTTATAGAAAGAATTAATATAACAAGTACCACGTATTCATAATCATTTTCAAACATTTCAATAACCCCTCCCCCCCATCCCTCTACAACAACTTTCCATTTCTATTTTCTCTGCAACTAAAGTTTAGGTAATGTTTGGTTATGTTTTATATATTTTGTATTATGTATTTTGGAAGAATGGATTTTGGGAGTGGGGTTAGAGAATGTGAAAGTTATATTGTGGAATGTGATGAATGTTTGTTTATATTTTGGGAAATAGTTAGAAATTTGTAGATAATAAAAGATGGAAGAAGGTATTTTGGAAAAACCTATTTTAGTATTTTGAAGGAAAATGAGTGTATGTTTGTTTATGTTTTGCCAAAACAAAATTGTTTTGCCAAAACATAAACAAACAAACCCTTAACTTTTCTACGAGTATTACACATAGTAAATAATAGGTTTATCTCAATAAGAAATCAAAATTTTATTTTTCGATTTTCAACTCTGTTTATGTTGACCTTGCATTCTATTGATTGGTTTATAAATTTGCAGGCACACAATACATATATCATCCTCTTGGCCTAGCTATTGCCTTTTTCGAGCTAAAGCTACAATTTAAGATTTCAAGTGAATCAATTTCTTCTTTTAGTTTTGTATGTTAGTTGTGGGTAGGGGAGATAGGGGAAGAGAGAAAAGTATTAGGAATATAACTGTTTTTATTGTTTCATATTTTATGAATTTTTTATTTTTTAACTTTGAAGAGAGTGTTAATTGATCATTTCACTAATTCCATTTGGTTTCTTGATGGATAAATTGGGATTTTTTGGTTATATTTAAAAGAATATATATACTCCGTAATTACACTAATTTTTTATGAACTCTTTATGTTATAGTCGATTTTTTTATTGTATAATATAATGTATTGGATACTATAGTTTTAAAACAATCAACTGTTACAATTGATGATGATGACATTATGAAACAATATAGGACTATTAATTTTATGACAAACATTCATCATTCATGTAGCACTCATCCTGAATAAAGCTATTAATTGTAGCTTCTTTCCTTTGTACTCATCAATGATAACATTATAATGTTTTGCTTCTACTTTTTGTACAGGAAACACAATCGTTAAAATGTTGGGGCAGATTTTGGAATCATTTTTCTCTAAAGTAGGGGAAATTAGTAGATTATGGGCTCAACACAATGAAGGACAAACAAACTTCAAGTTCACTTTGGAAACTCTGGAACGCAATTTAAAGTCATTAAGTGCTAAAGCATCTGATGTTGAGGAGAAAATCAGGAATGCAGAACTATCTGGTAAAAAGAAAAGAAAAAGAGAAGTTGAGAATTGGTTGAATGAGGTAAAAACAATTGGAACTGAATTTCTAACATTGGAAAGGCAAGTACAAATGGAAGGATTTATTAAACAATTTTTTGGTGGAGATCGAGCTGCAAGGTTGAATGCAAGAGTAGATGGACTCATTGAGCAAAGTCGACATCTTGGTGAACTTCTACTTGATGTGTACGAAAGTAGGGGGAGGCATTTCTGACAACTAGGCTGGTTGGTGAAGCAATAGAGAAAATTTTGGGAAGAATTTGGAATGTGTTGGTAGTTGATAAAGTGTCGAGCATTGGGATTTACGGTATGGGTGGTGTGGGAAAGACGACTTTGGCAAAGCACATCAACAACCAACTCATAGAAAAAACTCAAGAATGTGTATATTAGGTGACGGTCTCTCAAGAGTTTAGCATAAAAAGGTTGCAAGATGAAATAGCTCGTGTTGTACGTATAGACCTTTCACAAGAGTGCAATGAAGAAAAAAGAGCAGCTATCTTAAATCGAAAATTTTCATCCCTAAGAAAGAAGTTTGTACTCATTTTAGATGATGTGTGGAAAAATATTAATTTGGAAAAAGTGGGAGATCCACTCCATGTTGAGGGCTGTCGATTAATGATAACAACTCGCTCATCGAAAGTGTGTCGTCAAATTGGTTGCCAAAAAGTGATTCCAGTGAAACCACTTGATAGGGATGAAGCTTGGAAGTTGTTCAGTCGAACTCTTGGGCAGGAGACGAGACTAACCCCCCAAGTAGAAGAAATTGTGAAGTCTATGGCAAAAGTGTTTGATGGTCTGCCCCTAGGGATAATCACCCTAGTTGGAAGCATGAAGGGTGAGACTGACATTTATGTGTGGAGAAATGCATTGGTAGAACTACAAAAACATGTTATGTGGCAAGATGACCAGGAAGATGATGTTTTTAAATTACTCAAATGTAGTTTTAATCGGCTGGATCAAAGAGAAGAAAAAAGCAATGGGTACACAAAATACCAAAAATGTTTCCTGTATTGCTCTTTGTATCCCGAAGACCATCCAATAGCTACACGGTAATTAATATGTAAATTCATTTCAGAGGAGTTGGTGGATAAAAGAAAGAATAGAATAGAACAATTTGCCGAAGGCCATTCCATACTGAATAAATTAGTGAAGGTCTGTTTACTAGAAAAACCCCATAGTAATTTTGTGAAGATGCATGATCTAGTAAGAGACATGGCACTGAAGATTACCAAAGGCAAATATATGACAATAGTTGGGCGCTACTCTTTCAAGGAAATGCTTAATGGAGAAGAATGGGGAAAGGATCTTGAGAAGATGTCCTTGATGTACAATGCCATAGAGGAAATTCCAAATAGAATGTCTCCAGATTGTCCAAACCTCTCAACATTGCTTTTGCATGGAAATAGGTTTTTGAAGTTTATGCCAGATTCATTTTTCTTGCAAATGTATGGCCTATGCATTCTTGATTTGTTCGCTTCTAATATCAACGAGTTGCCAAATTCTGTATCTGACCTGGAGAGCCTTAAAGCCTTGCTACTTGGATGTTGTTGGAAGCTTGCATATGTGCCCTACTTGGGAAAGCTGAAGGCACTACTGGAGTTGGACCTCTCATAGACAACAATCAAAAAGGTTCCTCAAGGAATGGGAAATCTAGTTAATCCCAAATGCCTCCATCTTCCATATCAAATTCAAGCACCAGTAGAAGAAATGGAGAGGATGATACGGTTGGAGGAGTTTAGCGGGTAAGTGAAAGATGTGGGTGATTTTAATTGGTTTATTAGATCTAGACAAAATCAGATCCGGTACATAAACTATCGTATGATAGTGGGGATTTTCAGAAAGAATGGCAGGCTTCCTCTATCTAAGAAAGAAGTTATTGTGCGACGATGCAGCCTTAAGAAAAATGTGTGTATGTTAGCCCAAGATGTCCGACGCCTAACATTTGAAGAGTGTGAAGGTTTAAGCAACTGCTTATTGGATGATTTCCCAAGATTGAACGTTTCTAGCTCCCTTAAAACTTTGGCAATTGACAACTGTGAAGAAATAGAGTGCATATTGACAAATGAGCAATATATAATATTGGCAAATCAAGACTTACAATCTCGTTGCATTCCACTACTTGAGACTCTTAAGCTGTTGGAGTTGCCAGATTTTAGGGGCATCATCAAAAGTGAAGTAGGAGCCATAGTCACATCACCACCACTACCACCTCAACAGGCGGCTATATTTTCTTCTCTTAGACACTTGTTCATCTATGATTGTAATAAGATGACAAAGTTGGGGCTACCTCTATCAGAACTACAAAACCTTACAGAAATTCATATTGAAGAGTGTGATGCAACACAACAAGAGATAATAGAATTAGCAGCAGGCGACAACGAAAGATGAGAAGGAGTAGCAGTTGTCATCCCTCTCCCCAAATTAAAATTAAGACTGATGGAGCAGCGAAGAGGCCCATGGCTGAAGAGGATCCCAAATTATAAGAGATGGAACGACATAGATGAGAGAGGATGGTGGGAATCATTAGAGTGGGAGCTTCTCTCCTACAGCCATTCGTTCAATTTGGGTTCGATCAATTTGAGGTCTAGGATGAATTGCCTGATCAAACTTGCATGAGATCACTGTTTCTCTTTTCTTTTTTTCCTTTTTTTTTTTGTGGTTTTTAGGATTAGTAAGATTCACTGGTTTTTGACTGGAAATCAAAAAATGATGTAAAGCAACTCTTCATTAATAATTTTCTTCCTTTTCTTGTGATGATATAGGACATTTTCGAGCTGCAATGGTTATCCTTCATAATGGAGATCTATCTCCTTTAGTGGCTGAGGCGTTAAGCTTTCGAGAAGCTCTAAGTTGGATCAAGCAAATGGAGTTACAAATGTTATTTTTGAGATGGATGCTAAAGAAGTGTTTGATGCCATGTCTAACAATTTGAAAGAGTCTTCTTTTTTTGGTCTTATTATTGATGAGTGTAAAACCCTCTTATTAGACTTGTTGAGTTGTCAGGTTAATTACAAATACCCGTTTCTGGTTTGGCTCCATCTTGTATTTTGCAAAAATCATTAGCTTCCATTAGCAAAATTGATGTCATCAATAGAAAATTTATCTGAAATCCAAAAATGTCATCGAGTTATTGTTTATGGAATTTATGGAGAAAAAATACGCTTGCATGGTTGCTGCCAGGCAGCGGTTGCCTGCCACGGCCAGTTTCTATAACTACGTACCGCGGTGGGGGAAAGGAAGAAAGCCAAAATGGAAAAGAAGGAGAAAAAAAATGTTGCAAGTCCGCCGGTGCAAAGATTATTGTTAAGATACTTTTTTCCTCAATGAAATGAAGAAAAACGCCAAACAGATACTATTGTTTATCCTGCCCCGGTAGCGCAAATCAAATGAATGAAGGCACACATGGAATAGAAGTAGGAAAAACAATCAAATCAAATGGATTTCAAGTTCCATCTTGTCTTCCTAAATTACACTCTTTGGTAATCCAGGACTGTGGTATTCCTATTGGGCATGAGCTGCTTGACAATATTATTTCGCATAGCTAGCTACTTGAATATTGTGATGCCATGTGCTTCTCTTGTATGCTTAAGGGACATTATTTGTTAAGAGGGTTGCGCACTTCAAAATTTGACTTGATAGTTCATTTTATAAAACCACTTGTGAATAACAGGGTACTTCACATTTTCTAGTTTTAAAATTTATGTTATTGAGCAAGCCAATATGCCAACAAAATTATATCCGCAGAGAAGTGCTAATAGTGATACTTTATGCAACTATTGACAGACGTCTCCATCACATCTGAAACTTGCTGGACCAGAGATGTGGAAGTGGGGATCTTCAGCCCTTCATGTTCATAGAGCATAAAAGATCTAGCTTTTCTAACTATGCTCTACAACAGGTGAATGAAGCTCTTTCACCTTTATATAATGCATTTAAGTAGCAAGAATACCAAAAGATGTTGGCCTCACTTTTGCTTTTCCTAATTTTCCTTGCTGTTTTTCTAAAACAACTGAAGGATGCAATTCTTAGAGGATCCCATTCTTTTCTTGCATCTTTGAAAGAACAAAGTGGTTTGCCTGTTGGAAATCAAACTCATGAGCATACATCCCCTGAGGATGATGGTAACTGCAATACACCTGCAGTTGAAGGAAGTGATACAAATGGTAGTTCCCTCTTGAACAGGGATTTTTTTCCTAACGAAAACTTAGTAAGAGTTAACAGGAAGAGAAGATCCACTAGTGAAGATTCAGGAGGAGATCCGATCGAAGAATCGATATGAAACCCCTCTTGAATCCATCAAGAAGTATAAGCATGATATCATTTGCAGTGAACAATATGCAGGTGGGAAATTAACATCACCATATAGAGATAGACAATTAGCAAATACATCTCCAGTATCTATGCAAAGGAATGAAGGAGAAAGGTGCAGCTTGGGAAGAAAAAATCATGTTGGGGGCATGGAGCTAACTGGACCTTCTGAGGATGTTAACAATGAGCGTACTTCACCAAAGGGGCTTTTTTGTCCTGATGAAGTTTTGTCTCATGAAGAGCAGGCCCCGTCTTTGTGAAACTGAACTAGATAACAAGTCTGAGGAAGAACAGGAGCAAGACCATGACATTGGGGCAGCAAAAGCTGAGAATGAAGGTTTTGTGGTCTTAAAACAACTAAAGAAGCCGAGGATAAATTTTAACCAAATATTCAAAGAAATTTCTCGAATGCTGATGAAGTGGAAGAAGATGTTGATATTTCTAGTGATATTGATGCCAACAATGATGACAGGACTGATATTGCCAGAAAGAATAATGCTTCCATGAGTCGTCAGTGTGCATACAACCAAGATTCCATGGCTGCAAGTAATTGGAGAGATCAAAATCTGGTAGCAGATACATGTAAAAGATCGAGACGACACGATGAAGAAAAAAGGTACCGTTTAGGGAAAAAAACTCGTGTAGGGGTCATTGGGCAAAATGGACCTCCTGGAGATGGTAATAACGAGTGTACTTTATCAAAGGGGCTTGTTAGTCATGATGAAGTTTTGCCTCATGAAAAGCAGGCTCCTTATTGTGGCAGTGAAGTGCCGAATGGCAGAATTTATGGAGAACAGGGTCAAAATCATGAGGCTGAGAATGCAGAAGGTGACAAGAAAGGCTTAAATGGGCTCATAACAACTAATGAGGACATGGATAAATGTGAGCAAAATATTCTAAGAAATCTCCCAAATGTCAGTGAAGCTGAATAAGATGTTGACGTTTCTAGCGATAGCGATGGGTATCATGGATGAGAGGACTAATATTGATACAAAGAAGAAAACATTTTTGAGCTCTCAGTGCACACACATCCAAGATTCTTTGGCAACAACTGATTGGAGAGAGCTAAATCTTTGTGTGAAATGTAACATGGAAAATTACTGGTTTGTGGTTCTATTTCCTGCCCTTTAGTGATTCATGAGAGAGCTGTTTGGGTTCAGATGCAAACTTCGACTCAAGGGGGAAATTTTACTGCCCGTTTTGTGCATATTCTCAAGCATTCTCGAAGTACATAGAGATTAAGAAGAAGGCCTCCTTGGCAAGAAAGGACTTGGCAACCTTTAATTGCTTGGTAACTCGAAAAGAATCAACCAAACTGATGAGGGTTCGATCCGTTGGGTCAGGATCCGAGCTGGTATATGGATAGAACTTAATATGGAAGATTCGTGTTCTTGATTAATTAGGGGTAGAATCCTGCAATCACAGTAAACGTTAGGCTAGCCAAAAGGCCCTCGACTCAGGCCCTCCGACGCCCAAGTCAGTATAAATCGACCTCCGGAATCGAGCAACAGAGTAAGGGGTTTTTGGTGTATATGAGTGCGTACCACTTGGAGGCAAGGTTGAGGGTATATATATCCTTCTTCCGCTAGGAGTTGTCCGGAAAGCCCTTAGGTATCTCCCGGGGCCACTAACCTTGGGCCTAGGGTATTTGGTCATTTCCCCTATTTGAATATTTCTAGCCAACTGCCCTTCCCGGTTTCCAGCTAACTGTAGCGGCGCCTGCTGTGTCAGACGGCGAGGGGGACGGCATGCGCCATTAATGCGGGGGCGTGGCACCTGTCAGTGCATTTAATGTGATGGCAGAGTACTGTACTGGTCTCGACCTCAGCCTCGACCTCGACCTCGACCTCGACCAGGTCGACTGAGGTCGAAGATTTCTGCAGGCCAAGGGAGCCTGACTGGGTCTGTGCAGATCTGGTCGAGTGAAGTCGATGAGACGTATGGGCTCTGAGTCTCTGTTGGGCGGCCATCTCCCGCTGGGCCTTGCTGGTTTGGGCCCAAGCATTTGGGCCCTTCCATATCATGAGTCCCCCCACTTCGCAAGGCTGAACGAGGTATCGACGAGAAGCGCTAGGAAGTAGCGAAATCGGTATTAATGACAGTCGACCAGGGCTTTTGACAGTCGACCAGGATTTGGCGCATTTATTGAGCGATTACATTGTGGCGCGCGTGGGACGGCGTGGCGGTTACAGTCATTATGGCAAACGTTTGGTTTACCGCGCCCCTTTCCTTATAAATACCCACTGTAATTATGGCCATTTTTACTTTTACTGCTTTAGAATCTGCGCGAGAGCTTGTAGAAAAACTCTTAGGTGCCAAGACTTTTTGAATCTAAACCTTCGTGTTCACTCCCCCGATTTTCTGCATTTAACTTCCATTTCCAGTAAGTGTTCCGCTGTTTTTACTTCCTATCGTCTGCTTTTCTTTCGAGAAATCATGCTAGGATTATATAGTTCTGAGGGTAGTCAGGGGGGGAATAGTGAGGCCACCCAGTCGGAAAGGCGTAGGTATTCCCCTGCGCCATTTGACGAGTCATCGACTGATGATTCTAGTTCCAGCAGCTCGAGCAGCAACCGCGGTGGGGAGGAGGCTGGGCCTAGCCAGGTACCCTCATCGCGAGGTCAATTATTTACTCCCAGTCATTATAGCGAAATAGTGTCTACTATGAACCCTGGGGACATGAGACGACTCAGGGAGCTCTATCATATTCCCCCTGAATACCAGCTTTTAACCCCTGGGCCACCTGGTTGAATGCATCGTGCCCCTGCAGGTTGCATAACTGTGTTCGAGGACGCCTTTAGGTGTGGGCTTAGGTTCTCTCTAAGTGACAACATGATAGGTCTGCTTAGGGGTCTCCAAGTATGCATAACCCAGTTTCTGCCCAACTGTTTTTCTACTTTCTGTAGCTTCATAGTTTTAATGCACCTGTTCAACCAACCAGCCAGCTTTGAAAACTTTTCCAACCTGTTTCATCTTCCCATGTCTCGTAAGTCTGGTAGTGCCGATGAGTCGGGGTTCTATTACCTCACTGCTCGACCTCGTCGGAGATTTTTGGTAGCCCCCCTTCTTCGTATGGTCAGGAGTGGAAAAAACGCTACCTTTTTGTTCGAGTGAAGGGGGGTTTTGATACTCCTCGGGGTTGGTGGAGGAGGCATGCCGACATGCCTAGGAATATGACTTCGACCTGGCCGAACACATTTGTGCGGGATCTGATCGAGTTCGGACCCATCGAGGCCTCTGTCTTCATCGAGAAGAGGTAGTTAATATTGGCTGGGCTGTCGCCGGCCCCCATAGATTTTCCTACTGATTATGAGATAGGTAGATGGAGTGTGCTTTGTGCTTTATTATTTGTCTATCTTTGATGATCTGTGTGGTTCTTTGGCTTTGACTTCTGTTGAATTTGATGTGCGCAGATCGAGAAGAGATCATGAATAGATCAAGAGCCGAGGTGCTGGCCCGAGCAGAAAGGAACTAGTAGCGCAGGCAAGGTGCTACTTCTTATCGACAGCCCTCGACGGACGATGAGCCGAGTCGATTGGCAGCAGCTCCTACCCCCTCGCCAGGTCGAGCAGTAACAGCCCCGAGCGGGGGCCCTGCTGATCGGGGCAAAAGACCGATGGGCGAGCAGAGTGGTCCACCGCCCAAGAAGATTGCCGCGGGGAAGGGCAAAGGAAAAAGCACAGGGTCGGGGCTGCCGACAGGGAATGATCTCTTCGGAGATCGAGGAGCCGATGCATTGTTTAACCTACGGAAGTTCCCGTCTCGCCGGTTTGGGTCCGACACGAGCCTCGCCGTAAATGACTCCTCGAGCATGATTGCGTCGGGGCCCACCAGGGTGGACCCTTTGAAGGTGCTGATGGCTAGTCAGTTCCTGGCTGACCAGAAGAAGATAATGGGCATGAGCCAGGCTGCTGCCCTCTGTGAGTTCGCATATCACACGAACATAGTAAGATTTCATTTTCTGCGTCTTTGCATATTTATACTTTTCTTGATTTGATAGTGGTGACCTTTATGTCTCAAGTCGGGCAACTGGGCTACAATTTCTACCGCCGCTCCGAGCTGGGGCTCGCTGATCTAGAGCAATTGGATGCTGGCAGTGATGCTGAAACTTTGAAAGCTCAGCTGGAGTCTTCCCAACTGCGACTCGAGGAGCTGGAGAAGCAAGTTAGCCAGCATGCCCGGGAGATGGAGGAAAAGGATGAACAGGTTCTTCTCGCGGTGACAGAGCGGACCAAGATGAATGAAAAGTTGAAAAAACTGGAGCTGGACTTGCAAGTTGCCTATGAATTTGGTCGAACCCCTGGTCGGAGTGAGCGTCTGGTCGAGGCCAGGGCTGAGTTCGCTCGGATATTTCCCGAGATCCGTCGGGAGGCTGTGCAGCAATTCGTAGTTAGCCCAGCTTTCCAGGATGCAAGCGTTGTGCTGGCTCTGGATGATGCGCGGAATGCCTTCTAGAAGGCGATCCAACAAATGCAATTTTTGGGCTATGCTCTCCGGCCTGAAGACCGCTCCCGAATGAGCCACGCTCTCGACGAGCAGCTTCGATCATACCCCGATGAGGAGGTCGATGACGAGGAAGTGCCCGTTAAGGAAGGGCCAGGGGTTGAACTGTCGCCCGAAGAGAAAAAACGGGCAGAACTTGATGCAAAACTGAAGGCAGTGGCCCGGGAGTTCGAGTTCACCGGGGACCTGGCTTTCGACGTGTCAGAGGGAAGAGCCGATGTGGCTTCCTTCTTCCCAGCTACCGAGCAGCTGTTCCTTGAAGCTACAGCTGGGCCCTCTCAGCCAGTGACCGCCACCGTCCCCGTCGCCATGGCGCCGCTCGAGCCTCAACGAGCCTCTGTTCCATCTGGTGCACCTGCCCTTGCCGCCGCTCCCAACTTTGAAGAAACGAGCAGCTCAAATTAGGCCCAGTTATCTTTTTATTTCATCTTGATGTACATACCTCACCGAGGCGTTTAACA
Source organism: Jacaranda mimosifolia (assembly GCA_018894105.1). Taxonomy (NCBI): domain Eukaryota; kingdom Viridiplantae; phylum Streptophyta; class Magnoliopsida; order Lamiales; family Bignoniaceae; genus Jacaranda; species Jacaranda mimosifolia. Next base: position 898,558 of record CM032118.1, on the reverse strand, counting down.
CTTAATGGAATTGTTGCCTCCCTGAGGCTTTTACTGGCTCATTCACAGAGTTTGCCTCAATGAGGCTTTTGTTAAATTTGTGCGTGAATTTCAACTGCAATTTCACTCATGATTGTCTCTGCTTTTATTTTGAGTTATTTCGTCGAGTGGTCGCGAATGTGGCGAGTAGTTTCGTTTCGTGTCTTTCATTTGATGGTAATCTATTTTTTCGACTCAAGTTGCACGTAATCCCGTAGGATGATAGTTAATGTTCGAGTTTGGAACAGCTTTCGTGAGTGTACAATAAGTTTATCATCGTTGCCATTTGCAATTAACAACTTGTAAATTAGGTCGGCTCACTGGGCTCGACTTCGTGCCTTATAGGCCATTTCGCCAACTGCAAGGTCAGCATGCTGATTTCGACAGCAAGGTCGACCATGTGATCTTGGCGCAAAGGCCTCGACTTGGTGGCTGTGAGATTTTTGTCAACTACCGGGTCGACTTAGGTGGTCTCAGCGCTTAGGCCTTGACTTGGTGTCTTTTAGCCTTTTTGTCGACTGCGGGATCAACTTAAGTGGTCTCGGCGCTTAGGCCTCGACTTTGTGGCTTTGAGCCTTTTGGTCGACTACGGGGTCAACTTAGGTGGTCTCGGCGGGGTCAACTTAGGTGGTCTCGGCGCTTAGGCCTCGACTTTGTGGCTTTGAGCCTTTTGGTCGACTCCGGGGTCAACTTAGGTGGTCTCGGTGCTTAGGCCTCGACTTTATGGCTTTGAGCCTTTTCGTCGACTACGGGGTCAACTTAGGTGGTCTCGGCGCTTAGGCCTCGACTTTGTGGCTTTGAGCCTTTTCGTCGACTATGGGGTCGACTTATGTTGGGAAGGATTGGATATGTTTCACTCTGCTTGAACATATTACAACTTCATTTCTTTGGGTTGATACAAAGGTCATCATTGACCAATTACACACAGAACTTTTTCAAGTTTACCGCATTCCAGGGTCGAGGTAGCTCGTGGCCTGATGCATTAGCTAATCGATAGGCATTATTTTTAGACACCTTGATGACTGAGTACGATCCCTCCCATTTTGGGTCAAGCTTCCCAACAGGTTTAGACACTTCCACTTTTTTGAGGACGAGGCCGCCAACCTTAAAGCTCCGTGGTCGTACTGACCTATTATAGCGATCCGCTATCTTTGAACGATACCACTGCATTGTGTTGTAAGCTGCATGGCGTTTCTGGTCGATGGTGATTAGGTCCAGCGTCCTCTCCGATGTATTTGCTATCGGGTTGTAGTGGATCACTCTTGTTGTGTGCTGGATTAATTCTGGCAGGATCACCGCCTCAGATCTGTAGACTAGGTTTTACGGGCTGTGTCCTGTGGCTGTTCGAGGCGTCGTTCTGTAGGCCCAAAGGACACCAGGGAGGTCGTCCGCCCAGCTGGCCCCTGTCGCCGTTATTCGACTCTTGATGTGGTCGAGCACAGTCCTATTGGTAACCTCAGTCTGTCCATTGGCTTGCGGATTCCCTACAGAAGTAAAATGCTGGGCGATCCCCAAAGTCTCGCACCACCTCCTCGTGTTTTTGCTCTGGAATTGGGTGTCGTTATCTAAGATTAGGACTTTAGGCAACCCAAATCGGCATACAATCTTCCAAATGAAACTTTTAATGGCCGCGTCGGTGATCTTTGGGACAGCCTCGGCTTCCACCCATTTTGTAAAGTATTCGACGGCCACTGAATTTTCGCTGGCCGAAAGTTTTTGTGAGCGATCCAACTATGTCGATCCCCCACTGGTTGAACGGCTAGGTGACGTTAACATTGGTCATCGGTGCGGCTAGCTAGTGCTGAATGTTCGAATTAATTTGACAAGATGGGCACTTTTTAGCGAAATTGATAGAATCTCTCAACAAAGTTGGCCAGAAATACCCGTAGCGAATGACCTTGTGAGCCAGGGATCGACCGCCCGAGTGGTTGCCGCAAATACCGGCATGCACTTCCCGCAATACTTCATTAGCCTGGTCGAGATCCAGGTATCTGAGTGGTGGCCCCGATATTGATCTCTTGTACAGTTGTTCATGCTCATCCAGCGCATATTTAGGTGCTAAACCCTTCAGTCTACGTGCGTCTCTATCATCGTCGGGTAAGGTGCCCCAACTTAGGTAAAGTTTGATTGGGTGCTGCCAAGAAAGGGTTGTTTGCTCGAGGCACCCGACCAAACCCTGGTCGGGGGTAGGGACGCAGGGCTGGTCGGCGATAAGAAATGTTATTGTTCTTTCTCTAGTGCCTTTCGTCGAGCTGGCCAGCTTGGAGAGCGCGTATGCTCGCTCATTTTCTGATCGAAGGACTTGGCTCAGCAAAAAATTTCTGAACATTTGCCTCAACTGGTGTGCTTCTACCAAATACTGTGCCATTTTGTATTCTTTCGCCTCAAAGTTGCCTTCGACCTGTTCTGCAACGAGCTGAGAGTCGGTGAATGCTGCTAGCTGCTTGACCCCACGGTCTGCGGCCATACGCATTCCTGCAATAAGAGCCTCATATTCTGCTTCGTTATTAGTGACCAGGAAGTCGAGTTTTACTGCAAAATCATAGTCCTCGGCCAGCGGAGACTGGTGGGATATCCCTAATCCTCCTCCAAATGATGTGGCGGACCCATCGACGTGCAAGGTCCACCAGGGCGTGCTCTCAACATCCCGAGTCAGCAAGTCGACTCTTTCAATGATGAAGTCGGCCAGCACCTGTGCCTTAATGGCAGTCTGCGGTTGAAATTAGATGTCGAATTCCCCGAGTTCGATGGCCCATTTGGTGAGCCGACCTAAAGTGTCTGGCTTCGACAGCACCTGCTTTAGCGGCTGATTCGTCAACACCATAATTGTGTGGGATTGAAAATAAGGCCGCAGTTTCCTAGCCGACGTGGCTAAGGCCAGAGCAAACTTCTCGATCTCCAAATAATTGTGCTCGGGTCCCTGGAGAGCCTTGCTGCAATAGTATACTAGACGGGGGTTTCTTGCTCTCATCGTCGTCAACATTGAACTGATGGAAGCCGAAGAGACCGCCAAATATATCTGTAGCACTTCTCCCAACTCGAGCTTGGCGAGCAAGGGTGGGGAAGAGAGGTATTGCTTGAGGTCGAGCAAGGCTTGATCACACTGTTGGTCCCATTTGAATCCAGATTTCTTTGCGTTTCTCAAGATTTTGAAGAAGGGTAGGCTCTTGTCCGCTAGCCGAGCTATGAATCTACCCAAGGCTATAACTTTGCCGACCAGGCGCTGGACTTCACGAACCATGCGAGGTGGGGCAATATCCAAAACTGCCTGAATCTTTTGCGGGTTGGCTTCAATGCCTCTCTGACTAACCATGTAGCCCATAAATTTACCTCCTCGAACCCTGAAGGTACACTTGTTAGGATTGAGCTTCATACCAAAAGCTCTCAAAATAGAAAAGGTGTGGTTAAGGTCGATCAAGTGATCTTCGGCTCTTTCAGTCTTTACAATCATATCATCTACATAGACCTCCATCGACTTCCCAATTTCATTCTTAAACATGAAGTTAACTAATCTCTGGTAAGTTGCCCTTGCATTTTTAAGTCCAAATGGCATGACAAGGAAGCAATACACCCCGTTGGGAACGACAAAAGATGTTTTGTCCCTGTTTTCGGGTGCCATGAATATTTGATAATAGCCCTGAAATACATCCATCATGCTAAGCAATTCGCAACCAGCAGTAGAATCAACAAGTAAATCAATACGAGGCAAGGGGTAAAGATCCTTAGGGCAAGCTTTATTCAAATCCGTAAAATCATTACACATTCTCCATTTTTCCTCATTCTTGGGGACAAGTACAACATTACAAAGCCAAGAGGGATACTGGATTTCTACAATGTAGCCTGCTTCCAAAAGCTTGCTAACCTCCTCCTCAATGATCTGGGTTCGCTCTACATTGAAGGTCCTTTTCTTTTACCACACTGGCTTGTGGGCTGGGTCCACGTTGAGCCTATGGACAATTATGCTGGGGTCAATGCCCTGCAGATCCGCAGCTTTCCAGGCGAAGACATCGATATTGCGCAGGAGGAAGTCAATCATAAGGCATTCTAGTCGATCCCCCATATCACTCCCAACTCTGGTGGTCTTGTCGGGGTTCCCAGGCTCGAGCTCAATTGTTTTGAATTCACCCACAGGCTCAACCCTTGTATCTTCCAGCTTCATTTTCTTCGAAGAAGGTCCCTCCTCGGGTTTTGCTACAGGGGCGTCCCCCGAGGGCTTCAATTCTAGTCTCTTTTTCTGTTCGTTGGAGTCCACCGAGATTGTATAGCAGCGCCAAGCATCCATAATGTTGCATAACAACTCGCCAACTCCTGCTGGGGTTGGGAACTTTATTTTCATGTGGTAGGTGGATGCAATGGCTCTGAAATCATTTAGGGCTGGTCGACCTATGATGGCATTATAAGTAAAAAGGGCGTCGACCACCAAGTAGCTGATCATCAGAGTTTGACTGCGATGACCTTGCCCTAATATAGTGGAAAGGTCGATGGATCCTTCTGGGATGATCTCTGATCCACCAAATCCGACTAAGGGTGTCCTGACCAGATGGAACTTCAACTTCCCCAGTTTCATTTTGTTCAGGGTCGACAAGAATATGATGTTCACAGAACTCCCGTTGTTGACCAGCACTTTTCGGACCTCAAAGTTGGCTATCTCAACGGTGACCACCATTGGGCAATCAATCTTTCGGTCAACTACTCGGTTCTCAAGGTGGTCCAGGTCTGCATCGGTAAAGGAAATTGGTTCAGCACTGGTTGTCAGCTCGAAGACTATTTAGACCTTAGATGGTCTGGTCGAGTCGAACTGTCTCTGAGTTTGCTTCCTTGCATTCTGGGAATCTCCCCCCGTGGGCCTCCGGCGATCATATCGATGACACCCCTGATGGGTGGGTGGGGTTCATGGGCAGGTCGCTTCCCCTTGTCCTCTCTTCTCGGGCTGACCGACCTTTCTCTTCGGGGAGTCTGGTCGGTCACGCCCTCCTCTCTTCGAGCCTGCTCCTCAACAAACTTCTTCAAGTGGCCTTGCCTAATCAGCCTCTCGATTTCATCTTTCAGGTTGAAGCACTCCTCGGTATCGTGCCCCTTCTGCTTGTGGAAATAGCAGTACTTCTTGGACTTCTTCATGGCCTCTGTTTCCGCGATTTTTTGAGGCTTCTTGAGCAGGTTATCATGCTGGATGGCAAACAACACTTCTTTCCTTGGCATGGTCAGCGGGGTGTATTCATGGAAGCGCTTGATCGGGGAGCGGCGTCCCTCCCTGTTTTGTCTATCATCATTCTCCTTGCCTTTCTTCTTGTCGGCCTCCATGCTGCCGTATTTTATTTTATTCATCTCCTCCTGAGTCATATACCTTTCTGCGAGGTCGAGGAGCTCCTCCAACATCCTGGGTTGCGCGCACACTAAAGCATTGGCACACTCCTTGTGTCTCAAACCCAAGAACAATACATCAATCAAAAACTCAATCCTCGGGCTATCAATCTTTAACACCTTTGTGTTAAACCTGGTGAAAAAATCCCGCAGGGATTCTCCTTCGGCCTGCTTCACCGTGTGCAGGTGGGTATGTGGGAGTTTCGCCTTCCTCCTACTGGCGAACTGGTGCAGAAACTTATCGCACAACTGGTCACATGAAAAGATGGACGCAGGTTCCAACTTCACGAACCAGTCTAAAGCCACTCCCTGGAACGTGGTTACCAACATCTTTGCATGTATGTACTCGTTGTGTCTATGCAACTACATCATGTGCTTGAACTGCAGCAAGTGTTCATTCGGATCCGTGGAGCCATCATATCTAGGAAGTCCCGTAGGGATCTTTGCATCAATGGTGATGCGCTCGTCAATGATTTCCTGAACGAACGGCGAGTCCTGTTCCCTTCTGAACCTCGGTGGCCCCTCCGGCTGGACAACTCTATCTGCGTTCCTTCTTGAGAGCTTCTCCAGGCGCTTATTCAACTGTTGTACCTGGTGAGACACCTCATCCAGTTCTTGCTGGTCTTGGCTTGGCCTGCATCTAGAACGCTCGGCCCTATCGCGTTGCGGGGCTCGAAGGGGCCGAACATCATGGTCTATGGAGTCTGCTACTTCCTCTCTTGGTGGGGGGGCAGACTGCCTCTCTAGGAAAGCGACCCGGGCTTAACACTATCTGGGATTGGGTTCGGAGAGACTTCGGTCGCTAGGAATATTCCACTGGCCGCGCCCTTTCCGGAGCCGCGGGCTGGGTTGTGGCACTAACCGCCGGCTCCGATTGCACGGCATGTCTGTTTAGGGCGGCAGAAAGTTGGGCTGAAATCTGTGCTAAAATCTGCTCACTAATAAGCTGCATCAACTGCGGCATTGTGAGGGTAACCACAAGCTCAGGTTGAGTATCGGGCCCTTGTGCATTTGGTTCTGGGTTCTGACGTGGGGGAGGAGAGCTAGATCTCCTGTTTTCTTCTCTCCCGAATGGAGCTCGCCTAGTGTTTACCATTTTCGATAGAGGATTCTGCTTTCCCACATACGGCGCCAAATGATGAGGGTTCGATCCGTTGGGTCAGGATCCAAGCTAGTATATGGATAGAACTTGATCTGGAAGATTCGTGTTCTTGATTGATTAGGGGTAGAATCCTGCAATCTCAGTAAACGTTAGGCTAGCCGAGAGGCCCTCGGCTCGGGCCCTCCAACGCCCAAGTCAGTATAAATCAACCTCCGGAATCGAGCAGCGGAGCAAGGGCTTTTTGGTGTATATGAGTGCGTACCTCTCGGAGGCAGGGTTGAGGGTATATATATCCTTCTTCCGCTAGGAAATGTCTAGAAAGCCCTTAGGTATCTCCCGGCGCCACTAACCTTGGGCCTAGGGTATTTGGTCATTTCCCCTATTTGAATATTTCCAGCCAACTGCCCTTCCCAGTTTCAAGGACAAGATAGTACACTGTAGCGACGCCTGCTGTGTCAGATGGCGAGGGGGACGGCATGCGCCATTAATGCGGGGGCGTGGCGCCTGCCAGTGCATTTAATGCGATGGCAGAGTACTGTACTGGTTCCGACCTCAGCCTCGACCTCGACCAGGTCGACTGAGGTCGAAGATTTCCGCAGGCCGAGGGAGCCTGACTGGATCTGTGCAGATCTGATCGAGTGAAGTCGATGAGACGTATGGGCCCTGAGTCTCAGTTGGGCGGTCATCTCCCGCTAGGCCTTGCTAGTTTGGGCCCAAGCATTTGGGCCCTCCCATATCACAAACAGTCTTAACAGATCATGTAGGATAAAGCAAAATAATATGGAACAGGATGATGGTTTGCCGAAAAGTAATGAACTGAACAGCAGAACTGTTGAGAAAAAGTCCGATAATTGTCTGCATAGGAAGAAGTCGGAGTATGAACAGAACAGGCAGGACCTTCAGAATCACATTCTGATTACAGTCCACCCTTTGGAGGAAAAGCTGGAGATTCAATCAATGGAATAGCTCACACTTTGAACAAAGACAAACAAAAAGATTGTCATGCCAGATGATGGCAGCCCGAATAACTCAAATCAAACATCGTATGATTGTTCATGTATATATAGGATATTTCTCAATTACCAACATACCTGAAATATGATATTCTTTATCTTCATCTGCAGCTCATACCCAGCAATTCCGCAATTGGAGGCGGAAAAGACTCCTATGGACGAGAGCAGAAGAAGTTATAGGTGGAAACTAATTTTTAACGTATTTGATCCGTATTCTTCTTTCCCTTATCTGGTTTTCTAATTCAACAACTATTGCTTAGCTTGAATGCAACTTAAAAGTTACTTCTTGATCAGAGAGAGAGAGAGTGCGCGTAGGGCTACGCAGCCTGCACACTTGCACAACACTTAGATAGGAAGCACGCAAACTTGTGCAAGACTTAGATGGGTGTGTGTGCAAACACTCAGATTGGCGCATGCGAGACTGTAAACGGGACTTGGCGCGCAGCAAGACGTACGGGAGGGCGCGCAGCAAGATGTACGGGAGGGCGCGCGTAATGGATGTGCAGCATACACGTGGGCAACAATTGGCAATCGGTTGGATAATGGTTATATAGCAAGAACAAATGAGCAAGCAGTTGGCACATGGCTATGGGCATGGGCAAGAAAGTGGCCAATTGTGATCTAATTTAACCATTGGGATTTTTTATTTTTTTTTTTATACACACAAAGGAGTTCGTTTGGACTCGAACTCTTGACTTCCCACATTATGTAGAAGGCTTATACCGCTATATCACATGTCACTTGGCACCATTGGGACATTTCGTATTGTGGGTTGCACTACAGAAAACCACCAGCACACCTGGCACCTTGTTAGCTTAGTTCTGCCACATGTTGGGATTTGATAGGCTAACTCCTACCAGTTGAGGGATGTCCACTGTAGGCAACTGTTATATTAAGCCAAAAATCTCAGAATCTGCATAGAGAGTGTTTGAGTTTGAAGGTAGATGTTTATGTGAAGGCATTGGCAATTCTTTCGTATTGAGAATGTTAGATTTTGAGTCCAAACCATGTCCATGGGGCTCCAAACTTATAGCAAATTCTTTAGCTTAATTGAATTTCAAGCTTGAATTCATAATTACACTTTATTTAATTGATCAAAAAATATTTTATATAAATCTTAATCAAGCCAAACAGAAATCAAGCTAATCAGCTAACTACCTTTGATATATTTAGTGCATTTTTGTCAATTTTCAGCTTTACCAAACCAAGCTTTATATATATTCAAAACACTGATAAAAGACCTTCAAATTGATTTCGAAGAGTCAACAAATCGAGCTCAAATAAATTTTGCAACTAAATATTTATTTCAATGTCGCGAAAACGCCCACATATAAATCACTAAATGAATTTGAAAATTAAGCTCAATATCAATAAAAATCAAAAGATAAATCCCCAAGTTATAATACATACACAAACTGCCTAACAAATTGCAGATGAACAACAAATCTGAAGTATAAATCCAACATACACATTAAATTAATCCAAAAGTTCAATAAATTTAAATTACAAAGTCTTTTCAGAATCTTTAGAAACAAGCATCCAGCGCACAGCAACAACACAGGGCTGCACAACTGCAACAAACCAAACATGGCATTAGTACATTATACCAACCATAATTTCTATTAGTATTTACAAACTCTCATGACTAAATTTTTTGCAAATTATATCAACCATAACTCTTATGACTAATTTGCACTTTTTTTATCCTAAGGAGAATTGTTTGAGGTAAAAACTCCTAGAAAATTTGCACATCACAAATTAAGGCGTTGATATATTGGTTGCCTAATATTCAATTGCAAATAAAAAGGTCTAACGCAGCCCGTTTGGTTTCATTTCCATACCTCATTTTTATTTTCACCCGGGTATTTTAAAAAAATAAAAACTACTATTTTCTCCCTATTTTCACTCAAAATATTTATGTTTTCATTTTTAAACTCTTTCTAAACGGCTAAACCTATCATATCATCATATTATCACATCAATCAAATTCAAATTTGATTTGACATAAAATACCCGCTGTTATTTTAAAATTAATAAAATATACATCTATTTTTCAAACATATTTTTTTAAATAAAAAAAAAAAACTAACTATATTTTCAACCATATACCTACTCTAATAATTACTTTCCAATAATTCATCCAAACACATTTTTTATTTCTATTTCAAAATTATAATTATTTTTTAACTTTTAAAAATGGCTGAAAATGAAAATGAGTCTAGGAAATAAAATCATTATCTACCATTCTGGCTCGGTCTCCCTTCTAAAGTGATTTTTACACCCTCATGTACAATTTCTCAATAATCAAGATATGCCTTAATTTTATTTAATATTACATAAGATTATTAGTTATTTTTAAATTTTCAAAAAAAAAAAAAAGAAAAGAAAAGAAACAAGGAAATTAGTTCAAAAAAATTGTTGGTTTCTTTTTGGGTTAAAAAAAAGTTAAAAATGGAAAGAAGTAAATAAATATCGGAATAAGCAAAAATAAGAGAAAAAAGAAGACTAACCATCCCTTCCAGAATCCATCCCCTCTAGACTGAGTAGTGCTGGCCACCGGAGCCTGACCCTGAACCTGCTCCCCATCTTTCATTGGATAACCAGCCGGCGGCGGTGGAGCCATGTAACCGCCCTGTGGCTCCGCCGGGTATGCGGCGGCCGGAGGCGGATACGCAGCTGCTCCAAAGCAAACAAATAAATACATCATTCCATCTGAATCTAAACTCAAAATTATTCCCAAAAACGCGATCTAATTTCTTCTCAAATATATGTACATACCTTGATTCTGGGTATAGCTACTCATGATGATGTACTCGACGGAAAAATGATTAAGTAAAAGCAAAGAGAAATATGTCCACACGATGCAGATGATGATTGATGCGTATGCATATGTGTATGAATATATAGATGGGGGGTCGGTGGGTGGGGTTGGGTGTTACGTGGGGAATGATGGAACCGAGAGGACGGCGCCACCGCGTGAAATGGCGGAGACGGATGGACAATTCCACAAGGCTAAGATTTGTATTTGTTTATTTATTTTGCAATTATTAATACAATGGTATCGGATTCGTTACGCGTGGATTCGTTTTTTTTATTATTCTTTTCCCACTCTTTTTCTTGGACTTATTATTCTTATTAATTTATGATTTTTTGGAGAATATTTGTTATTCTTTTTATTGTATAATGTTGAATTTCTTTTTTGACTGCAAGAATTTTTTTCCCCTATTTTTAAGATTGATTTTGTATTTATAAGTGAAGTGGTTGGCGGTCGATCGTAACAATAAGAAAACATAATATAATGATGTAATTGTAAGTGATAATATAAAATTTATCAGTATTAATATTTATTAAGCTGCAATAATTTTTGTCTGATCATAATATTGATTCTTATAAATTTAATAATGATAATTATTGCATTTAGTTGCTATTTTAACAAATTAGTGATATGTGTTTGTGGCAGTATGAAGAATATCAAAAAATATTGTCATCAAGATTTATGTTATCCGTCTGTCACTAATGTGAATAATGATAATTTATACAGAATTTTTTATTAATATTTTTTAATAATGATAGTTCCACATAATTTTTATTATCATTAAATTTATTACAATCATTATTATAACAACATAAAAAATTTTATCATTGAACACGTATAATTAATGGCAGTTTTAATATTATTATTTGGCATTTTATTCATATTTTTTTCTTGTAATGATCACAACTATATCTTTCTCATATTAATTTTATTAAAAACATACTTATTTTCTAAGTATTGATTTTTGCTTTCTAAATATTTTGTGTAACACCTAATTTTCGTTGTATGATCACATGCACAAAAAATGGAATTTAGGAGTGCATAATTAAATAAGCACCCACATTATTATAATGCCAATGTTTTTAATTCTAAATTGATAATATTATCCAACAAATTAACTTGAAGACAAAAAAGTTGACAATTTTGCATATGCTTCCCTTGAAAGTTAAGAGAGAAGTCATTGTGGAAGATAATGATATAAGAAATTATGACAAAAATAAAGACTTGAGAGCATTTTTGTACCAAAGACCAATTAAAAAATTTCTAAATTGCATTAACTACCTATTAATTTTGCTAAAAATACTAGCACATATTGATATACATATGTGATACACCCTACTAACCACTACTTTGTAGAGTTGATGAATAGGGCCTTTGACAAAATTATCAATATTTTTTAAGAAAAATTACCCAAGGGCCCCATCAAGAGCAAGTTTTTATTTTTGAAACATTTATGCTCTAGTTAATATGTCTCTCTTTTTTTGAATAATTTCAAAATACTGTAAACTTATTTATGATGCATCCCATGATGCTATTTGTGTTGGCAAATTTAAATTTTATAGCCCTAATTAATTCAATTCAATTTCACATACTATAAAATTGTACTTATTTTTGTTAATAGGATGTTATGTGATTGGATGAAAGGTGCGATAATACAGTAAGATCTGATAATTTTAATTGTAATAATATATTTATCTTTCAGAAGAGATGAAAAAAATTCAATTTTTATATTTTTGAATGAAATAAGTAGAATAAAAGTTTAATTTATATAAATCTCTTAAAAAGTTGTGTGATAAAACTCCTCCAGTTGAACATTTGTTGTGTTCTCAATTAGTCTCATACATTGGATATAATTTGAGGTTAAATGTAAATTTAACTGGTCCACAATGTTGGCAAGGTTATAACTGATTATTCAACCCGCCAAATTGATTAGTGAATTATGATCACAGGATCATCTCAATCCTTGGTGATGTTGGATGCATCAAGGTAAACGCAGTCGAATAGTATTAGGTGGGTTAGGTGCAATTCTTTTTCTTTATTTATACAGATGCACGTCGGGTATTTGGTTCGAGCTTTCAATCTTACATTTTATGTACGAGAATTATGCTGTTGGATCAAACACCACTCGACATATTATATACAAATTAAGATTGTAAAATTGTGGTTTTAGGTATTTATTGCCAATACCATTCTTTGAATTGCGAGCAGGGATGCAATCGAATCGAGTCGAATTTGGGCAAAATTTTCGAGCTTGAGCTCGAAATAAAAAATATTAATATAATATATATTTATTAATAAAATAAAAAATAATATTTAATTATATATTGGCTCACGAGTTTCTAGGCTCTCGAGCCTAGATACAGACGGCTCGAGATCGTCTCGAATTAGAGCTCGAGCTTGGCTCGTGAGCCGGCTCGACTCATTTGCACCCCTAATTGCGAGTACATAATTCGTCAAATGTTGTTTATTCGATTCATTATGCTATAGAATACAGTATTTCATGCCAACCATTGCATAATATAGCGCTCTCTTCTTTTTTTTCTTTCTTTATTTATATACACATATATTGGGTGTCTGTTAGGTTCGAACTCTTTAACCATATATTTTATGTGTAAAACTTATGTCGTTCGATCAAAATCACTCGGCCGCGTAGTATAGTTCCTTACTTTGCAAGTATATACCAAAATAAAGTTGGTTTTTCTAGTAACACCTATAATTTTATTGATAAACACTTAACTAGGACAATAATTACCTAAATTAAGCGTTCTTTAACGTCATCTTTTAAAAGCAATAAAAGACATTATATTAATTATTTAGTTTGACAATAATTGAAGACTTCTTTTTTGGGTTGGCAATCTACTTTACTTATAAGTCATATATTATAAATACAGGAAATTATTTAGGTCTCCCAAATTAATTAATTAGAATTGGTGAATTGAAAATGACTTGAGAAATTATTCCGTGTTCAAAATGTAGCACGCAACCACATGTGACTTGTACACGTATAGTTTGACCATTTCTCATAATTTGTTAAAATTAGCTTTCGAAATTGAACTCATACTAATCCTATTATTGTATTAATTTGGGCCTTAACTACCATAGTCCAAATTCAATTTGGATTCAACAAGAACTCATGGGAATGTTTGGGCCTCCTATTAATTTTTCCCACAACAATCAATTACAAATTTCAAGCTTATTGAATTAATTCTATGCTTGAATCTTGAATATTATATCATAAGAAAATATTTTTTTTATCACTACACTTGTATGTTTCACTTTTTTTTTTTAATTATTAAATTCAAGATTCAAACATAACTTAAGAAAAATACAGACGTGGATTAAGGATTTGTAAGTTTTGAATCTCAAATCCCACACATATTTTTTTAATTTTTTAAATGCATTGCTCATGAGGCAATTGATCACTCAACACTCAACAGGCATGCATCAAGAGTCTTTTTTTTTTATTATTTGTTAAAAATTTAATCATTCAAAGGATTAATACTTCTCCGTCATGATATCTCATACTTTCTTTTTTTTTCAAATATTTCAAAATAAGATTCAATTTTCCAATATAAAATTTCTTTTTTTTTTTATAAATATCAATAGATACTAATTCTCAGCCACTACTTTTAAAAACAATTTTATAAACATACTCAATGTTTTTACCTTTTGAACTCTCCCTTAAATTCCTTTGAAATCAAATTAGATATAAAATATATACTTTGGACAAAGGAATACTTTGCAATAAATTTTTAGTTTAAACCTCTTTCAAGATTCCTCCAACAAACTACCTTTAATAGTTTGGCTTGTTTCTTTTAGCCATTCATTAAAGAAAAAGTTTCAATTACAAAGCCACTCTTGTAGTAGGCAAGACAAGAATTAGTAATAAACTACCATTTGGTGGTAATGGACCTAAGATTCACTCGTTGTTCCCATTCCCTTTTTTCTATCTTTGTCCAATTAAATATCTCTATCCTTCTAAAAAATTACTTCTTGGTACTACACTTGAATATTCAAATGGATGCATAATTATCTCATGATATAATAATTTACTAAATACATGCATATATACATTGGATATATGTTTTGGATGGAATGTTTTTTAACAGACAATGATTCGACAAAACTCCGTCGAACAATTCTATTTTTTCATAGCGAATACTATATAATTGACTTAGATTTGTCGAAAAATTTAAAAAGAGATGAGAATATTTGTATTTTTTAATTAACTTGTGCGTAAAATTTGTGTAGATTCAAGTGAGAACACTCAAGAAATGCACTAACTACTTAAAGATGACGATCAATGTGAAAAATATAATCTGTATCGATCAACATTTAGTATATATAAGGGTATCCAATTATTTGTATTTTACCATAAATCAACACAAAAGAGAGATCATATTCATGCCAATTCCAAAGATCTCGACAAGGAAATGTGTAGGGATATCTTTTGGCATTGAGATTTTAGTTTCTTAACTTAATAATTTGAAGAATTTAGGGATCATATCTTCCAATATTGAGCTCCATCATATATTTGGTACACTTGCAACATGTAATTTTTTAGGGAGAATTTATTCCTTGAATTCTTGCAAAAATTTTCGTACAAAGTGGGGGCAAATTCTAGAGACTAAGCAAGTTTCGTGCAAATGGGCAATCATTTCTATACCACTCCACATGTGTTTACATTTCTTTAAATTAAATAATCCAATAATTCATGTATCAAAATTTTAGACAATTATATAACCGTACACTTATGTCTGCGACGATGTCATTCTATTAAAATATTTGAGGTGACAACACTACAACCATAAATTTTATGCACATTCCATACATATAAAAGTTTTTTAAATTATATATTAATAAAAAATAATTTATTTTGAGATTTGGGGGTGGGGGTGGAATTACTAGTATTAGAAATGAACCCTTTTCTAGTAAATCCAAATGTGATAACATCATTTATTATAACAATTGGGAAATTAGGCCCATTTCAAATCAAATCTTCATTTTTTTAACTATGATAATGTGAATTGCATCTTAGCCACTCTTGTGCCATACATATCTTATATTGCAATATTGTCACGTTTATCTTTTGTGCCAACACATCTTTTGTTATGAAGTCTTTAAGGAGACAGTTGGAACTCTTTGAAAGCCTCTACTTTTTAGTTGGCATTAATACAATAATTACTTATGGATTAAACTATAGTTTTTGGTTGAAATGGACCTAAAGATCACAATCTCATCATGCCATATATACCCTTTTTAGCTAACTAATCACAATTGATAATATATATACATACATACACATATATACATATATATGTCCATGGGAAATGCATCGTTGGAATATTACTTTACTCTTCCAAATCATGTTTTACCTTTTTTTTTATAATTATTTATATACACAAATGCTAAGTGTTCGCTAGGTTCGAACCCCCCAACTTTACACCTCATGTGTGATGTTTATAGTCTTGAGTCAAAGGCCACTCAATATATTTTATCTTAAATATTGCACGATAGGTACATCAGTGATAGTGATCTTATTAACCTAATTTCATGATAAAATATAAAAATATATTGAATTTTTTTAATTTTTTTCAATTTTTATTTAAAATAGTAACCCAGCCAAATAAGGCCAAAGTAAGTGACATATAGGTGCTTCAAGGGAGTACGGAGACTTCTATTCCTCAATAGTTATGTACAAACACAATAAACCTAAGATCCAAATAAGGATAAAGTAAAACAACAAATATGTTTTCATGTCATGAGAGCACTTCGGTTGTACATGAATTAATATTTTTTAGAGGTCCTATTATACATATTAATAGATTAATTTATTAAGAAATTGATGTCTTAATCATAGTTTTGAGGGAACAATAACTTGTCAAATAGTTCCATTTGATCTGAATTCATTTAAATACCAAACAGATCCAATCATTGATTTGAGATATCAATAAAATGAATATCATAAGTTTATTTTCAAGTTTAGAATATTATACTTCAATAGACGTTTTAATAATTTTTTAACTAATGCAAGTTAAATGTATATATAATATATAATTAATTTTTAAAATAATACATAATATATTTGATATGCATTTAAGAAGTAAAATAAGGTATCTGAACTATCATTCTTGGGTTCATTGCATACACACAATTGTGAATATTGTAGAATTGTAGCCTCCAAACTCTTAATGCACTTATATATATATATATATATATAAATTGAAATTCGACCCTCATAAATATAAGTATGAAAGCAATGCGACAGTCACGTGCAATGATTTTCACTCCCCTTTGCCCTTTTTATCCAACTAAATGGTAATTTAAGCCCATCCAACCAAATGATAATTTAAACCCTGACTCCACGGTTTAAATTTCTCATTCTAATTTATGTTTCATCTTCTATTCCACTGCACGAATATATGATATGTGTATTAAATATTTTTTTACAAAAATAATTAATTGATAATTAGATACATTTGACATATATATACAGTATATTGGAATAAGAGGTGAAACATGGAATCGAAATGAGGATCCAAGGTGCACCCCCAACCCCGACAAAATAAGGACAATTTACTATATATATGTGGTTAAAACCTGCCTCAATTTCAGCCAATACCCTTCCCCCACCCATCCACACTAATCCCCAAGAGCTTCTTGTTCCTTTTCAAAGAGAAACAAAGGCCATTTCCCAAAAACAAAATCATCATGACTGTGACTATGATGGTGAAGAAGAAGATAATCCTAATCCCATATCCAGCACAAGGCCATGTTACTCCCATGCTGAAGCTAGCCTCCCTCCTCTCCAACCTCGGCGGCTTCCACCCGGTGGTCATCACGCCAGAATTCATCCACCGCCGCATCTCGGCGCAGATCAACCCCAGAGATGGGATCCTCTGCCTCCCCATTCCCGACGGATTAGAAGAAGAAACGCCGCGGGATTTCTTCGCCATTGAGAGGGCTATGGAGGAAAACATGCCGCCGGTTCTTGAGCAACTTGTTTCCAAGATGATCGAAGAAGAAGAAGAAAATGGCGGTGGTGGGATTGCGTGTTTGGTGGCAGACTTGCTGGCGTCGTGGGCCGTCAAGGTCGCCCGCCGGTGCGGCGTCCCGGCGGCGGGGTTCTGGCCGGCCATGCACGCTACTTATCGTCTTATTTCTGCCATTCCTGACTTGATCCGGACTGGCGTTATCACTGAAAATGGTAAGTACGAAGTGTGTTTATTAATTTATACATGTGAAAAAAGAATTTTCATCATATTACAATTTTCTCTATTCTATTCTTCATTCCATCTCGTGTTCTAAATGGAATAAGAGACAGAATAGAGAATGAAATAGAAAATTTAAACTGCTTATGGATATCGTAGAAGATCTAATGTGTGATATTAGTTATGGAAAAATTGCATTTTCTACACTATAATTTTGCTTATTTTACAATTTTATTTTATAACTTACAATTTTGTAATTTTAACTTTGTATGTAAAAATTTATTACATTTAGTCCGATTTCATCAGAATTCTAAAATTTGATTGAAAAAGTTGAGTTAGCATGCTAACAAAGCAAAAATTTCCAAATTGAGCTCACATCAACGTGCTAGCTTAGCTTTTTACATCAATTTTTGGAGTTTTAGAAGACTAAAATTATAATTTTGTATATTATAGGATGAAATTATAAAGCGGACAAAATTATAGAGCGAAAATAACAATTTTTCCAAGAAAAAGCTTTAAAATAAGTTTGAAATATTTCAAATTACAAAAATTAATGGTTGACTAATTTTTTCTCAACGGTTGTTAGAGTGGACTTTCAATGGTTGTGCCAAATAGTAAGCCACTAAATAATGATTTAGATTCTTTTATTTCACCATTGAACCCAAGGACGGATCTAGGGCGGGTGTGGGGGTGGGGGGAAGCAGAGGCCATTGCCCCCCAGGTTTATTACATATATAAAAGAAGTTATTTCATATTAATTAAAAGAAAATAATTTTAATTTTCACTCATTAATTTTTTTTTAAAAAATTAACTTTTACTATGGGCCTTAAATTAAAAATTAATTATCTAGATTTATTGAGTTGAATTGAATTTATTTTTAATTAAAGATAAAAATTAAAATCGATTAATGAAATATCTATCTATTTTATTTTTTAAAATTCAAAAAAAAAATTCTTAGATCCATATTTACAATCAAGTAATCAAGTGAAGACTATTAAGTTAGACTAGTTAAGGCATTTCTATTTTATTTATTTGAGAAAACATTATGGGAATTTAATCAATTAAATTTTAAGGGACTTGCAAAACAATTAAAATCACTCTTTTTGACTTTAATAAGATTGAGAGAAGAATAAATGTAAGTGAATATTTAAATAAAAAAAAAATTAGATTTGTCTTTGTGTTTCAATAGCTACCGATGGAAGAACTTTTTTCGCTTTATCAAGAACATATTTCAAAATAAGATGGAAAAATGTTTCAAGACTTTTTCTTCGATTTTTTTAGTTACTTATATTGAAAAAACTATAACTAAAAGTTTTGATATTGATTTGATTCATTTACAAATTTTTTGATATAAAGAACTATGACACTCAACTTAGATAAAAATGTATATTTTGAATTTACAAATATGAAAATTATATTTAAACTTTTAAGCTTTATAATTTTTGCTCCCCTCATATTTTCATTTCTGGATCCGTCCCTGATTTGAACCTTGATGGCATGATGGAGATTGTACATAATCTATCTTAAAAGTATAGTTTAATTAACCTAATTGATCATATATAATCATTTGAAAAATGAATTCTATATATAGTATTATACTTCTAAGTTGTGATTGATGATCAAAGACAAAGTTTATTACAAGTTAAACTTGTCGTGTGAATTATTGTAGGAAATGGAATTCCCATTGATATTATTTGATTAATATATGCATAAATATAAATATATGTTGAATATACTCCAAGAAATCTTACACATTTGCATGATTAAAGATTCTTTGCACGTTACCTGTCCTCCACACACTCATACGAGTCTAGCTATATAATGATCTATTTATGTTTCTATATATATATATATGTGTGTGTGTGTGTGTGTGTGTGAGAGAGAGAGAGAGAGAGAGAGATCAGTAGCTGCCAAATGTATAACCCAATGGCATAAATTTCTCACATAATATAGAGGTTAGAAGTTTGAATCCTAATATGCTCTTGATGTGCATACGTATATTATAAATTAAAAAAATATAATCAATAGCTATATATCTATATATCTCTATCTATATCTATCTTATTACAAATATGAATAAATTAAAAAATTAAAAAATTAAAAAAATTTGCAATGCCCTTAATTAAATTAAGTACCAAATAATCAAAAAGGAGGATAGAATTGAGTTTTACCTATAATTCTTTTATTTTCAAATAAAATTAGATCTCAAGAGTTTTCGATCGACTTATACTTTATGACAGAAAGTATATAAAAACTTATACTTTATTCTAATTTTTTTATTGAATTCATCTATAATAAATTATATATATTCTTCTATCGACTTTGCATGTATTTTATACTAATTTATGTAAAAATCTTACATCCGTAAATCAAGTTGTTAACAAATATTTAATTGTTGCGGATAAAGAAAAAGAAAAATAATGGCTATTTTCATGAAGAAGACCAGAATTAGAGGCGAAATGTGCGTGTAGATAATAATGTTTGCATGCATTGAGCCGTTGACTAAAAAGGCAGATGTAATTTTATTTTAACCATATACAGAATCTTTGATTTTATATTTAAGAAGTAAAAAAAAAAAAAATTAAAAATCTAATAGTTGAAGTACATATTTCTATAACAATATGTATATCCTTAATTAAGTAACTAATAATTGGATAGTCAACTTAATTTTATTGATGCAGAAGGTTACACGTAAGTGCATAATTAAAACTAATAATTTATAACTAGATCTGTTGGTTATAAAATATTTTAATTAGGTTTAATGAATTGATTTTAGTTATATATTCTGATCATATGTAAAATATTAATTTTTTAAAACAAGTGGAATAAAAATAGATTTTTTTTGTACTAGAAAAGCACTAGCACATAAGAATAATTTGCAATTATAATAATTTCGGACATATGTGGTAAAGTCCAAAAATCATATAATTGATCATACGACCTCGAGATAATCACATGCATGTATAGACAAATATACATACAAATATGCCGATAAATTTTGAATTTTATTTTTTTTTCTCAAAAATATTATGAATCCAATTGTTACATGACATATAACCAGGGATGGAGCCAATTGTTGTAACATTAGAGGTGTGATTAAATTTTTATAAACAATGAAGGATGATTTTATTACTTTTAGGGGAGCGAAACATTAAATTATAATAGAATAGTAAATTTAATATTACTTCATAGGGTTGGAGCCGAAGGAGAAGTAAAGCGACTGCTCCTATCAGTTCTTCCCTCATTTTGTCTTTTGGTTTCAAATGAAGGGTGTGTGATTATACAAAACTTTTTCGCTTTTTAAACTAAAATTTGAAATTCTGTATCAATTTAAACATTGAATAAATTCATATACTAGATAAAATGAGTGATGAGTACATTTTCTTTATGCACCAAAAGTTCATGTTCAGTACTATGTTATTGTTCATTTTTGCAGGATGTCCAAGAAATTTAAGTGCTCCTATATGCTTGTCTCCCAATGAGCCTATCTTGACTGCAAATGATCTCCCATGGCTTATTGGTTCTTCAACGGCCAGGATCTCAAGGTTCAAGTTTTGGATTCGAACTCTGCAACGAGCCAAAACCCTCCGATGCCTCCTAACGAACACATTTCCAGATGAATGCCAGTCGAAAACGCGACAAACAATTATGTTTAATAGCCATAATTCACAACAAGTTTTTGAGATTGGGCCTCTAATCATGCAAGCTGCAACAATAAGCTCTACTAGTTTTTGGGAAGAGGACATAAGCTGCTTGAATTGGTTGGACAAGCAAAATGTGGGTGCAGTTATGTACATATCATTTGGAAGTTGGGTGAGCCCAATAGGAGAAGAGAAGATAGAGGCCTTGGCACTAGCCCTTGAAGCATTGGGTAGGCCATTTATTTGGGTATTGGGGCCCACATGGCGTCGAGGTCTCCCCATTGGGTATGCCAAGAGAGTGGAGGCCCGTGGGAGGATCGTCTCGTGGGCCCCACAAGTGGAGGTGTTGCAACACCCAGCAGTGGGTTGTTACCTCACGCATTGTGGGTGGAATTCGACTATAGAGGCCGTACAATGCAAGAAGCCCCTCTTATGCTATCCAATTGCAGGTGATCAGTTTTTGAACTACACTTACATTATCAATATATGGAAGATTGGAGTGAGGATTAAAGAATTTACAATTGAGGAGTTGGAGAGTGGGATCAGAAAAGTAGTTGAGGACGAGCAAGTGGGCCAGAGAATTGAGAGGTTGAATGAGAAAATATTTGGAAAGGAAGGAAGTTCTAAAGCAATGGCTAATTTATCGACATTTATTCAAAAACTTGGTAAATAAATGTCTATCCAACTTTTATGCCATCTAAATTTTGAAAGGCTTAATAATATCTTAACTTTTTGTATCTTCTTGAATTTTTAATCTTGATAGCAATTTTAATTAGCTTGCTATTTTGATGTTATCACTATCTCTAGTAACTATCTATGGAAAAATAAGCAAAACAATCCCAACAAAGCCATTTCTCATAACCCTCTAGACTCTTGGATGAATTGCATATATAATATTAACAACTAGACTTTTTCACAAATGTTGAGGTAAATGAGATTTTTCAAGCATAACCTTTTTGACTTTCACATAAAAAAGATTGCATACTTGAATCCTATTTATAACACAAAAGCTTGGAGGACATTGTCAATGATCATCTTGTAATGAAAATAATATTTACGGTTGGGGAACATTATTTCAATTTTCAACAATCATGACACTTAGGTTGGAAATTATATATATTTCACAATTCACATAAAAAATAAAATATTTTGCGTAAAAATCCACAAATTAACAAGAGGCAACAAAATTAAAATTATAAAGATTTCAATTAGTTATTTAGTTGGTAATAGATATAATAGATATATTAATTCCTTAATTAAATAACTGCTTATTTAAATGATTTAAATAAGAGGAAAAAAAAAATCTTCAAAACTATCCATTGTGAGGTGTCATTCTTCGCCACTTTTGCAATTCAAATAATTATTAAAAAAAAAATTGCATTTCTACCATGATATTTCATTGTATAGTTCAAATCATCGAAAAATCAAGACAACATATAAATTAAAAATTAAACAACTTTGAGTATGTACTATAAACATTGTTAATCTATAGTTGTAGTAACATATTAACTTTAAATTTTACAAATATGTAAATATATTATAACAAGAATATATATACAGATCATTGACATGTTTAAAAATAGGTGGACTAGTTTGATTCGGACAAGTCAAGAAGCTTGAATTGGACACGCTTTGTCCAGGCGTTGTTTGTCTACCGAAGCGCGCGTTGGATTTCTTCTTGTCCCACTTGAGAAACGAATGACGTCTCCCAAACCCCGTCGTCCCACAAAAATCTCTTTTACTTCTCCTTTCCTACACTCCAAAACTTCCTCTTTTTTATTTTTATTTTTATTTTTTATTATCTTTTCTTAAATTTATCTGCTTTTGATTTCCATTTTCATTACCATTAATACAAGGTAAGTCTCAGTTTAACCTTTTCTCTTTTCTCTGTTTAAAACAGGCTAAATTGTTAATATTTGTTCCTTTTTTGATTTTATTTTCTTGGAATCAAACTTCACTTCTTTGTTGCTTTCTGGTTCAATTTCAGTACTCTTTTTTGGTGGAAGCTTCTGTATTGTGCCATCTTTTATTCCTGCATCAAGATTTATCGTGGGTTTTCTATCTTTTTATTTTAATCTGAGCCTATGAGAAAAGATTCCTAATTTGGGTTTTATTTTGTTCAAATATTTGATCAAGAATGATATGTGATGATTTATGTGGGTAGTTTTGAATGTGATTCTGTTTCTTGGCTGTAATGAATTAGTGGGTTGTTGATTCTTGATGCATATATTTGGTTGCTAGGGAGATAAAGTTGAAGTTGAATAGTATGACTGATATCTATGGAAATGCAAGTGCAAGTTTGAGCTCGAGTTTGAATAGTAGCTCACAGGATACAGAGGATGATCATACGATTGCCGCGATTTTAGCTGAGGATGAAAAATTAAGATATGATGGCAAGCTTGGGAAGAGGCTTTCTCATTTGGACTCGATTCCGGTATATATGATCATCACCATGACAGTTTCTTTTTTAAAGTTTGTTGATTGAGGATTTTAACTTTACTCTTTTCTTTGTGTTTGTTATAAAGGAGGATATGATGTTGATTTGGTTATTGTCAATGATGATAAGCACCGACTTTTTCCTTTTATGTATCAAAATGAATGCTTCTAGAAGCACATGACAAGGACCTTTATTTACTTTCGTTAACATTTGCATGTTGAGATTTATTATAGTTTGTTTATTGTGAAGTCATCATCTAAATGGTGAATCTAATGCGAACTGGTGCCCTCGGCTTCCAAAGAAAATCCGGCGAATGGTAAAGTTTGAATAGGGTGTATTAGGATGGAGTAGAGAGTGGTATTTGCAAATGCATCCAATTGTTTTGCATGGATAATATTCTTTTGCATTCAATAGACTTCTTTTGTTGCTCAAGAGAAAATATAAATAAAAGCAATTAAGTGTGTGTTTTCTATAATCCATTCACGGTTTTGGAATTGGTAACTGGGAGTTCATTGCATTTGTAACTCATGCTTGGATTGAGAAGAACTCGATGGAATGAAATGTGTCAATTGATTTCTATTATGTAAACTTATAAGTTCATGGTATTGGCAGCACACTCCTCGGGTCATTGGGGATATACCTGATCCAAACGATGCAACCTTAGACCATGAGAGGCTAGCTGAGAGGTTGTACTACTACTTTATCTCCATGCTTTTATATATGTGTGTTGCATTTCTTGCTGTCTGAATATTTCAGTCCTAAAGAAAAAGTGTTAAAGAACAAAAATAAAATGTTGCAGTATGCAGTACTAAATACATATGATAACTGCTGAACATCAGTTAGGACGTGGGTTGCAGGGAGCTTAGGGAAGAGTAGGTGGGGTGGGTATTTTAAGTATATAAAACAGGGCTGAGAAGATCGCAGAAAGAAAAATGAATTTTGGTATGTCTTTTCTGTTCATTGCCCTACCAATCTCCACCCAAATCATTTGGTCCATCGGCCTTTTACTTACTGAGCTAGAGGCATGCAGCTAATGTCTGAAACCCTTTAAACTTCTCCAAAAAAGTTTTATCTATTTCTTCTGTTCTTATGGCTCTGGTTGATGCAATATATTTCTCTATGTGAAGTTACTACAAACTTCTTGTTAAATAAATAACTTGAAATTTCACCCATGGGAGCTTGCGAGGCAGAAATGCAATGTTATTTGGTCTTCCTTGCCTTAGTATCTTTTCTTTAGTAGTTTCTTCTTTTACTATTTCTATCCATAATAGGCATGCCATTCATACATTTGGCTATCATCAGGCTGACGACATATGGCTTGGCTGAAATGCAAATCGAGGGAGATGGAAATTGCCAGGTTTGTTCTTTAATAATTTATCAACCATTCTTGCAGTTGTTTACTTGAGAAAAAAATCCAGTTGGATTAAATGTTTTTCATGAGTCTATAGTTGTTGATTTAGTTATGAATTTTAAAGTTCAAAATATGAGCTTTTGTGATCCCAAGACTATGTGGATTGGACCCAGAACACGATATTATTGTCCTGTCTCTTATATTGAATGATGAAATCTTGACCTTCGTTTTCATGAAAAAAATTTCGGTTGATATATTTTATTCGACTGCTCTTGTTATATCTTTTTTCTGGGTATATCCATAATTTAGTTGCTACTTTACAGTTCCGAGCCCTTGCAGATCAGTTATTTCAGAATCCAGATTACCACAAATATGTCAGAAAGCAAGTTGTCAAACAGGTACAGTTCTGCTTAATTTTACCTTCATTTGCTTCATTTTCTCTTCATATCATTAACAATTTGACTAACACACTACATAAAATCTTAAATTTTAAATGTTTTTGTACTTCTGAAATACTAAGGCTACTTTTTTGGATCTTGTTGTCCTAGCTAATCACTTGGACTTCTGATTTGTGTTAATTTGCAATGAGGACATAGCTTGTCCACACGAAACTATTATTAAATATATTACGGGAAAATTATTTGTTTCTCTTATCATAGTCTCTTACTTATTTTCAGCTAAAACGCCATAAAAAGTTATATGAAGGTTATGTCCCCATGAAGTACAAACACTATGTGAAGAAGGTGAAAAGGTCTGAGATTTGGATTTTAGGTATATTTTCCCATATTATAGAATTAGAATCATGATTTTCTGTTAACATAATTTTACTCGAACCATAGGTTGGGCGAATGGGGAGATCATGTTACTCTACAAGCAGCTGCCGACCGAGTAAGTTATTCTATTACCAGCCATTGTTTTCTCCATCTATTTGTATGCTTCACTACCTAGGTAATACTTGAAATAATGATAGAAAAAAATTAGGTAATAATAATTACTTGTATTCTGGCGTCGAGGAATCATCATTTAAGTGCCAAAAAATATTGCTTCTCTCTCAGAGAAATTGAATCATTCTCGCATTTTAGATAAATGTTTTATTATTGGAGATGGTATTATTTGTTATATATTATTATTTCCTCGTGTATGTGTTTGTGGTGATAATATTTATAAACCTATCACTTTCTGTAGTTTGAAGCAAAAATCTGTTTGGTCACTTCTTTCCGGGACACCTGCTACGTTGAAATCCTCCCGAAGGACACAAGTCCATCTAGAGGTACAATATGTGTATATCTTTTACATTGCTTTACATTTGTTTATCATCAGTACGGTGTTTCTCTTTTCCCCCCAATAAATTAGACAATAAGTTAGGGAACAGGGGAGCAGTGGGTCAATCATAACGTTCGAATTCTGCAACAGCCTCCATTTCTGTACTAAAACCCACAATTGCAATTAAGTGATATTCTATTTCTTTGAACTAGCATTCTGTCTATCCAAGATCGGCATAGCAGCTCTCCTAGTTCGAAAATAGTGTCTGAAAAGTCTTGTGTTTTTTTTTTAAGTATCAGTGCCTTAAATTTCTTGCATGTGTTTAAGTACGAAGAGATGCGATAAGTTGTTTCGTATGATGTGTAGCTTTAAAGGGGCATTTTGTTAGGTGTCCTCAAGAACATTCAGATGCCATCTATTTAATCATGTCTGCTCTCTTTGAAAAGAAAAATCATCATATGTTGAATTAGATGAACTACAAATGTCAAAACCGCGAATAAGTCATTTCGTCGAATATGTTGTTGTAGTAGTCCATGAACCAATCACCTTTATTATGGAGAGCATCAGTCTGATTTATAATTTATTGAGATTTTGGTGAAGGTTTCACATATTACAGTAGCTATAGTTCAAATTGGACATTTTATAGTGGCTGAAACCTCCTGTGATCACAACCAAGAAGAGTTACCATACTAGTTGTCTCCAACCCCACCCCACCCCACCCCACCCCACCAACCCCGCCCCAAAAGTCTTTTTATTCATTCTTTTAAAAAAAAAAAAAAAAAAAAGTGTTCATTTGCATTTATGTTCAGTCTGATTGACCCTTCATTGAGACTGTGGTGAAGGTTTCACCCCTTACAGTAGCTATAGTTCAAATTGGATATTTTACAGTGGCTGAAACCTCCTGTGTGATCATGGACAAGAAGAGTTGCTATCCTAGTCGTCCCTCCCCGTCTTTTTATTCATTAAAAATTTAAAAATGTCTTCATTTGCATTTATGGGACGAATATTAGACAGCTGTGATTGTCTGCATTAACATTTTTGTCTCTTTTTTGAAGAGTTGTGGCTGAGCTTTTGGAGTGAAGTTCACTATAATTCCTTGTACCAAGCAGGAGGTGATAAATTTCATTCTACTACAATATCTTTCCCTCTCCTAAGTTTTAGCAATAGATTATTACCAAACTGATGGCTAATATATACATGCACTTCTTTTGTCCAATATTTGCCAGATGTTCCTACAAGAAAACACAGGAAGAAGCATTGGCTGTTCTGAAGTTTGCGGCTCAGAGATTTATTAAATTTCTAACATACTTCATTTGTTAAGTTACTCTTGTAACTAGATACCACATCATACCTCTTCTATCTTTCTTCTCTTTGAACCTCAAATCTTCAAAATCTGTTTGTGATTGGTTGTATCGACGCTTACAAGATATGTATATTGCAGTAATGCGCTTTTATGGTTATTAGAAAAGCGCATTGCTGCCGATGATGTCTTGATTAGTTGCTAAGGCTGAGGTTTGAAGTTGTTCTTACTAGTGTGTGTGTTAGTTTAACCAACATATTAGTTTCTTCTGTGAATCATGGTCATATATTTGAGAAAAAGTAAATTGAATAATTTTCACTTTGGTCCTTCATTTTGGATCAAATTGCAAGTTGATCCCAAAAGTTTGAATGCTATGAGAATTTCACCACATTAAATGTATATTGCATTGGTCAATGGTTGGAGCCACTTAATGTATATAACTTATAGTGGGTCTATATGTGTTGGTTCCATAATTCTTGTTCTAGTTAAAAGCATAGAGAAGTATAAAGGAAAGAAAAGCTTGTTTGAGTTCCATGGCGAAGGAATAGTTGCCTTGGGGATTCTTGGAACTTAAAGAACAACCCCTTAGGTTGTGATTGCTTGTGATGTTTGGCTTTATGTTTTAGTGTTTTAGAGATTTTGGAGATGTTTTAGTGTTTGAGAGATATGAGAATGGGAGTTGAGGTTGTGATTTGTTGTGAGATAAAGTATAATGATTATAGTGATGTTATGTGAGGTTTTGAATGATTGTGAGATTGTTTTTAAGATATATTTGAGAGATTTGGTTAAGATATGGAGTTTGTTTTATGAGTTTTGATTTTTGAGTTTTTGGAACAACACTGTTTATTGACCTAAGAGGCCTTACAACCAAACAAAGCTTTTATCCTGAAATATATTTCACAGTCAAAAAATGGGTTAACTCAAAGCAATCACAACCTTAATATTTGAGATCAATATTATTTATAAGAACTCTCTTACATTAACTTATGAATGATATAAAACAAGAAATCTCATAAAATCTATATTGATTGACATTGTTTATAGTATCATATTCAACGATAATGATACTTGTACTTAACTAAATAGGTATTCAAATATAAAACAAATGACCATATGAATGAAAGTAAGCATAATTACATTTTTACTAAAAATGAATCAAACGTGATATTTTTAATATTTAAATTTTAAAAACAAATAAGACGCAAAAGTAGAAAATGAAAATAAAGATAAATACTTTAAATAAAATATGAAAAACATACCATGTATATCCCTAAGGATGTCTTTGTCAACAAAGCAAAAAAAGGCTCCCAATTGGAAAGGACAATTGTGTGGTCCTAATTGTCAATAGTGGTAGAGATGAAATTTGCACATGTTTGGACATAAACCAAACAAGTGGGCATGCATGTTTGTTCATTTGTGCTTAACTCACACTTTGGCATTTATTGAGACCTTTTTCTCTTAATTTTCCTTTTGCCCCATTTGTTACATGCTATAGTTTTATATATATGCATGATCTAATTCTATTCATCTTTTTCATTATCTTTAGTTTTTTTCTATACACACTTGTCTTAATCTTTGAGTACTAATTCTACAAAAAATGTGATTTTTTTTTCTTTTCAAAATAATGGTTGAACAATAAAAATGCTGAGAATATTTTGAGACGAGAAAATATGAATGCTTAACCTTTATAATAACATTCAAAAGTCTTTTTTCTCCGTTTCTTTTGATTAATTCAATATTATATAAATTTTTGTGATTTACAAATTTACACTGCGGTTTTTATCTTTTTCATTCATAAATTTTCAAAACTCTCTTTTTATACTTTGACTTTATACATTTACACAAAAAAGGTTGAAGAGTAATTTCAAAAAATCTACATACAAAAGTTACATGTCTTTGCAAATAATTTTTGTTTTGTTCTTTGATCGTAATATTATTTTTCTAAAAATATAGAACCATTACAAATAATTCCATTGAAAGCTCAAAATCATTCATAGAATTAAAGCTTGTAAAAATTTAGTAAAAATGGAGAGAGAGAGAGAGAGAGAGATTATTTGAATAAATTGAAGAAAAATAATTTTTTAATTTCAATTATAATTTATAAAAGCCACAAAATTTTGTATTTTCTCATATTGGATCCCAATAAGGATCACAAAGTCAATGCTAATTCTTCCTTATTACGGCTCCAATTAACAAAACCAATTATTACTCTCTCTCTCACACACACACGCAGAGTTTCTCTTCCTATTCTCTCTCTCCCTCATCATGTACATACAATTATATATACCCACAGATTCCCTTTCCCCCTTCTCTCTCCCCCACCGTCTTCAATCTTGGAACACACAAATATAAACACACGGTGGCTTACTGTGTGTATATGTGTGTATCTCTGCATCAAAACCCTAACTAGCAAAAAGAGGGGGAAGGGTTGCGGTGGGGGGGAGGGGACTCATCTCTTGTGATTGCAGTTGTGTTTTCCTTTTTCTTTTTCTTGTCTTTTTTGTTTTCTGGGGTTGGGTTATTTCGTAAGTATGGAGAGATCCGATCGAAAAGATTTCAATGATTTCGCCGACCCATCCAGCAGCTCGGTTTCTGGTATGCAGCTTCAGCTCAATCCATTTGTTTTGCTTTTCTGTTGTTTTGTTTGTGTTATTGGTTTCGATCTCTGTTTGCGTTTTCTCTTCTGGGCAGTTTTTTATTCTTTGTTTGGTTTTTGTTGAAGAAATTGAGGCGTTGAGCTTGTTTAATTTAGTTTGAATATAATTTTTGCTAGAGTATTTATTTTTAATTTTATTGGGATCCCTTGATGCAGATAATGCGCTGTTTGATGCGTCTCAATATGCTTTTTTCGGGAAAGGTGTAGTGGATGAAGTGGAACTGGGGGGATTGGAAGATGAAGATGAGGGTCATCCTGTGGTTGGAGGCAGATTTGGTGGGGAAGACGAGTTGAATGAGTATCATTTGTTCGACAAAGATGAGGTAATGTATTATGTATAGAAATAAATTTTCCTAATTATTTATTTATATGATATTTATCCAGTTATATGATATCACGGAGTGATGGGTGTTTTGACACATGGGTTTGGGAACAGTAGCACAATGTTGCAGGTGGTTTTTCCATACATAAAAATTGCATTACTGAAGTTCTGAGGATGCATTCAGTAACCATCTAATGCATAATTATTTACAAGTCTGAAGATATTGTATAGTTGTGGATTGTACTTTGTGCATTGTTATTTGTTTATTATGTGAAATTTTTTTAATCTGTTTGTATTTTGATAGTCTAATTTTTTGAAACAGCTATGAGCATAGACTGCTCAGCTTACTAATTGGTATTCTTTTCTTCTTCTTTTCTAGGGATCGGGATTAGGATCATTATCTGATATAGATGATCTGACTACTACATTTGCAAAGGTGAGCTGCATTTGACCTGGAATTCTGGTAGTAGCCAATTTCTATTCCTTTTTATGCCATGAGAAGGGATTTCCCCTCGAACTATATTTTTTGTACGCATGGTATTTTGATATCCTTGCTTATGATCATTTAGTTAATACAAATAGCCTGACTCCTCCATGTTGGCTATAAAACATCTCAGTTGTATCACTGTGAAAGCAGAGGGGTGCGAATCTTGTTTTACTGTTGTTTCATCGTTTCATAGTTGAATGGCTTCATATGCATTTTTGGTAATTTAGCTTTGCTCGTTCTCCGTGATCTGATTGTGTTTTCGATAATTGACATTATTTAATGATTTTCCTTGAAGACACATAAAAAACCTTGGCATCAGTAGATAAGGAAGCCATTCTTTTCTTTTTTATTTCCCCAGCTGAAAATGATATGAAAAAAATGATTTTGAAAAGAAGATCAGCAAGAAAGAAACCTTCATATGTCCCAAACGTTTCCCACAATACCCTTTTCAAGAATCTGAAAGGAGTCTAATGCAGTACCTTGCGGTGTTTCACATAATACATTTGACTGGAAGAGCATGTGTATCTATAAGCAAACTCTCCTAGAAGAATGACCACTGGTGGTGTGAGTCTAAGAAAATAAAAAAGAAAACAGAATGGAAACTACTTGGATGGGAATTCAACTAAAAAAAGCAGCCATGCGGCCCATGCATACCACTGGATGTTGCTAAATAGACAATTAGTCCAAATTCAGATATAGAATGCTCATAGTTTAGGCACAGTAAAGGTTGTGATTATATACTAATTATAAATCTCGTCAAAGTATGTACCGGAAGAGCCTGCCTTAGAGCTCTAGGATGCTAAGGTGCCCCAATATGTATTTGTTTAGTAATGATCACTTTATTACCAGCATCATCTTTTTACTTATTTTCATCATTTTGTTTTGTGCAGTTGAACAAAGTTGTTTCTGGACCAAGACATCCTGGAGTTATTGGTGATCGAGGATCTGGATCTTTCTCAAGGGA
The DNA here is from genome assembly GCA_018894105.1 of Jacaranda mimosifolia. NCBI lineage: Eukaryota > Viridiplantae > Streptophyta > Magnoliopsida > Lamiales > Bignoniaceae > Jacaranda > Jacaranda mimosifolia. Next base: position 866,617 of record CM032118.1, on the reverse strand, counting down.
AAGTGAGTCCTTAAGGTTTTTTTAATTGTGAATCATATTCTCTCTTTAAAACAAATTTTGTTGTGTATTTTCTTGCTATTTATATTTAATCGTCACTCCAGGCCTTCTATCTTTCATTAGACTTTAGAGTTAGTATTAAAGTTTAGTGTGATTTATAGATTATATCATTTTGCTTAAGCCAAATGCCCTGGGAACTCACTTGGCACTAAACTTACTAAAAGTAATGCACTAGGATTTCTGCGCTATGCTCAGATATAAGGTAAATTTGATGATAGTCATCACCCTTTCTTTTCCAAGGGAAAGGCGTGATCATATGCCCTGTACCTATTATTTTTTATTTTTTCTCCCATTCTTTTGTGGTTTTGGAACTAATATCGTTTCTGGAAGGGCCTTGGATGAACATGCCACTTTACACAGATCAAGGGAGAATGAGCATTTCCATCATTTCTTTGGCAAATATTAAAAGATCTAAGTAGGGTTCATGATTTCAGAACCATCTTTTCCATTTTCCCACCACCTCTACTAAGTACTAACAACGTTTATGTTAGTATGTAAATTTGAAGAGAATGAATGAGGCATGCACTATAAGAAGCTGCTAGAAACCATCAGGATATCATTTTAGTTTAAATTTAGAAGTTAAACATATTTACAAAGCACCATAACTTCCAAATTCCTGTAGTTGTGCTGAAGTTACCTGTCAATCCAAATCTGGACCCTAAACTAACTTATAATTTCAACACCCTGGTATTGTATGCCCAGGAAAAGAAAAAAAAATGGCAAGTTATAGGCAATGTTTGTTTTCATTTCAACCACAGTGACTTCCATGACTAATTGGTGGTGTCCAGTGGTGGTTGAGATGAGATGAGACTTGTTATCTTAATTTGCAAGATGTCTGTGGAAGAAGCTTTCCGATTATGAAAATTTGTATCATACAGTTTTTGTGATCAGTTATTAGATATATTGATTATAAAGATTGGTTTCTTTGTTTCTTTGCCTCACCGAAGAGAAAAAACTCTTCAATTACAATGAGGCCTTAGGGTGCAAGCATCTTATACTTTTTCTTGGTTTTCTAGGGCAGAGGTTTATATGCACTAATTTGCACTTCTTTTGCACTTGTTGATTCTTTGGATATAGGCCTGTCAATGGGTAGGATGACACCCTACCCAAGCCTATACCTTAAAATATCCAAATAAAAATATCCTATATTTTACCCTACCCTATAATTCCCAAGACAATAAGACCCTGACCATACCCTAGCCTATCTAACCCAAGACCCGTTGGGTCTAGTTTGTTAAACTTATGTTTTTAATGTAAGACTGATTAAAATATTATTTGGCATATGATAAAAAAATATTTTCTACATTTAATTTAATTTAGTTATTTTTTATTTTTTATTTTTAATTTATTAATATAGATTTTATTAACAATGTTTATTTTATTGTTAATTTTAATTTTATTAATGAAATTTGTTTAGCTGTTACTGTTGCTATTCCAATTACAAAAAGGAAAAAAAAGAACCAAAAAAAAAAAAAAGAAAATGATATGACAATGTTGATTCCACACCATTTGAAGGAGTATTGATTTAGGTTTCATACTAGCACTTGAAATTTCATATTATCATCACTGAGAATAATGATGTGCCAATATTAGGTTTCTTCCACTGTTTAAAAGGCAATAATGTAGAAAAGCTCTATTTTTCCATAATTTAGTATAATTTTTAATGAAGAAAACTATTTAGTTGTTATTATTCATTCACATATTTGTAATTTTTATATATAAAAGTCATCAATAGTATAGATTTAATTTCAGCATAAATAATATTTAGGTTAATAGGTTAAATATAAGGCAATGGGTAATTTTTGGGTATGGGTACAAGGGTAACTTTTGGGTATGGACCCTGTCCATGCCCATTACATTATCTTTAATAAGTATGGGTATGGGTATGACTTTTTGGGCCTAGGTAGGAATATAGGATAATACTCTACCCATTGACAGGCCTACTTGGGTATTAATTTATTTACCTCACGCCAAAAGGAATTATATATAATATGGAAACAATTTCAGTAGAGAAATAAGTTGGCTTGGAGATGTAGTTGGGTTCAATGAGTTTTGCTGTGCATACTTTCTTCAAAACGATGTTGGTATTGAGGATGTGGGAACAATAATGCGAAGGTTGAGCAATATTTGCATGTTGTATTGTGCAAATAAATATCTTAATTTTCTTGATCATGGGATTGTGAATTTATGAATTGGTCACTAAAATGCATAATAAATTTACTAGTTATCAATGTGTCAATTGTGGGCAAGCTTATTTATTAGTTTGTAATGGACTTTATGAGAAATTGTTATGGTGCTAAAAATTTACAAATATATGGCATGTCTAGAGTTTGATGTCGTTGTGTGAGAATTACCCATGGAAGATTTCCCCCGTCTCCTGAATCTGGAAATTTACCTCCAAATTATCATTCACTACCTTTCTTAACTACCTAGGCTTGCTGTGAAATGTGAATGGTACTTGTGTACAATGAATTAGGAGGTTTATAAGTTTAAATTGAAATTCTTTAACTGCCTGCACACTTATTTTTTTTTCCTTTGTCCTTTTGTTTTCTGATTTACCTGGTGGCTCTATGATTAACATGAAGTTACTTCAGGTTCATCAGCTACAGAATGGGCACGAGAGGCAGATATTCCTGATTGGCTTGATCATCACATGTCTGACTCAGAATGCTATGAGGAAAATAAGAGATGGTCATCACAGCCCCATCTCTCTTCAATTTATCTTTCAGGATCAAAACCATTATACAGAACATCATCATACCCTGAGCAGCAACAACCACTGCAACACTTTTCTAGTGAGCCTATTTTAGTCCCAAAGTCATCTTTCACTTCCTTCCCTCCGCCAGGATCTGAACAAGCTTCACAAAATAATTCCCATCATCTGAACTTGTCATCTCTTTCTGGTGGATCTCCATTGCCTTTCTCTGCACCCAATAACTCTCCATTATCTAATTCTGCTCTCCATCTGTCTGGCTTGCCTCGTGGGTTCCATTATAATACAAACATGTCAAGTTTGACCTCCCCTAATATTTCTCGTCATAATCGACTTCAAAACCAATGGAGTAGCCATGCTGGTGTTCTTCATGGGGATCATTCTATCCTCTTGAACAATATCCTGCAGCATCAGTATCAAAATGGGTTATTACCAGCACAGCTGGTATCCCCACAGCAAACGAGAGGGCATCTTTCATTTCAACCATCATTAGCCCATTTTTCAGCATTACAATCCCAAATATTTAATACCTTTCCTTCACCTGCACATTTGAGTAAGTATGGATTAACTGGTAAGAGAGAGTCAAAACCTAAATCAGCACAGAAAGGTAGACATTCTGTCCGGTTCTCCCATCAAGGGTCTGATGCTAGCAGCCTCAGAAGTGACAGTAATTTGCCACAATTCAGATCGAAGCACATGACTGCTGAAGAAATAGAGAGCATTCTAAAGATGCAGCATGCTGCAACCCATGGTAATGACCCATATATAGATGATTATTACCACCAAGCTCGTCTTGCAAAGAAATCTGCTGAAACAAGGTCAAAGTATCATTTTTGCCCATCCCCTCAGAAGGAACAATCTGCCCGATCTCGTAATAGTACTGAATCGCAACCACATCTCCATGTTGATGCTCTTGGAAGGGTTTGTTTTTCTTCAATTCGTAGGCCTCACCCTCTTCTTGAAGTTGACCCTCCTCCCAGTGCTTGTGGAGATGGTAATGCTGAGCAGAAAGTATCTGAGAAGCCTTTGGAACAGGAACCGATGCTTGCAGCTAGGGTAACAATTGAAGATGGGCTTTGTCTTCTTCTGGAAGTGGATGACATTGACCGGCTCTTGCAGTTTACTCAACCCCAAGATTGTGGAAGCCAGCTTAGGCGGAAGCGCCATGTTCTTTTAGAAGGCCTAGCTGCCTCTCTCCAGCTGGTTGACCCTCTAGTGAAAAGTGGTAACTCTGTTGGGCTATCTCCCAAGGATGATATAGTGTTTCTACGGATAGTTTCCCTTTCCAAAGGTCGGAAACTCATCTCAAAGTTTCTTCAGCTTCTTTTACCTGGTAGCGAGCTTTCTCGAATAGTTTGCATGGCCATATTCCGCCATTTAAGATTTCTGTTTGGGGGCCTACCTTCTGATCCAGAAGCAGCCAGTACCATTAATGATCTTGCCAAAACGGTCACTCTGTGTATTAGTGGCATGGATCTTAATTCAATTAGTGCTTGTCTTGCTGCTGTGGTTTGTTCTTCCGAACAGCCACCACTTCGTCCAGTAGGGAGCCCTGCTGGAGATGGTGCCTCAGTCATATTGAAGTCTGTTTTAGAAAGAGCAACTAACCAACTAAGAGATCCTCAGTTTGGCAGCAACTTCAGCATTCCTAATCCTGCTCTTTGGCAGGCTTCATTTGATGCCTTCTTCGGTCTCCTGACAAAGTACTGTCTGAGCAAATATGATAGTATTGTGCAATCGTTAATTGCTCAGAATGTGCCAAACCCTGAGGCAACTGGTTCAGAGGCTGCAAGAGCTGTTAGTAGAGAGATGCCCGTGGAACTTCTACGTGCTAGTCTGCCACACACTGATGAGAGTCAGAGGAAATTGTTACTGAATTTTGCTCAGCGATCCATGCCTGTTACTGGATTTAATGTTCATGGTGGAAGTAGTGGACAAATAAATCCCGAATCAGTGCGAGGCTGAGATGCTGACTTGTAGAAGCTGTTGTAAATGCTGTACTCTGGAGGTCATTCCCTTTGCTGCTGCTTTTTGGTGTTTTAGTTTTAAGACTGTCACAGCACAAAGATTGAAGCATTAGGGAATACAATTGGCGGAATTTTAACGCCTAAAGATCTACATTAAGTGCTGAAGGTTTCCTTCCTCCTGCTTGTTTCTCCTCTATAGTCTCTCCTCCCTTTTTGGTTTGCAAAAGGGTTGGTTTGCCGCTTGTTTTTCATGAATATACTATATTAACTGTGTATTTACGTCAAAAGCTCTTGAATGCTTTTTAATCTAGAGAGCTTTATCTTGACGTTCTTCTGTAAACTCTGGATCAAATGTTTAACTGTAAGGGTGAAATGTACAGGTAAGCCATTGAGAATGCTGACAATTCTGGTGTTTCCTCTCTCACTTGGCTTTCTCCTTCCACAGAAAGTAGAAACCTGTTTATCTATAGAAAGGATAGGGGCAGTAGTGCAGGTTTGGAGCCATGTTTTCAAGAGGAAGGTTGTAATAACTGCAAACATTCTTGTCTGTTCTCTGTTGACTATTTTCGATCTTATTCACCTGTTTTTACTGGCTATGCAGATCTCTGATCACCATATCACTACCTCTTGTGTGCGTGTGTGCGCGCCCAAGCCATCTGTGTCAATTTGTGTGTGTGATCTGATGCATGTAAGCATGCATTTGTGTGTGCATTGTGCATTGGTATGTTATATCTTGGACATCCTCAAACTGCAGTTTTTTTATCTTGAAATATAGGCATATTAAGTGTCCGCAAGGGGTATTTATAGTCCTGCATATTTTACATCTGAGTTGAGGCTGGCCTCGGTTCCTTCCAGGGCTTAGGAAAAGTTTACTTCTCTTCTGTTTGCTATGATTAGCTTCCATATTTTTCACTTTCTTGTGCTATTCTCCTTGGCTGTTAATGGTTTATGCCAGTGGATGGAGGCTGTTTCTTCACATCTTTGTATGGCCATGTATGTATATTGAGAAAAGCTGTTTGTTCTATAGAAGCTATAGATCATTAAAGTTTGCTTGGATTTTATGCACAATAGTCCTGTGGAAACTGCAATTATAGTTAGGCAGTTCTACCTTACACAGTAAAAAGGGGAGACAAAAGTGGCAGTTGAAATGTTCAAGTTGTTTGGCAGCTCTAGGGAAAGGTAGAAAAAGAGGAATGGACACTTAGTAATATTTGGACTTTGGATTCTAGGCTTAGAAAAATATTTATGCAAAAAGGAGAGGAGAATTTAAAATATTTAATGATATGTCACCTTCTTGACTTGCTCAATGGTTAAATTTTTTTAAGAAAATACAAATAATATGACTAAGTAATTATGGGGATCTCTTGGTAGTAAATGGACGGATGAATTATATATATATATATATTTCATTTATTTATCTTTTTTTGAAATATATGATGTTGGTAAAGATGTCAGTTCTTATAAATGATTTTGGATATTTGAGTATGCCCTGAAATACGAATAAATTGTTGGAAGGACTGAAGAATTTTTCGGCTGGAGTCCTCCAATAATCAAACTATTCTTACCTTTAGAAGACATATATCTAAATTTAGAGTTAAAACCAAGGGGAATTACCATAGTAGGTTGTATTATATTTGTCATGCAAGTACTTTCCATACCTAATCAAGGGTATTGTAGTAAATTGCTTAAGTTCTCTTTCCACTTTTGCCCTTATCAACTATGTTTAATGAATTTATTACATGAATCAAGGGTGTTGTACTAAATTCATAAGTTTTCTTTATTATTATAAAAATTATAAAATAGTAGCAAAAATGCATAGTTATTAGATTAAATATAATATTTACACTTAAAGGAAAAGGATATTAAACACAAAATACAGAATGGGGACATTTAAAATAATATTTGTAGGCTAATGGTATAAGTCTTCTCTCTTATGTGAGAGATCTTGAGTCTAAATTTGAATGGTTTCTTTGTACACTTTATATGTGCATCTGGAGTTTGTACTTCGTCATTTATAATGATTGGATAATTGAAATCTATCAATTTATTGTAAGGATAATTTTGATTATATGTAATATTCTCTAAATATATATATATATATATTTATATATATATTTCACATGGCCACACCTTTTGCTTCTTTGCCGTTTGCGTGGACTGACAGCCTCACAAGAACCAATTAAAATGTTTGACCTTTTCAATTAATTAATTATATAATAATAAATAATAACAATAAAATAAATAAATAAAATTCAACAATAACTAGGAAATAAAATTGATTTTAAAAGTAACGTGAGAAGAAGTCGACCACAAGTTGCACGTCTCCACGTTATGTCCTCTATAAGCAAATAACATACAACCAATTGCTTGAATTATTTTAGGCTAAGTCAACATTTTCTGTTATCGCAATTATTGGAATAATTCCAAGACAAATGGCATACATTCTTTGTGTGTGTACGTGTTTTTTTTTTTTTTTTTTCCTTTTTCTATTTTTATTTTTTAAACTTTAAAAATTCATCATGAATATAGTTTGTTCTCTCAATAGTTGTTATCAATGAATCATTTAGATTTTTAAATGGATTGTATAAAACAAAAAAGGATATATAAAATTTTGAATCTGTCCAAAAATTAGACGTAATCAATATTTATATTGCTCTTTTACCATATAGAAATTTTCATAAAATTTATACGCGAGTGATGCCAAGTGATATCAGAAAAATAAGATTGTTCAAAATTAATGTAATCTTAGGAACACTTAAAAAATTAACTTTATTATATTTACATTGTTCAAACTTTTTATAATATTTTCTTTACTCATCTAAATTTATTTAAAATGTTCCAAAATAAAATATTCCAACAAAAAGAAAATTGAAAATGTGGAGCAATTCATTTTACAAAAGCCCTTAGTATCCATGGAGGAAAAAAGGGAAATAAAAGAAACATTGGACCTTTATGTAGAAAATAATGATTGTACTTGACATCAATTATCTTAACAACTTGAAATGACATTTATCATAGTTATTTCAATATTTATGCAATTTAGAATAAAAAATGATATTACATTCTTGCAATTCTTACATAATTTTCAATACATATTGTAATATTTATAACATAATCTTTGATAACAACTTTGGACCTTTATGTAGAAAATAATGATTGGACTTGAGATCAATTGTCTTAACAACTTGAAATGACATTTATCATAGTTACTTCATTATTTATGCAATTTAGAATAAAAAATAATATTACATTCATGCAATTCCTAAATAATTTTCAATACATATTGTAATTTTTATAACATAATCTTTGATAAGATTATTACCATCATAAATATTTGAGAGTTATATCAAAATTACAACAATTGTCCCTTTCTAAAGTCAATATATTTCAATGCAACATTTAATATATAGTCCTTGAAAAACTTTTTTATGCTATTGTACACAACAATTATTTTCTAACCAAGTTCGTTGACATATCAACACCAAAAATTATAGCATTTTATTTAGCTTCGAAGAAATTTTCTTTGTAAACATAATTAACAAACTTTATTCTTTTTTGGCATTGAAGATATTTATAGGTCATATTTTCTATTTTGACATTCTCAAGAATATCTATCAATAGTTATAGCCCAACAAAAGTGGCAATGAAAATTTGTGCATACTATTTGCTACAAAATCTTATATTATGACGGAAAAAAAATTATCGTGGAAAATTGAATTTTTCATCGTGATTATTTATGTATAACTTTAAATATTAAATAAATAACTCCCTAACCTCAAAATCTCTAAATCTTTTTTATATCATACCCCTTCGTAAAGAAAGTCTAATTCCAAAAAAAAAAAAAAAAAATGCTTTTAATTTGAAGATCAACATATCTTGAACTATTTCAATAATCACAAATGTGACAAATTGATGAATATAGATAAATTAAATATAATCTACCATGGTTCATTGGTTTAATAGCAATATTTTTTGTATCTATGATTATTTTGTTATCTCCTCATTTCATGGCTTTGTTTCATCGTTTGTTATACTCATCAACATGGTTCACTTTTCTTCCATTACAATTCTCACAAGTTTTCTTAATCTTTTCACATTCTTTCCCATTCTTCACAATTTATATTTCTCCACGAGTCTATACATATACATACACACAATCTCTCTCCTCTCCTCTCTCTCTCTCTCTCTATATATATATATATGATTTCTGTCTCTTGCAGCCCTTTGACATTTAAACTCTCATCATTAATTGGTGGCAGCCTTTGGTCTTCTTCCTATGTATCTGTATATATATCAAGTGCAGGTACTACTCAGCAGATATTCTTTTTATTCTTCTTCTCCTTCTTCCTTGGTAAGGCCTTGTCAATTCTGGTAATCTTTCTTGCTCTTCCTACACTCTCTTTCATGCAAATTTTCAAAGAATTTAGTTTTGGGATTAATGTTTACATAGGTATTAGTTTCTCATCTTTTCTCTTGTGATTGCATGGCCATTGGGTGTTTTCTTCGTTGTGATCTGGGATTTGTTTTTTTTTTTTTTTCTCTTTTCCATGAAACAGAATTCTTAAAAGTTGAATTTTTGGGTGTGAATTTGGATTAATGTCTGAGAAAGCATAAAAAGATTGTAACTTGATTCAAAGCTCTGGCTTTTTCTGGTTGGGATTCTCTGTTTTAATGGTTTTAATGATGTGGGCAATCTTGTTTGGCCTATGTTTCTTTCTGTTGCCCCCCACCCCAACCCACCCCCAGGGTAGGGGGTGGGTTGGGGTGGGGGGCACTTCTCTGTTGACAAAAGTTTTTGTAGTTTATCAGTTTGTGTGAATTGTGTGCATAAGACAAGATTGTTATAAGAATTAGTTTTTATATGGATATATTCATAAATGAAATTAGTGAAATCTGAGTAGTTGTTATTCTATGTCACACCAAGTGCATACAGTTTATGAACAAGACAATTCATATTTTTGTCTGATGTTGATGGATTACTTATGTTATTAATCAAGGATGTCTGATTGCTGGATCTTCATGTGTTTTTTAATTTCATTCATTTTCTTTCCTTTGGGACGAATTCTGAATGGATCATAGGATAGCAACACATAAGATTCTTTCAACCTGATATGTTATCATTAATGCTGTCCTGTCCATTTTACAGTTATAGAAAGAAATTTGCATCCTGCTTCTTTATCAGACCAAAGCTGCGGTTAAGGTATAATTTGTTTCCTTTGCCTGCTTGAGTTTTTGGAATCCTGTAGTTTATTTAGGCCTTGTAGTTTACTGCATGCATGTTGGCTATATAGAATTTGTCGTCTGTAGCTTTGATTTCGTGATCAATGGTTTGCAGTAAGAAAGATTCTTAAAGTGTTTCATGTGTCAAGAATCAAAAAAGTTACAGCAAAACAACAAGAATAGACATTACAATGTTGGATTTTGAAGAATTCTTGTTATGTTTTTATGTTATCGGCTTTTGTTCTCATGTTTTTCCGGCTGAACAAAACAGAGATGGATATTCCACTGGATGATTTTTCTCTTTTTATAGCTACACCGTATGAAACCTGGAATGACTTTTAAGGGAATTTTTTCCATTCAAGAACTGATTGTTTGCCTCCAAGCCCCCTGAGTTTTGCTTGGTTTTCCATGATACGAAACACTCAAAAATCTCAAACATGAATTTCCAGGTATGGATTATATTGAGATGAGGCAGCAGCGACGTAGCAATTTGACTAAGAAAATTCTCTTGGCAGCTGGACTTGCCGCACTTTTTATTTTCATGCTTATGAGGTCACCTGGATCCAGAAGTTCTTCCAAGGTAGATACCTTGTTGTTTCACATTGTCAAACCAGTAAGTCTGCTTTCAGTATTTGCTGTTCTATGTCTTATTCCTATTTTCTAACATATATTTTACATTTGTCCCCAGTTTTCTCAGCACGAGCCAGGTGTAACGCATGTATTAGTGACGGGAGGTGCCGGCTATATAGGCTCTCATGCAGTTCTTCGGCTTCTAAAAGATTCATACCGTGTAACTATTGTGGTATGTCTTGTTCTTACATATACACATAGTCATTTGTAAAAATTCTGTGTATTCAGAGCTGCATATTTGGACAGGACAACCTTTCTCGTGGGAACATGGGAGCAGTTAAAGTCCTCCAGGAACTTTATCCAGAGCCGGGACGACTTCAGTTTATATATGCTGATCTTGGAGATGCAGCAGCTGTATCCTTTAGCAATTAGCACTTCCACATTCAATCTTTTTTCTTGTCTACTTGTTAGCTCTTTTGAAGTGAAAATTCTTCAAAAATTCTCCTTAGCTTTTTATATTAGGTAAACAAAATATTTTCAGAGAATGCTTTTGATGCTGTTATGCATTTTGCCGCTGTTGCATACGTTGGTGAAAGCACAGCCGAACCTCTGAGGTATACTCACTCTCTGATTCCAAGTCGCAGCTTCATTGTACCACAAGTTTAAGACAAAAAGTCTGTCCTAATACTAAACATAGACGGCTCCTTATTGACACTCAACTCCTCCTTAACAAGGGAGTTTAACAAAATAACATGTCTGTCCTTTTATGTATTCTGTTTCTTTGTCAGAATAAAGATCTTAGTTCACTTATGAACTTGTCAAATGTTAGTCCTTGTCTAAATTCGGCCATTTTCAACCTAGTCCTGGTTATTCAAGCTGATATGGGGCACCTAATTGGTTCTCTTATACTCTGCTTTCTCTGATCTATGCAGGTATTATCACAACATTACTTCAAACACCTTGTTAATAGTGAAGGCAATGGCAGCACATGGTGTCCAAACCTTGATATATTCGAGTACTTGTGCAACATATGGCGAGCCAGACAAGATGCCAATCACAGAAGACACTCCTCAGGTGAGTGATCATAAATGTGCAATTAGATTGCTCTCCATTTTTTGCATTTTTGATCCATTCCATCAAGTAGCAATATGGTTCTCCTATCGCGTTGTGGGGTAATGATAGCGGCTGAATGATAATGTTCTTGAACTTCAGCTACCAATCAATCCATATGGGAAAGCCAAGAAAATGGCAGAAGATATTATTAGGGACTTCTCAAAGACATCAGACATGGCTGTCATGATTTTAAGGTCAGTAATTCTGTCTCCTCCTTAGGACATTCTTTTACCGAAAGTTTAGTTCTTGGGACAAAAGAACACAGATCGACTACATAGTATAAATGAACTTTTAACTCTAATAACCTAAGATTCTGCGCTGTGTTTGAATTAGTATTCATGGAGCAAATATGCAGGATTATACACGAAAGATCCTTTTCTTGGCTCTCTCTTCAGCCCAGTTCTCTTATCGTGTTTAAGAATTCTTACATCAAAAGTAACAAGGAACTTTAAGAATAACTTTATGTAGCACGATCTTGTAATCAGGTACTTCAATGTGATTGGCTCCGACCCTGAGGGAAGGCTAGGAGAAGCTCCACGGCCAGAATTGCGAGAACAAGGAAGAATATCAGGTGCTTGTTTTGATGCAGCCAGAGGAATAATTCCAGGACTAAAGGTACATATTGTTGTTCTAATTGTTCAACATGTAATGACCATCTTCAAATTCCTTGTTTTCTATTTAAGAATAAAAAAAAAAACAGACACGCAAACAAGATCCTCGTTGCTTGTATGTTTTTGCAGATACGAGGAACTGATTATCGTACTCCAGATGGCACTTGTGTAAGAGACTACATTGATGTCACTGATCTAATAGATGCACATGTGAAAGCTTTAGCCCATGCCAAGCCCGGAAAAGTTGGCATCTACAATGTTGGGACAGGAACAGGTCGATAATTCCATCCGTTTTTCAGACACAAGAATGATGTTGAAAGGGTTTAAACGTGTTGCTTTGTGCTGACAAATATTGATCATTTTTCAACTGCAGGTAGTTCAGTGAAAAAATTTGTGGAGGCCTGCAAGAAGGCGACCGGTGTGAACATAAAGGTCGATTACTTGGGCCGACGGCAAGGAGATTATGCAGAAGTTTACAGTGATCCTTCAAAGATTTTGAACGAACTCAAGTGGAAAGCAAAGTATACAAATCTTGAAGAGAGTTTGGCCACAGCATGGAGATGGCAGAAGGCTCATAGAAATGGTTACGATAATTAAGTGTTGTTGGTTTGTCAAGTCATTGGGAATTATGGTAAAATGGGAGAGTTTATTCTCATGGAATTTAGTGGTTTTTGCAGCGTACCTATACTGCAAAAGTTCCATTTTAGTTATAGTTGATGGATTAGCTGCACATACTCACAAAATTGCTTAGTCTTAATGTGAGTTAAAGTTCACAAGATTAGATATAGGTTTTCCTTGATACAACAAACAATTTTATGATACTTAAATCTTATTTTATATTAGAGGAATTTAAACTTGAAAGTATTGAGATAATTTATGAGTTGTTCCTTCTCTTTTAGTCATTCAAATGTCTTTTTTAAGATAAAATTTTTAGCTATTGTGTGTCAGATGTACTGTATATTAATACGACGAAACTTTTATATTTAACGATAAATTTGATCAATGTTACGATTATTTATAATAAAATAATATTCTTGCAAAAATTTAGCTAATGTATATATTTATATTGAATATTCATTTTCCTTATCTTTTTCAATATAGAAAAGACTGCACTTCCTCCCCACCCACGCCCACAAACACACACAAAAAAAATAAATTATTGATAGTGAATATATTATTATTTAATACAATAGTGGGCAAAATATAAAATCATATGATATGTGCTATATTATGATATGCCAAAGAAGTTTATTATTTTCCAATTATTTGACATGATTAGGTGAACTGAAACATTAAAATAAAAATGAGAAAAACCCGATTATTATTTATTTGGTTGATATAATTTACTTGTCATATAATTAAATTAAATCTAAATTAAACCAAATTCAATTCGGACAACAATTTCCATGATTTTAATTTCATTTATTGAAGACAAAACATGCAAGATTCTGCTTTTATGTGTACGAGGGAGATAAATAGAAGTAATGATACGTGTTCAAAACAAGAACCATATCTGTATGAGATCACTTCCATGGACCATAATTGAGCATTTCTACCCATGAAATCAACAACCCATTTCTCGAATTCCTCCAAAAGTACATAAATTTCCACAAAAATAATATTGGGTTTAGGAGTATCTAATTATGGCTTTGCAGTTCAGCAATGCTTGCTTCTCTGCTTTTAGTAGGAGTAAGGTTCCTGCAGTTAGAGCTGTGGCTTCTGACCAGGGAAGTGTTGCTGTGAGGACAACTGAGGAGGGAAAGGTGAAGTTAGGGGGTTCAGATTTGAAGGTTACCAAGCTTGGGATTGGGGCTTGGTCATGGGGTGACACCAGCTATTGGAATAACTTTGATTGGGATGGTGAATTTCTCTTGCTTTCAATTGCTTGTCAATTTTGGAATTCTTGAATTGTGTGTTTTGTTTGTGTGGTGTGTGTGTGTGTGTTCTTGGTTTTCATATGGAGTATATGGTAATCTTTATTGATCAAGGGGGAAATATTATGTAATCTGTTTTTCTTGTAGCATTTCTTGATTTCATGTTTTAGTCAATCTGAGAATAGTGTAATACATGTGCAACTTGAAAGATATATGTGGTCATTTATTGGAAGAACGGGACTGCGTTGGATGATGGAGGGATTAGGATGGTTACAACTTGAAACATGAATATACATTCAATGCTGGTAAATCAGATCTCGTGCCTAAATTACTTCTACGGTGTACCCAACAGTGATGGTATCCAAGCACAGGATTGCTTATTTCCCCTTTTTATGTAGTCTTGGACGATGATCAATGTTTAAAATCTTACAACGTGATCACGATGTTGCCTATTTTAGGTCAGGAGATCGGCTTGGAATACAAATTTTTTGTAATGTAAGCTTGTGTTACATGCAGAAGTAAGAGGGCTTTTAGCGTGTGTGGTGGAGATTACTGCCCTCATTGTTAGTATAATTGTGTTTTTGAAGTTGTATTTTCTCCCAAAAATATTCAAGGCTAACATTAAGACAACAGATCCTTCATAAATAGATTGAAGTTTTCCTCACACCAAAACATATTTAGTCAGTGTTGCTTTTGGTTCCTCTTCTACTATTACCATTTCTTTCACTACTTTTCCTTGATTGAGTTCTTTTTGCCTCAAAGTCTGCCCCCAATTTCATAATTTATACTGCTAAGTTCTCTCACTCGCTAGAATATACAAATTGCTTTGCATAAGTTCAGTATCTATATCAGACATGGCCTTTTTTTCCTTCAGTTTCTTGGTCTGATAGTAATCTCTGTGATATATGTTTCATTTTTCACATGGAAATTTCTGCCAAAAGATGCACCCTCTACATCTTACCTTGTGTTATGCAACAGACAGGAAATTGAAGGCTGCTAAATCTGCATTTGATGCCAGCATCGACTGCGGTATAACGTTCTTTGATACTGCCGAGGTTTATGGCTCACCGGTGGGAAAATGGTTTGGTTTTAGCTATTGCTTTGATATACTAATTGACAATATTGGACGTCTAAGAAAATCTGCCGCTTTCCGTTCTTGCAGATGGCATTGGGTGCTATCAGCTCTGAAACACTACTCGGAAGGTAAGCTGATTGTATTTAGTGACTTGTATTTGCAAGTGAAAGTATGCTTTTCTTTTTTTCCGACGATATTCTTCACTTTTGTCATCTGTAATTAAGTCGCTATGTTTTGGTATTTGTAAGATTCATCAAGGAAAGGAAACAAAGGAATCCTGATGTGGAGGTCACTGTAGCTACCAAATATGCAGCTTTACCGTGGAGGCTTGGTCGGCAGAGTGTCGTTTCGGCCCTGAAGAGTTCATTAGCTCGTCTAGAATTGTCTTGCGTGGACCTCTATCAGCTCCATTGGTAAGGGAGACAAGCCTTCAAGATATCAGTTTTGCTGTACTTTTGTAATGTATATATGTTCATATCGATTGATTTATTTTCTCATAAACATTTCAGGCCTGGAATATGGGGAAATGAAGGTTGCTGATAAGTATTTTCCATCTTCAATTTAATTGAAAATACGCTTTTATAAGTTCAAGTGGGGCTTAGCAAATTCGGAACCATTTTTTTCCCAGGATACATCGATGGTCTAGCGGATGCTGTGGAGCAAGGTCTCGTGAAAGCTGTCGGAGTATCAAACTATAGTGGTAAATTTTCTCGAAAACTTAGATTCACCTAATAGATGATTAAATCATGTGAGTTCTTTTATCCATCTGATTAGTTGAGCTGATTGCCTGTTTCAGAGAAGCGTCTTCGTGATGCATATGATCGACTCAAGAAGAGAGGTATACCGCTGGCTTCAAACCAAGTAAACTACAGTCTGATATACCGACTCCCAGAGGAAAACGGCGTCAAATCAGCCTGCGATGAACTTGGGATCACCTTAATCGCATATTCACCACTTGCTCAAGGTGAGGCCTAAATTCTCGTCCTCTCAAGATTCACACATATTATCAGACCCCTCTGAACACAGTTCTCGTTACATGTTGAATATGTGATCTTTTCGTGTCCATAAGCCTGATTGGAAACATTCCTGACGGACTATATTTTTTCTGCGCAAACCAAAATTTCTTTACATTTGTAACTTCCAATAGCTTCAGGGTTTCTGAGATGCTCTGGGTTCTGAACAAGCCTAATCTAAGAGTTACTGGCATCTCAGGCGCTCTTACAGGGAAATATACCCCAAACAACACTCCATCCGGTCCGAGAGGACGGATTTACACCCCTGAGTTCATGACAAAAGTAAGTACTTTTAGTTTACGAAAATTAATTTTGATCGTAGTTCGCTACCAAATACCTCAGTTTACTTTTGTCATTTGCAGCTACAACCCCTAATAAACCGAATAAAGGAAATCGGAGAGAGCTATGGTAAAACGCCAACTCAGGTTCGTCGTTTTAAACTGCTACATTATAAGTTTTGTGTTTTCTAACTGGGATCCATCGGCCGATCCATAGAGAAAATACCTATCACCGGAATGCTTCTCGTGGGCGATTATTATTTGAGAATATACCCTTAATTTTTTCTTTTCCCTTCCACTGTGCACAAAATATCCTTCAAGGAATCTGCGCTAGGACAAAGTCCATTTCTCCATGTCCAGAGTTCATATTTTATTTAAAACAAAAATCTTCAGGACCCTTTTACGCATGACATGTTCCTATTATGTTTTTTATCGACTGCTACAGTTTTATAGTCGTAAGATTCATTGTGGCAGCACAATGAAGTAAAGAAATTCATTTTTGTGCTCGTTCTGTTTATCTACTTATGTTTCATGCTAAGGCAACACTTTTGTCGATTCGTTTCACTCAATAGGTTGTCCTTAACTGGCTAATTGCACAAGAGAATGTTGTCCCAATCCCAGGGGCCAGAAATGCGGAACAGGCTAAGGAGTTTGCCGGCGCAGTAGGATGGAGGCTCAGCGACGAAGAAGTGGAGGAGCTCCGGTCGATGGCGTCAGAAATAAAACCTGTCGTAGGTTTCCCAGTTGAGAAGTTATGAGGGAGAATTGGTTTCCATGGGAGGAATGAAAGTTAACAGTATCAGAAAACAAAAATGGTGGATGTGGTGAAAAAACAAAAAAAAAAAAGACAAGAATTTGGTCATAGGGAGGTTTAAATTTTTGAGAAAATTATAGCTTAATTCAAATTTTCTGTAATATAAAGTATAATATCTTATGTGGATTAAAAAGTAAAGCATATTATCAATTGATATAGATCTATAAGAGGCGATTTGAGTTTGATTGGTTAAAGATAACAAATCAAGTTTGAATATATATACATTTTTTTTTTTGTTTGATAAGATTTGAAGCTTGACTCAGAGCTATATCGGTTCACTGGTGAAAGTAGGTTTCTTCACTTTGCTTGTTAGATATTATGGGTGTAAGATGAGTCGAGTCAGATCAATTATAACTCGAGTCGAGCTTAAGTCTTGATTTAGTTGTTCAAAAGTTCATGAGCCGGCTCGCGAGTTTGTTTCTATTTTGAAATATTTTTTATATATTAATTAGATAATTATTATATATTAATAATTTTATTTTTTCTATTTTTAAGTATTTATATGTAAAATAATTATTATATTTTAATAATTAAATTTTATTGAGCTGAACTCGAGCTCGACTAATATTGAGCTCGTGAGCTCGAGAGTATTTTGAGGTCAAGCTTTACAATTTTTTTAAACTCAACTCATTTACATCCCTATTCAATATAAGCCTCTTCATCCATTGAGATGGAACGGCTCAACACGAGGTTGATGGACTTTTTGATTAGCCTTTTGTCGAGCTCAATTTATTAGTTAAAAAGTTATAAAATCTGTGTTGCAAGAGCATGCTTGCTTTTTGGTTCGATAATAACTCATTTAAATTTGATTCATTTAACAACTCAAATATAATTTTTGAAAAATCTCAAACAAGTATGAGTAGATAAAGCATTTAAACCGATTTTATTTGTTTACCTTATCTTAATTTCTAAACTATTTTTTTTAATAATTTAATTTCTAAACTGATTGTTTTTCATATAAAATGTCAATAGTTTTTATCTAACAGCATAAATCTCATATATAAAACATAGGATCGGAGTTGAAACTTAGCAAATGTTCATGCATAGGGTTGGAATTCAGACCCAGCAGATGTTCGGCATGCATGTATATAAATAAAAAAAATATAATTAGTATGGTAATTAAATTAATGCATTAAGCAAACTATTTCAAAAGAGGAAAAAGAAAAAAGAGACAAAGAGACAAAGAAAAAGGAATTAAGTCATTATCAAGAATAATAAAATTCGAAGAAAAGAGAAAGTGGGGGGGGGAGCATTCTTTGATTTTCAGAATATGAAAAACAAGTGGCTGAGCATGTGCAGATAGAAATATTATCATATGGTCTCAAATGGCGGCTGTCATTATTAGTATGAGTGTCCTTGTCTCTTATCTATAAGCATGTGCAGTTATTTTTGTAAAATTAATGCATTCCTATGATACTTATGACTTTGTAATAAAAATGACTTGTCATTTCTATTTTTATTTACACATTCACCAATATTAAAATTTGAAAGAATTCGTATTTTAAATTTCACACATATAAATATAATAATAATATAATTTATCGACTGACCTCCCAACATTTGTAAGACTTAAATCCTTTGCATATGCATTTTCATTTTCCTCATTGTTTTTATTTCTTTAAAAAATATCTTGAACTGAGATTACATTTTTCTAAAAAAAAGTTTTTTTTACTTAAATAGTGACAAATACAATCACAGTCTTTATTTTTCAAAAAATTCTTGATTATTTTATTTAAATGAGGATCAAGATAGATATAAGCTCAACTCAGAGAAAATTGCCACAAATCTCCCTCAAAATACATAAGGGCAATTTGGGTATTTTTTTAAACAAAAAAGTAGACATGGGGCGAGTGGGGCAATTTTGACAAAACATATGATATTGATTAGACTCATTTTTTTATATAGAAAATTTGTGGTAATTTCAAATTTCACATGGAGGTTATGCGTATTTTCTCCTATATATATTCTATAATATGGTCTTCTCCATATAAATAATCAAAAGTACAAAAAAAAATTTAAACATTATTTTTTCTAACATTTTAATAAATTCTTTTTACCACATAAATTTTAACAATATGATCGTAATATGTCGTTATGTGCAACTATTTAAAGAACTGCGTAGTACTCTCTCTTACTTCCTTTTGTATGAAAAGATAACTATTTTTTAAAATCAATCTTTTCCTAAAATATAAAAGACAATAACGTAACCCCAATAATTTTCTACTTTTCCTTTCAAGTTTAGTATTAAAAAAAATAATCTTCATTTTCTCCAAATTATTGGGAAAGGGATGGAACAATTTTCTTAACTAAAAATCCCAAAAAAATAAGGCATAAAAACAGAATAAACAAATAAAGCACTAACTTTCCAGCGATTCCCTCAGTCCCAAAAGAGGCAACAATCCACGTGGCAAGTTGGCTATGTCCCTTTAGATCATGCCTTCATCAAGAGAAAGGATATAGATTTCATACAGCTATTGGATTCTTACACATGGGCCCACAGCTATCCAAGCCGACCACTAATCATCGGACACGTGGGGAGCTAATGCTGACGTCCTGGTCCACTGTTGTAACTTCAAGCACTGGAAAACAGCAACTGTAGTCACCAACACCCATTTGTCTGTCTGTGGGTGTCAACTTCAGAGGAATTAATGTTCAGTTTGTAGTGTTTTCTGAGGTGGGATCTTGTTTTTCATGGCCAAGAATCAATACTCTTCTTGTTTTCTTTCTTTATAGTGCTTAATGAGAGAGCTGCTTCTGTTTCTTGGTGATCTTTTTGGTGGGTTTATCTTTTTTTCCTTTTTCTTTTTTCTGGGATTGTTGTTTGGTTTTTGAACTTAAATTTGTTTAAAGAAGAATATGAGGTGGTTTATTTTTTTTTTATTTTTTTTTCTGAGGTGGGTTCTTGCGATTCTTCTCCTTTTCTTCTTTCTAGTGCTCAATGGGAAAGCTATTTCTGTTTCTTCTTGTTGTTTTTGGTGGATTTTTTTGGGTTGTGATGATTCAGCGTTTTCATGGCTTTCTTGGGATTTCCTTTTTATGGGATTCTTCTTTTGTTTTTGTTCCTTAAATTTGTTCTGTTTTGCAGGTGTTGTATCTTGCTGAATTTTGATTGCTAGAGAATTTGGCTGGCTTTTTTCCAGTTCTTGATTTCTCCCTTCTTTTCTCAGGTAACAAATCCATAGAGAAGTCTGTGTGTGTGTGTGTGTGTGTGTGTGTGTGTGTGTGTGTGTGTGTGAGAGAGAGAGAGAGAGAGAGAGAGAAATCTTGAATCTTTGTTGAGGTAATTATCATTGCTAATTCATGGTAATTGATTGAGTTCTTTGGGTGGTAGATAAGAACATTTGGTGGGGGGTAGGGAAAAAGAATAAACTTCTGTAGATGATTAGACTTCTTAAAGTCAACAGTTAGTGACTTCTTGTTGTAAGTTCTCATTTATGTGAATCAATAAGTCATGGGCTCGAGTCCAGATAAGGCCATTGGAAACCAGTCATGATCCTCTTAAAAGAAAATCGAAACGATTAGTGACTCCTTGATAATGATTAATGGACCTTTACTGTAGCCCCTATGAACTTGCTGTAACCTTTTTCCTTTCTTTGTTTTTTGGGCAGAATTTGGGCTATGGATGCTTGCCTTCCTGATTGGAACACTGAGGTTGGAGTTGAATTCCCAGTGCCTTATCAGAGAAAACCTTTGGGGTAAGTGTCTTTCAGAAAAACTAAATCTTACAACTATTCATCACAAAGATCCCAAAAAGGGAAGATTAATGATTGTCTCTTAATCGGTGATATGAAAAATGGATACAAACTTTTGAGTGCTACTTAGTACTGGCAATTGATCTGCAAAGGTATCCAAAAATATCAAATTCAGATATTGATATTTGTATCTTGTTGAACTAAGGAACCATGGCATATATAGCACAATCTCATTGAGAAGTCTTGTACATTTGCCCTTTCTCAACGCATTTCTTTAGGTAGACTCCATTTTTCCTCCTTTCGGATGATCTCCTGGTGGGAAGTTATCTTGATTTATGCTGTCTAATACTACAGATTAGAGAGTGAGCTGGTGGAGCTCCTATGGCAAAATGGGGAGGTAGTTTTGCACAGCCAAAATCATAGAAAACAGAGCTATGATCCCTCTAAACCCAAGCAAGTCCACAAGCACACCAGCCAATCGACAAGTAGAGCCAATGAGAATCCAAATAATTTGATTCATGATGATGAGACAGCCTCATGGATAGATTGCCCTATTGATGAATCATTTGAGAAGGAGTTCTGTTCTACCTTCTTGTCTGAAATTCCACCGTCCAATCCTGTTGAGGGCAACAAACTCTCTGGAAAACTAGATGATGAGAAAATTCATAAGTTTAATCCATCTGAATTTAACCATGCTTCTGCTAGTTCATTTCCAATGCCACCTCCCAGATTTGAGACCTTTGATGCAGCCCATCAGCCTCAGAACTTGGGAAATGCTGAAAAAATTGGTAATAATCTTCAGTTGCCAGGCAAAAGGGCCGGTCCATTTAATCATATGGCGCCACAGGGTGAAGCCCCCGAGTGTTCAGTTATGACAATAGGGTCAAGCCATTGTGCCAGCAATCAAGTTGTGAATGAGATTGAAGAGAATTATGCTTGGAAAGTAAGCCCTCAATGCGAGAGCACAGAAAGAGAGACACTTGGACAAGCTATTACGTCTTCTTCTGGAGGTTCTGGTAGTAGTTTTTGGAAAACAAGCAGTCAATCTAATGGCACCAATAGGCACAAAAGGAAGAGTAGGGATGTGGAGGAATCAGAATGCCGAAGTGATGTATGCTTGGTTTTCAACCTCTTTCTTAGTTTTTGGCTACAAATCTTTCCATATAAAGATATGGCTTAAGTTTTCGAAGTTTTAATGATGCAGGCAACTGAATTGGAGTCAGCTGCGGGAAATAAGTCATCCCAAAAATCTGGAACTACTCGAAGGAGCCGTGTGGCTGAAGTGCATAACTTGTCTGAGAGGGTAGGATTCTGGGACTTTACATCATGGTATTGTGTATCGACTTTTCTGTGTCGATCCATCTAATGTTTAGCATATTTTTATGTAGAGACGGAGGGACAGGATCAATGAGAAAATGAAGGCATTGCAGGAGCTTATCCCTCACTCAAACAAGGTAAACCTCTTGTCTAGAATCAAGATTTCTGGTCAAAATTTACTGAATATGATTTTATGGCCGTGTACAAATAAATTTTGTAGCTAAGTTAGATGTTTTTTTTCCTCCCCACATGGTACAAGTAGATCAATTTCGTTATTGCTTTCTTGTTTGCTTCACATTTGAGTTGAAGAACTCTTTATGTTTTTAGCTAGCTCTCATAGTACTGCTTCAGGACTGATCTAAAATTTCCTGGTGTACAGAACATCTATAAATAGTTAGTTTAAGAAGACATTTTCCTGAAAAGTTAAAGCTATAGTGATACCAAGAATTCTAGCAGGGGTTAAGTTATTGCAGCCTACACAAAATTAAAAAAACCTAACTTATATATTGCAGGTAATGCTCTCTTTCTCCTTGCCGGTCTAGTTAGGCTTAGGTATTCTACCATGCTTGACTATACCTCCAAGAGTTGACACAAAACTTAGAAGATGGACATGAATTCGGATTTTTGTATTGTGGAGATATATGTACATATCTTTGTTGAATCTTTGTTTCCCCATGCTTCAATTCAAGCTGCAAGAGAAGATCACTTCTTTTGGCACGAAAACTATGTGTTTTCGGGCTCTTCATTCTCGTTAACCATTCATATTTTTTAACTGTATGCCCTCTTTTCAGTCAGATAAAGCATCAATGTTGGACGAGGCAATTGAATACATGAAGTATCTCCAATTACAACTTCAGGTATTAGCATCTTAGAAATTGATACATGGTATATAGGACACGAAAGCTAGGGACTTAGAAATTTTTTGGCGCTTATATGCTATCAGTTGATGTGGATGGGAAGCGGAATGGCGTCAATGATGCTTCCCGGCATGCAGCACTATATGTCCCGTGTTGGAATGGGGATCGGCCCACCAATGCTTCCTGCAATCCAAAACCTTATGCGCCTATCTAGATCGCCACTCATTGATCAAGTAGCTGCCACACAGAACCAAGCTCCAATAGGCCACACTCCTGTATTGAGTCCGGTTAATTATCAGAACCAGATGCAGAATTCCAGCTTTCCTGAGCAATACGCTAATTATATGGGCTTCCATTCAATGCCAAATGCTTCACAGGTGTGTTCTTCTCACTGCCATTAGAATGTAGCTATTCGTGCTAGTGAGGCTTTATCCAAGTGGTAAAAGACAACTTGTAATCCAGACGCAAGTTCTATTAGAAGTATTGGCATCAATATAATCATATCATAGAAGTCTTACCTGTTATGGGCTTTATTCCTAGTACAATTTCATCCGTACTATGGATTGTATGCAAATGGATCTCTATATGGCCAATCTAAAAGGTTTTATAGAGGGGAGGAATTCACTTGAGAAGGAAAAGTAGTTGGAGGGAATCCAACTCAACCACTTAACCACCTCTCAATAACTACCTCTATATGCAACTTTGCTGCACTTTCCTTGTAATGACCGGCCACTCTACAGTTTTGTATACTAGAAGTGTGCTTTAGGACTCTTTTAGTCTTCTCCAAGTCTCTTGCTTCTAATTGTTGTGCTACATCTTTGCAGCCAATAAACATGTTCAACTTTGGTTCCTATTCAGCACAACAGAATCAGGAATTACCACCACAGGGCAATGGCAATGGATCTATTGGATGACATGCAGCTGATAGTTCTCCAAGTGGGCACTGAGGTACCACCTTAAACCTCAGATAAACGCATTCCTATGTTGAAACTTAGTCAGCTTTCGGTTTTCTTATGCGTATTTTAACTAAGTCAACATGTTTAGTCGAGAACGTAGATTGAGAAATCCTTCAGATATGAAGCAAAATGGACAAAAAAACATTCCTCTTAGAGGAGTTAATATGAATAAGAGAAACTCTGCTATAGCAATTTCTATGCAATCAATGTACTCTGCGAAGAGAGGAATATATAGAGTTGAACATTGTAAAATAAGAAACTGAAAGTTTTCATTGAAATTGTTCATTTGGGAATTTCCCAAAAAGTTAAATGAGTTCCTCTCTCCATCAAAACAATAGGACCATCATGTTCGAAGACATGAATTATAACTATTTATCAATGGTTGATCAACCATCATCAGAAGAAAAATTAAGTCAAAAATCATGATGCATATGGAGTAAATCAAACTTCCATCAAAGAGAAACAAATGGGACTCCATAAAAATTATCGTAGAATCAAGAATTAAGTTTTCAGTCTGTACATTCCAAATAATAATTTAATAACTGCATCCTACTTTTCTGAAGAAAAAATGTCAATTGTGTTATACTTTCCATTTTCTGAAGGGAATAGAATCCAAATGAAACCTTATTCAACATTGTTATCCCTAGAAATCTTTGAGCCGTTTTGGGGCCATAGAACGGTTCTAACACATGAATTTTCTTATGTTAGTAGGGCAACCGGAGCCTACTACACATCTTTCTCTATGTATATGTCGAAGGTGGTTGGGAAAGACGGCCATTCTGAATCCAACTGATTCTATGCAATGGCTGTTTTGGATGAACAGCTGATCCGTAGACCATCCAGTGTCTATCCATACAGATATATGCAACAGAATGACAATCAATACACATATTGAAAATTTTGCCTTCTTGAACTTTATGTACTTTGTCATAATGCAACACAACAGAGTATAAGATAATTCAACAGATTATTTATGAAAATATATATGGTCTAATTCATCTATAACTCCATCATGTTAAGGGCAAGGGTTAGAGGTAAGCTCTTGTAGATATAGGGTCATATATAGCTGCATATTTTGTTGATAAAATTGAGTAACTGTTCCTTCATAAAATTATTCACTTGTAGCAGGCATTTTTGGACGCTTAGTCAGTTTTGAAAGATTTTATTGTCAACTTCTTTCGGACGTGACGTGAATTTATTTAATTCAAAAGTGAATATCATTGGTTCAAATTCAATTGTAGGTAAAATTGATCGAAATTCCTGATTTTGTCAGCATGACAGTAAGCATGGACTTGCAACAAAGAGTCATGATCAAAGCATCGATTGCTTCAACATTTGACCTTGTTTGATTGTCTTGATACCAACATATAATTCAAGTATGAACTTAATTTACACTTCATTTTTGAAAAATATTTACCATCCGAAAGGAGAAAATAACATATTCTTTGTACGTTGGTATTGACATAAGAAATCCTCTTGGACTTTATTAGTATCCAACCAATTTCTTAAAAATGCCATGTACCAAAATGTCATGTTTGGGTCTCAAGTTTTAGCTAAGCAAACGTAAAGGAATAATCTAGATATGTAAAATATAAAATGCAGAGTTACATTAAGAAGCAAGGAAATTCATTTTTTTCAATAATCTCATCATAAAATTTCAAGATTAGATATTGTCATTGCCGTTACTTGCCATGGAATTCATTTACACTTTGTTTGGTTTAAGAATTTTGTTACAGAGAGAAAATTCTAGGGAAAAAGAAAATAAAATTAGAGAGAGATATAGTCTCAAATTTGTTTGATTGTTTGAAGAAAACAAAGAGGAAAAAAATGATGGTGATGAAGATGTTGAAGAAAAAGAGAGAGAGCCACATAAGCTTTTCTCTTATTTTCCTCACAATTTCGAGAGAAAAATAAATTTTCTTCAATTGTATTATGTTTTCCTTCAAATTTTCTTTTCCTTCCTATTTTTCTTACTAACCAAATATGCAAAATTATTTTTCTTAATCTTATCTTTTCTTTACCTCACCGAAATCCTTACACCAAACACAGTGTAAACATCTTTAGATAATGAAGATTTGGGTTAGTTCCCTAAGTTTAATATTCATATGTTGTCAACTATACTTTTGCATCTCTTTATCTTTTTTGCAACCTTCTGAGGATTGAATGTAAGACTTGAAACACAAATGTCCCAAATTTAGAACTCTCTTTCAAGCCATTACTATAGAGACCAAGAAGGCAAAAAGTGGGAACCCCTTGGTCAAAAATGGGAGTGGGTTTTAGCATGTGGTTGTCTGGATGACATTCAAGCTAGAAGTGGAGTTAAAAAATTAGTCAAAGGGCTAATAGTTTGTATCACTAATTATCCTTAAATTTTAAGAGCTATAGAACCAAATTACCGGACTATTTGGTATCCTAACTTGCCTGTGATGTTACATCCAAGACCAATTATGCAAATTTGCCTTCACTAAATCCTGTGTTTGTACTAAGTTGTTCAACTCTACTCCAAAATGAATTTATGACAAGCACAATTACAATACCATGAATTGTTAGTCAAGCTAGTACATGCTAAGACTTCAACTTGTAACTTTTGGCCTCTAATTCTGGAATCAAATAAGAACACCAACTGCAAAAGAAACCACCGGAACTGAAGTAGAAGTAACCAAATGCAACACAAGAATCCACACAAGTGATTTATTGGGCAAATATGCACACAAACAGAAATGTACTGTGCGCGAATATATCATGCAGTGTTCACAATTACTGTCGCACTATGTAGGAAACAAGTTTAAGATCATTTTATTCCATCATAAGAGGTGCATTAAGAAGACTACAAGAACTGATGCTCTGATCATTCAATTGGGAGATATTTTGGTTTCCACAATTTCTCACAAAGCAATCAGCACCGTTGTGTCAGCAAAACACCAATAGTCTATTGTTTATAGATAAGTTGTTGCCTAGAAGTTACATACGAGAGATCAATAGTGGAACTGAAATTGGAACATCCTCACCCATGACTGGCTGGAAGAGATCCAATTCTCCATACCGCTCCAAGACCCGCATCCTGCAATCCTCAGCAGCCATTAAACCTGTGGAGTATGCACCGTGAACGGATCCTGGATAATCCACACTTGTGGCTTCCCCTGCAAAAAATAGGTTATCCACAGGGATCCTTAGTCTCTCATACAAATCATGGGATTTCCCTACTTTGTCATAGCTGTAGGAGCCCAATGAGTTTTTGTCAGTGCTCCAATGTGAAACAAGGTGTTGGATCTGCATGATTCGTGGAAGAGCAATTAAGCATGTTAGAAACTTATGAAGCTATAAAATCTTTCTAACATAATAGGTCAAACAATATAACCAAAAAGATTTAGCCACAAAGAAAAGATTACGATAGCAATGAAAATGCAAAGGACAAATCCAGACATGAGCAGCCCTTTCAAGTTTCAAAGATGGTGGCAATGACTCAATATTGGAGTAACTGTTCCTAGGATATGCCTATTCCCTCCAATCTCACAGACACAACTTATTCATTCTATTGACATAAAGCCACTCGCGAACAAACACAAATAAAGCATTAACACAAAAAGATAATGCAATAATACCGGTTCAGAAGCATTTGGAAGGATCCTTTTAAGTTGTGTAAAAGCAAAATTAGCAGCAGCCTCATCAGACATTTTTTCAATATCACGGGCAAGTTGCCCTGCAGGCATGTAAACAAGGACGGAGTGACCTGTGGCCTTGTGCAAATTAAGAAAATAACTGCATCCATAAGAAGTTTCAGCAACAACTCCCAAGAACTCCACATTTGGCCAAAAGACCTTGTCAAAGTGCAAAACTATCTTGTTCTCAATTCCAATTCCAAGGTCATTAATTGCTTCTTCCTTCCACTCAGGTAATCTTGGCTCAAATTTGATGCTATTGGATTTCAGCACACCAAGAGGAACAGCAATAACAGCAGCATCCGCTATAAATGTTTTTCCACCTTCTACGGTTATCTTTACTCCATTATAACGTCTAACTATTTTTGTCACGCTAAAAGAATGTACACAAAAAAAAAAAAAAAAAAAAGAAATGAAGAAAGAAAGAAAGAAAGAAAGCTCAGAATTAAATTTCATCTTACAGAGGGTTACTCCACAGAGATAATTAGATTATGTCTTACCTGTGGCCCAAGCGGATGTCAAGACCTTTTGCAAGAGTATTAATTACAGGAAGATATCCCCGGACCATGAGCCCATGCCCACCAGGAAGCAACTCTTCCTATAAAGCAAATATAACAAAATGTGAAAATCTAGTCCCAATGATCGAGCAATTTACAGACTCATTTTCATAAATTCCAGGTTGCATAATAGCTGATCAAACAAGTAGGCTAGTTTCAGATGCAAGCTCTTCCTTAGATTAAATGAATCTCTATGAGTCCTTTAAGTATTTTTGTGAAAGAAAAAACAACATTTAAGAAAATATCAATGTACGAAATCAGTCATAAAATTTGAGCAAGAGGGGTAACCTGGTCCCAGCCTTTAAGTGATATAGTATCAGCATCTGCAGCAAACCAGCCTTCCATTCTGCATAGGTACCATTGCAACACCTTATGGCTGAGTCCCTCCAACCTACAAAGTGGGCGAACTCCTTAATGATTGTTGGATAGGTGTAACATAAATGATATTGTTATAAAAATTCACACATGTAGAACCTTAAATCTGGTCTCCTCTCAAAAACAATTGAGATTGCACGTTTTATAGATATGTCCTCACTCGATTCTTCTCTTACAAGATCCGTCTGTAGAGATTACAGTACAACCAAATCAGAGATAAGTACAACACCACCTAGGAATAAAAATAGGCTATTTTATTAGGAAATGTGTAACAGATTGCTCATGCTGCGACATTTATTAATACTAACAACTTTGTATGAATTTTTTGGAATATGGAATTGGAGCCAGAGAGGAGAACAGACTTGCCTCTTTCAAGATGCTCTCAAATGTTTCACCAACCTTTGAGACTAACTCTTGAGGAACTTGATTTCCATCTATATCAAAAAGGGCATAACTGAAAAATGAAAATGAACGCATTAGCTACCAATTATAGGTGAAACATACATTATGCAAGAAAACTTTCAAGTTATTTAAATTTAGAAAATTGATAAAAATTTAATTAAAAAAATCCATTTTTCAAACAAAATATGCACAAAGATAATATTCCAAGCCCATACAGTCGTATCCCATCTTCTACCAAGGGTTTATTTATTCAAATTCCAAATTTTGCAATGAGATTAACTAAGCACTTTATTCATAGTGTTGTATTGTTTCTTTCCAAGTTTAGAAATTTATCGCATAGTGTCAATGCTTCCACAAGATTAACAAAGTGGGACAAATATATCCTCTTGAAAATGAGCATCTCATCATCCTGGAAGTTAAAAGAGCAAAGAAGTACCTTTCCAAGTCATGATCATATAAAACTGAGTTGTCTCCACTAGTACGATAAAGTGGTAGTCCCAATCTTCCAATGACTGGAGCCAATGGATTATCCTTGCAAACTCCATGTAACCTGACCACGCATAGGCAGGTAACAATTAGCAGGATTACCAGGAGCACATAATGACCCCAACACATAGAGAATATGTCTCTCTTCACATCAGAAATCAATTACCATGATGCACCCAAGTCAACAGGGAAACCAAATGAATAATCAGTGTGCACTCGACCACCAATTCTGTCCCGTGATTCCAACAATGTAACCTGTAAAACCACTTTCTTCAAGACCAATATCTTAAACATCCATGCCATACTAGAAGATTTACATCTAAACATATACCTGAAATGAGGCATCATGGAGAGCTCGTGCAGCTGAAACGCCAGCAAAACCAGCACCGATGACAATGACAGATGGCGAGGCTGTCGATCTCCTCTCAAAGGTTGAATAGCCAAGAGCTACAAATATCAAAACTTAATCAAATATAAGTTTTCAAATAGCCCGACAAAGAAAGTGATCCAAGTCAACTTCATACAACCTTTTTTTATTCAAAACCTCATACAACCTAGGTACTATTATAATTTAACAAACTTCAGAAATAAGTAAAACTTTATCTTTTTGTTTTAATAATTATAACAAATGCTACACAAAACTTCCCCCTGCATCAAGAGAAAAATAGATAAAATCACACGAAATTAGACAACGTTATGAACAAAAATAAACAGCCACGGCAGGAAATCGGCTGAAAAGGGACTAAATTACCCCTCAGATAATCTAAATAAACCACCACAAGAAAGACTAAATAAATCAGTTAACAAGAAGTGAAATTTGTTTTTCAGAACCAAAAAAAGAAAAGAAAAGAAAAAAGAAAACCACTCACCGGTTTGCAATTGGCGATTACTCTTGTTGTCCCTCGAATCCATAATTCAACAAAGATTGGCAAAGGCGATCGGTAGAACAGAAACAATTACTAAAACTAAAATTACTCGATAAATCAATCAAACAATTACTAAAACTAAAATTACTCGATAAATCAATCAAACTTAATCTCGATAACAGCTTGGATAATCTCAATAACAAGAGGAACAATAAAAAGGTATTCGTTTCCGAGAAATGGAGAATGAATGTGATGAAATGGTTGGAATTTGAAGAAATACCAGGCTTTACCAACCCGCTCATGCGTCTTCCCGACCTACCAACCTTCCGATCGATCAATCAAATCCCAAATAACAGGAAAACAAATTACCAGAACTGAGCAAAATCAAGATTTGAATTCTTTTGACCTATAAATCCCAATAAATTCTCACAGCACAATTCCCTGATAAATCCCGTCAATTTCTTTCGATGAGGAAAAAAGGGTTGTCGGTGAAAATCCGAAATGGGATTGAAAAGTAGGGATTTGTTGGTTCTTGAAAAAGAGAGAGAACAAGAATGGAAACTCTGGTGGCGAAAGTTGGTACAAATCGAGCGGCTGCGGTTCAATTTATAGAATGCGGGAGCCTACTCACATGTCACATTAAATTTATTTTATTGCTTACCGAAAAGATTGCGTTTTCATCATAATTTATTAAGGAGGAGTTTGATACAGAAGATTAAAATAATTAGTCCTTTCAATCTATGTTAATAATCTATTTGATATAAGAGATTATGGTGACTTTGAACCCACGTTGAGTCCGTACTATTTATACGATTTGTGTTAATTGTTATCTCATTGTTGGAATTAAGATTATAATTTGGATAGATAAATTAAAAGTACATAAACGTATTTGTCCCTCATTTTGACGCAGCTAATTTTTAAAGAATGAACAAATGAGTGCAATAATAAAATTTAATAAAATAATCTTTCTCAATCATTTAAATCAAACAGGAATGAAATGTTATGGAATTTATAATTTGAACTACAGTCTCTAATATCAAACAGGTATATTAATCCATTTAAATAATCCCTAATTTCAGGCCAAAATTAGATGCGATTAATAATTTTTCGTATCAAACACGGCCTTAAAGATTGTCTTTCATCATAATTTATTAACTTTTGTTCAAATTTTTAAAATTTTAAAATTTATTATTTTAAGTGTTTAAAATACTCTTTTAAATGTTTATATTGACACTATATTTTAAATTGTCAAAATTATCCATAACAAATTTAATGATTTTAAATAATCTTTATATTGGTCCACGCATTATATAAGTAAGTTAATATAACTTCCACAAATTTAAAAGGTCATTCAACTCACATATTAAATAATATCATCAAATGAATTAAGTAACATCTCTAATTAATTCTTGATAAAAAAAAATATCTCTAATTAATTTGAATTGCTTATTGTATAATTTTTATGCTATCTCAGGACAACGGATACAAAAAATTTTACTAAAAATCGAGCGAAATTATTTGATAGAAGTTAAATAATTATAAAACAGACTATAGAAACGAGTTCATGAAATCTTATTGAGATCAAAACAAATGTATCTTAGAAATCAAGTGGTAGTTTATCCTCTCTTTTTTTTTTTTTTTTAACTTATTGTACTTTATATAAAATATGTTATACTACTCATATACTAAGAGTATTGTGTGTGTACATGTATATTCAAAACAAAACAAAACAAAAAAAACAGAGCCAATAGGAACTCATGCCTCATTCTTCAACCAAGTAGCCTTATAAGGAGTTTGGTTGTGTTTTTATTTTCAACATTTTTAAAATTTAAAATGTTAGTTAAAGTAAATGAATTGAAAATAGATTTGTGTTTAGATACTTTGTTGTACAAATAATAATTATACAGGATTTAATAGGTTGCAGGTGGAGAGAGAGAGAGAGAGGGGAGGAGGGCCTGGAGGGGAAGATATATAGGTTATTGGAACTTGGAAGTAGATATATAAGTTATTGAAAAATATATTTTAATATAAAAATGAGTTAAAATATTAGTAAAAATGATGATAAGTTGTTGATAATTCATTTTCAAATAGTAAAAACAACTGAATATGAAAATAAAACATAACCAAATTGCCCCTTAGGATTTTTTAAAGAAAATTGTTAATTTTTTTTTTTTCATATTTCAAATCATGTAATTATGTACCTTAAAATTTGCACATTTATATATATATATATATATTCTTTTTTTCCATTAATTTTTTTATCCAAACATAGCATAAAAAAAGAAAAAGAAATCCCCCCACCCAACCACCCCACCCCCACAAAAAAAAATTAATAATAAAGGAAAAAGAAAAAAGAAAAAAGTGTTCATTTATAGAGTAAAAATACGGGTATAAGTAAGGGTGCAAACAAGTCGAGTTGGCTCGCAAACCTCACGAGCTGGGTTTGAGTTAACTCAACTCAAGCTCTAAACAATTCGAGCTCAAGTTAAGTTGAATCAAACTCGAGCTCTAATTCGAATCGATCATGAACCGTTTGTATATAGATTCGAATTTCGTGAACTAATATATAATTAAATATTATTTTTTATTTTATTAATAAATATATATTATATTTTTTTATTTCAAATTCGAACTTAAACTCAAATTTATAATTTTTTATTGAGTCGAATCAAACTCAAACTCCAACCTAATATATATATTTCGAAATCGAATTCGAAAATTTTGTCTAAAGTTAATTGCTGAACTCCGTTGCACCCTAGGTAGAAGTTTAGAAAGAGAAAAGCGTGAAGTCAAAAATAGCCACCGACTAAAATGATGGTGGTGGGGCCTTTCTGACTAAAAGTGTCATTTTCGCTGCTACTGAAAGAAATCGAAATTAAATTGTGATTACGTATAATACTAAACTACCAAACCAACCATGCACGTGATGTAATTTGGCCCATTGAACACGTGGCTATATTTTTGTTCACGCAATAAAAAAATCAGAAAAAAAATAATAAAAAAACTTTTTGAATTATCCTATGAAAAAAATATATTAAAATAAAATAATCACGTCACAAAAGTTTTATTTTGGTTGGTAGGGTTGCGGAGGCTTCTAGTCACAATCCAAATAATTGAATTTAATTAAAAGTATAGTTAAAAATGTGATTTTATACTATTATTTTATGTATGTATAATTATAATATATAGAAAGATATATAGACACACGAGTATTGAAATATTTTTGTTGGTGAAAATGAAAGGCAAATTATATTTGAATTTCCCTTTTTTCACGAAAAGAAAATATTTTTGAAAAATAAAAACAAACATAGCCAAAAGAACTAAATAAATAAATAAATAAATAAAGTTGCTGTTAAACAAAGAGGGCCAAGAATGACTCTCTCTTGCCACAATTTTAGTTTGTATATATTTAATTATTTAGTAATAATTTTTATTAGTTCTTTACCTATTTTAATTTTGAAATGTTTAAAATAAATTTTTAGGCCCATATTATCAATTAAATAATTCACAATTAGGTTAGATCAATTAGGACACTTTTATTTTGTTTGTTTGAGAATATATTTATAGGGATCTAGCCAAAGAAAACATTTACAACTTTATATAAACTCATTGAACAATTAAAATCTCTCCCTTTTAACTGTAACGAGATTGAGGCAAAGAGACAAAATAATCATGGGTAAGCTTCGAAATAAGATGGAATATGATTTTTTAGCTGATTATTTAGTTACTTATCTTGAGAAAGATATTGCTAAAAAATTTGATATTGATTCGATCATAGATGAATTTTATGATATGAAAGAGCGTCGCGCTCAATTTTGATGATATGTATTTCGAATTTATAGATTATAAAAGTTATATTTGAACTTTTATGTCTAATAATTTTCGTCCCTCCTCCCCCCTCCCTCCAAAGTCTCAGTTCTGGATCTGTTATTGGTCTAAGTCAACTGGTTTGGTATAGACTAGCGTGATAATATGAATGTTGATTAATTTAAGCTGTTAAAATTTAGACGATAATATGTCCTATTTACAATGGAGTCAATTTTAGACATGCAAATTTGAGCTATTATTATTATCTTTAAATTACCCGTTTAAGAGAATTCTTGCTAAATAACACTAAAGTGATTTTGATTTTTTTATTCAAAAATTTAAAGCAACATCAAATCAACTTGATCAAATAAAAAGCAATTTGAACTCGACTTATTTTAATTTGTTACTCTCAAATTCAAATTAAATATAATTTTTAAGTTCAAATTTTCAAATGGTCGGTAGTCTAATTGTGTCTACTTATTGGTCAAAGTTAAATTATGTAATCAAAAGACCATTGTAAAATTTTGTATTTACCAAATTAACAATTGAGATATGATCAAGAATATTTTCAAAATCACATGAAAATCATGCAGTCGACAATGCTTTTTCTTTTGACTTTTTAGTTTATTGATCTCGTGGGTGATGAGGAGTTATACATGCGACACATGATTCACATTCTTGGTGGTAAATTTTAATTTCTATAAGATTTTTTTTTATTGCACCACTTTATCTTCTAAAATTCTAATTACTAAAATTTGTTTAAGCCCAATAGAAAATACTAAACAAATCAACTCTGGATACTCCAAGCGATCGGATTGATAATTTTTAAATTTGAGTCGAATCCATACTATCATATATAGCACAATTTTGTATTTATTTAATTGTGTAATTTTGATTTTAAATATGCAATTTTTGTCAAATGTCAAATTTTTAGAATTTTGAGTATTTTAATTCAATTAAGAAAAACTATAAGTTGTTGATTATTATCTCTCACCAATATGGTTGTATCTTATCTCCAATCTTCCTTAATCTGAAATTCAAAATGTATTTGATAATATTTCACAAACTTTATCTGATAGAGTATTTGATATTATTTATATGATATTATATATATATATATTGATGAGATAATATCAAAAATGTTTTGATGTAGTAAAACTCTTATCTATACTATTATATATAATACAACGGTGTGGAACTCACAATTATGCAATTTTGATTGCAATTTTGGCCAAGTGGCAAATTTTTAGAATTTTGAGTTTTTTAATTAAATTCAAAATTTTTATTAATTGTTGATTATTATCCTAACTGATATGATCATATCTTATCTTTGATTTTCTTTCAACAAATAAATTTAAAATTCAAAAGGAGTTTTATGAGCATAGAATTAAGGACTCCTACAAAAAAGTTATTTTATAAATTCCATCCCATTAAACAAATCATAACTTATTTATTTCTACTTCCACTCTTCCCCTTCTTCTTCTTCTCCTTCTTCTTCAAGATAACTCTTTCATTCTAAATTTTCAAGTGAACTTTCATTACATTCTATTAGCATTCGTATATTTTTTTCATCTTTATATTGATTCATTTTCAATATACATATGAGAAACATAACATCATGTATATATATATATATATATTTGTTGATTATCATTTAAATCTTTGTTTCTCTTTCTTCTTTCTTTCTTTCTTTTGTGTGTGTGATAAATAAATATTTTGCTGATAATAAAAGATATTACAACAAAATTGTAAATAGATGATCTATAGTTGACAATGATAAACCTAGAAGATTAGAAAGTATTTTTTTTTTCAATTACTTGCAGACCACCTTACTTCTTTTTTCCCTTTATTTTCACAACCGCTTTTGTCATTTGGAGTTTTGAACATTTACTAGGATGTGTAAGGTATTTCTTTAAGTTGTAAGTTTTGCTCTTTTTCTTTTTTTCTTTCTTTCTTTTGTCAATTATAATAATTTGGTTTAGTTTGTAATTTATTATAATTCCTTTTTGTTTGGTTAATATTTTTATTCACTATTCTCTAAGTTCACATATATTTTTCTTTTCTCTGTTTTGGACCATAAATATCATGTTTGAAAGGTATCTTTTAATTCTAATTTTGGAAATTATTATTGTTATTTTCACTTTCATTATTTTGGTGTGATTTTTATTCATATTTTTTTATCAAATTAATTCAAATTTTTCAAGTTACCTTTATGTAAATAATGTATGTATAATATATACACACACACACACACGCATATATATATATATATGCACCAGTTTTTCACTTTTCATATTTACTTGGTTTTAAGGACTACTTTTAATTTGTTTTTTCATTTTTATTCAATAATTTAGTTTTATTTATTCATTACAAATCCTTTTTATTTGATTAATTAAATAACCCAAGTTTCTTTATAAATATTCTATTTTGATGTGTTACATAATTTTTGTAGTTTTATCCCTATTTATAATTTTTTTTTGCATGCAACAAGAATTTCTTAGACAATATTTTATATATTTATGAACTGCTTCTTGATTTAATATAGAATATTCAAACTAATAAAGAATATTAGTATTTTGGACCAAAATAATTTTATTACTAAAAGATATTTTGAAATAGTTTAGATTTGTATTTTTTATGTGGAACTACTTGACCCAAATGAATTAAATCATGACTTAAAATCAAATTCGTTGATCCTCTACAAGATAAAGTTTGAAGTGAATAAGGAGTTGGTATATAAATATATATATATATATATATATTCCCTCATATATTATGTATGTTGCTCTCTTCACATTAATAATTTTATTTAAAGTATTATAGCATTTTTATTTTAATGAATACTATTAAATATTACTACTTAACTATTTAAAATAATATTTTCTTTTAAAAATGATAATATTTTTTATAAAATGTGAAAAATTATAATACCTTATATGTGAAATCACAAAAAATTAGTCGCATATTTATATTTTTTTAATTTAGCAGTTAAGTGAAAATACCGTGCATAGCACGGGGTTTATGCTAGTACTTTATATACCTGAATACAATTTAAAGAATGAAAACACATCCATGTCTCAAATAACTTTAATTCAATCTTCCAATTTCACATCTTGAAGAAGAGAAATTACCAAGTATCTCTATAAGAAATTTTCAATGTAAGTAAAGAAAAAGATATTTCTATTGAGTTATATTCTTCCATTGATTTTATTGTTGAGGTTTTAATTGTGTGTTTTGTTCGTTATATAAAATTAATTGACGTTAGGTATTGATGTAATTCATGTGCAGGATAAAGGGGAATACTAAAAAGGGAATAGAATCAAGAAAAACATTGAGTATTTTATTTATTTATTTAAAGATATTACCTTTTGACATATTTAATTGATGAGCTTTATGGAGTAGACAAATTTACTCAATTGTAATAATATTTTTTTATTAATTAAACATTATGTTCAGTGATGGTCGTCCACTTTATGATTATTTACTTTATTGTCATAATAAAAAAATATTTAAATATTAATATATGTAAATGAGTGGGGAATTGTTTGTATATATCAATGAAACTTGGTGATTCTAATCAAATTTTGATAAAGATATTTACTTGAGTATATAGTGACTAAGGATGATCCGCAGTAGCAAGCAGTCGGATCTTTTTATCCTTAGAACTAATTTTAAGTAGGTGGATCTTTTTATCTTTAGAACTAATTTTTTATTTATATTTTAGAATATATTAATTTAACTTTAAATATAATTATAACTAGCATCTGTCCAGTGGCGATGCTCCAAAAATAATTTTAATATTGAAATAATTTTAAAATAATCTTAATATTGAATATATAATTTTGAAATAAAATAAATAATTTTAATATTGAATATATAAGTTTGAAATAATTTTATTTTAATATTAAAATTATATTCAATGTATCGTACCGGATATATGTTAGTTCAGTTTGCTAAGTCAGTATACACGAAAAAGAAATATACAATACTAAAATTTAATATATATCACACTCAACCATAACTCATTGAAATAGGGTCAAATTACACTATTAGTTTCAAATATACTTTTTTGCATTCAATAAAATCGACTTGATTCGTTTGTATCCATTCTATATCTAAAGAGTTTTTTGAAGAAAGGTTACACAAAATAATACAAATTTCTACTATTAATTGTGCCTAAAACAAGGGGTCAATGGACAAGGCCCAAAATGTGTGTATTAACATGCCAAAGCCCATGGCAACCTTAATGAACAACCTCAAAAATCCAATGGTGCCCCATTTGTTAAGGAAGCAAAAAAACAATAATACATATTTATTTCTTCTTCATTGGTAAAATTAATTTAACGTTATACTTTCATGTAAAGATAAAAGAAGATGGCAGATACACCAAACAAGCAAGATGCAGAAATGCAGGATGCCCCATCATCTGCAAACATAAAAGAAGTAAGTAGTATGGAAGTGCTCAACGATTTCCCCTCAAATCTCTGTTCTTTTTTTTCTTTTCTTTTTTTTTTTTTGGCCTCATTCTTAAATCTCAAATTGAAATAAATATATTTTAAACCCTCAACAATGTGAAAAATACTGATGCCAGAATTAAATTATACTTCTAATCTATAAATTTGCGAAGGGAAAGTCAAAAGGAAAAGAAAAGAGAATGAAAATCATTATCTAATCGCTTCTTTTTTTTTTGAAAAAAATATTAATATTTGGTCTCGATGATTAACTATGTACGATCACATCAAATCATATTTAATTAGTCATATTTAACTTATATATATGTATATATATGGTCAAAATTATACTTACACATTTGATTTAATTATTGAGTTGCAGGTAATTGGTGAAATGAGCCATGATGAGCTTTGTGATTCCATGCACTATGAGGTGGTACATTATGATGCACACTTTGAAGAAGATCTTTTAGCTCTCTCTTTATCCTCAAGATTGGAGGTCCAACACATACAATAAAAAGTATGAGATATAAAGTGGATTGATTTGGCTAAATTTTGAAAAGAATTAAGTCAATTTTATGATTCAAAAGGTATAATAGAAAGCAAGCATGAGAGTAACAGATAGATTTGTATTGATCAAGTTTATGTTAGCTCAGGTCATACTTCGAGTATAATTAGGATATTGATTATTTGAGACACATAAATCTCTATCTGAAAATTGTATAGTTTGAGATCTAATTATTATTTAAAAGTTGAATGCCTCACATTCCACTATGATGTAAATCAATATGAAATTCGTCCATTACAAAAATTATCAGCTCACGAACTATTATTGCAAGCGAATCCAACTCCTATCTCCTTTTGTGGAAAATTATAAACTAAATAA
Organism: Jacaranda mimosifolia; assembly: GCA_018894105.1. Classification (NCBI taxonomy): domain Eukaryota; kingdom Viridiplantae; phylum Streptophyta; class Magnoliopsida; order Lamiales; family Bignoniaceae; genus Jacaranda; species Jacaranda mimosifolia. The sequence goes on along the minus strand of CM032118.1, from coordinate 827,001 downwards.
ACACAACTATCACATTTGGTTCTAATGCATTGGTTGCAACATGTACATATATTATTAAAAAAATTACAGTTAAACTATTATCGTTGAATGTTTGTATTCTATTAAAAAGACAATTGATAACTCATTAATTCAATTTCATCCTTAAGCATAAATGATCACAACTTACACTAAGTGCATCTAAGTTTTTTAAAACATCAAAGATTTGATCCCTTAATGTATACAGTTATAAAACCTCAAAAAAAAAGAAAAAGAAAATAATCCCTCAACGAGTAACAGTTTCACATATAGTGGTATATTTGTTACTTAATGGAAATTTAGGGACTAAGAAACAAATTTCAAAAAGCACAAGAGGCAACTGCAAAGTAATTTCCCTACTTTTAAGGCAATTATCCACAGACAAATATCCAAAAATTCAATCTTGCTCAAAAACTCACAGCAGTCCCTCCTGAGAAGCCGGATGCTGTGTGTGTGCAAGCTGAGCAGAAGTGAATTTAAGCTGTGAAGTGTGAAAAGATTAAAGAAAATGCCACAAACTTCAATAATGTTTCTGAAACCCTTCATTTCTGCACCCTCCGCATCTCTTTGGAGGTCTGTTCACTCTGGCTTTCTCATTTAGCTCCTTTCTGTTTGTGGGATTATTTTATTTTTTTCCTGGAAGTTAAATTTTGAAGTCCCCATGATTGGAGATTATGTGGGCAGTAACTTTATGCCCCAGTGAAATTGGGAACTCAGCCTTAACAATTTTATTGGAGGTCATGTAATCATGGGCTTCAGCACTTGCTAAATATGCAGTTTGGTATAGAATTCTAACTGTTTGTTGAAATGAATGTGAGAGCGATATGGTTGTTAACAAGGAGAATTAGTGGATATGGGTGGTTTTGTGAATTCTAAGTTAAATTATATGCCTCTTGTGTGTTTGAGAGTTTCTTTTATGAATATGTTTCATTGGTTTGCAGCAAGTCATATGGTAGTTCAGTTGATGCCAACATTAGGATATGTAAAAGAGCAGAGGTAGTGTGTCTTGGTATGTTAGCTCCAAGAAAGTTCATGCAGAAGAGGAAGAAAGTTGAGGTTTTTAAGGATGCTGCAGATGAAGCGGATCAGAGGAATTGGAGAAAATTAATGCTTGAAATAGAGGAAGCGGATTCTGCCATTGCAGTCCTCAAGAGCCGGAGGGTCAAGAATCAGGCTTTGCCCAAAGACTTGGTTGTTGGGACTCTGGTTAGATTTAAGCAGCTCAAGAAATGGAACCTTGTTAGTGAGGTATCATAAATCGTCATCATCCGTCCTCTTTTATTTTTCTATATTTTTGGTGGAATGAACTGTTTTTCTTCATTGTTTCTGCTGCTCTTATTTGATGTCTTTAAGCATGGTACTGTTGTAGATGGATATGTTTGATAGGCTGTCATAATAATCTAGCACTAATATACATTGTCAATGGTGTCAAAAAAGTTATATGATTGTGTAAGATGCTCCAATATAGAGCTGAACTATGTTGCTTTTAATGGATTTCTTTTAGTTTGGAATTATTCTGTATGAATGGTCGCCTAATCTTGGATGGTGAAATTGTATTATGAGTTTCACTTTCTTATTTCTATTTTTTAATAGAATGGGAAGTGATGATCAAATTTGTCTTTGTTGCATCTGTAAGTTATTGATGTACCTATGTAATGGCCTTGACTAATGAAGTTTTTTTTCTATTTAACAGCCTTATGTTGTTCTTCAATTTTTTATCTCTAGATCCTGGAGTGGCTTCGGACTCAGCATTGGTGGGATTTTAAGGAGATGGACTTTCTGATGCTTATTACAGCCTATGGAAAACTAGGAGACTTCAACAAAGCTGAGAGGGTTTTAAGCTACATGAACAGAAAAGGGTATCCACCACATGTTGGATCCTATACTGCCCTTATGGAAGCATATGGAAAGGGAGGCCAATACAATAAAGCAGAAGCAATATTCCGAAGGATGCAATCTTCAGGTCCTGAACCATCTGCTGTTACATATCAAATAATTCTTAAAATATTTGTTGAGGTAATCAATCCTGGTCGTTTCTGTTCTTTTATACTATCTTGATGAAATGTGGATGTCCCTATACTCTGTAACAGCTGTATGCCAAATGCATTTGTCAAAGATATATGAATCTAAGAATGCAGTTGTTTCCATATATTATGGATTGTCGGATCATTATCACCGAGAATGCGTTTGTTTCTGCATATCATGGTTTTTTCGTTGTTGACAACATTGAAACTCTTTTGCAACCTTGATCAATTGCAGGGAGACAAATTTAAAGAAGCCGAAGAATTATTTGAAACCCTCCTGGATAAAGACATTTCACCTCTAAAACCGGATCAGAAAATGTTCCACATGATGATTTATATGCACAAGAAAGCAGCAGCTTATGACAAAGCTCGTAAACTATTTGCCTTGATGTCTGAGAGAGAAGTTCAGCAAACTACAGTTACTTATAATAGCTTGATGTCATTTGAAACTAACTACAAGGAGGTCGCCAATATCTTTGACCAGGTAAATTCAAAACTTTCCAAGCTTTTCTGTAGCTTTGGTGGACTGTTACCTCAACTGTCATTTTGAATATTAGAGGTGTATAGTTTTGGTGATAGTCTTGGTTATGCTTGTATACTTTCTTTCTGTGTAAAGGTGCATACACAGTCTGAGACGGTCAGAACTAGGAAATACATGCACTCTCTTAGGAAAAGGACACATTTAAACATGCTTGAACATTTGTTGGACATGAAAGAACTTCAATATACTATTGCAAATTTTCAGAAATGTTTACGTCTTGGCTTTTCAATTTCATTACTGAGAAGAAAGAGGTTTTTACAAGTATAATTTGATGATATAAAATACAATATAACCTTTTACTCAACTAGAATCACACTTGAATATCTATATAGAAGTTCATTTTAATCTTTCCTAAAGTTTCAGGTGTGTGCACCCGATAAAAACGTGGTACCATGTCTTTCTCATTGATCTTAAATCTGTGCAACAGAACCCTGACTCTTATTTTCCTTTTAAAATGTTTGGTTGCTTTCATTGTTTAACATGAGTCTGTGTTAGTCCAATTCATTTTGATCTTTGTTTCACAGCTCTTCCTTTTTCATACAAATGTGTTTGTTGAAGTATTTCAAGAAAAGTTGCGTGTCAGTTTCTTCCCAAAAAAAAAAAAAAAATGAAACAAGAAAAGAAACCAACTGGCTGCCCCTAGGTAATCGGCGTCTAGAAACTTATTTATGGATTGACATTTTTTTATTCGCATCCTAATTTCTATGGAGAATCCTTTGAACCAGTGATGTGTCTTTGTTATTGGATAATTGCATCAAAGGTCAATTATGTTTTATTTCTAAACATTTTGCTGCATTATGTTATGATGAATTTATCAACCAACATGAAGTAAATTTGTAATGGTAGATGCAAAGGGCTGGTATTCAACCAGATGTTGTGAGCTATGCACTGCTCATTAATGCCTATGGCAAAGCTAGAAGAGAAGAGGAGGCTTTAGCTGTTTTTGAGGAGATGCTTGATGCTGGTGTCAGGTGTGATCCCTTAAACTTTTGCAAGTCTAGGTTATGTAGGGTCTCTAAACTTGATGTTTAGCCAAATATGGAAAAATGTTAAGAGACTATTGCTTGTGCATCTCCAACTCACTCAAATCTCTTACCCCGTGTAACAAATTGGAGCATTTTTCTTTAACACTTTTTCTTTTATCGTGTAATGCATGGTCAAGTAAGCTACGATTAGCTGCATCATCACGCTCAACTGACCAATATATTTTTTTCCAGGCCGACACAGAAAGCATATAATATCTTGCTTGATGCATTTGCAATCTCTGGAATGGTAGAGCAAGCACGAATTGTCTTCAAGAGCATGCGAAGAGACAGGTAAAATATTCTTATGCCTATAAATCATATGCCAGTTTATAGTCTGTGCTTAATATGATTTAACACAAGGAGAATTCTTGCTTTTTACATTATCTCATATAATGAGAACTAATGCCTGCTATATAGCTCTGTTTTCATGGGGACATTTTGGTCGATGGCTTTAGAGAATCAGTGATCATTTATCCTTAATCTTTTCCGTGTCGAGTTTGTTGAATATTGGTTGTGATTATTGTTCCCTTTTGTGCTTTCTTTAGATGCACCCCAGATCTTTGCTCTTATACAACTATGTTATCAGCCTATGTTAATGCATCTGATATGGATGGTGCCGAGAAGTTCTTCAAAAGGATAAAACAAGATGGTTTCGAACCAAATGTTGTTACTCATGGGACTCTAATCAAAGGTTATGCCAAACTAAATAATCTTGACAAAATGATGGAGAAATATGGGAATATGCGAGTCGATGGGATCAAAGCTAATCCGACCATATTCACTACGATTATGGATGCTTTCGGGAGGAACCAAGGTTTTGACAGCGCCGCAATTTGGTTCAATGAGATAATATCTAGTGGGGTTCCTCCTGATCAGAAAGCAAAGAACATTCTCTTGTCTTTAGCAAAAACAGCAGAAGAACAAATGGAAGCTAAACAACTCATAGAAAATCAATCTTTTGATCAGCCCTTGAATGATGTTGAAGGTGAGGATGAAGTTGGCAATGTGAATGGTGGTGATGACGATAACGATGATAGAGATGAAGAAGAAGATGATGATGATGGTGAAAGCAATGTATTTGAGGATAAATATGATGATTTAGTAACTATTAGCAGGGGCTATCATCATAAGCAACATGTAGTGGAAGCTCATGACTTGTGAATTTTTTTGTAATTTTGGATTTGTATTTCAGTTTTGCAAATATAATGCATAGTGTAGGGGAGGACTTGTGAGCTGGGATCCAGTTTTTGTGCAGCAAATTTCAATGTCTTTCCCCTTTTGTGTGTGTGTGTGTGTGTTTTCATACTGGAGATTATTTTAGGGTTACTTGCACTTAACCCTTCCCTTTTGAAATAGATAAATTAGCTTGTTAATTGGCCGAGTAATATCAGACCCAAGGATGGCATTAGAGTCATTATTATATGCATGAGGTCTGAGATTTAAATTTGAATAATCTCTAAATGTGTATATCAATAAAAAGAAAAATAGATAAATCATTAGTTGCAATTTTAAAATAGAAATGGGAATAAATAAGTTGGTAACTTTAACTATTTCAAATGGGAGATAAATAGAACTCACAACTTTAGTACAATACATTAGTACCTTGACTTGAGGGCATACAAGTTAGACTACTCAAAGATGGCTGACACTACTGGTAATTGGGAATTTGCATGGATGTGAAAACTTGTAAAAACTTCTTGAAACATTATTGCAAATGTTTACTAGAATATGTAAGAGCATTCTTGGAGAGCTTTAAAAAAGTGTATCCAACCATATGATTAAAATGATTTCATCCATCACTCTTGTAAGGTGAAAATTATAAGTTGGGGTAAAGTTTATTTGTAACTCAATCCAAATTTGAGTGCTTTCTTGTATTACAAATGCTCTTTTCTTAATAGGCTCTTAGGTGGGTACTTTTCTTTCCTTTTTGGTTAAACCCTGTGTCTTGCTTCACATACTTGACATAACAAGAACTATGAGGGCCTTGCAATTATGATTTGAGATGTAAGAATTATTGAATTAAGGGTGTTTCAAGAATTATTCAATTGAGACAAAACTAAGAAAAAAATTGAGTAGGGGTATTAAATATTGCATATAGGTTGCTAGATTTCTGAGTTGATTTTGACCATAAGCTATTGGGAGATCTAGTTGTTTCTTCTTCTGTTCTTTTTCTTTTTTTCTTTTTTATTTTTTAAGGATGAATGTGAACTTAACTGTTTATCAACTTATACAACATTCAAACACTAATAAGTTCAAATCATATTAACATAAAACATAATGAAGATTGCTTTACTTTATCTGCTATGTAATACCTCACAGAACACAAGCTTGAAGTTTCTATTCTCTTTCCATATAGTATGGGTCATCACCTCTTGAAAAGGTGATTAGGCCTTACCTCTTTATTGATATAACCCACTTGATGTTTTTGATTAAGATCAAAATATTCAATTTCAAATTGTCCACAAAAAACTCTTGCATTGCTGGTCTTTTAATACAAGCTAGAAAAATAAACAGTAAAATAAGAAGGAAGAGGGTGTAAAAGTAAGTTTATAAGTGGTCCTACAATAGGAAGGAAAAGAAAAGGAGAAAAATCAAGTTGAAAATGGGTGCTTTACTTAATGCTTTCTTCCCAGATAGGATGGGCCATCACCTCTTGAAAAGTGATTAGACCTTGCCCTTATTGATATAACCCATTTGATATTTTAGATTAAGATCAACATATTCAACTTCAAATTGCTCAGAAAAAACTCTTGCATTGCGAGTCCTTTAATACAAGCTAGAAAAAGATATATTAATATAAGACTGACGAGATGTTAAAGCAATTTTATTAGTTGTCATACCACAGGAAGGAAAAGAAAAAAAAAAAACTTGTACTCTTTCCTTAGCTTTTTCATTTTTTCACTTTCCAATAAAACAAATTACTAAATTAAAGAAAATAAAATATTCAAACTCGCCAGTGATCAGAGAAAATACATATCAGCAAAATAAATAAATTAAAATATTCAAACTCAACAGCAGATCCAAAAACTAAACTGATTCAAAGTTATAATCATCTCCTAGTTTTTTCTTTTCCTTCTCATTTTCCATTTCACATCATATTTGGTTAAGGAAATAAGACCAGACAGCCATGGTCGCAAAGTGGTTTTCACCAGAACACACATCTTGATTACAAATCTTCGTCTCTTACAGCTCCAACATTCAAGAGCGGTTACACTAAGATACGGATTCATCATACAATATACACTATAAATATCTAGTGTACAGAGTTTCAATATCGGACAAGAAGAATTATTACATACCATTGGCCTGAATTGCCTGAGACAGAAAGGCCAATGGGACTAGCATTCTTAACACAAGATTACATCTGGGATTGATCCAAACTACCTTTAGCTATTTGCCATTAGTATTCAAGTGATCCCACAGCTGGTATCCCATTTAAGTTACCTCTGCTGTCCTTCCGGCTCGTGTAATCATCACAGCTATTGCTGCTACTGGAGAGCCGATGCTTTTGGGCAGAATTCGGAAGATCAAGGCCATCTTTGCCCATCTGCTGCACATCATGAGGAGATAGAATCTTGATATACCATACACTGTTTACAAATTCCCTGGAATTTTGCCAATGGAATTGTTAGTTAGATCAGGATACCTTGTAGCATGATAGTTTCATATGATTTAACCACATTGTTGTATATAAACAGAAAGCAAATGCTAATATCGAATTCTTGAAGTCAAAAACTGAAGTTCATAATGGATGCTTAGTGTTGTAAGTTAGATTCATTGGCAGACAAGCTATTTGTCATGATTCTAGATTAGAAGGATCGTTGTAGTATTATAGAAGCAACTGGGAAAAGAAGACGGTGCACTTACTGCCAAGGATCATCGCCGAGGAGAAGAACGTCATTCTCTCGGTCAACAAATACAAGCTGCCAGCCTGATCTCTGAGGGTCCTCCAATAGGCCTTCAAGCCCAAACATGCGAGCAAGCTCGCTCCGCAGCTCGTGATAGCTGCTAAATTTGGAGATGTCGAGCGACCGCCCGAAGGACCCTGACTTGTGAACCTTTAACAAACATATATTTAAATCATTAGGGACATTTTAAGCTGCCAGGGAACTTAACCATAATACTTAAGAAGGAAAATACCAACCATATGCTGAAAGTGAAAAAATGTTTACCATCAAATTAAGAAGTCATAATGTCATGTAAGATAGTTTATGGTGGTCACATGATTTTAGCAGTCTAAAATATGTTGTGTTTTGTCAGAAAAGTTAACACAAAAAGGGCCACAATCCCAAAAAGAAGAAGAATCCAGTAGAAAAAGGTGTTGTTTCATAAGGAGTTTGAGCTTCATGTCAACAATGTGTACAAATGTAAATTAATCATAAGAAGCCAAAACCAAAGCTGATATTGAAATGTTCCATACAAGAAAAGCAGCTATTGAAGCACCATGATGAATAAAATTATATGTATAAGCTATAATGATTTCTTCTCAAGGGCCTAAAGAAATGCGTGCTATCAGAAAAGTAGAGAAACATGGTTGAGATTTGGAAAAGAAAACATGTTTACTTACCTTCACAAAGGCTCTGGGGTTTGGGTTTGTTTGGTCCACATTTTCCGAGGACTGCAAGTAACCCGATTCATCCACACAACTTGAGGTGGTCATGTCTGAGTTGAGAGGAAAGTCGGTGCCTGCAGCACTGGTAAATGTAGGGGTTGCATATGGCATCGATAATGATTCATTTTCATTGCCACTGTTTCTAAGGGTTGATATGCCGTTCAGCATATTAGCCGATGAGTCTGAGCTAACTCCAAAAAACAAATTGTTATGGGAATGTGTCACACCTGGGAAATCTGAGAATTCTCTACCAGGAAATGGTGGCAACAAAGCTGAAAGATCCGAGGCCTTGGAATTAGGTGTGACCAGTTCTTCTGGATGTGTCATTCCAAATTGAGAAACCTTGGAAGGAAATTGAGGGTCTAATGCTACTCGTTTTGATGATGAGGAATGAGAGACTAGAGCATTGGGTCCATGCAAGTTCACTGGGTGGGATGCTCCTTCACGGGAAAATGAACTTAGCAGACTCTGCATGGAAGAATTATTAGACGAAGCCATATGGTTCCCAATGAGGTCAGAGAAGTTCTGCAGCTGGCTTGTCGTCGGCAAGGCCTGCATAGATGTGAACTGGGATTCAGGAGCTGATCCTATATGGGAGCTAGTAGGAACGGATTTTTTTGTCTCTTGATCTTGAAATTGTAGATGCAACTGCTGGGATTGTTGAAGCTGCTGCTGATCAATAAACGGCTGACGGCGCTGCAACTGTTGCTGCAAAATCTGAGCCTGAGATATGACATTGTTTTCCGGAATGTTCTGGAGGTAGCTCTGTTGAGAATGGGGCTGTTGCAGTATCTGATTCTGCATTGATAAAGCAGAAACGTGCAGACCATTTTGCTGGAACTGCAGCAGGGGCTGATTGGCAAGTTTAGAGGGATCTAATGACCCGGTCTCCTGCAGTGCAGCAGTTGCCATTACTTGATAAATATCAGGCTGTAAGCCGAACATGGAAGCATCGAGCCGTGGCTGCATCCAGGGGGATACACCAAGTCCCTGGAAATTTAGAGACTGCATCCCTTGATCTCCAATACCCCCACGAAGCCATGTCACTGGAGAATTCAAGCTCATATCACCATCTTTAAGACCTAAACGACAGAAAAATAACATGTAAAAACAGTGAGAAACAGAAAAAGGAAAATCTAATTTCACTCGAAGGAGAAAGAAAGAACAAATTTCTCTGTATAAACCAGACCAGGGAATGAAGGCAATCCAGATGGCCATGGTCGCTTCAATCTGAGGGAGAATGGGGATGGGTACATAGGAAAAGTTGTCAGAGGTTCAATCTCCCACAAGGAAACTCTTGGTTGCCTCTCCCCTGCAGTTGATTCATCCCACCCAACCTGAATAGAAAATGCATGAAATTACGATTCAAAAATATCATTTGAACATCATAATGCACAAGAAGTGCATAAGTGATCCAAGGAAAGGGTACAGGAGATGGAAAAACATCCAAAATGGATTAACAGTACTTGTGAAACAGTAACCATCTTCATAACCAGATCATGGTACATGAAAATTGACTTTTTATCCATAATAAGGTAAAAATTAATTTAACCACATGAACATTAGCTAATCATACTTTCACTGAGCGCCAATGTGAGTTTGGCCAACGAACAGAATCCAAATCACAGATGCCAGTAATTGTACCCATATACCTGAGACCAAATGAATAAATGCATATCAGCAGAATTTAGACCCAAACTTTTGTTAATGAATGCATGTGCCTTCAAATTTTGATGTGTAATTTTGGGCACAAACATCGAGGGGGGATAAGTAATGAAGGGAAACAAGAGAGACTTGTGGAGTGGAAGAAAGACGTGAAAGGCGAGGAATAAGAGAGGGAAACTTAAATGGAAAAAGTATACCATATCACAAATGAAAAATGGTGATTTCAATAGGCAAATTCACTTTGATGGGCCAAACTGTGCAGATGCTTTATCATGACAAAAGCAATAACTGATTAATCTAATCCCAAGACTCTCTCATTTTGCTAAGCACTTTTGTGAATTTTGCAGGACATTTACACCTACCTACGGACGCTTGATTCTTCTGTTTCAAAGAGCATCCGAAAGCGCATTCCAACAGAAACTCTTGTATGATAAACTGCTTTGGCATATTTTGCCAGAGGTATCACAAACTCTGACGGGCTCGCCCTGAAATTTGTAAAACCATTAATATGAAGGTGCAAGTTCCTAATAAACAAAACATGAGCAGAAACTTCACCTTGGATTGTAGAAGATAGTGAAACGACTATTTGTAGCTGCTGCATGAGCAGCAGCAGCCAGAAGTCCAATGTGCATGCTATCGCTTGACAGCACTGAGGAAGGCATAACAGTTTGTGGTCGAGTAGCACGCCGAATCCCCAAGAACAGCTGATTGTTTTCATTCCTGACAAAGAGCCATAAAAGACAATATTCATTCCAAAAGATGATAGAATGACTCTGCAATAAAATTAAGAATGGAAAAATGCTTCATTTTGTACCCGAAGCTGTAGACGACATGTTAAGAAATGAAGTTGCTAAGCAACAGTTCAATATGAATAAATTTGCCACAATACAAACCTAATTCTTCCAAACATTCACAGGAAATCTTTCTTATTGATTATCTCAGGGCATGGATTTGGTAGGAGGCAAAAAAAATTATAAACTCCAAGTAGAGAGCATAATGAGGGTGCAAAACAAAATATCACAATAACCAAGAAGCCAACCACCAACAATCCTAGAGGCACAAGCTGATGGCATTGCAAGATAGAGGATGAGTCTCCCTGCTAGGATGGGAAAACTTTGGAATCTATGGCAAACAATCTCAATGAGAATAGGAATCATGGTACACATCCATGTACATGAGAGTAAAAAAAGAGACCTAAAAGATTATGCATAGGGAACACCAAAGATCAAGATAACATTGCATACCAGATGAAGATAACAGAATCTCCAGCAACAAGCCTCTTTGCACTCACGAAGACACTCCATCCTGTTGTAAGGAGATGCCTCTTTGGCTGACCTGCATACAATATGGTTCTTCCATAAGCAAGTTAAGAATGAGATTACAGCTACATAAATTTTGGTAAGGAGTAACTTATGAGGAATCTCACATCCGAAAGCACAATTAGGGAAAAGTACTAAAGCCCCCTATAATAAATCCATCTATACAGAAGTTCTAATAAAAAATTTCTTCTGTCAATGCCCAAAGCAGTGTGTCTCAACCCAATGTGTGCAATCCATCAATATATCCTTTAAAAACAATTGAGAAAATGTGGATCTATACAGAAATGACCTCACTGAGACACATCAATTTTGATATTCATAAATATGTCATCTGCTATCTGTATCAAGCAACCAAGTAATTCAAGATCCAATATTTGCTAATAGTAGTGTTCCCTCCCTCTCCCCACTCCCAATCTTCACTACATTACAACTGAAACATAGGATTCCCAAAATCTAACTCAATCTTCAAGAATCAACCAAGAAACATATTTCCCTAGTCGTACAAGCCACGGACAATGCGTAATCATTTAAACTTTCGAGCACCTAAGAATTCCTCAAATCTGAGAAGCAATTTACAATTATGCTTGTGCATTTTTCATTTATTGATACCTCACTTGTCCAAACTCCCCCAACATAACCAAAAATGGGTAAAATACAATAAAAAGCGGGGAAAATATCTTACCATTACCCTGTTATATAACATGCTATCTTATCCTCAGATGAAGCAATATGACCGGCAAGCATTACTATGTTGAGAATTATAATTACTAAAAGATTCACTCTTGCAGCACAGAAATGATTTTGCCTCTTTGACTATTACTTGGTGAAAACTATGTGGATGTGCTTGTTATGGGAGATGACGATGAATAGAAAATTTGACAGTGAAATGAGAGAGGTAAAAGAAGGTGTGGGAAAACCCATGTTCTGGGAATTGTTGCCTGTCCATATCATATTACATATATCTGTTTGAATAATAACAACTGCATAAAGAAATAAACTTTGAAAATTATTAAACATATTTGAGGAAATTTTGACATACTATTCTCGGGAACTCACCTCGAAAGATATGCCTGAACTTCCATTCATTTCTGTGAAGATCCTTTGCAATTAATTCTTGAGCAGGAGGGGTTTGAGAGTAATCCTGAAGAAGCAAAACACATATAACTTAAACTATAGACATTGGAAACTGAAAAAAAAAAAAAAAAAAACAAGACAAGATGCCAGTAAAAAAAAAATGCTCTGATGGGACCTACTAGAGGAGGAAAGACTTTCTCAGCAGCTCGACGAGGGACAGAAAATCCTCCATGAGTACTGGTATCACTAGCAGTTAATGTTTTACAGAAATAATTGGTTGGCTGTTTGCTCGGGGTGCCAAGTTCTGCTGGTAGTAGGCATATGTCCTTTTGCTCTTGCTAACAGAAAAAGCAAAGAATTAGTTATTGAGCAACAATTACCACATGAGATTCACAAATACTACAAGTCTAAGTACCAGAGTAAGGGGTTGCAATGTCATCTGAGCATATACTTCATCTGTTTCAACATCTGCCTGCAATTTTGAAAATTTAGGCCATTAACACAATAACTTCATAAAGAAAATTTATAGACAAAACTAATAAAAACTTTACAAGAAAATGCAACTTACATGCATTGTAACATTGTGAAGCTGGCATATTAGCTGGGGTTGTAAGCCAGGATAGTTAGGGATAGTGGCATCCACTTCCCTATTGGTTGAAGCAGCAACCTGTATACAAATTATCAGATGCCGGAAGGGATATTCAAAAGTAACCTAGGACAACTTATTCTGGTATTAATATAGGATATACAGTAAGTCATTGGATGATTGCCAATAAACTTACAAAATAGGAGATGCATTCCCCCATCTCCTCGGCAAAAGCTTCCCCACCCCCCCACCCCACAAGAGAAAAAAGAAGAAGACTTGTAGATGCTCAGTGACAGGTCATCTTGAGTTTATGTATGCCAAGAGTCAGATAAACTAGGATCCTAGATTTTGATAAAAAATTTACAGGTAGAGAGTCACTTATCTTGCATGGGAAAGCTGACATTTTCCAATGACCAGATAAGATGAAAACAATTATCAATAGGACCACCATCGAGTACCTAAAACTAGTAGCGTTTTAAGATCAATTCAATTCCCTGCTTTTATGGGGAAATCCAATTTTATTGATTCATACTTTGACCCGGTCAATATTCAAAAGATTCTGCGATTATAAGCACAAAAGTTAACTGTCATCTTTACTAGTATAAATTGCTTGCTAACAATCGCCAGAAAGGACTCCATATAAAAGGCATGTAGCTAATTCAGATAGCCATATGCATTAATAATTAATCGCAGGCATAGAAATGTCAACAAATGGCCATAGAGGAAACCACCTACTCTCAGCTGCACAGCCCACAAAGTCATTCCATAAAGACCACAACAATTTACTAGTCTACAAACTTATCAATACCAATATTATATCAAATTCAAAGTCCACAATTGAAAATAGATCTTCCAACTAAAATTCTTAGAAACCTGCTCGCTATGGCCTTGAGGAAAATACACAATCCGGCTTCCAATTTGCGGAAGTGAGACCAGCGGGCCAGCACACGCATGCCAGAGCTCCGAATTCAAGCATTTCTTCTCCCCTACCACCCCAAACAACAACAACAAAAAATTGAATCTTTACAACATATTTCCTAAGACACAGCAAATAAAGCTTAAAAACAAGCATTCCCGTAAGCAAGACCACAGAGTAATACAGACTTGGGTAAAAATACAGCATACCTTCCTCCGGCTGAGCATTAAATCCAGTACTAGTTGAAGAAGAAGAAGACAACCTCATATTCCACAAGTGTAACGATTTTTCTCAAAGAAAAACTAGTAAATTAACACAAAAATCAAAAGGGTTTCAAGAAATTTTTTTGATAAACAAACCCATCCTACCCCCCACCCCCACCCTCCCTAAACCAAACAAAAGAGCCATTTTTTCTCATCCAAACCCACACATACCCCCTCAATAGCAACCCTTTTTCCCTTTCAAGTTAAAAATAAAAAAAGAACAAAGAAGTGGAGCAAATTACAACTAGAAACTTCACAAGGGCTTTAAGGAAAATGAAAAGTAAAGCAGATCTTGAAGTTTTTTACAGTTAGTTTTGAAAAACCCTAAAGAAGAAAAAGATGGAAGACTGGTCCGAGGAATAAATGAGCTAAAGTTAGTAAGTGAAAAAAGCAGAGGAGGAAGAAAATGATGAGTAGCTTTTGTGAACTATTGAGATCTCTCTCTATCTCTGTTTGGAAGTGGAGCACTGGAGCTAAAATGAGCTTCAGATCTTTAATAAGCTTTTCCTTTTCCTTTTGTTTTTTCCTTTATTTTTCAGAGAGAGAATTCAAGAACCATACAGAAGTGAAAATACTAATAAATCTGAGATAATTTGGGAAAGCATATCAATTATTGCATTTTTGTTTGTAAGTTTGAAATGGAATCCACTTTTACTTCTATGAGATTTCTTGGACATGGTTAACACCTTCAAATTTATTGCATGTTAGGTTGGGGATATGTACTATAAAGGATATTTATCTTTCTACTCCTCATTTTTTCTAATAATTTAATTTATTTAGCATAGGATAAAATTAGTTTCTATCTTTATTTTTTGAAATTGCTAACGAAATTGCACATTCGGGAAGAACGAAAATCATAAAATTTTGAACTCAGTGAGTCAAAATTAAATATTTTAAATTTAAGAAACTCAACCGGACATTCTAAAAAACGAACTGAATACTGCAGAAGCTATATTTATGCAACATGTTATGTTTGTTTACATTTAAAATTTTTGTTTTGACTTTTTTGACCATTTAAGAAATAAAAATATTTTATTTATTTATTTACACACGTGAGTATTTTTTTTTTTTTCAATTCAAATGTTATACCTATGTTATCAACCTAGAACATGCTCTTTTAAAATTAATATTCATTAACTTATCAAAAATCATTTTTATTCTTATAAAATAATGGATAAATAATTATTTTCATTTCAATAGAATCAGATTGAAGTGACATAAAGTAAATAATAAACATACAATAAATTAAAAAAATACCATTTCATTATTGCTCTTACATTAATATATTATCTTTAATTTAAACAAAACAATATTTATATTATTAATTCAAACACATTTTTATTTTTACACAAAAATCAATAAAACCACATGTTCATTTTCAATTTTTGAATATGTGAAAATTAGAGTGGAATTTGAAAGCGAAAACAAACATTCATAAATCATTAAATAATATGAATTTCTTGAACTGAAAATCTCTTGCTCGATGGTAGATCACATATGTTAAGGGATTAAAATATAAAACCCAAAAAATCATAATAATATTCCTATTATAAATGTGCATTAGTTCATTAATTCACTTGGAGCTCGTTTGATTGTTTTGATATTACATGATAGATACACAATCCAACTCAATTTTAATGTTTGTTTTATTTTTAGAAGCCATTGATACATTAGGGTCCGGCATGCATTTAAAGCCAAATTTAACTTGTGTACCAAGGTACTGGGGTGTGATATGTTTTCTAACCTAAATTAGAAATAAAGTATAGTTTATCAAATGAGATAATCATATAAAGCAAATAATTAAAATTAAATATCAAATTATTAAAAATATACAAATAAATATTAAATATGATATATAATAATCCATTATTTTTTTAGTCATACGTATCAATGTCTAATTCAAACACACTAAGCAAACGGGCTCTCCATGTAAAATTTATAGTTCATATTAACAATCTTTGAAGAGATTGTACGGCAAATGTACTAAAGTATGACTCATCCTATTTTTTGAATCATTCTATTGGATTGACAAATTAAGACATCTTGTAAGTTATCGGATGTTAGGTCAGGCATATGTATTATAAAGAGATTATTGTCGGTCAAAGTTAGTTTCTAATCTGTCAAAATTTTGACATATTTAATCATTGTGGTCAACACTGTGTAAATGGCTAAAATTATAAAATGTTTGATTTTTTTTTTTTATAGGGAATATTACAAATGAATTAATAGAATTCAATTATTAAATCAAAAAGTCCAGTGACTTACAATCTAATGGCATTAAATCTCCCTTATTATTATGTGGAAAGTCTCGTGTTTGAACCCGAATGGATTTGTGCTCCTTATATGTGTCTCTGTTTGTATTTATTTATTTTATTTGTTGATTCGAGTTCCTTTGTGCTCCTTATATGTACCTTTGTTTGTACTTTCATTATTGATTTGATAATTGGACTATACAAATAACTAGATACACATATGGATTCGAATTATTTTATACAAACTGCACAACTATGTGCACATAAGGTGCACAAAGGAATCCATACGAATTCGAACACGATACATCCCACATAATCGAGGAGGCTCCTTATATGTGCCTCTGTTTGTACTTTCATTATTGATTTGATAATTAGATTACAGAAATTGCACTACTAGATACACATATTGGTTCAAATTAGATTATACAAACTGCACAACTATGTGCACATAAGATGCACCAAGAAATCCATACGGGTTCGAACACGATACCTCCCACATAATCGGGGAGGCTCCTTATATGTGTCTCTGTTTGTACTTTAATTCTTGATTTGATAATTAGATTATAGAAACTGCACAACTAGATACACATATTGATTTGAATTAGATTATACAAACTGCACAACTATGTGCACATAAGGTGCACAAAGGAACCCATAGGGTTCAAACTCAAAAACTCCCACATAATAGGAGAGACTGATGGCATTAAACTACAAACTACTGGACATAAAATATTTGAACATAATGGCCCATAACTGCAAAATTTAAAGTAATTGTAATTGTCTCTTACTAAAATTAAAAGTACAAAAATTTGCATAGTTGCCTGTAAGCTTCCGTTTCGACAAATTAGTAGCAGTGATTTGCATGTAATTCTCGTGCGCATAAAATTTTTTTAAGTAATTATTTTATTTATATATATTCTCACATTTATTATACTAAGAATTGAAATGCATTTAAGATATACATTTATAATTTGCATAATTATATAAATAACAGTCGTATAAAACAAAATTTTCACAGTCCATGAAATTAAAGAAAAAATTCAGAAGTTATTAAAACATCAAACTTGCCTTGTGATAAGGGAATTTTTTTTGAATAAATAGTGGTTACTTACATCACTTCTACAAATACAATCAAAATTAAATTCACATGACAACAAAACTAATTCCACTCGAAGCCTTTAGTAGAATTGGGAAGCCTCAAATGCAGAGTACCAAAGAAAAGCTTCTCCCTTGTGACTTCCTTCAAACTTGGCATTTGAGGCCAAAATCCCTTGGGATACATAGTATGTGGAATAGATAGGGCATCCACACAAACAAACTCCCAAGAAAACAAAAAAATATTTTTGATCATATATTTCAAATAGCGTTTCATGTATTCTGCTTTATAGACTGATCCATAACTAAGTGTTTTATTAGAAAATATTCAAAATACTACGGTATGTTGGTTATATTTTGCCAAAATAAATTTATTTTTACAAAATATAACCAAACATATAGTTTACTTTTTTGCCAAAACAATCACTATTAATCCCAAAATACCCATCCACATCAATTAGCTTATTTCCAAAAATCCTATATACATACATATACATATCATAATATTTTACTATTATTTTTACAATTAAAAAATCATATCCAATCATCACATATACATATTATATATTTTATTATTATTATTTTTATAATAAAAAATATTATTTAATTCCATTTTCACCCTAAAAACCCAATAAAAAAATATCGATTTGACTGTTACAGTAGAAGTTTCCTTTCAAAATATAAACAAACATACCAAAATTTCCCAAAATAATTTTCTTACTATTCCCAAAATATAAATAAACATACATTACATTCTCAACACAAATTTTACATTCTTCAACCCCACTCCCAAAACTCATTTTTCCAAAACATATAATCCAACACACATAATTTATATCCAAACATTACCTAAGTATTTATACGCATTCCAAATGTAACAGCAATCCAGTAGCTTCTTTGAGGTAGAAACTTTACATACCTCCTCTTCAAAACAACTAACTACAAAGTAGCACCAAACAAAAGAGAAAAAGATAACAAGTCCATCCAGCAATCATACTTGGGGTTCAATTTGCAAAACAATGAGAATGTTGAAATCATAGTGCAATTCATATATATTCTCGGCGAAACTACTTATGATTGCTCGTCTGGGTGAGGCTTCCTAGGCGTGGATGACGGGCTAGGGGTCTCTTTAAATGCTGACGGGCAAAACCAACTTATCGTGCATACACCACAACGAGGTCTAAGGGGAGTGCATATGGTCTGCCCAAAACCAACCTGTTTTCCAAATACAGAAAATATTTTAAGATGATAAACTGAAAGTAAGTAAAAATGGTTCTATAGAGTTCAACATACGATACATTCTCGTACAAACTATCATTCTGGTCTCTTTTTCAAGATAAACAGTTGAACCATCTAAAAGCATGCGAGCATTCTATCCCTTTTCAGAATACAGCAGCACAATCACTCATAATGTTATGACTTTAAAGGATGCAGCAAATTTGCGTGAGTTTACTGGATACAGTTTTCAAGAAAAAATGAAAAAGGATGATATCATGATGCCAATCAATTATGTAAATGTGCAGAATTAATGTAGACATACCAGGAGAGGATTGATTGGATCCCATTCCTCCTTAGGAAGCCATAGTTGCAATGACTCTCTAGTCTGCTCTGGGGTCGTAGTTCTCTAAACAAAAGAGTCGATAAATTTCATTAGAGATTCAATAGTATTACTTTGCTGCATTAATGAATTTACAAAATTTTATTTTGGTTCTCTTTTTGTCTCTCTTTCTCATTACTATTTCTATTCAATAGCATTTTCTTGTTGCGCTTTCAATTTATTAAAACTTACTCTGGTTTGCATGTACACACTTTAACACTTATTCACGCAGGAAAATGCACTCCTTTTACTTTCTGAGCTAGCATTAAGCATATTTACATGGCACAAAGTGTTGTTCTTATTTGAAATGGAAAATATGATTTTTAAATATCTCCATAGCCACTTCACGGGGGGTCATACTTCAACTATTTTTTCAATTTTCATACTTCAGTGCTCCATCTTTCAGCTGCTCCCTCATGCAGTTTATATGATTACACCCAAAAATTTTGTGCAACGTGATAAATAAATGACAAAGCGTACAGCAAACTTGACAGAGAATTAATCAGCAGAAGTTGAAAATTGGAATGTCTTGGTTGTTAGTCTTTCCAGCAGATATAACGGAATGCTTTTGTCGTAGTCAGCCTTTGAGGGGAACGAATAATACCTGCTTAGTGCCAGGACGTGAGACCCATCCAAGCCGATTACAAATCCGGTGCACATGAGTGTCTACACATATTCCTTGAACATTATTCCACCCAACGTTCATGACCTAGAAGAGCAGACGATCTGCATGTCATTTGATAAAGAACATAAAGATGAGAAATTATGGTAATAGATTTTTTCTTTCACCAAATGAGCCATTTTGGGGCCGATCCCAGGAAGCTGAAGCAACTCCTCTAAAGTACTTGGAATATCTCCACTGTACTTCGACAGACAGATTTCTGCAACTTTTTTCATGTTGCTTGCTTTTCTTGAATAAAATCCCACCTGCTAGCAATCAAAGTCGATCAAGTAGATAACACCAAGCACTTGAAAAGAAGCCACTTTTGGCTGATATATTAATGGCTTCTGTGGACTACAGTTAACAGTCAGCTTCCAATTTCAACTTATCCAGATCAAGGTACATTCTACTGTTCTAATATGAAGACAGAGAAAGAAGCTTACCGGGTAAATTAAGTCCTTGATTGCACTTTCACTGGCTTTGTCAATCGCTTCTGCAGTGAGCAAATTATTTTGAAGAAGCCGCTGAATAGCTCCTGCATGATAAAAAGCTCTATAAAATGTCAAAATACAAATCTAAAGTAAGAATATCCCAACTGTAGCACTTATGATCATGAAAAATAGCTTATTTCATGCTGCAAATTCCTGTTGCATAGAATGTATATCACAGCAGAGAAAATGACAAAAGAACCTTTAAACCTAGCATCTACAGCCCTTGGAACAATATTGAACCTGAAATTCTAAGGAGATGCCAACAAAGCTGTAAATCAGGACTTGCCGTGAGTAACATGATCCTTTGTTTGGCTTGACAAGAGTGATGATATCAGAACAGCAAATCTTCTTTCCTGAAAATCCAAAACAGAAAAGTATAAATACCATTGAAGACAGAAAAGAAGATGCCAAGCCAATTTTTTAACACCATATTGCATCATCAAGGAAGAGCTAACATGTAGAAAGCATTCATACATCACGAGCACAAGCTCAACCTGAGCTCAGGGTTTGGGGTAACGGAGAAGGAGATTTCTGTGTCATGTGTCTACACTTTGACAGGTAAGAAATTTAAATCTGGGTAAACCACCAAACTTGGAGAAAATTGAAGAAGATATATGAGCCAATTATCAGTGATTTGATCTCTTACACAGTACCATCAAAAGAATGGGGTCAATGCAATATTGTAGTCTTGTCTATGAGCATAGCCGACTGCAAATTCATGTTCAATATGACAATGGTTTTATATCTAGTGACAGGGTCAGTTCTATAGAGGACCATCTTGCAATTTAAAACTCAATGATCAGTCATATCAATTACACGCCATAACAAGATCAAAACAAAGAAGAATAGCATGAAGGAGAGCAATTATTTCCACTTAGATACAAAGGAATTTTTTGGAAATTCCATTGGATTGACTTTTGAACTAAAATTCATCAAAAGAGAACCACCTTAGGAGGAAGGGAACTGCCAGCTTTTTCACAGCCCATTGAGTCTACAGGTGCATCTTCAGACAATCTCATTTTGCGAATTCCTTCAAGGACCTTCTCCCAGTTGGCAGGCGGTTGTGCTGTATCACAAAATATGAAAATTTCCAACTAATTCAAAGTTTGAGATAAATTTCACTGCAACTTGTTTCCAAACTACCCTTTCTGAGAAGATTAAAAGTGTTTGCATTTGTTTTACACCTTGTAATATTACGTTAGTCATCAAATATATCAAAAAGCAGTAAATATGACTTTATACATGCCACTATTTTGGTGGATTAAGAGGATAAAAGAATTCAAAATTAAATAACATACTCAAACGGGTATAACTGGTGTCATTTCCATAAGCAAAATCTTCAATTTCAGGTAGGCTGCAAGGCTGCATCAAGTATATGATACATGCTTGAGGTAAGTAGAAAGCTGCTTTATAGCTTATATCATTAACAAAAGCCTAAATGCTAATATATACAAAACACTTTCAGATCCATTCAGAAAAAATAACCTACCCATCAGGATTGACCTAAATGAGACAGCAAGAGAGGACAGAAAATGCAAAATGGTAATAGTAATTTAAAAGCATCTTAAGAGCAACATTTGCATCTTTCAGAACTTTCTTGGTCAAAGTTTAGTTTTACTTTATAATTTTTAGCAGTAATATATTCTGAAAGTTCTACAAATGAACAAAATAACCAGACCCCAAAAAAGTCAGAACACCCCCCAACTAAAACATGAAACACAAATTAGATGCTTAGTCATTTGCAACTTAAACAAGTGTAACCAGTTAACTCAAATTTCCAACTTAAGCTTTTACATCGAAATTAGATTTTGAACCTACTAATAAAACATAAAAAAAGTGCCACTGCGCATAAGGCCTTCAGGTAAAAGCTAATTTTAGAAATAAAACTCCACAAAGAAGCCCTTGCTTCCATCAAACATACATTCCACACTGAACCAAACTCCAAACCCGCATTTTGGATCTACAGAGTTGTGACCACATTGCTAGAAATTCATCACAAGTTTATCAAGTAATATCTTTAAAGAATATAAAATCAAAACAAAGTTTTAGAAATAAAGAACTTTGTTCTTAGCTTACCATCATAATTACAGCAAATCAAACCCAAGACAGAAATTGCGCAAGACCTTATGGAAGTTCATAAATCTAGCAGGCATTTAACAATCATGGCAAGTGATGAATCATTTCTCACTACCCATTTCCCATTATCATGAATCCAACTATTCACCTAAAAATAACTTTCAGCTCCATGAACACAAAAATACAACAAAAAACTTATCTCTCTTTCCTCATTTTCACTGAAAAAGATAAAAACCTTACCTTTTGATCAAGAATTTCAAGCTTAACCTCTTCACCTGTGGTTTGAACTGTTTTCTTGGCTCTCTTTTTTCTAACAAAGACCCGAACTTTTTGTACAGAATCATCATTTGCAGTTTCCGAACCTAAAATAAGCATAAAAAATTGAAAATTTTGGTGCCCTTTTGATGTAAAAATACAATAAACAAAACAGTAGGAGCATTTTTTGTAAATTCTTGATACATTTCTGACCTGGGTTATTTGGTTCAGCAGATGGGCTTATCTCCCTTTTGGCTGATGAAACTCTGGTTATTGGCATTTCGCTAAAGGGAGAGCAAATGATGATTTTTGGTGAAGTTATAAGTGCAGAAATGTTTCTTAGGAGAGGAAAGGACATTCTTTGGTGCAAAAGGGCAAACTGATTGTGGCTTGACACAAATATATTATTAAATACTTTGGTCCCAAAAGTAAGAAGTTTGATTTTAATTACATAGAAGTTGCAATGCTTCACATTCATAAGTGTTTTTAAGTAACCATATGTGTAAATGTGAGAGTGATATTGTACAATTAATTGGTTCTTGAATTTTCACGTTCATAAATATAATGATTAAAAATTAATAAACATTATATAATAATTTTTGGAAACGTAATTCTAATAAAATAAAATTTATATGAAATGCTCGCTAAAAATTTAGAACAATAAATATAGACAAAGGGAGTATAATGTTAGAATAAATTTAAGAAATAAAATACTAATTTGTTCCTTTATGTTGATGGAAATAGAAAATTCTGTCATTTATTATGTACTTAGGTCCAATTTAGACATTTTAATTTGAATTAACATAGAATTTTATGTTAAAAAAAATGTTTAAAAGCTTGGGGCATCCTGATATTTTTATTTGAGTTTATATTGTTTTTATGAGGGAAATTTTAGAAAAAGAAAAATATTTCTTTTATAAAATAAATTGTTATTGCATAATATCACAAACAAATAATAAGGAGATCCCATTTAGAAAACAGGAAATATCATATAAGGTATTTTTTATTAGGGGGAAAGTTCTTGGTTTATGACTAAGTGCTTTCCAAATTTAAATGTAAAAACATTATTTTGCATTGGAAACATTTTGAAACCCTTCAAACGTATCATCCCATTTTCCATTGTTACATTGAAAATAGCTATAAATATTCCCACCACATTAAACCTTGAAAGGAGAATAAAACTTCAAAAAAGTACAATACATACATTTAGCAACTTCATCAAGAAGTTACAAAAATAAAAAGAAAAGGAAAGAAAAAAGAAGAAAAAAATTACAAATTTGAATAACTGTAGTTGACTGAAAATAGGCTCTCTCTGTATACGAGTACCTCCAATCTATTTCGTTTTCCATAAACTCCAAGATTTTTGATTTCTTGATTATTGTGGTTATATAATACTAACTCTCCACTGCTACTTTCTAAGATAAATTCGTTGTTGTTCCAAAATCCCAATGACCTCTCCACTTTCGAAAGAGGGCCAATACTTGTCATCTTATTCCAAGACTCACCATTTCCTCCTAAGTCATTCAAAGTCCATACATCAAAAATTTTATCGAGTTCTTGGAGATGATAAACAATCAAAGCAATCGATTCTTTTAGTGGCAAAATAGCTCGAGTAACCCTAGGTTGTCCTCCTAAGCCTTCAATATTAGAAGGTAATGGTGTCTTTTGGAATATTTCCTTGCTCATATCAAATGAAAGAATCACCTCAACATCGTTACTATCCTGAGCCCACCAGCAAAAAATTTCATTTTTGTACACCATACTCCAAAGATTATAGTACATAATATTTGCCGGCACACTTCTTTCATATCTCCTCCATGAGTTTGTTTTTGAAGAATACATCTCAACTTGATAAATGAGATGGCAATCAATAGTAACACAAAACAAGATTTGCAATACCTTGAGATCATGAGCTATAGAATCAAACCCAACTCCAAGATCACCACCACGTATTCTTGCATTGGGAGGACGTGGTACTAGGGACGGAGGCAATATCTTGAAATCTTGAATACTAGGGTTCCATAGAGCAATGTTGTCTGGAAATCCATAAAGACAAACGATGCCATTACACGGACCTATCAATCTAACATGACCAAACATGTCGTTTAGAAACTTTGTTGCAAGATGATCTTGAGCATCAACAAAAGTATTGTTGCTTCCGTTGTTTCTCAACAATGAGATGACTCTTTTGTTTGTAACATTATCACGCCTGCTGATAAGTAAAACCTCATAGCCTTTTTTGGAAGAAATAATTCGATGGTGTCTTGAAATAAATATAGGATCACTGATAATAAGATTCCATGATTTACAAACACACTTGAATTTAAGTAACGATATCACAGGTAATCTTGACAATATTTCTACGATTACATCTTCTGGTAGCATGATTATGTTCATCCATTTCCACTTCTTCTTTTCTTTTTTGTCATTATATATCTCTTTTACAACAAATTGATGTCCATTCTTTTGTGAGTGAGGGGACAAGAATTAGAGTGGCATGCTAACCAACCAACTTGCAAATACACCTTCCATAATTTTAGCACCCCCTATAAATTTGGAGGGTTGTGAGATGGGATGAATCTCATCCAACATTTCGTGCAATCTCCAAGGATGATATTTTATGGGAATAATTATAGAAATATTCCTAATCTCATATTTAGTTTAAATACAGGTAAACCTTCTTAAATTCATAAAATTATATTAATCTTTTCTAACATTTGTCGCCATCTTTCATTAATTGATTTTTAAACCCCTTAATGTTTATCCAAATTTACCAAAATTAATTTTACCTCATCAAAAGTTTGATTTCACCTCATTAATACTTTTGTGTAAAAATTAATATGTTCTAAACCAGTTTGAACTTATCCAATTTTACGAAAACATCACTTAAATTTTTTCCAAAAGGACACAAATCCCCACAAAATATAGTATAAATAAGGACATCCTAAATCTTTTGAACAAAACACTAGACGAATCTTTTTCATTCTCCGGTTATGTATGGAAAGATAGAAAGAAAATGACCACAATTTTAGGTATTCACAACATCTTGTAGGGCAAAATACTAAAAAATGATTTTAAATAGATTTTGACATCCAAAGCATCCATGAAATTATCCTTATTCTTTGGATGTTAATGGTTTTTCATGATTTTTCTTAGACAGATTACAGAGGTCTAATTGTAAACTAGGAAATCTTTAAGGATAGTAATTGTAATTACAAACTTTGTAGGGAATCCTTGTAATTTGGCTGAACTTTAAGGAAGGCTTGTGTCTAATTTCTAACAAACAAGAAGGAGAAAAAGGACATCTGATAACCTTTCAAAACTCTAGTTGAACATCACTGCATCAAATTACTGGTGAAAAAAACTAAGAAAAAGGGAAGGGCTTTGATAACTTCCAATGAAGTTCTTAAACATCACAAACTATAATACCAGAAATATGTTTGGACATAACATCATAATTTTTGACATTTGATTCTTGTCCAATATCTCATTATTGTAATAATCGAAAAATCCGTTCTTAGACTGCATAAATAATCAATCTACTCAACCTTCTTTCCCCTGAGGTTGCCCTTTGGGATTCGACTGAGCACGCCAGAGTCCAGCTTTCGGTAGTTGTGTCGAAGTTGCTCAAGGACACTGTAGACAAAGCCGTCAACCTGATCTTCATATCTTTCATACAGGATCGGCAATGTATGGGCAGCAACAAAACCTTAGGAAGAAGACAATTTGCAAATTTGCGTATACATCAGGACGAAGTTTTCAGAAGAAAGGAGTATTTATCCACCAAAGCTGATCTCAAAGAACAACTTACGTCGGTCTTAAATGAGAGAGATTTTAATCACACAATTTACATGCATATTTGGTATTCATATCATTATTTCTTCTTATGTTTCTCATTTTGTCTCTTCTTTTGTGTCCCCAGGCATTCTCAACTTAGCATTGTCAAAATTTCTAACAGAGAATCCTTTATTTCTTGCCTTTTAGAAATAAGATATACTATAAGCGAGTAAGTACTCCTCGTTTACAGCTTCACTAGATAGAAGACTGTAAGGGAGTAACTACTCCTCGTAAGTACTCCTCATTTACTGCTTTCACGGTGAAAAGCTCAATATAATAATTTCTTTGATATCAAGGGTCCAAGCCAAACCCCTCGCCATGATACAGGCGCCAGGCGGTCCCCCACCCCCCCACACCACCCAAAAGGTAAAAAAAAAAAAAAAGAAAAAAATTCCCATAATGTTAAGTGTGCCTATGGTCCCGAACAACTTAGATGATCAATAACAACAATCTTCGATTTCTTTCTATATCACCAGTTTGAGGATGTAATGTTCGAAGGCAAAAAGCGAAAAGGTAAAGCATTTTAAACTTAAATTACTTGCAAAATCAAAATCACTCTCCAAAGGTGCATAAAATAGCCTCAATCTCATAACTAATTTGATTATTAGCAAGATATCTTACCGATATATAACACAGTCAAAAAGTTGCACCAGCTTCCAATAATAGCAGCAGCCCACAGGCTAGCAACAACCTGCAAGTAGTGTCAAGATTTCGACTGAGCTTATCCTTGGAAAGATCGCCAGTAAAAGCAGAAATAGAATTACAATATGTTCAACATCACCATTCTTCAATCATAACTGTTCAATATCATGGAAAGGTAAAATGGGAAGTTGCTTCAAGGTGGGATGCACGAATGGATGATTTTTCTTTCCGTGGAAAAACAGTTTGGGGAAAATAGAAATAGATTGACTATTAAAGCGAAATTACCGCAAAAAATTGTTTTATACTTCCTCCACAGGCAACATCCTGCAAGAATCTTAAACCACGATTCACCTCAGATCCTATGGCCTTGCCGATGTTAACAAAAACCTCCTCGGGCAAAAGCAGACGAGGTACTTTGGATGGAGATCTGTTGAACAGTGATAGGTTACAGGAATAATAAAAAATGCAGCAAAATGTTGCCACAACTAGAAAGCAGCATGCAAGTATTATACGAAAAATTACCTATTTAATATGCCCGAAGCATTTTTCCAAACAAATTGAGCGAGCATCCCAACAATCAGCGCAAAGCTTGAAAGTGTAAGAAAATTGTAATTCAGCCATTCAAAGAGCACCCAAATGACGGTGGCAGCAGTTAGAACACTTGCTGAGATCTTCTTGTTCCTCCATAATAGCACATCAGCAGCTGCACATTCAAGTGAATGAAGTTAAAATGAGGGCGGCAATTTGAGTGAAGCCAACATTGATGGTGACATATGAAGAAAACCTACATTTGCCACCCCCCAATAGATGGTGAACTGGTTTTTGGCGCCCAAACAATCTGTTGAACTGAGAAGTCACAGAATTCGACTTCTCCTCCTCAAAAAATGACAAGTTTTTGTGCTTTGATGCACTATCAGAAAATGTTTCCATGATGTTGCTCATAAGAGCTTCGGCTGTTATTCCCTCAGGCATTTTCCTGTATGCCAAAATATAACCAAGAAATGAACTCGAAGCTCCAAGTTAAAGGCAAAAGAGTTTCAAAATATTGAAAATTTTGAGGAAGAAGATAAAAGATAATCTTTAAAGATAGAGTTCATAAAGGCAAAATCTAATGAGTAAACTCTCTAAAGGAGAAGAAGAATTTTTCTTTGTGATTTCCGGCTTTAGCATTGCCAATCGCTTCAGCCCACCACTACTAGGAGTTCGGCCTGTTAATTTGATCCAAATTTTACAAGTTAGGTACAGCTTAGCATGTGCACATCGTCATAACAATCTCGAATCAGGTGCTTTCTGAACTTGGACAGATTTAAATCAGGACCTCATGCACGACAATGTTTTTACCGGTATAATATACCCCTAGTCTAGCAAGCTATTGGTCAATACAATAACAGTTAACAGGTGACAGCTTATATAGTTTGATCCATTCTATTTCAAAAACCTTTGAATCATTAGGCCAAAAAGACTACCATTCATTCAACAGAAAGATGATGAACTAGCAAACAGATAAAAATCTAATGATCTATGTAAACTCAACATCAGTCAAATCATTTCTTTTGAGAAGCATGGACCAAAACAACGGCACAGTCTTCCAAACATGATAGTGCTTGTACTTGCAAGACTATAAGTGATCCAAAGACACCATAAAACAAAATAAGAAATGACTTAAATGGGCAATGAGATGGAAGTCGAAGGGAGCTCCATAGGGGGCTAAGATGCTATAGTGTCAAGAAATCAGCCAATTATGTACAGCAAAACTATAGATGATACCAAAAAGGATTTTGCATTTTAAACACTATAATCAAACTTCAATAATATGAAGCAAGATACAGAGTGAAAACGAACAAACAAATGGAAGAAATGTAAGCTAAAACAAAACACCAAATGCTATTGCAAAATTGTGATGAATAATGAATCAGACAGTGCTCACACTTCAGTGTACACCATACACAAAAACCTTCAGACATCACCCCCCCCCCCCCCCCCCCCACCAACAAAAAAGAACAAGAATAAAAAAAGATAGCAATTCCCACCAAACCTAGAACAACAAATTACATTTAACAGCATGCAAAGGTAATCCCATAAAAGAATTAAAAAAAGATTTAATTAAAAAGTCAGAAAGAACAAAAAATCCCATCTAACAAATTCTCCACAGCACCAAAATTTTTTCTTTACATAAACAAAGAGTACTCCAAACCAGAAATACAGGTGAACCCAGAATCCAAAAAGAATCATATAAAGCAACTAAAATCAGCATAACCCAAAAAAATTGATAACTTTGCGCAACTAAAATCAGCATAAACCCAAAAATCGGTAACTTTACCTGACCCTCTAATGTGAAAATTGAAGACTTTAAAAAGAAAAACAAAAGAAAACTAGCCCAGATGGAGGAGATGCAAAAAGGCAAAGTCTTTTTATTCTTTATAGATACAAGGCAACAAAAAGCAAAGGACTTTGCTTTGAAAATGGTGAGATTCTTTTATGGCTGCTTATTACTTTTCAGAACAATTCCACGTAAGAATTTGTTTTGAGTCCCTGCAAATTCGTACTCTGCAAATTCATGCAAGCTATGAATATATATTGCATATATTCTTACACAGTGACGGCCACCACCACCCACCTACCCAGCTGGTTTCTTTTTAGGACTTTTTTATAAAAAAATTACAAAAAAAAAAAAAAAATTACAAAAATACGGCACTATTCACGGGTATTACATTTTTGTAGTAAGTTGCAGTTACAGACTGCAACTTTCAACAGTAATGAATAGTTACTGTTGAAAGTTGCAGTCTGTAACTGCAACTTTCAACAGTGATCACTGTTCATTGCTACAGTAATGAACAGTAATCACTGTTTACTTTTTATTTTTTTTAAATTTTTTTATTTTTTTTTGCATAAATTATTTTAGGATTTGTTCTTTTATATTTTGAAAAAATATTTTTTAGCCCCCCAAAATATTTTAAAACGCACTTACGTTCTCTAATATTTTTCCCAAAATACTCTAATTTTTGATCAAAAAAATTCTATTATAATGCATCCAAAAACCCTACACCCTAAAAAGCACACCTATCATCTCATTTTCTGATTCCATCTTTCATATCAACCATTCATTTCTTCACTTATATATACATATATATACACACACACATATATTTTATATATATAAAAATATTAAAATTTTGCCTTTTAAAAAATTCTAAGACTTATATTTACCAAAAAAATATTTAATGTAATAATTAATTAAAAATATTAAATGCCTTATTAATTTTTTTAAAAAGTTATTCTAAATTTTTTTTTCAAAAGAAATATTAGTTTAATAGTAATAAAAACCTTTGGTTCATTTTCATTTCATTTGATACGACTCAGGTAACTCTTTCTTTCTCTTCCTCCCTCTCCTCCTCCTCTCTTCTTCATTTTTTTTTTCCTTTTTTTATGCTTCTTTGGTGCGGCCGGCCGGCGGGGCACTTGCCGGTCGGCCGGCTGGCCGCACCTGGCTGGTGCTGGTGCTGGTGCTGCTGGCCAGCGGCCGGCCAGATCTGGGTCTCCTTATTTTTTTTATTTTTTATTTTATTTTAAGTAAAATAAATAAATAAATAAAATGATAGTTTGGGTTATTGTTTCGGGTTTGAAGGGTATATACTTGTGTATTATTTCGCTTGATTGATGTAAATTTTTTAATTATGCTAAAATTTAATTATGTTTTAGTTATGTTCATTATGTTTTGGTTAATTATCTCCATTAATTAAAGTTTGATTTATGTTTTAGTTATATTAAATATGTATTATATAATTTGTCTCAATTAGTTAAAATTTATTTATTTTTTAGTTAAAATTTGATTTATGTTTTAGTTTTATAAATTATATTTCAATTAGTTAAAACTTAATCATTTTTGAGTTGAAATTTGATTAATGTGTTGGTTAAACTCAAATAATAATTTTTTTTTTATATAATAATTTGATTTAACAGAAATAATAATTTATGTTTTAGTTAGTGAGATAATCCAAATATAAAAACATATAAAACTAACATAAAATGTAATCCAAATATAAAACCAAGCACGCTGCTGCTCGGTGCTGCTGCTGGCCAGCACCAGCACCAGCCAGATGCGGCCGGCCGGCCGACCAGCAAGTGCCCCGCCGGCCGGCCGCACCAAAGAAGCATAAAAAAAGGGGAAAAAAAAATAAAGAAGAGAGGAGGAGGAGAGGGAGAAAGAGAAAGAAAGAGTTACCTGAATCGTATCAAATGAAATGAAAATGAACCAAATGTTTTTATTACTATTAAACTAATATTTCTTTTGAAAAAAAATTTAGAATAACTTTTTTAAAAAATTAATAAGGCATTTAATATTTTTAATTAATTATTATATTAAATATTTTTTCGGTAAATATAAGTCTTAGAATTTTTTAAAAGGCAAAATTTTAATATTTTTATATATGTAAAATATATGTGTGTGTGTGTGTATATATATATGTATATATAAGTGAAGAAATGAATGGTTGATATGAAAGATGAAATCAGAAAATGAGATGATAGGTGTGCTTTTTAGGGTGTAGGGTTTTTGGATGCATTATAATAGAATTTTTTTTATCAAAAATTAGAGTATTTTGGGAAAAATATTGGAGAATGTAAGTGCATTTTAAAATATTTTGGGGGGCTAAAAAATATTTTTTTTAAATATAGAAGAACAAACCCTAAAATAATTTATGCACAAAAAAAATAAAATTTTAAAAAAAAAAAAAAAAAAAAAGGTGAACAGTGATCACTGTTCATTACTGTAGCAACAAACAGTGATCACTGTTGAAAGTTGCAGTCTGTGACTGCAACTTACTACAAAAATGTAAAACCCGTGAATAGTGCCGTATTTTTGTAATTTTTTTTTTTTTTTGCAATTTTTTTATAAAAAAGTCTTTCTTTTTACTGCATATTTATTATTCCTACTTTGTAGCACATTCATAATATAAATGATCATATACCTAAATAGTTAATTCCCTTGGTTCAATTTTGAATTATGTCTATGGATGACAATGGAGTGGGTCAAAACTCCAATCCGACTTTTGAAACAGATTTGTGGTGGTTTAATGGGTTGGGTTGAGGCATGTGGCATGATTTTCATAACTCAAAGTATTTGGGGCGGGATATGGGCTTTGCTTAACCCGCCCCATATAAATTATACATATAATAATAATAAATCTAAATCATTTAGGATTGTTACTTTAATTCTACTCTTATTTTTTATTTTGCTTATAGAATTTTATATTGTTTATATAAATTTTTTATTTTTGTACATGAAATTTGAATTTTAATTGTTGCCAAGTGATTTTAATTTGATATTTTTATTGATTAATTCTAATTTTTTTCATTCTTTTCGTGTTGGTGGATTACAATCCGATCAAACGAGATGGGGCGGGGCAGGGTTGAGCCAAATCTGCCCCATTTACATCCTCAATTATGTCTCCATTTCAATATTATAATATAGTTGGGATAAATTCAGTTTCACCCTTGAAGTTTGAATGTATGTGCAAAATTGTCCTTGAAATTTTAAAATTTGTCAATATCTTATCTCCTATTTTACTTCAATTTTAATTTTTGCATGAAGAATATGGTTAATAAATGAAAATATAGACATATTTAAATAAGAAGAATATGGTTAATAAATGAAAAGTTAGATATATTTAAATAAAAAATTATCGAGTGGTCAATTGGTTCAACGACATGATCTGTAAGTTTGTAGCCCGATGAACTCTTGACGGACATGTGTTTGTATAAATAAATAAAAATTATGAAAATAACATTTGCCACTAATTAATTAGTTGATTGTTGTCACCTTCAGTTTCAATTTGAGATTTTGAAATTTAAATTCAAATGATCCCAAATGTGTTCGATTTTCCCATATCAATCCAAGTTGTGTATTATACTTAATTAATATTCAACTATTATTGTAATTAATTAATAATATTTGAACCAAAAATTCATTTATTTTCCGTTTTGGCCACATCATTTGCAATAGAGGGTCCCCTTTGATGTTTCGTTGGGGCAAGCAACAAAAATTGAAAAAGGGAATAATATGCTCACGTTCCTCTCACATTTTGATTCTTTTTTCTTTAACTATTATTCCCTCTTTTATTTTTTTTCCCCATGAAAATTCATAATTTAAAATTCTGTTATATTTGTTGGGTACTATTTATTATTTTACTGTATTAGGTTAGTTGTTTTCACTATCTACTTCTTTTTATTCATGATATTAAATGATAGTATTTGACTGAAAATTTCTCAACTCTTATTGAATTTAATGAATTGGAACACATATATATTTTTTTCTTTTTTAATATTAGTCAATCCCCAAGTGAAGTAATTTTTTTATGAAATTTTTATTGATTGAATTCAAGTAATGCCCTTTAATTCAAGTAGATATTGCAAATGGAAGAAAAATATTTCTAAGTAGATATTTCGACCAAAGTTCATATGACATAAATAATTTTAAGTGAATCCCAAAATTTGTATTTTATAAGAATATTATAATTCTCGACGTATAAAAGTATAACCACATAAAGGTTAGGTGTCATCTCCTAATCTCTTGATACTTGCAAGTTTCATAAATCACAATCCTCAATTGTGAGCCCTCTTAGATGAAAGTCAGATATAATTTTTTAATCGCATGAAATTTATTAATTTTGAAGATCGCATCTCTCAATGTGCGAGCTTAATTAGTCGAGGGTCGGATGTGATCTTTCAACCTTCGAACCTTTAAGATTTCATAGTTTGCGATATATGTGCCTTAATAGATGAAAGGATGTGATGTTTCAAAACTTATAAATACCCATTTTGGATCATCTATTACAATTGATATTATATTTATTTCATTTTATAAACATGTGCTGTATAATCCAAAATTAAAGATATTTTTAAAGAAATATTTAATAAATTTGATATATATTCTTAGAGTAAAATAAAATATAAAATACCAACTGAAATAGAAGATCTGAACTGATAAATATCATCTATGCATCACCAATTTTTCTTTTTCCTTTTATTTCTCTTGGTGAGATTACACACCAACACTCCAAGAAAAGCAAATACATTAGACAGAACAGTTGGCACCAATTGCAGCCTGTACAGCCTTATCCACCATCAGCATAAATCTATCTTCCCAATATCCAAAACCAAAGTCCCAAACCAACCATTGGCCTTCACATATCACACATCAGCAACACACTCTAGACTTCTCCCCATCATTATCACACACACAAAGAACACACACTGCACACACTCACACAATTCACCAAAAACCAATCAAGAACACAAAGAAGTGTAAAAGGGTTAAAGAGACAGAAAGGGAGAATATTTGATCACTAGAAATGGCCTCAACTGCATGCTTCTTGCACCACCATGCAGCACTTTCTGGCCCTTCTGCAGCAAGAACTTCCTCACAGCGCTATGTGCCACAGTTGAGGCCAAGCCAGCTAGTCTGCCGAGCCCAGAAGCAAGCGGCAGCTCAAGAAGATGACGGTGGGGCGGCCACCATGTCCCGTCGACTGGCTCTCACTTTCCTGATTGGGGCTGCTGCCATTGGCTCCAAGGTCTCACCTGCTGATGCTGCTTATGGAGAATCTGGTAAATTCTTCACTATGCAGTTACTCTCTAGTGTGTTTCAAATGCAAAAATAGACTGTATGTCATTTTTGTGGGGATTGAAATTTTGGATGTCAAAAAACTAGGCACGCAGAGTTTAATTCACTCATATCATGTCAGGAATCGGGTCAGACAAATGTGCCTATTGCATGTGTTTGATACTTCATTTGATGTCTCTGTAAATTAAATATGAGCAAAAAAATTCGATATTTTTGATAGCATGTCGGATGCACAATTAAAACCGTATGAGAATTATGTTATGCCCTAAAATTTTGAAAGTTTTCTTGTCGACATATCTGTGTCGTGTCATGTCTGTGTCGTTGTATCCATATCTATATAGATACACGACATTCAGAGTATTATTAATTCATGAAAATGTCGAAATCTGGCAATCTTTAACACAAATCTAAAAAGTTTTTTCAATAATTCCTGCATGTTGAGCTCAATTCTATGGATCCAACACAAAAGATAGCACCCCCCGGCAGATTGCAAAAAGGGCCTTGATCTTTTTTGTACTCAAGATCTAAAGGGCTGATTAAGTTGACAGACATTTACAGACAACTTATTTTTGCACCAAGTACAAGAATGTATAATATACTACGATCTAACTCATGCATATTGTTAGATAGTCAAACTTTCAATGTTTAAATGCAGCCAACATTTTTGGAAAGCCAAAAACAAACACAGATTTCAGACCTTACAGTGGGGATGGATTTAATATTTCCATCCCTTCAAAGTGGAACCCGAGCAACGAAGTTGAGTACCCCGGACAGGTCCTAAGATACGAGGACAATTTTGACTCCACAACTAACCTCACCGTCACCATCACCCCCACCGACAAGAAGTCCATCACTGACTACGGTTCCCCTGATCAATTCCTCTCTCAAGTAACTACATCATCTTTTCCTGTTTCAGATTATACCATAATCCAGGAAACCTGGTTTATGCTGATAAGAATGTGTGTGTGCGTTTTTCAGGTGGACTATCTGCTAGGAAAACAGGCCTACTCTGGTAAAACAGATTCTGAGGTAAAAGTTTTGTCTGAAAAATCATACCTTTACAGTGCCCATTGGCACATTCTGACGACTCTCACCTATGCAGGGTGGATTTGACTCGGGTGCCGTTGCAACTGCAAACATATTGGAGTCATCAACTCCAGTGATTGGTGGGAAACAATACTACTTCTTGTCGGTGCTGACAAGAACAGCTGATGGAGATGAAGGTGGCAAGCACCAACTGATCACTACGACGGTGAAGGATGGGAAGCTGTACATCTGCAAGGCACAAGCTGGAGACAAAAGATGGTTTAAGGGTGCAAGGAGGTTTGTTGAGAGTGCATCAAGTTCTTTTAGCGTTGCTTAAGGGAGGTGTGAGATGATCATGCGGGCTATATGTGTATGTAATTTTTTAAACTATAAAATGTGACAAATGATCCTCTTGAGTTTGTTTTAAAGTTTTCAACCCAAAGTGTGAGAGTTGTTAAGTTGTGTCCAAGGAAGTTATTGTTGATAAATCATAACATGGTTTTTTTCCACACAAGGATCCTATATAAAGAAAGCTAAAATGTGGCTCTACCTTCCTCCACTATATAGCCAGCTCTTGCTCCCCAATGCCGCCTATCTCCACCCCTTCTCATTTTTCTTCTCTCCTATCGCCTTTCTCCCCTCTTTCTTTTTCCCTCTTCACCACTATATAGCCTTCTCTTGCACCCCAATGCTGCCTATCTTCTCTTCTTCTCGTTTATCTTCTCTCCCTATCGTCTTTCTCCCCTTTTTGTTGTTCCCTCTTCACCACTATGTAGCCGTTTCTTTGCTACCTAATGTTGTCTATCTCCTTCTCTTCTTGTTTCTCCTCTCTCCCTATCGCTTTTCTCCCCTCTTTCTTTTTCACTCTTCACCACTATATAGCCGGCTCTTGCTCCCAAATTCTACTCTCCATTTGTCTTCTCTCCCTATTGCCCTCTTCACAACTATATAGCCTTTTCTTGCTCCCCAATGCCACCTCTCTCCTCTTCTCATTTCTCTTCTCTCCCTATCGCCTTTCTCCCCTTCTTCTTATTTCGCTCTTCACCACTATAGCCGTCTCTTGCTCCCCAGTGCCTCCTCTCTCCTCATCTTCTCATTTCTCTTCCCTCCCTATCAGCTTTCTCCCTTTTTTCCCTGTTGCATTCATCCTCCCTCCTTTGCCTACGATCTCATCTCTCTTCCCACCAAAGAACTCTGCTGCTACCAAAGAATCTTTGCATTTTACTCACCTGTGCATCTCATGCATACTGCATCAGATGAGATCTGAACATCACAGCTATTTGCAAAAAGCAAATGAATAGGTGCACATAGAGTTCAACACTTTTCCTCAACATAATCAGCCCCATAACGAAAAAAAAAATACCAGCAAATACGCGTATTAAGAAAAACTATGTGTTTGTATATCACAACGAATGCATGTCCACATTCTTTTTTTTTCTTTCTTAATGTCACATTGATGAAAAATGATCCTTCAAAAGATAGTACTCTTCTGGCCACTTGAAGTTTCCCCATTTTGCCATAATGGACATCATTTCAAATCCGCCTGACTCAAGCCCCATATACGTATAGTACGATCATCACCTGCTGATGCCAGCATATGAGAATTAACCGGATTCCAGCTAACACAGTAGACAGCCCCAGAATGACTAGCCAATGTACATATTAGGTCCATAGTATCCGTGCCTTATGTAAACCTATAAACAGTATAAACCATTACTAATTCTCTACAAGAGCTAAGGTAGAAATCATAGAGTTGCTTTATATTTTGGTCAAGTCAGTACAAGCGAACAGTTGTTTTAATGACCAACAGGAGAAGAAAGCTCACCAGGGAGTCCTCACTTCCACTGGCAATAAATGCTTGTTCTAGTCCACCAAAACAAGACCTCACAGCAAAAGGAGAAAGTTTGTGACCTCTGGACCACTGTACCACCTTCGGTCGGCCATCTATATTCCAAAGATGAAAATCTGGAGTCACTAGGCTAATGAGTAAAAACTTGTTGTCTTCTGATAATGAAATTGAAACTATTGTTTGATTCTCCAGAATGTATATTATATAATTTGATTCCCATGCACAAAACACTATGACATCTTCTATAAGAAGACTTATAAACTCTTTCCGGCTACTAGAGATCACCAAGTCTGAAGTCCCAACTGTGTCCTCTCCTATGAAGCATTTCACCTCATTACCTTCCAGATTCCAAATGCTAATAGTTCTGTCAGTAGCACCAGTGAACATATACTTTCCATCAGGAGTCCATGCACAAGAGGCCAAACCAAGACCTACCTTTTCATATACATGGAGACATTGGACGGATGTAATATTCCATCATCTAACAACTTCCTCTAGCCCACAGGAAAGAAGTTGAAGACCATCGGGCCTCCATGAAATATAGGAAACAGGTCCCCTGTGACCATATAATATATGTAGCAAAGAAACTCGGCTAGTCACCTCAACCTACAACATGAAACAAAAATAATCAAAAGGTAATGACAAAGTGCATGCTTGAGCACAGACGACATCACAATAAGGCCTTTCAAGTGTGGTTGAACATATAGATCCTATCTACTCCCCTCTAAATCTTTAAACAAACTTTTTGATTAATTTAGTGTTCTAATGTTGGTTGCTCCAATGATAATAAACAGCATTATTACTCCACATTAGAAAAATATATGACTATCAGAAATAAATATTACCTTGTGAAGTTTAATATCCCATCAAGTGATACAAGAGGACAAAAACACTAACGGGTCACGCAGATAGCAACATATTGTCTAAAACCAATTCGCTCCAACAATAAGAAGCATACCAAAAGTAGTTCACTCACATCTTATGATTCCAAAAAAGCATAAAAACAAGGAGACCGAAAAATCAATTCAAAACTAACTATTGCATAAAAAATCTGAAAGAAGCAGCTGTAGTACCTCCCATATAATCACACGAGAATCACATGATGCTGAGGCCAAGTATTTCCCATTTTGAGAAAATTGCAAGCAGCAGACAACATCAGAGTGTTGCTCTAATATCTGGAGAGTTTATACAAACAGTTAAAAAAATCAGAGTCATGACATAATATAGTAACTTTTCACTAAAACATAGAATAGCATAACATTCCAATGATTTCTAAATAAGCCATTCCAACTGTAATAGAAGAACATATCGATTTGTTCCCACTGACACCAAAAAATCATATGTAACATCACCTCTAATGTTTGAGAAGGAATCCGGTCTCTTTCAGACTGATGATTAGTGAGCAATAACAATTCCCTGACTGAGAAGTTGTGAAAACTAAAAGTATCCTTTGACAGTCAATAGCCTGTTCAAAAAAATTCACCAATCTGTTCTCTAGAGTTGGGGGAAGCAAATTTTGCAATTCCTCTAGTAAGTTTTCACGAGACCTGAATCTCAATTCTTGGCTAGAAGCTTCATTTAGTATATTCTCCGTCCAAAAGTTCAAAAAGTTTCTTTTCATATATTACAAAGGATGCCAGCTTAATAACCAGGTCATCAATCAGACCAATATGAAGCAATGTTATGACACTTTCATCCCATTTACCATCAATTATTTGCTGTCTAAACAAATTTAGTTTGGTGGATCTTGACTGTATTCCTGACTCTTCCTCTAGACGTACCCCTGCATTTTGATAGCCAATAGAATATAATGCATCAGCTATAATCCGAACAAGTTCAACTTTCTTAACAACACCTATTGAACCAACAACCTCATTATCCATTTCTGTTGGTTCTCCTAAGGAACATTTTGCACGTTTTGGTGCTGGTTCGTCGTCCTCAACACTTCCCATGAAAAGTAATCTTCAGACCATGCATACAGATAAAAGTAACTGACTTAAAGAGTTTTACCCTTGTAAATTGTTTGAGGAATCAAGGATAATATTCTGTAGAGAACAATGAAGAAAATGTTGATTTGTTAGGACAATGAAATAACAAACAATGAAATCAAGTTTTATTTATCCTAATATTCTACCTCTTAATCCACCAATCAAAAGTCCAGTCAGCTCCTGAGTGTTTGCTCCAAGAATGGAAATACTTATATAAACGCAATCAACAAGCTCACCCTGTGATCAATATCATTATCTTCCTTCTCCTGAACAATGGCAAATGTTCTCTTTGATGATTATAAGTTCTAAGAAGCTTAGAAACCTAAATGTTGGCTTTTAATAAAGGAAAACAAAAATGAGAATGGTGTCGATTCATTTATTTTCAACACTAATAAAATAAAGTAGACAGCTCAAAATCAAGATATCATTCCAAGCAGCAAGGAAAGAGCAACACATTGTGCCCAATTCAAGGTAGTCCTTCAAAAAATAAATAAATAAATAAATAAAATCTTGAAATAAAGACAATGATTTACCACCCAAAAATTGCAAATACTAATTCTTTTTTCCAATTATTGTGAAACCCATCATTTCTCATTCACCTCTCTACTTTCTATGCCACTTGATTGTTCTTGAAACAAATCCAAATTCTACATCAAGCAAACATACAACAAACAAGAAAATGAACCCTTAATTCCTAACCGGCAATACTCTTGAAGCAAGCCCACAAAAAATATATAAAAACAATTCGAAAGAAATCAAAAGAACAACATTTTAACCTGTGTTTTCAGAATTTCCACTAGCTGATAACCAGCCAAACCCTTGAGGGCTAGATGGGTTTTCGATAGAAGGTAACTAAAGAAGAAAGAAACTGCATGATGATGGTTTGTTTAACACTGTCCACTGTGAGAGAACAGGGATTCAAGAACTACAAATTTATGGTTTTTAAAACAAACCGGACACTGAAAATCAAGAAATGAAGAAATACTGCAGCGGAAGAATTTGGAAGAAGAAGTTGAAGAGAAGGAAGAGAGGGAATCAATACTGCGTCACAGAGACAACCATGCAACCAACTGACCAAGCATTACATTTATACCACACATATTTATACAAAAACAAATAAATTAAAAATACAAGTGACTTGAAATGTTTTTCATAATAATTCTTTTTTTTTTTTTGGCTAAAAATATGAAGAAAAAATGTAGATATTTTGTTTCTTTTTCAGTTTCTCTGTTTAATTCTTTTTAAATAAATAAACTCAATATAAAATCCATTTTCGATCCATCTTACCTATAAGATATAAGATAATTGACTGAAATTAAAATAGGGTTGGCTATCTTATACGATGACTAAATGAAATTTTGATTGGTTTTGAATTCTATAGAAATTTTATATTTTAACAAGTTAAGCCCTTTTAAAATTTAAAATTTAAAAACTTGAATTTGGGCATTCTTTATAATTTTCCAAATATTCATGTATACTCATTTAATATTCTCAAGAAAATGTATAATTTTATTATAAAAAAAGAAAAGAAAAGGAAAATGTATGATTTTTTCTTACCAATTGAGCATATTTTTTTCCATAAAGAGGAACTAAACCATCAATTAACCGTTTTAACTGCCTATCTTTGTGAGGATTGGATTGTATTTTATTTTTTTATCACGTTTATTCTAAGATATTATTTTGTCGCACTTTGGTCCAAAGGTATAGTCCAAGCAATGCAATTTCATGTCACATACTCGAATAGTATTTTCCTACAAGTTATGCA
Source organism: Jacaranda mimosifolia (assembly GCA_018894105.1). NCBI lineage: Eukaryota > Viridiplantae > Streptophyta > Magnoliopsida > Lamiales > Bignoniaceae > Jacaranda > Jacaranda mimosifolia. The sequence goes on along the minus strand of CM032118.1, from coordinate 785,806 downwards.
AACTAGAATTGCAATTAATTCACATACTTGAATGCCATTTTAAATAGAATTTCAAATTATGCACGTTAAGAGTACAATTGATTCAAGCCAAGCTTGGAATAATTTTTTTTAAATATATATATATATATATATATATATATTAATACTCAAATTCAATGAGCTTAATATTTTAGACTCAAACTTAGTTCGGTGAATCAAACTCAACTCGACTTAATTAAACTTGAAATCACTTGAGCTTTGAACAACTGTCAATTCGAACTCGAAATAAAATACTACTACTAATAATAACAATATATTAATAAAATATAAAATTATATATCAGCTTGTGTGACTCAAATCTAAATAAAGGTGGCTCGAGCTCAACTCATAAGACTCACAAGCTGACTCGACTTATTTCCACACCTAATTCATAGGTTGTGAGCTCATCCTCTCTTCTAAGATATCATGTAGGAAAAAACTTGGATTGGTTTATAAATTGGTTAAACTTAATTATTTTCATAAAATGAAGATAAATACAAAGTAATTTTTAGTAAAACCCATCGATCGCGCTTTAAATTGACCATTTGTTGGTCACGAATAGATCATTGTCTATATTCGCAAAGAGAAAAATTATGAATTGAGTATAATATCTCTTAATACTCTTAACTAAAAATTCTTTATTTCAGAAATTAGTTCAATCTACCTTAAATGTAAATATTATTTTTTGCCCCAGTCCTATAAAATGTGATTGACTCTCTAAATTGAGCTCTTAGAATAAAACTCAAGTCCAACTATATTATTTTAACTCAATTTAAAAAGGCTCAATCAGATTAAACATCAAACACTCTTCCCTCTTTTTTTCTTTCCCATTGCATTCATCTTCCCTCCTCTGCCTACCATCTTACATTTCATCTAGTCCAGTAAATAGGTAGAGTATCATTCTACCCATACCCATATCCCAAAATATCCAAAAGGATGAGACCCTAATCCTATCCTATCTAACCCAAGACCTATTGAGTCTAGTTTATTGGACTTATGTTTTTAATGTATATATTTATTTTCTCAATATATACTAAAAATATTATTTAACATACGATAACAAAAAATATTTTTTTTATATTTAATTTAACTTAATCATTAAATTTAAATTATTTAATTTTAAACTTTTTGCTAATTAAATTAACTATTTTATTGATATAATAGTTAAACTTTATTAACATAATTAACAATTAAACCTTTTGCTAATTAAGTTAATATAATTAAAATTTAAAAACAGTTTAAAAGCAAAACTTTTTCTATATTTAAATTTATAAAAATAGTTAATTTTTATATTAATAAACTTTATTCATTAACAAAATTAATTTTATTAACTGTTTTTATAAAACTTATTTATTCCACTATTAATTTTATTAATGAAAATGTTCAACTGTTGCTATTGCTATTCAAATTTAAAAAAAAAAAAATTGTTATCCCAATATATTAACTTTATTAATTTTATTAATTTTGTTTAATTTTTAATGAAAAAAATTATTTAGTTGTTACTGTTTATTCATATATTTGTAATTTTTATATATAAAATTTTTATCATTAACATAAATTTGATTTGGGTATAAATAATTTTTAAGTTCATAGATTAAATTTAAATATAAAGTAATAAGTAATTTTTTGGTATGAGTACATTGATAATTTATGGGTACAGACCCTACCCATACCTATTCCACTATTTTTAATAAGTATGTGTATGAGTATTGATATTTTGGATCTAGGTAGGTAACAACCTACCCATTTACAGGCCTACTCTCATCCCACCAAAGAACTTTGCTGCTCATTTTACCAACCTGTGTTTCCTAAGCATACTGCATCAGATGAGATTTGCACAGCACAGCTATGTGCAATCTGCAGATGAATAAGAGCACACATAATCGGCCCCATAACGAAAAATCACCAGCAAATATTCGTAATTAGGAGAAACTATGTATTTGTATATCACGATGAATGCATGTTGGCATTCTTGTTTTTCTTATTGTCACATTGAGAGTAAGGTATAAGAAAAATGATCCTTTAAAAGACAGTACTCTTCTGGCCAACTTCAAGTTTCCCATTTGCCAGAATGGGCCTCATTTCAAATGCCTATCCATTAAATTTCCAATCCACTTGATTCGAGCGCCATATACGTATAGTACGATCATCTCCTGCTGAAGCCAACATATGAGGATTAACCGGATTCCAGCTAACACAGTTGACAGCCCCAGAATGACCAGCCAACGTGCAAATTAGGTCCCTTGTAGCTCTGTCCCATATGTAAACCTACAAACAGTATAAACCATTACTAATTCTCTACAAGAGATAAGGTAAAGCTGTAGAGGTTTATACTTTGGTTGAGTTCAAGAGAACAGCTGTTTTAATGATCAACAAGAGAAAAGAAAGCTCACCAGGGAGTCCTCACTTCCGCTGGCAATAAATGCTTGATCAAATCCACCAAAACAAGACCTCACAATAAAACGAGAATGTTTATGACCTTTGTACGATTCTACCAGCTCTGGACGGCCGTCTACATTCCAAAGATGAAGTTCTTGGTTCAATACGCTAACAAGCAAAAACTTGCTGTCTTCCGATAGTGCAAATGAAACTATTGGTTGATTCTCCAGAATCCATGTCTGACAATTTGATTCCCATGCATAAAACACTATGATATCTTCTCTAACAAGAGTCACAAGCTCTTTCCGATTACTAGGGATCACCAAGTCTGAAGTCCTAATTATGTTCCAAAAACTCCTCACCTCGTTACCTTCCAGATCCCACATGCTAATAGTTCTGTTAGTAACACCAGTGAATATATTTTTTCCATCAGGAGTCCATGCACAAGAGACCATACCAAGACCTACTTTTTCATATACATGGAGACATTGGCCAGATGAAATATCCCATAGTCTAATAACCTCCTCTACTCCACAGGAAAGAAGTTGAAGACCATCAGGGCTCCATGAAATTTGGCAAACAGGTCTTGTGTGACCATATAATATACGGCGCAAAGAAACTCGGCAGGTTTTCTCAACCTACAAAATGAAACAAAAATAATTGGCAGATATAAATAAGTGTATGCTTGAGCACACAGTACATCACAATAAGGCTTTTCAAGTGTGGTTGAACATATAGATCCTATCTACTCCGCTCCAAATCTTTAAACAAATTATTTGATTATTTTAGTGTTCAAATGTTGGTTGCTCTAATGGCAATAAACAAAACTATTTCTCTTTACTAAAAATATATATGACTATCAGAAATACATATCACCTTGTGCAGAATAAAAATTCATCATGTGATACAATAGTCAATAGGACAGAGACTGATGGAGTGACGAACTGATGGGTCAAGCAGATAGCAACGTGTTGTTAAAAAGCAATTCGCTCCAATAACTCAATCTAAGAAGCATACTGAAACTAGTTTGCTAACATCTTATGATTTTGAAAACGCATAAAAATCAATTCAAAACTATCATATAAAGAATTTGAAAGAAGCAGCAGTATTACCTCCCATATAATCACAAGAAAATCACGGGATGCTGAGGCCAAGTATTTCCCATTTTTAGAAAATTGCAAGCACCAGACTTCATCACTGTGTCGCTCTAATATCTGGAGGGTTTACAAAAATAGTAAAAAAGAAAATCAGTTAGCAACAGTGATGAGATAATATATTAGCTTTTTATGAAAATATAGAATATATAACATTCCTACGATTTCTAAATGAGTACTTAGTATGACATTCCAACTGTAACAGAAGACCATATTGGTTTGTTCCCACCAACACCAAAAAATCATATGTAACATCACCTGTAACGTTTGAGAAGGAATCCGTTCTCTTCCACACTGATGTTTAGTGAGTAATGACAGTTCCCTAACTGATAAGTTGTGAAAACTACAAGTAACCTTTTGCAAGTCAAGAGCCTCTTCAACAAGATTCACCAATCTGTTTTCAGGAACCATCTTTGTTGAGGGAAGCAAATTTTGCAATTCCTCTAGTAAGTTTTCACGAGACTTGAGTCTCCATTCTTGACCAGAAGCTTCATTTAGTATATCCTGTGATGGAGATATAATGAATACAGACAACTCACGAACTCTGTCATGACTAATGCGAAGTGGAGCAATTTCAGTTCTCAGAGTGTTCAAAGCATCCATGGGTTTTCCTCCATCCAAAAGTTCAAAAAATTTCTTTTCCAATATTACAAAGGATGCCAATTTAATAACCGGCTCATCAATTCGACCAAAATGACGCAATGTTACCACACTTTCATCCCATTTACCATCAATTATTTGCTGCCTAAACAAATTTACTGTAGTGGAGTGCAAAAATATTCCTGAATCTTCCTCCAGACGCGCCACTGCATTTCGATAGCCAAGAGAATGTAATGCCTCGCCTATAATCCTAACAAGTTCAACTTTCTTAACAACACCTTTTGAACCAACCACCTCATTATCCTCTTCAGTTGGTTCTCCAAAGGAAAGTTCTGCACGTTTTGAGGATGGTTCACCGTCCTCAAGACTTCCCATGAAAAGTAATCTTCGACCATACATACAGATAAAAATAACTCATTTAAAAAGTTGAATCCTTCTTGTAAAATATTTGAGGAATCAAGAATATTATTCAGTAGAGAACAATGACTAAAAGATATAAATTTGTTTGTTAGGACAATGTAATAACAAACAATAAAGTCAAGTCAACAAGCTCACCCTAATAACAATATCATTATGACTTCCCTCTCCTGAATGTAATAACAAACAATAAATTTATTTTGTTTTAATGAAGGAAACAAGAATAGCAAATGGTGTTGATTTATTTATTTTCAAGTGCCCAATTCAAGATAATCATTCTTCGCAAAAACAAAATCTTGTTATAAAGACAATGATCAACCACCCAAAAATACTAAATTTCCAAGGGCTTGTTCTCCTATATTTTGGGAAAAAAATTTCCAACCTCTCCAAAAATTTCAAAATGCATGCGCATTTTCCAATTTTTCTCCCAAAATACTATAATTTTTTACCCAAAAAACCCCTCACAATTCACCCAAAAAAACCCTACACCCTAAAAAGTACACCTACTCCTTCATTTTGTCACTCCATCTTTCACATTATTCATTCATTTATCATTATCTCATTTCACTCATATATATTAACATATATGAAAATATTAAAATTTTACTACTTAAAAAATTCTAAAACTTATGTTTACAAATTTAATTAAAATAACCGTCAAGAAAATTAATTAAATTTAATAAATAATTTATCTACTAAATAACATATTAAATTAATTAAATTACTTACCAGTTAAATTATGTGTTAGTTATATTTAATATTTAATGCATTAATTAAATATTATATTTATTCATTTAATAAATAATTTAAAATATTTTAATTTGATATAATAAATAAATTAATCTTTTCAAAAAATTAATCTTCATTAAATATTAATATTCACATTTATTTAAAATTATTATAAAAAATTAAATATAGTGTGATATTTATTTAATAATCTATTAAGATTAATAAATTAATATTAATATAATTAAAATAATTATCAAGAAAATTAATAAAATTTAAGTAATTTTTTTTTTGTAGTTACTAAGTAATTTATTTATTAAATAATATATTAATTAAATAATAAGTTAAAGTAAATAAATAATTTATTAAATTAATTCAATTAATTTATTTAATTATTTAAATAACTTATTATGTATATATTAATTATGCTTCATATTTCACGTATAATTGAATATTACACTTATTTGTTTAATAAATAATTTAAGATGATTTAGTTTCATATAATATAAATTTTTTTTTTTTTAGTTTGATGAGTCGTTATTAAGTCTTCTATATATATATATATATATATTATTTTATTTAAATAAATAACTAAGTTTTATTTATACATAAATTGTAAATAATAAATAGTCAAATAATTATATTTTAAGAAAATAATTAATTTTTTTTATATAAGTTGATATCAACAATTATGATATTAGCCAATTTTTTATAATTAAGATATAATTATAAATTCATAAATAATTAATATTTATTAATAAATTCATAAAAAGATAAATTTTAAAATAAAGCATCAATTGAATTAATTACGTATCATTTTATTACAACAATATATCAATCATTATACACACACACACCATCCAACTATAAAATACATACATATATAATATACTGCAGAAAAAACTCTTTTACCTTATAAACCCAATAAAAAAATAACTGATTTGACATCAATAGTAAAATTTGTCTCCTCTCAAAACATAAAAAAACAAACAACTCATTTTCAATTTATTTTCCATATTTTCCTAAAACAAAAAGAAACACTTGGTACATTCTCAAAATTTTCTCCCAAAAACCCATTCCCCCAAAAACATTTTTTAAAAAATGATCAAAATATAAGAGAACAAGCCCCAAATATTTTGGAACTCATCATTTTCACCTCTCTAATATCTATGCTACTCAATCATTCTTGAAATAAACCCAAATCCTACACCAAACAACACACAATAAGCAAGAAAATGAATCCTTGATTACCGACCAGCAAGATTCTTGAAGCAAGCCCACAAAAAGATATATATTTAAATTTAAAAAAAAAAAAAACACTGTTTCTAACCTGTGTTTCAGAATTTCCGGTGGCTGATAAACCAACCAGACCTTCAGGGCTAGATGGGTTTTCGATCGAAGGGAACTAAAGAAGAAAGAAACTGCACAATGATGGTCTGTTTAACACTGCCCACTGTGAGAAAAGGGATTCAAGAACTACAAACTTATGGTTTTTAAAACAAAAGGGACGATGAAATTCAAGAAATGAAGAAATACTGCAGAGGAAGAATTCGGAAGAAGGAGTGGAAGAGAAGGAAGGGAGGGAATCAGAACTGCATCACAAAACGCAAGCATGCAAGCAAGCGTTACCGCCCACCCTCCAAAAAAATATTAAAAATACAAATATTAAAGTGATTTTAAATGTTTTGATAATAATTCTTTTTTTGCTAAAAATTAGGAAGAAAAATAATTATAGGTATTGCTTTCTTTTTCACTTTTCTTTATTTAATTTTTCTTAATTAAATGGATTTAATTTAAAATCCATTTTCGCTCCATCTTAACAGTAAGAGATAAGGACATCAAGAAAAATTAAAACATAATCAGCCATCTGTGTGATGACTAAATGAAACTTTGATAAGTTATGAATCTATAGAAATTTTACATTTTAGCAGGTATAAGCCATTTAAAATTATTTTTATTTAAAAAATTTAAATATTTGAAATTGGGCATTCTTTATAATTGTAAAAATATTCATATATCTCTTATATATTCTAAAAAAAGAAGTATGATATTTTTATCAATTGAGCATATCTTTTTCCATAATCAATCATTTAACCATTTTGACATGCCTATCTTTGTGAGGTTCCTTTTTTTTCTTTTTTGTATGTGTATGTGGTCGCTTCTATCTTAAGATGCTATTTGTCCCGCTCAACAAATTCAGTTGTACGAAACGGTGATCCTAGTAGAGATGACATGGGGGATAAAGCAATCTCGAGTACATTAATCCTAATCTTAAATTGGGGGTGAATTTGAAGACGCAGAGTACTCAAATCAGATTGTGGCCAATCTCCTTACCTTAAAAAACAAAAAAAGATATTATTTGTCCCGCTTTGGTCCAAAACTTTATATGATCTCTAACTCCAAAGCCTAGTGCAAGCAAAAACTCTGCTTGATCTCAAAATTGAGGGTCTAGTGACTCTAGTCCAACCAATGCAATTTTATGTGTCCAGCTTGCCACATAGTCATATTAAGAGTGCATTATTCACCCAAATATAAAAAATATATATTAAGAGGGCACTGAATTGAATTTGGAAGAATTTTTTTTTGTGTATATATATACACACAAATATACTCCGATTGAATCTTTAACTTAGCCTCATCAAATATAATATTTTAAACTTAAACTCAACTTTCATCTCAATTAATGTCAAAATAATGTATGCTTTAAACTACTACAACGTTCGATCCATAATAATAATAATAAATATATTATCAAAAAATACATTAAATCATATATTAGCTTATGAACATCAGACTTAAATATCAATAACTCGAGATCAAACTGAAATCGAGAAATAAGCTTGCAAGCCAACTAGATTCATTTACACACCTAATTCATTACTATAATATAATTCATATACTAAAAATGATATCATGAAATAAACCCAAATCACCAAATAATATGTGTAGAGTTTGTACGGCTAACACATTTCTAGAGTGATCTTTGTAACTTTCAAGTTTGAGTTAGGGATGCAAACAAATCGAACCAGCTCACGAACTTTTCGAATTGGTTCGAAGTGTTTAAGCTCGAATTCGAAAAATTTGATCTCGAACCGAACTTGAGCCAAATAATTTTTGTTCGTCAGTTTGCGAGCCTATACTTTTTATTTAAAAAAAATATAACAAAATATATTAATTTTAATTTTTTTTATAAAATAATTTAACTTTTCCAACTCGAACCCAAACCAAACTCAAGTCGAGCCTATAACTTGATAATGAGTTAATATAATGAATCGAACCAAACCAAGTCGAGGCCTCAATTTCCTGAGCTTGTCGAGCTCAAGCTCGATTCATTTGATTCGAGCTTAAACTCAAACTTGAAAAAATTATCAAAACCCAACTTGACTCGGTTCATTTACATCCCTAGTCTGAGTCGCCTATAACGCACACAGAAAAACAGATAAGGATATTCTTGTGGCATTGAATGTACTTTTTATAACGAATAACTTCCAAGTCTTCCAATTGTCATATCAGAGCCGAGCAATGGCCGATATCTTAGCATGCAATGCCGCTTAAATTCGATAATAAGTGTAACTAGCAACTAGATGAGTAAAGTGTTTTATTCCAAATAGTGGATATGTGTATATATTCCCACACTTTTTTCATCACTTTCTTTTCTGCAAAATTCTTATCGCGGCCACTTGGCTGGTCTACTTGTCCATGACCTCAATTAGGGTTGTCTCATAATCGCTTGGTGCCTCAAATCCATGCAGGTTCATGACAGTTGCAGCCACATTGGCCAGCCCACCATTAGGAACATCTTGCCGGAATCTCACACCCGGTGCCAGCCCAGGGCCACCAATTGCAATAGGAACCTACACGAGTTTGTATCCATATCAGAACTCATTCAAACGGCCGTTTAATCAGTCATGTCCACCAACAGCGGATTTTATAAATGTAAAGACTCATAAAAAAGAGACGGAGAAAATAATGAAAACAAACACATTGCAGAGAAATAAAACACGATTTTGCTATGAGTCCATCAATCTATGAAACACATTTCCGACCTATTTAACGTCCTGTATTTTAGAATAAGAAGGGCGAGGAATAAATTACTTACGGGTTCTAGAGTATGAGAAGTAAGTATTTGAATGTTGCCATTCTTGTCTAGAAGAGGTTCGCCCTTTTTGTTTCTCTTCACCATATCCTCAGCATTTCCATGATCGGCAGTAACGACATATATTCCACCAACTTGCTCTATTGTATCAAGGATCATCTATATGAACCAAGACAATTAGCAGACATCTCAATTAGTTCAAGTCGTAAGTATTAAAACCATATTACAGACTATTTATATATTATATTGCTCACTCCAGCCCAAAGAAAATTTTCGACTTTAGAAATGCGTGGCAAAAGGAACTAAAGAAGTTAACATTACCTTGACGGCATCATCGGCAGCCTTACAAGCCACAATTGTTGCTTCAATATCGCCAGTGTGTCCCACCATGTCACCATTAGGCAGGTTAACACGTACCTTAAGAGTAAATAAACCTCGGTAAAACCAAATGTTTCTTATATCAAAATGTTCTTCATCAGCGGGCAATCACAAAAAAAAGATGCCGATGGATTACCTGGTCGAATTTGCGGCTAAGGATGGCATCCCTTGCCTTCTCGGCAATCTCTAATGCCTTCATCTTTGGCTGGACGTTAAAAGTAATACCACTATCACTTGGAATTTCAACATATTCTTCAAATTCTTGGTTAAAGTATCCCGAGCGATTTCCATTCCAGAAAAATGTGACATGACCAAACTTAACTGTTTCACTGAAAAACACCACGGCAAATAACTAGTCAACACGAAGGCAGAAAAGGGAACTGGGCTGGGTATAAGTCTCCTACAGAAATACCCAGAATATATTTTCAAAAGTAAATAAAAATGATTGACAAATATGCATGTGATTTCAATTTCTCAACTCTCAATAAAGAAAATCACATGCAAGATAAACAGGCACCAACTTACCTGCAAGCAAATGTACGGATACCATTATGCACCAAATATTCTCCAGATGTTCTTTCAATCTCCGGAGGAGAAACAAGGTAATGACTCGGAAGTTTCAGTTCACCATCATATTGAAGCATACCGGCATAACGAATTTTAGGGAATCTAACTCGATCAAATTTATCAAAGTCCTCATATTCAAGTGCCTTGGCTATCATAACCATGCGATCAGCCCGGAAGTTGAAAGTTACAACGGCATCATCGTCGACAATAGGCCCAACAGCCTTTCCATTATCATCAACGATAACAAATGGCGGTAAGTACTGATCATTTGTACCAGGAATCTCTCTCAGCTTCTTGACAGCTTCAACAGCACTCTTAAACTTGTGTGGTGCTTCTCCAAGCACTTGGGCATCCCAACCTCGTTTTACAACATCCCAATCATTCTGGAAATTTTCATAAACACATTGTCGTATGAGGAAGAGTCTGACAGATTCTCCACAAGAAAACTTGGACTATGTTCCTAAAAGCATGAACAAACCATGTTTGCTTAAGAAATATGAATGGCTTACCTCATAACGATCCATTGTAACATACATGCGACCTCCGCCAGATGCAATCTGGGCATCAACGCCTTTCTCACGCAACTTTCCTAGATCATTTTCAAGAGTTTCAACAAAGCCTACACTTGAACCATCCAACACATCACGCCCATCAGTGAGAATATGAACACGGATTCTTTTAGCACCATGCTCACTCGCACCTTTTAGCAACAACTGCATCCCAATAATATTACATGCACAATTATTTATCTCTATATGCCAAAAAATTAATGCAGAAGAAGAGAAAAGACACAAAGTTACAAAACTAGGAACACATAAAAGAAAAGAATTAAAGGAAGATAATAACATTGCTCCATCTGGAGGGACCAATAAAATCGTGATGAAATTTATAAAATAAACACACCTGCAACTGATTGAGCCTAGAGTGGACACCTCCATCACTTAATAATCCAATGAGGTGCAGTGTTCCCTTCTCAAAAGATTCTTTGATGTATTTGAAACCTTCTCCATCATAGATTTTACCAGATTCAAGAGCAATATCGACAAGCTTTGCACTATATCCAGAAATATCATAAAAAGAATGTTAATGCACAAGACCTTTTGGGGGCACAAACTTAAGAAGGTTTTTGTTGTTTTAATTTGTAAGTATACCATAAATTTTCCCCCAAATGCGAAGATGAATAGACTATGAATCATTTACAAAATGAAACTTTAGAAACCAACTTATGATGTTTACACCTCTAAACAGAGAGTGATGGCAGTCTGACCAAACATACAGTATAAGAAGACAATATTTTAACAGATATCCTACCTTTTGATCTAAGCATTCTTAAACATGACAGTAACAACAGAAGAATCTTTAAATCAGTGGTCTGCACATCTATTATCCCTACAGAATTGAACTTCGCTTATTTCGGCATGAAACATCGTATGATTAGAAAAGATATTCACCATGCCTGCTTCCAAACTTATTTCTCGGTACAATTTCTCTCAATTATATCTTTAAAGTTGGAATTTCTCTTTTCTTAGTCCAAAAAATTCTTAGAAAATAATAATAATAATAATAATAACAACAATAACAACACAGAATTTGTGTTTCCTTTTTCAGGAAAACAGAACAATTTTTTATATTAATCTTATCTATATGTAGTAGAAGCAGGAAAAAAGGGAAAGTGAATAAAATAAAAATAAATCACAAAGCAAAGACTGTAAGGCTATGTTAGGTTACATTTTGGGGTGTTTGGGTTTTTATGTTTTGGGCAACTAATTTTTTGGAATTGGTTTGGTAATGTGACGGTGAGTTGGGGGAATGTAATGGATGTTTGGTTATGTTCTAGTTAGTGGGTAAAATTATTTTTGGGGAGTGAAGTAATGTTTGGTTATGTTTTCATGGGAGACAATTTTTATTGTAAAAGTCAAATCAATTATTCTTTTTATTGAGTGGGAAATTTTTTTAACTTAAAGATAGTTTTACGCAATATATATATTTATAATCTTGAAATATATAGTATAGATGTATATTATCACAATGATTGGATATGATTGTAAAATATTATTATGAAGATTAGTTAAATAATGAGTTGAGGGTTTTTTGGTAAGATGTGATAATAACTTAAGGGCATTTTGGAAAATAACAAGAAGCCATTCCTTCCCAAAGTCCATAGCATGTTTGAGAATATTTTGAGGAAATCATTTCCTTCCTCCAAAACATAAGCAAACATAATCAAAGTATTGGGATCATTAGTCCATAATAGTGTCATACATCAACATTTTGCATCATCTGATCAAAACCCTATAAACTATTCATTAGATAAAGCAATTTTTAAAGCTTATCTTAAGTTTGCTTACATTTTGGGGGAATGGAATCATCCCTCCAAAACATTCCCAAACATGTCATGAATTTTGGTGGAATAGTTTTTCACCATTTTCCAAGATGTCCTTAAGTTAATATCTCGCTTTAACAAAGAAAACTCAACCCTCATCCAACTACATCACTATTTAACTAATCATTATAATAATATATTAAAAACATATCCAATCATTATAGTTACATACATATATATTTTAATAGTATATATATAAATATATTAAATGGGTTTTTTAAAATAAAATTGTTAAAAAAATAAAAATTATCAAGTTACCTTGATTTAGCAACCGCAACTTCAAGTTTTTTTTAAAAATAACATCATGTCAAACTTTAGTGTACTTGTCAACTAATTAGTTAGAAGTTGGAACTGCAACTTCTGGCTAACATAGTTGTAAGAATTGCCGCAACTTCTAACTTTAACTATTTTTTATGAAGACTGGTGTTGTGTGATGAAATAAGTGGAGGTTGCAATTTTGCGACCTTCACGTGAAGAGTTTGTAAGGGGTGTTGATCAGCTATTGGCAAACACCCCTTATAACTATAAGGGAGAACAGAGAAAGGGAGGAAATAAAAATAGGGAGGGAAAAGGAGAGAATAGAAAGGGAGAAAAAAAATCTAATGTTGTCATTATTTGATTGTTTCAATTGGAAAAAAATTTATTAAAGTAAAATTTTAAATTTTTAGTCGTAAATTAAAATTTTATATACTTTAATAAATATATTATTTATTTATCTTTTGTGTTTGTAGTTTGTGTCGAACGCAAATTCGGAAGGAGTTAAACAATCTAATTCAATTTTTTTCTACAAATATTTAGGTTAGTTTATGATTTTTATGTATTGTTTCTTTTTCTTTTCTATTAGTATTTTTGTTCACTCATGTATAGTATTAATTAACGGTTATAAAATATATATTTCATTAGAAATTGTTTAATCAATAATAAAGTATTTAATTAATTTAAATAAAATTAATTCGAAATAATAAAATATTGTTAATATGTTAATTAGTTCAAAATAATTAAATTAATTTATTAAAAGAGTTATTAGTTAGTAGTATTAAAAATTTATAGAAAAATGTATTAAATTCATATTACAATGGAGTAGAAATTGAAGAAATTTTCTTCTTTTCTATTCTCCTCCTTTTTCCTCCCTTTCTCTCTACTCCCTTATATTTATTAGGGGTGTTGAACAACATCCGACCAACACCCCTTACAAATTCTTCACGTGAAGGCTGCAGAATTGCCGCCTTCACGTGAAGAATGGCTACAAAAAATTGCAGCCTTCATTTATTTCATCACACAACACTAGCCTTAAAGTGGGAGTAGCAATGGGGAATAGTTAAAGCTAGAAGTTGCAGTCTCCAACTACAACTTCTAACATTAAACTTTGACTACATTAGCTAAAAATTGTGGTTTTCAAACGCAACTTCTAACTAATTAGTTAGCCAGTGAACTAAATTCTAACACAATATCAATTTAAAAAAAAAAATAATAATTTGTAAGTTGTGATTACCAACTGCAATTTACAATATAATTATAAAAACCCTCAAACCATGGTAATTTGATAATTTCACTTTTTTTAACAATTTTATTTCAAAAAATCCATATTAAAACTATTTTTGAATGACAATTTCTTTGTAATAACCAGAGAAAATAATAAATGATTTTACATCGACAATAAAAATTGTTTCCCATCAAGACATAACCAAAACACCCCAAAATGTAAACAAACATAATCTTAACTTTTTTTATACATATTTGACTTAACAATAAAAAAAAGAATAAAAAAACAAATAACAAATAAACAAGAATTGAAGCTCACCCTTGCGCATAAATCCGGCCAGCACCAAGAGCATTGTGACCAACTTCACTATTGCCCATGTCATCTTCTGTGGGCAGCCCCACGGCCTTACCATGCGCCCTCACCAATCTCCATCTCTCAGGTGCCCCCTTCACCACATATAAAAAAAAAAACAGCAAAAACAATTCAATCCCACATCATTTTTCCCCATTTAAAACTACAGAAAGATACAACAATCCATAAAATTTTTAATACAAAAATAGTGAAAATTATTGAAAAATATTACATTTTTGAGTGAATCCATGGTGGGGGTCTCAGCCACATGGATACAGTTGTATTGATTGGGCTTGGCCTCACCCCATCCATCCAAAACCACCATCGCTATGGTCTTCCCCTTCGGCAATTTCGGATGATCCTTCAATTTCCATGAAAATCCTGAGCTACCCATCTCTATTTTCTCCTATTATTTCAAATAAAAATCAAATCTTTGATTAGTAAACAGCAAATATAACAGATCTAAGACACCCAAAACACATACACATACATATAGATACACATGCAACGTTAAATATGAAGAGAGGGAGAGCGGTGAGAGAAAAGTACCTTGTGTTTGGTGAACAAATTTGCAAACAAAACGGTGGGAGTGAAGACCTAAGAAAAAGTGCTTTGTCTAAAGAGAAAACAATGGGGAGTTGGCGTTGGAAGAGTACATAGTTATTTGGCAACCCGGGGATGGGTGGGCCTGGGGGAACACGTGACACTCTTGCCTTTTCCTTTTTCTTTCTTTTTTGATTAACAAGAAATTTGTGATAATGGAAGGTAGTTAGGAAATCCAAATACTAGGTAACTTTCTTTATTGAATTTGCTAAATTTGTTTCTCAAAATTAGAATAACCTTTTGTTATTATTATGAAATTAGGTTATTTTTAAAGGGTTGGATCAGCTTATGGTTCGATTTAAGTTTGTTGTTCGTTTTTAAGAAAAATTACTTAATTGTGATTTGTAATTTTATTATCAAGTTTATTGAACGAGTAAAAAATTTTGTACACGAGCAAAAATAGTGTTTTATCATTAACATTTATTCCTAAGTACAATAATATATTTGAATAAATAATTATTAAAGAGGACTATTGGATCTTTACCACAAAATCTTCATCAAAATATTTATTGACTTCTTGATTTATTTCAAGAGTTAATTAGAAAAAAATTCCTCAACCTACTTTTAATTTAGTGTTCAGTCCCCATTTAAATATTTACATACTAAACTCCCCACTTTTTCACAAAAGTTAGGAATCACTACCCATATCTTTTAGAAAGACTTGTATACCCTTGCAGCTGGAAAAAATAACAAAAATACCTGGGAAATGCGTTATCTCTTAAGAAGAACGCTTTCTTTTTTTATATTTTTGCCTGAAATCGACTTCTCTAAGAGCCAAAACAAAAAGGCGCAAAACCATTCCTCTGCCACTGACGCGAGAAGAAGAAGAGGAAGTTAAAAAAAAAAAAAAATAGCAACAAAATTTCTGCCATTTTTCTGCGACAATGGAAGGAAAAACAGCGGCAAGAAGAAGCAAAGTACAAAAAGAAGTGACGAAAAGGAACAAAGGAATGTTTTCTGCATTTGAAACTTCAAATATCTGTGATTTTTCAGTGTTACACTGATTTGTTGCCTATTTTCTCATATTTAAGGTTTTTATTCATTTTTTAGTTGTTAAACACTTAACCCATTTGATATATATATGATTTCTATTGTGAGATGGGAAGTTCTGATTTGTACTTGAATGTCATGAAAGTTGCACTTCACCTTTTAGGGCTTTATACTTCTTTTTAACTGAAATTATATTATAAAACTATTTGAATGTGGTAGTGTGTTATCTGTAGTATAGAACATCGAAGCATGCAGTACACATCAGCAAAAGTGTAGTATATAATCTGGGTAACATAGAAACAAATGTAATATAAAATATTCAAACTAGCAGTACACTTTAGGCATAAGTGTAGTATAAAGCATTCAAACTTGCAGTACACATTAGGAAAAAGGTAGTGTATAATCTGTATAACTGCAGTACATTTTATGGGCATCTGGAGTACACTTTAGGCAAAAACGTAGTATAAAATCTCTATAGATGCAGTACATTTTAGAAGTAAATGTAGTATAAAGCATTCAAACTTACAGTACACATTAGGAAAAAGGTAGTATATAATCTGCATAGCTGCAGAACATTTTAGGGCATTTGGAGTACACTTTAGGCAAAAGTGTAGCATAAAATCTCTGTAGGTGCAGTACATTTCAGAAACAAATGTAGTATAAAATATTCAAACTGACAGTACACTTTAGGCGTAAGTGTAGTATATAATCTGTGTTGCTGCAGTACATTTTAGAAACAAATGTATGTAGTATAAAGCATTCAAGCTTGCAGTATACATTAGGCAAAATGTAGTATATAATCTGAATAGCTGCAGTACATTTTAGAAGCATCTGGAGTACACTTTAGGCAAAAGTGTAGTATAAAATCTCTGTAGGTGCAGTACATTTTAGAAACAAATGTAGTATAAAACATTCAAACTGGCAGTACACTTTAGCCATATGTGTAGTATAAAGCATTCAAACTTGCAGCACACATTAGGGAAAATGTAGTATATAATCTGCATAGCTGCAGTACATTTTAGGGCATTTGGAGTACACTTTAGGCAAAAGTGTAGCATAAAATCTCTGTAGGTGCAGTACATTTCAGGAACAAATATAGTATAAAACATTCAAACTGACAGTAAACTTTAGTCATAAGTGTAGTATATAATCTGTGTTGCTGCAGTGCATTTTAGAAACAAATGTATGTAGTATTTAGTATTCAAGCTTCCAGTATACATTAGGCAAAAGGTAGTATATAATCTAAATAGCTGCAGTACATTTTAGAAGCATCTGGAGTACACTTTAGGCAAAAGTGTAGTATAAAATCTCTATAGGTGCAGTACATTTTAAAAACAAATATAGTATAAAATATTCAAACTAGCAGGACACTTTAGCCATATGTGTAGTATAAAGCATTCAAACTTGCAGCACACATTAGGGAAAAGGTAGTATATAATCTGCATAGCTGCAGTACATTTTAGGACATTTGGAGTACACTTTAGGCAAAAGTGTAGCATAAAATCTCTTTAGGTGCAATACATTTTAGGAATAAATGTAGTATAAAACATTCAAACTGACAGTACACTTTAGTTATAATTGTAGTATATAATCTGTGTTGCTGTAGTGCATTTTAGAAACAAATGTATGTAGTATTTAGCATTCAAGCTTGCAATATACATTAGGCAAAAGGTAGTATATAATCTGAATAGCTGCAGTACATTTTAGAAGCATCTAGAGTACACTTTAGGCAAAAGTGTAGTATAAAATCTCTGTAGGTGCAGTACATTTTAGAAACAAATGTAGTATAAAATATTCAAACTGGCAGTACACTTTAGGTATAAGTGTATGTAGTACATTTTAGAAGCATCTTAGTACATAAACATTCAAGGTTGCATTATACATTAACTGAAAATGTAGTATATAATATTTGTATCTGCAGTACATTTTAAAGGCAACTGAAGTATAAAACCTTTAAGCATGCAGTATACATTAAATGAAACTCTAGTATATAATCTGTGTATCTGCATTACATTTTAGAAGCAACTGTAATATAAAAAATTTAAGCATGAAGTATAGAATAACTGAAAGTGTAGTACACTCTATCTAAAAGGGTTAGTTTATTATCTGTTTATATACTATTTTTTTTTTCTCATTGCAGCAAAGCTAAGACATTGTGAGGTCTGTTCTTGTTGCTCCCCCCAATATTTTCAAAGTAAGTTGGAGCTTGTGAAGTCCAAGATGGGGTCCAAACATTTTGATGCATTAAAGAAGACCACTTTCTATATATACATGAATATGCCTAAGTTAAGTTCAAGCTTCATTTGGCTTGAAGCTATAGTTAGGAGGTTTGACCCAAAAAAGCTCTCATTTCATTTTGCGAAGGGGGTTGAGGTTCCTTTTTCTGTAGCTGAATTTTCAATAGTTTTAGGGTTGCCACACGTGGGGCAATCTGTTGATATAACATTGAAGTTGAAGTCTTCAACCTTTGACAGCCTTTTTTCTGGAACGCTGTAGAATATAACTAGATCTGAAATAGCAAAAAAACTTGAGGAGTATGTATATAAGGATAGTGTTGAGGACTTGAATAATTTTTGGAGGTTGTACATAGTTTTTGTTTTTAATTGTATTCTGTTTCCAACATCTAATTATTGGACTCCACGATTTCTCCTACCATACTTGGATAATTTGTCTAGAGTTGGTCTGTGTGCATGGGGCATAGCTGCATATAGTTTTCTTGTGCAAGATATGAAGAACGATTTAGGAGTAGGTGGAGAAAGAAGAAAGAAGTACATTGATGGGTGTACAGTCGGCTTGATGGTAAGTGTTTGCTTCATTTTTCTAATGACATTGATTATATTTATATTCAAGTGAGTATAATTTTTCGATTTATGAATGATATGTATGGGTTTATGAACGCATCCCGTCACTGGCTTCACCAGTGAGTTTGTTTGAGTTTCCACGCTTTTACCAGTGGAAGGATAGCAAACTCCCACAAAATGTGGAGCAGGCAGAGAATAAATTGAAGCAAGTTACAGCAAATATGGTAATAATTGTAATAATTCATTATTTGTTTTTTGTATAATAATTTGAATTTGACAATTATTTCCATTATAATAGGTTGTAGCCCTCAACCCTGCTCCAGAGGAGTTAGAATTGGCAAATTTGATCAAGAAATCAGAGGCCAGTACTGCCATCAGTGAAATCCATGTCTGTGATCATACAATATATGAAGCAATTATGGCAGTGGAAGGTGAAGAAATTAAATCATTGAAAGAAAAAATTGCTTCATTCGAATACATGGCAATGAAGGAGCAGGGTGAGGAGGAGCATCTAACTGATGAAGAGATTGATGGGGTGGAGCTTGAGGAGGAAGCTGGTGAGTATGTGCATGAGGGGAAACTTGATTTGGTACATGATGCACAGAAAGAAGGGGTTGATTCTGAAGATATGTTGGATGAAGAAAGTCGAACCAAACAATGCCATGATCATTTAGATTCCCCCTTACCTTTGAAGACAGAACATTATATACCAATTCAAGTGGCTGAGTTCGAGGAATCTGAGATTGAAGTGACAAATGTCATGTCCTCGATTGTGACAAATGTGCGCAATTGAGGAGACAGGAAGCCAAAACAGAAATATCCAGATTTTGTTAGCCCCCCGAGCACCAAACCAGCTAAAAGAGGAAGACAAATGACAAAGACCTATCGTGCTCGCCCTCGTGCATGAAAAAACAAAGAACAAGAAGAGAAGAAGGTGTTGTACATTAATTAATGTTTTATTTTTTTGGTACTTGCATTCCATTTGTAAACTGTCTGTTTGTAATAAATGCTATGATATTTTATACTTGATTGGTTGATATTTGCACTTAATGGATGATGTCTTATACTTTATGTTGGTGATACTAGCACTTATGTGCCGATCTTTTCTATTTAAATAGTTGACACTTTATACCTATTGTGCTTGAGTTTTGTACTCCATGTTGGTGATATTTGTACTTTTTGCTTTACACTTTATACCTAATGTGCTTAAGTTTTGTACTCCATGTTGGTGATATCTGTACTTCTGTGCTTTACACTTTATACCTAATGTGATGGAGTTTTGTACACTATGTTGGTGATATCTGTACTTCATGTGCTGATCTTTTCTACCTCAATACCTAATGTGCTTAATTTTTGTACTCCATGTTGGTGATATCTGTACTTCAAGTTTTGATCTTTTCTACCTCAATAGTTGACACTTTATACCTAATGGGCTTGAGTTTTGTACACCATGTCGGTGATATCTGTACTTCAAGTGCTGATCTTTTCTACTTCAATAGGTGACACTTTATACCTAATGTGCTTGAGTTTTGTACACCATATTAGTGATGTTTGTACTTCATGTGCTTATCTTTTCTACTTCAACAGTTGACACTTTATACCTAATGTGCTTAATTTTTGTACTCCATATTGGTGATATATGTACTTCATGTGCTTATATTTTCTACTTCAATAGTTGATACTTTGTACCTATGTGCTGTGTTTTGTACCCCAGGTGGCAGATGAACCACTCGAGGTGGCAGATGAACCAACCATCCCAAAGACTGAAGTGGTCGATCCCTATAAAGGAAGGACTGATTATAGAGATCTTGCTCTTATTCCAGTAGAAGAGCGAGAAGTCATCGACAACTTTGTTAGAAGAGATAATTTGAGGTAAAAAAATTTGTTTATTATTTTTCTGTTGGATAAATTGGTATCTGAACTAACAATTAACAATTGTATAGGGTGACTGTATGGGAAGGAGCAAGATAATTTCTGGATGGACAAAACTTTTGTGAGCTCTTATTTGGAGAAGAACTTACTGATGACATAGTGGACTGTTACATGTCAATATTATGTAGCCCATCTTTCAGGAAGAAGTGTCACCACAAGGTGTGGTTTACGTCCTCAATAGTGCAGGTATGTGGCAGTTTCCTAACTTAATTTAGTTCACGGTGACAAATGAGTCTAACCATTTTTTTTATACTTCATAGGCTGATATATTAGACCGACTAGAGGAACGCAACATCAAGGATATTATGGATGAAGAATTTGTGGAGTTGAAGCTTAAATTGAACAACTTCACCTGTATAGACTTGGAAGAGCTCACGGTGGATGTTTTAAACGAGTGTCGTTACAAATCCTATCGATTTGCCGGTGCCAGCACTGGTTCTTGGTTGTCCTTGACACCTCGACTCGTTCTTCTTATACATGAATTCAATAATGGCCGCCAGATACAAACCGATAGCTATTGCCATTGTAAGTTTGCTTTCTTTCCCTATGATTTCTTCATAAATTAGGGAGTCAACAACTGATCAATATTTTTGTAGGCTTCATTCTATTCTCGATACATGAAGCTTTCATTGGGGAGTCGTGTGGATGAACAGATAAAGCCGAGAAAAGGCAGGCAGCAAGTGGGTACAGTGGATTGTGGTGTCTATGTATGCATTTGGGCAGAATGTTTTGCTAGAGACACCCCCGAGTTCTGGAGGGATGCTAGAACAATTGAAATTGACAAATATCGTGCGAAAATGGCATATACAATATTAAGTCATGAAAATGCCAGGATTTGAATCACTTGTATGTAAATACATGTGTAAATTGAAGCATAATTTGTTTATAATATTGTTTTGTATGTAAGTGTAATTTTCCATTAATTATTTATAACTTAAATTCAATTGAAACTGGGCAGGGAATTTGAATACAATTCAGGGAAAATGAGGTACAAACCCGGAACAAAGAAAGTATAAAATGTGTGTCGCTGAAGAACACTTAAATTCAATTGAAACAAGGCGGGGATCTTGAGTACAAGTCACGAGAAACAAAGTACAAATTCAGATAAACAGAGTATAAAATGTGCTTCGTTGAAGTACACTTCAATTCAATTAAAATTGGGCTGCAGATTTGAGTGCATTTTGAGGGCAATGAGGTACAAACCCGGAACAAAGAAAGTATAAAATGTGTGTCGCTGAAGAACACTTAAATTCAATTGAAACAAGGTGGGGATCTTGAGTACAATTCACGGGAAACAAAGTAAAAATTCAGATAAACAGTGTATACAATGTGCTTCGTTGAAGTACACTTCAATTCAATTGAAACTGGGCTGTAGATTTGAGTGCATTTTGAGGGAAATGAGGTACAAACCCGGAACAAAGAAAGTATAAAATGTGTGTCGCTGAAGAACACTTAAATTCAATTGAAACAAGACGGGGATCTTGATTACAATTCACGAGAAACAAAGTACAAATCAGGGGAACGAAGTACAAACGAAGTACAATTCTGGAGATATGAAGTACAAAATCGGACAATCCAAGTATAAGATTTGTTTTCTTGAAGTACACTTATTCAAATTGAATAATTATTCTCCAATAATTGTAATGATGGGCAAGTACAATAATTTGAGATTGTCGAATCTGGTGAAGTACGAATTTGTACGGATGATAGGGTGGATAGCATCATCAAATTCTCATTTCGTTACATCTTTGAAAGCATAAGTATTCTTTCATTACTGCGATTGATAACATTCATCCGTTGAACACTAGTGATTAACAACTTAAAATTTTTAATATTATTTTATTCATATGATAAATATTGGACACATACTTCAATAGTTTGGTTATTAATTACCAAGAATTAAAAATCAAATCTTTGAACAAATTTCAATTCAAAAATATTAGTAAAAATACCAAGATATTAAGTACAAAGTTGTCCAAGTGAGGCGCAAATGTGAAAAAATTAAGTAGAATTATCCCGTATTGAGGTACAAAAGTTAACTATGTCTCGGACAACATGCAAGAATGCTAATTTCACGCTAAATCACCTGTTTCATTGCCCAAGTGAGGCGCAAATGCGAAGAAATCAAGTACAATTATCCCGTATTGAGGTACAAAAGTTAACTATGTCTCGGACAACATGCAAGAATGCTAATTTCACGCTAAATCACCTGCTTCATTACCCAAGTGAGGCGCAAATGCGAAGAAATCAAGTATAATTATCCCATATTGAGGTAAAAAAGTTAACTATGTCTCGGACAACATGCAAGAATGCTAATTTCACGCTAAATCACCTACTTCATTGCCCAAGTGAGGCGCAAATGCGAAGAAATCAAGTACAATTATCCCGTATTGAGGTACAAAAGTTAACTAGTTTACTGCTTCTTTGCAAGTTCGACGATTATGCCCTGTTCTATCACACTTTTACACTTAATTACACATTTCTCAATCTGTGATGGAATCCTCTGTGTCCTTCTACGCCCAGGCTGAGATCGACAATCAGGTGCATGAATGATGTCATCATCATATACAAGGAACATTTGCATATCAAACGTAGGAATAGGGTTTATAACTGCCTGGTATGCTTGTTGATACATCTCAACTCGATAGTATTGATCGGTGAAGTCATACGGTGAAAGTGACTTTGACTCGATACAAGCACAAGCATGTCTGCATAGTATTTTATCAATCTGCCATGCTCCGCACGAACAAACTCTGCTCTGTAAATCTACAGCATATGATTTATCTTGCTCAATCACCTCAAAGCTCCAATCGCTAGACATGACAACTTTTAAGTTACGAGAACGCATATGATTGATTGCCAACTTCTTCTCTTGCTTGGGACATAATTGACCAACCATCTTACGAGATTCTTTTCATCTATCATGCATCATAACCATTATTTTCATGTGTATGTGATCAATCATGGCTGCAACTGGCATAAATCGGGCTGGTTTAACCCAATTATTCCAACTTTCTACTTGATTATTGTTTATTACCCCCCATCAGTCTCCACCGAATAAGGAATTTGCCCAACATGGTGGGCCAGACTGCATAATAAAGTCTCTGGCAAGTGGCATTGACTCCAACATGCTGTCTATATGTCAGGTATACTCCTGCTTTGTAGGCGCATATGCAGCTTTCATAAAAACAGAACACCAATGTTTCTTGTTATGTAGAGGGTACTTCCTTAATACCTGAATTTAAAATAATAGAACAGTAATGTACTTAATGTTATGAAGTAGAGTTTATTTCACATAATTATCTCACAAACAAAGATAGAGGACACTTATTTGTTTCTTAAAGTTATCCACTAAGTGTCTCAAGTAATATGCATGGTGGCTACCGGGAAATATCATGGGGAGGGCCTTAAGAAGACCTGGATGTCGATCGGAGAAGAAAGTAAACCTTGATAAGCCAAGCAGATATTCATAATCTAAGACACTTCTCAACTTAAAGCAGAACCACTCCCAATTAATATCATTTTCAGAGTCAACAACTGCATATGCTATCGTGAATAAGTCATCATTAGCATCCTTACTGATAGCGCTGAGTAAGACTCCTTTGTATTTATTTTTAATATAGGTGCCGTCCAAGAATATCAATGGCCTGCATCCCCCGAGAAAACCAAGAAGGCAGGCACTGAAACGTATAAATAGCTGACTAAATTTTCTACTGATTGGGTCAATCTCACAGTCTGCAATACTTCCAGGGTTTGTCTTATTCACAGTATCACAGTACCACCTTAACTTATCATAAGATCCCTTCTCAGCTCCATAGATGTCATGCATATCTAATTCCTTACCCATTCATACTTTATGGTACCTAAGTTCCACACCGTATTCTCTGTGAATAACTTTCAGTATGGTAGAGGGCCGATAACATGGCTCTAATCTCAATTTATCCTTCACTACATTAGCAACCCAAGCGGAATCGGCTTTAGGATGTCCCCTTGTCCGAAGATTAGCCTCACCACATGTGTGCTCTAGATTGCATTTTCGAATGCCAAATAATTTATTAGCTTCATGCCTTGATGCATAGATTCTCCATTTGAAATTTTCATCACTGCAAACGGCTATGATTTTTTTGCTGTCATTTTTCTTGTATTTAAACGACCGCAAAGTAGACACTGCATAATTCTTAAGCATAATTCTGAACTCCTCAGCATCCTTGAATGTTTGACCTTCTCCATATATGCAATTCCTCCATGCATCAATTAAGTTGCTAATTAAAACCAATTCATTGTGCAATGCATTGGTTGAACCAATTTCCTCCTCGATTGCATCCCTTGAGGTTGACAAATGAAGTACAATTTTAGGTAAAATAAAGTACAATATGTAGAATAATTCAGTATTGTGGTATAATTTCAAATAAACGAAGTACAATTTCAAAACAATAGAAGTATAAAATGCAGCAATTGCAGTACAATTTTTTGGATAATTCATTAGTAAAATGAAGTATGATTTCAAAAAATTGAAGTACAATATTAGACAAAGTGAAATACAATTTTAGAATACCTGAAGTATAGAACTTCAATGAAAAGAATATACAGATTTAGGTGAAATTATTAAGAACTGAAATATACGTTCAGAAAATCGAAGTACAATTTTAGATAACGTGAAGTTCAATTTCAGAACTCCTGAAGTATAAAACTTTAGCTATTGCAGTATAATTTTTTGATAATCCATTTGTAGTCGCTTCTAAATTAAATAATAGATTCAGATAATTGAAGTACAAGTTCAGATAAAATGAAGTACAACTTCGAACACTTGAAGTATAGAACTTCAATGAATGGAGTACATGTTTAGGTAAAATGAAGTACATTTTGGGAATACCTGAAGTATAGAACTTCAATGACAAGAGTATAGATTTAAAAAAAATGATGTATAAAATGAAGTATAATTTTAAAAAATAGAAGTACAATTTTTGATTAAGTGAAGAACGATTTCTGAACACTTGAAGTATAAAACATTAGCAATTTCAGTACAAATTGGATAATTTATTAGTAGAAAACATGAAAGTCAAATAGTATATTCAGATAATTGAAGTACAAGTTTATATAAAATGACGTACAATTTAGGACACTTGAAGTATAGAACTTCAATGAAAAGAGTATAGGTTTCTATAAAATGAAGTACAAAAGAAAATATAATTTCAGAAAATAAATGTACAATTTTAGATAAAATGAAGTACAATTTCAAACTCTTGAAGTATAAAGCCCTAGCAACTACAATGTATTTTGGATAATCGATAAATATAACCCTTAAAATATAGACCTTCAATAAATAAGTAAAGATTTTGTAAAATAAAGTATAATCTCAAAAAATTGAAGTACAATTTTGAATAAAAAGAAGTATAGTTTTTGAACACTTCAGGTATAAACCGTTAGCAATAGCAGTATAACTTTAGATATCAATTAGTAGAACACTTTGAAGTATAAAACTTAAATAATAGAGTACAATTTTAGTGAAATAAAGTACAATTTTAGATAACTGGAGTACAAATTTGTGTAAAATTAAGTACAATTTTCGAACAATTGAAGTATAAAATCCTACCAACTCAATACAGTTTTGGTTAAATGAATAATTTCAGAAAACAGAAAGTATAATTTTGCATAGATTACATACAATTTGGAAACACTTCAAGTATAAGCCTCTACAAGTTGCAGTACAATTTTAGATAATCCTTTAGTAGAACACTTGAAGTATAAAACTTACATAATAAAGTATAATTTTTGTGAGATGAAGTACAATGTTAACTGCAATGAAGTATAATGTAGAACGCTACAAGTACAGAAAGATTTTCAAATAAACAGAGTGCAATTTCGGAACACTTCAAGTACAAAACTTTACAAACTGCAGTATAGATAAGATTTTGTAGAAGTGTTACTTTAAAACATCACTGCTCTTCTTTTTCTCTGCTACTTGATTCATCCTTTTGGTTTACTAGGATGTCAACAATGTTCATCTTCAATGTCAAATGCAGTAAGACCATATTCATGACACCATCGTCATCAGTTAAACTCACATACAATCTTTGATGTGGAGCTATATATTGCAAACTGAAGTGCTCGGTGTTGATTTCACTCCATTTTCTTGCGAGATTAATGTACATATCCATTAAAGTCATACTATCTTTAATTGACATTATATGGAGTTGGTCTTTGTAGCGGCAACTCCCCAACACTTGATTGAGCACACTTGCTTCACTACTGGTTGACATTGTCGGAAAAATATAAGAAACTCAGAAGCAACTAAGATAAAACTGAGAAGAAGATGAAACCCGAAAATGATGAAAATAAAAATAGAAGAAGACAATTCAGCTGTCGGGTTTGTGGTTTTTGGCTCTGACGTTATTCTCGTTCCCGTTGTGGAGCTTGTTGCGTTTTTTCTGTTCTCTATGTTTCTGGTATGATAGGGTTTACTGTTTGCTTGTCCGGATGAAGAAGAAGTGAGAAAAAATGAATGAAAAATATTATACTTAAGGGCATTTTTGTCAAATCAAGTGAGTAGGTAGTGATCTCTAAAATTTTAACAATACTAGGGAGTTTTTTCTAACAAAAATCAAGTGGGGATTGATCACAAAAGTGGAAAGTGTGTTTGGTACTTTTAAATAAGTGTCCCTTATTTCAACTTCTAAGAATTATATGACTTGATATAAGAATTATATGACTTTTTAATTATATCAAAATATGTGGTTAAATTAATATTTTCTATATTGGGTCAAATTCCACTAATGCAAAATTCAAAAAGAAAGTTGGAGTGTCCAAATTCTATATTGGGATTTATGAGTTTCCTATTAGGTTGTGCCTACCAATTCACCGCTATTATCCAAATTATTTGATCTTGAAAAAAATGAAAACATAAGTGCTAAATTGGATGCATTTCTGACAATCATTTTTTTTATTTTACACTATTTTGAAAATAAAAAATGCCATTATTTGTATCATTTTCAATAAAAACACCATTCATTTTTATTTTCATACCTATAAAAAATTTATAATACCTACTAATTTAAAAATAATTAAAATCCTCTAATTAATTAAATATTAATTTTTTTTATCATTATAAGACAATGGGACCAATATAAAATTTAATACTAATTTTCATCATATCATTTTCCACTCACTTATTAAATAATTGTTTTTTCTATCTTTTCAAGAAAATGAGGCCCACAATCAATTAAATAATAATAATTAATACTATAACATTAAAATATTATTTTCAATCTACCTTTTTTCAAAATTTTTACAACTCACAATCAATCACATTTTCATTTCCACACACAAAGCAATGATAAAATGAAAACACATTCTAAAATAATAATAAAAAAAAAATGAAAACACAACCAATCCATCTCTAAATATCATGGACAATGATTAACTATGTATTCTTGGAGGAATAATGTAGGTATGGTGCTAATGGACATGGGTTTATGTTGGATTGAAAAAGTACTTTATTATAATATTAGTATCTTTTTTTTTAAATTTCTAACATTTTTGTCTTTCATTTGGTTGGTTGGGAAAAAGACGAAGAATAAAGATAAATTGTTACTAGTCATAATCCTACAAAATATTCCCCAAGGCAAACAAGACGCAACCAAATGGATCTAATGAGGTATTTGTATAATTTTGTCTAACGAAAATTAGACACCTTATTTCATAATATATTGACAATTTTAAGCTTATATATCGACAGGATAAAACTTCAATTATATGAAATATTTTTTTATAGTGATTAAATCACATTAAAGCCAATTTGGAGTGGCCAATTGACCAAAGGAACCTCTTAAAAGATTTGTCAATAGATATAAAACAATCTAAGAATAACGTGAAATTGTTTTCATTGACCATATTGAAAAAATTAAATAAAATCCAAAAAAAAATAAAATCTCAAGGGGAGGATAAAAATTGATACTTTCGTGTTATGATGTTAGAGAAATTTGATAATGAAACATTTTTTAACTTATTTTCAAACATAAATACGATAATATAGAAGAGCATGCAATTTTGTGGAATAGTTAAAAAGTAAAAAGATATTAAAAAAAATAAAATCTATGTGTTTAAATATAATAAAATCATAAAATTTCTTTTTTCATTATCATATTAATGATATCAAGTTTTTTACCACATAAGAAGAGTTGAGGCTCAATAAATTAGTTTATAATTTACTCTTCTCTTACTTGTTGAGAGAATGTGATGAGTGTTGATGTGAGTCCTTTTATAGAGATTGGCTCTTTTTCTCTTTTTATTAACAACAAGCTCGACTTTCAACTTGCTTCAATATTTACATCCATTGAGGATCGGTTCGATTAGTGAAGATTTTATTTCTATATATTACATTCTATACTTTTTTAATGGCAGTTAACTCTATTAAAACTCAACCACTAATATACTAAGAGGTGATAATTTTGTCACCATTCAATTATTTTTGAATAGATATATTCAATAATGTAAAATATCAGAATGACGATAAGAGAATTGATTAAAATTACAAAAACCCTTTCATTCCAATAAAGAAATTTACTTAGGCTTTTAGGAATTGCTCTATTAACTCCATATTCCTTTTATATATGCCTTAACGACCTTTAAAAAAGCTTCTTATAGTTGAAGGAAGTATATGGATTATGGGGACGCTATAGGATATAAGAGCCTTAGACCAAGGTTTTGAAAATCGGATCGGATTGGTCGGTCCGACTTGGTCATTGTGGGGATGCTATAGGATATAAGAGTCTTAGACCAAGGTTTTGAAAATCGGACTGGATCGACTGGTCCGACTAACCAGTCGGACTGGTGACTAGAGGTCAGTCTAGTCCGATTGAAGCATAAAAATCGATAATGGTCAAAACTGATGAAAAATCGGTTGAATCGGTCAAAATTGGCCAAAAATAAGTCAAAACTAGTACCAGTTCAATTTGTTGATTTTTTGAAACATGAATTTATTTTCTTGAAATTTAATGAAGTGACAATTATATGTGAAGGCTTATGTTTAATTTGTTATTTTATTTTGTTTAATCTATCTTAGATTATGTTGAATATTTAATATAGAAAAATTTATTTTTACTTGGAGTTGAAACATGAAACGAATGATTATTTAAATTAATGTGAAATATTATTTTTTATTCATTTATAATTGACTAATTATCAAATAGTATTATTTTCTAAAAATCATACCTAAAAATAAGTAAGTTGAATTTTTTTCAAATAATATTTTTTCTATATCAATTGGAAGTTTTATTTTTTGTTAATATTAAAATATTATATATATTTATAAAATTAAATATAATTATTACATCATACAAGTTCAACCAGTGGTCAACCAGTTGAACCGATTGAACTAGTAACCGGTAACATCACCAATTTTTTGTTTGATCCAATTTTAAAAACATTGCCTTAGACCATTTGATTGGATGAGCTCAACCTCTAAAATAATGCATCTAATTGCATTTCATGCTCCAATTATGATTTAATATCTATTTTTTGGATAAATTGGAGGATATGTCAATCAAAAGAGATAATAGAAAAATTCCACATGCCCCTAATACGCATGATAAATCACACTATATGTCAATCCAAGTACATGTTTATAAGGATAAAACCCACAACTATATGTATTAATAGAACAGTATGTCAAGAATTCGGTTCTTTCATGTCGTACAATAATTTCAATATTATTACATAGTGTTATCTATGGAAATGATGCTTTTCCTTAAGTCCCGTCTCTTTTCGATTGGGGTGGTTATGATCATACAAAATATTATCCCATATTGAAATATCCAACCTGGAATAAACCCTCCCTATCAATTTTATAAATATTACTACCATCACAATAACACTCAAACCATAAATCATAAAACGACCGTTGCGGTAAAATTATGAGCTCACTCCACTTATTATAAAAATCTCCAATAGTCCTACTTCAATATATATACACCCAACATGTAGCACTCACCAAGCATTATTTCACAAACCCCCACACACTTAGAGTAGTGGACACAATGCAGCTAAGAATCTTGATTTTCTGCCTTCTCCTCTCCGCCGCCGCCACCACCACCCATGCACACAACATCACCCGCATCCTCGCCAGTCACCCCAGCTTATCCACCTTCAACCACTACCTCACCACCACCCACCTCGCCGCTGAGATCAACCGCCGCCGCACCATCACAGTCTGCGCCGTCGACAATGCCGCCATGAACGACCTCCTGGCGAAACACTACTCCCTCTCCACCATAAAAAACATCCTCTCTCTCCATATCTTCGCGGACTACTTCGGCGCCAAGAAGCTCCACCAGATCACCAAGAGCTCCACCACCACCTCCTCCCTCTTCCAGGCCACCGGAGAGGCGGCCGGCACTTCCGGCTACGTCAACATTACCGACATGAAAGGAGGAAAAGTCGGATTTTCACCCGTCGACAGCGAATCCGACGGGCCCATGGCCACCTTTGTTAAGTCCATCGAAGAATTGCCGTACAATATCTCAGTTATCCAAATCAGCCACGTTCTCACGTCGCCGGAGGCCGAAGCCCCTACCGCCGGCCCCACCGACATAAACATAACTTCTCTATTGGCGAAGCAAGGCTGCAAGGCTTTCTCCGACCTGATAAAGGCGCAAGGCGCTGAAGAGACCTTCACCCAAAGCGTTGTAGGGGGATTGACAATCTTCTGCCCGTCCGACGAGGCGCTGAAATCCTTCACGCCGAAGTACAAAAACCTCACCGCCGACGGGAAAACTTCGCTCCTCCTCTACCACGCCGTGCCGGTGTACAGTTCTCTGGGGATGCTCAGATCGAGCAACGGGCTGATGAACACTTTGGCGACTGAAGGAGCCAAAAAGTACGATTTCACTGTTCAGAACGACGGCGATGATGTGAAGCTGGAGACTAAAGTTGTGACTGCGACGATTAAAGGGACTTTGATCGATGAAGATCCGTTGGCGGTGTTTAAGATCGACAAGGTTTTGCTGCCGAGGGAGCTCTTCAAGGCGGCCCCGCCGGCGCCGGCGCCGGCGCCAAAGCCAGCTAAGTCGAGGTCCTCGAAGAGCGTGGACGATGGGGCGGACAGTCCAGGGCCTGCCGCCGATGACGATAAGGCGGCGGATGAGGATTCCAGTAACGACGGAGGCAGAGTTCTCGCCGGCGGTTTTATGACTGTGTGTCTCAGTTCAGTGCTGGGAATTTTGGCTTGCATTTCTTGATTTTCCTTTTTCTTTATTTATTTTCTTTCTTTATTTTATTTTTTTCTTGAATTGTGGTGTGAATTTGATTAATTTGAGAAAATATGGTTTCGTTTTTTGTATTTTTGATCTTTGTAATAAATTTAAGATACTTTGTGGAAATTGGAATAAACTCACACTTATATTAAATTTCTTAATTATTTCAGTGTGGTGGATTCTAGAAGTGTATGTTTTTTGATATTGCAATTTTCGATAAAATATTATATTTTTTACTTTTACTTCTAAATATCCCAAAACCTACTAGTTTGATTATAGGTGTCTTTTCTGAATATCGTGTGATAAAATATTTTTAATTTTAAGAATCTCAATCGAATTAGTTAAGGTCGATGAAGGTTACATTTATCATCAAATACGAAGGTTGAGACATTTTAAAATGTTGTCATTCAGTCGTAGATTTTATCGTAAAATTATATCCAAATTATCAACTCCTTTAATATAGAATAAGATCAAATATTATCAAAAGTATAAACAAATAAGCTACGATGTATCAATATTTATATTAATTTTTAATTGATTATCCTGATAGTCAGCTTCAAAATAGATTTTGAGACTCGATTTTGAAGCACATAGTTAGCCGAAAAATTCCATATACCCCACAATTATTAATAAGCTTGCTCAATCATTAAAATTATAGGGTGTCTTATGCTATTAAGTGAAATAAAATTAATTCTTTTATTAGGTACAATATAAAAGAATTGAATTTCTTGACACAATAATTGTATTTACCAAGACCAATGTTTTTGATAAAAAATTAGTTAAAAAAGGGTGGAGTGGGGTTGGGGTTTTGAGTAAGGCACAGCTGTAGTGATGTCTGATAGGGGGAGAAGTGTCGGTGGACAAAAGTTGCTTGACTAGGGTACACTAGTGGCCAACTTTATGAATTACTAAAATAAATACGAGCCCATTCTTTTCAACTTTAGTTTTTATTTTGAGTCGGTATGAGATTTTGGGTAATGAGTTAAAAATTTTTTTTGATAAATATCTAAGATTTTTAGTAGATTTGTAAATAATAATTGTATTTTAATTACTATCAAATTTTGATGGTATCCAATCTCATTTTACATCGAACAGTCAGAGTCATAGGGTTTATATATATAGTAGGGATGCAAACAATTGAACAAGTCGAGTCGAGCCGAACTTTGACCATTTTTTTAAGTTCAAGCTCGAGCTCCAATCAAATGAATCGAGCTCGAGCTCGACGAGCTTAGGAAATTGAGGAGCTCGAGCACTTGTTCGGGCTCGGTTCGATTTATTAGACTCAAACTCATAATCAAATTAGAGGCTCGAGTTCAGCTCGGGCTCGAACTCAAAAAGTTAAATTATTTTATAAAAATTTTTAAAACTAGTATATTTTATTATATTTTTTATATATAAATATTTTTTTGAATAAAAAATATAGTCTTGCGAGCTTTCGAACAAGAATTATTGGGCTAGAACTCGACTCGAAGTCGAACACTTTTTGAGCCAACTCGTTAGGCTCGCAAGCTGGCTCGGTTCATTTGCATCTCTAATATATAGGTTGATTTCCCTCACTTGGAAGAGTTTTTTCCAATATAAAACTTCACACTTTTGAATATTTTGACACAATTTATTACGTATATCTGATGATGGATCTAATAATTACCATACTTAAACTTTCAACAAAAAAGTACGTGTATATATTTTTATTTATTTAGGTATAATAAAAAAATTTCTAAGATGATGGAATAAAACAATATAGGTGCCAAATCCACCGACAAAAGTCATAACTACTAGACTTAGAGTCTTGGCAAATAATTGAAATAATAAATTCTTCATGGGGATTCTCTAATTAATCAATACTTTATAATCAAATTGATTATTTAAAAATTCAATAAGTATGGTGATGAATCATAGGTGGTTCAAATTAGTATGTTAGATCACATGGTTGAGAAGAAGATTAGGTTAATTTTGGCAACAAAAGTGTCCCAACAATAAACCCCATAAAGGAGGACAGCTGTTTTCGTGAGTTAGCATCAAGCATATTCAAAGAGTTCATGTGAAGGGTAGAAAAGATAATTCAACCTTTTGAATGTTGCAAGGAAGGTATTTTTGCTAATGCAAAAATGAAGTGTGAAAGGCATATCATGTCCATCATGCATACAGACAACGTAAAGAACTATGAGATATTTGCGAAGAATTTATGGTGGTTATATCTGGTTCAGACATTATCGATAATTTTTATTATTTATTGGATAAAATTATATAAAGGAATGAAGTTAAAAATTCTGAAATTTTATAGTTATGGTGAATTTGAATTAAATCAAATCAAGAATATTAGAGTCGATCTGTTTTCATCTTTACTTTTCTCATGAGATGTGTATTTTCGAAGAAAAAATAGTTTGTTTGACATTTTTTTAAAATAATTAAAAATATAAACTATTATTTAAAATATTTTTGCATTGTCATCTAATCTTTAAGCACAATAGTAAGTCTCCGACGTGTTTAATTTTCTTTAGAGAAAGACAACATTAGAAGTACATGTTAGCTAATGTAGTATTATGTTTGATTAGCTATGTAATTTGGGGCCACGATTACAGCGATTGAATGTGGCAATCCATGGCAATCTCGATTTTGTCCTCATTATGTCCATCAAATTTCGCAATTTTGTTCCTCAGTCAACAATTTTGAATTTCCTTCCTTTTCCTGAAAAACCCAGGAGCACTAATTAATTTAAAAATGACTAATTGATTTTAATATTATTCTAATATTTATATTAATAACCCAACATAAAAAATCGGGTAATAAATTTTAATATTATGTAAAAAATGACTAATTAATTGCTACTTGACGCGTTTATTTTAATGTGTTAATTGTTATTTTATATGATTTAAAAATAACTAATTAATTTTATATTATTCTAATATTATATTAATAACCCAGTAATTAAAATCGGGTATTAAATCTTAATATTATGTAAACAATGACTAATTAATTGTTACTTGATGATTTTATTTTAATATGTTAATTGTTACTTTATATGGTTCGAATGACAAAAGGCATAATGGGTATATTATTTATAGTTATGCAGAACAAATGGGAGATTACATTGAGAGGCAGATTGAGTGGTGGCTAATCTTCAACTCCAATTTTGCATATCAATGACAGTCTAAAGATGGTAATGATGGCTAATACCTAATTTTAATCTCACTACTATAATAACACCCGTTACCAAAATTCTGAATCAAACATGGCTTTTGTGGATTGGTTGGATTGATACTCAATCCCATTCCCATAAAATCCATTGATAAGAGACTATGACAAAAACATGGGTGTGGGCCAAAACAAGCTCATTGTTGGGCCATGATGGTGGATTAGGCCTAGTAGGTGGAATTGGACATTGTCCAAAAATATAGTCAAAAAGACATATTTACCCTTGTTCATATTTCATAAAAAATTACAACATAATAATTTATATACATAAAAAAAGAACAATCACAACATAATCAGACACGATTTTAATAAAATAGATATTGAATCATATTTTATAGATAATTAATAAACCGAAAAAAGGGATTGAGAACTTCAATGAGTAAGATCTCGTCAAGAAATTTGCTTGATTATACATTTAAGAAAATTCGATATACATAATCTGAATTATAAACACATTATTGTCAAATACAATTACACAAAAGAAAATTAAAGTGGCAGTTAGCAAATAGTCGTTGCAAGAGTTTTATTAAGTGAAATAATTTTAGAACGAAAAATTGTTCTTTACACGTCTTGTTTTTGAATTTGTTTAATTTTCTGATTTTCATTTTTTGGAACTTCAATAATACTTATCCTACATAGTGAAAATTATGCATCTTTTTTTGTGGCATCCCATCATAAATTTTCATTTCAAAAATTCACATAAAAATCATCTAATCAAAATGATTTTAATAATCTTTTACTTTTGTTTATTGAATTGTCAACTTTTACTTTTGTCAACAAAATTTCCTGCTTTTATTTGTTAATCATATTTGTATTTTGTCGTTGGTGATTAAGATTAACATCCAAAACAGCTGTCTTCTTGTCATTATCGATATTATTGATACTATTTCTTCATTATTAGTTAATTATTGCACAATTCATGTGTATCCTACTTTGATTTTACCTAAGAATTGGTGGATTGGGTTAGGTATGTTGGTAAACTTGAAGATCAAATGCAAGTCGAGGCAACAATTTGTAACTCTCTTTCCTTAAGGCAAATTAGCCCCGCTACGGTGCTCACGGTTTATGGCTATTGCCTCCCAAAATACAACGACTAACGTTCAAGCAGTAGTAGCACTTCAAACTGCTTGACTCCAGCAAACTTAAAGAATGCTCCAAACTCTCTTAACAGAATATGATAAATGAGGAAGAAGACAAGAAAGATGCTATGAAATGTATATTATTTCCGAGTGTGTAATGCAACAAGTGAGGGGCTGAATATATCGAGAATCAAGAGTCACATTGTACGGACATGTTAGTTCAACATGTCCCTTGATTATGCCTTTGCAGCTACTGGACACAACCCTTGACTGTTCAGAGTTGCAATTTCAAACTGGAAAGGTATTTTCAGACTGTTCTGGAATTTAAACACCAAACGTTGTGTTTTTAAGATGAAAAAATATTTCCAGAAAAATCTGGAAATTAATTTTTAATTAAATAAAACAAGCCCAGCTGTATTTAATTAAAAGAAATAAGCCCAACCAAATAATTAATTAAATCTGGCCCAAAAAGATAAGGCATGAGCCAAGCCCAAAGCCCAAGACCCGGACCCGTGCCGAGCCGGAAGGCCGGACGGCGGCGGCGCGCATATGGCTTGGACCGAACCTATAGCCATCTAGGTCCTCTCCCCTCCAAAGAGTATTGGTATCCCAAGGGGCCCAACCCTATATTCCAAAATTGAGCTATATAAATAGGTCAATTTTTTATTATTTTTCCAATGTAGGACTCCTCATATTCCCACATTTCCATCTTCTCTTAAACCCCACAATAGTCAACTCTTAGGGGCTTACTTTAGGCATTAATTTCTCATTCATTCAATAATGAGTTTGAACAATTAACGACTCTATCATCATCTACGTTCAATGTAGATTACATTAATCACAAGAGACTCTAAATATTTTAATTGATCATCATTAATTAATTGGTCAAACTTACCAATTTCCAACAAGGTATGGGTTGGATCTTCAAGGGTTACGTTCAAAATGAATTTGGTTAAAAATGCGTATATATTTATTAGGGATGACACTCTCGAGGAATGGGGTGGGGAGCTATTCTCTCGTCCCCGAATCCCACTATGGGGAAATTTTACCCCCAGTCCCCATTTCTCGAATCTCTGTGCCTGTGGGGATCCCTAAAATAACATACGTTTCCAATTTAGTACCAAATTTATAACTAGAAATTAGGAATAGGAATAAAAATTATATTTAAATTATATATTTTTTTATTATTCATACTTTATGATTTATTAATTATTATAATTTAGATGAAATTAATAAAATAATAAAAAATATTACATATATGTAAATATCATTAAGGTATTTATAGTTATTTGACCGGGACGGGGGCCTCACGAGGTGGGGAGTGTAATCCCCATCCCCATCCCCGAATTCGTCTCTAGGGTATTTTCATCCCCATCCCCGCTGGAAAAAAAATCCCTGAATTTGGGGATGCTGAAGTTGTGGATTATTTTGCCATCCCTAATATTTATGGATTCAAAATGGGTTGGGTTAGGCCGGGTTTGGATTGGTCCAATACAAAAAAAAAAAAAAAAAGGTAAAGAAAAGAAAAGAAAAAATCATACTTTGCTAAATATATTACTATATTATTTTGTTAAATTGTGATTTTTTATCTTTATTTTACGTACATTAATTAATTATTATTAACAAAAAGAAGATAATGAATAAAGTAAAAAATCATAGTGATTTAAAACTCTTTAGTTGTAATTACAAAATGCAAATGTAACATTCATTTGGCATAAATTATATATTAAAACTTTAGAATAAGTAAAAAAAAGATTTCTTAATTCTTATTAATTATTTAGTAATTTTCATTTACTCTATTATAGTCTAACTTTTATTTCAGTTGAAATTTCACTTATTATAATCTAACTCTCATTTCAATTAAATTTCATAAATGAAAGAAAGGTAATTTTAAGTACAAAATTTGAAAATTTCATAATAAACCTCCACCTCTATTTCCTTAAAATGATCTTATTTCCCAGAAAAAGAAAAAAAAAAAAGTGAACTCATTGATATGTGTATCTATACTATAAATTGTGATATGTAATTAATTTAATTCTAACTCAAATTATATATAAAAATTATAGTTACTTACATAATTTTTTATTAAGAACTTAATAATTAAGTAAGAATATAATAATGAAAGAGCACGTTAATTTTGGGTGGACCTTTTTTTTTTTTTTTTCAATCAATTTTGGGTGAAATTGATTTGGATCATTTACAACCGTTTTTCGATCCATCTTCAACCCATTTCACTCTTATTTCAATTTATAACCCAATTGAACACAACTCATATTAAAATCATTAGAACCCAATCCAACCCAAACCCACTTATATTATTTTAAACCCAATCCAATACAAAACTAAATGAGTTGGGCTAAAACCATAGTTCTAAACCCAATTTGTCACCTCTACCTAAGATACTCATAGCCTGCGTGCGAGTGTAGTTGCTCAATTGAAATTATTGTATTAATTCTCTATTTATATAGTACCATTGATTTTCTTTGAACCGTTGCATGAATTTTGTATGCTTTGCTCTTTTTCCTAGTTATTTAAATTCTATTGGTGCGTTGGGTATGAGCTAATAGCCTTCACACTATCTGTTAATGGAGAGCAATATTGTGTTTGATGTGCAAAATAAAAAATACGAGCTGACCCAAAATGTTGCATAGCCCGCACTGTAGAGCTGATTGGCCGCTATTCTCTTAGCGGGTCTTGGGATGCAATTAAATAATCACACCTCTTTTGAAAACTTTTTTTAAAAAAAAATTAAATCAACAAATCTACCCTTAAATTGAAGAAGCAAGATGGGAAAGGCAGGAATATGGGTCTTCCTTCAAGGACAAAATAGTCTTTGTAAAAATAGTAGGGAGTATCAAACAACATTTATCAGATTATGAAAGATTATAGTAGTGCCTATTATATTTACCAATCTCCCAATCAAACAAAATATTAAACACCATAATCTCACTCAATGAAACACTATTATAATCTCATTTATTATTCAAATTCCATATCAAACGCGCCCTATAACTATCAATATTCATGTTGTGCTTAATTTGATATCTGCTAATCATATATGCATATGACATCTCAAAATATGTCCCAATAAATTATAAATTTTTTTTTTTTGAAAGTAATTAACATTTTAACAGAGATCTTAAATATATTCAATACTCACTTTGGCTTTGATTGCCTTTAACAAACTAGAATAGTTCATTATCAATTTATGAGTTATATTACACGGATTTATTAATTTTATAATATTAGGTTGACCTCAACTTTATA
The DNA here is from genome assembly GCA_018894105.1 of Jacaranda mimosifolia. Lineage (NCBI taxonomy): Eukaryota > Viridiplantae > Streptophyta > Magnoliopsida > Lamiales > Bignoniaceae > Jacaranda > Jacaranda mimosifolia. Next base: position 746,138 of record CM032118.1, on the reverse strand, counting down.
ATTTTATAATATTAGGCCTATGGCCACGTTTGATACAGAAGATTACAGTGACTAGCTCCTCTAATCCATGTTAGTAACCTATTTGGTAGATGAGATTATGGTGATGGGCCAAGCGAAGATTGGCTCCCAGCCTGTACTGTTCACACGATTAGGCCCAATTGTCATATCATGATTGGAGGTGAGATTGTAGTATGGCTAGATCAATTAAAAAACACATGGACGAATTTGTCTCTTATTTTGAGATAGACAAATGAGGGCAGTAATGGAATTTAAGACAATTGTTTTTCTCAATCTTTTAAATCAAATAGGAATGAAAGATTGTGGAATTTATAATATGAACTATAATCTCCAATATCAAATAAGTATAATAATTCGTTCAAATATCCTCTAATCTTACTGAGCCATGATTAAGTGAGATTAATAGTCTTTAGTATCAAGCGCGACCACAATATAATATACATTGACAATCACTATTTATTTATTTTTGCTTATGATAAGAATATTAATATGATTTTTTTTTAATACAAAGTATAGAAAGTTATGGTTGTATCCTGCAAAAATTATTATGTGCTTGTGTCGTCGTATCATATTAAGTATCATCACAATCGTAACTAGTGCAATACGATGTCATCTCCTTGGTTTGATTAGTTATCAACAATATTATATCAAACCTAATCTAATATTATAAGTATTACTGTACTTTTTCTTTGTGAATTTCTATTTTAACTTATACGTTATTTATCGTCAATGTCATTTTAAAATATGGAAAATGTAATTACCTGAGAACTAATCATCTGACTTATAACAGTGTTTATTGAAGCATAGCACCTCAATTAAATTACTACCTAACAACGTGCTTCATATTGTTAAATATGTGAAAAATACAATTATTTTATTTACACCTCAATTTGTTTATTGAAGAGAGTGATTTTCTTATGGGCTTGGCCGATCGCCTTGATGACAAAGTTCTAGGCAATGTTTGGTTACATTTTTTTCAAACATTTTCCAACTCCAAAAAATAATAACAAACAATGTCTACATTTTAAGAGTGTCAAGGGAGCAGGCCAGGGCGGGGCGGGCTGCAAAGTGAAAATGACCCCCATCCGCACCCCCATCCCCATGGCGAGTACCCCTCCTCGTTCCTCATTGGGGAGACGGGTACCCACAGGTACCCACGGATTTTTGATTTATCAAATTCTTAAAAAATTTTAGAAATAAAAAAAAGTATTAAAATTTTTCAATAATGTAAATTACTTTCAAAATTAAAAGATTGTCAAATATAAGTACATAACACATAATATTTAATTATATTTTATAATAAAATATTAAAAGATAAATAACACATAAATATAAATTTTAAAAAAAGTATAACAATTCGTTAATTCCTCCAATGAGCTCTCCGTTTAGCTTGACTCTTCCCAAGAGCTCTCCATTTAAATTGGTTCATACAAAAATATATGTATTTTATTAGAAGAAAAAGTAATTCAAATAACCAAATATATTTTGATATTAATTTAAAAAAAAATTTACATCATCATCTTTATCCTCTTGTATTGTGAAGCATTCAAAGTCCATTTTTGCTTTATAACAACCTTGGGGAAAAACAAAAAAGAAAAAAGTTTATTGAGGATTTGTAAATTAGAAGCATTAATATCAATACTAAAATACTTAATTTAATTAAATTAATGGGTAAGGGGTACCTGCGGGAATGGGAACTATTGTATAAAGATGATCCCCGTCTCCGCCCCCGCCCCTGTTTAGCAAATGAGGATTAAATTGTACCTACCCCCATCCCCACAGGGCGAAATTCTCCCCGAATATGCCCCGTTGCAAGGAATTCCCACAAATACCTGCGGATATGGGTAATTTTGCCATCCCTATTACATTCCCAAATTTTAACTCTGAAAACACACTTGTTTATACCTAAAATACCAAGTAGAAAAAGCACCTCCACTTCTATTCTATCAATCATTACAAATATATACTTATATATATATATATACACATCACTCATCCATATATATACAATTAATTTAAAAATATATTTTCACCCTACAAACCTAAGAAAAAAATAATTGATTTGACATTTATGATAAAATTTGTCTCCTACAAAATGCTTCCAAATAAACAATTCATTCTCCCAAAATATAACCAAACATTGAAACCATTTTTCAATTTTAACTTCCAAAATACCTTTACCCAAAACATTTTCCTAAAAACATCCTAAATATAACCAAGCATTGTCCTACCCTTCTTGATAATCCCGAGTCAAAGTTTCGATCAGGTGAAATAAAATATCATAAATGCCACTTATTTCATTTTTCTACCTTATTTCTCTTGTCATGTAAATTGTAATGCATGTGGCCTGCATTCCAAATGAAAACTCCAAAAAAGAGAAAAAACGGTCTCATTATGTTTATAGAAGAATGTTATCATTTTAGAAATATTATCAAGTTTCATCGATCATTATAATTATTTTTTCATGTCCATTTTCTTCTCTCCCTCAGCTTGCATGCAAATTCTTCTTTCTTCACTATTTCACCTATACTTAAGACACAACACTATAAGGCAATTTCTTAACATTATATATAATTATTAAATAATTAAAAATTATTCAATCAATTGATCAAATAAAATATTTTTATATCTTTAATGAAAGAATCATTTGTAGACACTTCGAATTTTAAATATATCCAACATTTAAATAATTTATAAAAAAATTTCAAAAGTAATAGAAAAATTAACAACCACAATTATCTTTTAATATTATGACTTGCTTAAAATTTTTTATAACTTAAACGTTGCTTATGAAAAGTATAGAGTACCTGTTTATGTGGAAAATTAAATCATCACTTCCTTAGTAAAGAACTGGAAATTTGATAAAAAAAAAAAAGAAGGAATTAGTTGATATGTAAGTCCTCAATTTGGTTAGTTTTTAAAATTAATTATTTTTACAATTATCTTTTTCATATATTTAAAATATTTTTGTATAAAACCACATGCACAGAGCATAACAAATAATTTAATTAGAATTTGAAATTTATTTCAAATATAATTTTTTCCCCCACAATATTTATAAGTTTAGAACATATTGTACCCTTTAAAAGGTTTGAGATAAATCATTTTCTTTCTATTGTTATTTCTTGTATCTTTTTCGTTATTTTTGCTTTGTAGAAATTGTTTACGTCTTTTTCAAGTTCATTGCAACTTTAAATTACTTTGCTTTATACTTTATTACAACCACTTTTATTCATGTAATTTTTTTGTCCAATGCAATTTTTTCTTCCTTCGAGTAGAAGGAACAAACTTAGGGTTGGATCTTTTTTTCTATATTTATGATTTTAATACTTGATTTTGATTAATAATTTTGGTAAAATTTCCTAAAGTATTTGGTATAGAATTGAAAATCAAATAATTTAAATGCAGCTTGTAACTAATGTAATATATTTTTTGTTGATTTGAAGATATTTATTAAAATTTAAGAACTTAAATATATTTATTTTGTTTGGTATCCCAACAAATCAGGAATACTAGTATTTCTCGGAATCTAATTATGAAAAGTAAATATTTTATATTTGACAAAACAAAAAAGTGAATATAACGTATATATCTCCAAATGTATATGCATATCTACTTGCATATGTAACCCAAATGCATCATTATAAATAGTCACAATATAATACAACTAAAAATTAGTTCTAGCAGTGACTAAATTGTAGTGCAATATAATACAAGGGCATTTTTGTAATCCAATTAATTATTAATTTTTATTTCCAAAAAACAAGGTTAAAATGTGATCAATGGGATGATAATTTGAAAGTTTAGATCTTTAGGAATAATTCCACAAGTATTTGTAAATTTCAAGATTGAAATGGATTTTCATTTTCAAGGAGAAGCTTCTGTCCTAATAGACCATCCTCCCTTTGTTGAGTCGTCGATAATGTAGAGTATCGCTAACCACCCCATCAATGCCATAGCCTCAGAAGGCGACCTCCTTGTTTATGTTCGACATTTTTGCATGATTCACGTTTTGTGCATGTTGTTGAGACATACGGCACTTGCAGTATGTTAAGTTGCATTTTTGTCATTTAAATCGTATAATTTTCCCTTATAATTAATAGTAAAAATGCTTAATTGTTGGATTTTAACTTTCATTTTATATTTTATGAAGCAAATTGAAGATTCAAAATAAATGCAGTTGAAATCGAGTATTCGGCATGCTTGGAGCAAAAATCGCAATCCCGAGGAGATGAGACATGGATGAAGGAAATAATTCGAGTGCGGACGTGTTTTGCTTTCCAAGACTTTATGCAAATTTAATTAGGAAGCATTTGTTGATTTTGCCTAGAAATTTGAGGTAAAATTGACAAGGAACGGAAGAAATGGAGCGAAACAGAGCAAAGTGGTCAAAATGGGCTCGAGAACACACCCCAACGTGTGTTGGAAGGATGTTGTGTGCCGGGGCGCAAGGCAAGGTGCGCCAAGGCGTGTACATGGGCGAAAAAGGTATAAAAACACGCATCGTGCGCCTCGGCGCAAGATTTTTGCACCCTGGTGTGTAGTGAACAGTAACTCTACGTCGGGGCTCAAGTTTTTTGCACCCCAGCTCAAAGTTTCTGCCCATGTTCGGTTTTTTCTTGGCACAACCAATTTTGTGAGCGCCGTGGTGCAAGTTTTGTGCGCCCCGATGCGTGACGCAAGCCCACGGGCCTGGGGCTTCGATTTTTGACTATAAATATCAGTTTTTTCTTCTGGAAAAAGTATCACGAACATAACACAAGAGCTTCTTTACTGCTTTTGAGTAATTCTCTCAAGACGGAGTTTAGAACGATGGTGTTAGGTATTTTCGTGAGATTTGTGGGATTCAAATTTGTATTTGCACTTTGATCTGAAATCAATAAAATTCCTTTTCTTTGTTAGGTAGATTAGGCACGTCGCCGAACCACGTTAAATCTTGTTGTCACTTTACATCGAATTACTTTACTATTATTTCATTATTTTCGCAATAGATCCTCCTAGGTTACAACAAATTGGTATCAGAGCAGGTTGGATCATATGTTAGGAATGAAATACGAGGTAGAAAAATTCGATGGGAAGAACGATTTTGGGTTGTGGAAGATGAAGGTTCACGCCCTTTTGTGTTAACAAGGTTTACAGAGAGCGTTAAAGGGCAGAGATTCCTTGCCGGAAGCGCTGAAGGACGAGTTCATGGCAAAGGCTTATAGTACTCTGGTGTTATCATTGGCGGATAACGTACTGAGAGAGGTCGCCACAAAAAGTACGCCAGTGGATTTATGGAAGAAGCTAGAGAGTCTATACATGACGAAGTCCTTGACAAATTTGCTGTATTTGAAATAATGATTATATACATTGAGGATGAAGAAAGGTACATCTATCACTCAACATATTGATTTTTTCAATAAGGTGATTCTAGATCTCGCTAATATAGATGTCAAAATTGATGATGAGGATCAAACTTTAATTCTCTTGTGTTCTCTGCCAAAATCTTTTGAGCACTTGGTTATTACTTTGTTGTACGGGAGAGATACGATTTCAATGGAGGATGTGAATGCCTTATTGAATTCCAACAAGTTGAGAAAACATGTCCTGTGCAGCAACGATGGTGAAAGTGGGGAAGGATTGGTGGCAAAAGGGAGACCAAGAGAAAGAGGAAGGAGTAGAGGCCGATCGAAGTCCCAAACCAAGCCTAGAAATGGTGACAAGTGTTTTAGGTGCAGTGGAAATGGGCATTGGAAATGGAATTATCTGGAACGAGGAAAGGCGAAGGATGCAGGTGAAACTTCTGATCAGAAACAAGATGATGTCGCAGGAATAGTTGAGGATGAGTCTGATGGTGGGCTTGTTCTCAACGTTGCCGTAACTTTACTAAGCTCTGAATGGATTTTGGATAGTGACTGTTCTTACCACATGTGCCCAAGAGAAGATTGGTTTACCACATACCATAAATATGACGGTGGTAAGGTGCTTATAGGAAATGATGCTTCTTGTGGGGTTGTAGGAATTGACTCAGTTTGTATCAGAATGCATGATGGGATAGTAAGGACCCTAACAAATGTGCATCATGTTCCAGATCTGAAGAAAAATCTGATATCGCTGGTTACTCTGGATAAGAATGGTTGTGAGTATAGAGCTCGAGATGGAGTTCTGTGGGTTTTCAAAGGCGCATTGCTTATCATGAAGGTAGAAAAGCGAAATGGCCTTTACATATTGCAGGGAAACACGGTTTTTGGTACTGCAGCAGGTTCTTCATCAGTCAATGATACTACGAGACTATGGCATATGCGGCTTGAGCATATGAGTGAAAGGGGAATGTCAGAACTGAGCAAATGAGGTTTGCTTTGCGAGAGAAGACTGGAGAATTGGATTTCTGCGAGCAGTGTGTTCTGGGCAAGCAACACAGGGTAAAATTCGGCACTGCAATTCACAAGACCAAAGGCACCTTAGATTCCATTCACTCAGATCTTTGGGGACCTTCTCAGGTTCCTTCAAAGGGAGGTGCAAGGTACATCCTGACATTCATAGATGATTTCTCACGGAAAGTATGGGGGTATATGCTAAAGCATAAGGATGAGGTGTTTGTCAACTTCAAGCAGTGGAAGACCTTAATTGAGAAACAGATAAGAAAAGAGACCAAGCGCTTGAGGACTGACAATGGATTGGAGTTCTGCAACAAGGAATTTCAGGAATTCTGCGACAAGGAAGGAATTGTGAGGTATCGCACAATTGTACATACACCACAACAGAATGGAGTTGCCAAAATGATGAACAGGACTATCTTGGAAAGAGCTAGATGCATGATCTTTAACGCCGAATTGTCCAAGAATTTTTGGGCATAAGCGATTAACACTGCATGTTATTTGGTGAATAGGTCACCATAAACTACTTTGAACTGCAAGACACCAATGGAAGTTTGGTCCGGATCTCTTGCTGATTACTCAAATCTGAGAGTATTTGGGTGTCCAGCCTATGCTCATATCCGGGATGGAAAGCTTGAGCTAAGGGCTAGAAAGTGCATATTTTTAGGCTATGCAGATAGAGTCAAAGGTTATCGTTTGTGGTGTAATGATGACAAGGGCTCCAAGATGATTATCGGACATGACATTTGATGAGTCTGCAATGATGAAGAAGATGGAACAGTAGGAAAGCGATTAACAGGGCGTTAAGGAGAATGTAGAGATTCATATTGATCCTCCACAAGTTTGAAAGGGGAAACAGAAGGTGGTAGATGAAGCTGGTGAGAGCACATTACCACCAAATCAACAGCAGAAAAATGAACCACTACAAAATTATTGCTTGGCTCACGATAGGGAGAGGAGGCAGATCAAACCACCACAGTGATTTGGTTACTCGGATCTGGTAGCTTATGCTTTGAGTTCAGTTGAGGAGTTTATAGGAGATGATCCAGTCTCATACAAAGAGGCAATTTCCAGGCGATTATGATAAATGGGTTGCAGCTATAAGTGACGAGATGGAGTCTCCACACAAGAATAGCACATGGGAGTTGGTTGATGTACCCAAAGGGCAGAAGATTGTAGGTTGCAAATGGATCTACAAGAAGAAGGAAGGGATTCCTGGTGTTGAAGATGCTAGATATAAGGCACGATTGGTTGCTAAGGGTTTTACTTAGAGAGAGGGAGTTGACTTTCATGAAGTATTCTCCCTAGTTGTAAAACACACTTCTATTCATGTTTTACTTGCCATGGTTGCTTTGTTTAATATGGAGTTGGAGCAGATGGATGTGAAAACAACGTTTCTGCATGATGAGTTGGAGGAACAAATCTACATGAGTCAACCAGAAGGATTCGTTGTTCCCGAGAAATAAAATCAAGTATGTTTTTTGAAGAGGTCACTATATGGCCTGAAGTAGTCTCCCAGGTAGTGGTATAAAATGTTTGATGCTTTTATTACCAAGATAGGATATACTAGAAGCAAGTTTGATTGTTGTGTATATTACAAAATTTGTAGTGATAGCCTTCTCATATATTTTATGTTGTACGTTGATTATATGTTGATTGCCTCTAGAAATATATATGAGATCAACCAATTAAAAGCTCAGTTAAGTGAAGAATTTGAGATAAAGGATTTGGGCAGTGCAAAGAAGATTTTGGGCATGGAGATCATCCGGGACAGACACGTAGGATTGTTGTACTTATCTCAACAGCAATACATTGAGAAAGTACTTGAGCGATTTGGGATGGATAAGTCCAAACTAGTTAGTACGCTACTTGCAGCTCATTTCAGGCTCTGATCAGATCTATCACCGAGTATTGAGGAGGAGGTGGAGTACATGTCAAATGTGCCATATGCTAATGTAATGGGTAGCTTGAAGTACGCCATGGTGTGCACTAGGCCAGACATTTCACATGCAGTCAGTGTTGTGAACAGGTATATGCACAAGCCAGGAAAGACTCATTAGCAGGCTGTGAAATGGATCATGAGGTGTTTGAGAGGCTCTGCAGACAGATGTTTGAGGTATAGTCAATCGAATTCTACTAGAAGAATTATTAGCTATGTGGATGCGGATTATGCAGGAGGTTTGGACAACAGAAAGTCCATGACGGGCTATGTGTTTTGTGTATCAAGTTGTACGGTTAACTGGAAGGCGACTTTGTAGTCATCAGTTGCATTGTCCACAACAGAAGCTGAGTACATGGCTTTAACTGAAGGCGTTAATGAAGGCATTTGGTTAAAGGGGCTGATCGATGATATGGGTATGGCTTCTGAGATCACTAAGGTATTTTGTGACAGTTAGAGTGCCATACACTTATCAAAGAATCAAGTGTTTCATGAGAGAACAAAGCATATAGATGTGAGGTATCACTTTATCCGGGATATGGTGTCTTAGGTGTTATTTTGGTAGACAAGGTTGGGACTAAGGGTAATTCGGCAGACATGTTGACTAAGGCTGTTCCAGGAATCAAATTCGAGCATTGTTTAGATTTGGTTAATGTTTGGAGACTTAGATAACAGCCCTTTTGGGGGCAGGGACAAAGAAGAAGGATGGTAAATTTCAAATCAAGGTGGAGAATTGTTGATTTTGCTTGAAATTTGAGAAAAAATTGACAAGAAATGGAGCGAAACAGAGCAAAGTGGTCAAAATGGGCTGGAGAACACACCCTGGCGCGATTGGAAGGACACCGTGTGCCGGGTCGTGAGGTAAGGTGTGCCAAGGTGTGTACATGGGCAAAAAAGGCATAAAAACATGCATCGTGTGCCCCGGCGCAAGATTTTTGCGCCCTGGCGTGTAGTGAACAGTAACTTGCGCTGGGGCTCAAGTTTTTTGCGCCCCAGCTCAAAGTTTCTGCCCATGTTCGGTTTTTCTTGGCACAAGCAATTTTGTATGCATCGGGGCGCAAGTTTTGTGAGCCCCGGTGCGCAACGCAAGCCTACGGGCCTTGGACTTTGGTTTTCGACTATAAATATCAATTTTTTCTTCTGGGAAAAGTATCACGAATATAACACAAGGGCTTCTTTACTGCTTTTGAGTAATTCTCTCAAGACGGAGTTTAGAATGAGGGTGTTAGGTGTTTTCGTGATATTTGTGGGATTCAAATTTATACTTGCACTTTGATTTGAGATCAATAAAATTCCTTTTCTTTGTTGGGTGGATTAGGCACATCGTCGAACCACGTTGAATCTTGTTGTTATTTTACATCGAATTATTTTACTATTATTTCATTGTTTCCACAATAGATCCTCCTGGGTTACAACAGCATTCAACTTTTTTTGGCAGTTGTACATTTTTTGGATGTTTCAATTTATATTTCTTTAATTAGGAGAATTAAATTTCCCTATTCTGGTAGGACTCTTATTAGTTTTTTAATTGCATTAGAAGTAATAGGCTATTTAAATGAAACTAGGAATCTTTCATATGAGGTTTTTTCATATTTTTTCACTCAGCATACTTTTTTTTCCTGCATTTTTCTCTCAAACATGAGTTGCTAAACTCTTGTTCTAGCCTAGAGGATTATTGAAGTTTGGGTTTTTCAGTATTTGTGAGATCTAAATAATTGATTCGTATTTCTTATTGGTTGGGTATTTATTTATCTTCTATTTTCATTACAAATATTCAGGCTTATTGAATTTAGGCCCAAATTTGATAGTTTAGAATATTTGTTATGTCAATTAGAACATTAAATCTGCAATTGTTTAATTGTTCTAATGCTTGTGGCAAATAACATAGTTTTGTGTAGGGATATGCATGATTTATGTTATGTGGATGAATAACCCAGTCTAAATAAACCCCGCTTGTGTGTGTTTGTTGGCTAGGATTGGGTCTCTCTAGTTTATTATGTTGTTGATAAATTAAGTCATTTGAGTGTTTCTTTAGAGTTGTTTATTAACAAGAAAAATAATTAACGAGCTTCTCTTAGTTATTGAGATAGTAATGAGAGATTGGTTATTAGGGCGTCCAGAGTAATTATAACTAGTCTATTTAAGAAATGAGGAATTTATCTTTGCATCAATGATTAAATTTGTAAACCAAATTGAGATTTTACCTTATTCTATATTTCATTCTCATTGATTTCTTATTTGATTTATTTTACTTTTAAAATTCTAAGTCTCTCATTTCATAAAAATCGCTCTTCTTTTTCTATTTTATTGATAAGTTTGAAAGAAATAAAATTTACCAGTCCCTGTGAAATACAACCCCACTCACTACTGATTACAAATTATATTTTTAGAGTAGGAATTTATTTTTGTTGAATTCGACACCTATCAAATTTTGGTGCAGTACTTTTAGGTTGAATATTATTTACTTTACTCTTTTAGTTAGGTATAAGACTATGCAAATAATTGTTTTTAAGGTCAGTATGAAGGGGACATTATTTCAATTTGGAATAATGTGACTTGTAATAAATGTGAGATTCTAGTTGACATTTTTATCCTTTTCATTAATTTCTATTAGAGATTGTTGGACCATCCTACTAGAAATAATATCCTCTATTGGCCATGATAACACACAACACTATTGCCTTGTACGCATCTTATTTATCATTCATATTATTTGTAACATTTTAGTTCCACATAGTAATGCAGAATACATATAAACATGAGTGACTCTCATATGAAAATGAGAAAAATTGTATATGGAGGGAAAGTTGAAAATTCTCTTTTCAAATCATAATCATTCATTTGTAAACTTGTTATGTGTTTGTAAGTGTAATAGAAGATGTAACAAAGAATTGGTGTTTTTTTGTGTGATTTCATGCATGTGGATGTTTCGACTTGTTGACTTGCCCCCTCAGCATTAAGGATGTTAAAATTAATCCAAACCACCAACTCAATTATGAATGACTAAAAAAAATTAGGTTTGGGTTTGATGTTTTTGGTATTCGGTTAAATGGAACTGAAAATGACCTGAAAGGAAAAAAATAATAAGATCATGTTGATTTCAGATCAATCCACTAAACCTGAAAGCAACAATTAGGTGACCCTTATAACCTAATGAACTTGATCCAACCCAATCCAATCCACCTAAATATAATTGGCATAATCTATACTATTAATAAAGCACCTATCCCGTTTTGGTTTGTTTTTTAGTGATGTACCTAAAATCCTCTACTTCTTTTTTTAGATATTAGAACTACAACTTATACAATAACTACCATTTAGGCCTGATCCATTCTTTAACTTATAATCACTATCCTAAATATTTTTTGTTATTCTTTATGTAAAACTCTAGATAAATATATTAAATTTTTAAAAGATCAATATTGTATAAAAATAAATAAATATTTTTATTTATTTAGTAGTAGAACAATTTTAGCACATGCATTGAAAGCGGCCAAATTGCTGATTAAAATAAAATCTTGGCACTCAAACCATCGCAACCAAAAAAGAATATGTGCTCTCTCTCTAAAAAAACATCTTGGCCGCGCACCACCACCACTATTAGTCTGTCGCCGCTATTAACAGCACCACCACCACCACCACCACGATCTAATACCATCGTGTGCTCCTTCTTGAATAACCTCAGTTATTTATTATTTGATATTGACAATGCTTAGTTGATTAATTTCAATATTAATTTGAATGCTGATTGGAATCTAATTATTGACGGTATACATAGAAAGTTTGAATTTTAGTATTAATTTTAATGTGTAAGTTAATTTAAAACAAACAAATCAAAGTTCTAGACAATTATAATGTTGGAGTTTGTATATGTGAAAAACAAATTATATAGATCAGGTTCGGTTAGATTGGCTCGGGTTCATCAGGTTGTTGGATTACCCAATTAAAAATCAGGTCAACCTGAATCTGACTTGATTTTTTGTGGGCTAGGTTAGGATTAAACATTTTGGGTTTAACATGAAGTTGGTTACATTTGGATTTACTGTTTTATGTTATATTCCTATCTAAACCTACCCAAATTAACACCCTTACTTCTCATGGTCCAGTAGTTGCATTTAGTTTAGGGTTTGGTTTCAGATATTAGTTATAACAAAAAATAATGAGCAGAAATTTATTTCATATGTGTACTAGCTATTATATAGAGCATAGTTGTGTTAGGCCATAATTATGTAATTATGACGAAGATTTGAATTTTTAAAGTTTTAAAATTTTTAATTAAATTAAACAAAACTCTTTAGTTGTTAATTTATTTATTTTATTTAATTTAATATAATTGGCTTGTCTGTTATAACTAAAATACAGTATTGTGTTTATCCAGAATAGTACAATAGATTTTTATCTCATCAAATAAGCTTAGAATTAAAAAAAAAATAAATTTATAAATATCATATTGGATACTTTTATAATAAAACGTCATCTTATAAATTTACTTTATTACTGGATTAACGCATAAATCTTTTGTATATATTATATGGAAACTTTGTTATTTAAAATTATTTTTTCCCCACATATTTTTATATACATTATTCGTGCTAACATTCTATATTTTTATTATGTTTTTGTTATTTAATTGTAAAAGCACTCTCTCCAGTTAACATAATATGATGGTTTTGCCTTTTTCTTTCTAATTTAAAATTCATCTTACACATAAGTTTTTAATATATTTTTCATATCACATCTTTAAGTTATTTTTTCTTTTTTCTTTTAAATTAATTAATATTCTTGTAACTTATTTGAATTTATTAGTATTATACTTTATTATTTCCTTAATATTTATTTAAAATAAATTTTTTTATGTCAACTTAGGATTGTAATTTTTGTATTACGTAAAACATATTATCCTGCAATACTTTTTTCTTTCAATTAAATATGTTTTATGTTTCATCTTTAGTGTTATACGTTTTCAAATATTCATGTATGTTCATTTAAGGATTTATATTTAAATATATCAAATTGTTATTTGTTATGTAGAGCAACTATATTTTTTATCATTGTTTGACGTGATTGATTTTTGAAAATGTTCCAGTTGAGGCATTGGTTGGATGACTTAACAAATATGCAAATGAGGAAAGTGTGGAATGAAAATTCAAGCGCAAGATTTAGATAGATGATTTATAAAGTAAAATAGAAAGCATTGGAAAATGCCTTTAACCAACGAGGTAGAGAACCAAACACACTAGATATGACTGGTAGGGGCCCCGATTGGATGAGTGGACATATATGGGATGAACTAGTTGAGAAGTATTGGTGTGTAGACGATTACAAGAAAAAATGTGAAACTGCTCGAAAGAATCGTATGACAAAAAAAGATGATTCTTTTACGAAACATACAAGCAGTTCTATTCCACAAGAAGCACACAAGCTAAGGATGGTATTCACTACAAGAAAACAGGGCTTTAGTGACTGAATTTCTGTGACCAACCAAATAGGTCACTAAAAGTGACTGATTAGTGACAACTTAGTGACCAATATAACAAAAAAATTAAAATTTATTTGTTGACAGAATTGTGACTGATTAATGACAGAATTTTGTGACTAGAATGTTATCGGTCATTAATCGGTCACTAAGTTTGTGACCAACGTTGATTTAGTCACGAAACAATTGTATGAGTTGACTAGTTGACTATATTCCGTCATAAGTTAGTCATAAATGTGTATTGACTGATTTTGTTATCATAAATTCAGTCACAACATCAATTCGATCACCAATTAGTCACAATCTTTTCAATTAGTAATCGGTTATTAATTAGTCACCGATTGCTATTGACATTTTAGTTACCAGTCAGTCACAATATGAATTAAGATAGTAATTCGTCATTAATTTATTAATCACACATTCAACAATAATCAGTCATTAGTTGTAATCAATATTTATCACAAACTTAATTGAGTTGCCAATCAATTATAGTTTGATTTCTTTTTCTATTTTTTATCCTAATACACACTTAATTCACTGAATAGTTAAAAGGACAAAAGAATATGTGAGAAATAAATAAAAAATTAGCAATACTCATAATTGCTATATAGTGAACCCATAAAATAAATCACAATATTTATCTTAGTCTTTAATAAAAAGTTCATATGCAATTTTCTGTAACCTAACTTATGCTAAATAATTTTTGAAATAAATTTTAATAAGTCATTTTTTATTTTTTTTTCTTTATGTAGAAGAATACCTCATTGTTTTTTTAAATTTTAAATTTTGAATTTTTTTATTAAACTTTATGATATATCAAGTTATTTCTTAGATTACTACGGCTACAATCATGGCAAATTTTTATGATAATTTAATTTGAATTCTTTAGATACATCCTTTTTTGAGGTGGGTTTTTGGGGGGTTTATATTTAATTTTTCAAGAATGAAAAAGGAAAAAAAAAGAAAAAGAAAAGGAAGAATGCATTCTTTTCTTCGGGATTGATGGGTACTGGAGGACAAGATTGACTTCTTATCTTCAATTTTAAAAGATTTTGTTGTTTTTGTCTTACAAAAGATAAAGGAACCCTTGGGAAATTAATTTTATCTTGATAAGAACTTTTGAATTCAAAAGTGAAAAAAGAAAATTGTTACATTCGATTAAAAATTTTAATAAGCATGACAAATGTAAAAGTTATTAATATATATTCAATTTGGGACATAAAATTTTTATAATTATAATATATATAAATATGTAATTGTACATATAAATATATATAATAAAATATATAATAAATATGTGTAAATTATTAAAACATAATTACTGGTGCAGGGTAGTTGGAAGAAAGAAATGAATCCAATCAATTTTGTCATCTCAAGAGAAATGGTGAGTGGCAATTGATTGGATAATCCTTACATATTGCATCCAATAGGGAAGTAGCTTGGGGTTCCGAGTTTTCTATTTCCTAATTGTTTAAAGATAATTAGGCCATAGGCTTCTAAGTTTTTTTATTTAAATTTCCACTTCCGTTTGCAATCAATCCACTAATGCAGACTTCATATTGTATAATATTATGCACGACAAAGTCAACTTGACTGCAATCTATTATGTAAATTTTGTTTTCAATGGATTGATAGGCTTAACGCAGATACATAATAAATAAATAGGTGACAGCCTTTGTGAGCACTAAGCTAAGTCATTAAAAAGTTGAAAGACGCTAATTTGAATTTTATTTTTCCTATTAAAAAGATATTATTTGGTGAAGCAAGTTTTTTGAAAATAAGATGCTATCCATTTATAATAATTTTCTCTTCTCTTTCACATCTAAAGTCCATATTCCCTCAAACTCTCTTTTTTCTTTCTCACTAATCACTATAGAGTCAAATGTTATCTTACTCTCTATTCTTTTTTTTTTTTTTTTTTTACTCTTGAAGCCATATTCCTTGTAGAAAAAACTCAAGTCAATCTCCATATTTTTCATCATAGAATTCACGTAAGTAATATTGTAAAATCTAACATTTCTTTCTCTTTTTTTGTTTTTTTTTTTCTCGCTATTGATCTCATTTTAATGTGTGTAGTACATATTTTGTCCGTATATTTTCAATAGAATATATTATTTAATAATTATTTGGTTTTTGGTTTTTTTTATAGGATGACTACTAGAGGAAGGGGATCCAGTGGGAGATCTAAAGGACGAGGACGAGGATGAGGTGCACTTGAACAACAGAGGTTGACTCATTCAGAGGTTCCTCCTCCAGAGTTGGAGACAGAGTTGGAGAATATTTCTACACAATATGGTCATGAAGGCTTGGATGTCCCTCTTACTCAATTTGAAGAAAGAGAGTCAAGTCAAGGTCCAAACATCTCTACGTCGAGAGTGAGAGGAGCTAGCTATGGGGATCATGCACCAAATGATCCTGACACTCGACCATGGATCCAACCTTATGGAAACAAGTACGATTTATTTTTATTAATGACAAAAAATTATTAATATATCCGAAGATAGATATAAAAAAATTTAAATATAACTTCTTCTTTTTTTTATCCTTGTTTTGATGATTTATAAATTAATTATGTTTATAGTGTTTATGGGCTTTGTCTAAACATTCGTTGGGTTGTATAAAAAGAATATGATTGAATGGATTTTCAATTTATTAAATTTCAAATTTTAATATAATGAAACAATTTGTTAGCATGTAGTTGGATAATTGACCCACTGAACTGCATGGCAACAATATCATGGGAGTGATGTTTGTGGTACTACAAAAAGAGAAAATTAAATTTAGTTGGATTTGTGATGGTGCGCCGAAAATTATTGCAAATCAAATTTGAGCAGTTAAATGGAGTTGGATTAATTTAATGAAGGGCCCAAGTTTTGATTAAAGAGTAATGCTGGCTGCCCCTTATATTTAGTAGTTGCACTTGGCCAAAAAATCTATGTTTTGTTAAGTTTTTATTGTATGGTTGAACCCGGGCAATGCTGCAATTTGCAATACTTAAATGTGTATATTTAATTTACATTAAATTTGACATTGCATGGATGTACATAAATTTTCATAATATAAAATAATAGAATATTTATTTATTGTTCATATTATATTATAATTATTTAATATAATTCATATTCAAGATGCTTATAAGTCATAATTCTTCCAATGATACATATTAAAGAATTATTGTTGATTGTGCTTCATCACTGTTAAAAATAAAATAAAATTATGACTATCTTGTATTATTCTTTTGTGAGGACCTTTATTTATGGATATTTGTTATATTTATTCCACACTTATTTTATGAATCATATTTGCTATTGAGACAATTATTTTGTTTATCTTGTAGATTCATTCCAGATATTATTTCTCGTAAAATAACGGAGATATTAAGACAACATTTTAAGGGGTGGTCTAGTTGGAGCAAGGTTTCTCAAGAAGATAAGGAACTTCTATATGGAAAATTAAGAGTAAGCTTTTTTTTTTTTTTTTTTAATAGATAATTTCTTATGTGTGGTAGCTGAAATTATAAATATTGGTCAACGATTTTTTGCAAATGAGACAGGAGGGGTATAGATGGTTGCCTGAGCATGAGGCGGGCATTAGAAATTCGTGGGAACATTGCCATAAGAATAATTTTAAAAATACTATTTACCATTTCAAAAAGGCAGCAATAGAGAAAGCTGGCAACAATGATCCTAAAGAATGGAAAAAATATAAGCCAGCTTGTATGTCTACTGAAGACTGGAATTCCTTGTGTGATGGCCGATTTAGTGAACCAAATTACCAAGAAAAATGCATCAAAGCCAGTCAAAATCGTTTAACAGAGAAAGACGGGTCTATTGGTAAACATGCTGGTGGTTCCATTTCATTTGAGGAGCACAGACATAGGATGGTATGAATATTTCCTAAGTTACTTTATTTTAAAATATCAATTTATTTTTTTAATATCTCTTGTTTTTGTGTATAATTCATAAACGTAGGAAATCGAGAAAGGTCGTCCTGTCAGCCAACTTGAACTTCGTGATCGAGTTCATAAGACACAAAAGGGAGAAGGTGATTATGTGAATAACAAGTCCAAAAAAGTTAAAGTAAGTAATTTTTTTTATAATTTTTTCATATAAAATGAAAACTCATATGAGTATTGATTTAATACATTGTAACCATTGCTTTTCACTTTTGTAGGAGATATATATAGATAAATATTCCCAAGCTCATGGCACAAGTCCTACTCCCGATACTATATTTGATGCTAGAATGTGGGCTGAAGCATGTGGTGGTCCAAACAAGGGAAGAATATATGGGTTTGGAAATACTTTCCATGCAAAGGAAGTAGTTGGAGATTCTAATTCATGTAAATTTGGGCTATCTGTAAAATCATCCATGATTAGTGAAGATGTTCTACAAAGTACCTTAAAAAAGGTTGTTGATAAACAATTAGCACAAGAAAGAGAACATATGGCCAAAGAAAGAGATGCAACAGCTAGTAGAGAGACTTCTTTAATTGAAGAGTCAAAAATGATACTCGAAGAATCAAAGAAGAGGGAGGAAACATTACTTGCAGAGATGAAGAAAAGAGAGGAACAATTGCTTGAGGATGCAAAGCAGAGGGAAAATGAATTAGTGGCAACTATCAAGAAGTTGATAGAAAATGCTGAAAATTCAACCTC
The DNA here is from genome assembly GCA_018894105.1 of Jacaranda mimosifolia. NCBI lineage: Eukaryota > Viridiplantae > Streptophyta > Magnoliopsida > Lamiales > Bignoniaceae > Jacaranda > Jacaranda mimosifolia. The sequence continues at coordinate 727,688 of CM032118.1, read as the reverse complement.
CATTCTTATTCGTTCAACTGAAAATGCTAGTGCTGCATATAATGGGAAAAAGAAGTAAGACAGCATGGTGAAATCCTAATACGGTAATTGGGACTGCATGAAACATTTTTTTTGTTTTTTGTTTTGAGGTTTATGAAACTTGATTATGTTTTATGTTTATCTTTGAGGACCTGCATCTACTTTTTTTGTTGGAATTTGGTAATACATGTAATGTGGTATTGCATGTTTATATTACCAAATTAATTTTTTAAATAATGTTCCTTAATATATCATTCTTGTTTTTGCGTTTGACTTTTGTTACTGCTTTATGCATTAATTATGAATTTGAATAATAAATTTACTCTATTTCATAATAGGTGAAAAATTAACCACAGTGTAGTTGTGATACTTTTCTGAAGTATTCTTTCCCCCCGCCCCCCTGTATTATAAGAATAATTCGCTACTTCCTCAAACTAAGAAAAGACAAAAAATACTTCAAAATAATGCTTTATATTTAACAAACTAATAAAAGTATCTTTAAATCCAAAAATGGCATTTTATAATTGTCTCTAACATCTAATAATTTAATGATAAAAATTTAACTTATCAAAATTAAAAATTAATCTACGTTATAAAAATACCTTTTATAAAACTAAAATTGAGTATATATTATAACGTATATTGTCACATGAGTTGGGTTTGGTGCATTACTTTTATTGCATAGAGCTATTATTTAACTTTGTATAGAATATATATTACTCTTATATCAAAAAGTAACAAATTTCAAGTATATTCATTATTTGAAAATTATAATAATAATGAGTATAATAATTAAAAAGAGTAAAAATCATATAAAAAATATCTTTTATACGATATTACTCAAATATTAATTTATTTTATATCTCAAATTGGTTATATATTAAAAAGAATTGATTATACTTCTAATTCATATAGGGGTGCATATAAGTCGAGCCGAACTTGATTCTAATAAGCTCAAACTCGGCTCATTGAATAAACAAAGTATCGGATGAGCCATATCAAGCCTTATAGAGCTCGATTCGTATATGTTTTGTTGAACTCGGGCACATATAAATTTAAATTAGTTCGAGTTCATTTAGGTTCAAAATAAAATCTATAATTATAAATTGTTAAATTTTTTTTTGTTATTTTCATAAAAATAACAAGCATACTACTACTACTACTACTACTACTACTATTATTATTATTATTATGAACTTTATTATATATAAATATATATAAAATATAAAAAAGTTTGTTTAGGCTTGCGAGTTTTTCAAGCTAAATATTATTAAACTCGGCTCAACTCGTTTGACTGACGAGCTCAAACTTTTCGTGAATTGTATCATCTTATTTACACCCCTAATTGATTATGGTGAAAAATATCAATTGTATGTTAAAATGTGGATATTGCTTTCAAAAACTAAATCTATTTAATTTTCCTAAAGAGTCTTATTTGTTTTTAAATATTTAATAAAGATATGTTGACATAAAAAAAATGAAATAGAATAAACATGGTGTAAATATTTTCTTGGAACTTACTATAAAATATGCATATTAATACCAAAAAAGTAAAATAAAATATACACTATGTTCACACCTAATTTAGAAAACTTCATCCGTTTTCCCTTTGGCGGGCGGTACTTCCACCAGGACAATTCTCACTTCTGCAAATTTTCCCTCGTCACTTTTTACCACGCAACCGCCATCACCATTATACTGCACCACCACCTCCGCTACCATCAACACAAATTCACCACCCAATCCAGCCCAGGTACTATTTTGAATTCTTTTGCCCAATTATTTTAAAGTATAGGGTTTTAATTTTGCCCCTTTTAAAGAAAATTTTCCCACGCCCAGGTGATTTGCTCCAGTAAATCTTATCCTTGATCTTTATTAAGCTAGACAAAGGAGATTGCATAGACGAAGATTTTTAGTTCAACACTTCTTGCCATACCCAGGTAATATTATTAATTTTCTTATGATTTAATGATGATTTGTTGAGGATTGTACTACTATTTTTATATTTTGTTATTCATGTTAATTATTTATAGGAATTTGGTTGTTTTAGAAGGAAGCCATAAATTCAGAAAGTTTATTCTAGCATATTGATATAATATGAGACATCATGTTTTGAAGCTAATTGTTGCACGAGCAAGAGACACATATATTTAGGATTTAAATTTGTGATGCGCCTTTGCTTTGAAATTATTATTATGAAACTTAAGGAGTTGCATAGTTTTGGATAGAGTTTGAGAAATGGGTTATGAGATAGTTTTGCAATAATATAAAAGTGGAATTTTAGTTGAATAGGCGTCTAGTTACTAAATTGGTTTTTCTGAAATTATATGATAGGCTTATGTTTCTTGCATAGTATCTATTTGTTGAATTTTCTAGCTGACAGATTTCTTTAATTCTAGATATGGTCTTATTAATTCTTCTGTGGGGATCATTAGGCATATGATCAATAAAAATATATAAGCACATAAACGTGCGTGTATATATGGACCAATGCTGTATGAAATTAAACAAAAAATAGGACTCATGTGAGCCTTGTCTGTATTGTCTATACTAGAAACCACTACACAACATAAGACATGCTACCAAAACAATGTCTATAAACTCCAACATTGACTTTTGACAAATATGCTTACCGTCTTGTAAGAGAATAAAGTTAGAAAACTTTGCGAAGATAATTTCAAGTATCAAACATCTCACCTAATAGATCAGGCTGTGTTGGGCTACATGTGCAAGGATATCATCAATGCTGGGAGGCTGATGTGGCTGAGGGAACAATGCCTAAAATCTGAGCTTGTTAAGTGTGTTCCTGTTAGTGTTTCTCCTGAAAACCACCTATTGCTTGCTAGGTATAATATATTGTGCTAACTGCTCTTCCAGTCTTTCCCATCTGCTGTTCCAATCTGTCCCAGTCATTCCCATTTGAATGCCCTGTCATCTGTTTTTACTGGTAGATTTATTTTTGGCAGCAAGATGATGGCTTAATTTTGGTTTAGAAGATTGATTAGTCATCAAACAATAACTGTATAACTCCCCAAGAAAGAGAAAAAAGGCTCAAGTTTTTCAAGTAAGTGACTGGTTGCAAAATCTCCTTGACTACTGAGAGAGAAGAAATTAAGAAAGTTTAGGTAGCACGTTTTTCTCCTCAACCAATATTATATTGTATAAATATTGAATCAGATTGAGCTTGGGCTCGAAGAAGTTAACATTAATTTGATTGAGAAGATGTTGAATTCAAGGATTAGTTTGTCTCCACGTTTGGGTACGACGTTGTTGGCCACTAATTGAAATCAATGTCTATTAGTTCAAGAATTAATGATTGAATATTTGAATTCAACCTTTAATTCATTAAAGGTTGCTTTCTGCGTAAATGTTATTAACAAAGGACAAGTAGATTAGGTAAGCTGCCGGAGCATATCTAGAAAATTGATTAAAATTTGCAGAATATCTTATATTCTGAATACAGCCTCTTTCTGAATGTCTCCCTTCTCCATTTAGCATAATCAAAATGATGGCTCTTTTTAATTTTTATTTCTTAGTTTTTTTGGCTTTTGGCAATATGAATGGAATTCACCAAACCTTGTCATAGTTTCAGTGATTTTACGTCGGATTTTATGTAGAAGCAAAAGTGAAGTTGTGCATGCTGAAATTGTCTCCCCAAAAAGTGAATAGAACTTACAATTCTTTTCTAATTTACAATGTTTTTGTAGTAAGGACTCTAGAACTAAAACATAGAATTGAAAACTTTTGCAGGTCCTTTGTAACTTAGTTGGTGTCTTTAGTCGAGGAATATTGGGTAAGTTTTTCACAATATTATTGAGTTTAATTTTGACTATCAGTTTTTGCTTGCTTAAGCTTATATATAGAGGGGAGCACATTGGGCGTTTGACATGGAACTCTCAAGTGTGATCCATACTTATTATGTGCTGTGCAATTTAGCTTGGAACTATTTTCATTTCAAAGATAGGATGCCTAGTTGATCTACATTGAATATTTTCATCATGATCAATCATACATAAAAAGCTTAACTGTTTTGTCATCACCTAGTGCAGATCTTGTTGTTGATTAGAAAAATCAGTATCAACTTGTCCAGCCTTGATTTTGAGACCATATTAAATGTTATTCTTTCACCAATTTTTAGTTTGAATTTTTGTCTAATAATTGCCATCTCATCAATGTAAATGCATAAAAAGGGGTCAAACAGGGATGTTCGGTTAATTGCTCAAATACATTGTCACTGTTTCATAACTGTAATATCCTAAACATAAGCTTTCGACTTCTTTTTGGTTGGATCATATGATAGTCAATCATTAGAGTAGAGTTCCAGAATATTAAGGCTGTGTTCACTTGCATTTTGGGGAATTTTTTTTCAACCCCCAAACTTTTTTTTCAAAAATATCAAAATTTTATACCCAAAAATTCTCTCCCAATTCAATCCCAAAAATCCCTACACCCTAAAAATACACATACGCCCTCATTTTTTGACTTCACCTTTCACATCACTCATTTATTTATCACTCTCTCACTTTACTCATATATATATGTATATATCTTATATATATGGAAAAATTAAAATTTTAGTAGTTAAAAATATTCTAAAATTTACATTCGCAAATTTAATTAAACTAATTTTTGGACAAAATTAATTAAATTTAATTAAATATTTTTATATTATAAGTAAATAATTTATTTATTAAATAATGTATTAAATTAATTAATTAAATAACTTATAAATATCATCTAATATCAACACAATAATTTATTTAATCTAATAAATTAATTTTAAATAATTATTTTGTTTTTTAATAAATAATTTATCTATCAAATAACGTATTAACTGCCTAATGCTTCAAGTTAGTTAGATAACATATTATATTAATAAAATTAATTTGTTTAATTAACTAAATGAATTATTATATTTATATAAATTATATTTTATACAGATAAATACTACATAATTAATTAAATATCTAATAATCTATTTAATTAATAATCAATAACATATAAAATTTAATATAATAATAAATTAATTTTAAATAATTATTGTGTTTATTACTAAATATTTTATCTACCAATCATTACATATATATACATATACACTCACATATGAAATTATAAATATACATACATATATTAGTGGGGATTTGGAGTCACTTATTGCAACATTATGATCTTGATCGGTTCTCTTACCACAAAGCTTGCAATTTTCTCTTTGGTTTCTGGCCATGATGACATGCCAATGGTTCTTGACTTATTATCAGTTCTACTAGGAAAAATTCTTTAAATAAGTGCCCATTTATTGCCAATTTTCTGCTCTCATAAAAGTGAACCAAAATGATGATCAATGATTGAATGTGAAAAAAAAGTGGTGGCAGAATATGAACTGAAATTAGGGAAATATGGAACAATTCTTGGGCTACCTGCATTGGTTAACGGCCGTGGATTCCAACGATAAAAGCCAATATGCCACCAGTAAATGGATGTTGACTTTTACTAACTGTAGCAATTCAAATGTAGCTTATGTCCATTAATTGTGTATAGAATATTGACACCACAAGATGCAATATGTAATTAAATTTAAATAGAACACAAGAAGGAAAAGTTGATAGTAAAACAGGTGTATAATTGAAAGCACCAGTAAGGTGTTTATTGATAATTATGTTTGAAAATAAATTATTTGACCATTTAGTTAATGTGGAGACCTAACATTATTTTTAGTGGACCTAGATTAACTTTGAATATTATTTTTTCTTGGAATTATATGTACAATACACTTTCTAATTAGTTTCATTTGCTTGAAGCTTATAGAAGTAGGTTTAACTTGACTTAGTATCTTTATTGCATGTCGAAATTGATAATGCAAATTAAATTCATTGGAGTTGATTTGCATGTAACTTGGTAACATTTTGATCTATCCTATACCAACAAATGCTTAACCTATCAATGAATGTAGAACACTTCATAGAATCTGTGTTTATTTATTGTTCTAGCAACGGACGAATACAATATGCGAAATCTCTATTTCTAATGGTCTCTAAATTAGTAGAAATGATGGTACAGTACTAGTGATAAAAAAAATCATATGGCATATTTTTGCAGCAGCATAGTTGGAATTTGTATTTTATTTTTGAATGCTCTTAATGTGAGTGTTTATACGTTTAATTAAAGAAGTACGTGAATGATTTACTATTCTTGTCTAACCAAATAAATGAAATATTGGAACCATTTATATCTCAAAGATAGTATATCTAGTTGATCCATGTTAAATATTTTACTCATGATCAATCATACATAAAAAGTTTGACTACTTTACCATTTAATTCACCATCTACTGCATGTCTTGTTGTTGATGAGAAGCATTATCATCAACTTGTCCAATTCAGATTTTGAAAAAATTGTAAGTATTCATCTTGTACTACTTGGTTTAGCATTTTTGTTTGGTAATTGCTATCTTTATAATTCAATGCATCTTGAAAGCTCTAAATCAAATTTTCTATGCCATAAATCTTATGAATACATTCATACATATATATATATCAAAATGCAGAAATCATGTCTACTAATCGTAGTTGGATGTGGCGTCGATTTGATGACAAATGATACATGACAATTGAATTTGAGGAAGGGGTTAAGGAGTTTCTTGATTTTGCTTACTCTCATAAAGAGGTTGTAGATTGTGATAATATAAGATGTCCTTGCTCTAAGTGTCGCAACATGAGATTTCAGGATCGGGATACTGTGCATTTTCATCTGAAAAGATATGGATTTCAAAAAGGTTACACCACATGGGATGCACGCGGTGAAAGTTGGACACATAGTCGTTTTCAGGAATCTTCACAAGATAGAAATGACGAAAACATTGGGATAAGGGCAATGATTTTTGATGTCGCCGGTCCTAACTTTAATTGGGATTTTGATAGAGATGAACATGAAAATGACAGAGACAGAGAAGGATTGCCTAACTCGAATGCCCAAAAGTTCTTTGACTTATTAAAAAATGCAAAAGAACCATTATGGGAAGGTTGCACGAGACACACAAGGCTTTCAGCAGTCACTCAGTTGTTGAATATTAAGTCAAAGTTCAACTTATCACAAACTTGTTGTGACCGAATCATATCAACAATCAAAAGCATGATGCCTGAAGATGAGAAGTTGCCCAACAACTTATATAATTCAAAGAAGATGGTGGCAAAACTTGGGCTAGGTTATGAGAAGATTGATGTTTGTGTCAACAATTGCATGTTATATTACAAAGAAAGTAAGGATAAGACTGAATGTGTTGTATGTGGTCATGATAGATACATGCCTAGCTCTATAATTGCCCGAAAACCTGTATCTTATAAAGTATTGCGCTACTTGCCATTAACTCCTAGGCTACAACGGCTTTATATGTCTAGCACTACAACTAAGCAAATGACATGGCACTTGACAAATCAATGTGAAAGTGGGAATATGGCACACCCTGCTCATAGTGAAGCATGGAAACATTTTGACCTTACTCATCTCACATTTTCATCAGAATCACGAAATATTCGTCTAGGAATGTGTATAGATGGATTCACTCCGTTTAGCAACAGTGGTACTCCTTATTCATGTTGGCCAGTAATGATAACTGTATATATTCTTCCACCAGGTATGTACACATAGACTCGCTCCTTTTAGTATATTAATGTTGGTCAGTAATGTTAACTGTGTATAATCTTCCTCTAGGTATGTGCATAGAACAACCATATATATTCTTAAATATGGTCATTCCAGGTCCTAAATCACCTGGAAAACAGTTGGATGTATTCTTACGCCCTCTAATTGATGAACTTAAGGAGTTATGGAATGAAGGGGTTCTAACTTATGATGCATATAGAAGACAAAACTTTCAAATGAGAGTGGCGCTTTTGTGGACTATTCATGATTTTCCTGCATATGGCATGGTTTCTTGTTGGAGTACTCATGGTATCTTGTCATGTCCTTATTGTATGGAGCGTACAAAATCATTTCGCTTACAGAATGGACGTAAGCAATCTTGGTTTGATTGTCATCGCCAATTTTTACCTCATCATCATGCATATAGAAGACAAAAGGATCAATTCTTGAAGGATAGAGTTGAAAGAGACCCTCCCCTCCACGTTTAGCAGGTGAGGATATTAGGAGACGACTTTATCAACGTCCTCCTAGTATATATGATAAATATGGTAATCGTAAAGATTTGCCTGGATTTGGCAAAGAGCATAATTGGGTGCGAAGAAGTATATTTTGGGAGTTACCTTATTGGAGTACAAATCTTATTCGTCATAATTTGGATGTGATGCACATAGAGAAAAATGTGTTTGATAATATTTTTAATACGGTGTTAGATGTGAAGGGAAAATCAAAGGACAATGGAAATGCACGAAAGGATTTGGAAAAATATTGTAATTGGCCCGAGCTACATCTATTTTATGATCGCAATGGAAATCCTTGGAAGCCTAAAGCATCTTATACATTGAGTCAACAGCAAGTGAAGGAAATATGTAAATGGGCTAAGCATTTAAAACTTCCAGATGGTTATGCTTCTAATATAGCTCGATCCGTGAATGTCAATGGCTATAAGTTTTATGGAATGAAAAGTCATGATTGTCATGTGTTTATGCAAAGATTGCTCCCAATTGCTTTTCGCGATTTGCTACCTAAACATGTATGGGACGCAATATCAGAGCTTAGTATCTTTCTTAGAGACTTGTGCTCAACTGTATTACGTGTGCACCGTATGGAACAATTAGAGAAAAATATTGTGGAGATTGTTTGCAAGCTTGATAAGATTTTTCCACCATCCTTCTTTGATGTAATGGAGCACCTTCCAGTCCATTTAGCTTATGAAGCTAAGGTTGGTGGGCCTGTGCAATATCGATGGATGTATCCGTTTGAGAGGTATTAGTATTTTTCTTTTATGACTTATTTAAATTGACAAAGTATTGTTGGAATTTTGATTTTTTTTAATTTTATGATGGACTTTAGCATTTAGATTTCTGCATCTTCTGAAGCAAAAGGTGAAAAATCGAGCTCGAGTTGAAGGTTCTATTGTTGAGGCTTACATGATTGAGGAAGTCTCAATGTTCTGCACATTATATTTTGAGCCTAGTGTGCAAACTAAATTAACTCAAGTTCCAAGAAATGATGATGGGGGAGAAGTAGAATCAAATGGACGTCTTTCAGTTTTTACTCACCCCGGAAGACTACTTGGAAGTCAAAAGGATGGTCGATTATTTAGAGATGATGATGAGCTATTAATTGCCCATAAATACATATTATTAAATTGTGATGAGCTAATCCCTTATGTGGCGTAAGTTTTTTTTTTTCTTTAATATTTTGTATGGATATATGACATTAAATAGTTATTGATCACGAGTCTTATTTGTTGGGTTCTTTTAGGGAATTTGATGAAGAGATGTTGCAACGAAATCAATCTTTGACTGATGGTGATTTGGGAAGATTACGTGATACAGAGTTTCCAAAATGGTTGAAAAATCATGTAAGTTTTAATTTACACTTTTATATACTTGACTCAAATATTCGATCATTATGTTAATTTATAAAGCTTATCCTAGGTGATGGATGCTAGAAATGAAATTGAAGAGAACATTAGATACATTGCCCAAAGCCCTAGTCGATGGGTTAAAACCTATAAAGGTTATTTTGTAAATGGGTTCAAGTTTCATACTGTTGAATATGGAAAGTATAAATCAACAATGAATAGTGGTGTGTGCGTGTTGGGTAGCTCATGGAATGAGAACGAGCTTGATTATTATGGGTTGTTGGAAGAAGTGTTGGAGTTGGAATATTTTGGAACTGGAAACAAAGTTGTTCTATTTAAATGTCATTGGTATGACATTTCTGATAGAGGGCTTAAATCTTATCCAAGGTTTGGACTTGTAGAGGTGAATCACAAAAGGAAACTCAATACCAATGATCCTTTTATTTTAGCTCAACAAGCACAACAAGTGTATTATTCAAGTTTTCCATCCATGTGTCGAGATAGACATGATTGGCTTGCGGTGTGCAAAATAAAAGCAAGGAGCAGAATTGATATCCCATCACTAGAGATGCAAGATGAAGATAGTTATCCCATTCATCAAGGTCCTTTTCAAGAAGAGATAATGCCAATTCCTCAAGAAATTCTAGTCACTACTGATCTTAATCAATCAAACATTTTAGTGGATGATAATGCAAGTGCTATAGAAGTACCTCTTCATGAGATTCGAAGTGAAATTATGTCCTCAAGAAGCATAGAAAAAGAGGATGAGGATGAGGATGAGGATGAGGATGATGAGGATGAGGATGAGGATGAGGATGAGGATGAGGATGAGGAGGATTTTGAAGATAGTGCACAAGACCAATAAAATACACTGCCAATTTTCGAACTCATTCCCCTTAGGTATTAAATGTGTGTTGTTTATGTTTTGATGAAATTTTGTTAGAGAAATGGTCATTTATTTAAAAAAAAAAAGAAGTATGTTACATGTTTTTTTGTTTTTGTGTAGATCGACAAATAAGAAGTCTTTGGATAACTAAGTTAGTTATCTTCTATTAACAGTGCAAATGAAGAATGTCGGTACTTCTTGTTGTTTTGCCTTTGCCTTTAGGTATTTATCCTTCTCTAGTCTTCATATTTTTTAAAGGATTATCTTGATTGTTTGATGAAATTGGTTGGGTTGAATTTTTTTCTTTATAATTAATTCTTCTCATATTAGTTCTTTACTTTTTTGTGATGTTGTGATGAAATGATTTTTGAATGTGATACATGGGATTGATATAAGCATTTTTCTCTTTCTTGCTTATCACCTTTTTATGCAAAAGTGAATTAGATTCTTATTGTGTATTGTCGTTATTTGGATGATGTTGCTTAAAATAAAGGTAAATGATATTCTCATGTAGTTTGTTTTCATGTTTAACATGTATTTATCATCATCAATATATTTGTATGTATATATTTAATTGTGCGGATTTCTACTGATAGGTATGGGTATGCTGGATATCTACAAAAACTTGTTGACCTTACTAATCAATTGTGTCTAACATGCTTGAATCTATGATTTGGCTTACAACATGATATACTAATGCCTATAGTCTTGTAGGGCGTTGTGATAATTTCTTCTTAGGTTGAAATTTCATAATCTTGTTTGACTTATTGGATGATATATGGTAAATCTATTCTATGATTCAAATGTGGTTTCTGACTTGGCTATTCAAAGTTGTCATTGGTATCAAGAGAATTTTTCATGTATGCATTAATTAATCTAGATATGGCTGGAATTTGCTTGGCTTGACTATCCATGTGGAGAACTTTATGTGATATTTTTGTTCTTTTGAGTTTAAATTATTGTCATTGTATTTGCCCACTTGGAGGTAGTTTGGGTTGCTATGTTGATAGGTATTCAACGTAGCTTGTTTAATGATGTGAACAACTAAGAACAAGCATTGTTGTTTAAAGAGTTTAGTTAACTATTCTTTTTGCTATTAGCATCAAGACTTCTAGATGCTTATTAATTTGTTTGTTTATCTTATAGATCTATTTTATATATTACTTTATGCAGTGTAAATAGAGATATTGAGATGTCATTTTGGAGGGATGCCTACTTGGAAGAAGCTTTCTCGGAAAAGTGAAGAATGCCTCTATGGGAAATTTATGCACTTGATCTATGTTTCATGTAAATCTTTTAGGACTTACATATTTCTGGGATTTGATTGATATATATATATATATATATTGTGGTACTCAATGTCTCTATAATTAGGTTAATATATCTAATACTATTATTTGATACCATACTCATTTTGTATTTGATTTATGATATTATCTTGTTTATTAATTCTGAATTTGAGTAATGAACTTACTATATTGTATATTAGGTCGAATTTGTTTTTTTATTTATATTGATTTGCAATTGATTAGTGCTTAAACGAAGTTACAAATTTAATGATTGATTTAAAATATATTTTTATTTTTAGAAATAATCATGAAATAGTGACATAAAAATTGTCACTAATCTTTATCAATATGTGACCGAATTAACATAAATATTAATAGTTATCCAAGTGATACGTCGGTTACAAATCAATCACAAAATCGTGACGGAATATTCAGTAAAAAAGTGGTCAAATTTTTTGTCACTACCTTGTGACTGCATACGTAGGTCATTAAATATGGATTACTACATAGTGACTAATTTTCGATCACTACATAGTGACCGAGTATCAGTCACAACGAAGTGACTGAATTGTAACTAAAATCGAATATGATCGTCGGTCATTTAGGTGCTTTAGTTGGTCACAAATTGATCACAGATATTGATGAAATGTGCGGTCACTAATAATGGTGACTACAGATTCAGTTACTAGTTGTGACCGATATGTAATAAATTGATGAATTAATAATAATAAATAAATTTGTAACTGAAAACTATATAGTTATGACCGAATTTTTAGTCACTGATTTATGACCGCACTAAAAATTGGTCACTAATGAAATTAGTGACGATGGTTTTTTCGACGGCACTGTTCGGTCAAAAATCAGTCACAATTTTCATTTAGTGACTGATTTTTCTTATTTTGTGACCGAAAAGTCAGTCACTAAAACTCTTTTTTCTGGTAGTGATTGAATTTCACTTGAGAACTTTTTGAACATCCTCTGTATAGTTCTTCTAAATATTGATTAATATTTTTTTTCACACAATTAATTAGGAAAAAGAGCTTGGTCGGGAAGTGGACGATCTTGAGGTATTTCACAGAATGCATAGAAAAAATCAAGGAACTTGAGATTTTGTTAACAATAAATCAAAAAGAGTTAGCGTAAGTACCTTTTATACAATCTTTTTAATATTATTATTTGATACAAGTATGCAATCACTTGGAATCTTATTACACTCATGTTTTTTGTATGTCATGTTCGCACAGGAGGAATATATGGTAAAAAAAAGTTATGGTGATTCTCTTACCCAGCGCTCATTTGATCTTTCATCATGGCATGAAGTAACTGGAGGTCCTTCAAAAGGATGTTTATATAGATATGGGCGTAGTCAACATTTTGAGAGAGCTAGTGGAAACTCAGTTACTTCACGATTTACATAGTCCAATGAGAAACTTAATGAATTAGTAAAAACAATGGATGACATGTGTGCTGTTACTGCTAAGATGCAAGAAGATTTTATAAGAAGAGAATAAGAGGGTAAGAGAATGCTTGAACATGCTATGGAAGAAATACAAAAATGTGAAAAAGAGGCTAGGAAGAGGGAAGTGGAGGCTAGGAAGAGGGAAGAAGAGGCTAGGAAGAGAGAGGCAGGGCTACAAGAGATGGTTCATAAATTGCTTCAAGAGTGGGCTACACTTACCATCAATATGCCGGTGGATCTTGGCCCGAGAGCAACAAGATTTTGGTGGGAATCACTGATTTTTCATTTTTACTAATTAGACGGATAATTAAGTAACTTTGTTAATTAGTCATTTAGTCAAATGCTTGGATTGCTGGATTAATTAGCTACTTTATATCATGGTGAAAGTTAAGAGTAAGTTTTGATGAATTATATTTGATTTTTGATATTTTGAATGAGTCATATTATTTGTGGATTATTAGGTAATTTCTTTAGAAGTTGAGATGCTATGTAGTTTAGAAAATTCATTGTAAATAGGTTATCAATTGGATTTACAAAAAATATATAGGTTATTGACAAATCTTAAACAAATTAGAGACGGATTAGACAAATTTGAGGTGAAAATATTGATGAATTTAGAGACAGAAACAAAGATGGAAAGATATATATAAAATTAGAGATGGAATTTGGATAAAAAAAACACACACAATTGGAGATGGATTTGGCGACGGATTATAAATAAATTAAAGATAGAATTAGAGATGGTTTATTTTGTAATATTTAAAAATTTAGAGATAGACTTAAAGTCAGAAAGTTTGCACAAGTAGAGAAGGATTTTGATAGTTATTAGAGACACATCTTGAGACTGCTTATATCTGTCTTTAAATTTAGAGACAGGGTTTTCAGCCACTAGTTTATTTAGCAGATGGATTTGTCTCTATGTTGTGTCAGAGATGGGAAATAGGACTATGGTGAAGGAATAATCCATCTCTAAAACCCTATTTTCTTGTAGTGAAAGTAGCAAAGATGTTAGTTTATGAGCGAATTGTCATATAAATTTTGCTTCATCATTTGCAATTTACAATTCAATAAAGGAAAAACATGTTCAACCTTGTTTATAGATTAAATAATTTAAATATTTGTAAAAATTTTTAAGATTAGTTTACATGTACTAATTACTATAAAAATGTTCTCAAGCACCTCATCACCAATAATATATCTAAATTTAATGGTCTAGCCAATCAAATTATTCCTAGAAACATATTATTACCCTCCATAGTTTTTATTAGTTAGATGTTTAATCAATAATGTGGTCCCACTATTTGATGTTAAAAATGTGGAACATTTCTATTACTTTTTAATAATAGGATCTACTATGAAAGATGTATAATTGAATCTGAAAACTGCCCCTAATATCATCACAGGACATCGTAAATATCGATACTAGGCTAGTGCTGAAGATTTAAATACCAAATCTTTTTACAAATCTTTTGATCTTTCTCAGTTTCATTATATAAATCAATTTCTTTAAGGTTATAATATATCTCCGGTTAATCAATAGTCAAAGACATCCAAATGAGTAAGGTTTTGGAGTAAGTAGGGAAGGCCCATAGGGAAGGCAATGGGGGGGGGGGGGGGGGGTCAGGCTTGTCCCATACCTCGCTCTGCGAGACAATACACCATCCCAAAAAGGCCCCGCCCCACCTCATCCCAACCCGCCAACCCGAAAATAATTAGAAAAATTAGAATAAGTCAATGAAAATATCAAATTAGAACCATTTAACAGCAATTAAAATTCAAATTTCAGGTACAAAAATAAAAAATCCATGCAAACAAGATAAGATTCTAGAAGCAAAATAGGAGATAAAAATAGAATTAAAGTAATAATCAGCAAAAACATCTAAATTTTTATACACTGTGAGTTTGTCAATAAACTAAAAAAAAAAAAAAAAACTCAAAATTTTTAAGCCCAACAAGCTTCCACCATATAGTTTTAATGCTCATCTAAATTAACTCATCCCACAACCCACATGCTTCAACATCTTCCTCGTCATCGAGCATAGTTGGACATTATTTTTAATTAAAAAAATATAAAATAAATCATATATTATTATTATTATTATATAGAATATTTATATGAACAGGGTGGCGGGGTGGATTTGGGGCAGAGTAGGTAAACCCCATATCCCGCCCCAAACAATTCGGATTAGAAAATTTTTGCCCCATACCCCATTAAGTGGCCCCAAACCCGTCCCATTCGGAACGGGTTGAGCTTGGGTTCGGGTTTTGCCCTGTCCCATTGCCATTCTTAGGAATAAGTGAAGGTTTCTTACTTGAGCTCTACTCTAAATTTTAATTAACATTTTGAGACATATCACAAGTCAAAATATATTATATTATAAGATACTTTTTCTACAAATAAGCTTAGTGAAGAACACTCAGATCCCATATTTGATTCCTAGTTCCAGTTATATATTTGAATTTTTAAGCTCCTAATTTTAAATTAGCTATTATTTTGTTAGACTTTCATGTTTATTTTCCTAAACATTTTCCAGGGGAATGGTTAAATAATATCAACCCTTACATCTATCTTTATTTTGTCCTATGTTGATCCTTATTTTAACAGAAAAAGGGTAAATCATTTCATAGAAACACAGACAAATCTTTGTCCGTATTTGAATTTGTAGGTTTTGCTAACGGGCATATCTTTAACTTCATTTTGAATTGAACCGAATCATCTAATTTTGAGATGGAATATTTCAATTGAACTAAATAGAACCATCCCAATATTCAGATGAAATTTGTTATAAGTATTTGAATCCAAACTCACACGATTAGGGGTATTCACGGGTCGGGTTGGTTTGTGTTTGGGGAAAAAATGAATCCGAACCAATCATATTTACTTGGTTTGGATTGGTTCGGGTTTTATAATTTTTAGTTCCTGAACCCAAACCAAACCAACCCGGTGGTTCAGGTCATTTGGTTCGGGAAAAAAAAAAAAAAAAGAAGAAAGAAAAGAAAAGAAGGAGGAAGAGTAGAAAAAAGTATCAGTTGCAATTTCTTTAGTTCTTTAATTAAGAAATCAAGACAATCAAATTATTCTCAAAATATTCATCAATATTCAAAAGCACGCAGTATTGCACCTGAGCACCACAAGTCATAATTGTTATAAATTATCTCATTCTTTACCACAAGCCATAATTGATAATATAAAATCTCAAATTCAAATCTAAGTTGAACATTAAATATAAATATAAATAACAAAAGTCATAATTAAAAAAAAATATTTATTTTAATTAAATGATTGTGTCAGGTTGGGTCGGGTCGGTTAAGTGAATATGAAATCCAAGAACCAAACCAAATATAATCGGGTTTGATCGGATTTTACCCAATCAAACCCAATTACTCGATTTGGTTCGATTTGGATCGTCGGATTCATCGGATCAGATTGATCCGATGACCACCCTACACGCGATTCAATATGATTTAAACTTCAATTTGTATGAACTTATACGAGAAGTAAAAATTATCTAATTATTTCTTTGCCGTAAGTTATAATCAAGACTTATTCTACTTACAATTCCTCTGTGATTCAGATTTTTATCAATTTCATCCCGATTTAAATAACAAGGAATCTAATTGATTACCAAATCTACATATAGATATAGTAGAAGTAAAACCTACAATGCATCATTATTACGAAAATAATTTGAATATAATATAATTAAATGAACCATCAAACTCCATTGACAAACAGGATATAGACCAAATTTAGACCTAGAAAAATCTAACCACCATTTATGCTCCTATTGTAGAGCTAGGAAACAAGGTTGTGGACATTAGACTTGAATATAATCAAAATTGACATATTCTGTGAGCATGTTTTAAAAAATTGGATCGGACCGGACCGGCCGGTGAATTGGTCTGATTTTTTTTAAAAATCGAAAAACTTGAAAAAATGACAAATTTTGTTAAAACCATTCAGAACCGGCTGGTCGGACCGGTGGACTGGTGAATTGCTCCGGTTCAATTGAACTAGAGTGGTTTTTTCATTTAATGTTTTTAATGAAATTATTTTTTTTTTAATTTTTTTTCACCTAGCACAAAGTTTGAAGACTAAGGTACACCTCATAAGCTATCTAAAAGTAAAAAAAAGCCTTGGTTTAGAGTTTAGAGTTTAGACTTTAGAATTAATTCACATACTCTCAACTTTAAACTTTAAACTTGAGATATTTAAATTGTTGTGATCATTTATAATATAAATTGTGAAATTTGGGTTGTGATGTTAGACAATATCATTTAAATTCTTTATATTTTATATTTTGACATTTTATTAATTTTTAAGTAATATATATAATATAAATATATATTTCGTAATTATGACATCACAGTTCAATTGCGGTTCAATTACGATCCGACCAACGGTTGAATCAGTGAATCGTGAACCGGTAAGTTTTTTGGTTCAATAAACGATCCAGTTTTTCGAACACTGTCTACGAGTACACTTTTACAATAGTCTTGTAGTGAAAGTAGCAAAGATGTTAGTCTATGAGCAAATTATCATACAAATTTTGCTTCATCATTTGCAATTTACAATTCAATAAAGGAAAAACATGTTCAACCTTGTTTATAGATTAAATAATTTAAATATTTGCAAAAAAATTTAAGATTAGTTTACATGTACAAATTACTATAAAAATGTTCTCGAACATCTCATCACCAATAATATATCTAAATTTAATGGTCAAGCCAATCAAATTATTAGTTAGGTGTTTAATCAATAATGTGGTCCAACTATTTGATGTTAAAAATGTGGAATATTTCTATTACTTTTTAATAATAGGATATACTGTGAAAGATGTATAATTGAATCTGAAAACTGGCCCCAATATCATCAGACGACATCGTAAATATCGATACTAGGCTAGTACTGAAGATTTAAATATCAAGATGAGGGAACAATATTGGGTGGATTTATTGTTTAGAAATTTTTTTAGCTTTTTCAACTGTTTGTGCAGTTGTAATGGGATCATATTGAGGACAAGTTGAGTTAGGACTTAAAAAAAGTGGCAAACATATTAATATATGTGGAATTGTAATATAAACTCTCGGTTTAGATCCTCTATTCTAATTTATATTTCATCTTCTATTTCATTTCTTGGATATATGATACGTGTATTAAATATTTTCTTATAAAAATAATTGATTGAGATTTAGATACACTTAGCATATATACATAAGGTTGGAATAGGAGATGAAATACGCAATCGAATAGAGAATCCAAAATGATAAACTCCACATCATCCGTTACAATCTACAATTTAATAAAGGAAAAAGATATGTTGAAATTTCCACCCTTGTTCTTGACAGATAAAATAAAAAGACAAAATTTTAAGATTCTTTACATGTATATATCTATTTCTATTAAATATGAATTGCCCTCTTGTGAAATTGGTGAATTTGTGGTACTATTTTGTCAAGCACAATTTTGTGTAATTTATTATTCCCAAACATTCTTTTGTTTTTATTGAAAACACTAAAAAAAATGTTTGCAAATATCTTATTTACGACCAAATCGAAAATGTGGTCCAAAAATTTGGTGTTCAAAATGCTTTTCAGTACTAGGATTCTCAAAATTTACAAAGTGGCCCACCCATACAACCATATCTTCACCATGCAACTATAAATACATATAGAAATACAATATGGTTCAAGCAATTAAATAGGCTGTTCAACCCAATACTATCTCCGCAAATATTCTCAAGCTAAGTGTAGGTTAAAATGAATCAATTAGCTACTCATGGTTTAACTAAGAATGTTAATTTAGAGGAAGTTCGTAGATCAGTGACATATCATCCAACTATTTGGGGAGACTATTTTCTTGCATATGCTTCAGATCACATTATGGTATGGTTCTAATCTTATTGTTTTTACTTTAATGAATGCTTAGCACATATCTATGGGTGTCAATTTGGACTAGAACCTATGGGTTCAACCCAACCTAAAGGAATTTTAATATTGAAATAATTTATTTTATAATAATATTTATTTTACTTCATGTGATTAAAAATGAATCGTAATTATTTTTGGAATTTAAAGAAACAAAATCTATTACTAATTAAATAAAATTATATGAATATTTCAATTTATTAATATTATTTTTGAAGATAATTTGTACTTAAATAAGTTGTGGAACATGAAGAATTCCTAAGGTTATAAATTATACCAAAAAATTTAAAATGATAAAATTTAAAAAAATAAATGAAAGAATTAAGAAAGTAATAGTAAAGCAGAATATCTAACTAAATATACTTTTTTAATTATATATATATATTTGTACATACATATTTTGATTTGATAAGTAAGCAAATAAATTTTTTAAATAAGTTTTTTTATATGATTTCTTAATGATGTGGAAGGTACAATTACAATTTCATGATATTTGAGATTTTTGAATGTTAAGGGAATGTTTGGTTATGTTTTTATGTGATTTTATTATATGTTTTGGGAGAACGAATTATTGGTGAATGTAAAAGTTGTGGTGGGGAATGTAATTGATTTTTGGCTATATTTTGGGGAATAGTTAAAAATTGATTTTAGAGAATTTTGGTATGTTTGTTTATGTTTTGGGAGGAGACATTTTTTTGCTGTAGCAGTCAAATCAATATTTTTTTTGTTGGGTTTTTGTGGTGAAAATAGAATTGAGTGATTTTTTATTATTAGAATAATAATAAAAAATATATGATGTATATATATAACATGTATGTATATATTGGAAAATGGGGAGGTTTTGGGGATAATGAAGGATATTAGATGGTATTTTGGGAAAACCCTTTTTTTTTTTGTGTTTTCGAGGGAAAATGAGGATATGTTTGGTTATGTTTCCCTAAGTTTTTTTGTTAGAGTAAATATGTAAACATCTTTATACTTTATCTATGAAATAACTTACATTAGGTTATTATTTGATAATTAATTCAGTACATAGTTTGTAACATGCAACTTTTATAAATTAAAATGTCTCTTAATATTCTATATAACTATAATAAGTAAAATTTATTTATTTTTATCAATATGTATAGTTATTTTGATCAAATAATATATATTATGTATATGAATAAAATAATAAGTAAATTTTTAATTTCAATATTCAATTCAAAATAAAATATCACTTCGTCATAGAGAGGTTTCTTTTATAAATATATAAATACGTACAAATAATTAAATAGATACTTACTTCCCGTCAAAGTTTTTTGATATAACATTGTTAATTCATGTAAAATATCTTTTTATGAATTATTATAAGCAAAAATATTAAAATAAAGAAGGTGATATAATTATAAAATTATTTAATTAAATATATTAAAAATATAAAAATTGATATTATTTGCTATTTAAACAGTCATTTATTAAGCTTTTGAAAATTCTCAATTATATCAACTATATATGTCCCATGTAATAGAACTTTTTTCAAATAATTGAACATGAATTCTCTATCGTATTGCTAAAAACCTAAAATGATTTAAATTAATAATATAAAAATAAAGTTAAGAGTTTGTAGTTGTTGCAGAAGTAATTTTTTATATTTGAAATATTCTTCAGATTAAATTATTTGTTATATTATATATATATATTTTTATCTAAAAATATTTTACATATCTAAAAAATATTATTATAAAATAATTAAATTTTAAAAATTTTGATAAATTGAGCTCTTACATATTAGTTAATTTATAATTATCATTTCTCAAACTTCTAGCTCTTTAATAAGGATTTGAAATGTTATTAAATATATTTTAATTTTTGGATGAAAGAAAATTAGAATAAGATATAATCATATCGGTTAAAGATAATAATCAACAGCCAATGAAAAATTTTTAGTTGAATTAAAAAAATCCAAAATTTTAAGAATTTGACATGTGGATAAAATTGTACAATTAGAATCAAAATTACATAATTAGATAAGTATAAAACTATGCTATATATAATAGCATAGATGTCTATTTCTATTATATAGGTATCGCCCCCATGTGAAATTGGTGAATTTGTGGTACTATTTTGTCAAGCACAACCAAATCAAAAATGTGGTCCAAACATTTGGTGTTCACAACATGTGATCCTACAAATGCTTTTCAGTACAACCATATCATCACCTTGCAACTATAAATACATATAGAAATACAATATGGTTCAAGCAATTAAATAGGCTGTTCAACCTAATACTATCTCCGCAAATATTCTCAAGCTAAGTGTAGGTTAAAATGAATCAATTAGCTACTCATGGTTTAACTAAGAATTTTAATTTAGAGGTTGTCGAGCAATGACATATCATCCAACTATTTGGGCAGACTATTTTCTTGCATATGCTTTAGATCACATTATGGTATGGTTCTAATCTTATTGTCTTTACTTTAATGAATGCTTAGCATATATCTATGTGTGCCAATTTGGGCTAGAACCTATGGATTCAATCCAACTTATATAGTTTTGGGTTGGGTTGAGCTCAATATTTCAGAAACAAGTTTGAGCGGGTTGAACTTTAGATAGATTGTATTAAATTTGGGTTCAAAATGAGTCAATTCAAAAAATTTAAGTAAAATTTAATAAATTCAAAAAAATTAATTTTGAATTAATAATAAATAATCTTATTATTTTCAATTTTTTAATTTTATCAAAGTCTTGTATTTTCTGATTATTAGTAACTTCATAATTAAAATATACATCATGGGTTTTGTACAATATTAATAAATTAATTATCTAAAATTAGGTGCATATAATTTGAAGTTTTAATTCAAATTGAATATTTTGAAATGAAATCAAATGTCAAATTCTAAACTCATAGCACAATATTATGCAAAATTTACCTAAAGTATTATTTATTTGAATGTCTATCTTCTTGTCAACTAGCTTATATTTCTGATTTTGAAGCATAACATAGCTTCGAAAATTGATATTGTTTGTAGTACACAACATATAACAACTAAAAATAATATCCACCCACATATGAATAATTCATAATTAATTTTTAATGCAATTGAATATTATAATATGAATTAATAAAATAAGTATATAATTTAATAAATCATCTCATTATATTGTAAAATTGCAGGTATATTAATATTACTATGGTCTGTTGAATTGATTTTTTGAAATAAATAAATTAAACTATTTTTTTTTTATTTTCTATTAGACCCATTTCAAATCCAAACACAATCCAAAGTTTAACCCATTTTGAACCCAACCCACTTTCAACCCACCTATCACAACCAATATAGAACCCAACCTACATAAGCTCAAACCCAACCCAACCCATCCATTTGTCACCCATACAATATACCTTGTAACTGTAATTGTATTTACATTAACATATACCACACTTTGGCTTATTGACCAGGAATTATCTACTAGTGAACAAGAAGAGCTCAAAAATCTAAAAGAAGAGGTAAGAAACCTCTTGAACACTACACCAGATGATTCATTGCATAAATTGGAAGTCATTAATGCAATCCAACGTCTTGGAGTTGGTTACCATTTCGAAAAAGAAATTGCCACATCACTAAAACACATATATGACATAAACTTAGAATGCAATGGCAAAGAAGATAATGACCTCCACATCGTCGCTCTCCGGTTCCGTTTACTTAGACAGCAAGGTTATAATGTCACATCCGGTAAGTATTAAATATTAGTCATCTTTTAATTCCACAAAAGTTAAATTGAAATATATATATATGTATGTATATATGTGTTTGTAGATATGGACAAAACATTCATATGTTTTTACTTTAAACAAACATGCATGAAGAATTATCTTTACTTTTTTCCAAGTAAATGGTTTACATCTTTTACTCCAAAAGGCAAGAGCATATATATGCCAATGCTAAAGTTGTCATTAATTGTATAGATTAAGTGATAAAAAATTTAATTTTGTCTCATTAACAATTTTCAAACTTGATAACAACAAGAATAAATTTTAAGTTGTTATCCTTAATAATTAGTGATATGCTTTTTGTGACAACTTAATGACAATGAAACTCTTATCAAAATTTACAGTGACAATTTTTATTGTCCCTAAATTGAAATTGTCACTACAGGTACATCGCTAATTACCATTGATGATATTTTAAAATATTTGTTCTTATCATTATTAAGCCATAATGCAAAAAGAATAAAAATTATTGTTACTCAAAAAAATATTTTTGTGGCAAAGAAAATTTATTGTTACTTCAAAAAATATTCTAGTGGCAAAGAAAATTTATTGTTGCTTAATATATGTCATTAGTGACAATTTTTACATTTCACTAACTTCTTTGGTCAGTTATATTACATTTTTTTTTTTTTGTATTGCACATGATTGGTTTAGTTCAAATCAAATCAAGTGCAAGCAAGAAATTTCAAATTAACATGCACCTCTATCTAACATGCTTCAAATGATAAATTCACCATAGCAGACATGTTCAACAAATTCATAGATCATGAAGGAAAATATAAGGAATTGTTGATCAACAATGTTCAAGGGATATTAAGCTTATATGAGGCAACACAATTTGGAGGACATGGAGAGCAAATTCTCGATGAAGCATTAGTCTTTTCTCGTTCTCAACTTCAGTCCCTGGTACCCCACACGAGCAATTCTCTGGACACACAAATTAATGAAGCCTTAAAAATCCCAATTCGCAAGAGTTTGACCAGGTTGGGAGCTGCAAAATTCATGTCTATGTACCAAGAAGATGAATCACATAATGGAATACTTCTAAACTTTGCAAAATTGGACTTCAACTTTGTGCAAAAGATACATCAGAAAGAGCTAAGTGATATCACAAGGTTATGTCTCATGCTTTCGTGAATCTATTCAATGTAAATAAAGTTTTCTCTACTAAAATTTTAATATAGAAGATTAAATTATTATAGGTGGTGGAAGGCCTTGGACTTCAAGAATAAATTGCCATTTGCAAGAGATAGGATGGTGGAGTGCTACTTTTGGGCATTGGGAATCTACTTTGAGCCCCAATTCAGCTTTGCTAGGAAAATACTGTCCAAAGTGATTGTCTTGGCTTCCACTATTGATGATATTTATGATGTGTATGGAACCCTAGGTGATCTCCAACTTTTTGTAGATGCAATCCAAAGGTACTATCAAAATATGTTCATTGACATTATTCTTAATTTTACTAGTTGGTGATAGTGTTTGATTTTCTAAGAATATATATATTTTGATGCCTAGGTGGGATATCACTGCATTGGAGCAAATACCACCGTACATGAGAATATGTTATGAAGAACTTTTAAATGTGTATGCTGAAATGCAAGAACTAGAAGAATCAGATAAACCATATCGTGCACATTATGCAAAAGAAGAGGTATATTAGTAGATTGGTAAATGGAAAGTAGCTGATTAGTTGTGATTAGATGGTGCATATTTAAATGTCTCCCTAAATTTTGCAGATGAAAAAATTGGTGAAATCATACTTTCAAGAGGCTGAATGGTTGTATAACTTTCATATTCCGACATTAGAAGAATATATGAAGGTGGCAACTATATC
Organism: Jacaranda mimosifolia; assembly: GCA_018894105.1. Lineage (NCBI taxonomy): Eukaryota > Viridiplantae > Streptophyta > Magnoliopsida > Lamiales > Bignoniaceae > Jacaranda > Jacaranda mimosifolia. The sequence continues at coordinate 703,012 of CM032118.1, read as the reverse complement.
ATCTGGTTATGTAATGGTGGCCACAACTTCTTTAGTTGGCATGGGAAATTTAGTATCGATGGAAGACTTTGATTGGGTCGCAAGTGAACCATTAATAGTTCAAGCATCAACAATAATTGCCAGACTAATGGATGATATGGCTGGACATGAGGTAAAAAATAAATAAATGCCTTTAAGATATTTAAAGTTTGAATCTACATAATGCACTAAATATTGCACTTTATATTCCTTTCAAATTATATTCGACTTACTAGCATTATTATTATTTTTTTTTAGTTTGAAAAGAAATTCTCAGCAGTAGAGTGCTACATGAATCAAAGTGGTGCCTCAAAAGACGAGGCATTTGATGAACTTCATAAACAAGTCTTGAAAGCTTGGAAAGATATAAATCAAGAATGCCTTTATCCGACAGTTTCAATACCGGTCCTGATGCGCATAGTTAATTCTGCTTGTGTGATACATCTTCTTTATAATGATGGAGATGGATATACAAATTCAAAGACTGAAATAGAAGATCTTATAAAACAAGTGCTCATTGAACCAGTAACCATATAAGACTGGTATGGGGAAAAACATGGATAATGATACTTCGGTTGTAGAAGTTGGAAAAGGGCAAAGCTTAACAAATATATCCTAAGTTCTTATAAATGCATATCAAAAGAAATAAGATGTTGAATAGTTTAAGCTTTTAAATTAAGAAAATCAAATCCTTAGTTTGTTCGGATTTGAGAATTATGTTGTTATCACGAAAGTCTTCTATTCTAATGTCACTTGTTACTAATATAAATGTCATTAAACAAAGTTGTTGCCATTAACAATTTTTTATATACCTACTTGGAAATTATATATCAATTAATAATCCTTATTTGATATATCGTGAGAATGTACTTATGACAAAAAAATTATTCTTCCTTACGAGTCATCCTCTCTTTGTTGAGTCTTAGGCACAGTAGAGTATCTCAACCCAAGGCTCAATCGATGTCATAGACTCATAGGGTAATGTAATGCTCCTGCAAGAAAGTTTAGAAATATTACAATGGAGTAGTCTAATATATAAACTCCCATGCAAATATTTGATATTTTTTGTGTGCAAACTTTAGTGCTGTTCTGAGAGGTACCACCCATAGCAATTAGCAATTTTAGATTCAATAATATTATTTACTATATTTACATAATATAACAATGTACCTATGTGATTGTTTCTTTTTTTAAAAAAAGAAAAAAGAAAAAACTCAAGCATTTGTTGAACTTTGCTCTTGGCGTCACTTCTATCATCATCGTGTTAGTGTTTTCGCTTTAATATGAGATTTAAAAAATTCAATTCACAATTCCATTAGATGATCTAATAATAGTTTATGGACAAATCATGTATAAAATTTCAGCATTTAAAATAAAAATTATTTAGCTACAACAAAGGTAGATGGTGATACCGCAAACAAGTGAAGAAGTAGGAGAAACCACAAGGTACCACTCAAATTGTGTAATAACGCTCTTCACTCTAGGAATCCACCTAAGAGTTTTGAGCAACAATAAGAACTATCTTTTTAGAAACAAGCCAAATGCTTAAGATGTGAACAATATTATTCAAAATAGTTTGCTAAAACAATTACAAGAGTAGACCTTATAAGCTTGGAACTACCTTCCAAGCATAGGATGACTTCTAATTTAGGACACACTTGTCATGATTTAAAAATGTAAAAACTAATGAGTGCAGCTAGAAAATATTAAGGGTTTGTTTGGTTGGGATGATAAGGGGGATATAGTGTTTTTATCTCACTCTATCATTCATTTGATTGGAGTGACAATAAACACTTAGGCCCACATAAATATCTAAAACCCGTGCTTATATGTGTAATTCCCATGATAAATTAACCTGCCACCCCTATGAGTTTATTTATCATGAGTTTGCTCCTTGTGTTGAAATTATCCATTTACCCTTAATTTTTGAAACTAATTTATCATAATACCTTTTATTATTCAAACAAAAATCTATCTTCTATTCTTGCCTTCCCTAAACCTCCAAATCGACTTTTCTCAACCTGGGGCTCCAACTAAGTATTCACATGCAATTTATCTCCTAACACACATCAAGATACATATGTCAATTTTATGCTAATAAAGTCTTAGTAATGGAAATCCTAGCAACTGGACTTTTGATTTTTGAACCACATATTTTTTAATTTGCAGATTAGGGACACCTTGCACATTTGAATTTCCCTATTGCATTCACCTCAAATGGGAATTAGGGCTTCCAGAATGTGGACTGAATCAAATAATTTCAATTCCTAGACTAAATGATTTTTAGAATTTTTGAATTTTACCGGAGGGATGGATGTTACTTAGTGGAAAAAATTACAGTAGAGTGAAAAAATTATAAGGGTTGTATATAAGATGCAAAAGAGTGATTAAAGAGGAAGAAAAATGAGGGATATTAATATTTAAGTGAGGGATAAAAAGATAATTTGATCAGTGTAATCGAGATGTTTTATAATTAAACCAGACACAACAACTAACAATCATATGGGCCCACTTAAAAATAATCATGCCAACCAAACTACACCATAATGATAAAAAATCATATAAACTATTACATGATAAATAATCATGAGATAACTTAAAAATCCAATCAAGCTTGCTCTAAGTAAAAAGCGTAGAGGACTCAATTAATATAGAAATGAATTAAAAAGAACCATTAAATTGGTCTAAAATTGAGTGCCCCCTTGATATTCCTGAAAGCAACCATAACGGCACAACAATCTAGCAATTTCTAATAATTCCATCATAACGCTATGTAGAAAAATGCTTTGAAGAACTATTTGTTGCGTTAGAATCATCTTGAACTAGCCATCTCTTTGAGGGTATTGTTAAAAGATCATCAATTCTTAATGAAATAGATGCAGCAGTAGCCTGTTGAAAACCTAAAGTCTTTACTTGATCTAGAATATGAGATGCATATGCCATTCCGAAGTGATCTATTAATCTACTAATAAGTCGTTTTATGGCAGTTCCATCTATCACTTTATTGTGAAATACCAGATTGGCCCGTTCAACCATAAGTATCTTCATATTGTGTGATATATATGGAAGATCCAGGATGTGTGATGTATATGCCATTCCGAAGTGATCTATTAATCTACTAATAAGTCGTTTTATGGTAGTTCCATCCATCACTTTATTGTAAATACCACATTGGCCTGTTCTACCATAAGTACCTTCATATTCTGCCGAGTATGATTCGACAATAGGTTTGAGTCAATGATTGAAAAACTTTCGAATTGTATATGGCTCACCAATTAGTTCATCCCTAATGAAAGTGGTTTATTCTAAGAAGCTGGCCTAAAATCTATCACAGCATCCTAAAAATTGATTCCAAGTTCACCAATTGATACAATATGCTTAGACATAATTTTTTTGCACAAATGACTACTTTTAATACGAAAGACTTTTATCTTCATTCCATAATTCATCTTGGATTATTTCGATTCATTCTCCCTCAATTGGAAAAGACTCACCCTCGAGTCTCAATCAAACTCATATTCAATATAAGGATAAAGATTTGCAACATTGAAGGCTGCTAAAACTTGATAGTCACCAGGTAATTTGATTTTATAAGCATTCTCACCAATTCTTTGTAGTACCTTAGAGGGACCATCATCTCAAGGTTGTAATTTTCCATGATGATCATGAGGAAAACGCTCTTTGTAGAGGTGAATCCAAACTAAGTCTCATTCCTTGAAAGCTGCCGACTTTCGATGCTTGTTGGCAATCCTTTAATACTTATCATTGTACTTGAAAATTTCTTACTGAACCTACTCATGAAACTTCTTGATGTACTTGTTATGATCCTCTCCATCACTAATGAAGTGTTGAGTAATTGGAAGTGGAACTAAATTCAATAGAGAAATAGGATTGTTGCCATAGACTATCTCGAAAGGACTCTTTCATGTCGTTTGGCTAGAAGGCTGATTTTAAGTAAATTTAGCTTGAGCCAAAATCATGTCCCATTGACGAATACTTTTACCAGCCAAGCATCTCAAAGAATTTCCTAAACTTCTAACAACATTCTCCATTTGGCCATCCATTTGAGGATGACGAGAAGAACTAAATTGAAGTTTAGTTGAAGGTTCCTCCAAAGTGTGTGCTAAAACTGACTCAAATACTTTGAATCTCGATCAGATGTAATGGTCTTGGGAGTGCCATGAAGCCTCACAATCTCTTTAAAATAAAGATCAGCAACATATGTAGCATCCAAAGTCTAAGTGCGAGGAACAAAATGTGCAATTTTGGAGAACTGATCAACAACCACCATGACTGAATCTTTATTCTTTCGAGTGTGAGGCAAACAAACCATAAAATCCATACTCACATCTTCCCAAAGAGTTGTTGGAATTGGCAATGGAATGTACGAACTAATATTTTGCCCATGACTTTTTGTAATGTGATAAGTTCTACACCTCTCAACACAATGTTTGACATCCTTTGCCATTCTAGGACAATAAAAATTTTCTTGATAAGTTCAAAAGTTATCTCTTCCAAAATATCCAGCAAGACCTATATTATATGCTTAAAAAATAATTACTTGCCTTGGAGCACAATTTGGAGCACATAGCAACTTATCTTTGAAAACAAAGCCATCTTGAATCCAGAAATGATTAATGGACCTTTCAAACATTCTTTCCAAATCTTGCCAAAATATGGATTAGCTTTGTAGAGATCTTAAGAGTACCTTAAATCTAATGACTTTTATTCACAAAGTGGATAGCAAGGAATATCTTCGGCTAAGAGCATTCACACACAATTAAGAACATTGGATTTATGCTAGATGACAAAATTAAAGGCTTGTAGATACTCAACCAAATTAGCATGCCGAGAATTTAATTTTTGTTGAGAATTCAAATACTTCAATGCCTCATGATCAAAGTAGAGAACAAATTCCTTATGTAAGAGATAATGCTACCTATGATCCAAAGCACAAACAATGACAAAGAACTCCTTATCATAAGTAGAGTAGTTACGAAGAGAGTTGTTCAATATTTCACTAAAGAAAGCAATGGTCTTGCCTTCTTGGCTAAGAATAGCACCAATTCCCACATTAGAAGCATCCCAATCACTTTCAAAAACTTTCTCAAAATCTAGTAGCTATAGTATTGGAGCTTCTATAAGCATTTCCCTAAGAAGATCAAATCATTTTTGCGCTTTTTCTATTCATCTAACCGCCATCGGTTAAGCATTCAGTGATAGGTGCTATTACAGTACTAAATTTCTTGATAAATCCGCGATAAAAGGAAGCTAAGCCATGAAAACTCTGAATATAGATTTAGGAGTTGGCTTGCTTAGGATCGCCGCAATCATATTCTCATCCATTTTAATGCCTTTCAAAGAAATAACATAGCCTAACAAAATCAGGCTTGTTGAGAAGAAATGACACTTCTTAACATTTGCAAATAACTTTTTCTCCCTTAGAACTTCAAGTACTTGTCGAAGGTGATGCAAATGTTCTTTAGGACTGCAACTATATATAAGAATATCATAAAAATAGACAACAACAAACTTCCTAATGAAAGGTTTATAAATATGGTTAATGAGCCGCATGAATGTAGAAGAGGCATTAGAATGGCTGAATGGCATAACCAACCCTCATAGAGATCAACTCTTGTTTTAAAAGCTGTTTTCCTTTCATATATGGTCCTCATGCGAATTTGATGATAGCAACTTCTGAAATCAATATTAGAACCAATTTTGAAACTATGAAGTTGATCAAGAAGATCATCAAGATGAGGGATAGGAAAGCAATACTTGATAGTGATTTTATTTATCACTCAACTATCAACACACATACACCAAGCACTATCTTTTTTTTGGCACAAGAAGAGCTAGTATAGCACGTGGACTTTTACTCTTTGGTGCAAGGCCTTTGGATAAAAGTTTATCAACTTGTCGATATAACTTTACATGCTTTTTTGGACTCATTCTATAGGTTGCCTTATTTGGAAGACAAGCACCATGAATTAAATTAACACAGTGTTGAATTGGAGGGAGACTGGGTGGAATTTCTTTGGTATCACATCCTGAAATATTCTTTCAGCGGCAGTTGTATTTGCCATGGGACAGCATGAGCCTCTTCATTTGCTTCAAGAACCACCAGAGCGAAAGCCTCCATAAACTCACCAATTGCCTTGTTTGCTTGAAATTTAGAAAGCAAATTATTTCCATCCTTTTAAAGGTTTAGGGAGTGAAGGTTTAGGATCACTCCCCATCTTGGATGGTTCTAAAATAATTTTTACACCATCTTTGACAAAGAATAAATGTTTTTTAAACTATTATGTAGAGTTTTCCCATCATATTGCCATGGTCCACCAAGAAGCAAATGACAAGCACCTAGTGGAGGAACATCACACCAAACTTCATCATTGTACTTCATTCCCCTTGCGAAGCCAAGATAGCTAGTACTGTTGAAGATAATTTTCCATCTCCAATTTCAGCATTTCGAACATTTTAGTAGCTACAACATTCTTACAACTTCCCCTATTAATGATGACATTACAAACTTTGCTATGAGAAAGTACCTTATATGGAAGATATTGGTGCGGAGATAAGAATCATCTTATAGATAGGTTGTGTTGAATGACTAAAGATTCTCTATGATCTTCATAGATAATCTCCTCATCTTCATTTGACTTATCATAGATAAACGTTGTCAAATAAGGTCCATCATCAAATTTCTCTCTATGAGAGTGAAATATTGTGATTTGGACAATCTACAGCAACGTGCTCAAAACCTTTACACTTGAAGCATGGTTTTTGAGTATTAGAACCACTTGCTTTACATAACCACCAACCTTTCTTTGTTCAAATCATATTTTTATTTTACCTCTTTTGGTGTGGGTGTATGCTTAGAAATAGATGTACTTTCCCCAGTTGGAAGTACTTTTATGTGCAAAAAATTAAACACCATCTTGGCTTGATTCTTTTTGTTGTCTTTCCACCTTAAGAGCCAATTTAAATGCATCATTAAAGGTCCAGAAAGGTTGCAGCTGCACCAAATTGTAGATGTCATGATGGAGCCCTTCAAGAAAATGAGCAATAGTTTGTTTCTCCAGCTCTACAATGTCACATCTTATCATGAGCACTTCAAATTCAATAATGTGATCTTCTAGGGATAGATCTTTTTGCTTGAAATTATGGTATTTGAGAAATACAACTTGACTATATTTTTTAGGTAAGAATTTTTATTGAAGTTCCCTCTTCATCTTTTCCCAAGCTTTCATTTTTCTTTTTCCATCATGACCATGTTGCTTCCTTAAGTATTCCCACCACATAGATGTGTGTTTCTTCAACTTGATGGCAATTAGCTTGACCTTGCAATCTTCAAGAATTTCATTGAATTTAAAGATTCTCTTAACAAAATTTTAACCAGTCTGTGAACTCATTCGGATCACTGCTTCAATCAAAATATGGAATATCAATTTTAACATCATGAGATCGAATATTACCAACATTTCTTTGAGGTCTTTGATGGGGTAAAGAATCTTCACTTGAATAATTGTTTTGATTTCTATAAAATGGATTGATATCCACTCAATTCGATTAAGCCTTAGTAATATGAACCTCAATATTATGCCCCGAAGGTTTGTCATAGGCAATACGTTGCTGGAGCTGCTGCACTTATCTCTTTAAATCTTTCAATTCGATATCACCAAAGTCTTTTTGAGGAGTATAGGATCATCAACGTTTGGCCTTGGAGCTACTACACTTATCTCCTTAAATCTTTCAATTCGATATCACCAAAGTCTTTTTGAGGAGTATAGGATCATCAACGTTTGGCCTATTTCTGCGATGACTAGCCATTAAAAACCAAAGCTTTGATAACCAATTTGATACCAAAAATATGTGGAGAGGTAGGAGGAACTACAAGGCACCACTTAGATTGTATAACAAGAAATCTTCACTCCAAGAATCAACCTAAGAGTTTCGAGCAATAGAAAGAAGACTTCTCTTCTTAGAAATAAGACAAAGGCCCAAGATATGAATAATATTTTTCAAAATAGTCTGTTGAAACGATTACAAAAGGAGACCTTATAAACCTTGGAACTATCCTCCAAGCTTAGGAGGACTCCTAAGGTAGGTCACACTTATCATGACTTAGAAAATGTAAAAGCTAATGAGTGCAACTAGAAAAAATTAAGTAAAAAGCATAGAGGACTCAATAATCTAGAAATAAAGTAAAAAGAACCATTAAAATTGGTTTAAAACCAAGTGCCCCTTGACATTTATGAAAGCAACCATAACAGCACAATAATCTGATAGTCTTCAGTAACTCCATCATAACTCTATGTAGAAAGTCGCTTTTCAAGAAAATTTTATTTTGTTAGTAACTAGACACTAATGCATTTCTAATGATACATGTCTCACCAACTAGTTCGTCCCCATTGAAAGCAGTTAATTCCAAGAATTTGACCCAAAATTTGTCATTGCACCCTAAAAATTGTTTCCAAGTGCACCAACTGATGCAATATCCTAAAGCATAATTTTCTTGCACAAATGACTACTTTTTACACAAAAAATTGTATCTTCATCCCATAATTCATCTTATATTATTTCGGTGTCAGACGGGAATAAATGTTATCAAAAGCAAATAGGCAAATTAATCACTAGTTGAATAAGTCAAGAGTAAAACTTGAGTTTTTGCAATTTTAATTTTAGATATTTTCAAAATGATGTTTTGAATATAAGGATATTTATTGAATTCCAACTCAAAAATATTTATTCAATCACAATGATTGACAGACTCAACTAAAGATTCAAATTAAACATATATTAAAAAAGATTAATATTAGATGGATTTTTTCTTCAAAGAATTTAGCTTTCATTTTTTCACGCAGTGGTAATTGGTAGACATATTAATGATGAGTGATAGACTAAAAAAAGTAATAGACATGTTAATTGATGAGAAATTATATATTGTTAGAAAAATGGGACATAGAGGGAGTGAAGTTATAAGCCAAAAATACCTTTTGTTTTTTGAAAGTTTTGAATAAAAAATTTTATTAGTGAGACTGGATGTCCTAAAGTAAGAAAAATAGTAATTGAATTGTATTAGTAATGACAAAATAGTTTATAGTGCTCTAATCAAATGACCTAGGTACACTACATAAACTAGATCTCACTCAGAATTTTAACCTAGAAGTTCTACTAAAAGTTCCAGAGAATGATTAGTACAAAGTAAAATAAAAGTGAAATGCTAAATAACGACTTAGCTATATGATACCCACAAGCAAAAACATTTCTAGTTTTTGATGCTAAAAGAAGAACCACATTTCATCCACTACAAAGGAGCTGAGGTTTGCACAATAAGGTGCTTGGGGAAGTATCTCGACTTTTGCTGTTCACTACTGGGTATCTCAAGAAGGCTAAGCACAACAAATGTGAATATGTATAATGGATTATTTTACTTGTTCAACAAATTATTCCTTAAATAAAGGATTATGCCAGTCAATCTTGGTTAAAGTACTTGTCTTGTTCAATCTTGAATCAAAGACTTTAAGGAAGATAAATGTTTTCACATGATCACATAATCATGCAACGGTTATAAGCAATAAAATTCTTGCCAAATATATCTCAGAACCAATCTCTTCAAAAGATAATTAACCAGACTAATTGAACAGCAATACAAGGGCAAAAATGAAAAGTGCAAAATGGTCATAATCAAAACTAGATTTTAGGAGATCCTCTAATCTCTCTTTTTTATGATAAAACATTTTGCATTTGAAATTAAGACTTCCCTTGTGTTGTAGCTTCCTGTGTCTACAATTTAGTTACTACAACAAGCAATTTTAACAACGTAATAACAAAATAGAAATGGTTCCGGCCCAAAATATCTTAAATAGAGCACATAAAAATTGTTCAAAATAAAATGCAAAACATAATCTAAGCTATCCAAAACAAACTATGTGAGAAAGTAGCACTAGAAAAGTTAGTTCCAATGAAAAGACAAGTGCAAATAGTATGTTCAGGAAAAGATAAAGCAACTAAAATAAAAGATGCAAGGAACAAATGCAATAAATATTCTCCCCATCATCATCAAAAGGATAAAAAATGACGAAACTTCTGGCACAACTTTTTCAGTTGTATCTTCATGTTGAATTATTTTTTTGTTTTGGAAGGAGTCAAGGGAATCATTCCCATTCTTTGAAATATCTTGAATTTGACTTCCCAATTTTCAACTATAGCTATGGAGGAATGATGCTATGGATTAAGAGTGAGAGATGGATCAGATGAGGAATGATTGGCACATTTGAACATGGCAGCAGCAAATCTGGCAGAGGCAGAAAAAGAATCCTCAGCGGATTCAGGGTTAATATATGCTTGATTCTTATCTTTTGTGCTTATGAGATGTGTTAAACCTCTAGCTGATTCAGAATGCCTGTACCAAATCCATCATCATTATATTGAATTGGCATATTCCTGAGACTAAGGAGACCAATAACTCTATATTCATTTAGGTTCTTAATCCAAGTCAAAAGGATGTGAACTCCCTCCATTTTGAGAAGTCTTGTGAATAGCTTTCCATACGATAGTTTTTGATTGAGTGATTGAGGGAATAAACCATGTTATGGAAGTAAAGATAACCAAAATTCACAAGTTTGCCCATGAAAGACATGTCGAGAAGGAAAAAGGACAAATAGTTTGTTCCTATCGTGTGGCAACCATGACTAGCAATCTAGGAAGTATGGTCAATGTGATCGATGCTAAATATAATCAAAGTATGGCCAATGTGATTGACGCTAAATATGATGGCATTCACTACTTTAGAAACATCATATGTAACTAGAAAATAAAGGAGATCGACGTTAAATATGATAGTTTGATTTACCTCATCTTTCACTAAGGTTAAGTTTGTATAGAAAAGGCAAATAGTAGTAAGGTAGGTTGGTTTATTTATCCCCATAAAGTTGTCCATTAGATATGGTCAACCTATTCCAGAGCTAGTGAGGCGGAATAGCAAAGAAGATAATAGTGCATCCATGATTTATCTTATGCCTAGAGATATTTGAAATAAACATGTTAGTTTTCATGCCCCAAAATCGAATCATACAATCTATTCTTGAGGAGTGAAACTCAATCCCCAAAAAATGAGTCGCCAATCAAAATCATGATCATAAATAAAACTCCAAACATTCCTAGTAGTTCAAATAAATCTTAAATATGGAAAATCTCAAAATAACCAATCCTCTATCTTCAACTAGAGGTTCATTAAACAAAAAAAAAAAAAAAGAAAGAAAGAAAAGAAGTAATTCATCAACATGGTAATGATTATGGATGACAATAGGTTCGGGTAAATTGGGGACCCCCCGAGCCTGCCCCAGATGCGGTGGGTTCGGGGTGAAACAAACGGGGTTCGGGGCGGGTAGTGGGTTTTGATTAGAAAGACTCGCTCGGGTCTGGGGCGAGTTACGGGTTTAGGTGGACCCACCCCTGTATAATAGTAATTATATTATATATGTATATATATTATATAACATATATATTTATATTATATATTATATATAACATATATATTACATATATATATTTATATCATATTATATATATTATACATAACATATAAATTACATATATATAAAAGTATAAGTATCCAGTAGGCTATAATACTATATTAGAAAATTAGCGCTTCTCTTTTTTTTTTTTTTTTTACTTGTTTCAATTTTATTCTTTCAAACCCGCTACCCACCACAGCAAAATCTGTACATTCAAGTGATGATGAAGAAGAGAATGTAAAAAAAAAAAGAAAAAAGGGGTTAGGCAGGTCTAACCTGCCGGGTTCAGGGCCAAAGGGAAAGGAAGGCGGGACGGGTTTTGGGTCTCTAAATTGTCAGGGGATGGGTCTTGGGTCATGCAAAACCCGCCCCAGACCCACCACGTTGCCATCCCTAGTAATGATACTAAAAGTCTAAAACTACTATTACTTCCTTATCAAAAGGCTTTCAACTCTAATTCACATCAAAAGCGGCTTCAACATCTTCATTAGGGCTACAGTCTAATTTTGCCAGAAGGAAATTTAAATATAGGGGTGTGAGTAAAAGACTCAATCAATGTCAGGTGTGTGCAAAGATAAGTTAGTAAGCATAACATGACTAAAATGATGTTCAGTTATAAACATTTGAGAAAAAACAGAGAAAAATAATTATGCATTATACGGTAGTAAGACATGAATATAATAGCAAATATTTTTAATAGGCCGATATTTAAATAAGCTAATCAAATTAATGTTTGTTGTAGGCAGTCAACCTTATGACTCTCATCGTAATAGTTCCTTATTGCTTCGGGTATATACAGTCTTACTAAATAGTGTCCAAGCTTAGGTCCTAAAGAAATCCTACAATCCACCTCGGGCGCAAATGGCTTCGGTTGTGTGTTGGGTGGAATTGCGCCATGGGGGCTTTTGGTTCAACCGGCAAGCCTACTACTACTTGATGAAGTCCTTCGTATGCTCAAACCAAGTTGGATCCAACGAACGGTACCAATAACAGTAAATAATTTAGTCATAAGTGTTGATCATTGTATTTAGCTGCTAATCTAAAAACATAATTAAATAAATACCAATAGCTTTAAAAGAGTATATTTTTCTTGCAGTTGGAAACAAAATAAAAGAGAAATTCATGCTCATAATGGAATATAATTATTGTGCAGCATAGAGTTACGAAGAATTTTCAGTGGATTAAGTCATAACATATATCCTTTTGGATTTTAAAAAATAATACTATATAATATATGTAAGTTTAGGCAGCCACTACACTTGTCAGCTGCATTAAAATCATACATGTAGTGAAGAAGTTGACAAGTGTTGTGAGTTCATTAATATATTATAAGAGTTTTTATTTAAAAATCATATATCAAGGGCATTAGGAAGTTGTTAACCTATGTCCTAGACAAATTGAAAAATGATCAGAGGAATGATTATCAAGATGTAAAAGTATCAATTTCAAATATCATTAATTTCATTGAATCTTTTTATCAGTTCCTTCTATCATTGTTTTCTTTCCTCGACTTTCAGGCCCAACTCCTAGATTTTAGTAACTCTGCAAACATAAATATGTTATTTCACGCTTTTTATGGACTACATAAAATCAACAAAACCTGCACTTGCATTTTAAACTGGAGGAAGAAATTAATTGACAGGCTCAACAATAAAACTGAATTCTCATCTCAAGAATATAATCCCACATTTCAAAGTTGACACACCTAGCTCATCTTCTCAAGACATGATAAACAATGGAATGATAGTATTACCTTCAAACAATAATAATGATGTAATAAATTCATTAGTTCCTTGCAACAAAGGCTATGTTTGGTTGCAAATTGCCAATTCATTTTCCAACTCCTAAAATATAAATAAACAAACCATACACATTCTCCTATTCCACTCCCAAAACACACCCAAAAATGCTCAACATACCCTCCCAATTCATTTCCTACTTATTCTCCAATGTCTAGCTCTCTCATTTTTTGTCCCCCACCCAATCTATATATATATATATATATGTGTGTGTGTGTGTGTGTGTGCATAAATAATTTTAAAATATTAATTTCACCCTACCAACCCAACATAATATGACATATTGTCCCATCCCAAAACACAATCAAACAAATAATTTTTCCCCAAAATATTCTCCACCTACCACCCAAAATACAAACAAATAACCATCACATTCCTCAATCCCACTATCTAAAAACCATTTTGCTGAAATATTTTGGCACAATTTACAACCAAACATAGCTGAAGTAACTGGTGTATATAGAATGTGTATAAATGCCCAAGAAATAGACACCTTCAACAAAGTAATGAATTTAAGGAAAATATGTTACCTTTGAAGCACATTCTTGTAAGTCAAGTCTATTGCAGTCCTCAAAATCAATTTGTTCAATGATGCAGTATTGATTTGAAACATATCTTTCATCAAATTCAAAAACACTATAACACAATGTCGTAACTATCATGTATCAATGGAATAATTATTTCCACCACTTATCGTGATTAATGTTTTACTTGTGCTACAGGTTAGAGTCACGACTAATGGTGTAGAAGTTACTTTGCATTTTTTTTTTGTTGGGGTGGGGTGGGGGGTTGTGATGGTGTTAGTGACTATCTGTCTAGTAAGAAAGCCATGCTATTTCCATGGCTATGGGTTATAAAATTGGTTGATTTCATATCCTCAGAGATACTCTAAGAAGCTGACTAGACTCTTGAATTGATATGTGGTTAACAGCTTGAACTGAAAATGGAAGTTGGTAGAAGGAGCCTTCATCATTTTCCCCCTTCGAATCCAATTATGTTGGGCCTGTGTAGATTATGCAGCTTGATTATGATCTTTACAAGTTTGAATACATGTGAATTATTAAGTTGCATCGTTTGGCTAGTTATTATTATTGTTATTGATTTCCTTTAAAGTTTTTGATGAATACAAGATCTCTCATCCGCACCCTTTCTCCTGGAGTAGTAGGGATTCTCATTCAAGAAAACTGTGTGGCTTTTTGTGTTCTTATACTATTCCAATTATGACATTTTGTTCTCAATCTCTTAAGATCCCTTTTCTTCACTGCTTTTATAGAGTAATAGGAGTAATTTATGAAATATTTGACAAGAATGATTTCAACTATTTACCATGCTTCCGTGGTACTAATATATAGGCTGAAGCGTGCTTTTCATGGGAGGTGTAGAGGATGATGAACCACCGTTAGAGCGTGTGAAAGTGTCCTCTAGAGAACAAGGAGGTCTTTCCAACAGTTTATCTATTGGAGAGCGAGGGAGTTGCTCATTGAGTGACTCAATGGCTCGGCTGTTAGTATCTCAAGGGGATGATGAGGTTGTTGGTTTGAAAGGTGTCTTTAAGAAAGTTGAACTTGTTAGGATTATCACTGAGGCATTGTATTCTCTTGGCTATTCCAAGGCAGGAGCTCATACGGAGAAAGAATCAGGAATTTCGTTGCACCCCCCTGTGGTAGATTTGTTTATGAATCAAATTCTTGAAGGTTAATGGGATAAAAGTGTTTCAATGTTACACGAAATTGGTCTAACAGA
Source organism: Jacaranda mimosifolia (assembly GCA_018894105.1). Classification (NCBI taxonomy): domain Eukaryota; kingdom Viridiplantae; phylum Streptophyta; class Magnoliopsida; order Lamiales; family Bignoniaceae; genus Jacaranda; species Jacaranda mimosifolia. The sequence continues at coordinate 687,933 of CM032118.1, read as the reverse complement.
TGAAACAATGATTAAGTTAGCATCTTTTGTAATATTGGAGCATAAAGTTTTTGAACTTCTGGATGGAGAAAAAGCCATGGATGCTTTGAAGACTCTGAGGACTGAGATTGCTCCACTTTGTATAAATGATAAGAGAGTTCGGGAGCTGTCTTCCTTCATTTTATGTTCCACACAAAATTTACATTCTGGTAAAATGAGACTCGGGTCTCATAAAAAATTACTGGAGGAATTGCATAAGCTGCTACCCCCATCAGTGATGATTACAGAAAAAAGATTGATGCATCTTGTTGAATAGGCTCTCAACTTGCAAAAGAATGCCTGCAGGTTTCACAATTCCTCAGTCGGAAAAATGTCAAGCTGATCATCGGTGTGGAAGAGACCATATTCCTTCTTAAGCATTGTTATTTGCAGTTGGAAGGAGAATAAAGTTGTTACTTGGTACTAACATCATGGTCTTCTATTAAGCAAACGAAAAAAGAAAATTCATATAATGTAAGGTTTCTTCTCTTTTACTAGGAAATTATATGTCCTCCTTTTGTAAGTTGTCTTATTTGTTCAAGGCAAAGAGCATATGACTGCATTCTTGCCACCAAATCACTCTTTATCTTATGAAATGGTATAAAAAGATATCACCTACTTCTAGAGATTCACTTGCTTTCTTAGAGAGATGATCTGAGAAGATTGGTTAATTAAACACATGTACATTGTATACATGAAACAACTGTTTATAAGTGCAGCCTAAATGCACTGATTTACAATTATAAACAAGGATTCCTGTTTAGGTGTTTGAATGATTTATATTACCAATTGTTTGTTCGTCTGGCTTTGGTATTTCGCTGGGTTTGCCAGTTTTTGGCTGGTTTTCCATGCCATCTTTGTTACAGGCCACTCTGGACTGGACAAGGCTCCTATACTAAGCTGAATTAATTGCTTCAACTGGTGTAGAATGATTTTAAAAGCATAGGTGATTTCTATAGGATTAAAATTGAACTGACCAACGTAACTTAGTTCGTGCAAAAAAAGTAGAGGATTTTTCGCCTTCTTGTTACTAGAATAAAATTGCTAACATCTGATGTATGATGCAGTTAATACTACTTTTCCCAGACATGGAAAGATTTGTCTGATTGTGTTAATGCATTCTGTTTTACAAGGGAGTTGCAAATTCTTGGAAGTATCAATTTCTTAAGAAATCATTAGAATCAGTAGTCTTGCTTTTCCTCAAAAGCTACTATTTTCTCCCATTACTCTGACCATTGGTTTCTTACGTTGCTTTTGAACCTCCCACATATTACAAGAACAGAGTGATGAGGTTAGGTTCTTGCAGTTTACTCTGATCATGGTGTTTGTCTTGTGATTATATGTGAGGTAATGCTGCCTCTTCTTCATTTTGTTTATTGATTGGTTTAACTTCTTTTTGTATTCATGATCTTCGGTGTAGCTCATTATGATAAATTGGTTGGCAACCTCTGAATACCAATGAATCTTCGATACAATATTTGGTAATTGTGCTTTTAAGAATTGTAATGTTGAAAGTACTTTGTTAAGAATTTATAAGTTTATTGATGATTGCAACATTTTCTCATAGACTCTTTTTTGGGATAGGAATAATGTCGAATGTTTGGCAAAGCTTTGCTTATGATTGAAAAATAAAACAAATAGACCTATGCTTTAGTGGGAAAAATGATTGGTACATATATAGAACTCCACTGGTAAAACTCACTATATTTTAATCTTGGGATTAAGTTATTGCTGAAGTCTTACTTCATGCTGATAACTCTACTACATTGTGTGGTTGTATTAGGGCATCTCAAAGGTATATCAAATTCTCCCAATCCATTGCTCAGCGATAGATATTCTGTGTATTGTGTGTGTGATGGTTTTGTTGCTTTTTACAGGTTAAGGTTGACAGCCAGGTTTCTTTGAAACATAGTTTGCTTTTTGTTGCTCATTCTAACGTTAATTGGACATTTTAGGATCGTCAATTGTGTTAGCTGGAATCCTGCGAATCCCTATATGCTGGCTTTAGCAAGTGATGATCGAAATATTACGCATTTGGGGTCCAAATAAGGTAAATATGGATTGCAATTGGAGACATAGTAATGGTGTCCACTACTGCAATAGGGGAAGTTGAGCTTGAAACAAAAAAAGCAACTCCTTAAAGCGTTGTATTACTTAGCTGTTATTTTTATGTAAATTCTTTTGCTTCAATGTTTATCTAACATTTAAAAGAACAAGAATGTGAATTTGCATTCTCTGCAATAACAATATCTTTACTTCCTTTTCACTAAGTATTAGTATTTCCTAGTAATTCATTCTGAATGAATATTCTATGAGACTTGATGTTATTATGTTCATCTAGTCACAAACTTATGTGAAGGAAGTGTCAAGGGTAAGGTCTTTTCCTTTGGAGTGGAGTAGCTTTTGCTTGTGGGGCGCCTATTCTCCCAAACAAGGCTAAGCTATTTCCATCTCGAGTCTTATAGGCAATAAGTTGTGGATTTTTTGCACGCAAAGCTTACTAGCGTACACAAAAGAGGCATCATTGTCGTGTACTTGGTAACAAAAAACGTGCCTGTTCATGATGTAAAGCTTGCTGGCATAAACATATGAGGGCATCAATGTACTGCTATTGATGATGCAAAGCTTGGTAGCATAACAAAACTTATGCCTATTAATGAAGTAAAGCTTGTTAGCGTAGACATATGAGGGTGTCAATGCACTTCCATTGATGATGCAAAGCTTGGTAGCGTAACAAAACTCGTCCATATTCATGATATAAAGCTTGGCAATGTAACGAAATATATGCCTATTGATGATGTAAAGTTTGCTTATGTGGACATATGAGGGCACCAATTTGCCAATATCTGTGATACAAAGCTTGCTAGAATAGAAAAATACGTTCCTATTTATGATGTAAAGCTTGTCATATGAGGGTATCACTGTATTTATGGTCAGTCACAAGACATTTTGTCTATTCATTGGACGCTTCAATTATCATATAGTTGATCATAATTTTAACAAGATAACTTGCTTGCCATGATTAACCATCTATATTTGGTCCATTATGGACACATATCATGGCAAGGGATAACATATGCATTATCTTAGCATGGGTTATTAAACATGTATAAATAACACAATTGTTGTGCTCTTCTTCACTGAAAACGTCCTAACCTCATGACTTTCTCATAGCGCCTTTCTTCCTTATGTGAAATGCCATCATACAGATTAGTTTCACTAGGTGCTTGAAAAATATTCTAACAATGCCTCTTGCCTCAAATTTTGCCTCAATATAAGTTTTCAATTCATGAAATAATTATAATTATAAGACCCCTTCATCCACCTGTACATAAATAAAATCACATATTTGCACATATCAATTATTGTATAGAATTTTTTTTTTTTAACGATCAATATGTTTTTTAAAAAACTTCAATTATATTGTATGTTTTTATTTTTTCTAAAAAAATTTCAAGTATGTTGTATTTGTTTTTTATTTATTTTGTAATTGCGTGTATATATAAAATAATTATCATGAAAATAGCATATTATTTAATTTTGGGAAAAAGAAAAGGAAAGAAACAAGTGTGACATCCCAATTTTGAGTGCGAGCCCCTCTCAATATACAAAATCAAAACCGCCTTAGCTAACTAGGGAAACGGAAGAACGGAGAAAACCAAAAGAAAAACTCTCAACTCCTAAAATCTTCCCCGCCTCTCTCTCTTCTACTGTGAATTCTACTGAGAAAACCCATTTTCAGAAATCAGAGAAGAGTGCTGAATCTTGAATCTTCAAACCCACAAGAGGTTACAAAAGTATAAAATAGGGAAAATATAATAAAATAAAAGGAATGAGTCCAGGTTCATCTGTTAAGGGGGCAGGGAAGAAGAGGCAGAAGAATGGGAGAAACCCACAAGAGGTTACAAAAGTTTCTGAAGCCACTCGCATTCGGATTGCTCAGATTCTTGTGCAGTTCCGAATTTCCGATGATGAGGATGAGTTAAGATAAAAACTCCTATTTAAAAGGGAAGAAAACCCTTCTTTCTTTCTTTCTTTCTTTCTCTCTGTTAAAAAGGGCATTCTTTTTGAGTATATGGTGAAAGGTTTAATGTTTGATGATGAAAGAAGTCGAAAAAATGTATATGTTATTTTTGAGTTGAATGATGTATGTGCATTGATGGTTCTAATGTTTTAACTCATTTCTTGATTGATTGAGCTTTTAAGTTATCATGCTATTTTTCTTGTCCTTATTGTGTTTGGATCTCTAGCAATTTTTCATCATCTGTCTTCAAAATTTTATGTATGTGCATTACCAATATGTTGTGGATGACATTTTTGGATTTCATTTACCGTAGAATTTAATAGCCTCCACACTATTTATTAATGGGGAGTAATAGTTTGTTTGATGTGTAAGATAAAAAATACGAGTCAGCCCGAAAATGTTGCCTGGCCCGCACTGTAGAGCTGATTGGCTGCTATTCTCTTAGCAAGTCTCAGGATGCGATTAAACAATCGCATCTCCTTTGAATTATTTTTTTTTTAATTAAATTAACAAATCTACCCTTAAATTGAAGAAGCAAGACAAGAAAGGCAAGAATATGGGTCTTCCTTCAAGGACAAAATAGTCTTCATAAAGATAGTAGGGAATATCAAACAACATTTACCAGATTATGAAAGATTATAGTAGTTTCTATTTTATGTACTAATCTTCTATATCAAATAGAATATTAAACACCATATTCTCACTCAATGAAACACTATTACAATCTCATCTATTATCTAAATTCCATATCAAACACACCCCATAACTATCAATATTCATGTTGTTCTTAATTCGATATCTACTAATCATATATGCATTTGATACTTCGAAACATGTCCTAATAAATTATAAAAAAATAATAATAATAATTTGAAAGTAATTAACATTTTAACAGAGATCTTAAATATATTCAATACTCACTTTGGCTTTGATTGCCTGTAGAAAAGTAGAATAGTTCATTCTCAATTTATGAGTTATATTACACGGATTTATTAAATATTAATTTTATAATATTCGGTTGACCTCAACTTTATTGTTATGTATTAGTAACTTACATAATATACATTGACTGACACTATTTATTTATTTTCACTTATGATAAGAATATTATATGATTTTTTTTTGGATACAAACCTAATCTAATGTTAGAAATTGAAGCATGTTCTTCAAGTCTAATAATCTCAAATCACTGTTGGTACAAACTATTGACGGCATATAAATTTATTTTTACTGTATTTTTTTCTTTGTGAACTTCTATTTTAAATTTCTATTTTTACTTATACGTTATTTATCGTCAATGTCATTTTAAAATATAGAAAATGTAATTACCTGAGAATTATTCATCTGACTTACAGTGTTTATTGAAGCACAACACCTCAATGAAATTGCCACCTAACAACGTGCTTCGTATTGTCAAATATGTAAAAAATACAATTAATTTATTTACAGTCGACTAATGAAGTGTGTGAAAATTGTAATCATATCAAATTAATGAATTATTGAAAAATAATTAGGTTTGTGATTATGTATGCTACTTTGTTTACTCTGAAATATTGGGCATTCAGACAACTTGGGTTAATAATATTGACTCTAGGACATGATTACGGTGAGTTAATTTGATAATGACTCCGGCACTTAGCCTAGCTTTCATGAGGTGTTTAGGGGTAGTCCAAACCCATAGCCACGATCCATGCCAATTCTAAGGTATCTATGAGCCGTTGGTCTCATTAAGGGTAAAATTTGGATACAGCAAAATCAACATCACAGGCATAAAACTTGACCAGATATACAACATGGACGGTTAGCAACTACAAGTAAAGAGGAAATAACGCCGAGTGGCCTGTGATCGAACGACATAAGTTTCTTACATAATGTGGGAGGTCAAAAGTTCAAGTCTGAACGGATTCCTCATGTGCGTGTATATAAAAAAAATGTACAGAAAAAATAATATGGGATGGCGATTCATTTCGCTAAGAGTTCCAAAACAGTCGAGGCATTCGCTATCATGCACACCAATGCATCGCCCAGTAAGAGCAACACTTTTCCAAATCAAACCTAGAATCCATCATCATCAAACAAACGTAGCAAAAATATTCAAATAAAAATGAAGAAAATTTAACCAAGAATACAAGAGTAACGCGAGAGTTGACTAAAGAGTAAATCCGGAGGAGCAGCAGCCAAATATTTGGGGCTGTTTGGTTTTATTTCCATTTTTAATTTTTATTTTCATTATTTTTAAAATTTGAAAAGTTAGTTAATGGAAATGAGTTGAAAATGAGTTTGTATTTGGATGAAATGTTGAAAAATAATGATTATGTTGGTTTTAATAAATTGAGATAGAGAGAGATAGAAATAATAAAATAAAGATAGAATATATATATATATATATATATATACATACTAGCAGTCGTTTGCACGTAGTTCTTGCGCGCATAAAATATTTTTGAGTAAAAATATTCTCACATTCACTATATTAAAAATTAATATGCATCATAAAAACATATTTATAATTTATATAATTATGAATATAGCACTTACTTAAAGTAAACTTTCTATAATTCATCACCAAATTAAAGAAAAATCTAAAACTAATTAAAATAGGTACATAGTGGAAGTTTGTGAATAAATAGTGGTTTTTTGTTATATTAAAATTTGGTATCATAACTTTTATTTTAGACACAAAAATGCCTTTCTTTTTATAATAGCATATATTTGTTATTAGGAAAATATATATAGGTTATTGAAAAATATGTTTTAAAATGAAAATAAAAATAATGTTGGGTGAAATTTTCTATAAAGTGATGGTTTTTATTATTGGAATAGCAGAAAATGAAAAAAGTGAGTGTGGAAATAAAATCAAATTGGCGGTATCACAAACAAAGATATATACTCAAAATGTCGTAAAGGAAAGGGCTTTTCAGTTAAGAGAAAAAAAATAAAATGATGTGGAGTTGTCAGATTAAACGGTGGTAGGTGAGATTAGAATTTGGATCCATTTTAAAAAAATAAAATAAAATATTTTATTTGATTGAAAACATATATTTTCTTATTATTTTTATGTTAAATTAAATGAAATTAAGAAACCATGATACAGTTGGAAAAAAAGGAAAAAAAGAAAAGTGACTTATAATGTTAATAATTATGGTCAAAATAATTAATTAGATAAGTGCCTATTTGTATTTAGATGAAATGTTGAAAATGTAATAATTATGTTGGTTTTAATAAGTTGTAAGTGGAGAAAGATGAAAATAATAGAATAGAGAGAGAGAGAGAGAAGAGATTAAAAAATAAAATAAAAAAACACACACACACACACTTCTAGATCATATGTGTTTGTTGGAATAGTCCATTACTTTCTTCAATATCAACTGTATTCAAACATGCAAACATAAAAAAATTATTATAGTTCGAAATTCAAAGCTCCAGTCATACAAATATGAAGACGATGATATTGATTCTATTATCCATTTAGGAAAAATATGTCTAATATCAAGAAAAAAGGTCCAATGTGACATTTTCATGCATAAGACCAAAACTATGATGGTGAGGCTTACTTCAAGACTCACAGCGCACACCAAAAAATCTAAAAATGTTTGTAGGTACAATAATTTCCAAGGTTATGTTTGGTTCTATTTTTTTGTTTGATTTTATTATATATTTTGGGAAAATATGAAAGTTATTTTTTAGTATGTTTATTTATGTTTTGGGGACAATGCTTTTTTATTAAATTTTTGGGGTGAAAATAGAATTGAGTATTTTTTTAATATTAAAATAATAATAAAATATATAATATATATAATATATATGTATATATATTTGAGAATATGCATTTTAAAAAAATAAAATTATATTTAATTATATTTTTTTAAAATAATATTGTCCAAGGGAAACATAACCAAACAAAGCCCAAACATTTGGCACATGCTCATCACCACACATTGTCCTGAGGTCCAATAATTCATTTTAGAGAGAGAGAGAGAGAGAGAGGGACTTTATTACAAATAGGCACTTATCCGATTAATTATTCTGACCATAATTATTATAAAATATTGAAAATGTAATGATTATGTTGATTTTAATAAGTTGTAGGTGGAGAAAGAGAGAAATAATATAATAAAGAGAGAGAAAAGATATTAAAAAAAAAAAAAAAAACTTGTAGACCATATGTGTTTGTTGGAATAGTCCATTACTTTCTTCAATATCAACTATATTCAAACATGCAAACATAAAAAATTATTATAGTTTGAAATTCAAAGCTTTAGTCATACAAATATGAAGACGACGATATTAATCCTATTATCCATTTGGGAAAGATATGTCTAATATCAAGAAAAAATGGTCCAATGTGACATTTTCGTACATAAGACCAAAACTATGATGGTGAGGCTTACTTCAAGACTCACATCGCACACCAAAAAATCTAAAAATGTTTGTAGGTACAATAATTTCCAAGGTTATGTTTGGATATATTTTTTGTTTGATTTTATTATGTATTTATTATGTATTTTGGAAAAATATAAAAGTTATTTTTTGGTATGTTTGTTTATGTTTTGAGGACAATGCTTTTTTATTAAATTTTTGGGATGAAAATAGAATTGAGTAATTTTTTTAATATTAAAATAATAATAAAATATATATAATATATATAATATATATGTATATATATTTCAGAATATGTGCTTTAAAAAAATAAAAAAATATTTAATTATATTTTTCCAAAATAATATTGTCTTGATGAAACATAACCAAACAAAGCCCAAACATTTGGCACATGCTCAGCACCACACATTATACTGAGGCCCAATAATTCATTTGAGAGAGAGAGAGGGACTTTATTACAAATAGGCACTTATCCGATTAATTATTTTGACCATAATTATTAACATTATAAATTACTTTTCTTTTTTTGGCCTTTTTCCCAACTGTATCATGGTTTCTTAATTTCATTTAATTTAATATGAAAATAATAAGAAAATATCTGCTTTTAATCAAACAAAATATTTTATTTTATTTTTTGAAACAGATCCAAATTCTAATATCACCTACCACTGTTTAATCTGATAGCTCCACATCGTTTTATTTTTTCTCTTGACTAAAAAGCCCTTTCCTTTATGACATTTTGAGTATATATACATATATTATATATATTTTATATTTTATTATTATTCTAATATTAAAAAAATTACTCAATTCTATTTTCACCTCAAGAATACAATAAAAACACATTATCTCCAAAACATAAACAAACATACCAAAAAATAACGTTCACATTTTCCCAAAATACATAATAAAATCAAACAAAAAAATATAACCTAACATAACCTTGGAAATTATTGTACCTGCAAACATTTTTAGATTTTTTGACGTGCGATCTGAGTCTTGAAGTAAGCCTCACCATCAGTTTTGGTCTTATGTACAAAAATGTCACATTGGACCGTTTTTTCTTGATATTAGACATATTTTTCCCAAATGGATAATAGGATCAGTATCGTCGTCTTCATATTTGTATGACTAAAGCTTTGAATTTTGAACTATAATAATTGTTTTATGTTTGCGTGTGTGCATATAGTTGATATTGATGAAAGTAATTGACTATTCCAACAAACACATATGGTCTAGAAGTCTTTTTTTTTTTTAATATATTTCCTCTCTCTCTCTATTCTATTAATTCTATCTTTCTCCACCTACAACTTATTAAAACCAACATAATCATTACATTTTCAATATTTCATCTAAATACAAAGAGGCACTTATCTGATTAATTATTTTGACCATAATTATTAACATTATAAGTCACTTTTCTTTTTTTTTCCTTTTTCCCAACTGTGTCATGGTTTCTTAATTTCATTTAATTTAACATAAAAATAATGAAACAATATCTATTTTTAATCAAATAAAATATTTTATTTTATTTTTTTGAAACGGATCCAAAATCTAATCTCACCTACCACTATATAATTTGACAACTCCACATCGTTTTATTTTTTTGCTTGACTAAAAAGCCCTTTCCTTTACGACATTTTGAGTATATATACATATATTATATATATTATATATTTTATTATTATTATAATATTAAAAAATTACTCAATTCCATTTTCACTCCAAAAATTAAAAAAAAAATATTGTCCCCCAAACATAAACAAACATACCAAAAAATAACTTTCATATTTTTTCAAAACACATAATAAAATCAAACAGAAAAATATAACCAAACAAAACCTTGAAAATTATTGTACCTGCAAACATTTTCAGATTTTTGGGTGTGCGATGTGAGTCTTGAAGTAAGCCTCACCATCATAGTTTTGGTCTTATGTATGAAAATGTCGCATCAGACCTTTTTTTTCTTGATATTAGACATATTTTTTCCAAATGGATAATAGGATCAATATCGTCATCTTCATATTTGTATGACTAAAACTTTGAATTTTGAATTATAATAATTTTTTTATGTTTGCGTGTGTGAAAGAGACAAACTCATATGGTCTAAAAGGGTTTTTTTTTTTTTTTTTAAAAAATCCTCTCTCTCTCTCTCTCTCTATATATATATATTCTTTTTATCTTTATCCACCTACAACTTATTAAAACCAACATAATCATTATATTTTCAACATTTCATCTAAATACAAATTCATTTTCAATTCATTTCCACTAACTAATTTTTTAAATTTTAAAAATAATGAAAATAAAAAATAAAAATAAAAATAAAACCAAACAGCTCCATTTTAGAACGTGTAATCGTGCACATGCTTTTCAGCGCTTGGATTCTCATAATTGTACACTTGAATTTACAAAATGGCCCACCCGTACAACCAGACCGTCACCATGCAGCTATAAATACATATAGAAACACAATATGGTTCAAGCAATTATCTAGCCTGCCCAATACTATCCCCGCAAAAATTCTCAAGCTAAGTGTAGGTTAAAATGAATCAATTAGCTACTCATGGTTTAACTAAGAATGCTAATTTAGAGGAAGATCGTCGATCAGTGACATATCATCCAACCATTTGGGGAGACTATTTTCTTGTATATTTAGATCACATTATGGTACGGTTCTAATTTTATTGTCTTTACTTTAATGAATGCTTAGCATATATTTATGGATGTCAATTTGTGTTAGAACCCATGGGTTTAATCCAATCTATACAATTTTGGGTTGGGCTAGGCTCTATATTTCAGAAATGGTTTTGACTGGATTGAGCTTTAGATGGATTGCATCAAATTTGGGTTCAAAATAAATTTTATATGGGCATAAAATGGGTATATTCAAAAAATTTAAGTAAAATTTAATAAATTCAAAAAAATTAATTTTGAATTAATAATAATAAATCTTATTATTTTCAATTTTTAATTTTATCAAAATCTCATATTTTCTGATTATTAGTAATTTCATAATTATAATATACATATTGGGTTTTGTACAATATTAATAAATTAATTATCTAAAATTAGGTGCATACAATTTGAAGTTTTAATTCGAATTGAATATTTTGAAATGAAATTAAGTGTTAAATCCTAAACTCATGTGCACAACATTATGCAAAAATTATCTAAAGTATTATTCATTTGAATGTCATATCTTGTCAACTAGCTTATATTTCCGATTTTCAAGCATAACGTAGCTCCCAAAATTGATACTATTTGTAGTACACAACATATAATAACTAAAAATAGTATCCACCCACGTATGAATAATTCATAATTAATTTTGTCATAAAAGAAATACTACTCATAATTAATTTTTAATGCAATTGAATATTATAATATGAATTAATCAAATAAGTACATAATTTAATAAATCATCTCATTGTATTATAAAATTGTAGGTATATTAATATTACTATGGTCTTTTGAATTGATTTTTTGAAATAAATAAATTAAATCATTTTTTTTTATTTTCTATTAAAATCATTTCAAATGCAAACCAACCCATAATTCAACCTATTTTGAACCCAACTCACTTTCAAACCACCTATCGCGACCAATATAGAACCCAACCCACATAAGCTCAAATCAAACTCAACTCATCCATTTGCCACACATACGATATACCTTGTAAATGTAATCGTATTTACATTAACATATACCACGCTTTGGCTTATTGACCAGGAATTATCTACTAATGAACAAGAAGAGCTCCAAAATCTAAAAGAAGAGGTAAGAAACCTCTTGAGCATTACACCAGATGATTCATTGCATAAGTTGGAAGTCATTGATGCAATCCAACGTCTTGGAGTTCGTTACCATTTCGAAAAAGAAATTGCCACATCACTAAAACACATATATGACACTTGCTTAGAATGCAATGACAAAGAAGAAAATGACCTCCAAACTGTCGCTCTCCGATTCCGTTTACTTAGACAACAAGGTTATAATGTCTCATCCGGTAAGTATTAAATATTAATCATCTTTTAATTCCACAAAAGTTAAATTGGAATATATATATATATATATGTGCATGTATATGTGTGTGTAGATATGGACAAAACATTCATATGTTTTTACTTTAAACAAACATTAGAATATATGTGTGTGTGTGTGTGTGTGTGTGTGTGTGTGGATATGGACAAAACATTCATATGTTTTTACTTTAAACAAACATGCATGAAGAATTATCTTTACTTTTTTCCAAGTAAATGGTTTACAATCTTTTACTCCAAAAGGGAAGAGCATATATATTTATTAACCACCACCAATGTTAAAGTTGTCATTAATTGTATAGATTAACTCCATATCGGGACGAAGGCCCCGGTTGGGAAACTGATTCATCTGTTCTTCCCATTTAACTCTTGCTTTCTCAAAAGAAAAGGGGTATCATCAGATAGGGCGGTTCGTTTGAGGATCCTTGGGGCATATTGGGGGACATTTAAAGTGGTCTATAAAAAATTTAATTTTGTCTCATTAACAATTTTCAAACTTGATAATAGCAAGAATAATTTTTAAGTTGTTACCCTTAATAATTAGTGATATGCTTATTGCGACAACCTAATGACAGTGAAACTCTTATCAAAATTAACAATGACAATTTTTATTGTCTCTAAATTGAAATTGTTACTATACATATATCACTAATTATCATTGATGATCTTTTAAAATATTTGTTCTTATCATTATTAAGCCATGATGCAAAAAAAAAAAAATTATTGTTACTTAAACAAATATTCTAGTGGCAAAGAAATTTATTGTTGCTTAATATATGTCATTAGTGACAATTTTTATATTTCACTAACTTCTTTGGTCAATTACATTACATTTTTATATTTTTTTGGTATTGCACATGATTGGTTTAGTTCAAATCAGATCAAGTGCAAGCAGGATTTTTCAAATTAACATGCACCTCTATCTAACATGCTTCAAATGATAAATTCACCATAGCAGACATGTTCAACAAATTCATAGATCATGAAGGAAAATATAAGGAATTGTTGATCAACAATGTTCAAGGGATATTAAGCTTATATGAGGCAGCACATTTTGGAGGACATGGAGAGCAAATTCTCGATGAAGCATTAGTCTTTTCTCGTTCTCAACTTCAGTCCATGGTCCTCCACATGAGCAATTCTCTTGTCACACAAATTAATGAAGCCTTAAAAATCCCAATTCGCAAGAGTTTGACCAGGTTGGGAGCTGCAAAATTCATGTCTATGTACCAAGAAGATGAATCACATAATGGAATACTTCTAAACTTTGCAAAATTGGACTTCAACTTTGTGCAAAAGATACATCAAAAAGAGCTAAGTGATATCACAAGGTTATGTATCATGTTTTCATGAATCTATTCAATGCAAATAAAGTTTTCTCTACTAAAATTTTAATATAGAAGATTAAATTATTATAGGTGGTGGAAGGCCTTGGACTTCAAGAACAAATTGCCATTTGCTAGAGATAGGATGGTGGAGTGCTACTTTTGGGCATTGGGAATCTACTTTGAGCCCCAATTTTGCCTTGCTAGGAAAATACTATCCAAAGTGCTTGTCTTGGGTTCCACTATTGATGATATTTATGACGTGTATGGAACCTTAGGTGATCTCCAACTTTTTACAGATGCAATCCAAAGGTACTATCAAAATATGTTCATTGAAATTGTTCTTAATTTTACTAGTTGGTTATAGTGTTTGATTTTCTAAGAATATATATGTTTTGATGCCTAGGTGGGATATTACTGCACTGGAGCAACTACCACCGTACATGAGAATATGTTATGAAGAACTTTTAAATGTTTATGCTGAAATGCAAGAACTAGAAGAATCAAATAAACCATACCGGGCACATTATGCAAAAGAAGAGGTATATTAGTTGCTTTGTAAATGGAAAGTAACTAATTTGTTGTGATTAGATGGTGCACATTTAAATTTCTCCCTAAATTTTGCAGATGAAAAAATTAGTGAAATCATACTTTCAAGAGGCTGAATGGTTGTATAACTTTCATATTCCAACATTAGAAGAATATATGAAGGTGGCAACTATATCAGCTGGTTATGTAATGGTGGCTGCAACTTCTTTAGTTGGCATGGGAAATTTAGTATCGATGGAAGACTTTGATTGGGTTGCAAGTGAACCATTAATAGTTCAGGCATCATCAATAATTGCCAGACTAATGGATAATATGGCTGGACATGGGGTAAAAAATAAATAAATAAATTCCTTTATGAAATTAAAGTACTAAATCTAGCTACATAATGCATTGAATATTGCACCTTATAATCATTTTAAATCATATTCGACTTACCAGCATTTTTTTTTTGTAGTTTGAAAAGAAATTCTCAGCAGTAGTGTGCTACATGAATCAAAGTGGTGCCTCAAAAGACGAGGCATTTGATGAACTTCATAAACAAGTCTTGAAAGCTTGGAAAGATATAAATCAAGAATGCCTTTATCCGACAGTTTCAATACCGGTCCTGATGCGCATAGTTAATTCTGCTTGTGTGATACATCTTCTTTATAATGATGGAGATGGATATACAAATTCAAAGACTGAAATAGAAGATCTGATAAAACAAGTGCTCATTGAACCAGTAACCTTATAAGACTGGTATGGGGAAAAACATGGATAATGATACTTCAATTGTAGAAGTTGTAAAAGCACAAAGCTTAACAAATATATCCTAAGTTCTTATAAATCCAAATCAAAAGAATATAAGACATTGAATAATTTAAGCTTTTAAATTAAGAAAATCATATCCTTAGTTTGTTCGGATTTGAAAATTATGTTGTTATAATAAAAGTCTTCTGTTCTAATATATCCCTTGTTACTAATATAAATGTCATTAAACAAAGTTTCTACCATTAACAATTTTTTATATACCTACTTGCAAATTATATATCACTCTCTTAGCGTCACTTCTATCACCATCGTGTTAGTGTTTCCGCTTGGATACGAGATTTAAAAAGTTCAATTCACAATTCCATTAGATTATCTAATAATAGTTTATGGACAAATCATGTATCAAATTTCAGCATTTGAAATAAAAATTGTTTAGCTACAACCAAGGCGGATGGTGATACCGAAAACAAGTGAAGAAGTAGGGGGAACCACAAGTTACTACTCAAATTGTGTAATAAAACTCTTCAATCTAGGAATCCACCTAAGAGTTTTGAACAATAGCAAGAAGATTTCTTTCCTTAGAAACAAGACAAATGCTTAAGATATGAATAATATTTTTCAAAATAATATGCTAAAACAATTACAAGAGGAGACATTATAAGCGTGGAACTACCCTCCAAGCATAGGATGACTTCTAAAGTGGGACACACTTATCATGAGTTAGAGAATGTAAAAGCTAATGAGTGCAGCTAGAAAATATTAAAGGCTAGCTTGGTTGGGATGATAAGGGGGGATATAGTGTTTTTATCCCACTCCAAGCATAGGATGACTTCTAAGGTAGGACACACTTATCATGACTTAAAAAATGTAAAAGCTAATGAGTGCAGCTAGAAAATATTAAGGGCTACTTTGGTTGGGATGATAAGGAGGGATATAATATTTTTATTCTACTCTATTATTCATTTGGTTTGAGTGACAATAAACACTTAAGCTCGCATGCATGCCTAAAACCCTTGCTTATATGTATAATTTTCATGATAAATTAACCTGCCACCCTTGTGGATTTATTTATTATGAGTTTGCTCACTGTGTCGAAATTATCCATTTACCTTAATTTTTGAAACTAATTTATCATAATACCCATTATTATTCAAACAAAAATCTATCTTCTATTCTTGCCTTCCTTAAATCTCCAAATCGACTTTCCTTAACCTAGGGCTCCAACTAAGTATTCACATGCAATTTATGTCCCAACAGCACAACCATCATAACATCCGGATACATATGTCAATTTTATGTTAATATAGTCTTAGTAATTGAAATCCTAGCAACTAGACTTTTGATTTTTGAACCACATATTTTTTAATTTGCAGATTAGGGACACCTTTCACCTTTGAATTTCCTTATTGCATTCACCTCAAATGGGAATTAGGGCTTCCAGAATGTGAACTAAATCAAATAATTCCAATTCCTAGTCTAAACAATTTTAAAAATTTTTGAATTTCACCAGCAAGATAGATGTTACGAAGTGGAAGAAATTATAGTAGAGTGAAAAAATTATAAGGGTTGTATATAAGATGCAGTAAGAGTGGTTAAAGAGGAAGACAAATAAGGGATATTAATATTTGAGTGAGGGATAAAAAGACAATTTGATCAGTGTACTCAAAATGTTTTATAATTAAACCAAATACAACAACTAACAATCACATAGGCCCACTTCAAAATAACCATGCCAACCAAACTACACCATAATGATAAAAAATTATATAAACTATTACATGATAAAATCATGAGATAACTTAAAAATTCAATTAAACTTACTCTAAGTAACAAGCATAGAGGACTCAATTAATCAAGAAATAAATTAAAAAGAACCATTAAAATTCGTATGAAACTGAGTGCCCCTTGATATTCCTAAAAACGGCCATAATAGCACAACAATCTGGTAGTTTTTAATAGTTCTAGCACAACACTATGTAGAAAAATGCTTTTGAACTGTTTGTTGCGTTAGAATCATCTTGAACTAGCCATCTCTTTGAGGATATTCTTAAAAAATCATCAATTCCTAATGAAATAGATGTAGTAATAGCTTGTTGAAAACCCAAAGTCTTTACTTGATCCAGGACATGTGGTGTATATGCCTTCCCAAGGTAATCTACTAATAAGTTGTTTTATGGCAGTTCCATTTTTTACTTTATTGTTGAGTACCATATTGGCCTATTATTCCATAAGTACCTCCATATTGTGCTAAGTACGATTCGACAATGGGTTTGAGTCAGTGATTGGAAACTTCATTTTCTCGATCTTGATTCGCATACAAATTCCAAAACTATAAGCCTAGTTGAAGCGAAGAGATCTAAATTCCTATTGGTATCATAGAATTCCTTAGCCTAGCTAGGTATCATACAAACAGGCTTGAGAAAAGCTAGACACCCATGGCTTTCTAATTGTATATGGCTCACCAATTAGTTCAGCCCCAATGAAAGTGGTTTATTCCAAGAAGCTAACCCAAAATCTATCACATCATCCTAAAAATTAATTCCAAGTACACCAATTGATACAACATGCTTAGACATAATTTTCTTGCACAAATGACTACTTTTAATACAAAAGACTTGTATCTTCATTCCATAATTCATCTTGGATTGTTTTGATTCATTCTGCCTCAATTGGAAAAGACTTGCCCTCGATCAAACTCATCTTCAATATAAGGAGAAAGATCTGCAACATTGGAGGTTGCTAATACTCGATAGTCACCAAGTAATTTGATTTTATAAGCCTTCTCACCAATTCTTTGTAGTACCTTAAAGGGACCATCAGCTCAAGGTTGTAATTTCCGTGACAACCATGAGGAAAACACTCTTTGTAAAGGTAAATCCAAACAAAGTCTCATTCCTTGAAAGTTGTCAACTTTCAATGCTTGTTGGCAATCCTTTAATACTTATCATTGTACTTGAAAATTTCTTGCTGAACCTATTCATGCAACTTCTTAATGTACTTGGTATGATCCTTTCCATCACTACTAAGGTGCTAAGTAATTGGAAGTGGAGCTAAATCCAGTAGAGAAATAGGATTGTTGCCATAGATTATCTCGAAACGACTCTTTCCAGTCGTTTGGCTAGAAAGCTGATTTTAAGTAAATTCAGCTTGAGCCAAAATCATATCCCATTGACAAATACTTTTACCAATCAAGCTTCTCAAAAAAATTTCCAGACTTCTAATAACGATCTTTATTTGGCAATCCATTTGAGGATGACGAGAAGAACTAAATTGAAGCTTACTATAGTGTGTGCTAAAAATGACTCACAAACTTTGAATCTCAATCAGATGTAATGGTCTTGGGAGTGCCATGAAGTCTCACAATCTCTTTAAAATAAAGATCAACAACATATGTAGCATCCAAAGTCTTAGTGGAAGGAACAAAATATCCAATTTTGGAGAACTAATCGACAACCATCATTACTAAATCTTTATTCTTTCAAGTGTGAGGCAAACCAACCATAAAATCCATACTCACATCTTTCCAAAGAGCTGTTGGAATTGGAAATGGAATGTAAGAACCAATGTTTTACCCATGACTTTTAGTAATGTGACAAGTTTTACACCTCTCAACACAATGCTTGACATCCCTTGCCATTCTAGGCCAATAAAAATTTTCTTGACAAGTTCAAAAGTTTTATTTCTTCCAAAATATCCAACAAGACTTATATTATATGCTTAAAAAATAATTACTTGCCTTAGAGAAGAATTTGGAGCACCTAGCAACTTATCTTTGAAAACAAAGCCATCTTGAATCTAGAAATGATTAATGAACCTTTCAAACATTCTTCCCAAATCTTGCCAAAGTATGGATCAGCTTTGCAGAGGTCTTAGAGTACCTTAAATCCAATGACTTTTATTTGCAAAATGGATAGCAAAGAATATCTTAGGCTAAGAGAATTCACACACAATTAAGAATACTGGATTTATGCTTGATGACAAAATTAAATGCTAGTAGATACTCAACTAACTTAGCATGCTGATAATTCAAGTTTTGTTGACAATTCAAATACTTCAATGCCTCATGATCAAAGTAGAGAACAAATTCCTTATGTAAGAAATATTGCTACCTATGATTCAAAGCACGAAAAATGGCAAAGAACTCCTTATCATGAGTAGAGCAGTTACGACGAGTTGTTCAATATTTCACTGAAGAAAGCAATGGTCTTGCCTTCTTGGCTAAGAACAACACCAATTCCCACATTAGAAGCATCCCATTCAGTTTCAAAAACTTTCTCAAAATCTAGTAGCTATAGTATTGGAGCTTCTATAAGAATTTTCTTAAGAAGATCAAAGCTTTTTTACGTTTTTTCTAATCTATCTGAAACTGCTATCACTTAAGCATTCAATGATAGGTGTTATTATAGTACTAAATTTCTTGATAAATCCGCGATAAAAGAAAGCTAAGCCATGAAAACTCTGAATATCATGAATGGATTTAGGAGTTGGCCAGCGCCAGTTTAGGATCGCCTCAATATTATTCTTGTCCATTTTAATGCCTTCCGAAGAAATACCATAACCTAAGAAAATCAGGCATGTTGAGAAGAAATGACACTTCTTCACATTTGCATATAACTTTTGCTCCCTTAGAACTTCAAGTACTTGTCGAAGGTGATGCAAATGTTCTTCAAGGCTACAACTATATATAAGAATATCATAAAAATAGACAACTACAAACTTCCTAATGAAAGGTTTAAAAATATGGCTCGTAAGCCACATGAATGTAGAAGAGGCACTAGAATATGCTGAATGGTATAATCAACCCTAATAGAGACCAACTCTTATTTTAAAAGTTGTTTTCCTATCATCTTTGGGTCTCATGCGAATTTGATGATAGCCACTTCTGAAATCAATATTAGGACTAATTTTGAAACTATGAAGTTGATTAAGAAGATCATCAAGATGAGGGATAGGAAAGCAGTACTTGATAGTAATTTTATTTATCACTCTAGTACCAACACACATACGCAAAGCACCATTATTTCTTGGCATTAGAAGAGCTGGTATAGCATGTGGATTTTTACTCTTTGGCATAAGGCCTTTGGATAAAAGTTCATCAACTTGTCGATATAACTTTTCATGCTTTTTAAGACTCATTCTATAGGTTGCCTTATTTAGACCACAAACACCATGAATTAAATTGACATAGTGTTGAATTCGAGGGAGACGGGGTGGAATTTCTTCGGGTACCACATCCTAAAATATGCCTACAGCAGCAGTTGTATTTGCCATGGGACAGAATGAGCGTCTTCATTTGCTTCAAGAACCACCAAAGCAAAAGCCTCTATAAATTCACCAATCGCCTTGTCCACTTAGAATTTAGAGAGCAAATTATTTCCATCCGCTAGAAGGTTTAGGATCACTCCCCATCTCAGACAGCCTTAAAATAATTTTTACACCATCTTTGACAAAGAGTAAGTGTTTTTGAAACCATTATGTAGAGTTCTCCCATCGTATTGCCATGGTCTACCTAGAAGCAAATGACAAGCACCCATTGGAAGAACATCACAACAAACCTCATCATTGTATTACCAATAGAAAATTGAACAAGACATCTTTTATTTGCTTTTACTTCATTCCCCTTGCGAAGCCAAGATAGTTCGTACGGTTGAAGATAATTCGCCATCTCCAATTTTAGCATTTCCACCATTTTAGTAGCTACAACATTCCTACAACTTCCACCATGAATGATGGCATTACAAATTTTGCCATGAGAAAGTACCTTATATGGAAAATATTGTTGCGGAGATAAGAATCATCTTCTAGATAGGTTGTGTCGAATGACTAAAGATTCTCCATGATATTCATGGATAATCTCCTCCTCTTTGTTTAACTCGTCATAGATAAAGGTTGTCAGATAAGGTCCATCACCAATTTTCTCTCTACTAGAGTGAAATCTTGTTATTTGGACAATCTATAGCAACGTGCTCAAAACCTTTACACTTGAAGCATGGTTTTTGAATATTAGAACTACTTGCTCTACACAACCACCAGCACTTCTTTTGTTCACAACATTTTTTATTTTTATTTTTTGCCTTTATTGGTGTGGGTGTAGACTTAGAAATAGATGTACTTTCCTCAATTGGAAGTACCTCTATGTGCAGAAAATTAAACATCATCTCGACTTGATTCTTTTTGTTGTCTTTCCACCTTAAGAGCCAACTTGAATATACCATTAAAGGTCCAATAAGGTTGCAACTGCACCAAATTGTAGATGTCATGATGAAGCCCTTCAAGAGAATGAGCAATAGTTTATTTCTCCGACTTTACAACATCACATCTCATCATAAGCACTTCAAATTCAATAATGTGATCTTCTAGGGATTGATCTTTTTGCTTGAAATTTTGGTATTTGAGAAATACAACTCGATGATATTTTTTGGGTAAGAATTTTTAATGAAGTTCTCTCTTCATCTTTTCCCAAGTTTTGATTTTTCTTTTTCCATGTTGATCATGTTGCTTCCTGAAGTATTCCCACCAAATAGATGCATGTTTCTTCAACTTGATGACAACTAGCTTGACCTTGCAATCTTCAAGAATTTTGTTGAATTCAAAGATTCTCTTAACAAAAATTTAACCAATCTATGAACTCATTCGGATCATTGCTTCAATAAAAATATGGAATATCAATTTTAACATAATGGGATCAAATATTACCAACATTTCTTCGAGGTCTTTGATGGGCTAAAGAATCTTTACTTGAATAATTGTTTCGACTTCCATAAAATAGATTGAAATCCACCCCATTTGATTAAGCCTCTGAAATATGAATCTCAATATTATGCCCCAAAGGTTTGTAGTAGGCAATACACTGCTGGAGCTGCTGCATTTATCTCCTTAAATCTTTCAACTCGATATCACCAAAGTCTTTTGAGGAGCTATAGGATCATCAATGTTTGGCCTATTTCTCTGACGACCAGCCATTAAAAACCAAAGCTCTAATAACCAATTTGATACCAAAAATATGTGGAGAGGTAGGAGGGACCACAAGGCACCACTTAGATTGTATAACTAGAAATCTTCACTCCAAGAATCCACCTAAGAGTTTTGAGCAACAACAAGACTTATCTTCTTAGGAATAAGACAAAGGCTCAAGATATCAATAATATTCTTCAAAATAGTATGTTGAAACGATTACAAGAGTAGACCTTGTAAGCCTTGGAACTACCCTCCAAGCATAGGATGACTTCTAAGGTAGGTCACACTTATCATGACTTAGAAAAAGTAAAAATTAATGAGTGCAGCTAGAAAAAATTAAGTGAAAAACATATAGGACTCCATAATCAAGAAATAAAGTAAAAAGAACCATTAAAATTGGTTTAAAACCAAGTGCCTCTTGATATTTCTGAAAGCAGCCATAACAGCACAATAATCTAACAATTTTTAGTAATTCCATCGTAACTCTTTGTAGAAAGTCGCTTTTTCAAGAAATTTTATTGCGTTAGGAACTAGACATCAATGACTTTCTAATGGTATATGGTTCACCAACTAGTTTATTCCCAATGAAAGCAGTTAATTTCAAGAATTTGACCCAAAATCTGTCATAGCACCCTGAAAATTGTGTCCAGGTCAACCGACTGATGCAACATACTTAGGCATAATTTCCTTGCACAAATTAGTACTTTTTACACAAAGATTTGTATCTTCATCCCATAATTCATCTTAGATTATTTTGGTGTCAGACCGGAACAACGGTTATCAAAAGCAAATAGGCAAATTAATCACTAGTTGAATAAGTCAAGAGTAAAAAAACTTATGCCTATTAATGAAGTAAAGCTTGTTAGCGTGGACATATAAAGGTGTCAATGCACTCCTATTGATGATGCAAAGCTTGGTAGCATAACAAAACTCTTGCGTATTCATGATATAAAGTTTGGTGGTGTAACAAAATTTATGCCTATTGATGATGCAAAGCTTGCTTATGTGGACATATGAGGGCACCAATTTGCCAATATCTGTGATATAAAGCTTGCTAGAATAGAAAAACACGTTCCTATTCATGATGCAAAGCTTGCCATATAAGGGTATCAACGTATTTATGCTTAGTCACAAGACATTTTGTCTATTCATTATACTCATATTCGGTGGACGCTTCAATTCTAATGCAATCGACCATAATTTTAGCTAGTTAACTTGTTTGCCATGATTAACCCTCTATATTTGGTCCATTATGGACACATATCATGGCAGGGGGTAACATATGCATTATCTTAGCATGGGTTATTCAACATGTATAAATAACACAATTGTTGTGCTCTTACTCACTAAAAACATCCTAACCTCATGACTTTCTTATAGCGCCCTTTCTTCCTTATATGAAATGCCATCATACATATTAGTTTCACTAGGTGCTTGAAAAATATTGTCACAACGCCTATTGCCTCAAATTTTACCTCAATAGAAGTTTTCAATTCATGAAATAATTATAATTATAAGACCCCTTCATCCACCATACATAAATAAAATCATAGATTTGCACATATCAATTATTGTATAGAATATTTTTTTTTAACGATCAATATGTTGTTTAAAAAACTTCAATTATATTGTACCTTTTTATTTTTTCTAAAAAAACTTCAAGTATGTTGTATTTGTTTTTTTATTTATTTTGTAATTGCGTGTATATATAAAATAATTATCATGAAAATAGCATATTATTTAATTTTGGGAAAAAGAAAAGAAAAGAAACAAGTGTGACTTCCCAATTTTGAGTGCGAGCCCCTCTCGATATACAAAATCAAAACCGCCTTAGCTAACTAGGGAAACGGAAGAACGGAGAAAACCAAAAGAAAAACTCTCTGCTCCAAAAATCTTCCCCGCCTCTCTGTCTTCTGCTCTGAATTCTACTGAGAAAACCCATTTTCAGAAATCAGAGAAGAGAACTGAATCTTGAATCTCCAAACCCACAGGAGGTTACAAAAGTATAAAATAGGGAAAATATAATAAAATGAAAGGAATGAGTCCAGGTTCATCTGTTAAGGGGGCAGGGAAGAAGAGGCAGAAGAATGGGAGAAACCCACAAGAGGTTACAAAAGTTTCTGAAGCCACTCGCATTCGGATTGCTCAGATTCTTGAGCAGTTCCGAATATCCGATGATGAGGGTGAGCTAAGATAAAAACTCCTATTTAAAAGGGAAGAAAACCCTTGTTTCTTTCTTTCTTTCTTTCTTTTTATCTGTTAGAAAGGGCATGCTTTTTGATTATATGGTGAAAGTTTTAATGTTTGATGATGAAAGAAGTGGAAAAAATGTATCATATTTTGAGCTGGCAGTATGTGTTGTTTTTGAGTTGAATGATGTATGTGCATTGAAGGTTCTAATGTTTTAACTCATTTCTTGATTGATTGAGCTTTTAAGATATCATGCTATTTTTTCTTGTCCTTATTGTGTGTGGACCTCTAGCAATTGATCGTCATATTTCTTCAAAATTTTATGTATGTGCATTACCAATATGTTGGGGACGACATTTTTGGATTTCATTTACCGTGGAACTTAATGGAATGCAAGATTTGATGTTCTCAGTGGTCATTTGGCCAGGTGTGGATGGCATTTTTTGATTTCATATGGAATGAAATTTATTGGATGGCAAGATTTAATGTTCTCATTATGGTCATTTAGCTGGTATCAATCCCCTAGGTTCAATTTCAATATGACTGGAAAGAATATATTGCTTTGATGATAGGGAATGTTCTGTAACAGCCTAACAGGCGTCCAATGGAATAAAGTTCACTTGTTGAAATGGATATGACATTCTTTATTTCTCAAAATAGAAAAAAAAAAATAAATGGCTACTACTTGCATGGTTCCATTTAATGTATATGTGCCTGCTCTTTTATTTCCTTCAGACAGCACTTTTATTGCCATCAATACACCGGTAGCAACTTTAAGTTGTCATGTTATCCTATCCCTCGATGTCTTCCTTAAGTTCTATGCTCCAGACGGGCATTTAATACATAGCTTTTAACAAGCTAAAGCTCACTAAAGAAACCCTAAACAGTTTTTGAAGCGGCTTAACATCGAGCTGCGTTAGCCACTAACTAAATTTATTCCCTCCAGGCTGTTTAAATCTGTTCACCAAAACGTCGCCGTTGCAACTTATTCGACAGCGCAGTTTTGGAAATGGCGTGTTGCTCTTTTCTAAAAATGTCTCTTGCTTTGTTCCGTTTGCTTGCTTCTCATATCTTGGCTTCCTTTCCTTCATTAAAGTTGTGTTGACTTCTCGAAGTCTCAAACTTGCTTTCCTGTTTCTTTATTTTCCTTCTTTTTCATTGCCTCTTTTCTTCATTCTTCTTGTCTGTAGCATCCTATTCCCATCTCTATATATATGGAATAAGGTTCTTTGATACATGAATAAAATAATATTTTCTCTTATAATAATGAAAATGGAATTTAATAATTTGCGTTAGTTTGCTTTATTGAGACGCCTTGGCTGTATACATTTATGTTTTTCCCATAAGAAATTATTAAAAACTATCTAGTCTTCCTATTTTGTTTCTTTGGAAAAGAAAATTGTATTAAAAAATTAAGATGTCTCAATATTGCACTATTTCTCCCTCGGTATGGACGTATCATGAATGTGAATGGTACGATTACACTGAAATATGCATTGTTATATTCTGGAGAGTTTAAGCCTTTTGTCAGTGCGCTAATGTCAATGTGCATTGGCATGGTAAGTATTGTTCGCATCTAGTTGTTCCCATCTCCTAAATGCTTGATCCTTGGGGAGTCGCTTTGTACTGAAATTCATATCCTGAAATGAAGGTAACAGTACTCCCTGGATGGTACATGTTATTTGTTACTCCTAAGCCCAATTATGGGAGGTGTTGGAGATTTATGACTGCTATTGCGTTGAGTCCTTTAATATTCCAATTGTTATATATGAGGCTATCCAGTTGTAACTATTTGTTGCTATCAGTTTTCTAGTCTAATTTCGGTGATGAATACTCTGAAGGGGGCAGCTTATCCAAATACTGCTTATGCTTAGAGTTATGATGGGACAACTATTTTAAAATTATCAAAATAATTGCGTTGAATTTTCTTGTCTTTTTATGTGAACATTAGTTGAGCATCTAGTGTTTGACGTTGGTTTGGTGATTCAAACTGGATTATTTCAATGATTAACTGCATCTCTGTTTACTTTACCATGTAGACCCTCTTGCCAAAACCAACTGAGATGGTTCAGACACATTATATGAAGACATATTATATGAAGCCATTAGATTTTCTGGTTAGGAGAAGTGATAAGATTCATTTTAATGATAAACTTAGATGTAGAGGGTGTTGCAGGATCTTTTAAAAGTGAGTTGATTGGACCTTTGGAATTCAACTTTTGAGATGGCTCACCACTCATATGTGTTAGATGCATCTAGACAGATATGGTTGGCTTGAGCTGAACATGTATATCATGTAGTCCATGCAATAAATTTATTTGTTATTTGTTACCTTTGATGGATTACTGCAATTCTAACCAACAAAAATGTCTTCAGAAGACTTATGGTAGGTCTGCAAGACTGTAGGTTGCATAGTTTTCTAGTTGGATAATTTATTAAGCATACTTGAGACGAGCCTGGTAGCGGATGGTTTAGGAAACTATTGCCAGTCTCTTGTTGGTTATGCCCTACAAGCCTTTCTACTATCGTTATGAACTGTACAAACAATGCAATATCTATGAGGTAAGGATTTATCTGCAAATTTTGATTGTGCAGTGTACAAATTTGAAGATAACCTGACAAATCATGAGCGAGCTGCAGTGCATGTGTTTTGCAGGAAAATGGGCTTGAAGTCAAAAAGTTATGGGTAAGCTATGAGGAGGATGAAATTAAGTTTATTATTATGAAGTAGTCATTTTAAAAGTATATGGCCTGCTCTATTTTCTCCCTAATGGATGACGTTCTGTAGGCGGGGGCAGCAACGTTGTGTTTCTGTTTACAAGAACAAAAAGGCAGCAGGTTCAGTTAAAGAGAAGGAAAATTTTGTTTCTTTCAGATTTTCAGAAGAAGCAAAAGCTGCTTTACAAGATTTATTTTCTCATTATCCCCCTGATGATGTGGAGATGACTGATAATAAAGTTGGAGAAAGTAGTGGAAAAAATGATAAAGCACGAACCACGAGAGATGATATGTTCTGCAAACCTGTAATGACCAAGTCTGAAATTGCAAACAAGGTGGAATCACTTGCTTCCAGAATGGAGAGGGCCCCGAACTTGAGACAGGTCTATTGCTTCTTTTCATTTCAGAAACCCCTATATTTATATCATGTTCAACTCTGATAATTATAGTAAGTAACTGTGACCATATTATGCAGATGACAGAGGCGAGGTCGAAGCTTCCAATTGCGTCTTTCAAGGATTGTATTACATCCACGATAGAGTCTCATCAGGTTGTCCACATGCAATTTTCAATTGTATATGGATTTTGGCATTTGCATAGCTAAGAGGTTTCCCCTGCATGTTGACCCATATATCTGTTTACAGAAGGCTCTACAACCAGCTAGACATATCTTATATTTCACTTATCAGCTTGGTGAAATCTCTTGTTTTAAAAGACTGCCATTCAGATTTTATTTTTGTTCTATTGGGACGGTGTAGTCTTCAATTGGCTATCTTATTTTCAGTATCTCTTATAGTTATTTATAGCTGATTGTATCTTGCCAAAACAGGTTGTGCTCATATGTGGTGAAACAGGATGTGGGAAAACAACACAGGTGGCCATTTCTTCATCCTTTGCCTGTTTTGTTCTTTTATCTCTTGTTCTCTCACCAAAAAGAGAATGGTTAATCAACTACTAGAATGAGTTATACTATAAGTTGGTGGTTTATCTTTTTCTTTCTTCAATTTTTTTTTTTTCTTTGTTGTGTCTGTGCTGTATTATATATTATTTGGGCTGAAAGGTGTCTATGATTATGTATATTCCGTGCATTTTTGTACATTATGTAGTTCAGTATATTGTACATTTTGTACATTATTTGGACTCAAAGGTGTCAATGACTATTTATATCCACCTGTTTTTAATTTATTGAGCCAGACTATTGATTGCTCCCTGTTTGGTTTAAAGCTATAAACAACCTGAGCTGTTCAGTGTATATATGATCTGCATATAATTCTAATTGATTGTACAGCTCTTGAATGGTGGATCAGGCTAATATTGGTACCCACTCTGTCCCATAACAGTGTTGATTTCGAAACATCAACATATTGTTATGCTTGCTGATAATGAAATTGCCACTTTGTTTACATATACCATTTTGTCAACCCTTGAGTCCTAATCTCGTAACATTAGATTCCATTTCAATTTTGGTCTCTCTATTTTAATGCAGGGGGAAAGTGATATAAAAGTTTACTCCGTTAAATGTAGTTGCAGTGGGTACTGAAATTAATTTGTTTGTCTTGGCCTCAGTGGTTTAAAAAACAGAATAAATTCAATTGAATGGGGTCAATATCCAAAAGCTTGAGAATAGAATTGTTAATTTGCTTCTGGGTTTCAAATCTAGACAACTAGAGAAGAAAATTTGCAATTGAAAATTTTATATAAGCTTTGAAACTTGAATGTATATTAGTTTAGTATCACTTATAAAAATAATAGGAACATTAAAAAAACTTGCAAGTGGTTGCCTATTTGACTTCATATAAAATTTTTATGTTCAAGGATCATAATATAGTTATGAGTTCTTTGAAATAAAATTGTTCTTGATAATGGTTCTTCATAGTATTATAAGCACTATACTGGAAATTCATGTGGTACCATCTTACTTTTGACTTCATGAGAAAATTTTGTGGTACTGCAGTGCTGCATAATATCCTTTAATATATCGGTTTTGAGCATTTTTTCTAATAATTCAGGTCCCACAGTTTCTTCTGGATCATTCATGGAGCAAAGGAGAGACATGTAAAATAGTGTGTACTCAGCCACGACGAATCTCGGCCACATCAGGTGGTGCTACCTGTCTATGTCATGGATATTTATATTTTCATTTGTTGCACTCTTCGTTTTTGTTCTCAAATGTGAGCGAATCCAGTATACTCCATATTTCAAGTGCAGTGGCTGAAAGAATTGCTTCAGAAAGAGGTGAAAATATTGGTGATTCTGTTGGATACAAGGTACTACATGATCTAATAATTATCTGTATATGATTATTTTTCCTTTTCCTTTTCGTGGTTAACAATTCATACGAGTGTTAGAAAACACCAAATATGAATGTCTTAATTTGCTTGATAAGGGTACATATGCGAGTCAACTCACTGAAATGACAGTGGTTGTGGCAAGTGTAATAATTCCATCTATGCCTTATGATCATTAATATCATAGTAGTGCTGCCATCGCAATTTGGTTCATTACCTTTCTATGTGACACTTTTCATTCTCAAATAGGTATATTAGGCATGACATTAGACTGTACTTTCATGGTGACACTTTCATGGTGACCTTGTTTATTTCTTGGATGCTAGATTCGGCTGGAGAGCAAAGGTGGGAGGCATTCATCTCTAGTGTTCTGCACCAATGGGGTTTTGTTGAGGGTTCTGGTTAGTATTGGAAGTGGCAGAACAAAGAAAAAGGCTTCTAAGAAAAAGTCAAGTGGTGTTTCTGACATAACTCACATAGTTGTGGTATTGTTCTCTTCTTTTAGTTAGCATCTGCAATCTGGTGATTGTTTTATTACTGTTATGTTAAAGAGAACTATGTATTTCTTTTTCCTATCAACTCTCTTTCACAATCTTCTTTGTCACCTCAAAACAGTTTTAGTTTAAGCTTCAACTTTGAGTAGGTCCTTATTAACTCCATTGCTGTTAGTTGAACACTGATCTGTTTGAACAATTTCTTTTTCTAAGGGCTATACTGGCTTTAGCTTTCTTGGTTGCATTCAGGTGTGATAAAAAGAAAAAAAACACTGTAGATCTGTTTGAAAGAACTTATGTTGGCTATGGGGGCTAGTGGGATGAGAGTTCTTAATCTGTTTCAGTTGTAATGAAAAGAAAAACAGATGGTCTTGCATGCTTATTTCTTAACGGGGTTACATTTGTGTTTTGACATTGTTAATTGGATATTATTAATTGGTCCCCTTAATTGTTCTGAAGGTTCACATAATTTTGAGTGGTGGTTTCTCTGTGCCTATTTGTAATTCATATTCAATTATCTGAAGGACAAAATGTTGCTTGATATTTTCATCCCATATGTTTCATGTTCTTTTCGTAACCGTCTGTAACTGACAACATGATTTTCACTTTTAGGATGAAATTCATGAAAGGGATCGGTTCTCTGATTTCATGCTTGCAATAATCAGGTATTCAGGGGCTTTGTTTTTTATTCTTATTACATGGTTTGCTTGCAATAATCTGTGACTTGTATGCAATTTCTCTATTTTTTATTGCTACATCTAATATTTCTGCTCTTTCTGTTGATGTTATCTCCAGGGACATACTTCCTGCATATCCTCATCTGCGTCTGGTTGGTGTCTTCATAATTCTTTTTATGTTATATCTTAAATTATCTTCCAAGATTTCAGATGTTTCTTGGACTTGAGAAATTTTATGGGCAGTTCAACTTGAACACAGGTTTTAATGAGTGCCACAATAGATGCAGAACGATTTTCAGAGTACTTTGGTGGCTGCCCAATTGTTCAAGTACCTGGGTTTACTTATCCCGTAAGTTTGCCCTTCCAATTTATGTGGTGCTAATATTTCTCTTTATTAACTTAGTATATCATGTGTAGAACATTGTGTTATCAGGTAAAAACATTCTATCTGGAGGATGTGCTGTCTATGGTGAGATCAACTGAAAATAATCACCTTGCATTCATTAAACATAATGAGACCATTGAGGATGCTTCATTACCCGAGGAACTCAGAGTTGCTCTTAATGAGGCTATTGACTCGGCCTTATCAAATGATGAGTTTGATCCCCTTCTTGAGTTAATATCTTCTGAAGGAGATCCAAAAGTTCTCAATTACCAGCATTCCACAACTGGAGTAACACCACTGATGGTATTTGCTGAGAAAGGAAGAGTTGGTGATATTTGCATGCTTCTAACTATGGGTGTAGACTGCCATTTACGGTCCAATGCAGGAAAGACTGCTTTTGATTATGCTGAACAAGAAAATCAGACAGAAGCTGCTGAAATTATTAAAAAGCATATGGAGAATTCAATTACAAACTCTGGCGAGGAGCAAAAATTACTTGATAAATACTTGGAAAATGTTGACCCTGAACTAATTGATTGTGTGCTCATTGAACAACTACTGAGGAGAA
Source organism: Jacaranda mimosifolia (assembly GCA_018894105.1). Lineage (NCBI taxonomy): Eukaryota > Viridiplantae > Streptophyta > Magnoliopsida > Lamiales > Bignoniaceae > Jacaranda > Jacaranda mimosifolia. Next base: position 656,567 of record CM032118.1, on the reverse strand, counting down.
TCTGTAATGACTCGAAGGAAGGAGCTATTCTTGTTTTCCTTCCGGGTTGGGATGACATAAACAGAACACGAGAGAGATTACTAGCTAGCCCTTTTTTCAAGGACCCATCTAAATTTGTTATTATTTCTCTGCATTCTATGGTTCCACTGGTGGAGCAAAAGAAAGTTTTCAAACGGCCCCCTCCTGGATGCCGCAAAATTGTTCTTTCAACTAATATAGCTGAGACCTCTGTCACCATCGATGATGTCGTTTATGTTGTGGACAGTGGGCGAATGAAAGAAAAAAGCTATGACCCATATAACAATGTGTCAACTCTTCATTCTTCTTGGATTTCGAAAGCAAGTGCAAAGCAAAGAGAGGGACGGGCAGGGCGGTGCCAACCAGGTATTTGTTATCATCTTTATTCAAAAATCCGTGCTGCCTCACTGCCAGATTTTCAAGTTCCTGAGATTAAGAGGATGCCGATAGAAGAGCTGTGTCTGCAGGTACCTAACTCAACCATTTTATCAGTAGTAAAAAGTATTGTCTATTCATCAGTGTGATTATGAATCACTTATTCACTTATAAGTTTTTTTATGAAATTCTGCTTTTGTTTCCTTTGACAGGTCAAGCTTATTTATCCATCTTGCAAAATAGAAGAATTCTTGTATAAGACATTGGACCCACCTGTTTATGAGACAATACGTAACGCAATCGTTTTTCTTCAAGATATTGGGGCACTGACTCATGATGAGAAACTTACAGAACTTGGGGAGAAGCTTGGATCTCTGCCAGTTCATCCATTAACAAGCAAGATGCTATTCTTTTCGATACTATTGAATTGTCTTGACCCGGCATTGACTTTAGCTTGTGCTTCTGACTATAAAGATCCATTCATTTTACCTATGTTACCTAACGAAAAGAAGAGAGCTCACGCTGCTAAACTAGAGCTGGCTTCATTTTATGGTGGCAATGGTGACCAGTTAGCTATAATAGCTGCCTTTGACTGCTGGAAAAGAGCAAAGGAAAAGGGTGAGGAAGCTAGGTTTTGTTCCCAGTACTTCATATCTTCGAGCACTATGAAAATGCTATCAAGAATGCGCAAGCAACTGGAGGGTGAACTACTACGGAACGGTTTTATACCAGAAGATGCTTCTCGTTGTAGTCTTAACTCACAGGACCCGGGAATACTCCATGCTGTGGTAGTTGCCGGAATGTATCCAATGGTTGGGAGAGTGATTCCTCACGGTAAGAGGTCCCTTGTAGAGACGGCAGAAGGGAATAAGGTTAGGTTGCATCCCCATTCAACCAATGCCAAGCTATCTTTTAAGAAGTGTAGTACAGAACCTTTGATCGTATTCGATGAGATAACTCGTGGAGATGGGGGACTGTACATCAGAAACTGTAGTGTTGTAGGTTCACTTCCCTTGCTGTTGTTGGCCACAGAGATTGCAGTGGCCCCACCAAAGGAAAACGATGATGAGGAAGATGAAAGTGACTTCGAAGATGCCTATGATGATAGTGATGATGATAAAACAGAGAATAATGATTTCTCAAATTCCCATCGCGGTGACAAAATTATGTCGTCACCTGAAAATATTGTTAAAGTTGTTGTTGACCGGTGGCTTCCTTTGGAATCAACAGCTCTTGATGTTGCCCAAATTTATTGCCTCAGGGAGAGACTTTCTGCAGCAATCTTGTTCAAAGTAAGTTCTCTTGCAATTGCACACTGAATTCTTTGACTGCAAGTAATCTACAAATCATAAAACGATAGTCGGCTTTTTTGTAGGTGATGCATCCACAGAAAGTTCTTCCAGAGCATCTTGGGGCCTCACTCTATTCAATAGCATGTATCCTATCATATGACGGGATGTCCGGGATCTCATTGCCATCGGAACCCATCGACTCACTTGCTACAATGGTTAGTGCAGCTGATATCGGACAAGCTGCTGCTAATCATGGAAAGAAAACAGCGATAAATCAGCCGCCTAAAAATTACCTCAAGTCGCTGATGTACCCTGACAGGCATCACAACCCTTCCTCACATTACCGGCACAACACACCATACTATCACAGCCGGCCTTCTAATTCTACAGTCAACATGTATCAGCATCAGAAGTTTGTCTCAGAAAATACTGCTGTAACCGCACACGGCCCAGCCATGCATGGGACGGCTTTTTCAAGAGGGAACTTGGCCGTTACGGCACACGGTGCAGCCATGCATGGGACGGCTGTTTCAAGAGGGAACTTCTCCAAACGGCCGCGTGGCAGATGACTTGATCACCACACAATCAGATTGACATGCCGATGTGGCACAGTATCTAGATGCGTATTCTACAATGGTGGGGCCGGCTTTGCCTACAAACATTATGTACGTATTCGTAGACTATCTTTCTTGTTACAGTTAACATCATATATCCAATGTGATCAATTTACTTCCCTTATATGGTCTTTAGAAGAACTACTGTGATACCCAAGGATAGTGGTTTTACTTTACTGCATGGTTTACCAGGGGCTACTCTTTGTCAATCTGAATAGCACATTTATTGATTATACAGTGTATAGCCTTGCTTCATTGCAGTATAATACTGTTCTGATTCATACATGCAAATTGAGGAAATTACAACCTTAGTGTCAAATGATGTCCACCATGAAGTGAAGCTTTCTTGAATGATCTTGATTAGGGTGCACAAAGGTTATATTTTGCTGGGTGATATTCTTGGTTATGGTCCAACCATAATCATTGGATTGAAGCCTTTCAATCCAATGGCGATGAGGGGCAGGTGGTTCAATCCAACAGTGTTGACTGGATCAAATGCTTTCATAACTCGCCTCCGTTTAATCCAATTGTGATGAGTGAATCGAGTGTTGTAGATCCATTCATTTTGTTGGGGAAGCGCATGCCGGCAAAATTTCCCTTATAGTTTTGTGTTAAGAAATTTTATAAGCTTTTTATAAGGTCTTATTTTGAAAATAGTTCAAAAATTATTTGGATAAATGAATTCTAAGGGGCTTATAAGTGGTTTAGAATTATAAACATTTTGCAATTCATGAGGTAAAAATAAAAAATTTATTAGTTTGTAATGAATAAATTGGGATGTCGGTAAATATTTTTGGGAATTTATAAACTTTAAGAGCGATTTTGTGACCATGTAGTATTTTTTTTTTCAATTTATACACACGTACATCAGAAGTTTGTTTGGATTCGAACTCCTAAGTTCCCACATTATGTTGGAAACTTACAACCCACTCGGTCATTTTTACTACTTCAATAGAGAGCTTTTGAAAATTTTAATTTATTACAAATTAATAAAAGCATTGAGTATGATTTTTCTTTTTCTGAATTTGACATTGATTACCGTTAGCCAAAATAATGTTTGTATCTATAATATGGGTGGTGGACCATAAAAAATTATATGGATGCTATAAATAATTATAAGGATCTCAATGGTAACAGATACCTAACCCACTCTACCATTGGAAATTATCAACCTCAACAATCAATGTTTATGCACTCTTTTCAAATACTTGTCAATGATGATTGTTGATGTTATATATACGCACACACGTCAGGAATGTGCTAAGTCCAAATCTTGAGTTCACATTTTATATGTGAGACTAATATTATTGAATTAAATATCACTCAATAATCGATATTAATTAGATATATTATAGATAGAAAAGTTCAAATTCATGGCTCATAAATAATCTTACATGAATACATATAGTTAGTATGTGGATTAGAAATTATAAAATATGATAATAAATAAATACAACGCATACAAATAGCCCTTATGGACTCTAATTTTATTTTCAACCAAAGTCAAGCTTTAAATATTATGCAAGTATATTGAGATATATATAAACACAATGCAAGAAAATTTGCCTCAACCCTAATTTCATTTTCAGCCTAAGTTGTGTGTAAAAATATGATACAAATATAATGAGATGTATATAATACTTTTCCTCATTCAGCTAGAGAGAATAATTTTATTTCCAACCATAGTCAAGTGTAGAAATATTATGAAAATATTATTTCTAGCCAAAGTGGTCCCAAAATTGTAAAGTATGATACAAGTTTTTTTCAAATTTATTAGGGCTTTATTTCATGATTATAATAATAACTTGTTATGTTTCTTGAAAAATAAAAATAAAATAAAATAAAAAATAATTGAGCTTTTAATTTGATGGAGCTAATTATGTCCAACCCTACCCAAAATTATTTAGCCCTCTTTTTCTTATGGTATATAACCTAGCCACCTAGCTAGTACAATTAGTCTTTGTCTAGATAACACCAATATAAATAAAATAAAATAAACTTTTCTTTTTCTCATCGATCAATGATATTACTCCACTTGCCTGCCCTTCTGTCATTATGACCATTAATATTATATTAATCTATTATTTAAAAAAATAATAATGCCTATTTGTCTCCTAAACAAAGCACCATTTGGCAAAGTCCAATGTCTAGAGAATAATTCTTCCTACTTTAATTCAATTCTCATGTCTAAACTAATGTTTTCTGACCATGGCTCCATGTGAGGGAATCCAATGGGCCTAGATGCCGTTACCGTAGGTTGATCTAACAAGGGGTAGTTTTGGAAAATTACTTATTCTGAAAAAAATTACTAAGATTATAAATTTAATGAAAGTAGATTTTAACCTTGTGAAAATTGTGAAAATTATTAATGTGTTTAGATTTGACTTAACATATGATTTAAAATATTCACACTTCGATCGACACTTCAATGCATTATAGAGCTCACTAAACTCGTCACTCTTCCAGTCAAAAAGAAAAGAATAGTAATAATAACATAATTGAATAATTTTTTATTAATATTTATGTTATTTGAAGAATGATTCAAATCGAGCACATATGCCTAATTCTTTCAAAAGTTCATGTTGCGTTTTCATTTTTAAAATTTCATTAAGCAATGTAACATGAATATCACCAAACTAATAAGTTAAAAAATTAATGTCTTGTGTGACTCACATCTTAGCGTGTATTTTTTTCAAATTTCCTAAAATACCCTTTATTCAAAATGAGTTCCCTAAAACACCCTTAGATCAACTCTCTTCCCTTTTTCTTCAAATCAACCCTATTCTCAAACCTCCTTTTCCATATTATAATCACTCCTCTTAATGATACCAACTTCCGTTTCAAACCCACAAACCAACACCCCCCCCCCCCCCGCCCAACCCAACCCTACCCTCTCCTCCCAAGGCTCCATGCTGCCGAGCAGTAGCCCGCCGCCGTCGGCCGACCACCACCACTCTCCCAAGAAATCCAAGAAAGTTGAACTCAAAACCACCCTCCACTCTGTCAAATCCAACATCTCCACTCCCCACTGTGCATGGTTGACCGCCACCGTCCTCCTCCAGCTCATAATCATCCTCTTCCTAACCCGGGCTTCTCCTCCGTCTCCTCTTCCCTCCGACCACCACCGAAAATTTGAGTCCGCCGCTCCCTCCGCCACCCTCCACGACGAAACCTGTAAATTCGGACGAATATATGTCTACGATTTACCCCCCATGCTCAACAAAGCCCTCCTCGACAACTGCCACGACCTAGACCCATGGAGCTCCCGCTGCAACGCAGTCTCCAACGGCGGATTTGGGCCTCCGGCGACCGACCTCGAAGGCGTCGTGCCGAAGAACCTTACCCCGGCTTGGTACTGGACCGATATGTACGCTGCCGAAGTCATATACCATGACAGAATGATGAACTACAAGTGCAGAACTTTGAATCAAGATCAAGCGACGGCGTTCTACATCCCGTTCTACGTTGGCCTCGCCGTCGGAAAGTACCTTTGGTTCAATTACAATTCAAAAGATCGCGATTTCCACAGCGTGGAGATGCTGAACTGGGTCAAAAACCAGCCGCCATGGAAGAACTCAAACGGGTCGGATCATTTCATCATGTTGGGTCGTTTGACGTGGGATTTTCGTCGATTGACCGACAACGACGACGAGTGGGGAACCAAATTCATCTACATGCCTTTGATGAAAAACGTTCTTCGTTTATCAGTAGAGAGAAGTCAATGGGACCAGCTAGAAATCAGCGTCCCCTATCCCACGGCATTCCACCCAAGATCCGAATCCGATATCCGCCATTGGCAGAGCTTCATCCTCTCCAGGAAACGCTCCAGCCTATTTTCCTTCGTCGGAGCGACCCGTAAGAAGATCAAAAACGACTTCAGAGGACTACTAATGAGCTACTGCAAGAACGAATCGGTCTCACGAGTAGTCGACTGCTCCATAACCCACTGTTACGACGGAGCACCGGCTATCCTCGAAGCCTTCTTGAATTCCGATTTCTGTCTCCAGCCCAAAGGCGACGGATTCACGCGACGATCGGCGTTCGACTGCATGCTGGCCGGCGCCATTCCGGTCTTCTTCTGGAGAGGAAGCTTCGAGTATCAGTATGAATGGCACTTGCCGACGGCCGCCGGAACTTACTCGGTTTTCGTCGATAACAACGTTGTTAGAAACGACACATCGATCATTAGGAAAGTTCTGGAGAAGTATAGCAGAGAAGATGTGAAGAAAATGAGAGAGACGATCGCCGATTTCTTGCCGAGGTTGTTGTATTCCCGGTCGAATACGGATTTGGGGACCATCGCCGACGCCTTCGATATAGCCATGGATGGAGTGTTGAGAAGGTTTAAGCAACAAAAGATGGCTAATGGAGGAGAGAGGTCGTTGTTATAAGGTTAGATTTAACTTAAATCACATTAATTTTTGCATTGAATTAATCATATGTTTTTTTGGTGTATAGTTTTTTTAATCCATCTAGGAATAATACTTAGTAAGATTTTTTGGTTCGTTTATTATATATAATATCTCAAAAAATGTATTCTTTATATAAGAACACAATTCAATTCGTTTTCGAGACTTTAACATTTTGAATAAGATATTTTTTTTTTTATTTGTTCGATTATCGTATATTTATATTCGATTAAAAGAAATGTATTCATTCATGAAAGAACATAATTCAGCTCGTTTTCGAGACTTAAATAAGTTTTGAATAAAAATGTGAATTTTTCGTTAATTTAATTATTATGCATTTGATGTATATTCTTTTATGAAAGGACATAGTTCAGCTGGTTTCCAAGACTTAATATTTGAACAAGAATATGAATTTTTTGCTTTCTCCATTGTTGTTTTGAGTGCTTTCTCTTTGTGCTTTCCTTGTTGTAAGAGGATTCTTGTAGAAAAGCGTTTTCATTGGTGTAATAGTTGAAGCTTTCCACATAAGTTGTTTTGGTCTCAAAGTCCAAAAGTTTGGACCTTTTAGTCATTAAGATATGTGTGAATGGTTTAAAGTTAAAGTTGGTAAAGAATAAAGTAACTACACACCTTTTTTATATTGCAATCTTGTAGGGTTAAGGCTAGTACACCAAATGCATCATAGTCGTTGGATAAAAAAGGGTTCATACGAGATCTTATGATTATCAAATAATTTAAGGATCATGAATAAGTGAAGCACAATAGTTATTGAAGTTCACAATCTACATGAATCAATGGTTATGCATGAATTGTAGCCAAAGGATCTAGTTTCATACACATTTACTTCTATTTCATATACTATAGGATTTGAAAATTATAATACAAAATTTACGCTATAACCACTGATTCTATAATTGAATCAAATTAAGTTAAATTACCATTGACTTGATTACTTCCCTGGGGATGATTATAGTTCAATTTCAAACTGTTTTAAAATATGATACCCTTAAATTCAAATCAATTACCACTAAATAGAAAATGTAAACTTAGGAAAAAATTGATTTGGTACTTGGTAGGACTAAAAAAGTTCATTTCCTTTCCACTAGGCAAGATCCTTGGGCGTTAATAAGTCATTTATAGAATTAGCAGTCCAACCATTTCATTTAGACTATTAAGCAAAATTATACACTATTACCCATTGTTTTTCAAAAGTGTTACTAATAATTACTAGTACATGGTATGAAAATATTAGCTGCCCTTATTTGACTGCAAATTAATTAGTGAGATATATATATATATATATTATATAAATTCCTCAATCTCATCCTTAATTTATGGAGAGATGGAACATCTTGATTGGTTGGGTTTTTTAATTCTAATTTTGTTATAGTTTCTTCGGCAATAAATTATTTTTAGTATTTTTTTTAATTGTACTTTTAAGATTTTTGCCAAATCGATGGGATTCCCCATATGAACACTTTTGCAGCTATTTTTCATAAATGGTAGACCCACAAAGAATATTTATCACATGTTATTCTATTTCATCAATGATTTATCTTTTGACTTTTTGTCTATTATTATTGTTATTTTCTTATAGATATTATTCCCTCTTTCTTAGATGAATTTCTTTTTCTTTTAATCAAATTATATATTTTTCTTTTTTCAATTTCCCACAATTGTAACATATATAGTACTTGCCAGAAGTGCAATTTTGCTTATATTTTGCCACGTTTAATCTAATTTTAAGCAAAAACTATAATTTAAGTGAAATTAATGACGTGACATGATGGAATATAGATGTGGCCATATTTCTCAGTTGCGCCACATCATCAACTTCCATCGAATTATGAATTTACAGTAATCAAAATAAAATTATATGTCGATAATTTTTTTAAAATATGCATCGGAGTAAATTGAGAATTTAAATTTTGACAAGTTATTTAATAGAATTTTTAAAATAAATGAATCATATACATGTATGTATTCGTTGAGCTTAATTGTGCGGTCCTATAAAACAAGCGGTGGTGACATGGGAATCGAAGCAACTACAGATGCACCAATTTTAACCCTAAATCGGGGGTGAGTTGAGACCGTGGAGGTACTCAAATCATATTGGGACAATCCCTCTATCCTAATAAAAAAGAAAAATATATATATATGTATGTACGTATGTGTATGAAATGAAACAATTGGCTATTGTCACGATCCCACTAATGATAGTATAGATAATGACTAACATAATATAAATAAATAAATAAAGTGGAAAGCACAAATTGACTTTCAAGAAATTAAAAAGTATTAAAAAATAAAAAGAAAAGACAAAGAAGGGACCAAAAGGCAAAAGACAAGTTGAGCAAATTGCCAGCTTAGGAGGTAAAGACGTGCACGTCATTATCAATAATATAATTAATTAGCAAACCTAAATTTGTAGTTAATATTTAATTGCAATTAATATTATGGCATAATCAAGTCATGATCATGTGGGTCAAGTTCATTATTTCAATAATTTAATTAGCTGGATCCATAGTCTAAGGTGGTTAGATTTGATTTTCTAAAAGAAAAAATTTGATTGGTTGATGCTACGTGTCAAAATTGATACAATTATTGTCTTTAAACCTTTAGTCTTATTAGTAAAATGATTTAATTTGAGATTATTTCTTTTTGTAATAACTTAGGGCTTGTTTGTTTGCATACTCCTAATCTATTCTCCAACTCTCAAAATTTAAATAAACAAACACTACACATTCCGTAATCCCACTCTCAAAATATAAAATGTATTTTCCAAAATATTTTTACTATTCACACTCCTAGACTATTCCCCAAAGTTTCAATTATTGTCTCATCATTATAAATATATACACATATATACACAAATAATTTTAAAATATTTATTTTACCCCACTAATCTAACAAAAAAGTTATTGATGTGACATCTTATTTTATCCCAAAACACAAACAAATAATTTTTCTCTCAATTTATTTTCTACTTACCACCCAAAATACAAACAAACAACCATCAAATTCTCCAACTCCACTTCACAAAAATCATTTTACCAAAAAAATTTGACAAAATATCCTAATTCACAACCAAACAAAGTCTTATAGATACAAAATCCGACAATTTAAGTTGGGATCATTTTTTATTTGTCGAGATGCAAAGATTTGCAAAAAACAATGAAATCGAGAAAAAGACCAGACAATTATTATTACACGACGATATATATAAAAATCAACGTAAGTACTTTCACATGCGTGTACAAAACGGTAAATATGATGTGAAGGGATAAAAAGTCGTTTTGTGAAGAGAAAATTGTGAATCACGACTAACATTTTGTACAACATTCGTCGTGTAATAATGTCGAGTACCATGTGGTTCGGTGACATTAATTTCTCCTATTATATGAAAGATTAAAAGTTCGAACTTGAATGAACTTTCTTATGTGCACAAAAATGTACAGTTTGTGCTTTTATTTAATTGATTCGAATTCAATCATGGGATAATATTGTCTTGTTAAAAGGACAAATTTATCATTGTAAGTTTTAAAAAAATAATAATAATGGGTGTAACAATATATACAAAAATAATTTTATATAACCCGTTTGCTTGATATGTTCGGATTAGGCACGATACGCATGACTAGGATAAATAGTGGGTTATCGTGTATCCTATTTAATATTTATTTGCATAATTTAAAGAATTTGACATCCAATTTTGATTGTTTGCTTAGTATGATTATCCCATTTGACAAATTATAATTTATTTTCAACTAAAAAAAATATATCACACCCAAGGCCTTGATACACAAGCCAAGTTTGGTCTTAAATATATGCCGGGCCATAACTATCTCACGGGCTTTCAAAAATGAATCAAATATTAAAATTAAATTAGATTATGTATCTATCATACCATATCAAAACAAGCAAACGAGAGGTAAAAAGATATCAAACTATGATAATTAAAGTACATCAACAGGTAGCACGCTTACTTAATTCCCGGTGTTTCGAACGTCATAATCTTCCAACAAGACCATGTTAAAGCGTGCTTTCGGCATGTGCGCTTTGGGTTAATTGCAATTATACAATATCAAAAGCGTTGGTATTCTTTTTATGCACATAACATTATGGGCCATTAATAAATAATTAGGTGCTAAAGGGGCTATATTATAAAATTCATTTTTAATAGTGCTCGATATTATTATATTAAATAAAGACACCTAAAAAAATGTTAAAGTTTTTATCTCAGAAAAATAAAATACCATTTCGAGAATAAAAATAAAAATAAAAACAAAGAGTGAGGCGATGTTTGGTTTTAGTTCTATAAAGGAATATACAATTCTCTAGAAATAGTTGTTCTGTCCCATTCTCTACTTTCCTTTTCCAAGTCCAAACAAGTAGAAAAAGACTTTTATTTATTTTTAATATCTTGTTATTTAAACAATAATAATTTATATATATATATGAAAAAAAAAAAAAAAAAAGGAAAGAAAGCCATTACTGTGCGCTCCTTGTGGCATACGTTTGTAGATGACTTATCTTTTTTGTATGATTGAAAAATATATAGATTTCCCTATGTTGTTCTTTTGCAGAAATATCCGGCCTTATTTTTTCTTTTTTTCTTTTCTTTTTTTTGGAGGGGGCTATTTTTCTTTTGGTCAATGACAAGAATGATGGCATAAAGAAAATTTTGCTTTTTTGGGGTGGTTGGAATTTTATAGCAATGATCACATCAAGCAATAGGGACGGATGCACAAACAATTTGTGTTTTAAAAAATAAAAATAAAAAATAAAAAAAAATTGTGTTAAAGTTTGTGAGGTATGGAAAATAATTCTTGTTATATATGATATCTATAAAGAAAAGTAGGTCATGTTTTTTTATGCCCATTGGCGAGCAATATGTGGAATTATGACAAGGTCGACTTTTTCTTTTTCTTTTTCTTTTTCCATTGATTATATGAACACCTTTTATTTAGGGGTGTTCACGAAACGAGTTGAGTGGGTGGGATTTGCAAGAAAAATCAGTTCAAATCAATTAAATTTGATTGAATTGGACTGTGTCAGGTTTTATGCAATTGGGTCTTCAAATTCGAACAGAACCAATCTAATTTAGGTCGGATTGGGTAATCGGGTCTGCTTGTTTATTTTATCTTTTTCCTTTTCTTTCCTCCTCCTATTTTTTTGTATATGAAAACTATACACTAATTTAATTGTAAAATTCCAATTTATTCAACCAAATGATAAAAATCTAAATACATATGAAGAAAACAAAAATAAATTTATCAAATTCCAACATATATCAAAGAGACTACTGACTAGAGACGAGAAACTGAAGAAAGATTTTTAAAAAATTAATTATTTTTTAATTTTAATTGAGTTAGTTTGGATATACAAAAATGAAACTCGAGTCCAACACAATTGTAAATTGGTTTGATTCTGATTGTTAGATTCATTGGATAAATCCAATATGATGAAAACCCCTACTTTTATATATGATTTTAGCAAAGTGTTAAAGTAAATAGGATTCAACGATAAACAATAAACAAGAATTAAGCAAAGGTGAAGCCGGCGGATTGCTTAGCCTCATTCATCTACGAGGCAAGAGTGCCAAGAGGGCTCGACCAGTAAGGCATTATGACTCGTTCAAGGAGTTACTTATAGGCAAACTTCTTAGTTGTCTCAGCACCACTGGCTACTTCTAGGCAAACCTTTTGGTTTTACCTATTTTTAGGCAAAAATCTTGATTGTCTCTACACTCCTACTTACTTCTAGGCAAATTTCTTAGTTATTATTTCCGTGGTTTTACCCCTACCTCCTTTATCTTTGAGTGATCATTTAAAAACTTTAACTAATGATTCAAATGTTTTATTTTGATGGGGAAGCTTGTACCCATGTTTCCGTTTTGATGATGAAGCTTATATCCTATTGTCTCATTGGTGACCTTAACCTGTTGTTTTGAAATGATATCTAATATTCAAAGTTTGCCTCGATCCGATACTTCTCTTGAGGTTTGTACCGAAACAATGCCTTACTCTTAGATATCTAATCAACTATTGTGCCTCAATACATTTTAGAAAACCAATAGAATTTGGATTTGAGTGGTATATCATTCCTAACCCCAACTCATTCATTAATTTTTTAACATCAGATGATTCGAACTTCCACTGAATTCCACCCAAGCTTCATCCAAATCATGTCCAAAGAGGAGAAGCCTCATGTCTAGGTTATCAGCCACCATCGTCCACAATATATATATGTGTGTGTATTACTTTAAGGGAGAAGTACTTACCGAAAAAAGAATTTTTATTTAAAAACTAAAATAAAATCTTATTTCGAAACATCTGAAAATAAATAAGAATCAGCATAGTATTTCTATTTCATAAATTGCTGGTAAATAAATTGCAGAGTGCTCTTTAGACACCCTTCCAACTACCCCTCAACATTTCACAATTTTGTTTCTCTACATATTCACAGATAAATCTGAAAGAACCATATCGGCAATCCCCCAAAAACCAATATATTTAATTTACTCCCTTTTCGCCAGCGTCTTCTTCAATCCCTTAAATATTTTCCAGAACCAAATCAAATTCATGACAGAAAGCACCGCAGGAACAAGAAGCACCAAGACAACTCCAATTGTATGCATCTCCTTCACATGTTAGATGGACATGCAAAGTGAAAAACTAGTACGATGAAAGGACAAAAATTCCGAATGTCATTCTTGATGCATGAATGTGTTGTAAGAAATGTGAGTCGAAAATGGAAATTAGATGAACTAAGAGTGTTTGGGTGAATTTATAAACTCGTCAAAAGCATCTTATAAAATATCATAGAATATATGGTAAAATTTTTAAGAAGGAGCTTGTAAGCTTCTAAAATAAGATGCCAAGATTAGATAACCTCTTTTAAACAATGTAAGGAGCTTCTTATTTATTTTCAAGATCTTAGCAAACTCTATTTACCTTAACCATATCAGTTACAAAATTGTCATTTTTAACAAATTATAAGCTCCAAAGTCATATTTTGTCAAAACACTTCAGGAGCTTATTTTCAAAATACTATCACATCTTATAAACTTCAAAAAATCTTACAAAATGTAGAAACTTATAAAATGTTTTATAATCATCATTTTTAACATATTATAAGCTCCAAAGTCATATTTTGTTAAAACACCTCAGGAGCTTATTTTCAAAATAATATCTAACATCTTATAAACTTCAAAAAAAATTTACAAAATGTAGAAACTTATAAAATGTTTTATATAATTTAAGTAGACACCCTCTAAGTCATTCCTAGGGCATCTCGACAGCACCTAAGTAGTTCATACTCAATTTATACGAGCCTAACACAGAGGCATGAAACAGGACGAGGAATCATTACATATCAGCATATAAATGGATTCATCTCTTTTCTACTAAAACAATAGCTTAAAATTCAGAAGTTCGTCTGAGTTACCTGATCATAATACAGGTACGCATGATAAAACAAATAAATGAGCAACAAAATTCTTGCAACCTGCAACCATGGCAAGTAAAAACACTTTGAAAAGCTAAGATTTGTACAAGAAATATATCGATAAAAGAAATTTAAACTATATCTTCATTCGTGAAACTTACCAGCCACGCTAAGAATATCACTACTCCATTTACAATATATACCTTCGATCTCTTCATTCCAGTTGCATCAAGATACCTTTTGGAAAGACGCGGATTCAAATAAACTAAATGCAGATGCAATAAAACTATCAACGAGAACAAAAGGTTTACACTAATTTTACCATCTCAGATTGATCCAAGGGGTAGTTGCCTCGGACATCAAAACCAAATACGTGTAAACCTGCGCTTCGCCCGTCAGCATAGCATAGGTCACACCAACCAAAGAGAGAAGATGATGGATTACCTGAATAATATCAGGAATATCCCAATAATAAATTATCATGACCAGTACTTAGAGGGTGTTTGGGTAAACTTATTTAAAATATCTTATAAGCTCCTACATCTTATAAGATATTTTTGAAGCTTATAAGATGTTAGATTCTATTTTAAAATAAGTTGTTGAGGTATTTGGATAAAATAAGATTTTAGAGCTTATAAGATGTCAATAATGACAATTTTGTAATTAAAATAGTTAAAAATAAAGAAGCTTGTTAAGATATTCGAAATAAGTTAAGATCTCCTTACTTTTTTTAAAAGAATTTATAAACTCCTAACATCATATTTTATGATCTTATAAACTTTTATAAGATGTTTTGTGGAGCTCACCCGAACACCCTCTTAATCATAGAAGATAGTAAAGAAGGATCAAAGTGATTGTGCTTACGTACTCCACGCCTCCTAAAGAAGGATAAAACCAGATAATCATGCCGAGATCCGAAAGGAAATAACCAACAGAAACCTATGAAAGATATGAGAAGGGATTGAGTTATGTCCCCAATTAAAGGATCCAAGAAACTTTTAAGATTGCAAGAGAAAAGATGTTTAGCCCTCCACAATTTAACATCTTGTGTAGGAGAAGCTCATAAAACTTTGCTTCAATTTAGTTGTCCAATTTATTACATAGTGAAGACAATAAATATTGTAGAGGAGAAAGAATTACTCACTCCCAATGCAAATGTTGACAATGTTGAACTTCGAAGAGTAATAGGATCGCTATGCAGTTTATCAGAGTAAAGATCTGACCAGAACATGAAGTAGAGCGACACAGTCGTAATGTATACGGCATGAAATGTAGAAATGGCTCTACACATGATAGGCAAGCATAATCAGAACTAAGAGAGTATTTGGATGAGGTAATAAACTTCTCAAAATTCCTTAATTATAATATGTTTGACAGTTTATGAGACGTTAAAAAGAGTATGATAAATTTTTTAAAGAAAAGAGCTCATAAACTCCCAAAATATATACAATGTTAAGATATTATAAGCTCTTTTTAAAAAAGTAAAATCTCCTAACTTATTTGTGATTTTAACCATATTTGTGATATCACATCCCACATAGACTAAGTATTACCCAAAAGGGATATCCAATTGATGCACATGAATTCTTTGGCCAAAGCTTGTATACAAGTCACTCTACCGTTGGACACAAGAATTGCCTCCAAATTCCCTTAGTGCATCCTGACTTGAAATTGGGCTATGATCAATTTGCTCAAAAAGGATATTCAATGGATGCATATGAGATCTTTGGCCAAATCTTATCTACTAGTCACTCTTTCAATATTTAGTCCATGTGGAATGGGTTATCGCAATATTAATTATAAAATTGTCATTACTAACATTTTATAAGCTCTAAAATCTTATTTTGTCCAAACAATTCAACAACTTATTCTTAAAATAAGACCTAATATGTAATAAGCTCAGCTCCAAAAGATCTTATAAGTTCAGCCAAACACTCTTTTAACACTAAAAATGGCCGCTCAAAGATCTAAAGAACGAAAGCAGTATCTACTCACCGGTTGCTCCACTCAATTTGCTGATAATTCGTAAGGTTCAAATAGCTTTTAAAGTAAACAGCACTTATCAGCTGGCTAAGATCATATACCTAAATATCAGAAAACAATAGTATCAAACAAAAGGAGATCATTACCTCTCGAAAAAGAAAAAAAATCTAAAATGTAAATGTTGAAATATGAGTTACGGAAGGGGAAAAATGTGTTGTTTATACCGTTTTGCAAGCAACAATTCCAATGACGACAGAGGTATAGACGAGAAAAGGATCAGCTGATATATAGTTCTTAAGAAGCAGCTCAGCTTGGCTTTGGTAAGATTTGATCAGCATATTACTCCCTTCTAATGACACCATCACAGCATACTTCTGGTCGAGCAAAAGGGCGATCGATGATAAATGCAGAAATATTTCACCTTCTGACAGGAAATTTTGATAAAATTAATTATCACATACATCAAAACTCTGTTATATATTGTGCGTACAAGAAAAGATCATTATTTTTTAAGGAAGGGGGATCGTCCCCAATCTGCTCTAAGTGCCCACCGCGGCCTCAAACCCTCCCCCAATCTAAGGTTATGATTCGTGTAATCAAGGTTGTTTCGACCCCCACGTCGCCCCTGCTAGGGTCACAAGCCCGCGCAACTGGACTCGGTGAATTATGCGTACATAGTCTTCTCGAAGAAGTGATTACTCAATTAATCCTCCCAAGAAGGTTTTCTAGCTAGAGATGAAGTAAAATAATTCCAGAACACAAACATCGTATACATGATCATTGGTTTAAGTTGAAGAGCGGTTGGCCAACACTTGATTGAAAAATATTATGTCTTATATTAAAAATAAGCTCTTGAAGTATTTGAATAAAACAATATTATAGAACTTAATTAGAAAATGTTAATAACAACAATTCAATATATGTGTTCATGTTAGAATAACTTGTAAAAATCTTAAAAAATTCAGGAGTACTCTCCAAGTTCTTTGATGAGCTTATAACCTTACCCATCTGCTATATCGAGCATTCTAAAACATTCTTGCAGCTTCTTAGACATTTTACACACTTTTTAAAACGTTTTAAAACATTCTTATAGACTCTCAAAACATTATATGCGTGTTTAAAACACTATAAAATATTATCTCATAATCTACTAAACAAGTTATAAACCTTAATCTTAAAATATAAAGTTTATAACCTTATCTCCTAAACTTCTTATTGCACATTCTTAAGCATTCTTATAGTCTCTTAGACATTTTACAAGCATTCAAAATCCAGCAAGACAATGTCTTCCAAACTCTTAAATAACCTTATAATAACATGTCTTTGAACCTTAAACCCCACGAAGACAGAAAATTTTCAACCAACAAACAAAGAATAAACACAAGATTTATAAGGATACCTAACACAAGAATTTTTAATCTCAATCCCATCAAACTGCAATGCGATGCTTGAATAACAGAAACAACTATTACATCATCCTGAAAATCGGTTGTAAAGTCCAGAAACTCAGCAAATTTCAACAAACAATAAAGAGAAGAGAAGATTTATATACCAAAAAAAAAAAAAAAAAAAGAGTGTTTCAGAGCAGAACATACCAGAATAAAATTGGAGGAGATGGATGAAAAACTTGAGAGGTTTTTCGCTATCGAGAGACAATTTTTACTGTATCGGTCAAATCAATACTTTTTTATTGAATTTTGGAGGCCAAAATAGAATTGATTATTTTTTTTACTATATATTATATGTATATGATATAGAAAGAGGGTATTTTGAAAAAACTTAATTTAACATTTTAAAGAGAAAAATAATATACATTTAATTATATTTTGACCAAACAAAATTATTTTGCAAAATATAACCAACATAGCCATAACTTTTTAGAGGTACTTTTGTATTATCCAGACAGGTAAATGAAAACATGTGATGTGCAAGATATATGAACATATGGTCAAGTAGTTGACTTAATTGAACACCTTATCATCTCTAGACCAATAAATGAGGCCCAACCATTATCCCATTGTATATGTTTTTTGTTTTATGTATCTTTAGTAGAGTAGCATATTACTAGAATTTAATTTCCCTGCCATATGAAATGAAGACTGACATTTGAAAGTCTTATGAATTAATTGTCTCGTTTGCTTTTGTGAAAATTAATGGCAAGAGATCGAAATCGGCCAATTTTGGTGCCGTATAATTTACAAAAAGACAGCAGTATTAAAATTACTATCTCAAATTCTTTAAATACTGGAGCAAAAAATATTGACGTCATCACAAAAAGTATGTCCAAAAAATTGCAATCATCTTTGGATGTGGCTTCTTTACTTGCTATAGAAAAGGTGTTGCCGCATTTTATTGATATGAATGAAGATGGTGAAGACTCAGATGAAGAATCTGCATCATCTATTCTCCACTCAACATCAAATTCCTCGAGCGTGGTGATGGTGATGGTGATGGCGACAAGTACTACAACCTTGAAGGAACAAATTGTAAATTTGATGAGTGCCATTAAAGGACTCATGAAGCACATCCAAGAGCCAAACTTTCAAATCTCCAAATTGATAAACAAAATGGACAATCTTGATACTATTTGCATGGTGGAGAAGCAAATTGAGGCTCAGGACGAAGGTGAAACATCTACAAAGAGATAATCAGCCAAAAATGAAAATATTGCAACAAAAGAACTAGAAGTTTCCACTAGACTAATTCCCATCGACCCACTGAAGGAGTTTATCATGGGGATTGTCAAAGACAAGCTTGATGGAAGTTTTAAGTCGTCTATGACTTAATTCAACCTATATACTCAAAGGATTGATAACTTGAAAATGCCAATTGGTTACCAACCCCCAAAGTTTTAGCAATTCGATAGTAAAGGCAACCAAAATAAGTGCGTGGCTCATTTCATTGAGACTTGTATAATGCAAGGATATATGAAGATCATTTAGTCAAATAATATGTTCAATCATTAAAGGACTATGCTTTTGATTGGTTTACTAACTTGGAGGCAGGCTCTATCAATAGTTGGGGACAACTGGAACAAGAGTTCCTCAATCATTTTTATAGCACTCGAAGGACAATCAGCATAATTGAACTCATCAACTCTCGCTAGTAGAAAGAAGAACCTGTGTTTGATTGCATAAATCGCTAGAGAAATTTGAGCCTTAACTGCAAAGATCAATTATTGGAGGCTTCAACCATTGAGATGTGTATCCAAGGAATCCATTGGAGCTTTTGCTACATACTTCAAGGAATCAAACCAAAATCTTTTGAAAATTTGTCAAGTCGTGCACATAATATTGAAATTAGCATGAATTTTGATGAACAAGAAGATTCAAGTGATAAGAGCATAAACTTTCAATAATGCTTTCAGATAAGAGCATAAACTATCTAAAATTCTCAAGTCTCCATTTTTGCAAATTCATGACTCAAGTCTCCAAGTCTCTAAAATCCATGACTTAAGTCTCCAAGACTTCAAGTTAAGGTTCAAATCTCTAAGTCTTCAAGTCCAAGACCCAAATGTTAAGTCTCCAAGTATTCAAGTCATGGCTCGAGTTTCAAAGTCTTCAAATTCAAAACTCAAGTCTGCAAATCTCTAAATCCACTACTCAAGTCTTCAAGTTTTCAAATTCAAGATTCAAGTTCCAGATGTCCAAATTTAAGACTGAAATCTTTAAGTTTCCAAATCAAAGACTCAATCTCCAAGTCTTCAAGTCCAAATATCAAGTTTTCAAATTTCATGGGCTCCTTGATAAAAGCTTAAACTATTGATAAGGCTCCTAGATACGAGCATAAACTATCTAAATATTCAAAGTCTCCCCATGTGTTCCTTGATAAGAGTTTAAATTGTTAATAAGGCTTCTAGATACGAGCATAAACTACCTAAATATTCAAAATCTCCCCATGTACTCCTTGATAAGAATCTAAACTATCAATAATGCTCCTAGATATGAGCATAAACTATCTAAAAATCTCTAAATTAAAATCTCCCCATGTACTTCTTGATAAAAGTGTAAATTGTCTATTAAGTTAAACTCAATTAAACTCCTTGACATAAGTATAAATTGTCGATCAAATTCAAGTTAACTCCTTGACATGAGTATAAAATGTATACTCAAGTTAAATATGCTCCTTGGCTTACAAGCTTGAATTGCATATTACTCCTGGCCCGCATGAATCTAAACTATGTACGGCGCTCACTTCAAAAGGATGTTTACTTTGAACTGCATTATGACTTGATTTATTTATTAGGTTTATATGTAGATGGAAGGACTTCATCATAAAAATCTCCAAGAATTGGTAATCCATAAAGTCCATGAAGATTCCATGAAGAAATATACTTCTTGATGGGAGTGTGCAGCTTATTTGTAGAAGGGCTCCATAACTCAATGAATGCTTGGAGGATTTCTTGTCGTAGCCATATTTGAAAAAATGGGGAGAAGAGAAAAAATTCTCAAATACTTCAAGTCTTGCTTCTTTCGTGGATAATCGACACATCTTTCGCCAAGCCTTGAAGTGGGGGCATTTGTAAACATATCAATTTTTAGTCAATGGAAAAGTGACACATGTAAAATAATATGTTAGATATTAATTTAAATTTTCTATTTATTTTTTAGAAATTTATTAAATCTAATTCTAAAGGAAAATTAGTTAATTTTAATTAATATTATAGTATTTATTTTATACTCAAATCAAATATTGATAAGTGTCAAATATGAAGTATTTATGTCTATAGACCAATCAAATCAAATATACTGGATATTATTTGTTGATATCTGATATTATTTCTTGATATATAGTATTATCTCTTGATATTTGATCTTGATAATCTGATATTATCTCTTAATATTGATATTATCTTATCAAAAGAGATAATCATAAAAAAAAAAAAAAAAATGTTTAGTCAATCTAGAAGTCTTCCATCAAACATCTATCTAAAGGAGGTGACCAAAATTCATTCAAGACACAGCACAAATTTTAGCAAGTGAGAAGAGCTTTAAAGGAGTCAGCAATTCTCTCAATTAAATTCAAGAAGATCTACGACTTTCAAGGCGTTTTTCACGGAACTCATATGTTTTGACGTTTGATTCGAGATTAAGGTGTAAAACCCTCGGATTGCTGTTATTTTTTTTCAAATCAAATTTAAGGAGATCCATGACGTTCAAATCATTCTTCGCGGAGCTCATATATTTTAGCATTTGATTCGAGATTAAGGTGCAAAGTCTTCAAATTGGTGTTATTTTTCATCAAATTAAATTTAAGAAGATCCACGACGTTCAAGACGTTCTTCCCGGAGCTCATTAAATTTAAGATCATATTTGAAAGAGAAGAATCAGATGGTTAAATTAGATATTGAATCCATAGTTGATTGATGATAAGTTTTAATTTCATTTTATTTGTATTTTTTTTATCTTATAATTTTAATTTTATAGATAAAGAAATTTGTGCTTACAATCAAAACAAACAAACGAGAGGTAAAAAGATATCAAATTATGATAATTAAAGTATATCAACAGGTAGCACGCTTACTTAATTCCGGGGTTTTCAAACGTCATACTTTTGGCATGTGCGCTTTGGGTTTATGGCAATTATACAATATCAAATGCGATGGTATTCTTTTTATGCACATAACATTATAGGCAATTAATAAATAATTTGGTGCTAAAGGGCCTATATTATAAAATTCATTTTTGTATTTTTATAATTTACCATTAAATAGTGCTCGATATTATTATATTAAATAAAGACACCTTAGAAAAAAGTAAAGGAATATTTGGTTATATTTTTTGTTTAATTTTATTATATATTTTGAGAGAATGAATTATTGGAAAATATGAAATATGTTTTTTGTTATATTTTCGGGGAGGCAATTTTCAGTGTAGCAGTCAAACCAATGTTTTTTTATTGAATTTTGGGTGTGAAAATGAAATGAGTAATTTTTTTAATTATAGAATAATAATAAAATATATGATGTACATGTATAATATATGTATGCATATATTGGAGAATGTGCATTTTGAAGGGAAAATGAGGATATGTTTTGTGATGTTTTCCGCCCCAAAACAATGTTGCTCTCGGAAAACATAACCAAACAATTCCTTTTTTTTTTTATTCAGAAAAATAAAATAACATTTTGAGAATTTTAGAAAGAAAAAAAAATAGTGAGGCGCTGTTTGGTTCTAGTTTTATAAAGGAATATACAATTCTCTAGAAATAGTTGTTCTGTCCCATTCTCTACTTTCCTTTTCCAAGTCCAAACAAGTAGAAAAAGACTTTTATTTATTTTTACTATCTTATTATTTAAACAATAATAATAATAATTTTAAAAAAAGCCATCATTGTGCATACCTTCTGGCATACATTTGTAGATGGCTCTATATTTTTGTAAGATTGAAAATTGTAGATTTCTCTAGGTTGTTCTTTGCAGAAATATCTAGCCTTATTTTTCATTTTTCTTTTTTTTTTTTTGTGTGTGTGTGGGTGGGTGCGGGGGGGGGGGGGGAGAACTATTTTTATTTTGGTCAATGGCAAGAAAATTTTGCTTTGGGGTTGGTTGGAATTTTATAGCAATGATCACATCAAGCGATAGAGATGGATGCACAAACAATTTGTGTTTTAAAAAAATAAAAAATAAAAAAAAAATTGTGTTAAAGTTTGTGAGGTATGAAAAATAATTCTTGTTATATGATATCTATAAAGAAAAGTGCGCATGTTTTTTGATGCCCATTGGCGAGCAGTATATGGAATCATTTTTATTTCGGGATAAAAAAATAAAAATTATCACTTTTTTCTTATTTTCACTTAAAGTATTCATATTTTTAATTTCTAAATCCACTCTATTATTTTATTATCACATCAATCAAATTCAAATTTAATTAGACATAAATTACCGACTATCATTTTAAAATTAGTAAAATATACATATATTTTTTAAAAATAAATTTTTTAAATATAAAAAAATATAAACCAAACTATCTTTTTAACCATGCACATACTTTAATCATTACTTTTCAACAATTCATCTAAATATATTTTTATTTTTATTTTGAAATTATAACTATCTTTTCAATTTTTTAAAAATAATTGAAAATGAAAATGGATCCCAAAAATAAAACCAAATTGCATGTTAGCCTCATTCATCTCGAGGCAAGAGTGCCCGAGTAGTGAAGTATTATGACTCTTTCAAGTGCTACTTCTAAGCAAGCCTCTTGATTGTCCCCACACTCCAACTTTTAAGCAGACTTCTTGGTTTTACCCACTTTTAGGCAAATACCTTGATTGTCTCTATATTCCTACCTACTTCTAGGTAAACTTCTTGATTGTTTCTGTACCCATAGCTCTTTTATTTCTGAGTGATCATTCAAGGATTTCAACTAGTGATTCAAACATTTTCATTTCGATGATGAAACTTATTGTGTAGATCATCAGCCACCATCATCCACAATATATATATATATATGTATGTATTACTTTAAGTGAGAAGTACTTCCTGGAAAAAGAATTTTTATTTAGAAAAAATAAAATCTTATTTTGAAACATCTGAAAACAAATAAGAATCTGCACAGTATTTCTATTTCATAAATTGTTGGTAAGTAAATTACAGAGTGCTCTTTAGACACCCTTCCAACTACCCCTCAACATTTCACAATTTGTTTCTCTACATATTCACAGATAAATCTGAAAGAACCATATCAACAATCCCCTGAAAACCAATATATTTAATTTACTCTCTTTTCGCCAGCGTCTTCTTCAATCCCTTAAATATTTTCCAGAACCAAATCAAATTCATGACGGAAAGCACTGCAGGAACAACAAACACCAAGACAAGTCCAATTGTATGGATCTCCTTCACCTGTTAGACGGACATGAAACGTCAAAAACTAGTACGATGAAAGGACAGAAGTTCCGAATGTCATTCTTGATACATGAATGTTGTACAAGAAATGTGAACCGAAAATGGAGATCAAATGACTAAGGAGTGTTTGGGTAAGCTTATGAACTTGTCCAAAACATCTTATAAAATATCATAGAATATATGGTAAAATTTTTAATAAGGAGCTTGTAAGCGTCTAAAATAAGATGTTGGGATCAGATAAGCTTTTTTAGAAAATGTAAGGAGCTTCTTATTTATTTTCAAGATCTTAACAAACTCTATTTATCTTAACCATATCAGTTACAAAATTGTCATTTTTAACATATTATAAGCTTTAAAATCTTATTTTATTAAAACACTTCAAGAGCTTATTTTCAAAATAATATTTAACATCTTATAAACTTCAAAAAATCTTACAAAATGTAGAAACTTATCAGATTTTTTATATAAGTTTAAGTAAACACCCTCTTAAGTCATTCCTAGGGCATCTTGACAACACCTAAGTAGTTCATACTCAATTTATACAAGAATAACACAGGAGCATGAAATAGGACAAGGAATCATTACATAGCAGCATATAGATGGATTTATCTCTTTCCTGCTTAAAAATAGCTCAAAATTCAGAAGTTCATCTGAGTTACCTGATCATAATACAGGTACGCATGATAAAACAAATAAATGAACAACAAAATTCTTGCAACCTGCAAGCATGGCAAGTAAAAACACTTAGAAAACCTAAAGAAACAAGATTTGTA
This sequence comes from Jacaranda mimosifolia, assembly GCA_018894105.1. Lineage (NCBI taxonomy): Eukaryota > Viridiplantae > Streptophyta > Magnoliopsida > Lamiales > Bignoniaceae > Jacaranda > Jacaranda mimosifolia. The sequence continues at coordinate 631,805 of CM032118.1, read as the reverse complement.
CAAGAAATCTATTCATAAAAGAAATTTAAACTATATCTTCATTCGTGAAACTTACCAGCCACGCTAAGAATATCACTACTCCATTTACAATATATGCCCTCGACCTCTTCATTCCAGCTGCATCGAGATACCTTTTGGAAAGACGCGGATTCAAATAAAATAAATGCAGATGCAATAAAACTATAAACAAGAAACTAAAGGTGTGCTCTAATTTTACCATCTCAGATTGATCCAAGGGGTAGTTGCCTCGGACATCAAAACCAAATACGTGTAAACCTGCGCTTCGCCCGTCAGCATAGCATAGGTCACACCAACCAAAGAGAGAAGATGATGGGTAACCTGAATAATATCGGGAACATCCCAATAGTAAATTATTATGACCAGTACTTAATCATAGAAGATGGTAAAGAAGGATCAATGTGATGGTGCTTACATACTCCATGCCGCCTAAAGAAGGATAACACCAGATAATCATGCCGAGATCCGAAAAGAAATAACCAACAGAAACCTACCAAAGATAGATGAGAGTGGTTAAGATACTTTCCTGTGTCATATAACTAGGTTTGAAGAGTTGCGATGTGACCCCAAGAGGATCCAAGGGAACTATTAAGATTGCAAGAGAAAAAAAGGCTTAGCCCTCCACAATTTAGCATCTTATGTGGGAGAAAATCATAAAATTTTGTTTCAATTTAGTTGTCTAATTTATTACATAGTGAAGACTATAAGAATATTGTAGAGGAGAAAGAATTACTCACTCCTAATGCAAAGGTTGACATTGTTGAACTTCGAAGAGTAATAGGATCGCTATGCGGTTTATCAGAGTAAAGACCCGACCAAAAAATGAAGTAGAGTGACACAGTCATAATGTATACGGCATGAAATGTAGACATGGCTCTGCACGCGATAGGTAAGCACAATCAAAACTAAGAGAGTATTTGGATGAGCTAATAAGCTTCTCAAAATACTTTATAATATGTTTGACAGTTTACGAGATGTCAAAAAGTGTTTAATAATTTTTTTAAAGAAAAGAGCTCATATGCTCCCAAAATAAAATATTAGAATATTATAAGCTCCTTTTAAAAAAAGCAAAGAGCTCCTAACTTATTTCAAAATCTTGAGAAATTATTTTAGTTTTAACCATATTAATTACAAAATTGTCATTATTAACATTTTATAAGTTCCAAAATCTTATTTTGTCCAAACAATTCAACAGCTTATTCTTAAAATAAGACCTAATATGTTATAAACTCCAAAAGATCTTATAAGTTTAGCCAAACACTCTTTAAGACTAAGAATGGTTGCTCAAATATCTAGAGAACAAAAGGAGTATACTCACCGGTTGCTCCACTCAATTTGCCGAGATTTTGTAAGGTTCAAATAGCTTTTGAAGTAAACAGCACTTATCAGCTGGCTAAGATCATATACCTAAATATCAGAACACAATAGTATCAAACAAAAGGAGATCGTTACGTCTCAAAAAAAATTCTAAAATGTAACTGTTGAAATATGAGTTACGGAAGGGAAAATGTGTGTGTTCATACCGTTTTGCAAGCAACAATTCCAATGATGACGGAGGTATAGACGAGAAAAGGATCAGCAGAAACATAGTTCTTAAGCAGCAGCTCAGCTTGGCTTTGGTAAGATTTGATCAGCATATTAGTCCCTTCCAATGACACCATCACAGCATACTCCTGGTCGAGCAAAAGGGCGATCGATGATAAATGTAGAAATATTTCACCTTCCGACGGACATTTTAGTTGAAAATTTTGATAAAATTATCGCATACAAAACTCTGTTATATACTGTGCATACAAGAGATAGTCTTCTCCATAAGTCACATAAATCAAGGCGCAACGTTAACTAAGTTATGTATCACTCCATCCGAGAAGGGATTACTCAATTAATCAAGAAAATTTCTAGCCACAGCTTAATAAAATATTTTCTGAGCCAAAACTTAATTGCAAAATATTAGGTCTTACTTTAAGGATAAGTCTTCAAGTGTTTGATCGAAACCAAATTATAGAAAATGTTAATATCAACAATTCCGTAACATATGTGTCCACGACATGGTAACCTGTAAAATTCTTAAAAGCTTCAATGGGAGTCTCCAAACGAAACAAGATTATAGAAAATGTTAATATCGACAATTCTGTAATATATGTGTTCACGACATAGCAACTTGTACAATTCTTAAAAACTTCAATAGGAGTCCCCAAACAAAACAAGATTATAGAAAATGTTAATATCGACAATTCTGTAATATATGTGTTCACGAAATAGTAACTTGTAAAATTCTTAAAAACTTCAATAGGAGTCCCCAAACGAAACAAGATTATAGAAAATGTTAATATCTGACAATTTTAAATTCTGTAATATATGAGTTCACGACATCGTAACTTGTAAAATTCTTAAAAACTTCAACAGGAGTCTCCAAATTCTTTGATGAGCTTACAACCTTATCTTCTATATGGAACATTCTAAAACATTCTTGTAGCCTCTTAGACATTTTATACAGATTCAGAACATTCTAACACATTCTTATAGACTCTCAAACATTTTATACATGTTTAAAACACAATAAAGTATTATCTTATAAGCTATTGAACAGCTTACAACATGTTATTGAACCTTAATCTTAAAAATAAAGTTTATAACCTTATCTCCTAAATTTCTTATTGCACATTCTAAAACACTAATCTTATAAACTCTTTCACATTTTACAAGCATTCAAATTCGAGCAAAACAATATCTTGCAAACTCTTAAACACCTTATAACATGTCTTTGAACCTTAAACCCCACGAAAACACAGAAAATTTCACCAACAAACAAAGAATAAACACAAGATTTATAAGGATACCAAACGCAAGAATTTTAACCTTAATCCCACCAAACTGCAATACGATGATTGAATAACAGAAACAGCTATTGCATACACCTGATTATCGGCTGTAAAGTCCAGAAACTCAGCAAATTTCAACAAACAATAAAGAGAAGAGAAGATTTATATACCCAAATGAAAAAAAAAGAGTGTTCCAGAGCAGAACATACCAGAATAAAAAAACCGGAGATGGATGAAAAACCGGAGATGGGTTTTTGGCTGTCGAGTGGAAAAACAGAGCACAGAATCCTGACTTGTGAGAGAAACGCGTACCGAGTGCTGACGTCTGTCTTAGCCTCGAACCCACGGCTAAGGTGAGATATGTTTTGCCTATACGTAGCAACTTCCTCTTATTCTTTCCTTGGCAAGTCATGAAAGCTAATTGATATCCTTTTCCTTGAAATGTAGATAAAGCAAAAGGGCAAAATTGTAATTTAACATAGCAAAAAAATTAATGTGGTATATTCATATGTATATGTATACATACACACATTTTTGGATGATGTCAAATCCGATTTTATAAGAGTTAAAAGATGAAATATACAATAATAATAATAGTGGATGAAGTAAAAGGGTAAAATGGTTAAAAGGTGTGGTGTATGTATGTAAATCGATGTCGAATATTTAAATAGCGTGTGAAATGAAAAAAATTTTAATAGTAGGTTGAGACAAAGCTGGAAATGTAATTTCATATTGGACTAATAAAAAATAATATGGGTGAAGTGAAAGGGGGAAATAATAATTTTTATTTGATAAAAATTATGGTGCATGTATGCCAATTGAATTTCAGTCATGTAAAAATATAGATCTTTGTAAGAACTAAGATAAATATAAAATCAGATAACAGACTAATGATAAAAGTAATGAATGAAATGAAAAGGGCAAAAATAATAAGATCAATTTAATAATAAAAAATATGGTGTATGTATGTATATTGATCTTGAATTATGTTAATTACCAAACATGCAACTTGGGTCCTTAGTTGAAATTCTTATTAATGAATATTAAGACATAAAGTTAATTTTATTACAAAGTACAACACCATGACTTCCAAAGCAGCCCATTAGTCACGAGCATCCAGCAACTGTCTTAATGGACACCTTCTTTAGGCCCAAATAATTCACAAAAAGAAAAAGGAAAAGGAAAAAAAAAAGGTTTATTTTCTATTTTTAAATTAATTTCAGAAATATTTCTTATTTTTGGCAATCTAATTAATAGTAAAAATTAAGTGTGAGTGAAAATTGTCAAAGTTTCAAAGAGTAGTTTAATTTTGAATTTATGTCTTTTTTATTTAAAAGTAATTTTTTTGGCATGATATTTACAATATTGCTATTAAGGGTGTCAAAATCAAATTCAACCTGATGACACAACAATAACTCACCTGAAAAAAATTAGGTTTGGATTTTTTGGTTCTGGTCAAATTTGGTCAAACCCGAAAATGACCCGAGAAAAAAAAAAAAAAAAGGTTGGGTTGTTTTTGAATCAACCTGCATAACCTAAAAAAAATAAGTTGGTGACCCAAAAACCCAATAAACCCGACCCAACCAAACCCATCTAAAAAATTTAACTAATTAAAATAAAATATAAATAATACATATATATATATATCCAAAAATCTAAATTTTGAAAATTTAATTACAATTTATAAATTTACAAATTACAATGACATTATTAACAAATAAAAAATAACACTTCCATTTTTCCAATTCAAAGATGATTGAATTGAATATATTTTTGTCTTTCGACTTTAATTTTCACTATTTTGTAGTCAATTAGATATTTTGATCATTTGATGGTTGTCATCAAAATTGTTAATTGAAAAATGATTTGTTATTTTTTTTGTATTTAGAGTACTCATGGACATGACAAGCTATTGTGTTTCTTAAACCTTAATTATTGTACCAAATTTTAGATTTTATTGTAGATCAAATTTCTACTCAATTATGATGTTGGAATTTATAAATATGAAAAATAAAATAAATAGATCAGGTTGGGTTGGGTTGGATCAGGTTGCCAGGTGACCTGACTAAATATCAGGTCAACCCAAACCTAACACGAAATTTTATGGGTCAGGTTATGATTGAGCCTTTTGGATTTAATATCGAGTTGGGTTTGGATTTGGTATTTTTATATTACACATCTACCTCAATCCAATTCGAACCCACCCAACGCGCACGAATTGACACCCCGAATTGCTATCATCTATTTCCCCCTCTTGTTTCATCAACATACTTTCATAATTATTGAACTTTTGCATTGATTATCACAAATTTTCTTATTTTATAGGCCAAAACTACATTTCTAAGAGTTTGAGTAACAAATTTTATCCTATAATATATACTCATACATATAGATATATGTGTATGTATATATAATTGACTAATGCAATGAAAGTTTATGAAATTTCTAGCTGGTTATACTAGACGAGCATACTATCTGAAAAAATAATTTGATTATCACTGACTAATTATTTTAACTAAAAATTTAATTATTATCAAAAGTGACATTTAGTACTTGATGACTCCAACACATCTGTTCACAAGATACTGTTATTTTTCTGAAGGATAACATGTAAAAATTCTCTTTTTATAGAAAAACAGCAATTTTTAATACTTGAATTTAATAAAATTATTTAAAAACGTAAACTATAGAAAAGGTGAGCACTTTACTTAAATCGAAATTACAATATTAAACTAGTCTAGATCTCAAAAATATAATTAGATGTGCATAAATAAATTAGTGTGAGTACATAGTTAGCTCTAAATTGATAGAAGTAGTGCTGCTAGATTGAATATCAGATATTATATGATTGCCTAAAGCCAAAAAGTTAATTTCTGAGGTCCCTTGTAATTCCATATTTGCCCTTGAGATTTCACCACTTCCCTTTGTTATTGCACTGGTTGATGAGCTCCCTTGTGTGCCCTCCTCCACCTACATATTTGGTTTCACACATCAACATGTGTACATATGCTATGTGAATTACTATATAGTATCATTAACTTTACACACACAAACACACAAATACACACACATATATACATACAAACACACATTTATGTATGTAACTCACCTGGTGTTCATGGTAAATCACATTTGTACCCTTTTGACTCATTTTCCTTCTTGCATGGCAAGTGAAATATGGCACTTTAATTTGTTTTCTATGAGGTGGTGGTTCCCTTGATCCTTGGCAAATTTGTCTTCCCAATACAAAATTGTTAATAATATAAGTACGTGTGAGAATTAAACAATAAAATATATATTTATGCATTACTAATAATATGTATTAGATGAAAAATCAATATATATATATATACATGTGTATGTATTATACATAGTTATATAATGCTCTTAAGCAAGTTCAAAAAAATTATCCAAAAAATCAATGGCCTACAGACTTATATACATATATGGGTTTGGGAGGTTCATGAGTCTTCAGTGTAAGAGCTTGAACTCTATTATGAAGAATTGAATCCTCCATCCCAATTCTCTATATATAATAAGCTTTTTATTTTATTCGTTTAATCTGTAATACTCTATTCAGAGCAACGAAGACAATAATTCCTTGTATTTACTGCCTCTCCCGAGAATCCATGTCGCGTTTATGTTTAAATAGTTGGAGTCTTGTGTCTTCATAGGAACAACCCAAAATCCCAAGAAATTATAAGGATGTGTTCACTAGTATTTTGGGGAAATTTTTCCCAACTCCCAAAAAACATACACATTCTACAATCGTTTTTCCAAAACACAAAAAATTTATACCCAAAAAATCCTCAGAATTCAATCTCAAAAAGACCCTACACACTACTCTACCCCTACCTAACACTTAAGTATATATATACACACACACACCATCAAAGTATATATATATATACACATTACATAAAAAAATAATTTCTTCCTACAAACCCAACAAAAAAGTAACTAATTTGGCATCTACTGATTTGACATCTACAGTAAAATTTGTCCCCTCACCAAAACATTAACAAACAAATAACTCATTCTCAATCCATTTTTCTTATATTCCCAAATCATAAACAAACAATTGACACTTTTTCCAAATTTTCTCCCAAAAACTAATTCTGTTAAAGGATGGACCTTGGGCCTAACTCAACCCCAAAAGCTAGCTCAAAATGTGAGGATTGTCCAACACCATATATAGAGACCACAACTTATTTATTTCACTGATGTGGGACACTAACACACCCTGCGCACGCCCAGGAATGAACATTTGAAGCGTGGAATAACATGAAATGGGTGGCCCAACAACATTTGCTAACCCAACATCGGGTATGGATGGCTCCGATACCATGTTAAAGGATGGACATTGGGCCTAACTCAACCCCAAAAACTAGCTCAAGAGGAGAGGATTGCCCAAGACCATATGTAGAGACCACAATTTATTTATTTCACAAATGTGGGATACTAACACACCCTGCACATGCTCAGGAATGAACATCTGGAGCATGAAATGATATGAAATGGGTGACCAACAATACTGGGTAGCCCAACATTGAGAATGTGCTCAAGAATGAACATCTGGAGCGTGAAATGATATGAAATAGGTGGCCAACAATACTGGGTAGCCCAACATTGAGAATGTGTTGCTCTGATACCATGTTAAAGAATTGACCTTGAGCCTAACTCAACCCCAAAAACTAGTTCAAGCGGTGAAGATTGCCCAAGAGCATATATAGAGACCAAACTTATTTATTTCACCGGTGTGGGACACTAACAAATTCTTCCAAAAACTTTTCCAGAAAATGACCAAAATGCTAACGAACAGACCCTAACTAACATCCTAAAAAAAAATTGTGGACTCTTAAGGAAAATGATAGTGTAAGACACTTGAGGACCTTGAGGCATATATGTTGAGATTGATCAATTTTTCTCTTTGGTAATTACTCAATTAGGTTAAGAAAAGTACCAACTTTTTTGCAAATTAAACTAGGACAATACATTGAATTTTTTTAACCCAAGTGAGATGGCCCATACTACAACCTTAATCGGTCCAGTGATTTTATTATAATTAGATAGTGTATTATTTGATTGTACCCACATAAATTAATGATAATGATACTCTAAGACCTATATTAATCCAACAGCTACATTTTCAATAAATTGAAAATGTATTTAAATTGAAATAATGTCTCTGAGACTGATATTTTGTAAGGCTCTAGCCTTTTATTCTTATGATCTAATACTGTTTTCTTGTCAAAAATAAAATAAATTAAATTAAATTGAAATTTGAACCTGAGATCTTTCAATCCAACAAAAACAAATTGCAATACATTGAAGATTTCCTAAATAAAAAATTAAAAACCACATGCTATAGCAATATATACATATACACATGATATATCACTAGTAGAAAATTATTTGAAATATATGACTGAATAATCAATAAGTAAAAATTAATATATATGATAAGTACTTACCCAAAAGGGAGCCATGCGGTGAAATTTGGTTTCTTTTCTTGGTAGTAATTCTTGATAGCTATAAAGTCATTTGAATTTGTGGATTCCTTCATGCTTCTGTACATCTGATATATTATTAAAATATGTGTTATGTACACTTTAGATTAAAATAAGCTGAAGTTGTTAGTAAAGATGCAACTTTATAATTATATAGAAAATGTTCAGAGAAGGAAAACTATTAAAATATTTATTTATCCCAGTTTTTAGATTTTAACAAAACTAAATTGTGAAATAGAAATTTAATTTTGTTGGATTATATTGTTGTTTTATTAATTTCAAGCAATAAGGTACTATAGTCTAAGTAACACTTTCACGCTTCTTCACACACACACACACATATAAGTTGTGGTGATAATTTAATAAATAGAAAAGGGAAAGAAAGAAATTTCATTTAAATATTTTAATCAATTACCAACTTAAAGTTAAAGTTGAATGATTAATTATGTAAAAGTTCATGAATTAATAATAATAATAATAATAATAATAATAATAATAAATAACAACTATTTTTATATAATCACACATGAACAAATTAAGCATTAACAAGAAACTACATAGGATATAATTAATTGCACTTCATTAAACCCATCAAAGAAAGCTATCTAAAAGTCGTTTTAAACTTTTTTTAGTATAGACTTAGGTTAAAGCAATACCTAACCCTAGCTACCTACGTGATTGAATTAATTATATATGTGCATTATATATATATATATCCAAAAAATTTCAAGACATGTGCGAATTATAATCTTAATTAATTGTAAGACTGACAAGTCGTAATCCCAAACTTTAAAAAAAAAAAAAAGGAGCAATCCCAAGCTAGGCTTAAAGTGTGTTTGGTTGAGCTTATTTAAATTATCTTATAATATACCGTTGATGAAAATAAGATGTCAGATTTTATTAAAATTTTCAAAATAAGTTAGGGCTTTTCTTTTTTCAAAAAGAATTTATAAGATCCTAACATCTTATTTTCGGAGCTATTTATAAATTTTTTTTAAAAACTTAATAAATATTTATAACATTTATAATCTCGTAAATATTTTATATGGTGTTTTGAGAAGTTCACAATAAGCTCGTCGAAACACCTTCTTAATTTATATTCCAAGGTATTAATTTGTTAAAGAATTTCATTTTTTTCACGCATTTATATACATATTTTACACGTGCTATATATCACTCGTTATTCTTGACAATCAATGGAATATGATGTTCAAAAAAAGGTAAATAAGGGCAACAAAAGTCTAATTATTGTTTTAAGAATTATTAATTGAAAAGCTTATATAGTGTTTGTCAAAATGAATTTATAATAGAAAATGAATTCCAATTATATATATCCTCACGCATACAAACGCTTTTTACAATTGCCCATTTTATTGCAAGTTGGTCATTTTAATTCATGATTCATTAAAACAATTCATACATCTCGAACCAATTTTCAATAATTAATTAGTTTTTTTTTCATTGTTTGATTAATGATATAGGCTATCATATTTACTTCACAAAATAATTAATACTAATTATAAGTAATTAGAATTATGGAAAAATTATAATCCAAATAATTTCCATAAGATTCAAACTATGTCTTGCAACTAGCTAGCTAGCAAGAAACCTCATTTTAATTTTCCATAACCAAAAAAAAAAAAAGGGGATTAATTAATTAAGCATTTATCGTACAAAGAAAGTCAATATTTGTGTGTGTATATATTATTGTCCACAATATTTTTTGAAAATTAAGAAAAATAAATAAAAAGAAAACAGTACGTACCTGGAGATGGCTCTTAATGTGAGAAATCTTTAGCTCTTTCACAGCCATCATTTGCAAAATCTTCTTTGGAGTTGCTTCTACGGATAAAAAGTTAAAAATAAAAAAAATAAAAAAACGAATACTAATTTATTTATAACATATTCTTAATTTCTTGGGAACAAAATATAGAATCAGATGAAATATAAAATCAGGAAAACATAATCTGAAAAACCCTATTCCCAATCTGAACCCTAATTAAACCCTAAACAAATATAAAATCAAAAATAAAATATAATCACAGAAAAAAGATATGGTCTAAAAAACCCTTTTCTTTACAGCCCTTCCCAAGCTCGTTTATCACTTTTCATAAATTTTTTGCTGCATATATATAATATATATCTATCTATATATATATATATATAAATAAAGAAGAATTAATGGATATATAGAATAATATATACTTACTGTGCTTGCCGCCAAGATTGTGGACAGCTTCAACAAATTGATGATGAAGCTGAGGAGTCCATCGAAGGCGTGGGAGCAAAGATTTTCTGTACTGTCTTACCCTAGTTTTCTCAGAATTCTTCTTCATCATTTTTACTGCTCAATAATACATAGTCAAGAATTTAAAGGGTTGGAAGAGTACTATGTAAGAATACATCAAAATGCGGCTAAAAGGACATATATATATATATATATAGTTGCTTGTATGGTAGGGGAGTGTGGACTTTGTGGGGGAGGTTTGTGGACTTTGGCTCGCGCGCGCGCACACACACACACACACACACACATATATATATACATGTATATATATAGAGAGAGAGAGAGAGATACGTGTGCATGCTACTTACTTTGGATCATAGTTTGAACGTCTAATTTTGAATGAAGAGAGAATTTCTGATTATGATTTTAAACGTTGAAAATTTGGATATTTTAAGGAAATATATTTAAAAGTTGAAATTTAGTGGTATCTTGTGTGTGTGTGTTTACAGATAAATACTGCTTACTCTAATCATAGTTCAGATGTCCATATCACTTCCTTTGGTCGTAGTTTAAATGTCCACTTTTGAACTAGCACAACGTTTTAGATTTGAATTATAATTTGAAATGTTGAAATTTTTGAATATTTTTACGAAAATATACTTAGACATTAAGAATTAGTGATGTCTTTCTTGTATGTTTATATAATTAGATCCTACTTACTTCTAGTCGTAGTTTGAATATCTGGTTTTGGACAGACACGGAAGTTTAGACGATGATATATTAAAGATATTGAAATTTTTGGATATTTTTATAAACATATACGTAAACTTTGAAAATTAGTAATATTTTTTGGGTGGGAATTGAAATAAATGAATAATGATCGAAATTTAGTGTTGCATGTGTTATTATTTTAAGATGGAATTTTGAAAAGATTTTTTTTTGTTTTTTGAAAAATTGGATATACATAGATAATCTAAATAGTATAAATAGTAGCATGCATTTATTGTCTTGTTATATATTGATTTGACGTGTGTGACAGCTAATATATTTCGTCGTTGTACTTTTAGAATTTTTTTTGTTGTACTTTTGAATGCTAATTAATTTGAAATATTTGAAATTTGGATTAGTAAAAATTTTCATTTTTATTTTTTTATTTTTGGTAGAGATGTAATTTCATCATTCAATAAATATTGAATATCTTGGGTATAACATCACTTAAAAATAAAGAACAACAATCAACATATAATTAAATTAATCTAAATCCTATTTTTATATATAAAATAAGAATATAAAGCCCGCATGCAGTTCACGTGCAAAAAGTCCAAAACATTTATACCTTATTCTATTTTTAATTCTTGAATAGTATATATTATATCTATATATGATGAAACATTGGAGAAAAAATTTAAATCAAACTATTATCTTCAATTTGGGCATTTAATTAAAAGGCACTTTTGTCTTTCTCTCACTGCATGCAGTCATGTCAATAAAAGCCGGTGCCTAATTTTGGACCACGTCTATGTGTCCCTTTTATTCAACACACAATTGCTTTCTTGAAATTCAATTAATTTATTGAGATGTTGAAATTTTTAATTGAAAAAAAAAATAAACTAAGGTATAGGCCCTATGTAGCTAGCTAGAAATTTATATTCGTAATTTCTCAAGAATGGTCCTTTCACTCCATTGGGATTGTCATAGATTTTGATATTTTTCACCCCTTGAATTTAATTATTATTTTGCGTAACAAAGTTATGCACGTAATGTGTGTATAATTATGTGCTTCAATATTGCACCTATTGTTTTGTCGTTTATTGGCAAATTTTAGCAAATTTTACTTAGGATACACATATAATTATACATATATGTACATACATATATATATATCAAAGAATAAAATTGTTAAGTAATTTTTGGGGGGTTTGATAATATATGATTTTGTTATACATGCAAGTTTATGATATCAAATTCTCATGTAAAATAGAATCCCATGTTAGAAAAACAAATGTGAGAAATATTTGTGGTACTTAAATTAATATACATAAAAAATAGGGATTTCAATGAATTTGGGTTCTATTCGGATCCATCTCAAACCCCTCCCACTTGATGTGGATTCTGAAAACATAAATGAGTTTTGGAGCGGATTTTAGTTTTTAGTTTTTGAATCTGGACACACCCCAAACCTATCCCATTAGCATATTATATATATTAATTTTACTTATATACGTGTGCTTATGTGGCGTATATTCATATATATACGAAAAGATGTGAATATCATATACATGTTATATTTAAAAATAATAATATTGTCATAGTAAGTAGTTTATGCATTTAATATGTATATATAAGTAACAATAATATTTGTAATTTATTATTTTTTAAAAACTAAAATATGCATATATAAATATTTAAATAATAATATTATTTTCTCATATTAGAAAGTTACAATGATGTTATTTTTTAGTTTATTTAAATATTTTAAATAAATCTAACGAGTTCAGGGGACGAGTCTTGGAACTACAAAAAAATGTTAACAAAGCGGGTCTAAGGCTTTACCAAATTGACCCTAAATCCGCTCATTGCCATTCTTAATCAAAATACGAAATTGTCCTCTCAAATACTTTTTTGAGAATCGAATTTTCCATATGTCTGAATTTGTTACACATATAACATTTATGCTGTAAGATTCACGCATAAAATAGAATGTCATACTAAAAAAATAAACATAAAAAATTATAAGTTTATGTGTATACAATATTTAGACTCAAAACCAATCAACTTAATTAAACTTTCATTCAAGTTAACATTTGAATCTCAATATTGCAACAAGTCCTTTCCATTGAGAAATTTTAATTCCATTATTCAATAGTAAAATTAATAAGTCTTGAAAAGAAGAATTCAAGAAAAAAGATTAAGATAAATTAAAGGAAAAACAAAGGATGATAAATGTTTGGCCCTAATTTATGAAGCATGCAACTTTTTTCAAACCTCTTTCCGCCCTAAAAATGGCAATTCACACGGCGCATTAATTTCTTGGGAAGGAGTTTGATTGAATTGTGTACTATAAGATGGAGATTGGGTAATTTCAATTGAAATTAAATTTAATAATAAAACATTATAAATATTTTATATTTGAATTCCTGCTCAAAAACATTTAAATTCGAGTTGAGTTTTATTCCAACTAAGTCGATTCATCTTATACCCTCCGTAAATTTTAAACCGAGCACTAAAATGGAACCAAACTTGTGTTAAACTCTAGTAAATTGGATTATTATTTTTTTTTACATAAACATAGTATTTTTCATATTATCAAGCCCAAGTTTGAGTAAATTGATGATATACATGATTAAGGTTTTGTTAGTTAGTTAGGAAATCGAATTGATATGTACTATTGAATTTCCTAAATTATAGTTCCAAAGCCACATTAACATAATTTTACTTGGGACAACAATAGGGGACCATATACATTTATTACAAGCCAAAAATTAAATAAAAGAAGTCATATTGGACACTAAGAGCCACACATGAGAGTCATGTCAATTCACAAACATTAATTACTCTTTCAAATATAAATTGAAATTTGAGGATTAATATTTAGATGCGAATTTCATATTATACGTTACATTAAATTTTTTAAATTTTAAATAATTATCTCAATTCAAATTAACAAAGTCACATGTCAATTGGTCAAGTACCATCAACATCACACTTTAGGATTCATCCAAATGAAATCTAGGTATCTAGTCATTTATAAATAAAATAATATCAAATTAAATAAATATGCCTTAATTGAAATTCTTTTTCATAAATGTATTCTTATTTTGCGTTTTATAAAGTCTAATTTGAACTAAATTAACTAAATCATCAATGTTAAATTCATTTAAGTTTCATTTGTTAAACTAACATTCAAATGTGCTATTTATATCAAGACGAATTTTTTGGTCCTTTAATTCTATAATAAATCCATTTGGAGTAAGGACCAAATCCATTTATGGAGACAACACGTTGAGGGACCAAATCCATTTATTATTGCAAGCCAAAAAATTATTAAACAAAGTAGGTCAAATAAATAAATAAATATATATATATATATATATTACTATCTTATCCAAGCATCGAAACACGTGTGAATAGTGCCTTCGCGCATGGACACTGTTTTCCTTATTTATTTATTTTTGTATCTTTGCAGTGTGCCAAAACGACGCCCCTTTTGGGGCTGGATGCTTGATGAATTTGTACGTCAAGCTATTTTTGTTGTAATCAATTTTGGCATTTTCTATGGAGGTAAGAAGAAAATAACCTCTCTCTCTCTCTCTCTCTCTCTCTCTCCTGGTTGGTTTTCTTCTATGTGTATTTTCTTCTGTGTGTATTGGGGAGTGAAAGTCTTTCCCAATTTAGGTTTAGCTTCCATCTTTAATTTTTTAACACACGGAGAGTGTTGTAGCGTTTGTTCGTCTATATCTTAATTTATCGCTATTATTTCTTTTGCTTTTATCTGTAGATCATATAAATTTAATCACAAATGAATAAATCTAATATAAGTTATGTTGGATGTTGAGTAAGAAGAAAAGGGATTATTGATTGTAGACACTAATAACAAACTCGATTACAAATCCATCTTAATGAGGGAAAGAACCCAACAGCAGAATTTTTACCATAAAAGCTTAAAACTCAATCTTTTTAGTAGTACTGGGAAGTTGTAATAGGTTAAGATTTTTACAGCTATTCAAAAGATAAAAAGAAAAAATGAAAGAATATAAAGATGCATACATTAGACTTAGGATGATGATTAATGGTAACATCACTATTTTGAACTTTTGGCAGGTGTCACCAATTTGCGGACCATTTTTGTCAAAATGTATTTTGTGTGTATGTACATGAGCATTTGATATGATGAGTTATTAAGGGCACCAAATAGATTGTCCCCAGTAATGACTAAACAACTTGTTTTTTCTATCTGCATTATAAGCAAATTACATGACACTGATCTTATCCAAGAAAAAATGTTGAAATAAATATGATAAGAACACCTATATCAACTATTACCAAAGCTTGTTCAGAAAAAAAAATATATCTAACCCAAAGTCACATGTACATGTTTATCTTACCTGCCCCAGTCACCTAATACGACAATAAGTCTGAAAAAATAATATTTTTAGAAAACAGTATAAAACAAATTAAGATGGGCCTAAAGAAGTACTATTTTTAGAATATATGAAACATCATGATACAAATGATCATATTTTTGTTGCAACATATTAATTATGTTATATTGTCACTTTTCCTAGGATTTAACTATCAACTACATTATTTATGAAAAGAATATTGTGAAAACTTTTAGAGATATGTATTTTTATTTTAATTTTTATTTTGTTGCTTGAGATTTTTCTATTTTATTTTATTTTTTTTAGAATTGAATCTCATTATTTCATATTTTTCATTTTCTTAATTGATTATGCTATTATAAACTGTATTTTCTATATTGTTTCTTTTTTATAGAAAAAGAATTGTATAATTACATTATACCAAAGAACTTTTACATATAATATTATCAAATTGTGTATATTTTATATCTAATTATTTTAAAAATTATGTACAATATAAAAATATACATTAATCATTTCAATTGGTACAACACCACCCTCTGCGCGATGTACTCTACACTAGTATACATATATATAACGGTGATTTTAACCATACCTTCAAATTGTAATGAGATTTTTTGTTTATTAATTAGTTAGTAAAACACAATGACCACTCTCATATACCTTCAAATTGAAACGAGATTTTTTGTTTATTAATTAGTTAGCAAAGCACAATGACCACTCTCACATACAGCTAACCTCCAACTGTACAACATAATAACTTCAGTTTTAATGACTCCGATAACGCCTTCTGTATACATCAAATAAATGGAAATAAAATTAGAATGGTCCAATTTTGTGGGAAAATTTAAATAGAACTCAAATGAAAGCAAGCACATCTTACACACACATATATTATTTGTTAAATAGGATGATAGCTAAAAAATACACGCCTAACTATGTTTGGTTATTTTGAAATATTCCAAGGCAAGTATTTTTAGAAATATATTGAAAAATGTTTAAAAAATAAAGTGCAATTTATTTTATGTTTGTTGTGATATTTTTGGAAAAATTACACTTTTAGTCCTACAATACTACTGCATTTTCACTGTTGGTCCCAAAAATAGGCGCTTCACCACTTTTAGTCCAAATTTTATAATTTTTTTAGTATTTTTGATCCTTTGTCTAATTTTCTGTTAAATCTTTGGCAAAAACTGATATAAATTTATAAAAAAGCCCCCCAAGTTTGATTTATTTATGTAAAAATCCACTAACATTTTAATTTGAGTTAATTACATAAAACCCCTAAGTTTGACTCAATTATAAATGAACCCAGAAAATTGCAATGAGCTCCTAATCTCACTCAATTGAAAATTTTGAAGAACCATTAACATTATTTAATAAATTTTTTGATGTCATTCGAAAATTTATGTGAAAATTCAAAAAAAAATATGTTAAATAACTATTTTGATTTTGAGATAAAAATGCTCTCGAACCTATTCGTAATATTGTTCAGACTAGTGGATTGTAATTTTAAATATATTTTATTAATAATAATTTTTTTAAATATTTAATAGTCTTTAAATCCAACTTAAATTAAAATAAAAAAGTTAAAATCATAAACATACAAAATTCAATTAAATTTATTTATTGATTAAAAATAAAATAAGTAAATAATAGAAAAATAAATAAATTCGTCTTCTAAATAATATAAGTTTTATAATTTTAAATTAATTACTTCAAAATATTAAAATAATAAATATTCTTAATATAATTTAATAATGTAAAAACTAAGTAATTTAATAATTTTAAATAAGTAGTTTGATAATTTTAATCATCTTAATACAATTTAAATAATTTTGAATAATATATTTTAACAAAAAAATAAGTAAAAATTAATTATTTTGTATAATATTAAAATTAATACTTAATAATAGTAATACTTAATAATATTAAATTAATAATTAATAAATTAGTAAAAATAAATAAGTATTTTTTAAAAAAAAAATTTAATTCCCCCCCCCCCCCCCCCCCGGCCCAACCCCCAACAACCAACCCAGCAAACGCCCCCCCCCCCCCAAACCCCAAGCCCTAGCACCCCTCAACCCCGTCCCTCGGCCAGCGCTCCGCCCCTTCCCAACCAATAGCCGGCCTAGCTGTGGCCAGTGGCTGCCGGCCGCTGGATACATGGCCATCCGCCAGGCGGCCGCTGGCCATGGCCAAGGGCAGCTAACCATGGCTAGCCAACCCAGCAAACACCCACCCCCCAAGCCCTAGCACCCCTCAACCCCGTCCCCCGGCCAGGGCCTCGCCCCTCCCCAACCAATAGCCGACCTAGTTGTGACCAGTGGCTACTGGCCGCTGGATGTATGGTCATGGCCGGCACCAAGCGGCCAACAGCCGCTGGTCCATAGCCACTGTGCAAGGCGGCTTGCTTGACCATGGCCACCTGCCAGGCAGCCTCTAGCCATGGCTAGGCTGCTGACCATGGCCGGCAGTCCAGATTAGGTTGGGCGTGGAGGTGGGGTAGGGTTTATATATATCGTATGTATATATATACATAATATATATTATGTATCTAAATATATTGTAAATATATGTATATCGTTTTTAAAATATTTATATAAAGAACTTAGCTTTCTATTATTCTTTTTTAATGAATTTTTTAGTAAGGATAAAAGGGGCATTTCACATGTTGTGATTTTTTCATAAATAAATCAAATTTTAGGGGTCTGAGGGTAAATAGTCTTTTTGCTTTTAACAGTTTCCATCAATACTTAACGGTGGAGGACCAAAAATGCTAAAAAAATTATAAAATTTGGACTAAAAGTGGTGAAGCGCCTATTTCTAGGACTAACAGTGAAAACACAGTAGTAATGTGGGACTAAAAATGTAATTTTCCCAATATTTTCCATTGTAGAGCTCTTTCATATAAGATTTTTGGTTATTAGTGGTATTGATGTTATATTATTATAATGACTAAAAAGCATACATTTATATGAAGATAACAATTAACAAAATAATACATATATATTTTTTATTGATGTAATGATTTAAAATTATTTAAAAAAATTTCAAGATATTTTAGTATAATCAAAATACATTTTAAAGAAATTATTTAGTTTTAAGGGAATATCAAAATAACACACAGAATACATATCCAAGACAACTAGAAGAAAGGAATAAAAATTTTAGATTGATGTAAAAATTACGAAAAAATGAACATTTTATGGTTAGAGTTACACAATTAATGGATATATATGTGTTTAAGAGTGACATATGAAGTCTATGTCAAATTCAAAAAACATCTCTTGTAACATTCAAGCTATATATTTTATTTAAGAGAAAATAACTTCCCAATCTCCCACTATATCTTGTGCGAAGAAGGAAAAAAAAGAGTTCACAATCCTATTACCATGGCCTCTGCTATCACAAGCAATGTCCATTCTTGTTTTGTTACCTAGATATTGTCATGGGATGCTAAGGACTTTGGACAATATATTTACTCATCCACAAGGCTCCTTTACTAGCTAAAAAGTAGATGATAGTATAACACAAAATGAAGTCGCAGTTGGAACGCCTAAGGTCCAAGAACAAAAACGAAAATGGCAGCCGACTTCAAATGACCATAACAATATAGTTCCAGCTAGTACTTAACAACAGACAGATAGCATATTATCAGCAGAGCAATCACTGTGAACCCAATTAACTTAAGAGAGGCAGATCTTAGTTTAGTGATATCAAGAAACAGAAGCGTAGCTAACATGT
Organism: Jacaranda mimosifolia; assembly: GCA_018894105.1. Lineage (NCBI taxonomy): Eukaryota > Viridiplantae > Streptophyta > Magnoliopsida > Lamiales > Bignoniaceae > Jacaranda > Jacaranda mimosifolia. The sequence goes on along the minus strand of CM032118.1, from coordinate 612,379 downwards.
TTCTTTTTGGTCAGTTCCATTGGGATATCAGACCTTCCTTAGGAGAATAAACAACTTCTGGTCGAGCTCAAATCTAGCTGCAATGGAAGGGTCCCCCTTAAGCATCATCAGAAGTCCACCAAACGAAACATATATATCCCTGAAACCAAGCAAAAAGAAGGCTGATACCAAAAGTTAATGTAATAAAGCATGCTGGGATTGTTATGAACAATGAAACGAAAATGAAAAGCGAAATCCAGCAGAAGCTATGGAAACAGAACTAGTGGGATCACTCATTGCTATTATCTAGACCCAAAGAAAGCCCCTATTTCGAACATCATAATACATGCGCTGTTTGAAAACTACCACAAGTTGTTCTTTCATGCAATTGCCATGTGCAATTGGAGCTGAAGAAGTGTTATTCACACTATGGGAAACTGAATTTCCTAAGAGAATAAATCAAGAAGTATAATACTAACAGTGTGACAGATACCCTTCTTCACTCTATCCTTGCTGCCCCAACCCACCTACCCAACCTTCATGAGGCGAATCAATACTTTTCTTGAAAACATGTGCTAATGGCAGGCTAATTAAACATGCTTATAAGAAAATGGACTCATGGACAAAGAACTCAGATAATGCATAATATGATTGAGAATCGTACGCTTTAACTTGCTTCTCTCTGCTTTCCTCTGAGATTCTGTACAATTTCCCTTGCATGACATAGTCAAACTTGTCTGCTAGTGATTTCTTGTTTCCCTGGAACATATTTCCAATACAAGCTGTCACCATCAGCCTTGAAGATGTCTTCAAGAGAGCAAGGATTCTAAATTTCCTCATTAAAATAAACTCCGGGTGAATCATATTCATTAGATAATCAAGATGATCCCCTACAACTATTCGCAAGATAAACCAAATTAAATGTATTAGAAAGAACTGCACAAGATCATCTACATCCGTACAGCATACTAAGAAATTAGTTTATGTTGCAGGTGGCACACATTGGCTATTAATATGCTCAACTGGAGAATGGATTAACTTTAGAAAAGCCAAATCCAAGCCACAGGCCCACAACTCAAGTTGCTTGTATCTTGTTTTCTCCTGTTTTGGGTAAGTTAAATCAACTTGGTTGGCTCACACTATTTGGCACTTTAAAGAACTGACCCAGCTCAAAAAACTTGTGGGCTTAAAAATGTGTTTAAGATAACCCTGTTATGATCCCATCCAAGCTTGAAAAAAATTTAGTCAAGCGGACACCAAGCTAACCTGAAAGCTAATTGAGCCAATAAACAGCCTAACTGAATGATCAAGAAAACACCAGTACCATGAGCAGTGATAATCTAGTGGAATTGGACCTATTAGATTTTGGAATCAGTGTAGCTTGATTGAATCTGTGTGCATGTCTTTGTATCCCTTCTGAATGTGAATACCCTGGAAAAAATGATTGTGGTCCTTTTTGCTCTCGTTCATTAGAACATGTCCTGATGGCCGTGCCGACCTCTACTTCACTTACTCACGTTGCAAAGAAGAGAAGCCCAGCACTTATAGGACAAGCCAAGTTGGTTGTTCTTGTGGAGAAAAACTTAAAAGGAAACCTCAAAAATAATAAACTGAACAAAAATTGCAGAAACTCATAATGAGCAAGAGCAAGATTACCGGAGTGTAATAACCAGTATCTGGTGTTCCATCCAAGTTCAGAGTGGGTGCCAATACCATCATGAATTTCTCCCCAACACGCATGGGATATATCTCCGTATTGACATCAAGGTGCAAGAGCATGTCAAATTGCTCACTCCTAGCAGCAATGCGGGACACTGAAGATAACATTAGCAATGCTTGACAGTAAGAACACTACACAGGTCGAAGAAACGCATACACTGAAACCAACATTCAGGTAACTAACAAGTATCCAATAACCAAAGCCTGGAAACAACATGGAAATCCTAATGATGGCAAAAAACCAATCACTCCTTCCTGCCGAGCAAGATACCTAATATTTATAATGATCTACTACTTAAACGTCGAGATTCCATTGTCCGCCAATTAAAACGACTTGTGTGGTACAGCAATTATTAGGAAATAATCAAGTTAGAGCTATCCCTATGTGTGCTACACAATACACATAGTCCGACGAGAGGAATTGAAGTGATTGATACAAGAGCTCCTTTAAGTGTTCCGGTCGGTGGAGCAACCATGGGACAAATTTCTGTTCAACAAGCATTTCAAATATGCATAATAATATTATTTTATTGATTTGTAATTTTCATACATCAGTTCTTCTCTCATTTCTTCAACTTCTGCATCAGCTCATAAGCTCAAGTATCATCGTCATCATCACTAGAACTAACTACACATGATGAAACTTTTTAATTGTACTTAATTCGGCAAATTCACTAATTGAGTTGAACCATAAAACTTATGCACTCTCTCTTTTTCCCTTTAATTTTCTCTCAACTTTACTCTTTTCCAAATCTAGTAACAATATTTGTGCACAAAAATCAATCAAGACTAGTCAAATTAGCCACTACCCACAGAACCCATCAAATCTTTTCACATAAAAACACACATCTACATCTCTGTCGAGCTGGGTGTAAATAAAATACAAGAAATTATACCTCTATCGAACTTCTTGCCATCCGGGTCTAACGCGTCGACCCGGAATATATCCTCAAAAAGAGTTTCCACCATCCTTGCAGCAGAGAAGAAGAACCTAAACCCACAAAATATATGAGAGATAAACTGAAAATAGCTTCACAGATACTAATATTCGATGATAAAAATCACACAGTAAAGGGAATTGAGAAGAAAGGGAACGCAACTTTGAAGGGGCTATTAGCGTATTTCCAGTTTCAGCTTGATTCTTGCGGAGAGAATAATAAATTTCAGGTTTCCTACAAAGTAACCCCTCGAAAGGTGAGGTAATATCATTTTACCCCCTATACGTTGGGAAATGACACAGGTCAACAAACTTCTTAAAAATCTCATTGTGAACCTTTTTAATTTGTCATTTCAATTCTATGATCTTTTAGTGTAAGTTTACTACTTAAAAGGAAAGATAAATATATATAGTAAATTTCAAGATGAAATAGTTTAGATAAATTATGTTCATAAATCGAAACAAAAATTTTGTCAATGTGAATAAATAAATAAATAAATGGAATATTATCGTCATCGTGATTGCATTCAATTTTTTTTATGATAAATAATATTTATTGATATTAACACTTTTATTTTGATTTTATTGAAACAATTGTCTAAAATGCCTATTAGGTTTGAAATTATTATTTTTTAGTTTCTAGAATAATATATGTTATTCATTGTGGATGCAATATCAACAAAATTAATGCACCTATAAGATTATATGACAAAATAGATTATATTGGTTTGGCATCATTCATTCATGATGATAAACTAGTTTTCTTGAAATATATTATTGCTATATAATGTAATAAAATAAATATTAATATTGTTGAGAGTTAACATGTTATTTGCATCAAAATACTTAAATAAGATTTATCTAACAAGAAAAACTAAGCAAAAACATGCCTGAGTCACGAAAAAATGAACCAAGTTGGCTTATATTATCTAACGAAGCATATTCAAATAAGTAAAAGGCAAAATAATAAATTGTTGCAATTTGTTCTAAAATGGAAAATTAAATTAACATATATATATAAATATATGTGTGTGTGTGTGTCTTATATGATTATATATCATGCATAAATGAGAAATCTTAAGAATTTATGAAAAGATTAATCATTGTTAAATAATAATTTTTACTCTATGTCATAATTGTAAATTGGATAATGCAATGTTATATATAAAATAATTTCTATATAATTTAAAAAGTGAAAACAAATGCAATAAATATTAAAATGAAATAAAAGTAATCCATAAATTTACTGATAATTTTTTTTTTCATTTATATTTTACTTGTTCATATATTTACAAATTCACATATTATACATTCTCATACTGGTAGTCAAATTTTTTTTGTCATGAAAAACTAAAAGTGCACTTGCACATATGAAATTTAAATTTTTCTCTATCATATATTTAACTAATTCCTGACAAGGTTGGCAATATTTTTTATTCTTTATTTTGGTTCCACAATACTTATTTATTATATTATTCATTTTTCAAGCATCAAAGTACATAAAAAATTTAAAACCCCAAAAGTATACTACCAAACATACAACACTTTTAATATGTGAAACAGAGTGGGAAATTTTCTTATCTCCTATCTTTACATTTTACATTGTAAAATGATGACATCCTATTTTATCCCACATTGGATAAGTTAAATAATTTGAAGTAGTTTATAAGTTATTTATCTTCTCTCACCATTCGAGACGTCTTTTCTCAAATGATAAACATCCCACCAGATGCGTGCTGGTGAGACAATATCTTAATACAATTAGGTCTCAATGATCATCATCATTGGTGTTGTGTATGAGAACGACGGTCATGTGCCTCTTAATAAGCCCATCGATTGAGGGGGTTATGATGATATCATATCATTTCCCATATCGAAGGGGTTGAGTAATTTGAAATAGTTTATAAGTTATTATCCTCCCTCACTCTTAAAAGCACTTTTTCCCAAAAGTTATGATGATATCATATCATTTCCCATATCGAAGGGATTGAGTAATTTAAAATAGTTTATAAGTTATTATCCTCCCTCACTCTTAGAAGCACTTTTTCCCAAAAGACAAAGACCTCTACTAAATGCATATTGGTAAGATAATATCTCAATGCAGTTAAGCTTCAAAACCTCTACGAAATGCATATTAGTAGGACAATATCTCAATATAGTTGGGTTTCCATGCCTGTGATGAATCGATTTGGCCATCATCATAACCAAATCTTGAATTTTGAAATTTAATTACTTATGCTCAATATCATAATAAAAAACTCACTAATTTTTGACAAAAACACAAACATCAAATTGATAATAGAAAAATAAATTAAAAGACCAAAATTAAATTTCTTAAAAAGTATACAATCAAAAGTACAATACCCCAAGGTGTGGGACTAAAAGATAAATTTCCCCCAATCATATCTTTGAATTTCCTATCCAATATTTAAATTTCTTTCCCTCCCTACTCCAATTTCAAAACGCAATGGAGCCATCAGCACAGTGACACCCCACCTGTCTCTCTCTTTCTAAATCATTCAATTGAAATTCTGATGAATCATTTCAATAATTCACATTAATTTGTGGAGATTCGCACATATGTAGATATATGCATATATATAAAGTAAATGGTGTGGTTTTGGTTTTCTTCTGAGAAGAAGGCGGAGGAGTGGCGGTGGTAGACTTTGTCGGAAGAGCGATGGGCTGTTTGTTCGTCTGTTTTCGTAACAAAGACACCAGTTCTAATGTCATTGCTCCTCCGGTAAGATCTGAATTTCTTTAGTTATTTTTTCTATTTTTTTTTTTCATGTTTTTGAGAATTGAGGTGATGAAAGGTGAATTTTGTGTGTGTGTGTGTGTGCTTTCCCCATTTTTGATGCGTTTGGTTTGCGTTTTATTTTTTCTTCTTTGATTTAATATCGAGAAAAATGTTTTTTACTATTGAAACAGGAGCCTGTGGTACCCCGCAGTAAGAATGCACTGTCATCATTGTTCTTGCATGATGGTAATTTTTTTTTTTAATTTGTATGGTAATTAATTTTGTTGATGGAATTGCGTTGGTTTTTGTGCATTTCTTGATTGATTAAGTGCTATTGTAATGGAATGCTTTTTGCTTATGAATAAAAAGATGAGTCACTTCAGAAGGGAGAGGGAGGTCGGAACCCGCTGCCTCAAGAACTTGATGTCAGGGAGCTCAAGGATGAGGTCTGTATTTTGGTAGATTCTTGAGAGATTCTTAAATTATCTGATCAATTCCTTACATAACTAAGCATACCAAGGTTACATGATTGTTATTCTGCAGGCCAAGTTCCTGAAAGCTTGTGGAACTTTATCTGAGACTCCTATTGAAATTCGGAAGGCCACAGATAAAAGGAAGGGTATGCCAGCTCAAAATGGAGGAGAGAAATCTTCAAAGCTCAATTCATGGTTTCCCAATGCATCCATTGAGAAATTGAAGCAATCTGACGAATCTCCAATACCTGTCAAAATTTGTGATGGATGGGTGACTGGATCAGGTTCTTTGTTGGACTCGCCGAGCAGGTACATACATCTCCCGACTTCTGCCTATGACTTTGTTATCATTGTGCAGCTGAATCCCCAATCAGAACTTCACAATCTTTTTTATTAGTAGGCAACTGGGCATCAAATGCCATTGCACAACAATATGATTTGGAGCTAGATTCATGGAATTTATATGTGAACATCCAGCTTCTGTTATTTGAGCGTGTGCATAAGATGTCTTCTTTTGTTCTTTTTCGGGTCTCATAGATGCAGGCCTATAGTTTGCCTTATACATTTGGATTACAAATTTTGAGAATTCTATAACTCACCCTCAAATCTATATTATGCTTGTTAGCTGCGTGACTGAAGGACATAATGCTGGATGGGCGTCTAGCAGCTCGATCCAAAGAAGTGATAATCAGAATGTTGTTACACCTATAGACATCCGTGATATTGAAACTCATTCAGAAACTTCATCAGTTACACCCCAGGTCTTTGCTCCTAGTGTACAATCCAAAAATAAATCTGTTTGTTTTGACTGTGAGTCAGATAGGTCTGCCTTTTCATCAAAAGGCTCTTCATCTGAATGTGCCAGTCAACACCCAGAACAATCTGGATCAGTTGGCACTAAAAGTGTAAGGAAGCCATCACCATATCCTGCCTTGGTGGAATTACCTTATGAACAAAACCCCAGCACTATGTTCACTGCGGATACGAATGACATGGCCATTGGAACAGTTGATACTCTCTCCCAGTGGAAGGAGTTGAAGGATGAAAATTCTGATTCCAACCACCTGAGACAATCACTTAAGCTGAATGATGAAGCAACCTTGATGTCAACCCCAGCGTCAGAGTTGGCGATAGAACGTCTTACAGTTGGCCAAGAGATGGAGAATGAAGCAAGCCTGTCTTCTTTGTTGAAACCAGCTTCAGCCAATCAAGACGGCAATAACAAGCAGTTTGGTTCAGTTTCTGGTAAAAATGTTTATAGGGCAGGAACTACCTGGGATAGGCCAATTCTGGGGATGGTGGCAGCCCACTGGAATGACGATGAGACATCTCGTATTTCACCTAAATGGTGGGATGGGAACGGAATTCCTAATTCTACTAACAAGTACAAAGAGGTATGTCCTGCTTCTGTTTTATCTATGACTTTCTTATTTTAGTCACTTCCTCTTTGTATTCTTTTCTTTGATTATCCAAGTTGATACCAGTTACTTTCACTTCGCAGGATCAGAAAGTCAGTTGGCATTCAACACCATTTGAGGAGAGACTAGAAAAGGCATTGTCTGAAGAAACTTTTACATCTCAGAGGTATGTTTTGCTGCTGGTGATGTTTTGGTCAAGGTCATATTGTTTTGGTTTTTTACCTGTACTATACTTTGTAGGTAGAGCTTTTTCATATAACTAATGTGTTAATTTCTTTGATATCTGTTCCTAGCCGGTTTACACCCTTGAAACAAGATTTCAATTTCTATGTGTCTTCTGTGTAGATATATCATTGGTCTTAATTTATGGTGAATTAAGTTTTGCTGGTTTAGTTCATTGCATATTAATAGACAATTTGCATCTTTCTGAAAAAAGGAAGAGGACTTGTTAGAAGTTCCAAGACTGTCCTGATAACGCATTTTACTGTTTTAGTTTTCACATATATCACATACTGGAAGCTAGTGTCACCTCTTGAACCTTTTTTGGCTCCATTTCTTACATGAAATCTGAGAAGGTTATAAGCAACATCTTTGATTTCATCTTCAAAAAGCAAACTATTGTAAATTGACTTGCCATATTTTCGATTTCAAATGTCCATTCTGCAGGAAGCCTCTCAGTGGGACACCTCCAGTTGAGTTCAATGAAAATGAAGAGTCTGACACTGCTTTATCACGTTTGCAATCTTCAGCTCACCTCAAATCTGTTGTTTCGTTTTGATAAAGGCCGAAGCCATGTTTCAGCTTGTTGTGTATTGTCAATATATTTCTCCATCATTATTCATGAACCATTACTAAGTTGGTGTGAAGCAAGTTTTAGAACAGGTGAGCAGAATTTGGAGTGGCAATTCACTACAAGATCAATGTTTGCTGCGAATGTACATAAACAAAGTGGCTTCCTTTTGAAGTTGCTCATGGTTTGGGTGTGCGTCTAGCTTTTTAGGAGTGAAAAATTTGCCAAGGTCACCATGCCTTCAAAAATGGAGAAATGGGTCTTTTAGATTGCACGAAACTGATTCAGCATATGACCCATTGTGTTGTAATTTTGATTTGATTCATTTGAGATATGCATGAGCCTTCAACAATGGGGAAATGGGTCATTTGAATTGGAAAATCTCAATTCAATGTATGATCTATTGTGCTGTAATTTTGATTTCATCATTTATGTGTATGTATATATATATGTGTGAAATTTTTAGATAATTAAATTCTCGACTTATTTATTTTGTGTTATGGACTGAAAAAATTCATTTCAAATGTTTTCTTAAATAAAAATTTTGACGCACAAGATTGTGCTTACATATATCATGATCCCAAAATTAAAGAAAGTTGCATAAGTGATAAGTTTCAACATTTTGTTTGATTAAGCGTTTGGGTGATGGTCTTTATGATGGTCTCCTATAGGTTTCATTTGGTGTGTGCAGTGACAATCATAGTAGTTCAAATGTCAAAAGAGGGGTACAAAGTTTAATCTTTCCTCACATTACAAGAATAATAATTTAGCTTATGAAATAAGTGAGTTAAAGTAGATGATTAAATAATAATAATAATATATAGGGTGTAACAAGAGTTGAGTCGGCTTACGAATATATAGGGGTGTAACATGAGTCTAGCTCGACTCGAGCTTGAGCTTTAACATGAATCGAGTTCGAGCTTTACTTTAGTTGTTCAAAAGTTCATGAACCGGCTCATGAGTTTTTTCCTATTTTTAAATATTTTTTATATAATAATTAATATATATTGATAATTTAATTTTTTTCTAATTTTAAATATTTATTATATATTAATTATTAATAATTTAATTCTTTATCAATAATTATAATATATTATAATTTAAATCATTATAGTAATTAATATAGTATATATTATAATTTAATATATTTGATTTATTATTATAATTTAATATTTTTATTTAATTTAAAATATTCTTGTGAGTCGAGCTCGAGCTCTGAAAAACTGGCTCATCGAGCTCGAGTTCAAAATAATGGGCTCAAGCTTGAGCTGGCAATTTTTGCGAGCTCTACTTGAGTCGATTCATTTACACTCCTAATAATATATAAGCTAAGAGAGTTAAAGTAAATGATTAAATGATAATTGATAATAATATACCGTTGATTGTCGGAATTATGAATAAAATGATTTATTTTTATATTTCACAATCAATTCTTAGATTAAAATAATAATAAAAAAAAGTTCCAATCATTATTTTTGGCTCGAATCATTGTGGAGATGTCATCGCTTTTTTAAGCAATTGCTCCTCATTTTCAGCTCACGTTGGCTTATCTTGGTATTGACCCCAAAAAGACAAATCAACTTTAAGGTAAAATTCAAAAAGAAAAAGTGCTTTATTTCCAACTATATTTTTACTCTCAGGTAAAAAGTTGAGATTTAAAAATAAAAATAAAATCTAAAATTTAAGAATTAAAAAAAAAAAAAAGAAAAGCGAAATGGGCCATTATTTTAAAAACCAAACGGACCACAACAAATTTGGGCCATCCTATTATTGGACAGGGGGTCCATAGCGGAGATCCTTTACCGGCCCACTGGAGAATCCAATATTACTTATTATTTAAGCAAAACCCCATTTCCCCCAAATCAAATTAAATTAGGGCTTTCGCCATTTGAGAATTCAGGCAACTGATTATTTGGTAAGCTTCTCCTTTTGTCTCATTTTAACAACTGTTTGGGCAATGCGTTACAAAGGTATTTCCACGTCAAATGTGTTTAAGTCGTGCGAAATAAGTTTCACTTCGTTTTTTGTTTGAATGTATCTCTTTTTGCTTTTTGGATTGCCTTTTTTGTTTCTTTTTTTTAGCGTGTAATCCATCTGTTTCTGTAAGTTACCTGTGAAGTATTTAATTGCAGTGATAGGTAGGTGGTTGGAGTGAAATGCAGCAAGTTGATCAAGTGAAGGAGAGGCCTGCCCCTGTGAATATGGGAGAAGTGGTAAAGGTTCTTGAACCTGGATTATACCCGGATTTTTCTTGTTTGTTTGGTGAGTTTTATGTGAGGGTATGGGATGCACTATGCAGAGGATCATGTATTTGTTTTCAAAGTGCTTGTTTAATGATTTGATACTAGTTTTTAATTTGGAGATGGAAATTTTTAATTAGATTCAGATGACTCTGAGAAGACAATGAACTGTAACTGAGTTTGATACAATCTTTGTTGAAAGGGGCCTCAAATCTTGTTAGAATGTAAGTGGTGATGTTCCTCTAGGATGATAGATGAATAGAGAGAGAATTTGGATATCTCCTTTTCTTTGTATTGCCTTCAGAGAGAGATCGAGCCTGCCAACTAGAACATGTATGCCATTATCAAGGCAATGAAAAGGAAGCATTAGGACAGAGTATCTTGACATATATGTCAATATGATAGATAGAGGATCGCTTCCTTGCTATCAGCAAGCTTCACAGGCAATGACCAACTTTTTTGATTTATCCAGTTTCTAGCCATATCAAAAGGGTACAAAATTAGTTTACTGGGAGTAGCTAGATTCAATGCAGTTCATAACTAGAGAGGAAGCTGAGAATTGATCATTCCGGATATCTGTCACAGTCCCAGATTCTAGTCTCATATATTATTTCTGGTCTCATTTTGATGAAAACAAAATTGTTTTGTGGTGACAATGATTGTGTTTGTTAACAAAAACCTTGGGGGTGCTTTTGATGAGATGAAATTAGTTTGGAGTGAGAGTTTCATCTTGGGAGGGTTGGAAATCTAGAGAGCAGTTCCATTGTCTTAAGTTCAATTATTTGAAAAATAAAAATACTTTGCAAAGGACATGATTAAATTGTCTTGAAATAGAAATTTTCATTTGATAATGGTGAGGATTTCAATCAATCTAGTTCTTGAGGTGGTTTCATGATTCATCCTAATGGTCTAAACAGTACCTGAAGGATTTGATTCCTTATAACTCGAATTGAAGCACTTATGTTGGATTTGTTAGTATGTGTGCAGAACTCTCGGTCTAACTTCTTCAATCCAAGTAGACTAAGACTTTTGTTTGTTTTAACTCATATTAGTTTCATATTGACTCAGTATTTCTCTTGCATGACCCAGTTTCAGAAGATTGGATATCATAACTTTTATTTACATATACACAACCTGCTGTTTGTAATCCATTCCATCATGTTGATTTAGTTCTTCACAGATATCTCCTTTCTAAATGTGCATGCAGAGCTTGCTCTAGCAACTAGGAAATTATACTGTTGGTACATGACAGTTGCAATTTTTTTCTGCAGCGAACAAGTTTTCTTTTCCTTGGCCTTTTATTTATAGTGGGTAGGGTGTTGGGGGGAGTGGAAATTAGTAGAGTTTGGACTTGGTTATTTCTTTTTATCCCTAGATTCATATTTTGCTTGATGTACTTAACTCTTTCCTCTCTATCAGAATTTTTCCCAAGCTGAGGATGTACGGTTGGAGACCACCCGTGCAAGATGTATTTGGCTCTTGCATCTTTTCCTGTTATCTCAAACATTTTTACTATTTACCTTGGAATTCATGAGTAATGAAGCCCATACTTTCTTTGTCAGTTTCAAATGTCCTAAAAAGACATGGAGAATTAGCAGAACGACTTTCTAGGTATATATTCGATAACTTCTTGCTTCTCTGCTGGAATGTATATGGCCAATCAGTTGATATCTTCATAAACAATGCACTCCATTATGACTCTGTTTGATATAGCTAATTTGTTCTGTGCCTGATTTGGTGATGGCTGTAAGTTGAAAGCTTATTCAAGTTATTTATTATCTTCACTTCAAAAGCTGATTGCTGGCTGTCTTTACATCAATTCTACATGATGTATAAATGCAAGATGCGTAGCTTCTTATCTTAGATCATGGAAGGTGTATTGAACCAGTCAAAATTTTCATTTAGTCATAATGTGCTGCAAATATGAAGAATATTCCTAGATTCCTGGATTCATACTTAGAGTAAGGGCAAGTATATGAGACTGGATCTTGCATTCTGGAGTGCTTTTGTGACCCAAGAGTTTCAACCATTCGTGCTTGAATTCTACTTTGCCTTGCCAATTCCATGATGTTACAGTCCTATTTGAGGTTGGCTGTTTTGGACTATATATTTGGGCCTCTAGTTGAAAAAAATATGCAATAAGCTTGGCACGGCTCTTCTTGCGATACAAAAAACTTTGATAGACTGGTTTTGCCGTCAGCCACCTTGTAAAAATCAGACATTTAGGTTGGCCACCACCTTGGAACACTCGCAGGATAGTTAGCCAAAAAGTACAAAAGATACAATGATATCTCCATGCTATTGCATTATGCTGGTCTGTTAACTATGTTAGAAAGCAGAATCCTCTCTCTCTCTCTCTCTCTCTCTCTCTCTCTCTCTCTCTCTCTCTCTTTTTGTGACAATTTTGTTGCGTAAATACCTGCCTTCTTATGTGAGTGGATAATTTTTTGCTAAGTCGTGGTTCTTAAAAAGTTGTTAAGTTTTTTAGGGACTCTGACAAGACTGTTTTTGAGCGTCTGCAAAGAGAATTTGAAGCTGCACGTGCTTCTCAAACCCAAGGTAGTCTAATGGGATTTTTATATTTTCTTGCTTCTTCTTGATATATATCTTATTTTTCTATGCCGTCTTCATTTATAAGTTCTTAGGAAAAACTTATCATTGGTGCTGATGCAATGTTTTATATCTTGTAGAGATATATTTAGATGGTGAGCAATGGAATGATGGGTTGTTAGCTACAATAAGGGAACAGGTATGGTTTTATTAAGTTTTGTTAGTCTGTTGGTTATAATTCTTTCACTTTCTAGTATTAGTGGAACTAGGAATGTGGCAAGCTTAGTCGAAATTGTATTTCGCTGTTTATTTGCTATTCTGTATGAAATGCATCTTTTATCACATTTGAGGCTCACCTTGCAGCCTGATTTGTAGTTATCTGTGCTATACTTGATACTTCTAGCTGGTGCAAAATGTTTTAAGCTTCAAAGTAACTTCATGGGCTTCCTCTTCCGTATGAGTTTCAATTAGCCTTTGGACTGTAGTTATGTCATCTGATTATGTATATTGCCCATTTTTGGGTACATATTCGCAGTCATGCGTGTGTTTCACCTATGTATGTGGAGAATGTTGAGTTGGGTTTCCCCCATGCCGAATGTGTGCACTGCACAGTGGTAGTTTTCAAGTTGATTATACCAGCCTTAGTCATTTGACCGAAATAATTTCTGATACCTGGCTTGTGACGAGTAATGGAGTCCAACTACTGAACAGTTCACAGTTAGGTTTCTTCTTGACCTCTTAGTTCTACTTTTTACCAGCTCTTCATAAGTATCTTTGTTCTCACTACAGCTACACTCTGTGTAGAATCTACTCCAATAAATTCTGAATCCTTCAAGATTTTCTGTCAAAATTGCATTTTTTTGAATACCTCCGAATTTGTACATAGCTACTCATACAATTCTTAAAGTTGACTGGGAAAAGGTTATATGAGTTTCTTTTCTATTCTTTGCTCCTTACTCATATGCTACCCATGAATTATGTATCATGATTTTCTTGCTCTCTTTCCCTTACCCTTTTTTGATGAGAGAATATCTTCTTTGAGATATTAGTTCCTAGGTAAATGCTGCAGTGATGGCTTGTTATTTTTCTCAGGTTCACATGGAGGCTGAAAGAAAAGCAATGCAATTGCAAGGCGACCCTGCTGCAATTCCAAATCTTCCTTTTCATGAAAAAATAACTTACAGAGTTGGAAATAAAGTAAATTATGACTGATAATTAATTGTGCTTTTTGGATCTCACTGTTAACATCATACTTCTGTTAGATCTTAGATAGTATTGTTCCATTGTGAAGCAGAGTTGAAGTACATTCTAAACCCATGTCTGTTTGTTGCTTCTAGAAAGTTAAGTGCGAGTCTTGACACAATTGTACATGCAAAGCACTCTAAAATTAGCCTCATAATAATGTAATCAGCAATTGAATGGTGAAAGTGAAAAAAATTAGAAAGGGTAAGTATGCATGTATTAGAGTGATTCTGACCAGTTTCCCCTTGAAAGCTCTTGGCTTGAACTTAGTTGAGTACAGAATGGCACTAGTGTAAATGTTTTATCATTTCTAATTATTGGTATAGTGCTAAAAGACCTCTGCGTTAGTGTCATCTGTGTTCAGATAATGCATATGTGTAGGGTGATTCTGATTTTATTTGAGTGCACCTCAGTCTGATAATATGTATTCCCTTTTCTTTTCTTTCCTTTCTTCTTCCTTTTCTTGTTCCAAGGAGGGAGGGGGAGAGGTGGTTTGGTTTGAATGGTTTTCACCAAAATGTATTTGTGAACTAGGAATTAAAATTTTGACATGAAGTTAGTTAACTGTGGTTTTCCTTTTAGAGTGGGCGTTTGTATTATGAGTATCACTTTTGTCCCTTGGACACAATAGTAAAACCTAAATTGGGTCTTTAAGGAGGAAATTAAGCGCACAGTAAGTGCTTGATGTGTGAGTGATTCAGTTGACAAAGAGTTAACAGATTGCTATAACCTAATTCAAATAATAGCTTTCTTAAACTTTAAAAAGATGAAGCAGAAGTTATCAACAGGTTCAGGTAAAATTAATAATCCACTACATCTTTATTAACTACTGGCAACAATAATTGGGATTGTCCTACACTACCTACCTGAGGATCCTTGATATGCCAGAATCAATATCAGTTTTATGTACCTATGACATTAGCTTTAGATAATAAGTTGAAGACAATGATTTCCTTCTTACACAAATATTTTGCATGAGCAGATAATCTGTTGTTTGGATGCAGCTAGGATTGGCATTCAATACGAGACATCATTTGCAGGTAAGCACTGAGGTCATGAGATACATATATTGCAACTGTCTGGTGCAATAGGTGTTTAATACTCTCTGCTAATTTAGAAGTTTTAACTAGCTGATTCTGTCATCCTCGGTGAGAAAATGTCTTTACAAGATATCTTCTTGTCTCTCTTTGGTCAACCTATAGTGGAGCCAAAATGATGAGGACTAGTTGATTCTGCACGCGCACGCACACACACACACATATATATATATACATATATATATATATGCATGCATATTTAAATTCTGTTATACCCATTTTATTTGTATAATGAGAAACTAGTTCTAAATTTAAGTATTGATCTTTACAGGAGAACCTTGCGAGGTGTTCCATTGTGTTCTTGAAAGCAAGTCATTTCTTGAGAAAATGACAGTTCTTGAGCATACAATTCCTTTTTTCTTGCCAATACACGAAGCAGAAAATGATTATCTCTCATCAAATGCAATGGTGAGGTTAGCTGCATTGATATTTCATTTCATATGCTGATTATGCATGTATGAAAATGATCATTTTTCTTATAAGCAGAAGTTCATAGACCATGTGGGAGACTTGCTGCAAGCTTATGTTGATAGACGAGAGCAGGTATGCTTTTCCATTTATAAGATTTTCTTCAAGACAATGAATTTATTGCTTATTTTTTGCTTTCTTGGTTGAACAATTTATGGAATCATGACATGTGCTCTTGATTTTGGTAATCCTTCTCTAGTAGTGGAAGGCAGACTCGCATTCTGGGTTACACAAAAGGACAATAATTTTAGATAGTGACCACAATTCTCTCAAGAGAGGGGTTTTAGGCCAGCTTGAGAGTTTACAAGATGTACTAAAATATGTGTGAGATTTTGAGATCTTATAAGCTTCTTTACATAAAGTGCAAAAAGGAAGGAGTTCATAATTTATTTTCAAAATCTTAATGATCTTCTCTGTGTTTCATATTGATTATGAAATTGTCATTGATAATATCTTAATAAGCTCCATGATCTTATTTTTAAGCATTTCAAGAACTTATTATTAAAATAAGATCCAACATCTTTATAAACTCCAAAAACATGTTATAAGATGCATGAACTTATAAAATCTTTTTTATTTTAGCAAACACCCTCTAAGTGACTGAATGACTGCTCCCTCTCTCTTTGTGCATGTGTTGATCAAAGGCATTACACATATAAGGATAAAGATTTAGATGAGGAAGCTAATTAAAATTATACTGAAAATGGTCATCTTCAGGAAATCTTATTTTCAGTTTGCATTTGTTGATGCCAAAACTGCTAAGGAATGTCTAATTTGAGGTAGATTGGATTTTCTTCTTGTGGTTGTGGATAAGGTTTTGTTAATTAAGCGACTCCTACTCTCGATTCTGTATTTATATCTTTGTAACTGTAGACATCCTAATCCTTGAAGTTCTCTATTGGTGAAACATGTTTGTAGAGATTCATATGACGTAGCATTTCCAGATTTGTTTCTGAGCATGAGACTATGATGTGCGATGTAAAACAGAAACGATGACAAACTTTGGTGAGTGATGTATAGTTGTGTTGCCCAGTGGATTTTCAAGGGATGTAGGGAACTCAGACGAGAGGGTTTTATTGAATTTCCAAACATGATGATCAAATGTACTTCGTAATTGAATGTGCAAGAAACTCAAGATCACCTGGGAATGCCTTCATTGTGAATCAATCATGGATCATTGTATTCATGTTATGTTAATGCCTACTCGCCAATTTGTTTTGAATTCAGGAAGCAAGTCCGTATTATTTGCTTCAAATGGGTTATCATGAAAGTTGAATTTTTTATATGCATCATTACTTATTCCTTGTTCCATTATTTATTTTCAAATGAAGATCGATGAAGAATATCCGTTCTTCACTGCCTTATGTTGTTCTTTCCCAGGTTCGCCTTATAAAGGAGTTGTATGGAAATCAAGTAGGAGAGCTTTATTTTAGTCTTCCATATCATATGGTTGAATTTGTGCTAACAAATTATGATTGGTAGGTGTTTCCCTGCTTTCAGTGTATATTACTTTTATCTATGTATTGAGCAATTTATATACAGTTGCTTCTTGACTTAACATACATCTTAACATTTCTTCTCTTTCTTTTGGAATTAATCTTGCTGTTTTAGCAATTATAAACTTTTGTACACTTATATTCTTGTGATGGAACCTTCATTGCATCTTTAAATTGAAGATCAAACTTGAAAAATTGGAAGTTAAAAGAATGCTGTTGTAATGCATGGTTTAGAAGCACAAGGGAAGTGCAGCAAGAACAAGATGATAAGGATTACTGACAGAGACTGAAGAGAAAAAGGGGGTAAGTTGAGAAAGTTTGGGGTGGGGGGAGGCTGAGGTGGTTTCTGGGTTGCAGAAGTGATTGTCCTTTTATTTGTACATAATTTAGGATTTTCAAAGTTGGTGCACATAAGTGAGCTTTTCTTCAACTTTTGCATTGCATGCCGAAGCATTCATATAGTTTCTGTCAGTAATAGATTACAATTTATATAAGTTTGTCGATTTGAACAAGCTTCATTATGGCCTTTTCTCTAATCTTATTCTGTTGCAATCATTAGAAATATTGATGGAGTCCCAATACGCTAATTATTAGAAGTTGAAGGAGGCCTATTTTTTTGATACACAGTCCATTGGCTAATTGTAACATACATTGTCTGTTTCCCATCCCAAGATATGCAAAAGAAATTGTTTGGTATCTAAATAGTCCCATGTCTAATAGTCACTTTCACGACACTGCAATCACATTTGATCAGGATATTTGTCATGATCTAATATACCCTCTACCATTTTGCTTAGCAAATATTTGGTTTGTTGAAGCTTTTTTTCCCTCTTTGTGCCAGTATCCATAAATAATTAAAAAGTACTAATTATGGCCTCATGGCCTAAATTCTAGTTGGTTTACTGGATGCCTTTTGAGAGCTTAAATTTCGAAATGTTCTTTTGTTGATTCTTTGCTGCAGCAAGGTAACAGTGAGTCTTAGATATGCCGATCTTGTCTCTACACTCCCATCAGGGGTCAGTGTCCTTGCATGGCCGATGCAGCAGCCTAAGAAACTTCGAACTAGCATAACACCAGTCAACAGGAAGGAAAATGGAGCCATAGGAAATCAACCAATTCCAGCTCGTTTGGCACATGCTGAGGATGCATTACGATCAATGAGTTTACCTGAAGGTTTGGACTTGGTTTCTCAAAAAAAGACAGTTAAATTGGTGCTATCATTTAGCTGCTTGCTTTTATTTTCCCAGATACTACTCCCATTGCCAACTCACCCACAGAAACACTCGTGCCTTGTCCATGTAATCTTTTATAATACACAATTCAGCCACTAATGTTGCTGTTCTTTCTTCAGCTTTCGCAGAGACTGTTTTGAACATGCCTGAAGCTCTTAAAGAAATATTTCCGGAGCAGAATGCCTAGTTCCCAAGTTCTCCCACCAGAGAGTGCATATCGTAAAGCATGATACTCAAGTAAATAGAAATATTTCCCATTCTGGAGACTGTAAAGCTGCCACCCAGGACTTGAGAGGGAGAGTGGGTTCCAAAGACCTCCAGTTCAATCTGTTGGGACGACAAAGGTTTCTTTCATTTCACCCTTTTCTCCTTTTTCATTTCTGTAGGAAATGAATTTATGATGTGAATTCTGTGTATGCCTGAAAACCCAATGCCTTCTGATGGCATCTGAAGGATCAACCGACATTTGTTGTTGAAAATATGGAAGAAGTATGTGCTCAAGGATAGAATTCTTGACAGTTGTTCTTCTTCCCTGTATATAATGGTACAAAGAATTTCTGTTCGAATCTTCTGTTTATTGTTAGAATCGCAGAGGGCATCGTTCCACGCAAAATGCATGATATTGACCATGCTGAAGGTGCATTTGTGCATTTGTAAATTGTGCAAGTTAATCTTCTACTTCCCTGTGTATGAACAAAATTTGCTGTTTCTTGGTCTGAAAACAGATTGAAGCATCCTTTTTGACACATTATTTTGGATATCTTATCAGTGATTGTGGATTCTTTTCAGATATGAAACAAAAACAGTAAAAAGAAGTGTTGTCTGCCCTAGTGAACTGAATTTGTGCTATTTTTCCTGGAAAATTTGTACTTTTAGACCCCTATCTTTGGCCAAGTTTTATTTTAGTCTCATTAATTACTCTTTTTACTCATTCCAGTCCTTTTTCTTCAATCTTGGTCAGTACAGGTATTCGATTTCTATTTCAACTGGTGTTTTATCTTTTATTTCGCTTTACTAATGCATGTCGATTTTGGTAATGTCTGAAATTTGAAGAAAGTGTCATTATTTATCAATTGCTTCTCTCTTCAAAACAGAACAATCACTTGAAATAAAAGCAATATTCCATAATTTGGAATAAAACCAAAAAGTTCAATAGTAGAGCCCATTGGCAGAGAAAATTTAAATAAATTAATATTTAATTAAGTACAATAAAAAATACGTGCTACTTTTTAGAAAAAGTTAGGCATATGTATCACGCTAAAAAAAATGGCTATCCATCGTAGTTTTAACTACGAAACGGACTTTAACACTATGAAATTAATTTAGTTAAAAAAAAAAAAAACTTTTATAATTAACACTGTTTATAATTAATTCGTAGTTGATGATTGTTCTTTATATATATATATATATATTTTAATTCTTCTACTGTAATGCATAATTAATCTATTACACTTTAAAAGTACATATTTTTATGCTAGTAATTTTTAAAAAAAATTATAGTTATCACTACAAAATGAATTTTCTAAAAAAATTTCATAGTAGATATCTATATTTTTATAGGATCAGCTAAGGGCTCATTTGGATTTGTTCTCTGGAGGCAGTTTCATTTTCTAGTAAAAAGTTAGTTATAAATGTGTTTGTGAAAATAAAATATTGTTTGAAGGTTTTGTTTAAAATATAATTATTATATAGGGTTGAAAATGAATTGTACTTGAAAAATGTAATGTTTTTAAATTAAAAGTCATGCAAATATAAGTAGGAGAAAATGAAAAGTGAAAATGGAGAGAGAAAGAGTAATAGTGTGTTTGAAAAAATATGTTGAAAATGAAAATATCTGTGAAAATATAAGAGAAATTAATAGCTTTCCTCTTTTTATTTTCATTTTGAGAAGAAAATAAAAAGAGGCTTCGAAAGCATAGGATAAAAATTTGGCTTTTTCTTCACTTACACAAAAATAGCCTTTTCTTGACTTTAGGGTTGTGCTAAAGTCTACAATAATTTTTGAAAAAAAATGACACACAAAAGGTGCAAAGTGGATACAAATATGGCTTTTTCATTGAAGGGCTGTTCAAAGTCTAGAATTGAGTATAAAAAATATTATTTTTTTTGAACAAATACAGAATTGGTCAATTTTCTTGCAAAGACTATAATGGGTAATAGCTAGTGGACATTTTTTTTCAGATATTTTGTGCAGTGTCCACTGCCCAAGATGATAGCTTCTTTGTTTGAACAAAGCCACTTAATTTGCTTGTAAACTTTTCTCTCTTCTATTGGTCAATCCTATGCCCACATTGGTAGACTTCTACAGTCAATTGTATTTATTATTATTATTATTATTATTATTATTTATTTTATTTTTGAAAATTTGTGTTGTGTCAATATCAACTTCATTATACGTACCTGAACTAATACGTCATGGATCAATCAAAGTAATGTCATCAGCATCAAAATTGAAAAAATTCACAAAGAAAATTCTCTCCCAATTATTGTATAATCGTTGTAGAATTAATTTACTGTTATTTTTTATATGATGATAAGTTGAATCGAAACAAAATAATTTTTTATAAAAATATTTTCTTGTCATTTGTGTTTTATCGAATTAATTGAAATATATATATAAATTAACTCGAAAATCATCTAATCATTGTTAAAGATATATTTTCTATTATTTCATGTTTCACGATGTAATAAAGTCAAAGGAAAATGCATAATTTACTTGGTTTGTGTGATCAAGATTCATTCTTTTCCATTTTTGGATTTTGTGGTGGAATCAAATGCTGGTATATTTTTTATAATATTTAAATAGTACTTTTGACATACTTTATTTGTCCCTCCAAAATTATGTGCAGAATCTATTGAAATTTTAGTCATGGCCCAGTATTTTAGAAGTTATAAAAGTCCATTTACATGCACAGCCATAAAAGTCTATACAAGATTACAACACCATAAGAGTTTGTAATATTAATTCAAATATGATTTTCAAAATCCACCAATGAAATTTTCTAGGAACTAGTACATTAAATCAGTAATTAATTTTAAAATAATTATTGTCCTTTTCTATAATAAATATATTCTTCCCATGCATGAATGTGAACTTTATATATGTGGTAAAATTGCAAAATTAGTACTGCATCAATGGCCATTTTGCGTTTTATAATCAAAATCTGTGGTGGTCTTAAAGTAGAATAAGAATTCATTAAAAATCGACAAAAAAGGACAGCAACCACGTAAAAACACATTTAACATCAGTGATTGCTTACGTGGAACACCAGTGCAGGCGTCATGCAAGCAATTATCTGTGCTGACTGTATTTTTCGATGGTCGTTGTCCTTTTTTTTTTTCGATTTTTAATGAGTTTTGGTCATATTTTAATATTACCATAAATTTCAGTCTTACATTACAAATTAACCATTTTCATAGTCCTATTTTTGCAATATTTCACTCTATTTTTGCAATTTTGCATTTCAATAGCTAGCCAAGTACTATTCAATATCTTTGTCCACACCAAAGGGTAGAAATTTCTGAGAATTCTCCTCCATAACATCAATAGTCCCCCCTCTAGAAGCTATCTGTTGTGATCATTAGTACATAATATTTCCATTTATAATGTGGAAAATATCTGGTAATGGAGTAAGCAGATTGACTCCACAATTATCACCACCCCAGAAAATTTTAAAAAGGCCTCATTTTTTCCAAACTATCTCATCTGGCAACATTAAGCTGAAGACAAAATACATACATACATATGCATGTATGTATATGTCTTGACTTAAGCCAAGAATCATCACCTATATATATGCTGCATCCAAGATTATAGCTTTATTCACATAATCAATACAAAAGCAAAAGATATTCAGTCCCACAAAATTCTTGGGAAAAAAAAAAAGTGAGCATAAGAATTAAGAGATTGAGAGATATATCATGGAGAAAAACTACTGTGGTGTACTAGAAAAAGATAGAAATGATGAAGAAGAAGTTGTTCTACCGGGGTTTCGATTTCATCCAACTGATGAAGAGCTTGTAGGATTTTATCTACTGAGGAAAGTTGAAGGGAAGTCCATCAGTATAGAGCTCATCAGACAGGTTGATATCTACAAATATGATCCATGGGATCTTCCCAGTAAGTATGTGTGTGTGTGTGTGTGTGTTTTAGTTTTCTTGTATATTTTTAGTGTCTATGTGCAACTTTCTTGATTGACTATTTGGGGAAGAAATTAAGATGAAAAGAGCCAATAATATGAAAATGGTTGATTAATGCCTCAAAACAAAGAAGGGTCTGCAGACTTTAGTTATAGTTTGCATGATCATATATATGTAGTAATTGTCAAAGTGACCTGTTGCTTTTTAGAGGCATGCAGCAATACATGACATTTGATCCCACCAACCATAAAACCAATCATATGATATATAGTATTTACATACTTAACAAATCAATCGCATGATCCCCTTAATTAGAACAATATCGATGATCAAATTCGTCGCATGATGAAGGCTTGATAGCATAGAGGTATTGCCCCTACTATCACATATTTGGTGTGGGCTTTTGTCCTGAAAGGCAGCTTCCAAAATAAATATTTCAATAAAATTTGACCTTCATACTTGACAATGAATTCATGTAGTTATCATGAAATATCATATAATGTTATTAGAATTAAGAGCTTGTTGATAGTTATAAATATTAATAAAGTCGCGGTTTTATTTCCTTAGTGGTAGGGCCCATCTTATGACAATGGGCATGAGTGTTGCACCTCCACACAAGCACTAGATGTGAGATGCGATTAGTTTTTAGCCAATTGTTCGCTCTTGTTAATAAAAGAATGGTGTTGGCAATAAATGTCAATAACTATGATAATGTTAAAAAATTAAACTTCTTCGTTTCACACTAAATTCATCTTATTATTTGTTGTCTTCTCTTTTTTGGCTCAAGAAATTCACACTAGGAATCTGAAATCAAACAAGATAAGCTGATCATCACTTCAGCTTCTGCTTTTTGTCTTCTTTTTCCCACCTGATAATCTGCTCTTTCTTTTCCCCCACCAGAGCTGGGCAGCAGTGTAGGGGAAAAAGAATGGTATTTTTTCTGCATGAGAGGAAGAAAGTATAGAAACAGCATAAGGCCAAATAGAGTAACACTAACAGGATCTGGATTTTGGAAAGCTACTGGGATTGATAAGCCTATTCATTCATCAAACAAATGCATTGGACTCAAGAAATCACTGGTTTATTACCGCGGAAATGCCGGTAAAGGGACAAAGACAGATTGGATGATGCATGAATTTAGACTGCCACCAGCAAGTCATTCTATAAGTTCCAATAATAGTAGTATCAGCAATCAAGAAGCTGTAAGAATTCTACTTAATTTCTTCAATTTAATATTATTTCAATATGTTTTTTTATATATTTATATGATAAGTTGTTATTTACCCTATGTGCATGCATGAGGAAAGTCCATCCATACACACACATTCATATTTGTCAAATGTAACCTCTTAAAATCAATACAAAACCCCAAAATTCAACACATAACAAACCCAACTTAAAACTCTCTTTCACACAATTTATTGACTAAAAATTTGCAGGAAGTTTGGACACTTTGTAGAATATTCAAGAGGAATGCATCTTACAAAAAGTGCACACCAAACTGGAAGCACAACACCAGCAACAAGGAAACCAACTTGAGGGATTCAAATTCAACAACATGCAGCTTAGAATCTGCAGAAAGCAATGGAAATTACATCACTTTCACAGGGAAAGGAGTGGTCAAAAACAACTTGCAAGAAATCAGAAGCCATTTTTACAACATTCCTGAAGATATTTCGATTCTTCGATCTCCAATCACATCATCAGGTTCAAATCTTTGGACTGCCAATGGTGATGATTTCTTCGGAAATGGAAACTGGGATGAGCTTGGATCAGTCATTGGACTGGCAGTTGACCGATCCCTGTAACTTTCTTGAGTTGTAACAACTAGTTTGTTAATTATGTCCTACAGATCTTTAGCTTAGGAAAGTACAATTATTTGCAGACTGCCGTTATATTAACTATTTTGTTTTCTAATAAAGTGTTGGCATAGGTATAACAGCATAGAATTTGTGCTCAAATAACAGGGTAGAGAAGAATGGAAAATTGAAGAATCATTCAACCAGATAAACTATATCAGATGGTTACATTCTCAATTTTCTGTAGTTGCACCAGCATAATCGAGGTCAACAAAGTGACGGCAAGGAATACAACCATTTAAATTCATCACAGATGCATGGCCTGTTTATCCAGCTCAAGTATTACATATACAATGAAATTGATCCGTACGTTGCACATCTTTATCAGGAATATTTGTAACCGACAGATATCAAAGAAGATTTCATATAAAATCCCTAAATTCGAAGACATTTACTACTGATGAAAACATCCAATACGTCAACTAGTCATCAACAGAAACGAGGAACCACAGCATGCAACTGAAATGTACATCAAGATAATTGGCATTTCCTCGCTTTTGATCTCAATGAAACCACTTTCTACACGGCTGATGATGGTGATAACTTGAAAATACCTAAGGTTGGTGGGAAGAGTCATGCTCCTGGTGGCCATTGACAGGGTAAGTTACCACAGAAATATCAAGGCTGCTTCCTTCTGCATCTGGGCCAACTTCCCTAACATCGGCTATTGTAGCCTCAGTGGTTTGAATATCACTCCATTCGCTCTCCCTGATAGAGTGGAGATCCGACTGTTCAACTGTAAGATGAACTACATTCTCTGCAGGTACCGGTGTTGCCTTTGAGACGCTCAGACATGCTTTATCAACATTCTCTTGCGATGGATCCACATGCTTTGTTAGTGGTAAATCACCTCCTATACTTGAGCAAGACTCGGTCTTCTCTGCAAAGACTTGCCGGGCTTCAACCTGCTGCCTGTTAGCAAAGAGTAGAAAATTTTCAGATACATCTGGTTATCCACTAAAGAGAAAGCAGATAAGTAGTGCACAATTAAGTCAAGAACACTGTAACAGATGATTTGTCAATTCTTTTATTCTCTACTGCACACACAGGGAAAGAGATCAAACTAAAAACACCATTCCTGTAAAATCAATGTGTGTGCTATACTGTGCCATACTATCACAAGATAGCAAACCCATCTTCATTTGTAGTTTTCCTGAAAGCAAAATCTTCAGGCATTCTATTTTAACCTTTGTTCTTGGTCAAGATCAGAACAATAGTTTCTTCTTTTTGTTGAACTGACATCACAGCAAAAGATATGCATAATAACGGTCTTGTAAGAGGCAGGCAAAAATTTCTTCATGCAACCACCTATGTATAGAATTTCATGCATCAAAAACTTCTTGTTATCAACCTTTTCAGTTGCTCTTGCAACATATTTACGTATGCGAGTAGTTCTTGCTTCTCCTTAGCAGCAGCTGATTCCTTTTCCATTGCTTCCTTTATTCTAGCTTCAGCATCAGCCTCTGTAACTCTGACCTTCTCTTCAGCTCGAACCACTGCTCCTTCCAATATCACAGCACGTTCTCTAGCTTTTGCAAGTTCTGAACGCCACAAATGTGCCTCCTGAATGGCCGAGTCCCTTTGTTTTATCAGCTGATCTTTTTCATTGGTCAGATTCAGAACTTTTTCTTCCAATTCTCTCATCTATTAGGTAGAAAAAGACAGTATCAGTAAAATAAACAAAAAGAACAAACAACTGCATCTCAAAATGAAAGTTTAGAGCTGATGAGAATCTGTAATTACCTTTAGTTTAGATGACTCCAGTTGTTTCTCTGAATCTCTAGTTAAGCGTTCAACCTCTGCACATGCAATTCTCCTTTGCTCATTCATGGTATGGGCAGCAGATGCTGCAGCTTCAGCGGCTTCTGCAGTCTCAGATAGTTTCTCTGCTATTTCTTTTATTGTTGAATCCCTAGCACGAAGGTCCCTGGCCAAATTTTGCAGCTCTTCATCCTTCACCCTCAGGGTTTCCTGCAACACATAAAGTGGTGATCCTTCAGCTGTAGAAGATGTAAGTAACACATAAAGTGGTGATCCTAAAGCAACACATAAAGTGTTGATCCTTCAGATGTAGAAGATGTAAGTAATTAGAGACTACATGTATCAGTCCTTTTGCTAATCTTAGGCCGCTCGGGGATAAGGGTAGACATGTTAGAGAGAGAAAGGTGGTTGTCCGTTCAGATAGTTTTGGCGAACGATTCTCTTACCTTCATGATTGATAAATCATCCATAGGAAAATCAGGTGTCTTATTCAACATAGCTCCCAAGGCATTCTTCATGGAAATTTGCATTGCAGCTTCAATTTCTTTAGAAGCTTCTAGGGCAGTTGAATTAGCAGCGGCAACAACAGTGGCAACTGTTCCTAACTTTGTGGACCCATTTCCACTTAAAGTATTCACTGCCTCTTTATGAGCCTTCAGAACCAGTTGCGTCGCACTGAATTTTGAAGGGGAAACCAAAATTTGAAAGAGCGCAGAAAGTTTAGCGTGTAAAAAAATAGCAATGTGAACTTAACATGAGAAAAAGTTGGGAGCAGATAAGCTACAAAGTCCATTTTTTATTTCACTAGAATGTACTAAATTTAGGGAAAATTATGAAATGAGACAAAACAAGGCAATAGCTGAATATGCCGAGTTTTAACCTCGCATTTTTCCACCTTAAGATGAGCATACTTCCATGCAATTCATATAGTTCCAGAAGTTCTTTTAATCTTAATCAAACAATACTGATAAGTAAAATATGAAAGCTCAGGATGAGTCACTGCAAGTAGCTTATTGATTTTTAATATTTAGAAAGCCTCAAAAAAGGACACACCTGGTATATCTGCCAAGGGAAGACTTAAAAAATAGATTGTAGATACTTGGGCAGCTACTATAAAAAACACAATGGGCATTTCAAGCCATATAATGGGTGTCTCATCAAATTGCCAATTCTAATGGCCTGGGTCCTTCATGTACAATTTCAAATGTAGGGAAAGATTAAAAAGAGGCAAAAAAACAAAAAAGTAAACATAGGAAGCAGGATGTCTGCATCCATATACTGTAAGGACTTATTACCAATGCAGCAGGATCAATGCGGCAAGACTCAACAAAAGGAAAGCATAAAAGAAAAAGCACAAGGGATAAAAAACGACTTCAGACTGCCTAAAGCCTTTAACCCTCAAGGGATTATCAGCAATACAAATCTCCTTATTGCAGAAAACATGATCTTCACAATCATGTTGCCATAGTTACCATTGAAAAAACAACAAATAAAATGCAAAAAAGCATATAACATGAGAGATAAAATTGACCACTCACTGTAGAGTAGATACCCAAGCTCTTGCAGCAGCAGGAGTTTCTGCACAAAGGAAATAATCTTTTTTCTGCGGTGTCCCAATATCTAAGGATCAAGTTAAGAATTGAAAAGTCCAACTGCCATCAAGTAAAAATATAGGAGAAAAGGAAAAGGAAATAAACTAATTCACACTAATGTGTTCAGAATTTCCAAGTTCCAGCTTATCATTGCAGCAACAATTCTTCTTTCTTTATCTCCCACAGAATTATTAACAAATATATCCCCAGGCGAAGAAGAGAACATAATTCAGAGAAAAAGTGGATACATAAACAACAGCCATCATACTTTGGTAGTCCCCTGAATCAAGAGAAAGAAGAAGAGGGTGTAAATATGATAATTAAATGCATATGCTCAAAATATGAAATACATTTTTTTATGCCATAAGATCAAAATGAGAAGGGGGGAAAAAAAACTACACTAAGAATCTTACTGGAAATTCACAGGAGAAATTGTTATAGTGCTGTTTGCATCAAATATAATTGTTCCTTTGACTGTTGGCTCATTTCTCCTGACCCTATAGATGCAAATCAATAAACACTTCTGTAGAGGCATTCATTACCTATTAAAATGCAGCTTACAGGAGAGAGAGAGAGAGAGAGAGAGAGAGAGAGGTCATATTGAGCTTCTTACTTGTACTCCATCTTCCCGGTTGTTGGATCTAAAATCACCCACCTCTCGTTCCATTTCCTCAGCTGTTTTTCCCCATCAATCAATCAATAGATGGGATTAGCATTTCCAGTAAATGACCTTTAATGGACCAGTAGTCGCAAATTAATTGCATAACATTTGTCTCATGTATAACATGTTTTCTCTCTCATTATGAGCTAAGATTTATTCAATAATTTTTCAGTTTTTGAGCATAATCTTCCCCTCAATGACATCAATTGTACTTCTATGTCATCTCTCAAAAAAACATTAAAACTTCAGCACCCCAAGTTGTTGCACCAGGTCAGCCAATAGCAGCTAAAAGCCAAATACTAAAAAGGTATATAGAAAATAAAAAAGGGAAAAAATGAAAATAACAAAGTCTACCCATTGGACATCGTAATTCACTCACTCTTCTCCTTTTGCCTCACTGTTGGAAAACAATCAGCCAACATAAAGAAAATCATACAAATTCTAATGGGCACGATACAATTAACCACGAAATTCTACCAATACAACCATGGAAACTTAAAACACATACCTGAGTGACTTCGATGTTCAAGAGTCTATATATTAAGCACAATAATTGGGAGGGGAAAAAAAACCACCACCAAAAAAGGAAGAAGAAATGCAGCTAAAGACAATAGAACTAGTAAAACTGAGAAAGAATATAATCACCGTTTCGGATCGCTTGAGGAGGGGTCCTTGCAGCAGATTTCTGCCGGAGCTCGACGCCAGCTGCCTTTTGATCTTCTCCAAGCTAGTTTTTGTATCTGCATCTCCCTGGGCAGCCCAAAACCCCAAGCAATCAATCATTCAAACACACAAAAAAGGAGAGAAAAATCGCCAAACATTAACCAATTTTATGCCAATAGAAATAACAAGACAAAGAGGTGGAGGCATAAGGCATGAGAAATACTCACAAGTGGAGCTCCATTGGAGGCCATGATGATTTTTGGGGGGGACAATAATTGATGGGAAGATTGATTTGTTTGAGAATTTGGTGAGGGTTTTGAGTGAAGAAGAAGAAATGTGATGATCTGCTGTTAGGGGCTGTTTGTTCTCTTTCTTGGACTGGTATGAATGTTGGAGTTCACATTCTTTTTTTGTTTCTTTTTTTATTTTCCTTTTCTTCTGCAATTTATTTTATTTCTCTTTCCATTAACTTTAAGGTAGTTTGAAAAAAAATCGAGCAGTATATAGCCTAATCACATAAATTTCTCACATAACATAGGAGATAAAGAGTTTCAGTTCGAACGAATTCTTTATATGTGTGCATATGTAAAAAAAAAATTATTATGGTTGTTTTCTAAATTTCTTAATAATCACGTAATTTTCCTTTTTTCATTTTTGCTTTTTGTTAATTAATTGGTGCTGAGGTAGTTCGAACATTAGTATATAATTATTCAACTTGATAAATATGCATTGAAATTAAAAGTATGTTCTCAAAAATCAAAATCAAATATTTTCACCGGAACCCAACTTTTTTCTTATAAATTAATGTTAAAAAATTTTAATATTCATTTCAAATCATTTTCTATTACTATACATATTTATATAATTATAATACAGCACTATTAATCAAATAAATTTTATATAAAAATATTTATAATAAAAATTAATTTTTTTAAGATAATTAAAATCAACGGTTAATTAAGATAAAATCTCTTTACCTACTTTCATTTTACACTTTACTCTCTACTTGATTTTCTAAATACTAAACTCCCTACTTTTTTCAAAACTTTAAGAATCACTCCCCAAAATTTGAGAAATACTTAAATAACCTTATATTTAGCCAAAATAACAAAAAAAAAAAACAGCAAATGGCGGTTTTCTTCTTCCCACTTCATCAAATGACAACTTTTCTTCAAAAGCACGCTTTTTTTTTGTTTGGAAACCATTTTCTCCTCTGAAGAACAAAAGGCGCGAAAAGCAGCATCTCGTCTGCCAACAAAATGGTGCGAACGAAAGAGAGATCGGGAAAGGGAAAACAAAATCGACGCAAGAAGGGGGGGAAAAAAAGCCCGACTACTCTGCAACTTGTGAAAATGGAACAATCAGGAGCACCAATAAGGAGCGAAAAACATAAGGAAAAGAACATGGTTCAGAAAGGTATGTTTTCTGCTACTCATTTAGTGGACTTTGCTTTCTTTCAAATGTGTGTATTTTTCAGTTTTATAAGTTTTGCAAATAGATTTTCTCATCTTTCTTTGTTTGAACTCTTTTTTAGTTGTTAAAAACTTTAACTCATTTGTTATATATATTATTTTTGTTGTAATATTTAAAAATCTTTGATTTGCACTTGAAATGCATGAAAGTTATACTTCACTTTCTTGGGGTTTATACTTCTTATACCTGAAATTATACCTTGAAATTATCTGAAAATAGTAGTACATAATCTGTTTGTGTAAAGTACATTTTACAAGCAATTGTAGTACAAAATATTAAAATTTTCAGTACATATTATCTGAAAGTATAATATATAATCCATGTATTTGAAGTACATTTTAGAAGCAACTGTAGTACAAAAATACTCAACCTTTCAGTACACATTATCTGAAAGTGTAGTACATAATCTGTTTATGTAAAATACATTTTACAAGTAACTGTAGTACAAAATATTGAAGCTTTCAGTACATATTATCTGAAAGTTTAGTATATAATCTGTGTATTTGAAGTACATTTTAAAAGTAACTGTAATACAAAAATATTCAACATTTCAGTACACATTATCTGAAAGTATAGTATATAATCTGTGTATCTAAAGTACATTTCAGAAATAACTGTAGTACAAAAGATTTAAGTTTTCAGTGCACATTATCTAAAAGCGGTAGTATATAATCTATTTGTCTGAAATATTTTTTAGAAGCAACTGTAGTACAAAATATTCAAGCTTTAAGTACACATTATCTGAAAGTGTAGTATATAATCTGTGTATCTAAAGTACATTTCAGAAATAACTGTAGTACAAAATATTCAACCTTTCAGTATATATTATCTGAAAATGGTAGTACATAATTTGAGTTTTTGAAGTACATTTTAGAAGCAACGATAGTACAAAATATTCAACATTTCAGTACACATTATCTGAAAATGGTAGTACATAATTTGAGTATCTGAAATACATTTTAGAAGCAATTGTAGTACAAAATATTCAACCTTTTAGTACACATTGTCTGAGTGGTAGTATATAATTTGTGTATTTGAAGTACATTTTACAAGCAACTGTAATACAAAATATTCAACCTTTCAGTACACATTATCTGAAAGTGTAGTATATAATCTGTGTATCTAAATTATATTTTAGAAGCAACTGTAGTACAAAACATTCAAGTTTTCAGTACACATTATCTGAAAGTAGTAGTATATAATTTGTATATTTGAAGTATATTTTAAAAGTAATTGTAGTACAAAACATTCAAGCTTCAGTACACATTAGCTGAAAGTGGTAGTACATAATCTGAGTATCTGAAGTACATTTTAGAAACAACTGTAGTACAAAATATTCAACCTTTCAGTACACATTATCTGAGTGGTAGTATATAATTTGTGTATCTGAAGTACATTTTACAAACAACTGTAATACAAAACATTCAATCTTTCAGTACACATTATCTGAAAGTAGGTAGTATATAATTTGTTTATATACTAATTTTTCTTTATTTGATTGCAGCAAAAGCAAGACATAATGAGGTCTGCTCTCGTTGCTCCCCAAATATTCTCAGGCTAAATTGGAGCATGTGAAATTCAAGATGGGGTCAAATTATTTTGATGCATTGAAGAAGACTCCTTTTTATATATATATGGATATGATGTTATGTTGAAGCACCATTCAATTAAAGTGAAATATTATAGCGAGGTTTAGTACAATGTGTGGGAAATCAAGTACAAATACAGAACAAATGAAGTATATACGGCGTTATGTTGAAGTATTCTTCAATTAAAGTGAAATATTGTAGTGAGGTTCAGTATAATATGCGGGAAATGAAGTATAAATACAGAACAAACGAAGTATATATGGTGTTATGTTGAAGTATTCTTCAATTAAAGTGAAATATTGTAGCGATGTTCAGTATAATATGCGGGAAATGAAGTACAAATTCAAAACAAACGAAGTATATATGGTGTTATGTTGAAGTACACTTTATGCAATTGAATAATTAGCTCTAATAATTATAGGGAGGGTCAAGTACAATATTTTGAGACTATCGAACTAGGTGAAGTACATATTTGTACTGGTGATAAGATGGATATGATTGTCAAATGCTCATGTGTTTACAACTTTCAATGCATAAGTATACTTTGGATACTACGAATGATAACTCTGATTCGTTGAACACTAGTGATTATCACTTCAATACTTTACATTATTTTATTCATACCATACTAAATATTACACATATTTTTAGAGTTTTGGTTGTTAATTACCAAGAAATAAAAGGCAAATCATGGAACAAAACTCAAGTTCATCACTATTAGTACAAAAAACAAGAAATCAAGTACATAATTGCCACAATGAAGTACATACGTCCTCAAATCAAGTATAAATCTCTCTTATTGAAGTAATATCTCATGTATTTATTCATGCTCTGGTAGCATATTTTCAGTATAAATGAAGTACAAATACAGAACAAATGAAGTATATATAATGTTATGTTGAAGTACACTTTATGCAATTAAATAATTAGTCTCTAATAATTATAGTGAGGGTCAAATACAATATCTTGAGACTATCGTTTGTCCTGAAATAAAGTATAAATCTCCCTTATTGAAGTAATATCTCAAACATTTGTTAATGTTCTGGTAGTATATTTTCAGTATAAATGAAGTACAAATATAGAACAAACGATGTATATATGGTGTTATATTGAAATACACTTTGTATAAAATCTCCCTTATTGAAGTAATATCTAGGGGTGGGCGTTCGGATCGAGTAATTCGGGTACCGACCCGATTGGGTCAGGTTTTTTGTTTTAAAAAAAATGCGGATCGAGTACCCGATACTCAAATGAAATTTCAGGTCGAATATCGTGTAGGAAGTCCTACCCGATTGAGTAGTCCGGGTACCCAATTTTAATTTATATATAAATAAATATATATTATATATAATATATATAATAAGTATATTTATATGTATTGTATATAAAAATACATATATATCTAAATATATCCAATATATATAATATATGTAAAGATATTTATTATACATAAATATATAATTTAAAGGCTTATTATATCCAATATTTATATATGGTGTGTGTGTGTATTTTAAAAGGCCAAAGTTTGGCCACTGTTGACACTTAACAATGGCCAAGCTTTGGCCTTTTGCTTCTGTTAGTCTAACAGAGGCCAAAGTTCATTTCCATTTTTTTTTCCTTTTTAGACTTTTTAGATAATATTTATATTATTTTTTATAAAAAAAAATCATGTCGGGTACCTGACAATTTCGGGTCGGTGTCGGGTAGCTAAAATTGCTACCCAAAAAATTGGGTACCCGATCCGAACGCCCACCCCTAGTAATATCTCACACATTTGTTCATGCTCTCGGACAACATGCACATGTTACCTTTTCACTCTAAATCTAGTACATAATTACCGCAATGAAGTACATATGTCCCGAAATCAAGTATAAATCTCCCTTATTGAAAGCACTGATATCTTGGACAACATGCACATGCTAAATCAATAAATAAAACACTTGAAGCATAGAACTTCAATAATAAAGTACAATTTTAAGAAAAATGAAGTATAAATGAAGTGCAATTTCAGATAAATAAAGTACAATTCCAAAACACTTCAAGTATAAGACGCCATCAATTGCAGTACAATTTTGGATAATCAATTAGTAGAATCCTTGAAGTATAAAACTTAAATAATATAGTACAATTTTATGTAAAATAAAATATAATTTTAGGTAATGAAGTACAATTTTATATAAAAAGAAGTATAATTTTAGAACACTTAAAGAATAAAACCCTAGTAATTGCAGTACAATTTTGGATAATTAATAAATAAAATCCTTGAAGTATAGAAATTCAATAATAGAGTACAATTTTATGTAAAATGAAGTATAAAATAAAGTACAATTTCATATAAACGAAGTACAATTTTATATAAAAAGAAGTACAATTCCAGAACACTTGAAGTATAAGACGCTAGCAATTGCAGTACAATTTTGGATAATCAATTAGTAGAACACTTGAAGTATAAAACTTAAATAATAGAGTGCAATTTTAAGTAAAATGAAGTACAATTTTAGGTTGAAGTATAAAACTTAAATGTTTTGTGCTACAATTCCTTGTAAGATGTACTTTACATAAATAGATTATATACTCCTACTTTTAGATAATGTGTACTAAAATGTTGAATGTTTTGTACTACAATTACTTGTAAAATGTACTTTCATATATATTACCATTTCTACTAATGTATTCTAAAAGGTTGAATATTTTGTACTAGAATTGCTTGAAAAATATACTTTATATAAACAGATTATATACTACCACTTCTAGTAATGTGTACTGAAATGTTGAATGTTTTGTACTGCAATTGCTTGAAAAATATACTTTATATAAACAGATTATATATTACTACTTTTAGATAATGTATACTAAAAGGTTGAATATTTTGTACTGCAATTGCTTGTAAAATGTACTTTAGATAAACAAATTGTATACTACCAGTTTCAGATAATATTTATTGAAAGGTTGAACGTTTTGTACTACAATCACTTGTAAAATGTACTTTAGATAAACAAATTATATACTACTATTTCTTTTAAAATGTACTGAAAGGTTGAATATTTTATATTATAATTTCTCGTAAAATATACTTTACATAAGCAGATTATATACTACTACAATTCCAATAAGTCCGAAGTTCTTCAAAATTCATCTCCTTCTTCATACCGACATCTCCGGCAAACACTCGTTTTGCTGATTAAGAAAAAAAAAACAAGATGAAGAGAATGACCTGGTAATAACTGAGAAAATAAACTGGGAAGAATGAAAATAAACTGAGAAAATAACCTGAAAATGATGAAAATAAATTAAGAAGGTGGAAATGCAGTGGTCGCGCTAGTAGTGGTGGTGTCGTCGGGTTCCTCGTTCGCGCCGTCAAGCTCAATTTGCTTATTCGAAATTTTTTTTTTTTTCTTTTTTCTGATGATGAAAGGTGAAGGTGGGGTTTAGTGTTTGGGAATGGAGATAAATGGTGTTTGGTTGTGTGGATAGAAAAGAAGTGAAGAAAATGAGTGAAAAATATTGTACTTAAGGGTATTTTTGCCAAATCAAGTGGGTAGGGAGTGATCTCTAAAATTTTAACAAAACTAGGGAGTTCATTCTATAAAAATTCAAGTGGGGACTGAACATGAATTTGAAAAGTAGTTTTAGTACTTTTTAATAAGTGCCTCTAAAATCAAATATAACTTCATATTCAACATCTTCTCTAATTCTACTATCAAAACATGTTCTTTTAAACTTATTATTCCTTGTCACTTTAAAAACAAGACAAGACAAATATCGAAAGATTCATGAAGAGCAACTTAGAGGGTCTTTTTCCCTAATATTTCTATAGTTGTGGATCAATTATATTTGTAGGCTAGTATATGAAGAGGGACAATATCTCAAAGCTATCTATTTTTTTCAATTATGAAAATGTACACCACAAATATGTTACACTTTATTGTGATATTAATAATATTACCATGTGTCATGTTTGTCGTATTGATCATTTGAAAAGTTATTGGTAGGATTGAACTGTTTTTTTTTCTTGTGGAAGCTTCGTTGTCTAATTGATTTATTAATAGCTTACGAGCTTTGTCATAATTTTAGAATAAATAAAAATATAGGACACAAGCATGTATAGAAGAATTATTTTATATTGATGTACCATATTTTAGTAACATATGCATAATTATAGTTTCATAAGCTAATTAAGTAAAATGATAAATTTATTTAGGTTAGTGGTTTTGTTAATTAATAATTTGGCACCAGTAATATTTTGACTATAATATTCATTAAATTAAGCTTTTTTATATTATTAAAATATGCGTTAAGTATGTAAGTTTTGTTGAACGATTGGTGTGCCATCTTATAATTATAACTTATAGTAACATTAAATTAAATCTGTAAATATGTATTTCACAATTTTAATCATATGGGTAGCTACATCTCATATTTATATATGATTTAGGGTTTCATCTAAATATGACCTGAAATTTAGAACTTTTAAGTTGGTAGCATAGCATTTTAAAGTTATGATATTGGAGACCTAAGTATGAATATCTTAACAAGTAAATATACACATTATTTGAGAATGATCTTGTAACACCTCGTCCAGGAGGTGCCTGCTCGGTCGAGATGCTATTCAAATCTATATCATAAGCTTTCTAAATGGAAGAAAAACAACTCTTTCAAAATCCAAAATATTTGATCTTCAAAAGTAACATCTATCAACAGTTAAACTTCGTTATCAAAATATCATAGATCACACTTAGCACTTCCAACCCATTCGTCCTATCTATGTCAGTAGTTCAACAAATATAATATATATTTATACATTTATTAGGCATATTATCTCATATGTCGTGTGGGATAGTTTATCTCAATCACTCCTTATCTGGAGTGGAGAATAGGAGGAAATAACACAAAACTGTAAGTTCGAATGACTTAGTGAGTTATTAACAAAAGAGTGACACGTATATACAGGGTACTACCAACAAGCACAAAATCGACAAAGAACATTCAAGACTATTGTAGATACACAAAGTACAACACATGTGAAGGGAATACAATTATCTGAGAAAATTAATCGATAACAAGTTAATAAACATTTTTACAATTAAGTTGTTGGTGGTTCTCCTACCTTGTCATTCCACTTTCGAAAATACGAACGCCTTTATCCTTCCGAATTCTGAGTGATCGGCTCGGATGCATAAACACACACTATGCATTGCTAGCTATATACATTATCCTGCTCATAGACAACTACCTCCAGTTGGCTACAAGGCATGATTATATATAAAGCTAATAGGGTATTAGCCGAAAGATTGGCCATCGTTGGTCCGTTCCGCCTAGTCGTCTTTCAAAATCGATCCCAGGGCCTACCCCCAAGGGTATAAAGTACTGAGTAGTATAATATGTCCAACATTCCCGGTTAACACTCCAATTTGCCATGACAAACAAGTAATCAAGCAATTAGTATCGGGCTCATTTCAAGTTAATAGTCATGGCGATGATATAAAATACTTTGCGAAATCCCTTTTAGTTTCCTAACACAATTGC
Source organism: Jacaranda mimosifolia (assembly GCA_018894105.1). NCBI lineage: Eukaryota > Viridiplantae > Streptophyta > Magnoliopsida > Lamiales > Bignoniaceae > Jacaranda > Jacaranda mimosifolia. The sequence continues at coordinate 574,734 of CM032118.1, read as the reverse complement.
CAATCTCAGGTAAAACAACATAATTTATGATCAAACAGGAACCACAATTAGTGTAAAGTGGCGATGGTAAATTTCACAATCTGTTTACTTCTTCAAAACGCATACAAATGTAAATCGGAATAATCATTCGGTTTAGGAATCCAACATCTCGAGATAGATCGCGAATTCAAATAACAATGGCTCAAGAATCATGGGCAAAGAAGAAGAGAAGTACAAATAAAGTGACAAGATCAAAATAAGAATTGAAGATTAGTATAACATAGGCAAACAACAATTTTCAACAAAGAAGGGATCAAATAATAACGAATATTTTACTAATATATATATATATATTTATATATAAACTCATATTAGGACAGGTTGAGAATTTTAAATAATGGCTCAAGAACTACAAGCAAAAAAGGACAATTCATATAGACTATCAAATTCAACACAAGTGTCGAAAAATAGTATAAAACGAATAAATAGCAATTATTGAATCTCAACATCGAATGGATTAAGCAACAATGATGTATTAACAAATATATATGTTCTTTTCCCATTAAAGAAATCTAATATAAACTCACCTGATAGGCGTAGAGGGATTTCCTTTGTTACTTGGACTGCTCAGGACCATATTTCCTGGTAAGTCATATTTCTTAAATAAGATAATCCGAGCTATCTCATTTTAAGACTTTGAGCTAGTTCAATTATAAGTTATCAGACGTAATCTGTGAGTACTTAACATCAACAGGCTCCATTCATCGGTTACTTATTTTACAATGCGTAATAAGAATCCATGTTCATAAATTAGTTGGGTTCTCCTAGTCTATTAGGTTCAAATTTGATAATTCATTTTTGTTCTAACATTCATATAACTTAATCTTTGAATTAGGCTTGATCATACTTTATTCATAATATGTCATGTTATCAGATCAAAAGACATAATTTTACACCAATATTTCTTAACTCACTATGCTTATATCTCACAATTAACTTGTAGTTCGATACATATAAAATTAATTAGCATCCAATTATATCTTAATAATCCTAATTTAATAAACATTTGGTTAGAATTATAAAAATCAATCGAATTAACATTCTATGTGAATTTATCAAAATTAGATCGAATCAAGGTCCAATCTCAAGCTGAAAATGGTCTATATAAGCTTAGAATTACATTTTGGACCTCTTGTCAAGCTACCGTCGTTGGACTATCACCGGCAAATCATCCAACACCACCAGACTGTCTGGCTCTTTCTAGTGAGCAAAAACCCTAAGTCAATTTCAGAAAATTCCTCCATTTAGGCCATTAATTGGCCATTTGACCCCCACAAAATCTTTCGCCCCACCATCGCCCACCACTTCAATTCCTCCGCCAAAAGTAACCCAATCCCATAATTGAGACCACTGGCTGCTTGCCCATGAACTTCTGACCAAAACCCCTCCGAGTCCACCTACAACCCGTCGTTGGAAGAGGTAAAACCGCCCTATTGTCGCACGATCCGTCACCCCTCCAATTTCCTACGATATGTTTGATGTTTTCTCAAAGTTTTAATATAGTTTTGCTTGCCATGACGAGAGGAAGGTTTTTACGGTGTTAATTTCCCCTTTTTTGGCCAATTTCCGATGATTTGCCATTGGGGTAGATTTTGAGAATTTGATATATTTTTGTCCATAATTCTATATATAAAGGTATTTTACAAGTTTTTCAATTTAGCCCTATAAGTTTTTATCGCCTTCAATTGAGCCACTCAAAATCTTGATCAACTTCAATTTGATCCCATATTTTTAATTTAGCCCCAAAATTTTGCTTTTTACTTATTTGTCCCCCAACATTTAGGGTTCCAGTCAGTTTGGTCCTTATCTTATTTATAATTCAGTCTCTTAACTTCATTTAATTGCTCATAAGCCCTAATTAATTTAATTCAAAGGGGAATTTAGGCCCTATTTTATTGACACAATAATTTATAGTTTAAGAATTAAAAAATTGGGGTGTTACAAACCTTAACCTCATTTTCTCAATAATATTATGTTGAGCGTCAAAAGGTATTTATTAAACCACCCTAGACCTTGAACTTTTTTTTTTTTATAATTGATTGGATACCCAATGCAAGCAAATGGACCCTACTTAATGTCCTTTTGGACCCCCTTCTAACTGTTGGTAATTGACATGGTGATTGACACGATTATATTTATTATAAATGACTTTTTTTATCGATATGATATTAAAATTATGGCAAAATTTAAATATTCATTTCCAAATCCATGTCTAAACACATATTTGAAGTTTAAAGTAGGAATACATTATAATTTTAATTTTTGCCAATGATTTAGGGCCCGTTTGGTTTCATTTTAATTTTCTCATCAAAATGAAAGTTATCATTATTTACACCATTTTCTCAAATATTTTCATTTTCAAAACTTTCTTTTATATGTTCTCTCTCCATTTTCACCTTATTTCAACCCCTATTACTACCTATATCTACTTTTTTATCTTCCCAATATTTCTCAACCATCATCCACCACAAAAATATTATTTTATATTAATTTTCAAATAAATACATATCACATCATTAATTCAAATTCAAATTATTTCTTTATTTTTAATACAAAAAATCCAACATCCAAATACAATTCATTTTCACACTTATATAAATTTATAATTTTAAACAACTTATCCAAATACAACTCATTTTTAAAAATACTTTTTTCTAACTAACTTTTCATTATGCATTTTTATTAGAAAAATGAAAATGGCCTCAGAAAATGAAACCAAAAGGACCCTTAATTTTATTTATTTTTACTCTAGGTCTCATCAAATTTAGTTTATACAAGTTTTACTTTAGTTAAAGTTGATTATCACTATTTTAATACTATTAATTTCTAATGAAACTCCTCGTATATTATGAGACAAGCATAACATTATAATTTTTTTAGTCTATTAAATTTAACATTTTTAAATATTTTTGTTTTCTTAAATTTGAATTTCTAATAAATTTTGTTTTAGTTTTGATCAATTGCATATATCCAATTTTAATGGCAATTACAAGAGACTTGACAATAAGAATATTCCTCCAAAAATCTTCAAAAAAAATATTATAGACCAACTTATAAAAATGCTAAATCTATAGTGATGAGGGTGAAATCCGTTGGACTTGGATTTGAAGGTAGTTTCCGAAGGGTCCGACCTCGTTGGTCGATATTTGAAGGTAATGGGGCCAAGTCCTGCAATTACAAGCAAATGTCAGGCTAATCGAGATGCCCTCAGCCTAGGCTCTCCGACGCTTAAGTTAGTATAAGGTCGAGTGTATAACGAGCAACAGAGTGAGGGCTTTTTGTATATAGAGTGGCATACTTTGAGGGGCTGGAATAAGGGTATTTATAGCTTTCTCTTGGCGAAAATTTGTCTGAAAAGCCCCTGACTAGTTGTAATGGTTGGGCTATCAAGTCATCTCCCACCCTTGTACTATTCCAGGTGGCAGACCCTCCAGGTTTTGGGGACAAAATAATACACTGTATCCGTGCCTCCTCTCTGGTGCGGCATGCGCCATTAATGCGGAGGGATGCCGCATGTCCGGGCATTAAATGCGGCAGAGGCAGTCACACTCCTAATCGACCTTCCTAGTTGATCTAACACAGGCATGGCGTGAGGCTTATGCACTGAACGAGCAGTGTGGTTGAGATATCGATCAGAGGCTTAGGCTTTGAACGTTGTCAATCTTTGTGGTTAACTTGGGTCACCAATGTCGGCAGCATAATTGGGCCCAGCTATGTGGTGGGCCTGTGATCTTTGGGCCGAGCATATTGGGCTATCCCATATCATATAGATTAAGGCCACGTTTGATTTGGTATTTTGGTAATAGTGCGTATTGTAGTAGTAGTAGTATAATAATGAGATATTAGCCACCACTCATAATTTTAGCGGCCTATTTGATACACAAGATTGCATATAAATTAGCCCCAATCCATTATTTGTTTTTTGATACTTTCCATTATAATTTATATGTCCATTGTGCCCTTACTTAAGAAATCCTATCCATGGATTAAAAATATATATATACATTCTGCAATTGAAATTTCAAAAATATATATTTATATTTTGGAGTTAATGAATAATAATTATATATATTATTATGTAAAACATTTAGTATACTTATTATACATATTCTACTAATATTTAACAAATAATACTCTATTTGAATAAACATTTGTTATATTTATATATTTCAAAGCTAAAATATATATCTAATTTATTTATAAATATTAACTAAAAATCAAACAAATTAAAAATAAAAAACTTGATAATGTACAAATATTAATTATTGTTAAATTATTATCTTCGAGTTTGTGCCATAATCATTAGATTAAATATTAATTCAAGGACATGATCTAAAATAAGTGTAAACACAAATTCAAACAAGTAAAAAATAATATCAAAACAAGACATAGTTCCAGTGCGTTGTGAAATTGAAAAATCGATGAGAAGAGGACAAAAGGACATAAGTGTAAAATTCGCATTGTTAGTTGAGGGCAAAATCGAAAATTTGGCCCAACATTTTATTGAATTTGTGGGAGCAATTGGATATTAGCAGCCTACTGAAATAGCAGCTACTTGAGTGAACAGTAGCGGGCCAGCGATTATTTGCAGGTTGGCCTACTAACCTCATGTTGATGTTGTCTATCAAGGCCATATTTGATATAGAATTTGAATAGTAGTGATTATTGTAGTAGTTGGTGATTATGTGATATTGGATTATTTATTATTCTGTTTGATAGGAGAGATTGTGATATAAATTAGGCACCATTGAAATATCTAATAAACTAATATCAGGTGTTTGATTGAGCCTACTATATTTTAGATGATTATTTTGCCCTTGAAAAAAATACATATACATAGCATTTAAATTTTTTATATATGTATACATATATAAATTAACCTCTAAAATTTTCAATTTTCACATTTATTATAAATTATAAATTTTCAATATATAAAATTTGATTTTCAATATATATATTATGAATTTTAAAACTATAAATTTTCCATTTTCAATATATAAATTATAAACTTTCAAATTTTAAATTTTAAATTTTCAATATATAAATTTTGATTTTCAATATATAAATTATGAATTTTCAAAATATAAAATTTCAAATTTCAACATATAAATTATAAATTTTCAAAATATAAATTTTGATATTCAAAACAATAAATATGAATTTTCAAAATATATAAATTATGAATTTTCAATTCATATATTGAGGGCCCTTTCGACTAGCGGTAGTGAATAGTAGCTTAACATGAGGGTGCGATTAATTGTAGTGAACAATAGCTTAACATGAGGGTGCGATTCAGGGCTAAGATATCAATCGCATGCAATGTGAAGCACAGTTGTGGGCTGGATAAAGTTTGCGGGCCGGCCCGATTTTTAATACATGCTATCAAACATCTGATAAGCCACCAGTAGGCCACCTAATTGCTGCTTATAGCAAGTGTCAAACGAGCCCCAAATATGCAATAACTGGATATTAACTGCTTTTGTGGGGGTAATTGCTAAACCAAACGTGGTCTAAGGAGCCGTTTGATTCCAGCTAATAGCCTCAAGTGTTACAGCTAACGGAGGGTAGTTGCATGTTTGATTTACGCTATTGGAAATGCGAATCGGCCTAAAATTTGCAACGGGCCATAACTGTTGATGCAGATTAGGCACGATTGAAATCGCGCCTTAGGGGGTGCGACTAAATAATCGCACCCCCTCACATGGCCTGACAACCGACGCACAAGACAATTTTGCCCAGATACAGGGATCTGCAAATTTTTGCCCTTGGCCTACCTAAAATCGCTAGCGCCCACATCAGGTACAAAATCAAAACCAAAATTTGAAGATCCCAGATTCAAACCAAAGGCAGAAGACTGGAGCCCTAACCCTTCGGCAACGCTTCAAAAAGGACACTGCAGTGGCGTGTTGCCAAACTACTCTTTTTATTTTGTCTATCTTGTTTTTTCCATGGTTGTTTCTTCGAGCTCCAACCCTTTCATATTGATTTGTTATTTTTTTTTCTTTTTGCAGCTTGTATCATGTTGTTGTCTATTAGGCGCAGGCAACTGTCCGAGCTTCTGCAGCTTGAACAAAGAGGCAAGAGACACAGCAATGCTGTATGAAGTGAATCTTCGTAGTTAAATGATTGAGGTATAAATTAAGAATCACTGTTTTTCATGGCTTTCAGCGTAATAGCAGTTGCCCGTTTTGGACATTGTTCCCCATATGTGGTTTTCATATTCCCATCCCACATAACAGATTACGCAAGGAAAGCCCTTCTTATTCACACTGTATCTGATTTTGAACGAGGTATCAATTCTAGCCAAATTAAATAAAGTAAATAACTCTGTCATATGGTACTCATGTTTGAGTCATACACTGTTCTATCCTGTTTTTTTTTCCAGAGTTTTTTTTCCATTCTTGGTGTACATATAAAACTGTTAATCCCAGATAATGACTCTTTTACTGCATTTACAGAATAATAAGCCTTGGCACGTTGCTTTGCTTAATTGAATGGGGACTAGTGGTTTAACTGGCATAACATGTGGGGATCAGAACTTTTTCAGCATCACATGCTGGGCAGATGTTACCATATTTCTTCCTTCATTGCAATCAGTGATGGCTTATGTTGTTCTTTAGTTTCACTAGCACAAACCATAGCCTACAAGGTCTCATCCTGCATAAACTGGCTGCCTTCCTTCTGTAATTTAGTCATTTAAAAACTATATGTGCTTTTTAAATTATGATTTGTGTTGGAAAGCATATGTACCCTGTACACATTTATATAACTTATCACTTGCTTCCACGTTACATTCTAGATTCTTTTGTAGGACATTGAAATGAACCGTGATACAAAAATTCGTACACTGCTGTGGATTTATTTCTTTTTGCTACGACAAATTCTTTGCATATATTTGCTTTATAGACCGTACGTTATACATGTCCGGAGATATCGCAATAGATGTAGTAGGGTTCGGAGTTGGAGCGTGATTAGTAAAATTCCTGATCAATTAAAACATTTGAAAGCAATTGTAGAGGACAATGATGTTGCGTGTATAGATAATTTTTGTATGGATAGAAGTGCCTTTTGGAGGCTATGCTATTTATTGGAGCATGTTGGTGGGCTTCGATCCGAGAAATTTATTGGCATACCTGAGAAGGTAGCGACTTTCTTATCTATTCTAGCTCATCACAAGAAGAATCGGATTGTTAAGCATAATTTTAAGAGATCGGGTCAAACTATCAGTAAGTATTTCAAGCAATGCCTTAGCGCAGTTGTGAAAATTAGTCCACTCCTCCTTGCTGACCCCCAGCTTGCGGACGCTGATCGTAGTGATGACATTTAGCAATGCTTCAAGGTTAGTTTTTTAATGTGCTATTGTACTTCTACTTGTCTTAATTTTCCTTAGTCTTTTTCCAACTTTGAACCTCACAATCTTCATTTTTAGGGTTGTCTTGGTGCACTTGATGGCACGTACAAATCGGTACACGTACCATGTACTAAAAACACTCTATACAGAAACCGAAAGGGTGAGATTTCAGTGAACGTACTAGGTGTATGCAACCATGAGATGAATTTCACGTATGTCCTTCTAGGATGGGAGGGTTCTACTGCAGATAGTCGGGTATTACGTGCAGCGGTTAACAAACATAATGGTCTTCGAGTGCCTCATGGTATGCAAAATCTTCGTTTCACCACCAATATGGTTGGACCATTGTTTGCGTGAATTGATAGCTTTTGCCATTTCATAATGTTATTCATACACATGTAGGAAACTATTAGTTATGTGACGCCGGCTATGCCAACTCATAAGGCTTTTTGACTCCATATCGTGGAGTGCGGTACCACCTAGATGAATGGAGTGAATAAACGCTTGCACCTTAAAATGCCCGTGAGTATTTCAACATGAAGCATGCAAGGGCTCGTAATATTATTGAGAGGGCATTTGGACTTCTAAAAGGGCGATTGGCGGTTATGAGGTCTACTACTTTCTACCTAATCAGAGAACAAAACTTGATAATTCTCACTTTTGCACTTTTGCACAATTATATTTGCCAGCAGATGACGGTTGACCCTATGGAGAATAGTATATTTGAAGCTGAAAAGGCAGGTCAACCAATAGAGGTTGACTACATTGAGAGTATCGAGAGTTCGTCAGAGTGGAGCAAATGGCGTGATACTTTGGCTGCCAATATGTATGCTTCGTGGAGAGGGGCCCGAAGGATGAGTTAGATTTCAGTGTGTAATTATAGTACTGATCATAATATTTGTCAAAGATTTTGTTAACCCTACTAAATCAGATTGTAGACTTCACTTGTACGCTTGATGTTTACGTCTTCTTCTGTGTGAATAATTAGTTTTTTGCTGGATGACTTATTATGAAACACTTATTTGAACGTGTGATCATACTAATATTAGATATCATCGTGCTTTCCATCAACATGTTCTTTTGTGTTTAATTAGCTCATCCATTCTTCGCATGAATTGATTCTTCATTTGTTGGTGTTACCTTTTATTTTTTTTCGTTACTAATTAGTATGCCTTATCTTGAACAGCTCATAGCACAATCCGGTTGCTCATCGCAAAGCACTGATAGGTCATTCAAAGGATTAGTTGTCCCATGCCGTTTTTGGACACATAAGGAGGATGAGGCCCTTATCCATGCATTGAAGAGCTTGTGGGCTGATGGATGGCAATACGATGGGTCATTCAAGGGTGGCTACATGGTACGACTGGAGTCCATGATGCGTGAAAAGTTCCCTGGTGGTGCAATCCTCGTGAAGCATATTAAATCAAAACTGCAGGTGTGGAAGAAGACGTATTCGATACTAAGGGGTATCATAAGTTGTAGTGAAGGAGGGTTGCTACAATGGACCCCAGCACCTATATGATTATTGTTGAGTCTGAGACATGTTGGTCAGACTATGTGAAGGTAAATATCATATTTCATTTATCCCCAATCATTTCTGTGTATGGGTGAGTGAAATGACAATTGCTTTCTATTGTGAAAGGTTCAACCTGATGCTGTAAAGCTAAGAGGCAAGCCACACCCGTGGTATAGTAGTTGGGTTGAGATATTTGGGAACGATAGGGCCACTGGTGATAAGCGTTTGATGTCGCTGACATCGTTCAAGAGTTAATGCATGGGTCACATGCTGAAGCTTGTGAGAAGTCTGCTGAAAATAAGGATACACCACCGATTGGAACTCCTGTGCAAATTGCTGATATTGATGTTGTGTCCATGACACCACCTCGATCAATTAGGTCAAAGAAGAAGTCTTCATCTTCTGGAAAGTGTAAGAGGATCGATCCAGGCACAGATCATTTGGAGAATATGATAGGGAGTTTGATCGAGGAAACAAAGACAACCATGGGGTCGATAGCTGAAAAGATATGTTAGACGACTGGGCCACCAATTGATTTGGAGTCCTAATTGAGAATAGCCCTATTTGAGGCGCTTAGTGATATATCCCACCTATCATTTGACGATCAGATAATGGCTACTCATCATTTATGCCACAATAAGGTCGACATGGATGGCTTCTGGGGAATGCCCAAAGAGGTTAGGGCGCGTTTTGTCCGGCTTATCCTAAATGGTGGTCTTCGAACCTACCACGGGTGATGACCAGGATGTTTGTGAGTATTGCCTCATTTATGGTACTTGTGCAATCATTTAAGATAGTTGTCACGCTTATTAGTCAAGTTTATATTGGCGTTAATACGTAAGGATGCAATTTTGAAAAATGCATCTATATGTGATCTTGTTGTAACTGAGGAAATGTTGCGTGTATAGAATATTCTGCTTATGGGACTGTTATTGACAGCCTTTGCTGGTGTTATGTTTTTTAGCATTAAGTCTAACTTTATATATGATTCCATTTCCAGGTTAATATGATAATCACTTGGGCTTAAACACACTAGTTTAGCATGCAAACTGACTGTTCCATTAAGCTGCAGCTGGGAGTTTGTCTGCCGAAACATATGTTCCGTGCCATTTGACAAATTTATGCTGTAGTATTTTGTTAATCTACTGCTGGGCAACTTCACTATTAGTTTCTGTAATTTTGTTTTGGAACTATTGTTGGTGTATAAACTATTTATGTTGCTTAGATTGTGATAACAATGACCGTGGTGCCCCGCTTGTGGATTGTGCTATGCAAGAAGCCTGCTTACCGTGTGTTTTTTTGGTATGCTTTAAGCCTGATAATGTTGAGATATATTTAAATAAGGAAAGTGTAAATTTATGTATATATCTATATATATATCTATGTTAATCTAGAAGTATGCTTATTACCCAATATGATAATAGTTGTTGAGGAGGCCATTTCCAAAAAGGTATGAAGCTTTCCATCTTTCCTTCAACCAATCATTTTTTTTGGGGTCAAAACCCATTACCAGATGAAATTTAATTACGCTAACTACTATTAACGTGTACTGGACATATGAATTAATTTGTTTGTGTGTGAATTCAATGCATACCAAATTACATAACAAGGACCTATATTCCAGTGGATCCTTATGACAAACCCATTCAATGTTTATATATATGATGGATGCATTACTAAGGTAAATTATACTAGAATACAAATCTTCATTTTTAAGAGTGTTTGTTACAAAAAGTGTAAATTAAGGAAATGATTTTAAAGGTAATAAAAATATTAAAGGCTATTTGAAATTGTTTTAAAGATTTCTACAGATGTTGGAATAAATATTTGATAGCAAAATAAAGTAAATGTACTCAAAAGCATAAGAAATGGACTATAATAAAACAAGGACAACTTATACTTAAAGTGCCTCATGATCAGTTAAGTTTCTACAACTGGTAGTTATAAGAAGCCACATTAATTCAGACGGGGTCGTTAAATTGCAACAACAGCGACCGACACTATGAACCAAACCATAATATCACTTGCCGTTTATGATAATTAAGAATGAAAACATGTAAACAAATATGAGGCATCCTGGAATTTTCACATCATGTAACTGGAAAAACATCACTACTTGCCGTGGCGGTGGGGAGTCCGACTGGTAGATGCACTTGTGCTCGCTGGCTCGTTGCTTAGGGATGGATTCATGATGCCAACATATTCACCCTTAGTACCTATAGTCCAGCTATTATCATAGAAATCCGGCAAGGGTGCGACAAACAGGGCTAGCAAAGGTGTAGGAGTGGTGTAGTTCACCTACTCCTGGCTTCCATCTTCATGCCCATATACTCTTCCTAGGTTATTCCAAAAAGTAGTGTCCAATGAAGATAATTTCATGGGTGATGTGGTCTCATGCACCACGTTAACGACATTTGTGATGGGAGGATTAGGCACCGCGGTACTATCATCAGAAATCTGTGCCACATCCTTATCTCCGAATACATCGATGGGCTTAGGAAGGCCAAAAATCTCACACAATTCGCGCCAATTAGCCTTTTATTTCATCGTGTATGCTTTCGACAGTGGATACTTCTACAAAATAGACAAATAGCCGGGTATGAAAATTGCATAGTATAGGACAATCATTTGATACACTTATATAAATGTAACACTTGCCATGGTAATATAGTCCCAAATATATGATTTTGTTCTGATGACGTTAATGCTCTCATCATACATCACTGGATTGAGTGAAATTAAATACCCAAAGACTATATGTCTTTGCTCAAGGTACTTGAAACGAGTGCTCGCATCTTTATATGAAAAGGAAGTCCCGAAGATAGTATTGACAAAGTCGATGCTTGAGTTAATCACATCAACGTCGGAGCGACACAGTGATCTTCCATTTAACTGAGCGTATTGGGCTAGCCGACTATGAACTCTTTGTCGATCTCCTCAACCCATGGGGCCGAATGTAGAATTTGTGATTGGGATCGGGGATTTTTTGGGGACCATTGATTGAAGGGTAAGCTTATGTATCTTAGGCAGAATTTGTATGCCAAATCTCCTTCTTTCGGAACAATGGGAGCACTACCAACATTATGCTCGAAATGGTCTTTAATAGTTGGATGTATTGTACTAGCCACCCGTGAACTGATGTGACCGTGAATGGTGAATTCCTCATTTTAAAAAATTTGAAAACTAGTAGCAATGGATGGTTTGCTTGGCAGATGAGAATAGGAAAAAGAAAGTAAAAGCTGATCATTTCGTATGCACCAAGGGCCGGTCATCACTATGGGGCGCTGCAAATTGAAATATAGATTGGACTCATACATGCGCTGAATGAATGCCGCATGAAGCACGTTGCACGGGCATTGTCCAAGTAGCTGTTGATTAACCTAACACGTAGCATGGGCATTCAACCTTCTAATGCATCATAATGAATGTGACTCTGGACGTGGCAGAGATTTATTTAAGCATGAATAATGTCACCAAGTGCTCTAACTTCATATAAGTTGGCTACTAAGTGCATGCTCCACAAACTAACATCTTTTCCTTAAGCAAAATATGAAAACTAACATCTTTTCTTCATTCTCTGTAAAATTCAATATAGGCTCTGTTCACACATGTCTTTGGGAGTCCGAATACATGGACATTCTTAAGCTAAAAAGGTAATTTTGTGCAAAGAATGAGGTATCCGTGTGGTTTCATAGGGGATCAAACACGCAAATCACCAAGAAGCCAATAACAAAGGGATTGTACTAATAGTAGATCGGGGCCAATAAGTACACCTTCATAAATTCATATCCCTAAGCAAAACCTTAGAATAACAATTTGTTACACAATATAACATAAAATAGGAGTCTTCAACCAAAATTGAGGGCCATGGGGTACAAAAGTTAACCAATATGTATTCATACATGCTAGGTGGACCCTCGTAGTTCAAGATACTAAATTTATACAAAATTTAATATTTAGCTACTAACAGTTGTCCCTACAACAGCAATTTGCAAATCAACACTCCCATTAACAGGCCCATAAAGGCAACAATCATAACAATACCACAACCAACACATCCACGCAATAGAAATGCACTCTTAATCTGATGAGGTGGGGCGACTTTAAGTATGTTGTGCCTAATCTGTACGGGGGATTGCATAGACGGACCAGTAATGGAACTTGAACCTTTATCGATTTCCTCAACTGTACCACGTTCATGGGACGTTCTGTCTTTCGGAATTGGGGGAGAATGGCGTTGCTCAGTAGGGATGGAAGAATCTGAATATGATGCCTTGGGTCTAAAGTTTCCACACCCCTTTTGCCAACAGACTCTGTGGTATACATCCCACCATATGAAGTACCCTTCATAGTTACCCCCAGTGGGACACTTATAGAACCATCTTCCAGGGTTCTTAGACATCTGAGATTGGCGAATTACCATTAGGCCTGCACCGCATCGACAATTTGGTGGATCCGTCACTTGCATGATAGCCTACCAAGTTAAGCATACAAATAAAGTTAAAAGTTTTTGACACATCACTCAACTAGAAACCGCATACTATGTAATATATATTGCAATACATATATTACAACCACAAGCCATATATTATGTTGAGGAATGGTCCAATTGGCTCCACCACAGGCTGCATATAAAGTACCATGTAGTTAAACCAATGATGATTGTGAAAATTTATAATGAAGAAAGATACACCTCTGTATCTTCTGCTTTGTTAAAGTCCATATGATCTGTGGTCATTTAGGGTGTTTGTAGTCATATGATGCATGAATTTGATATCCTCACTGTGGAAATATTTTGATTTTAAAACACTATGCACAGATTCAATAATGTAGTTAAACGGTAGTAAAAAGTGCTCATTTTTTTAGTCCTCCTTGCTGAGGCATCTGTAAACATCCATTCAACCATATGAAAGTATGCCATACATTATACGTAAATTTCACTTTGGCACAATGACGTAGTTTACTGGATACGACCTAGATAATGCCTGCAGGCAATACATGTAATTATTCATTATAACCCAAAGGCATATTCAATCTGATCCAAATCGGGCGACTAACTCAGAGGAAACAGGCATATTGCAACAACACCCCCAACTACTACTAATTTCACACAGTGTGTATTCAATATTCTGCTTCCTGTTGCATTTGCCACAACCAAGAAAAATGTTCCATTCGTTCGGTGGCACTTAAGTTAATGAAAAAAAATAACATACATCCCAAGTTAAGGAAAAACAAATATGCAAGAAGGAAGCTAATCCTGAGGAGTCAACACAAGCCCAGGACCGAATTTGATTAAATTACTAGTCAATATACAACAAAACCAGTGGGGTAGAAAACCATTGACCATATCCCTGATACGCCGATAATCTGACTAATAATCTACTAAACTCGACTGCTTAATCAAACTCGACCTTCCAAGAATCTGATTGAGACATACATTCTGACAAAACTTGAAATTCAAAATATAAATGGCTACAACTGCGTACCCAAAAAATGTTGGTGCTTACTTCAACAGTTCATGTCCGTCCGTGAAGAATATGGACAAAATAGTAAAACTTGCCGTCGAATTGCTTGCCTTAGTAACTACAGCGACAGAATGAAGGTAAAATAGGTTTAATAACACATTAGGGTAATTTACGAGTGCGGGAAAGAAGATTTACCGGAAACAAATGTATCATCTTGCCAAAAACACAAATCGATTGTTGAAGCTTCCTCGTGTGAGTGGGAGTTTGGAAATGTTTGTTGTAGCTTACAATTTGCAAGTATGAAAATCTGTCTTACCTACAGGTTTAAAAAAGGGAGTTTTACTTTTGAGGATAGATTTATTTGGGGGGGCAGAATAGTCAAAAATCAAAATAGAGTATTGAATCAAACGGAAGTTGGAGATTAGGCTACATTTGAGTGCTGTCAATAATATAGTTCAATCACCCACATCAAACAAGACATTACACTATTCCTGATCTCACCTAATATGCCAATATAACAATATTGGCTACTGTCCATCTATTGAATCAAACGAGGCATAAATTAATTGAAAGATGAAGGACTGAAAATCCAATTATCCGTTTTAAATACCTCAAATTTAATTTAAAAAGCGCCATACAACGGCACCCCTTTCCCCAGTTCAAAAACCCTAGTCTCAAAACCACCCGCCCATTCCCAATTTGTTTCTCCGCGGCAATGGCGGCCATTTCCAAGCCGCCGGCGAGCTTCGCCATCACCCCCCACAAGCTTTCCATCTGCGTTTTGGTTCAAGTGTACGCGCCGCCTTCTCAAGTCTCCATCCCCTTCCCTTTTTCCTCCGTCTCCCAGCACAATCGTCTCGGCATTTTCCTATTATCTCTCACCAAGGTTTGAATGCCATCAACAATCTTGTCATGTCTTCTTACTTTAATAGGAAAGTGGGTAATTCAGGTGGGGTTTGATTGGAATTCTGCAGGCATGTGACGGGATTTTCGAGATGACGTTGGATGAGTTAATTGCTCAGTTGAGGGAGATTGGTGGCCTGCTCAATCACTGGTTGAGTGATCACTTGACTAGGAGGCTTTCATCCTTCGCCTCGCCTGACGACTTGTTCAATTTCTTTGCTGATTTGCGAGGTAACCATAGTGTTGTTCTCCGCCCTGCAAAAAAAAAAAAAAAAAAAAGTGAAGGGAATTTACTTACATGTAGTCATTATGATATGTGATTTCAAAGTAGACTTACGATTATTTGATTCACAATGCTCTACATGCTTACATGGTTTCTGGGGTCCCAATTTCCTTTTTATATATTACAATTTTTTGGAAGTACTGCAATTGAAAGTTACAAGAAAATGTATTTATTTATTTATTTTGGGCAGGGATTCTAGGTGGCTCTGACGCAAATGTTATGGATGATGATCAAATTATGTTGGATCCTAATAGTAATATTGGCATGTTTATACGGCGTTGCTTGCTTGCCTTCAATCAGATGTCATTTGAGGTAATTACATGCAGCACTTTGTCTCCATTTGACACGTTCATGCCTTTATGGTAAACCTTGCCCTTTTCTTGAGTAGAGTTGGTGTTCATATCGAAAATCACTTCATGAGTTCATTTATGGAATGCATGTTCCGTGACAAGTGTTGATAGTTACTGTTTTAATTATGCTGCTAGGCATGGCAAATCTACAAGCAGGGCTGGGACCTAATCAAGGAAACGGAGGACCAGGCCTCCCTATCTCCTGTCCCACAGTGTCCCCTGAGTTTTGAAATATGAGCTCAAATCATAATTGAAGTACTTATTTCACTGAAATACCTCTCCCTATAGCCTCCCCAAGACCACCATCACCTTTACCATAAAATTGATGGGCCCAAGTATGCAGCGTTCCTTAGCGTATGTAGAGGCCACGCCCTCCCCCGAGTATCTTTCTGGATTTACTTATGACTAAGGGGCTGGAAAAGAGTATATTCATACAAGAAAAAAGGGCTCAAAATAAGAAGAACAATGACAATGCAAATTATAAAAAAAATATAGTTGCATATTTTCTGTCACTTAACTGCTATTCTTATCATATTTTGCCTAAAAACTTTGGTAATTCATAATTGTCAGTCTTATGCCTGCTGTGGTATGGGAGAACACATTTTGACCAAAACAGGTCACTTTTCAATGCTTTTCACTATGCATGTTGATTGCAATAAGTCATTTTCCAGCTCAATGGTACTAGACATGATCGGTGGAAGAGAGATTACATAATTCCTGAAAGTGGTACAAGTAATCTAGGGTTAAAGAGGGAGGTACCTGCTAATAATTTGGAAAGTGACATACATTATGTTCTCTTTGCAGGGTATCTGCCATCTTTTAACAAATATTGGGACATATTGTAAGGAATCCGTCTCAGGGTACCCTCCATATGAGTTGTCACATTTGGATGATCCTTCTAGTGATCCAAATGCTTCATTAGAATATGAGAACATGGAGATGGAGAATTTTGCCTATGAGAAAGTTAGTGAAGATTCTGAAGTAAGTAAAATGGGAATTGGAAGAATTCCTTTCCATGGCCATGCATCCAAAGATTTTTCTGAATTAGTTGAAGGTATTGTTACTAGATTACAGACTTCTATATATGTGAAAGATCTTAAGTTAGAGTATGCCTTTATCAAGGATAATGTGAATGTGACCTCTCAGGCAAAAAGATTCTCTGATCCCAGTGGAATTGATAAAGTATTTCATCAATAACTTTCAATTCTTTACTTATCCTTGTTTTCTCCTTTTATTGACATCCTAGAAGTCTGGGAAAGTATTCAATGGATGTTTTTCTTTTTCTCCTATAATCTGTTGTTCCTTCAATTGTCTCTATACTCTACAACATGCCAGAAGGATACTTCATCTGCCTCAAACTTGAGTTTCCTTCTGGTTCATGCCGCTGCATTTTTTCACATAGCTGGATAGTTATGCTTTGTGGTGCACATGTTCCAACTTTTGTGTCGTATTTATCTCTTTAATGCTAAGTGTTAAATCTCGTTTACTTGAAATGACTTTGCAGCTGGGACTCTATTTGCTCCATATTTATTCTCATTTTTCTGCCTGTTTTACTTTTTCTTTTATACCAAGTCCAGGTAAATGCTTTGATAACAAACAAGGCTAATCATTGATAAGATCTCCTGGTTCATTGCTTAGGCAGTTCTATGGGTTTTCTTACTGTCTATATATCAATGTTAGGTTCAGGTTTTGTGGTTCAAATACCGCATTCTTTTTTACACTCTTGACTCCATGATGTGAGCTTTGATATTTTGATTTTAATGAACATAGATACTGATGTCTCTTCGAGCCCTAGGCTGGAACATGTTGATATGAATGCAGAAGGTATCCCCTGTGCATTGTCTTCGGGTGATATGTTGAGAGGTATTGGCTCCCTTAGTGGTACTTTCCTACATACAAACTGGCAGGTACAAGGTTACCTATCAGAGCAAGCAGATGCTATTGAGAAGTGAGTGAATTTATGTTATTTATTTACTTTTGTTCACAAGTTAGATCTGTTGAGCAAGCACACTATCAAAAGTTATAACTATTGAACTCAATACAAGCAATATCTTGGTTTATCATCTCATTTTATAACCACTGATTTCAAATAGTTTACTTTCCATGGCAGACATGGAAGCTCCTTCCCCCTAAATGCTTTTGAATCTATACTAAAAAAGCTTCAGCAATTGGCACCCGAATTACATCGAGTGAGTTGCTTATTTTGGGGCTTTTTGGGGTTACCCATTTGTGGCTTGTTTACTTATTTGGATGGGAGATCAACTCAGCTGGAAGTGATAATCTTGTCTCCATTTTCTAATTGCAGGTTCACTATTTGCGTTATTTGAATAGCCTTTATCATGATGACTATCCGGGCGCACTGGAAAATCTTCACCGTTATTTTGATTACAGGTATGCATGTTTGCATGTTATCCCCTCTCCAGTCACAAGTTTCTTCTACATTTGATTTTTAGTTGAGACACATTTTGATCATGGACAATCTGCTGATGTCTATTTTGGTGGAAGGGAGAGCGTATAGGTAAATTAACCCGAAAGGAACCTTAAGAGGAAGTGATTAATAATATACAAAGTGGATTCATTTGTTTTGTTTTGGACAAGTGAGAGATGCCAAACAAATCCCATCTTCTGTCCCTTAGTCCCCTCTTGTCCCTTGTTTGGAAACAAGTGAGAGAAATAAGTGGGTCAATAGAAACTTTCTTCTTGATTGCTGTCTTTGTCCCCAATAAAGAGGGCGATTGAAGAAGTGGCATGCATTCCATGGGCTACTCATTTATTTGCGGTCCTTTTGGCTTTATATCCATAAGAAAATTGAATTTGCCATCATCATAAATTTTTGCCTCAGGTAGGAGATTTTGGCCCTCTAAATCAAAGTCAACTTCTGATAGAGAGAAGTGTGAAATTGAGAACTCTTGTCTGCAATGCAACAACCAAGATGAGTAATGGCTAGGTGTAGCAGCTTATAAAGATGATGAATGTTTTGAAGATTGTAACTGTAGAAAATTTTCCAAGAGCATGCTGGATCTTTTTTGTTCATAATGAAATAATCTCATGTTATTAACCCATCCCTTAAATGGTTTCCTCTTCTTTAGCCATATATGCTTCTTATGGGGTGCTTCATGATCCAATTTAGAATGAAATATAGTTTTGCTTTCCATTCTTGAACTTTGACAATGTTTGGGCACTCGCAATTTATACTGCTGTGAGACACCAACTCTTCAGTATCGATTGTTGATTGACCAAGCTAGTGTAAGAGGACACATTATATTTATCTCATGTAGTGCCATATAATCATGATACTTTCACATGCATATATTAAGTTAAATTTATTGATACAGCAAAGGAATGACATTAAGCATTTTCTTTGTTTTCTTCCTTTTTTAATTGAAAAACTTAGAAAGGCAGTCTATTGAAACAGCACTTTAGCTTAATGAAATTGGTGGCCCAACATCTTTGGCAACCCAATGTGCCTGAGAATCATGAATGTTTAGAAGTTCCTCAAGATTTTCTTACTGTTGGTGTTGCCGTGTTGGGGTTCCGTGCGTGCAGTAGGGCTTGGTCAACTAGTTTTAGATTTTTTGTAGCCAATCTGTTCATTACTGAGGTATGTAAGTTTTTGAGACATTGTGAAATGAAACCATAATGTTTTTATCACCGCATTTCATATGACGAGCAATCGTTTGCATGTAATTTCCGCTTGCTTAAAATATTTTTGACTTTTGAGTAAAACATATTATTTGTGCATATTCTATAATTTACCATATTAAAAATTAACATGCATTTAAAGTATATATCTATAATTTGCATAATTATGAAGATGATAGTGAATAGTCATTTAAAGTAAAAATTTCATATTCCATTATTAAATTAGAGAAAAAAATTTCAAGTCATTGAAATATTGAGCTTACTTTTTAATAAAAGAATTTTTTGAATACATGTGGTTATTTGGACATGTAAATTTTATTTATTGTATAGGATAAGTAAAAGGGTAAATTTAATATATTTGAAATTTATTATCATAATTTCCATTTTAGAGACAAAAGAGGCATTCTTTTTGTAACAGTTTAAATACAAACTC
Organism: Jacaranda mimosifolia; assembly: GCA_018894105.1. NCBI lineage: Eukaryota > Viridiplantae > Streptophyta > Magnoliopsida > Lamiales > Bignoniaceae > Jacaranda > Jacaranda mimosifolia. Next base: position 554,752 of record CM032118.1, on the reverse strand, counting down.
CTTGTCTTGTGAATATATATTATATATTAGGAAAAGTTCACCTATGCACGTTGACAATGCGACTTGTTGCCCTAAAAAGTTACCATAATAAATGATATTTTTGTTGTGGAACATATCATTCTCTTTCTTTAACAATTTCTTTAGGCAATCACCTCACTTGAGTAATATTCATGATAAAGTGCAGGGACTGAGGGAGTTGAATATGTTCCCCCTCCATCTGGGTGCAGTAGCTTCGGAAGATATGAAATTGCTTTGTTATGTTTAGGAATGATGCATTTTCACTTAGGGCATCCGAAGCAAGCTTTAGAAGTAAGATATGTTGTTCAATTACCTGCACTCTGTTTGTTCATCATCTGCTGCTTGCTCTTGCTGTTTATTGTTGGGAGTGGGAGCCTATTTGTGTTGCTGTTTTTGAGGACATATCCCTGTGATAGCCACAGCATGGCTAATTTTTCTCTTCATATGTTCAGGTTTTAACTGAAGCTGTTCGAGTTTCTCAGCAGGTGCATTTTTTAATTGATGCTTAATTCCCTTTAAGTCCTTTATTTATTCTCAGATATATATATATATATATATATATGTCTTTAAATGAACTATAGTGACCTTATGCATTCGGCTGTTTTCTTAGTAATTATCTTTTACCTATCTCTACCTTATGGATTGGTTTAAATAGAAGTCAAAGTGTTGGACAGCATGCAAATTAGTTCAACCCTGATATTACATGCATGCTTGTAGATTACTGTATCTTTTGTTAAACAGGATATTTGTAGTAAACATTCTGAATGAACCTCACAGCTTATAAGGCAAATTGGCGGGATATTTGTGAAGTGGTTATTTGTGCTGAGCAAGTGAGAAACATTGTTTCCTCCTCAATTGAGAAACTTGAAGGGCTCCTTTGACTGAGATGCTCAAACTGTGGTTCATCTAACAGTTTTTATGACCTTGATGTCTTCATTGGAACTGCAAAATGCATTTGGTTAATCTGTCGGAAGAATTTGTTATTTCAATTAAACCAAGTTTGAACAGTGCTAAACAAGGGATCTACTTAAAATGGTGTTTTCCAATTACGGAGCAGAAGTGTTACGGGAAAACAAAAGAAAGAAGAGAGATCTTGTAATCATTCCACCTTACTATCTTCAAGAAATAATGACCTCTTTGATCGCCGCCTCTCACACTATTATTAAAGGCGCTCGCCTGGGCCGCCTCAGGCGCAGCTCTGGCGCCCAGGAGAAGCTGGGCGAGGCGCTTGCAGGAAGGCGCCTTGCTGCGCCTCGCCCAGACAGTGAGGCAGGCCAGGCTGCTAGGGCTTTTTTTTTTTAAAAAAAAAAAAACAGAAAAGGAAAATTACCAAAAAAAAACCCCAGGCAGCGAAATAAAAAAAGCGCTGGCCCACTCCTGTGCACGCTACCCACTGCGCCCAACCCCACCCAGCCGGTTCGCCGGTCCGCCGCTGCCCTCCGCCTCCGGCAGCCGCCGCCAGGTGCGGTTTTTGTTTTTTCTGCCTCTTTTTCAGTTTTTTTCCTTTTCTGTTTTCTGTTTTTATGTATAAAAACAAAGTTCTAAGTTTTCTATTTTTATTTAACTTATTTTAAACTAATTTTTATGCTTTTTTCCATTTTTAATAATTATTTATGTTTATTTTTTTATCCTTTTTACTGTATTCATTTGTTTTGTTGCTGTTTTTAAATTTTTTGTAATTATTTTATTTCAGTTTTATTTATTTATTTATTTGCTGTTTTTTGTTTTTTCTATTTTTGCTGTTTTTTTCATTTATTTTGTTTTATTAATAATTTGAATTTTTTTAACATTATTTATATGTCTATATGTTTTTTGGAAATTTTGCACTATAAATATTTTTTAAATTGTCGCCTCGTTCGCCTTTTGGTCACCCGCCTCTCGCCTCTCGCCTCTCGCCTTTAATAACTATGGCCTCTCATCAGACACAATGTATCTATTAGCTCATCATTCGAACTTCGGAAGCCACTCTAGCTCCAAATTGTCAAGAGATCGTGGTGCTTAAGGCAGTGATGTTGAGGAAATTTGGAAAGAGCAGTGATTAATCTTGTTGCTCACAATAAGCCAGAAATATTAAATAAATATGATGAAGATTTTAAGATATGGTGGTGGCTGCAGCAGAAAGGATGCTCAACAAAAACTGAAGGTTATGGCTTAAGAATGGACTGTTGAATTCTGGGGGTGGAGTTTGTAGATTTGTGAATATTTTAAAATTTAAAAGGTGATTAAATGGTTTTGGTTAGTTTACCGCTCTGTGAACACTCGTAATGATGTAATTTGTGGCCTTTTAAGACACTTGGACTGACTTAGAATCGGATAGCACACAAATCATGTAGTACTATTGATTCTTTTAGTGAGCCCCATTTAATCAATTCAGATTTCAGAGCACGAAAATGGTGGTCAGATGCTTTGGACAGTGAGGGCGGGGGACAAAGTTCTACCTCTATTTATCCTTTATATATTAACATCATATATCTGACTTAGCCCACTTGAGTAAGGGTAGAACTAGGAAGCTATGCTAGCAAGTGATCAAGCCACTGCCAGACATTTAATTTTGCTGGGTAAAGTTCATTCTGGCTGCTTTTGAACTTCTTATTTTTTGGTCTCTATGTTTGTCAAAGGTTGAACTTGTAAGTTATAATTGGCTTCTTTACTTGCTGTGTCCTTTCTCGGTTACTTCTTAATCTATGTGAATATTGATTTGTAACCTGGACGGAAATTCTCATTTCTTCTGTAACTTTATTGAAGCAGTACTCTGATTTTCTAATTTTGATTCAATTTGCAGTACAGTGACGACACCTGTCTTGCATACACATTGGCGGCAATCTCTAACCTCTTGTCTGAAATTGGAATTTCAAAGACATCTGGAATTATTGGATCATCACACTGGCCTGTTGCTGGTATTGGAACTTCATTGTCCGTCCAACAACAATTATTTGTGCTCTTACGGAGATCCTTAAAGAGGGCAGAAAGTTTAAAGTTGAAAAGCTTGGTGGCATCTATTCATCTTGAAATAGCTAAATATGACATAACGGTGAGACTTATGTTATTTCTTGTTGTTTAGACTGTAATAGTGTCAACTTGTTTTGGTAGGTTACATACTATATTTAAAACCTGACTGGATATTTGACATGAATCAGAAGTGACATGTAATGAAGTATCAACTCATCAGAGAATGTTAATATAAACTGGTGCTGAGAATTTGCTACCAAATTCCCCCTTCATATGAAATCTAGTTAGTAGCTTGATGGGCATTCTGCACTTTTTTCATGTTTGCCTAACATGTGATGCTTCAGTTTTGCAATTTGCGAAGGAATTTAGCCGAAAGTGGGACGGTGTCCTGGATTTCAAAATTTTTTCCTTAGTTAATGTAGAAGCTGTCTTTGGAGTTTGGATTCTGCTGATGCCCTATTCTACATCTGTAGAGGAAAGAGAATGTGACCGGGTTCTAAGTCTCTGGTTAGCTTCATGTCAACATGGACTGGAGCATTTTGGGACAGTTGGTCATTGTAATACAGTCCAATGATACCGGGCATGGTAGGTGTTTGACCATCATCCTCGTGGCCCCTATGGGAGCCACCATGGCACCATCTTGATGCTATATGCTTGGATTATCTTGCACTTTCAGACTGAGTTATGGAACACTACTTGGATGCAATGTGGATGTCGTGCATTTGAGTGAGGACGGTTGTAATGCCCTGCTGTGCATCTGTTTAGGAGGAGAATGGGAATGGTTTTAAGGCGTTTGTTATCACAAGTTTTTGCACTTTTGTGCCAGTTACCTAGTGTTCAACGATGTTGAGAAGGCTCTTTAATGTTCCTTCACTGAAATCGTCATAGGGAGGGTTTGCATATATCTGAATGGGACAGTTAATCTCATTTTTTAATGCTGGCTTTTTTCAAATTGCTGGCTACAAATTCTGCATTTTTTGCCAAGTTAATTCTGTATCTTTGGGCATGAGCCTAAAAAATGTAATTATGGTCTTGGGTTCATGTAATGGAAGAATCAAACGGCCTCTTTTGGTTACTTCAGTGATTTCTTTTGGTTCTTGTTGTTGGAAAAGGAGATCTAAATTGCAGTATTTTGATTGGCAGCATGTTCAAAGGCCACTGCTTTCATTTGGCCCAAAGGCTTCCATGAAGCTTAGAACGTACCCTACAAATGTCTACAAGGTTCTATCTTTTCACAGATTTGGTGCTTAGATAATTATTGAACTGAAATTTTTTCTAATATGAGAAATAGTGTTTGCTCTTTCTTTTACTGTTGTAATGCTTGTTGCAGGAATTATGGTTGAGTTCTCATCTAATTAACGAGTTTGGTGATGAAAGTTCTGTAATGGTCACTGATGGTGCTTTCTGCACAGCGTGGCTGAAAAGTTTGAAAAATCCAATAGGCTCATTAGTTTTTGCTCAAGAAAATGAAACCCATAGCAATTCTGGTGCATTCCAATTTTCTGCACGGCCAAGTTCTATTCCTGGATCAGTTCTGCAATTATTAGGGTCTTCCTACTTGGTTCGTGCTGGTTCATGGGAGATGTATGGCAGGTGATCTGTCGGAAGCCCTTCTATATTATTAGTATTTGAACCTGGATACGATTACATGCCCTTCAATCAGTCGATGCACTTCTGTATGTTTCCTGTACATCTGTATGCTTGTGCATAGAAAGTTTGACCATCTATGTGGTACAAAGTCATGAAAGTTTGGTAGGAGGCATGTCATGGAATAACATTCTCTTTTGACCATCTCTGTGACATATCAAAATGTTTAGTAAAGTAGCCTTGAGATTGTCTATCTTCATGGGGCAAACATATGCAGAGTCAATTAATGCGTCCCTTTAATAGATCAAAATGGGCACCATATTGGAGAAAAGGTAATTTGTCTGAGAATTTTAAGACATGTTATGAGAGACCATGCATTTGGAAGCAGGCTCATCAGAGACTACCCTCTAGAAGGAACTGGAGTTTTCCTGCTCTTTGTATTGTTGGAACCTATGTCTTATAAAGTTGTTTTTGCCCTTCATTGAATATATAGTTTGGAAAAGGATAATAAAGATCCTTTTCTGGTTGGAAAGGCACATGCCCTTCCATGGAAACATCTAAAGACATCTACTCAGATAGTGAAGAGTTTAACTTGTGCTCAAGGACTATCCGAATTTTGGTTAGGTTTTTGTGTGTGTCTCTATGTATATATGTCTCATTTTGGTGAATATTTTGAATCAGGCATGTTGCTTTTTTATTTGCATTTTGGGAGTATGTAGCACTAAGTCCTCTTTTTCCTACCCGAGCTTGTGTAATGCTACTGATTTTTTGCTAGCTTTTCCACAATACATATTAAAGATTTCTCGTCTTCAATATCTATGTGGTACACTTGCTTTCCAGAATATGTAACCTATCATGTGGCTTCAAGTTTATCGCTGTACTTCTATATGTTTGCAATTTTGATAGGATGATGTGAGTAGTAATTACTCTAGATTCTTTCTCAGTTATGTAAAAGCCTACTGATATTATATCACTATCTTCCTCTCTGCTTGTATGATAGATGTATAAGTATTATCCTCCCCTTAACAATGGGGGTATAAACTTGCTCTTTCACTCCAGCTGGTTGGTCTGACTATAGCAAAAACTAATGGCCAAATATAAGTGATAATTGCATTAAGAAATACTATTTTCATTTGCATTCTCCCTTTTTACGTGGTATATTCATCTCTTCTTTTGCAACTTCTCATCTTTCTTCATCTTCTTATTCAGTGCTCCTCTAGCTCGAATAAATGCACTGGTTTTTGCAACTTGTTTTGCAGATTCTTCAAGGTAATTTCAACCACTGCCAGGCTCTTTTACCTGCTGCTGCTTAATGTTATTTTCATCTGCTTGTCATTTTGCTTACTTAATAACATCAAGTAAGAATCTAGTATCTGGTTCTTTTGTAGTTTATCTGATGCTGCATTGGCATACTCCAAGCTCATCCAACATTTGGCTGTGTATAAAGGATACAAAGGTTGGACATATGATTATATGTGCAAGAATAGACTTCCATTTCGTTCTGCGAATTCTGTATGTTTTTGTTAAATATAATACTTATTTTGTGATGCTAGTGAGCTGTGCGTGTGTTATTGTGCTGATCTCAGAATAGCTAGTTGAAGTAGCTATGCTGATATGAATTAGCCCCCCACCCATTCCCAATCAGAAAGGAAGATGACAAATATTAGAGATTATTCCAAGATATCTCCCTCATCCCCTCTTATTTCCCTGTAATGCATGCTGACATGCTCTCACGTATAGCCTGTTCTTCCCGTTTTACTTACATTCCATTTTATGCGCGCAATATCTGCAGATGCTTTTGCTGCTTTGAAAATAGCGCAAAAGAAGTTTATGTGTGTTTCGAAGTCCAGAATCCTGCTAGTGAAACTACAGTTGCTGCATGAGTGTGCTTTACATAGGTACACCATACTGTCTTCCTTATTTATCCAATAAGTATATACTACATATAAGTAGCTGTTTCTTTGGTTCTAACCTCTCCTTCAGGGGACACCTTAAACTAGCTCAGCAATTCTGTGATGAGCTTGGGGTTTTGGCCTCTTCTGTAACTGGTGTGGACATGGAGCTAAAGACTGAAGCTAGTCTCCGTCATGCTCGAACATTGCTTGCTGCGAACCAGTATAGCCAGGTTTAATATTTTTCCTAATATTTCTGTTCCATAAAATACATGAGAAATCTCAAATATGGTGCTTATTTAGGGTCCTGTATGATGCTTTATGTTACCACGTTATACCATTGAATGATAGTATCCTATTTCTTTGAACACTAACAAATTCAGCGTAACTGAATGGACCAGATAAAGGTTGAAGCTTCTGCATTTGTATCGTCTGTCAAGGCTCATCAAAATAACAAGCAAACCCCCCCCCCCCCCCCCCCCCTCCCAACCCCCAGGCCAAAAAGCAAAAAAAAATAAAATAAAATTGATGAATTGGTTGGGGATTGTAGTAGTAGTCTCTGGAGGTGGGAGGATTCTGCAGGAGGGATGCAGCTTGGGGCAGCGCCCTGTAGTGGCATGTTTTGATATGTTCAAATATTTTTCAGTTAATACTAAGTGGTTGTAGATCGGGCAATTTGTATGACCTTTATAGACCCAATTGCTTAATATGCTTGATTGGGAAACCCATCTACAGCTATTAAATGGATGCTTGCACCAGAATCCAAAGTGCTTGGGTTAAAGAAAAAGAAGCTCAGCACAATTCTGTATAATAGATCCAAGCATTGAGAAATAAGGTCATGCAGTAAAATGTGGCAGTTTCTTGAAGCATATCCCTGTCTGGGTGTGAAGCAACGGGTGAGAGCGACCAAGATGATGGAAGCTTGCGTGAGAAAATAATAAATACGAGAACTTACGAGACCTTTATGCTGTAAAGAAGCCACTAAAGGATGGCTGTGGTCCCCTGTCTCTTTGCTTGAATGGGTTAGTTTGCACCAGAGGGTGGAAATTTGGCAAACCTTCCCTTATCAGTTCTTGTTGGTCTGACTTAGAGGCTTCCTGGAATTATTTTCTGATAAAAAATGTGTATATTTTAAGATATGATTTTTGAATTTTGGATGAAATTGGTTATGTTGCAATTCTAGTAGGGCGCCTGGAAAGACAAAACGCAAATAGTTCATTAATTCTTGCGTTCGTCTTTTTTCTTTCCCTCGTTGAAGTGTTCACTTACAATAACTTTTGATGTCCCATTTATAAATTATTCTGAGTGACCAGTTAACTGATTCTCTTCCTATTTCTTGATTTCTTTTCTAATGCAATTTGTTCTTGCAGGCAGCAGCTGTTGCACACACTCTATTCTGCACGTGTTATAAGTTCAACATGCAAGTTAAAAATGCCACTGTTCTTCTCTTGCTTGCAGAGATACACAAGGTATCTTGAATTGGCTGGCATTAGACCCCTTTTATCAGATTGCTTCTCGCCATAATGGAACAAAACAGTGACTTCAGTTGCTGGTGGAACATGATTTTTGTTGATTGTGATTCTTTCATAGGATAATTTCATTCTGCATTTGATGTCTACAACAATTTAACAGATTATATTCATTAAGCATTTGATTGTCTAAGCAGCATTTAATTTTTTATCATCTAATATCTTTTTCCATTGCTGAAATTCTTCTTTCTCTGTGTGTGCGTGTCTATTTCAGAGGTCGGGCAATGCTGTTTTAGGAATTCCATATGCTTTAGCTAGCCTTTCCTTTTGTCAGTCATTTAACTTGGATCTTCTCAAAGCTTCTGCAACACTAATATTGGCTGAGTTATGGCTCTCTCTTGGATCAAATCATGCGAAAAAGGCTTTGGCCCTTTTGCATGGTGCTTTTCCAATGCTTCTTGGTCATGGTGGTTTGGAGCTTCGATCTCGTGCATTTATAACAGAAGCAAAATGTTATTTAGCAGACCCAGGCTTTTCAGGTATCCTAGTGCCGGCTCTATCCATTTTGCATTTAATACCAGGATGATTTTTGATTCCCCTTTCACCAGGTTTAGGTTTGTTGGGTCTCAAGAATTGGAGTAGAAAATTTTTAATAGTAAGAATTAATAGGATGGTTTAATGCGATACATCAATACATTTGCAACAGCTGTTATTTTATTCTGCTTTCCTCGGAGGATCTAAAAACATGCGTATTTATTTCTTTTCTGTCAATAGTTTCAGAAAATCCAGAGATGGTGCTAGAACCATTAAGACAAGCTTCTGAAGAACTTCAACTCTTGGAGGTTAGTTAATCTCTTCGCTTGTTATTTGAATTTTATGAAAATATGTTAGCGCCAAGATGTGTTGTTTGTCAAAAGATTAGTGCTCTTTCTCTTGGAACATCTGGGAAGCGTCTGCCATTTATTGTTCATACATAGACTACATGAACATCTGGGCAGCATTCTGTCACTTTTATGGAATCGGTTTACATCACAGATTAACATTCTAAAATTAGTGTAAATTTTTCTGGGCTTCAAGTTTCTTTGTTAATAATAAGATATTTTCCCAGTAAAATATCAACATTGTCTATTCCAATTTTCAACTAATAAGCTGATATTGCTTGTGCATGCTTAGTATCATGAGTTAGCGTCAGAAGCTTTCTACTTGATGGCCATCGTGTACGACAAGCTGGGGCAGTTGGATGAGAGGGAAGAAGCTGCATCTTCATTTAGGAAGCATATTACAGCATTTGAGAATCCAGAAGACACCGATGATTCTCTCTTCGGTATGTTGTAAAGAAAGTTTCTAATGTGCACAGAAATATACAGTGAAGAGCTAATTTGTTGTATTAATGACATTGATTAGCTAAGAAAAATATGTTTATTTGCCAACTTATCTGATATCTGTATGTAATTATCAGTTGGATGAAGTTTATTAACTCCTCTTTGTTGGTTGATATGCACTAGATGGAGTGGCCCTATTTTCTGATACAGGTTAGAGTCAGTTTCTGAACTTGGTCTCACGTCATGCCACCTGTTAAGGTATGTATGCAAATGAATTACAAATCGATGATATCAGTATTTTATTTTAACTTTATGATATAATTTTATATCTATATTCATAATCCATCTATAGTTGTAGATTGTTCTATCGTGGGTTGGGTGTAATATGTTGTCCGCTCTTGGCCTTTGAATTGCAAAGGGTGGATGCGCTCACCACCCACCACCCACAAATCGTACGGTCATGACTCATGAGTGGGATAGATGTATTACATCCGATCAAGAATTCCACAGTAGTCGTGGAATTTTTACCCAAATGGATAGCATAAAATTTATCTCATAAAATTTATGTCAATATATACTATTGTACTTCCAGAGACGGAGCGCCAGCCCCACTCAAAATATTAAAATTTTATTTTTTACATTAAAATTTTTAAAAGCCTCAAAATATTAAAACTCTATTAAATTTTTTTAAATATTATACTTTTGTTATCCTCAAATTATAATTTTTTTCATCCTCTTATTGAAAATATGTATTTTGCTTCATTATACTTCTTTGTATATATGTGTAATAATAAAAAAAATTATATTTTTAATAATTTAGAATTTTGCCTCCTTTAAATAAAATTTTTTGACTCCATCTCTGTGTACTTCCACATACAACCTATATCTTCTAAGATGTTATTTGATTGAGCAAATTTTGTGAAAATCACATCTAGAATATTATGCCTATAAATTCATATAATATTCAATTTCCTGTTGTTGGATTGATCTTTTGGTATAAATTTTAATAAAAAACTTATAACATACTGTTACATATTGAACATCAAGTATTTCTTGTCCGGTGTCTAATTAACTAAGTATATTTGCAGAAATGCAGAAAGGTAGATTTCATATAGCATTGTTGGGAGTCTAGATAATTTTTCTTTTCTCTACCAATTCGGGAATTTAAATTGAAAAAAAAAAAATAAATTCAACTTTCAAAAATTTCCATTTCATTTTTATATGTAGGAAAACATTTTGCATTTTTCTTTTTATATGAAACTCTGGAATAGTCAAATTCTCAGGAAAAGATGTTTTTGCTTTAACTCACATTCCTTATATTGACCAGACAACTAAACTAATACCTAAAGAACAGTCCCTCCCTTGCTCTGTGATTCTATAATAATAAAATAATGAACCACGTTCCACGTTGGCCAGCTTGCGTATCCGGGCCGGATCTTGTTCCGTGTTTGGCTTGGCCACAAAATGTATAAATGGTTAGATTAGGATAGATTATATCAGATCCTACGAGGATGGATAATCTCTATCAGTAAACCAATCCGCCGGCTTCGCATCCTGCCACGTGTCCACGTGCCCACCCCTAAAACCCTACCCATTTTTTATGTGTTTTTTCCTTAGTGGTTGGAAAACATGCGACAAATGTGGCGATATTAAATATTCATGATAAATATAATTATTTTTTAATTTATATACATATATATCAGTAGTTTATTAAGTTTAAATTTTTAATTCTATATATTTTTTTTATTTATACATACATACGCACATCAAAAATTCTTTCAGGTTCGAAAGATTTATGCCATTAGGTTGTAGGTCACTCAACATGTTTCAATTTTATATGTTAATTTCATGTCATTAGGTCAAAGATTATAAATATCTGCATATTGTATTGCTCTAGAATTTATAAATTATTATTTATTTCAATTAAAAAAAGAAAAGGTCATTTTTTGAAATTGGTTGGTGCATTTGTATATTGAATTTGCAAGTTTTTTTTTTTCCCCCTTATAAAATCAGCTGAGATTTAGTTCAAACTTGTGGAAACTTTCAACAGTTGAATATCAAATAGTTTTAATTTAATTACTTCTTTTTCATTCTACTTTACTTTCCTTTATTTATTGGACACCAAATTAAATTTTGTAAAATTGTACTATAGTGATGCTATAGATAAAATTGAAAACAATAATATTAAAAATTTGAACACTAATTTACCATCCAAATTCCATATGAGGTAAAGTCCACTTTATTTGTCGTTTGCAAGTTATATTTTTATGTGTGTGGCTGTGAGAGACTAAAATGTTTCTATGGTTCAAAAAGTTTTCTCTTTAAAGATAAAGCCACATAAGAAAATATTTTAAATTTACTTCACATACATCAAATATAGAAATAAAATTACCTTAAAATATGAAAATAAAAAAAAATTGTGAAAGTTTTCCCAAAATATTACGAATATTTTATGAGAAAATAAATATTATATTTTGTTGAATAATTATTTGTTGTGGTAAAAAATTAATAAATTTATTTCTACAATGAAATTCAATTTGGATAGTGATCTAAATATGTTACGTCTATTAAATTTGTTGGTTATAAGATTTATTACTATTAAAGTTTATCTTATATAGTAATGAAACATGTTCAACCTATTGGATTTGACAATTTAGGTTGAGTAATAACTTCAACTATGATTTATTCAAAGATATCTTATTATATGGTCTATTGATCCCTAATATGATATCTTTTTGGATTTGGTCCATCTTAATTTAATGAAGTTATTTTTACAAAAAGAATTATGATTATAAAGACTACATAAGAAAATATTTTAAATTTACTTCACAAGCATCAAATATAGTGATAAAATTACCTTCAAATATGGGGAAGAAAAACAAAGAAACATTGAGTTCGCGAAAGTTTTCCCGAAATATTAATTGAAGAAATAATTTCTTGAATTTTGATGCATATTCAATTTGCGCGCGATAGTACAAATATAAAAATTACATGTAAGTCTTATTTATTTATTTATTATAAGGAAAGAAATAGTATGTTTTGTTGAGTAATTCTTATCGTGGTTAAAAATTAAGAAATTTATTTGTACAATGAAATTCAATTTGGATAGCGATTTAAATATGTTATTAAAATTATTGGTTATAAAATTTATTACAGTTAAAATTTAATTTGTATATTGATGAAACATGTTCTACCTATTAGATGTGACAATTTAGGTTGAGTAATAAATTCAATTATGAATTATATAAAGATAATGGTCTGCTGGTCCTTAATATAATTTCTTTTTAAAATTAGATCGATTTTAATTTAATGAAGCTACTTTTATAAAAATAATTATGATTATAAAATAAGAGAATTTTTTAAATTTACTTCACACGTATCAAATATAGTAATAAAATTACCTTAAAATATGAAGAAAAAAAACTCGAGTTCGTCGAAGTTTTCCCAAAATATTAATTGACGAAATAATTTCTTGAATTTTGGACAAATATGCAACATGCACACAATAGTTACAAATATACAAATTATTTATAAGTCTTATTTACTTGTTATACAAAAAAAATATTATATTTTGCTGAATAATTATTGTTGCAGTAAAAAATTATGAAATTTATTTCTACTCATTAGATTTGATAATTTAGGTTCAGTAATAAATTCAACTATGAATTATTTAAAGATATTTTTCTATCGTGTGGTCCGCTGGTTCCTAATGTATTTTTTTCTTTGAAATTTGATTGATCTCAATTTAATGAAGTTATTTTTACAAAAATAATTATGATTATAAAAATAATAATAAATTCCAATTAAGTCTTATTAATTTCAAAACTTGGACTCAATCCCCTTAAATTATATAATAATGTAGTTGGGTACCACTAAATCAAATTTATAAATTATTTAACAAATAATATAATAAATTTAAAAATATATACATACATACATATGAGTATATATATATGTCTTAGTAGAAGTAAACAAGTGGTAAACTTCTTCCTCTGAGCAGTTCTCTCTCTTTTCTCTCTGTAAGTGCACTGTGCACCACCAGACCTCCTCAACGTCCTCCTCCTCCTCTTTCACCACCACCACCACCGCCTCCACCGCCGTAGAGTAACTCTAACAGTAAAGACTAAAGCCACAAGCTCAAACTCCCAAACAATGGGCAAAGAAACCACCACCGCCAACTCCGCCGCCGCCGAGTCTACAAAAGCTGAACATGCAGAACGCAAGCTGGTGGGGTTCAAGAATTTCGTCAGAACCAATCCCAAGTCCGACCACTTCCCGGTCCACCGCTTCCACCACATAGAGTTCTGGTGCGGCGACGCCACCAACACCGCTCGTCGCTTCTCGTGGGGCCTCGGTATGCCCCTCGTCGCTAAATCCGACCTCTCCACCGGAAACTCCGCCCACGCTTCCTATCTCCTTCGCTCCGGCCACCTCAACTTCCTCTTCACTGCCCCTTACTCCCCTTCAATCTCTTCCCCCTCCTCCGCTGGCATCCCGACCTTCTCCGTATCCACCCACCGCGCTTTTACTTCGTCCCATGGCCTCGGAGTTCGTGCCATAGCTATTCAGGTCGATTCAGCTTTTTCGGCCTACTCTGCCTCAGTCTCCCGCGGCGCCAAACCCGTGTCCCCACCGATACTTTTATCCGACAACAAGACTGCCATTGCGGAAGTGCATTTATATGGGGACGCGGTGCTGCGCTTTGTGAGCTATGGTGATGATGGGACAGCCCGTGATGAATTGTTCTTGCCGGGTTTCGAACCTGTTGATCCAGGGGTGTCTTATCAAGAATTGGATTATGGGATTAGGAGGCTTGATCATGCCGTAGGTAATGTGCCTGAATTGGGGCCAGTGCTGGAATACCTGAAGAAGTTATTGGGATTTCATGAGTTTGCTGAGTTTACAGCAGAGGATGTGGGCACGGCGGAGAGTGGGCTGAACTCGGTGGTTCTGGCGAACAACGAGGAGAATGTATTGCTACCATTGAACGAACCGGTGTTTGGAACGAAGAGAAAGAGCCAAATACAGACTTATTTGGAGCACAATGAAGGGCCAGGGGTGCAGCATTTGGCTTTGGTGAGTGAGGATATTTTTAGGACACTAAGGGAAATGAGGAAGAGGAGTGGGGTTGGCGGTTTTGAGTTCATGCCATCGCCGCCGCCTACTTACTATAAGAATCTTAAGAGTAGGGCTGGAGATGTGCTGACTGATGAACAGATTGAGGAGTGTGAGAAGTTAGGGATCTTGATGGACAGGGATGATCAGGGGACTTTGCTCCAGATTTTCACCAAGCCTGTGGGTGACAGGTATTCTTCAAAACTTATGGTGGTTAATCCTTTGTTTATGATTGTTAAAGTTGTTCATAATCTATCTTTATTTGGGGGATTCAATTTCAAATTTAGTTCCTTTCTCTATTGTGCTAATTCATGGTTCGTGCTTCAGAACAAGCAATGAAGTAAAAATCATGGAATCTATGGACCATATTTGAGTGAAATTGTCAATAATATGAAAGATTAAAAATAGTTGATTCAAAGGTGTATAAGGCTCTTGGAAGTTTGTCCATCTTGATGTTTATATTACATCAACAAAATCATCCATCATCCGGGCTTGATTCTCCTGTAAGGTTGCTTTTGTTAAATGTTATAGGATTGGATCACAGCCTAATCGCTCTTGAAACAGTTTTTATTCAGTTCGATTAACTCGACTCGGTCTAACATGGGCGACTACTTGCTTGCTCTTTTCATGAGTATAAACGAGACAATTTGTACTACTTCCATCAATAAGGTGAATAATACAAGGTCACCTCTGTTGGGATGGTAACAGGTTGCTCTCAAGTTTATTTCGATATTACTTGTCTTTTCATCACTGTTTCTGTCGCTTTGGTTTGTTGATCATTGATGAATGGATATTTTGCTGGTTAATTTTCTGTTGACTGTATGAATTGTCATGATTTGTGGAAAACAACAATATAACACACTAAGTCCACCTACCCTACTTCCGCCTTTACTGGCTCTATGCTTGGTTGAATGAATCAGGACAGACTTGGGTTTATATTGATAAATTTTTACTGTAGATTGTGAAGATTCCTTGAATCTTATTCATGGCCTCTTTTCTTATCCAAATGCTAATCATGTTGAAGGGCTGCCAGATCGATGGCTGCATAAAAATGATATAGTGCTTTGTCCATCGAACTGGGCTCCCCATCCAGTGTCCTTGGCCTGCTTTTTCTGCATTCTTTCTCAGCTCTTAGGGGTTCTCCTTTGCTTCTTTAACCTTGTCCTATTGGTCTTGTTTTAGCTGCTTATCTTGCAGATCTGCGTGTTATTAAGATGCTTAATGGCATATCCTTCGCCTCATTTGACTTCTCTGAACTTATTTCATGATTGAGCTTTCGGTTTAAAATGACAACAAATTGAAGAATCCACTGCCGCACACAGGACATAAGTAGGAGCTTCAAGTCTCTTCAACTGTCCACTCTCAAACCGTGCAACCAAAGTGGTCATCTGTAATCAATCTTGTTCCTAATATCCAATACCGACTAGCCCATACAAGCTTTGATCATCTCTATATTCCTTAACTCCAACCTTAGCATATGATACACCAGATCCGGCTCAGTTATTGATACAGTAAATAGATACGTCGTTTCTTGAAATCTCTCTTTTGATTCAGAAACGTGAATATAACATGTTTTCTCCTCTGTTCCGGACATTGAACAGATGAAACAAATCGAAAAATGGATTTTTGTTCAAGAATGAAATCTAGAACAAGAAAATAACAAAAGCACAAAACAGGGGCCGTTTCTGTAGTTTCATAAACTATAATGACTTTTATCTCATTTTGTGCAGGCCAACCATATTCATAGAGATAATTCAAAGAGTAGGATGCATGCTCGAAGACAAAGAAGGAAAGATTTACCAAAAGGCCGGTTGTGGAGGATTTGGAAAGGGGAACTTCTCTGAACTCTTTAAGTCTATTGAAGAATATGAGAAAATGCTTGAAGCAAAACAAGTCAGGAATGAAACAGCAACTGCTTGAGTCTCTGCAATTGTTGTCTTTTCTTTCATCCCTAAGTACCAATGTATTGTACTATGTAAAATCTGTGTGTGTGTGTGATTAAACTTTCATGTATGTGTGGAAACTTAAGTTGGCTGTAAAACTAACTAAATATTTTAATAAATAAGTTATTTACAATGTTATTGTTACTGTTATTTTTTCTTTTCTTTTTTCTTTTTCTTTTTATATATATGTACACATCCTATGTCCGAACATCGAACTTCATACATATAATTTAGGGTTTGTTAGGATTTGAATGTCGAATTTCACACAAAAGTGAGAAGACGATGCCAATGAGATGCCAATGAGCTAATTGACTACTTGACTTGTGTTTATAAGTTACAGTGGATCATTTAATTGCATTTATAAAAATTCAGTCGTGCTAAATAATATTATAAATTTAAGTTGTATTCAACTATCTTATTTGAAGAGTTGTAGATTAATAGTATTGTATTTTTTCGATTTTTTGGTGGTTGCAATGGTTCATATGTATTCATATTCCCTTAAAAATAAACACTTGAAAATAATTTTTTTAATTAAAATATAAGAATAGATTATGAAAATTTTAATTGCCCAAACTTATTATAGAGGGATAATCACTATGTTAAATCGTAATATATATTGGATTCAAGAATGTTATTTTGCATATTTGGGTATCAATATCAAGTGATTAATTATTTTGGACTATTATGAATAAAAATATGTAATTATGTTTATTTATTTTGAAAACATAATATTTTCTGTACTTTTTAAGTGCTTGACAATAAATTTGATTTCGTAAAAGAAAGAAAGATTGATAATTTTGATCATCTTAGCCTCTTAAAGTGAATTAATTTATAAGATAATTTTTTTGATAAGATTATCTAATGAAAAATATATTAGATAGACATCAAATATATATTCAAAATAAAATCATGTCGAATTTGAATTTATAATTTACCTAAAAAATAAATATCAATGTATAAAGATTCTAGATAGATAATGGTAGATAATACTATTTTTTTTTATTATTACAACAAAATATGAGTACCTCAAAGCATATTAAAAATAGTAAATTATTGGATTTTATTGTTGGCAAAATAGAACTCAATATTAGTCTATTTAATAGTGCATAAATGTGGTGCTTATTTAGATAATCTTCAATGTAATTTGATGTACTTATAATATTCCTAATTGTTTTAAGTTAATTTGTAATTAAAAACTAAAATAAATTTATAAATATGAAAAATATAAAAATTTATTGGTATAATGAAGATTTGAGTTTGAGCAAACTTTTCAAATTATCTTATTTAAATAAAATTTGGTTTCTTTTTGGACAAAAATAAATAACTATATATTTAAATATTTTGGGTATTTTTAATTCGAAATTGCTATTTAGGAACCTAAAATCACTAAAACTTTTACTGAAAAAGTCGCATATTAGACCGTCAGTTGTTCAGGTGCTGAAGATAACTACGAGTTCAAGAAATCTTTCAATCCCAACTTCTAAAATTTCTTGTTAATTTTCAGAAAAAAACTCATGGGAGAATTCGTAGTTATTGTGAATATCCTCTGAAATTTAGCGCAAGTGGAAGGGAGATGGGCGGAAACGAATTTCGGTTCTTCTTATCATGCGACATTAATCTTCCAGTCACTTTCAAAATCGAGAGATTGGAAGGGAAATTATCTCCTCGTAAGCCTTCTGATTCAGGTATTGTACAAATTTTATATTCTTTTTAGTTTTTTCAATAAAGGGTCACTTTTGCCTTTTGATGTAATATGGAATTTGAAGTATTTGGTAGTTCTCGTTTTTTGGGGAAAAAGATGGAATTTTTAGAGGCTATAGATTGAGTTACTGAATATTGTACTCTAGATTGAGGTTTCCAGTTCATGATGATGTAGGACTTTTTCTGGGCCATATGGTATTGTAGTAGTACCATTTTGTTAATGAAATTTTTGTAATATTAGTAGAACTGTTGGCTGAAGTGATGATTATTCTACTGGAAATTTGATTATTCAGCTGATGGTGATTGTACAACAGAGGATAGGAAGCCGGAGTTGTTTGTTGAGTCCTTATTATACATTGATGGTGCTCCTTTTGGGCTCCCCATGAGAACAAGGTTTAATCTTTGCATATTAGTTTTGTTATATTTGCTTTTGACTTCGTTTGCTCCTATATTTTTGGGTGATTTTGTGTGGAGATGGTGTAAAAATGTAGGTTGGAATCCGTAGGTCCATCATATTGTTGGAATGAGCTTATCACACTGAGTACAAAATATCGTGATTTGACAGCAAATTCACAACTTGCTCTTACTGTAAGTACTTGAATTTCAGTAATGTGTTGAATTACAGTGTATTGTTTGTTAATGCTTCCAGAAAATGTTAATTGGTTTAGTATATATAGCTCTATGATGTTTCATGTGGGAAAAGTGAGGAAGTGGTTGGCGGTGCGACCATTCATCTGTTTAACATGAAAAAACAGCTCAAGACTGGGAAGCATAAGCTTAGGCTTTGGGCTGGCAAAGAAGCAGACGGTTCTATAAACACAAATACCCCTGGAAAGGTATTAATGTTTCCAATTAATTGGTCTCTTGTTATGCAAAATTATTTGCCAAACGGTATGACATGGTTTCATTCATTTCATATCTTGGGTTATGGTAGGTTCCTAAGGAGGAGAGAGGAGAATTAGAGCGCCTGGAAAAGCTTGTAAATAAGTATGAGAGAGGACAAATTCAAAGAGTTGATTGGCTTGACCGGCTTGCATTCAAAGCCATGGAGAAAATTAAGGAACGTGAAAGCATTAAAAACGGGAGTTCTCATCTGTACATCATTGTTGATTTCTGCAGCTTTGAACATCGAGTGGTTTTCCAGGTACTCTTACATGCCTGAAGTCTTTTTTCATCCTCTTAATGCTCAATAAATTACCTGAATTCCATGATTAATTCCACCGCATTAGGAACTGCGTTATGAGTTTTCACAAATTTATCTGCAGTTAACTTTTACTTGAATGTTTTGTGCTCCAATCTGTAGTTTTATAAATACTTTACTGCCTTTGATTAAGCTATTAATATTTGTTTTTCTAACTGTTCATTGGATGCTTATAGAATTCAAGCTTAATAACATTTTGGTGTACAGGAATCCGGAGCAAATTTCTTAATTCCATCCCCAATAGCTTCAACAAATGAACTGGTTACAGTGTGGGACCCTGAAGTAGGAAAAATTAACCCCTCTGAGCACAAGCAACTAAAGCTGGCAAGAAGTTTAAATCGTGGCATCATTGATAGAGATCTTAAACCCAGTTCTACAGAAAGGAAGTAAGCTTTGTCAGAACCTAATCCTAAACCTTCTTTTTAAATGCTGTGGTCTTTTTGTTAATTTATGTTTACCTTCTCGACTTTCTTTCCTTAGTATAGCAGTTATATGTCTGGCTTACCATGTGAGTTGTCCATCAAAAAGAATTTCAGATCCAAAGAACCAATCAAAACTGAAATCCCCTATGTACTCCTACATTTGGAGTTCTTGAATTTTTTAACCTAATTTTCTCTCTTTTAGCCTGCTAAAATGTGTGGAACCATTTCTTCATTATGATGTTGAGTGTTCTCCTTTCTTTTGCTACTCATTTCCCTGTCGATATTTAATATAGGTCTATACAAAGAATACTAAAATATCCACCGACAAGGACATTGAGTGGAGAGGAGAAGCAGCTCCTCTGGAAGTTTCGTTTTTCATTAATGTCTGAGAAAAGGGCTCTGACAAAATTCTTGCGCTGTGTTGAATGGAGTGATGTTCAGGTAAGATTTTGGTATTATTAAGTAAGTTTATGTTGATTGGTGGTCTTAATCTCCTTTTTCCTATCTTCCTTTTGAGCAATCTTACAAGTTATCATTGTTGTCTACAGGAAGCAAAGCAGGCACTAGAACTGATGGGCAAGTGGGAGTCAATTGATGTTTGTGATGCACTAGAGCTTCTATCTCCAGTTTTTGAGAGTGAAGAGGTCAATTATATACACTTGTTGGCATTTTTATGCTTCCCTAATGCATGTCTAGATTTTTCTTTATTCAATAAATATCTAGCTTAAATAATTTGATGCCATCTGAAAACATAGTTCCACAAACTAAATCCTGTTAAGCAGAAGAGAGGTGTAATTTTTATTTATCAGAGAGCTAGTCATAGATCAATCCTTATTGTTCTTTGAACAAATTTCTCATGTGGGGTTTTATTGTCCATCTTTACAATGCTGTATGGTGAATCCTCCCACCGCCAACCCCTCCACCCTCTCTTTCCTTTTTCTTCCGCATCAATTTTATTGACCGCGCTCTTGATCATATTCTGTGTAAAATGATGTTTATGTTGCTAAATTGAAGAATATATCTGTTTAACAAGACAACAGTTATTGCATATTGAACTAGCAATAGTGCTACCTCAAATTAGAGAAAAGGGAATGTTGCAAAAAACCACTGGGGAAGGGGGTAGTTTAAGTTGCATGTTATTATAAAATGATGTTTATTGATTCTATTGAAGCTTGGAAAATCTGTAATTTTCGCTCTCTGATAGTTCAGGATCAACCTTCTTTGGTTCAAAGATACATGCAATAAAACAAAATCAATATTAGTCAATTACCTGTTGTTAAGAAAATGACTGAAAGTAACGCCAAATAGTGCGCTGAGAACTGTTACTGGAATCTGGTTGCACAATCTTACAGTTACATTTGGTGACTTTGATTTTCAATCATGTCTTGCTTTTACTTTTTCTGTCAATTGATTTGCAGTCTGATGATATATCGGGAGGGAAAAAAAAAATAAAAAATCCACGGCTGCTTTAAGTAAGAAACATATACCAAGTAGCTCTGTTTTGTTGGGTTGCTTCATTATTTTATATCCAATTTTGTAATTGTCTGTTCAATTTACAAGTAATTTTGTGTCATTTCTTCACATTTTTTGGATCTATAATGTCATTATTGTATTAAATCAACTGCTGTCCCTAAATTTTAACCTCTTTTAATAGGTCCGCGCATATGCTGTGAGTGTTCTTGAAAGAGCTGACGATGAAGAGCTCCAGTGCTACCTACTTCAGTTGGTTCAAGCGCTTCGTTTTGAACGTTCTGACAAGTCTCGCCTTAGTCATTTCCTTGTGCAACGGTGTAAGCTTGATTCAACAAAGAATCTAATTTTCTGATGAGACATAAGATTTTTCCAGCTCACTTTAGGTCTTTTTCACATTTTGCAGCATTATGCAATATTGACTTGGCTAGCTTTCTCCGGTGGTACGTGGCAGTGGAACTCCATGACCCTGGATATGCAAGACGTTTTTATAGCACTTATGAGATTTTGGAAGAAAGTATGCTGAAGGTGTGGGATCTTCTTTCTTCCTTTTTCATCTCTTCCCACTCCCGTCTCTCTCTGACTCTATGCTTGTATTTTCTGAACTCCATCATATTTGTAGGCTTCTTATTATATGCTGTTTATGTTGATTTCTTGATAGCTGTGAACCTGTAGATGGTAAATAAAGAGAGCATCCTTTTCAATGTATTGATTAGCATAATGATATTTCGACTTTCCATCATAAAACATAGATATGTAGAAGTTAAACTGTTTTCAGGATATACTCAGGACCTGAATGGTCTGACCCTGTGCCTTCTATTCTTGATGAACATAGTCAGTAGTTTGAATTTAACTCGTTGGAATTTCATCTAATAAGGTTCTGTATTATGAATATAAGAGATAGCTACCATTGCTTCTGTTAAGAATTCAAAGCCTTTACCGGTACTTATTGTCCCTTTTTTTCTTCCATTTAATCAATTTTGTCCGACTGTGATGCATCATATCAGATGGGGTCGTCCGCCAATGGTGATGAAGATGGTTTTAAGCTTTGGCAGAGTTTGGTGCGTCAGACAGAATTGACTGCACAGTTGTGCTCTATAATGAGGGATGTGAGAAACGTAAGAGGTGGAACTCAGAAGAAGATTGAAAAGCTTAGGCATCTTTTGTCCGGGCTTCTTAGTGAGCTTACCTACTTTGATGAGGTACTTGCCAAGTGGTGATCTCTTGAGCCTTGATCATTGTTCTAGCATGCATCTAACCAGTTTAAGACACATTTAAATTCTATCTTCCATCTTCATTTTTCTAAGAAGTTGAATCTATTTTTCCAGCCAATACGATCACCTCTGGCACCCAGGGTCCTTATAACGGGAATCATACCATCAGAATCATCAATCTTTAAAAGTGCATTGCATCCTTTACGCCTGGCTTTTCGAACAGCAAGTGGAGGAAGCTGCAAGGTCATATTTAAGAAGGGGGATGATCTTAGGCAAGACCAGTTGGTAAGTGCCGCGTGTTTACTGCTCTATTGATTTACAAAGTGATTTATTTTCATTCTGTAATATGACAAGTTAAAATCAGGTTATTCAAATGGTGTCCTTAATGGATCGTTTGCTTAAGTTGGAGAATCTCGACCTGCAGTTAACTCCTTACCGAGTTTTAGCAACAGGGCATGACGAAGGCATGCTGGAATTCATTCCGTCCAAGTCTTTAGCCCAGGTAATTTATCGCATGAATGATTCAAAGGTTTACACCTTCTAACATTCTACTACTTCAATTCTGAACTGTTACCATTCACTTTCAGATTCTGTCAGAGCATCGAAGTATTACAAGCTACCTACAGAAATTTCACCCGGATGAAGATGGACCTTTTGGAATAACTGCAACCTGTCTGGAAACATTTATAAAAAGTTGTGCCGGCTACTCAGTTATCACATATATATTGGGCATTGGTGACAGGTGATTTCCAGTATGCAAGATGAGCTGCAACCCTAGCTTTTCCTTGAGTTCATCAGATTTTATTTTTTATATATCATTCTTAACTTAATTTATATATCACCAATCTTGTTGGTCTTGCAGGCACCTCGATAATCTGCTGCTACAAGATGATGGCCGCCTTTTTCATGTTGATTTTGGTTTTATACTTGGTCGAGATCCAAAGCCCTTCCCACCACCTATGAAACTATGCAAAGAAATGGTCGAAGCTATGGGCGGAGCAGAAAGGTGTTTGCTAAATCCCAGATAACTTACTTATTGTCTCGTTCTTTCATCATATGTGTTTCTGCATAAAGAAAACATCACATTAATTTTCCCGGCATTCTATGTTCGGATAAAATACGTCTGCTGCTGCAAACTCATACACAATGCCCTCACTTTCGCTCCCCCCCCCCCCCCCACCTCCACTTGCAGTCAATACTACACTAGGTTCAAATCCTACTGCTGTGAAGCATACAACATTCTTAGGAAATCGAGCAACCTAATACTAAACCTGTTTCACTTAATGGCGGGTTCCAACATTCCCGACATTGCTTCTGATCCCGAAAAAGGCATTCTCAAGGTGAAATTTCCACGGATTATTATGTTGGCTTTTATGTTATTTTAGTTTATTTTCCCTCTCATGACATGGCTTTCATTGGTTATGCAGCTTCAAGAAAAGTTTCGTCTGGACTTAGACGATGAGGAGTCGATACATTTTTTCCAGGACCTTATCAATGAGAGTGTCAGTGCATTATTCCCACAAATGGTGGAGACCATCCACCGTTGGGCTCAGTATTGGCGCTAACCGGTGGGGATACTTCAGGTGGGCAGAGCATTTACTTTCCTCGTTTTTTGAATCTAACAAGTCGAGTTTTAAGAATGAACGTTCCCGATGATTTTGCTTTTCATCTCTCGCCCGCCCTTCATCTCATTTTGATCCTTCCAAGATTTAGTTCCTAGTTTTGCAAAATTTATAGTTTCAATATTCTGACATTTAAAACATCGACTATATTTTGGAAGCAAACATGCATCGTCGTTTTAGCGTGTAGTTTGCTAACGAATAGTTGTTAGAGGTCGTAGTTACTATGTATCTATCTTGTAAGTATATTACTTCCATCATCGCAGGAAACAAAAATCATGAACAAATGTTCTCTTAAAATCTTTATATGTTATCCCATTGTGATTACTCTCTTACTATCTTTTCTTCTGTTTGTTCTCTATTCTGCACAGTTGACAGCAGGCAGAAACACATTTGGATGTGCTAATGCAGATGGAAAAATTTGCCTTTTATTTCACATTGTATATAGGTTGCATTTTAGACTATAGGGATATTATTCAATCTTGTATATAGATTGCCCTTTTTTCTTTTTTCTTTTTTCTTTTTCCTTTTTTTAAATTAGTTGTTGGGGTGGGGGGTTGGGGGGGTTGCTTATGCTATTTTAACGAGAAAAATACTTAGAAAAATGGAAACCTCTAAGGGTGAGAGGCAAGTTTTTGATTTGGATGTGAAAAATACGATGATACCCCTAAGTTAATCCAAAGACAAAGTGAAATGCAACTTAAGTTTGGTTAGATTTGATACAATGGTTTTAGTTTTGAGTTGAATTGTTGTCATTACCTTTGGTTTCAAGTTGAGATTTGCATGCAATTTTTATCATGTTTTGTTGAATAACGTTGTTGATATCAACATTTATCAACAATACAATACATGTCGAGGTTAGAATTGTAAAAAGACATGGATGAAACGACTTATAGGAGCTCTATCGTTAAATTAAACAATAATTTTTGTTATGGGTATCGCTTTGGGTTAAGATTTATGGGCTCAACTCAATTCACATGGTTTTGAAATAAGTAAATTAAATTAATATTTTTATTTTTTATTGGAATCATTTTAAATTCAATTCAATTTACAATTTAATCTATTTTGATCAAAATTCACTTTTAATCCATCTATCTTAACTTATAATCATATAGAACCCAATTCATTTTAAACTCAATCCGTATAAACCTAAATCAAACCAAACTCAACCCATCAATTTGCCATTACTAATTTTTGTTCAAGAATGGCTGCATCGTTTGGGTTTCATCAAAGTGTATAGTCTCTACCATAGATGATGTGATCGATTCACAAATTGTTACTGCAGTGGGGAGTAATAAGTTAGACCAATTGGACATTCATTTGATCTACTAATTCTTTTTTATATTGACTTAAAGAAAAATTCAAATTTAGTCCAACGTATTTTATATAATTATAATTCTTTTTATCTGAATTTTATTAAATTCTAATGTATTTGCAGTTCACTTCACAAAAAAAAAAACAACGAAACATCGTTCTCACATATCTTTATGTGTAATATTTAAAATTGGAATTTTGATGTACTTTAAATACGTGTGCTTATTTGTTAATAAAAAAAAAAAACATGAAACGTTGATAATTATAATTGAATTTGTCAAAGAATTAGAAGTTTGGGACTAAATTTAACTAGGATAGGAATACAAATGAATAGAGGCGAGCCAAACTTTGATCATTTTTTCAAGCTCGAGTTGGAACTTGAATTCAACGAACTCACGAAATTGATCTCGAGCACTTGTTCTGACTCGACTCGATTCATTAGGTTCAAACTCATAATCAAGTTATAGGCTCGAGTTCAAGCTCGAAAATTTAAATTATTTTATAAAAAAATTTGTATTTAACATATTTTATCATATATAAATATTTTTTAAATAAAAAATATAGACTCACGAGCCAGCTCGCAAACAAAAATTATTTAACTCGAAGTCAAATACTTTTCGAATCAACTTGTCAGGCTCGTCAGCTGGCTCGCTTCGTTTGGAACCTAAACTAGGATTGAACTAAAAAGACTAGATTCTAATCCATGACAAAAGTAAGGGACCAAACATGGTACTTATTCCCCATGGTTGATGATCGATCCCTCAGTTGGTAATGCAGGAACCGTAGGCAAGCCCACCGCAGAGGGCTCAACCATTGAACGTGGTACAACACTTAAAGCGAAACGTCCAAAATATTAGGTCCGACCGAGAAGATCAAATATCCTTTCTATATCCCCTAAAATATTGACAGTTAGAGAGAGATATCTTCACCAATCATGGTTCTAGAAAGAGAAATGGAGGAGGAAGAAGAGGAGGAAGAGGCGGCGGCAATGCTGAAAAGGCGAGAAGAAGAAGGAGGAGAAAATAATAGTAAGGATTCGCCGCCGCCGCCGCCGCTGTGGAGTCGGAAAATGATGGTGGAGGAGGTGGCGAGGATACTGAACAGTGGAGATCTGAGAGCTAAAATAGAGGCGGCGAGAGACGTCAGGAGGCTGGTCAGGAAGTCTTCCAATTCCAACTCCAAGTCCGCCGTGCGCTGCCGCTTCGCCGCCGCCGGAGTTATTGAGCCTCTTGTCGCGATGCTCAATAGTTCTTTTCCTCTCGCAGCTCGCGAGGCTGCTCTCCTCGCACTCCTCAATCTTGCTGCTCGCAATCAGAGGTCTCGCCTCTATCTTTTCCCGCTTTTGAATTGAGAAATTATTTCCATATGAGCTGTTGCTTCAGTGAATTAATTCCTGCTTCGAGCTGTATATGTGTACTGTTCTATTTGAAATTAGATTTATGGTGCACGCTGGGTGGATTGGTAAATTGATACCTAATCATGTGGGATTATGGAGATTAGAGATAACATGTACTTGTTAGTGTTAACATATAAATTTTTTTGCACTGCTTGATCAAGATGAGTTTTCGTATGTGGAACCCCAAGCCCATGTGTAAGGTATTGATTGGTGTTGGAATGGAATTGTGTTTCTGGTTGATTAGTGAATTGTTGTTCTTTAATTTTAGTGCAACAGCATGATTAGAAGGTTGGGTATGCTTAAGTAAAATTCAGTTGAGCAATTTTCTTTTCCTTGAACTGGATTTTGATCAATCCTCCACGCAAGGAAGATTTCTTCAGTTGGTTAGATGGTACTATTTCTCAATCAGGCATATTCCCTGTAAAAATCAATCCATGCTCTTTTCTTTTGTTGGTTCTAATTTTTGCAGGGGACAATTTTCACCTCAACTTCATAATTAAAATCAAACTTGAAATTCATATTCCAAAGTATCAAATCTAATGGATGTTGAAGAATACATGAGAGAAATGCACTAAATGCCCATATAAGTTGAAGGCAAAATTTGAGAAATGGGAGGTAATGAGAGCATGTCATTGTTTTAAAGCATCTATGGAGATGGTTCATTGTGGATTTTGATTCAACCATGGGTGATTAAGGCTGCTGATGGAATCCAAGTTGCTTGTCATGCTGAGTCTAGTACTTGAAATGCTGAAGCAAAATCATCTTTTTGTGGTATAGCTTATCATCACTTTTACTTGCATCTGATTCAGATTTCCTTTCAAGAGTTTTGCAGCTGTGTTGTGTAAAATTTTCGCATGCATCTGGTTAGCACATATTGTCTGTAGTCCACAGTCCATCTCCTTCATTTCCCTGCCATGTTTGCTTTTCTTCTGTGCTTGTGTTCGTGACTATTTGCCTGATCAATTGCCATCTGTTTGACTCTTTGTGCTCCATTAATTTTACATATGTACCAGAAACAAGATCAGGATAGTTACAGCTGGTGCTGTTCCACCTCTTGTGGAGCTCCTCAAATATCAAAAGGGCAATCTGAGAGAATTAGCAGCTGCTGCAATTCTGTCATTGTCATCTGTTGCATCCAATAAATCAACTATAGCTGCATCAGGGGCTGCACTTCTATTGGTGCAGGTCCTGTGCTCTGGAAGTGTTCAAGGAAGAGTTGATGCTGTCACAGCCCTTTACAATCTCTCGACCTCCGAAGAGGAGCCTAAGCTGGTTCTTGATGCTAAAGCAGTGCCACCTCTAATTGACCTCCTAAAAGAATGCAAGAAGTACTCCAAGTTTGCTGAGAAAACCACTTTCCTACTCGAGATCTTCTCTGGTTCTGAGGAAGGTAGAAGTGCAATTACAAATGCAGATGGTGCGATTTTAGCTCTAGTGGAAACTGTAGAAGATGGATCTTCGATTAGCATGTCTCATGCAGTTGGAGCTTTGCTCTCCTTGTGCCAGAGCTCTCGTGATAAATACAGAGACCTTATTCTTAAAGAAGGTGCCATACCAGGTCTTTTGCGTCTAACTGCAGAAGGTACCCCTACTGCTCAGGATAGAGCTCGGACTCTCTTGGATTTGCTTAGGAATCCACCTCCAGAAAAGAGATTGACCTCCTCCCAATTGGAGAGTATTGTTTATGACTTTGCTGCACATATTGATGGAAAAGATAAGGCTATGGAAACGGCCAAGAGACTATTACAAGACATGGTTCAGAAGAGTATGGAACTCAGCCTAAGCCATATAAAGCTTAGAACATCATCTTGTACCACTGCAATAGTTCCATCTACATGAAGAATCAAATGGTTCCAAAAGGGCAGACTAGAGAATAATAAAAACAAGTAAAAGGAGGAGCTCTTCAACACTTGGCTTGTTTTGTTAACCAGTTAGAGAATGCTGCATAGAACCACTGCAGAAATAAATACTTGGAGTTTGGTAGTGCTTCTGCATCCCTGCAAGGTGATTTTTCACTACCTTACTCAAGAGTTGTACATTTTTAACCACGACCATGATACTCCTGTGTGAATTTTGTTACTTGTATATTTCTCTTAGTCACGATTAGGGGAAAAAGAATGAATTGATGCTCGTGTTATGGTAATTTAGATTTAGTTGTAAAGTTCAAATGATATAATGCCTACTCAGCTGTTGTCTTTGAGCAGGAAGCTTATCACTAATATCAATCCTTGTGGGGTGATTTTAATGACCTTAGTGGGATCTACCTATGCAAGTGAAGTGAGAAAAAAAAAAAAAAAAAAAGAATTCTTGTTCACTCATGCAGTAGATAGACTAATGCCCTAATTTTGCACTGGATTTAAGGTTTAAAAGGTTGTTTTTCATCTCTCCTTGTTATATGCTGTCTAATAGAATCTACCTTATTTTCTCAAAATGTTGTTTGCATCTGGTTTATTGTACAAGGAGCTGCTTATTTCATATTACCATTTGGGTCAAAATTTTCTCCCATTCTTGATTATTATGGAAACCAAAAACAAGTTCTCATCTCCTATTTTACTTGGTATTTGAACTTTCATTCACATTATAAATAAACACTAAGGGCAGTAAATTATATGCATTTGGGCATATATTCATGAAGTGAAGAAGTTGAAACATCAATTAAAACAATGATTCAAAATGTCCAAAAATATTTTTTAAGCATCGTTGCACTTAATTTGTAAATAATATGCTCAAATTAAAGCAGATAGATTTTTCTATTCCAATTTAATTTTTAGAGCGGTAGAGAAATCTAATTCTATTAGTTGAACTCTTCCATTCTAATATAATATTAATGTTACTCTAATTCTAAGAGCCCGTTTGGTTTCATTTCTACGTCCCATTTTCATATTTTTACTATTTTAAAAATTAAAAAATATAATTTTTTACATATTTTCACCCAACATCATTTTTATTTCAAAATATATTCTCAAATAACTTATATATCTATATCGAATAATCTATATATCTTCTTTCTTTATTCTATTATTTCTATCTCTTTCTACCTACAATCTATTAAAATTAATATAATTCTTATTTTTTCAATAATTCATGTAAACACAAACTCATTTCCAACTCATTTTTAGTGACTAATTTTTTAAATTTAAAAAATAATTAAAATAAAAAATAGAAATGAAAATAAAATCAGACGGGCTGTAAGAGACAAAGATGGAGGTAGAAATTTCTCGAAGGAGACAGAGAAAAATCTTTCATTTTGATAAATTAAAATTAAAACAGAGAGAAAAAATTTATTTGTCAAGTAACATTTTTTAGTCAAGTCAATTTAGACTTTACGTTACGATCAAAAGTCTATGGCCGTGATGGCAGATCTAAATCAATAATGCTCCACAACATTGTTTATTCCATTACTAACATTAGAGGGTCAGATTTAGGCGAAATTACATATATGCCACTGCGAGCTGTCGGTGCATGCCTAGTGCGCAAGATAGAGATCGCCAACAGTCACAACCTCTCACACACTCAAAACAATGCATAGTTTAATTGGGAGGGAGGCCAGATCTGCATTGCACCGAATGCGCATTTACGCCAACACACCAGAAATCCGGGTCTCCTAGTTATGCTACGTTTGGCACACCGAAAGAAGCCCACAAAATAATTGATAGTCTTGAATTTAATTAATGGGTGTCACAACATTAAATTATAAATGAAAACATTTTTTTAAAGAAAAATGAAGCTTATATATGCTATTTCTTGGCATCCCAATCAAAATATTAAATTATTTTTCAAGCTTTTTGATAATAAAATAAGACCCTGATAAAATAAAATTCTATGTTAAAAAGCTAACTAAATATTATTTACATTGTTCGTTCCTAAATAGGTTTGGAATTTTATCTCTTTATCTTCAAATTATTATTTGTAACTTGAATTTTTTTAAAAAAAATAAATCGATCAATTTTTTTCAACAATAGAAATAGTGTGAAATAACTTTACAAAATCTAATTTTTTATCCTTGAAATTTGGAACAACAACATACATTTTGGAGTAGAAAACAAATTTTTGAATGTAAATGAGAATTATGATATCATCGTAATAATAGAAGAGGAAATGAAGGAAAAGTTTTAGTTGAATTAAATAATTTACTAGTGTAAGTGAGATTACCCATATCAACAATAACCAAACAAGGCACTCCGCACACCGCTCATTTTAGCAACTGACCTTATAGTTCCCCATCATTACTTCCCAAGATTCTGAAGAAGCTCCAGCTAGCTCGCTCGCTCTCTCTCTCTCTCTCTCTCTCTCAGAGAATACTGAAAAGAAAGATTACGGAAAGAGAAGGGAGAACCGGAGAACAATGCATTGCTAGTGAGCTGATTCTGCTCTCCCTCGCTGCATGAGGTGTGCGGATCGTTTGCATCTATAGCTCTACCTCAAGCAGATCTGTTCATCCCCAGGTTTTTCTAGATCCCTTTCACATTTTTTGCACACCCTTTCAGCTCAATTTGAAGCCCTTTTTGTGTTATCTGCGCCTTCCAGTTCTGTTATTTGATTTGCATTTTCTTTTGGTTTTTTGTTATTACAGTAAGGAAAGAAGAATAAGGTAGAAAGAAAAATGTTGGCTCGACCTTCATTTATGTTATCTAGGAATGGAAGTTTCAGAGTTGAAAATCTTGGCCCGAATGCGTTGGCAATGATAGGGAACCTCTGTTTTACTTTATTTGTAGTTGGGGTCTTGGTTTTCACTATAATTGCCGCAACTTATCAGCCTGAGGACCCATTGTTTCACCCTTCCTCAAAGATCACAACTTTCCTCACATCCAACTCAAATGCCACTTTTAAATCTGATATTACCGTTGTTAAGACTGGTGAGGACTTTGTTGCCTCCAATCAGACAGCTTTCGCTACGTTTATTAACATTACCGATGTCGAATCTGCGGCCTTGCCAACCGAAACTGAGGTAACTGAGGCCGTCTCTGAGACTCGTGAGTGTAGGACTGATGACCCTATTAATTGTCGTGATTCAGATGTGTTCCACCTCTTGATGAGGTCTGCCATTGAGAAATTTAAGGATATTCATTTCTATAGGTTTGGGAAGCCGGTACCAGGCAATGATGATAGTTCTTGCCACATGGCTTGGAGGTTTAGGCCTAAGGAAGGGAAGGCAGCTGCATTTTACAAGGATTATAGGAGTTTTACACTAGTGAGGTCTGAGAATTGCACGCTTAGTGTTGCTGAGATTGGAGAATATCATTCGGGTGGGAATGCTAGGAAGAAGAAGGGGAGAGGGAGAGGAAAGAACAGAGGGAAGGACAAGGACAAGGATAAGGAGGTATTTGAGAAGGTGCCAGCAAAGGTGGAGGATAACCCTATTGCCTTGCCGGAGGTTGGGGAAACTGTGGATGATGCGCTTCCTATGGTGGAATCAGAGGGTTCGTTTAGTCATCAGAAGTATTTGTTATATACTAGTGGTGGGGATAGGTGCAAGAGCATGAATCAATATCTATGGAGTTTCATGTGTATGCTGGGTGAGGCACAATATTTGAATCGAACGCTGGTTATGGATCTCAGCATTTGTTTGTCTAAGATGTACACTTCATCTGGGCTGGATGATGAAGGTAAAGATTTCAGGTTTTACTTTGACTTTGAGCACTTGATGGATTCAGCATCAGTGCTGGACCAAGCT
Organism: Jacaranda mimosifolia; assembly: GCA_018894105.1. Classification (NCBI taxonomy): domain Eukaryota; kingdom Viridiplantae; phylum Streptophyta; class Magnoliopsida; order Lamiales; family Bignoniaceae; genus Jacaranda; species Jacaranda mimosifolia. The sequence continues at coordinate 522,446 of CM032118.1, read as the reverse complement.
CAGTTTTGGTCGGACTGGAGCAAGTGGCAACAGAAAGATGGATTGAGTCTCCATGTTGTGGAGGATTTCAGGGTCACACCAATGAAGCTAGCTGGCGTGAAGGATACTTTGATTATGAGGAAGTTTGGAACGGTGGAGCCAGATAACTATTGGTACCGAGTCTGTGAGGGTGAGACGGAATCCATTATTGAACGCCCATGGAGAATGGTTTGGAAATCCAGACGGTTGTTGGATATTGCTTCCTCTATTGCAGCAAGAATGAATTGGGATTATGATGCTGTTCATGTGGAAAGAGGGGAGAAGGCAAGCAACAAGGAGCTTTGGCCTAATCTTGATAGAGACACTTCTCCAGAAGCACTATTGTCGACGTTGAAATACAAAGTTGAAGATGGAAGGAACCTTTATATTGCAACAAATGAGCCGGATACGTCCTTCTTTGATCCTTTGAAGGACAAGTACTCCACACACTTTCTTGATGAGTCTAAAGATCTCTGGGATTCCAACAGTGATTGGTATGCTGAAATGACTAAGCTCAACAATGGAAATCCCGTTGAGTTTGATGGTTACATGAGGATATCTGTCGATACTGAAGTGTTCTTGAGAGGGAAAAAGCAGATTGAGACTTTTAACGACCTCACTAAGGACTGCAAGGATGGAGTCAATACATGCACCTCTGCCAGTTAATTTACATACCAGAGGTCCAATACCCGTCGATGCTGGTTTGGGATAATGCCCTTTGTACTCTTATGCCTCGTATGTGTTACTTTCTATAAATTTTTCCATTTTCATCAATGTTAGGTTAAACTTGAGAAACTCCTTATAATATTTGTACTTCAAAGAGATAGGCAGATTTGTTTCATTTGTTGGTGTCCTGCAAACTGACGAAGCTGCATTGTACTGCCATTTTTACTTCTATTTATTTAGTGTTTCACCATCCAATCTTTATGTGCCAATTTAATTTTTCTTGAAATTCAGTATTTCACTGGGCTTTCAAAGTTCTTATTGTTATTGTTGCTGCTATAATTGTATATTTTCTTCGAGAAGTATATGTCTGTACTTTGGTATTTTTGAAATGTAAGATGGGAAATATTCTTTTGGTATTTCAAAATTTGAGATCCCTTTTGTAATCTATCTTCAGGCATAAATTTGAGCTTAGTGAATAGGTATAAACTGCAGGAAGCCATTTTGATGCAGGCTGCAACTGATGTGCCGATACTCTCTACAAACAGGTTTGTTGTTTTCTCTTTTTGCTGGGAATTTTTCTAGTTTATAGTTCCTTTCTTCAGACTTGATGTTCTGCTGTTGGTGAGGAAATGCAACAGTTTGGCCTGTGATTCATCCACTCTCTTGCCCAGGGCCCTTTTTTGACCTTGGTTACTCTTTGTACTAGACATAGCAGGCAATATTGGTATATGTGTGGAGCTCGTACCTTCTGAATTTGGATTAACATATCCTATGATATGGTAACTGTTTGGAGTATCTGAGATTATTCTGTTGTATGTATAATGTGTCAGGGATAGAACTGTTGTTCTACCATTAGTTATCACCTAGCATGTCGGCTATGTGCTTTGTCTGAACGAGGGTCGTATTCATAATTAATGATATCAAATTTTGTCCCATGTTAGAGATTTGAAGGCCTTTATTCAATTTATAAAAGAAGCTTAACGACAACTTCCATTCCTGGCCCAGAAGGAAAGAGACGAAAGCAATCCCTTGTTCCATCAAAGGAAGCTAATGGGCCGCCCTTAGAAAACCATGAATCTTGACCCTAGTGAAGGTAGTCGATGAGAGGAATAGGTGGTTTCCAAAGGATAGAGTAATTGTATATGACGCTCTATCTGTATTGGATGGATGCCTTCGCTGTGGGATAGAAGGCTTTTCTTTCAAGTCTTCTTTTCTTTGATCGCCTAAGTCCTTGACTTGAACACTTCGCTGAAATCATGTATAAGAGGTCATCCCTTAGTGGACTGATTCAACCTTGTAGCATATCTTGCAGCCCTTAGACCGGTCTCCCCTCATTCATGCCTTCATCTGCGGCCTATTCTTTTCTCTTTCCTTGTTCCCTTCTTTCCTGGAACATCCTTTTCTTCTGATGGATGGGACTTCTGTCTGAAATCCCTTGACCTAACCTCTCCTTGACTTGCCGCAGCCAAGTCTTCCCCAACCTCTCCTGATGTTCTTGGTGAGCTAGCCTGTCATCCACCGCCCCAACTGTGATGGTCCCCTTCGGCTAGTTCTTTCACAAGTGACCCTGTCTTCCATCTCCTTCCTCCTAATGGTTTGGTCCCCCTAGCCCTAGCCAAGTGGTTCTGTCTTTCTTCTAGTTCTTCTAGTAGGTACTCTAGAGGTCTTCAGCCCATGTTCCACAGATGGACAGCCGGGACAGGACCGGGTTCTATCTCATGATGCTGCTGCTACGTTCATTTGGTCGAGCAAGGTCTTCCCTTGTCTTCTATGTATGGCTGGCTCTTCTTGATCTTGAGGTCATGGGCTAACTCGACCGTAGGGAGAGGGGTTCAAGATGCCCTCAAGTCTGTCTATTTCTTTCTTTGCTTTAGGAGCTCGTAGGTCTCAAGGGTTGTTTTCGAACTCGCTCCTTTTGCAACACCCATTAAGTTGCTTTTCGTAAGAGTAAAATCTCCAATCATAAATGCTGGCCATTATCGCTTTTTCACAAGGACAAAACCCCCAACAATAAGTGCTACAACGAGTGCTCCACAAAACCTCCAATATCTCAAACAACAAATGTAGGCAATGAGTGTTGCTTTTTTCCAACACCTCCAACAATAAATATTGGCAACGAGCGTTGTTTTTTCATAAGGATAAAATCTTTAATCATAAATGCTGTAATGAGTATTCGGATACTCCAATAATAAATGTTGCAATGATTTTCATTTTTGACAAGAACATAACTTATGATCATAAATATCCGTAATAAGTTCATTTTTTTTATTTTTTTTACAAATATAGAACCTCCAATCATAATTACTGACGAAATATTGACGAAACAATATCTAGTGAGGTTAGATCTCCCATCTGCCACAGATTTGGGCATTGCCAACATTGTATAACCATGATGTGGATTTCAAAAGATACTAGATCATGAATGTAAGTATCTTGTTGTATTTGCACTAGGGGTGCAATCGAGTCGAGCCCACTCGAGTTTGGGCAAAATTTTCGAGTTCGAGCTCGACAAGCCTAAAATTTGAAGCTTGACCTCGACTCAACGAAAATTCAAGCTCAACTCGAATTGGTAAATGAATTGTAAAAGCTTGCAGGCTTGAGCTCGAGTTTGAGCACAAACTCGAAATAAAAAAATACTAATATAATATATATTAATTAATAAAGTAAAAAATAATATTTAATTATATACTGACTCACGAGCCGGCTCATGAGCCTTGAGCCTAGATATAGACGACTCTAAATTGGCTTGAATTAAAACTCCAGCGCGATTCAACTTGACTTCGAGCTAGCTCGAGCTCGACTTGTTTGCACCCCTAATTTGCACTGACAAAGCAGTGCACTTTTATATAAGCAAGAATACTTCTTTGCTCATTTAAGTTCTAGGCACGCTGTATGAGACCATCAAGTTTTGTTTCATTGTCTATCCTACTAAATTATTTAAGAAGAAGAAGAAGAAGTCTGAGGAGTGAGCGAGATACATATTTTGAAGTAATTTTAAATTTTGAAAATATAAAATTTTGAATTTTCATGTAATATACATATAAAATTTAAGATTATAATAAAATTTTGAATATTAAAGAAGAGCCATTAATTTTGGTAAGATTATCTATAAGTTAGTGGATAATAGCTGAAGTCAAATCTCTTCTAATAATAGGATAAAACCAGAAACGATTTTATGGCTAAAAGTTAGGAGTTATAACAACCTCAGAATCAAAATTTGAAAGAGTCAGAAAAACAAATAAAAATAAAAAAGGAAGAAAAGGAATAAACAAGTCCCATGTTGTATAGGCTGCCCATCTCCCAAGCAATACCAAATTAATCCACCCTTTCCTCATATGAAAGTGCAGGATTAACAGGGATTGGACAACCTTTGCAACTCCGAACTTGTAAAAATTTTCAGGTAATAATTAGTTGGAGTTGTTTAGAACAATATGATAGAAAAAATTATTATGATGATACTAAGAATTTTTATTTTTGTTGTTCTGTATTTATATTCGTATTCGTATCCGCGTAATATTTGAATAGTTTTGAAATTTTAAGAGCATCTACTTTTGTCGAATTGTTGTTTCATGCATACGAATCATCCCTTCTTTTTTTTTTCTCTTTTTTTTTTTGGCTAAATCAATCTTTATTTAAAAGAAGAATTGATAATTTGATTTCTGATGTATATATCTAAATGTTGTATTTTCTTTTCTGATGTGGGGTTTGGATTATCATGCCCTAGAAGGGAGATGGAGTCTTGTTTTTTTTCTTTCTAAATGTTTTTAGGACATTTTCATCACTTCTTGTCTGCATGCTTGAATATTACTGTATTACCTTTGGTACATGAAATACATATTCCCATACATACATTAAAATAATTTCGAATAATGTTTGCATTCTGTATTTTATATGTAATTGTCCGCAATACGAATATATTTATAAATAAATATATATATATATTAAAATACATATCATGATGATACATAAGTACTAATCAAACATTATTGAACAAGACAAGGAAAGTCAAGTGGATAAGCTAAATTTATGACATCCTTTCTTGTCGTTGGATGTAATTAGTCATTTTTCTCATCTTCCAACTTTATGTTATATACTTTGTTCTATGTTGTTATCCAGCACTTTGACTATAATCTCAAGTTTTATATGTAACTCACACAGAATTCATAGATTAATAGGTTCTTCTATATCCAAAGATAGCTCAAGAGACTGATTTTTGCCTTAAACTCCTGCACATATATGCATCACACACAATGGTTCTTTGTGTAAGAATATGAAGGAAAGAACACAAGACAGGACACACACAACACATTTTACGACAGTTATGCTTTTGCCAACGAGGTTTTGTCCAGGTGGTAAGATTTAGGTCTACAGTTTATAAGAAGCATTGGTTCATGTCTGATTTATGTTTTAAGTTTGATAGTATTGGATATTTCAATGTACTGAATGACAGAATTGATTGTTTCTAACAGTTTTCTAGACTCTTAAGAGATTTTTGTGGCAAGAATGGCAGAAGAATCAAAGAAGAGTGAAAAGCCTGAGAAACCAAAGATCATCGTCCCACATCTATGCATAAACACCATGAAAACTCTCTCCCGGTCCTCATCCTCCATACCATCGTCGCCAGTTGGCTTGAGAAAGACAGCTAGTACCAGAAACAGCTGCTTGTGCTCACCAACCACACATGTTGGCTCCTTCAGGTGTCGATACCACAGGAACCCCAGCATGACACGTAGTAGCATGTCGATTGGTTCAAAGCTCTCGGAGCTAGCAGAAAATCAACTGAGATGTGTGGCACTTTGCACACTCAGCTCATTGCTGGCCATAACCAAGGCTCCTGATCATCACATCCATACCTGCATAATATGAAGAGACTCATTATTGATAGATTGTGTTGTGTTATTGCTTTCTTGGTCTTTATGAAGTTGAGTGAGTATACAGTTTGTGTTTTGGACTATACGAACATCAGTCTTTGAAGTTCTTAATAAACTCTTGTCTGTGTACATTTGATGTAATCTCATTACATGTCTTATCTTAAATCTTGCAGATTTAGTTAAAAGTTACGAGAAGAGTATAAGCGTACTAACTATTGACTATTGTATGTTATATAAGCAAGACAACTCATTGTCCTGTAATGAGAAATAGTCCAACAACTGGGGTTTCAAGCTTCTACCACAAAGATGTCATATATTCCATTCTTGATCAGCAGATGGACAACAGATACTGCCCACAAAAGCAACATGCAGGGTCCTGCTCAATTCAAGTTCTCAGCTATCTTCTTCTTTTAAGGAAATATACAACCGACAAATCAAAGAAATTTCAAGCCATAGAAGGTTAAAAGACCATAATCATATCAGCAGATGGACAACAAACCTGTTCACAAAAGCAACATGCAGGGACATGCTCAATTCTACTTCTCAGTGATCTTCTTCTTTAAGGATATTTAACAGCCGACAAATCAAAGAAATTTCAAGAATATACAAGGTAAAAAGATCATAATCATATAGTCTTAAACATAGCCTTCAACAATTGATCCGATGAGTACTTCAAAAGGAGGAGGATTTAAAGAAAAGCAGTGGGACGCATTTAATACTTCAGATGCATAGAGTTTCAGAAGCGTTTCATAATATATATACAATAACACAGATATCAGTCACGCTGACCCGTCACTACAAGAGGACGCAAAATATTGGCAGCTAATATAGGCATCAGTTTGCAGTTTTACAGATAATCTATGCACACTGTGCTGTACAAGATGAACCTCCTCATGGAGGATTCTGTCAAATTTACTCACATAGGACAAGCATCTTCTTCGACTTCTTGAGGCAACATGTAATTCCGACAGAGAGGGCATGTGGTGTTCCAATAGTTCAACCACTTCTCCAGGCATGACTTGTGGAAAACGTGGCCGCAGGAGAGGTGGTTAATTTCTGCCTTCGGCTCAAATTCCGTCAAGCAGATAGAGCATTCTTGTTTGGGGCAATCACATATGAAAATTGAGTCATAACGGATTGCTGGTGTTCGGCTTCTGAACTCCTCCATGTATGATTCCGAGGGACTTCTACGGCAGTCATCTGAGTCTGAGGGTTCAACAGAGAGTTCTTCCCATGAGGCAATGTGGATCCCTATGACGTGCAGTATGGAGCGAACGAGCTCCTTGACGATGGAGATGGATATTGCTGTGTTTGCCAGAATTACACAGAGAACTCCGGCATCTGCTGGCGTTGGATAAGATGAAATAGCCATTTTGAAGGGCCAAACCTAATGGAGAATTGGGAGGTTTTTAGTCAGCCAGAAATGATATGAAAGCCACCAAGAAAGAATACATGTCACAAGCAAACTTTTCATAGCTGTTAAACTTATTGCATCATCCCAGAATATACTTCCGAAGATGTAATAACAAAACAAAAGATTTCCTCCAGCCCTGACCTACCAAGTTCTATTTAGCAAGGCTAATGGATACATCCATATAACTTATTGTGGAACCAAACAAAATATGCTGAGTTTCTATGTGTTTGATGTAAAGACACATCTACTTCACACAGCTCACAGATTACATATTGATCATTAGAGCCATATTAAAGAAGCTTGTACCATGATTCAGAAGCAATTTCTAAGTAGTTTCTTTTGTAAAGAAGAAGAAGAAAAGTCACAACAGAAGCAATTTCTAAGTAGTTTCTTTTGTAAAGAAGAAGAAGAAAAGTCTTAACAGATTCATAAACTTACTTGGTGATTTAACTGTAGTTGAATTGCAAGACAATGCTTCTAATAGACCACAGGAACACTGCAAATAGACAAAAGCAACCAGGTTTAGAAGGAAGGTCCAACCAAATAAATCAATTGTACAATAACAAATCAGGAGGGGCTCACTCTCAGTTCAAGTGTCAGCTAAATAATTAATGAATGTGTTGTTCCAGAGAACACTGTGGTATGTATATAATGTATATCTGTTACCCACCAATGGATAAACAGCCAAGTGTCTTGCTAGCAGGGTAAAGGTGAGGAGGAACCCACCCAACATTATTACATATTGACAAATATGGTGTGAAACAAAACTTCCAGAATCCAAGTTCTTTTCTTTAACCCCCCCCCCCCGCCCCCCCCCCCCCCCCCCCCCCCCACCAACAACCAATCCAAAGAAAAACGACAAAAGAAAAAAAGGAAAGATAAGAACTACAGAGCCTCTGAGAATTAAGCCACAAGAAACCATATGTGATTCTTGTCTTCATTCAAAAAACTCAAGAAAAGCTTAAAGAACAAACTTTTGCCAATGAACTTCTGGTGAGATCCTCAACTAATTAGTTGGAAAGGGCAACTTTAGAATCAGTTCCCAAGACATAGGTGCAGATAGTAAATAGCTAACAATTTATCTTTAAGAATCGGTAATCAAAAACAAGATCATAAGCAAAACAGAACCACAAGAGCAGCAAAGAAGATCAAACTAAACATCATCAAGAAAAAGAAAGATCTTTGGCAAAGGAAAGATCCATACAAAACTTAGAAATTTGAGACCCTCGAAAGATCCCTCTTAACTCCCCAATCAAAACCCACCAAGGAATGCAAGGAAAGAAAAGGCTAAGCTATATTCCTGTAAAAATAAAATGCATTTTTTTGGGGGGGAAGAAAACAGAAGACCAAGAAATCATGGATAAACTTACAGCTTGAGATATTGAGCTCCAAAAAACTAAATTTCTTGCAAGTCAAGAGCATTCAAGATGTTAAAAAGTGTTGTGCATAGGGTGAAGAATTGAGTTGGGTTTGACAATTGGTAGATAATATTGTCTTCCTCCTATCTATTCTATCAATTTCTGTAAAGATCACTCACCATTTATACTGCTACTAAAAGGACTGTTGACCCCACCACAATTATCACTTTTCTTCCTTCCCCATGTTACCTTTGTCACTTACTTGGCTAAGTATTACTTTCACTACTTTCTTTTTGGTCATGTAAAATGGGAAGCAGAAGGACCCAATGAATTGTACCCAAAATAAATAAAGGACACAATGAAGTATTCTAATTTTGCATATGAGAACATTGAATATTTCCACCTACCCCCTTGCAATTTGAAATATCTCCATCTGAACCATGACCACTTCAATATAGAGTTTGAAAAAGATGTGGATATGTCACCTTGATAATATTTATTTATTACATTTATTCTCGCTTATTCTCTAACTTATCTTTGAGGGCGAAGTTATAAAGCTTTTCAGTAGTGCGCAATAATTTGCTAATATTAATAATTTTGGTAGTGAGTTAGATTTAAATTATCTTCAAAGAGACAATTAATCGCTTGTATGAAATTACAGATTAAATTATCAATACGTTTTTTGTTTACGATAGTACAATATCATAAATTAAATGAAAATTAAAGATTGAAATAGTTACAAACTTCACCCCTAATTTTTCATATCGAATGATTTAATTTTTGTGGACCACAATTATATAAAACTATTAATGGAATGCATTAAATATGATCTCATTTATTTATTTATTTTTGCAATTTTAGCACTCCATCATTATTATATATCATTTGTTGTTATAGCATCACTATTTGTATAAAGTTTTTTTTTTAAATTACAATATTAAAAGACAATGCCTAGTGGCAATAATAAATGTCTACCATTAGGGTTTGTATTATTGCTAGGTTTTTGCTTTTATTTAGGATTTTTTTTTTTCTCTTTGTCCTGAATGCATTATTTTGTCTTGAGGTTCCAAATTATAATATTGACATTATAATGTTCAAGTATATAAAAAGATGTGACAATTTTACAAATTATACATAAATAAAGCTCAAGTTGTGTCCCTCTAATTGGTTTTGAAGCATCACTTTTCTTTGTGCCCATGTGTAACTTCCATGTGTGTTTCCTAGTAACATGGTAGATTTGATATGTCACATGCACCTTTTGTAAGTTAATATAGGACTTAAGTGGTATATTTATTGAGTCCAGTTGTGCGAACATGTGATTATAGCGGGGTGATATATGAACTAAAGTAATATCAATTGTATTAATTCTAATTCTAAATCGGAGGTGGGTTCGATGCCGAAGGGTTGTTCAAATTAAATTGGAAACGATCTTTCTGTCTTAAAAAAAAAAAAAACTTAGGTATTATGTTTGTTGAGCCCAGTTGTGCGGACCTATGATTTTAGTGGAAGTGATGTGGGAGCCAAAATAATCTCAATTGCACAAATCCTAACCCAAGATTGGATGTGGATTCAAGGCCGAATGATTATTTAAATTAAATTTGGGACGATCCTCCTATCTTACAAAGAAAAGGGAAAAAAAAAAAAAAGACTTAGGTACTATATTAATGCTCCACAATTAAATGTACCCAACACCAAAATCCTTGAACAAGATTTGGGCGTCAATTAAAAATTGATTTGAGACAAGAATCATGTCGTGTACCATCTAATGTGTCGGCACACGGTTGACTTAGTCTAATTTAAATAATAAAGCTAACTTCCGGAATTTGAGGTCTCTAAATTTGAGGTTTACTGAAAAATGTGTAATTTCAATGTATTTATTTAAAATATTTATGATACTATCAATGACTATATAATTGTTATTATAATAAATAATAATTATTTTGCATAACGTAGTTATAAAAATTAAAAGAAAATGATAATATAAAGACATTTAAAGCATATTACTCAAAGGTATACAAAGAAATATTGGTCTTTTATACGGTACAAGTGTGTGCCTGGGCACGTGTTAGAAAGATACTTGTGAAAATAGAGAGGCTAATACTTATTGAACTCAAAAAATAGATACAGTCTCTCATTTTAATTTTTTTTTCAATATTAATGCATTTTCAATATGTATAATTTGAATTATAGATAAAATAATTTAGTTAGGGTTAAAAATAGTAGACGGTGAAGGGGGGGAAATAAAATAAAAATGCAAAAAGATTAATTTAAAAGCATAATAATAATTCGACAAGGAATATTGCAAATGTTCGAATTAATTAGTAAAATATTCAAAAATAAGCTCATAAGTCTTACAATCCTCCATTTTTCGATCTAAAAGATCAAAGTAAGAACACATATTTCTTTTCTTTCTTTCTTTTTTTTTGTTGAATGGAGTAAAACCACGTATTTATTTAAAATATTATTTACAATTTGTACATGATTAATAAAGATTTCAATATTATTTTACAAGAACATAAGATATGTACACATATTCACAATTTCACTCTTTATTTAAAATTATATATAATTAAATTTGAAATTACTTAAATTTAAAAAATAACAAGTCAAAGATATTGTCGTAAAATAAAAAATTAAGGGGAATGGTTGGTTATGTTTCATCAGAACAACATTATTTTGGGGAAATATAGTCAAACATATCCTCATTTTTCTCCAAAACACACATTTTTTAAAATATACATACATTTATTATATATCATACATATTTTATTATTATTCTAAAATTAAAAAATTCACTTAATTTCATTTTTACTCTAAAAATCTAATAAAAAAATATTAATTTGAATACTACAGTAAAAAATTATCTTCCTCAAGATATAAATAAATAAACTAAAAAATAATTTTTATATTTTTTAATAATTTATTCTCTCAAAACGCATAATAAAATCACACAAAAAGACATAACAAAACATTCCTTAAATTAGCATGCAATGCAACAACAAAATAACAGCCCACTAGTGGAGGAGGCCCATCAAGTAACTGTATGCGACTGCATGGGCTTGAAGGAAAAGGCTTGCCTCTTTTACAGAAGCAAAATCCTAAACCCTAATAAAAACCCCAGCTTGTTTTTTGGGGGAAATTCACGGCAAAATTGTTTGGAATTTTGAGCGGGGAGATCATGGCGGAAGTGACGCAGTCCTTTGAAATTAAGCATGGCGGAAAGAAGAGGAAACCAGGGAAAAAGAAGGGGAAAATGGCGAAAAAACGGCAAAGAATGATGCCTTCAGGTGCGGAAAACAAGGTCAAGGTTGACAAGAGAATGAGGAAATTGTTTCAGAAAAGGGCGAGGGATTACAATTCAGATGACGAAGATGAAGATGAGAAGCTCCAGGAGTCTGCCCCTGCAATTGGAGTTGACAGGTTCAAGAAAAAGGATGATGAGTTTGAAGGTGGATTCTCGGATGATGGTGAAGAAGAGAATCAAGAATTTGAGGCAGAAGATGTTTCGGAAGACGAAGATGGCGGAATTCAGCCTGGTATTACGAAATTTGCTGAGGGAATTAAGGCTTTTAAATTGGCATTTAAGAAAATTGTTAAGAAAAGTTGTGATGATGAGGATGTATTGGTGAGCTGAATTTTCTGTTTTTCCGTAAGGATTCATTTTTCACTATCTTTTATGGAAAAAGGAATTGTAATTATGAATTTTGATGAGTTTCCAGGGTCCTGTACTGTCTGCCAATAAGAAGCTATTAGCTGAGAAGCTTGCTGAAGAAGAAGCGGAAAGGAAAGTCAAAGGGGAGGTGAAGAAGGAGAAGCACTTGGTATTGGATTCTTTGACTTAATTACTTAATACTGTTCCAAATTTTGGCTTTTTTATTAATTGTTTACGGGATGCTTCTTGTAATTTGTGATGTATCTTTGGCTATTTTTGATGAAAAGATACGAGAGAAGGGGCATGTGAAGCCGGCCAACTATTTGGATGCCCATGAAAAATTTCTATTGGGAGTGGCAACAAAAGGAGGTACACATTGTTTTGTTGGTTGTAATTGTGTTCTAAGTTTGTATACATATTGTATTCGAGAGACTGATTGTGGTTTTATTGTTTCCACGTGTAATGATCGATGATCAGTGGTCAAGTTGTTTAATGCTGTAAGTTGCTGTTTTTGATTTCTTCTGTTTTCCCGGTGTTTTTTTATTGTAAACAACGTGCCATATGCTGAAATTACTCTGTGTTTCATGCAGGTGAACAAGGCCCAGCATGCTCAGAAAGGTTTAAATCCATCAAGATCAAAAGATGAGAAAGGTATGTAAAAATAGGATTAAATTTAATATTTCAAACTTCTGCAGTATGTTTGTTTGCTATGATTTCCTTCTGAGTTTACTTAGATCTGTTAGAAGCCTTTCTAGTTCATCTTTGAGTGATTTTTTGTATGTCATAAGAAAGCTAAGACTTGACTGACACAATAATAGAAAAGCTCTCACAACTGATATTTAAAAATATGCTTCAGGGCCAGTCTTTAGAGGAAGTTTGATTATGGTTTTTTTTTCTTTTATTAAATAAATTGAGAATGCCTTAGATTTTGTTTCCATGTTGGCTGTATCTGGTTGATTTCCCTCTCTATGTGATTGAAATGAAATTTGCTGGTGAACGTATATCTAGCCTTATATTTTGAGCATTATAAATAGATACAGTATGGTTTTGGTCATTTTTCCAGCATTATCTATCTTCTTGTATGAATATTGTGATGCATATCACAGTAATAAAGAAGAAAAGGAAGGAAGCCTTCTTCTCGGAGTTGCAAAAGACATCATCCCAATCTGCAGGAACTTACAAGGTTTGCTTCTCTTTCTTCTCCAGAAGTTCATTCATTATGGGCTTAACCATTGTGCCAGGAAACAATGAACTTCTTAGCTTTCGGTGGAATTTATCTATGGTTTTCCAACATGCAGGCCGGCACATCCGGTGGCTCTGTGGATGGTGAAGCTCCTGCATGGGCCCCTCTGCGTGATAATTACATGCTAACAAACCCCAAATTGAAGGATTGGGATAAGATGCAGGTAATATTTCTGTTTGCTAATTAATCACAGAAATAGTACTTAAAGCCTAAAAAAAACTTGCTTTGAAGTCCCTGAAGTTTCGATCATATAGTTTAGCCCCTAATGTTATGATCTGTTGTATGTCTGTCACTTTTGTGGAGATCCATCAGTAGAAGGACAGCTATGGACATTTCTGTGAACATAAATGTTTGTCTTTGAAGGCATACATGTAAAAGTCAGAAGCTTTCCTTCATAGAATATGCAACAATATCTAAGTTGCATGCAAAAATGCAAACACAATCACCCCGACACCTATTTTTTGAGAATTAAAATACATTCCCTTGTACAATTATTTTGATGCGTGAATTGATAACTTATCGACTTATCAACTATATGCAATTTTGAGAAAATCAATCAAATTGTGATATGTGTTAATTTAGTCTCGGGGAAGAAGCAAGGTTCTTTGAGAACCTTGGATACCATCGGATGTCTTCGTTCGTTGGATTTCTAATGAATATTATAGCCATTTATATTGCATTAAGCTGAGGCAACCACTTCTTGGCTGTAGAATGTATTCTTTTCCCCATTTTCGTATGAAAATTTGTCTTTGCGTTTTTCAGGATACCAATGTTTCAGATGACTTTGGGAGGCAATCAGATGAAGATTCTTCATCAGATGATGAGTAATGCATTTATTCTCAAGGGAGTTGTTCTTTTACTCAAGGGGGTAGTGGCCATATAAATACTTCGATAGATGAGCAACTTGATGACACTACTTAGACCTATCAATGATCTAATTTCAACACTTCCATAAACCAAGAAAATCTCAGGAATACTCTCTGATGATCCCAAATCCAGATGCAGGGAGAGAAAACAAAGGCACTGCACTCCAAACTCATGGATGTCATCATCTGTTTTTTTTCTAAATACTGTAGGACTATTCCATTTTTAGTTAAGATTACTGGTATTTGTGTTTGTATTTTGTTTAGAGGACAGGCAATGTAGCTTACTACTCTCAAAAGGAATGCTGATTTGATTTTGATGGATGCTAATGGGGAAAGATACAGAATGCCTTGATACTTTGAAGATGTTTCTATATTTATTAATTTTAATTTTTCAATCAAATTTATATTTTTTAATTCATAAAAATGTTTTTTTTTAAAAAAAATAAAAAAAAATAAAAAAATATGTATATATTTTAATTGTTTTGAAGTGATAGCGAACATTATATTAAAATTGAATTTGAGTTTGATTAAGATAATAATATAATGATAGGATAGTAATACGAAGAAATGAAAATGAAACAAATAGTACTTTCTAAAAAAAATTAGTACAAATAGATATCTGTTAATTTTCAAATGGTCTTAAAAATTAAAAATGGACATTGAGAAAAATATATAAACAATGTGTGGGCTTTGTTTGGTTATATTTCTCCAGAATAACCTTGTTTTGGAGAAACATAACTAAATATATTTTCATTTTCCTTTCCAAACACATAGTTTCTAATATATACCTACATATATTATATATATACATTATATATATTTTATTATTATTTTAACATTAAAAAGATTATTCAATTTCATTTTCACCCTAAAAATTCAATAAAAAAATATTGATTTGACTGTTACAGTAAAAAATATATCTTCCAAAATATAAACAAACATATAAAAAAATAACTTTCGTATTTTTCAATAATTCATTCTGTCAAAACACATAATAAAATCAAACAAAAAACATAACCAAACACTCCCGTGGGTTTTTTACTATTTCTAAAACCTCAGGGGTAGAAAGTAGAATTTTCAAGAGTTTCCGCATCCCAATTCCCAAATCATTCATTCAAAATAAAACGGCATTTTTCCCTCCAAAAGACGGGAAAAGGATAATTGTAAAGCCCTAACCCCAAAGAGCAGAAAAACCCAACGAAATTGCTCACAATTTCAATTTTCATGGATTCCAAGGAGGAACCCAACCGCCACGACACGGCGACAGAAAATTCCGACACCATGGCTCTGCAAAAGAAGCGGGCGCGCAGAGTGAGCTTTGCTGAGATGACGTCGATTCATTTCTTTGACCGTGACGAAGAGTATAATGAGAGTCCGTTGACGGAAACTGCAAAAATTGGCGATGACTTGGCCGGTGAATTTGAGTTTGGCGGGCATTCGGAGCATAATAAGAAGTTTGCAGGCGAGGATGATGGTGATGATAATGATGATGATGAAGAGATGGAAATGCGGTCGTTTTTGCGCCCGGTTGGGTCGCCTTCTCCGGGAGGAAGCACGTTTGGTTCTGCCTCGTCGAATGATGGCAAGTTTTGTTCATTGGCTTTGTGTTCGATGGTTATTTGTGGTTTGTGTCGTGTTTTCTTGTCAGTGATGATACTTGAATGTTGCTATGGAAATATGAACTTCTTCTTCTTGTAGATGAATGCCTGCATGCGCTTAGGACGATGCTCTAGTGACTAGTGAGCAAGAAATAGGATGAACGACATGAATTTTTGAAGGGGTCATTCTGAGGTTCTTGCTTGTCATCCCATTCTTTCACTAGGAATCTATGTTGAAGCGGTGCACATAAAACGGTTCTAAAGGGTTTGAGACTTCTTGCTTTTAATATTGTTTGCACGAATCTAGCTTACATAGTTGACTGGGGCCCTGGATTCTTTGTCATCACTCATCACAACTGGAAGCAAAAATTCATTTCCATTTCTAAACAATAACAAATTGATTTCTGCAAATCCACCAAACTGCTACTTCATTGGGAGTCTGTTCGACCTCATCCAGCTAGAGATATAATGAACCTACACATTGTGGATCTCAGATCCCTGACCCACATTATTACATTGTACTCCTCTCCATTGATAGCAGTAGTAGGTCAGATGCAATCCACTCTGAGCATAATGATTCTGCCTCACAGATCTTTTCATAGTATATCTGTAGCAGTAGCTTTACTTACTGCTGCAAGCATCTCTTCTTCCTTTTCTGTATCCTGTTGGTGCATACTGGCATTTACCTCTTGCCAAGGATAGCATACAGTAACAGGAAATTCTGGCTTCAGAGGACAAGTCCAGAAAGTGTAAAATGTACATATATGAATTGGCTAGCTCACTCCTGCTGCAATTCAGCAGAACAGCAACTCTGCGGAGATAAGTGTTTCCTAGTCTCGACTTCCTCACAGCATAAGATCATTATGCATCTTGAAGGATTTTGCAAGTTTTTATCTTCTACTCGCTTTTACGACTTGCTAACCAAAAGGAAAACAAAAATCCAGATATTCTTTTCTCAAACCACAGTACCTAAAATGAAGTAACTTTTCAGTTTTAATCCCAAGTTTCTTCGTGTTTCTGGATGATCTGATAGCAAAAGTACTGAAGAACTGGGACTTGCATCATTTCACATTCACTTTACTGCAGAGTAGCATTAGTCTAAAGGTGTTAATTACCCTCTATCTTAATTCTGCTTGATCATGGTATTATTTCTTATATTTATAATAAATTCATCTTGTTGTTCAAGTATCATTGATAAATTTGTTTTAACACCTAAAAATGATTCACTGCTGTAAAGATTGGGAGTTCTAGTTATTGGTGTGGTAGCAGGAGTGTGTATTTCTCACTGTATCTTATTACTGGAGTCCTGATACTTTATTTCCACTTCATTATTATTTTTTTTTCTTCTTTTGGAAAAGTTAATCACTTACATGTTTTTCTTTCTTTTCTTAAGCAGAAGATAATTTCTTTGGCCCTGTATCAGCCAATTTTATAAGGCCCCACCGGTTGTCTGACTCCGGAGCTTCTGATGATAATCATGATGTTACGATGGATTCGACAGCCTTCTCCATGCACTACCGCAGTCTGGCTAAATCGGAGGCAGGAGTAGACTTAAAGACACCAACAGGTGGCCGACTCTCCTTTGAAGAGAAAACACCAATGAATCAAAATGGAGGAAGCTCCATGATTTTCACTTTAGGTAAAATGCCCATTCCCAAATCTTTTGTGCCTGTCACAGAAGTAAGTGGCAGTCATAACTCCAATGACATGAGTCTTGTTGGGGAAAACCCCAACAATTATGATTATGAGAAACTATCACCAGGATTGGATGCACTTCTGGCGGAGAGCAGGAAAAACTTGCTATCTGTTGGTGTATCTGATGATATCATTACTGCAACGTCACCTAAAAGGAAACTTCAGGTTTTGCCTTCAATTGAAAATGGGGATAACGTTGTCAATCTAAGTGATTATGTAAGGAAAGATCCAGGCCGGATTAATACCCACAATTTGCTGAACGGGGACGAATCTGCTGTTCACAGTGAATTTGGCAAGGGAAATGGTCCTCAAGAAACCTTTCCTAGTGGTCGTTCTCCTAAAAAAATTTCATCCAGCACATTGGGTGCTGCAGCTTCCAACAGAGATGATGATAAACCAAATAGTTCACCATATCAGTTGAGTAAAGTAAGAATTCATACCTGAAGCAGTATGTATCTATAATTTTCTGGAATATATGCTACTTATCTATGTGATCTGGTATTGCAGGGAAATTATTTGACATTTAGCTTTTTGAAATGTCAATATCTCTTATTACCTGTGTGCTTCATTTTTTTTTCCCTTTCCATAAGTTCTCTGTTATGTTTCCGAATGTCTATGCTTGAAAGATATTTTGAGAGAGTTGATCATTGTATCCGCTTGATTGTAACAATTTATGAGTGGCAACAGTTAAGCTTTTATTTAGATCTTTTATCACAAAGCTATTTACAACACTGCGCCAGCTTGAGAAGATAAGGGAACTACATGGTCAGCATGTTGTAAAATTTGCATATTTATCTCCTAGATTTTAAATCATCTGAATTTAGATGTTACCCAGAAATAAGATTTTCCAGTTTCTGTAAATTTAGGATTGATTGATTCCTGAATTAGTTCTGATCTTTTTCTTTGTTCAAAAGTCTATATTTTATCCAGTCTACAAATGGAGCATTAGTCTCTATCCCTAGTGCATAACCCTGTTGTCTTAATGAGGATGTTTTGCCAAGGGCCACATGCTATAGTGGATAGTTTTGATATAATGAATTCAGCAATTATCATAGGTCTTTATTTTAAACTTTGCTTGTTTTGATTATTTAGTGATAAGTGATTTAAGTCCAAAGGGAAAGGGATGAGATTTTTGTTTTGCTAGACAAGTAAATATCCCCACACCCAACCCCCTCTCCCAGCAACCCAGTTGTGGAAGTTATAGCAAATTTTGTTGGGTAAGGAACTTGATATGTTAGAATATCAATTACTGGAAATGGCCTTCAATAAATTGATAACAAACTGATAAATTCGAACTGGCTGGCACAGAATGAATCTGAAATCCCATTGGCAGCGTCTATATTTTCTCCTGTCAAACAACAAGCTCTTCTGCCCACTACTTCTCCATCTAAGCAGTTGGAAGTGGTGTCTCCTTTGCCCGAACAACCTGGTTCCTTGCTGAGAAATGAAGGCAAGGAACATCAAGAAACCGAGACATCCATTCAGAAAAGCATTTCCAAACTGGAATTACTTGAGAGATCTGCCTTCTCTTCTACTTTCAGTGCTAAAGTTGACAATTCCACTATTAAGTCACTGGATTTCTTGCAATCCCCTAATGTGGATACATTTTTGGAAAAAAGTGTTTCTAGAATCAAATTTTTGGAAGATTCAGTTGCTGGAGACAAATTTGCTAGTGTTCGTCAGAGTAAAGAGAGGAGTTCTGCTTTCAGTATTGATCGTACCAGGGCTGAGACTCTGAATCATATTGGTGGTGAAAATCATTGGGAAGAACATTTGGGCAAAATAGTAAGTGGAAACTCACAGAATAAATCAAGTGCAAAAATTTTTTCTACAGATCAACTAAAATATAGGGAAACTGCTGCTTCATCCTCTAAGATCACTTGGTCTGGAAATAATTTGATGCGTAGTTTGTTTACGTCTAAACATTCTGATGAAGATGCACTGATGTCTGAAACTGAGTCCTTATTGGCTGAAATTGCTTCAGGTGAAGGTGGGAAAGCAATTCTTACTCCTAAGTTCATTTCTTCTCCAGGCAGAATGTTGGAGAAGAAATTGTCTGCTTCACCAGGTCTTCAATCTAGTCAATATAAAGATTTATTGCTACAGAGTCAGTTCAAACAAGTTTTGGACTTTGATAAAGACCGATATTCGAGTCCAGAGAGAAATCTTGCTGATGCTGACCTCTCAACTGCAACTGCTAATAGGGGGGGTGCTGGATCCAATGGAATGAAGGGAAGGTTAAGCTTACCTTCTGTTGAAGTCTCCCGCCTTAGAAACTTGATTGAAGTAAAAGCAACGGGTAAAGGAGAAGTTGATATTTATAACGGGAAGGAAATGCTTGAAACTAATGATAACTTGATTACTACTCCTGAGAAGAAGAAATCCCAGGCCATGCATTCCAAAATTCTTGATGTAGGTAAGCAAACTAGCAGCGATATCTCCAGGCTTGAGTATAACCTACCGAGGGAAGAATTCGGAGCCGTTTCTCATGGTTCTGTTTCTTCATCTGCTTCTAAGAATTTAGATGAGCCACTGTTGCAGAAGGTCAGTTATTTTCTTCATCTTTTAGGTTCTTTTTTGTCTTTTCTTTTCCTGAAGTAGTTCCATTCACCTGCATGCCTCTATTTTGTCAGTTGTTAGCGGAGACCAACTATAGCAGTTTTTAATGCCTCAAATACCAATCACATAAGGAGTCATGATAGTTTTCAGTTTTAACCAATAGTAGAAATTTCCAAGGGCACTCGGAGAGAAAACTATCTACTCTGTGCTTTATATGTCCCAACCATTCAGATGGCAATTAGAGGATAAGATGAATTCTAATTGTGGTTTTCTGTTGGTGCTCAATATGGTCATATCAGAATCTGGTGGAGTTCCCTACAGCAAGCCCTGCAAGGATAGAGCTTGATAATAAACAGTCCTCCAGTATACACTCTCCAAAAACCACTCAGCTGAGTGGTAGACTGGAAATATTTTCTGCAATCAAGAGAAATGTACAATTTTTGCTGAGTGACACACAACATAGAAATGAAATGACAATAATGCAGAGGAGTCCCAAGCTTCAGAAACGTGGGAATTGTGATTCGGAGACACTGTTGTATCCTAATGAGGGTAGAACGACACAGACTGGCCATGAAGGGATGAAGTGGACTGATGTATGTTTGATTCAGGTTCTACTTATTTGCCATTTTTTCTGCCTAAAGGGCTGGCTGATATAGGAGTCATATTTTTGTCTCACTCCATTTTGAATCTGAAATTGCAGGCATATTCTAAATTCTCAGAGGAAATAAAAATTCTACTTTCTGGATCAGCTGATGAGCTTAGTGATAAGATGGTACGCTATACCAGTTTCTGTTAACTTCTAATTTGAATTTGTAAGACATAAGGAAACCCTCTTTGTAGTTTTCTGAGCAATGAGATAATAACATAACGTTATTCTTTTATCTGTAAAATGACTTTTGAGTATTTTCTGTAGTAGTTAAGTTGATTTGTTTTTCACATGCATGTTTTTTCTCCGGCTATATGATAATGTTTTCATATTTCAGATTGATGTGCTCGAAGTTAGGTTGCTTCACCAGCAGAGGTCAAAAACATATGAGATGCTTTGCCTTGGAGCTATGCCCCAGGTCAGCTAGCTCAAAATTATAAATATCTTAGTAGAAATATAAAGTATGTGATCATAAATATGAAATTTTTGCCCCTTCGCAATGTTAAGTGCTTTCATTAATTGATTGATTGATTGCTGCACCACTCTGAGTTCATGTGTTTTTTTCCCCAGAATACAATTGTTCTTCAAGATCGCCAGCTTGAGAAGTAAGTACCTTCCCTCAGTGAGTGACTGAAACGGAATGATTCTTTGCATTATTTCAGGCTCAATGATCCAATCTAGCTTCAAATATATTGTTGTGTTGATTGTAAATAATTGCTGATGCAGAGTAGCTGAATCAAAGTCACTGTTGCATAAAGTTGTGTTTGAAAAGGCAAAATTGCAGCTGAAGCATGTAAAGAGGGAGAGACTGTTGGTATTATTTGTCTCTGTCTCGGTTTTGTATTTTTCCTTTATTATTTGTCATCAATATGTTCGGATTTTATATGCAGAAAAGATTACAGCTTTTAAGCTCTAGGATTCAGGACTCACAAATATTGAGAGAAAATATGTCGTCACAGCCATTAGGGAGATGCACTAGTAATGCCCTAGTTGATGCTGTTGATGATCACTCGTTGTCCATCAATCTGAAGAAGGGGCATGAGGTATTAAGCCAAACTTAATATGCATCTGCAAGTTGACCGTTTATTTTTGGCATTTTCATCTTGTTTGCAAATTGATTGGTTCTCTACTTACATAGTTACATTTCGAGAAAGAGAAGGAATGTTGAAGATAGTTTTGATGTAGCATTGCAGCAGCTGTTTCTTTTTATGGTTGCATTACCTTTTCGTTCTTCCTGTCCTTGATGAGCTAGTTTAGCTATTAAATCCATTTGTTAGTACAGAGCAACTAAACCACCCTCGGTTTCTGAAAGCCTTTCTGTTTCTTAGATTGTTTTATCCTGCTACTGATATGCAACATCAAGCTAGCATGAGCTTGAAGTGAAACTTTCATAAAGTTCAATCTTGTCTTGTCTAAATGTTCCTGCAGAATCATTAAATTAGTGTATGTATTAAGCCCACAACTATAGTATCTACTATTCATCAATCTCAGTATCCAATATGTAAAGGGAATTGAAAAGAAAAAAGAAAAACCACCATCATGCTTGCATTAATGCCTCCATTGGCAGTTTTATCACTTCAAATCAGGATGCACCATCTCTAACATAATAACATAACCATCCTCACTGAGTTCTATATATATAAGATACACATCAGCAGCAAGCTTACAGTAAACTTGATGCACGGCAATCTCTGGTCAATTATGAACAGAATGGTCATGCATATGTTTGGTATGTTGCAGTTTGCTTTTTGGTTCAGTTTGGTCTGATCTGATGTTGCAAGCAGAAGCCAACTGAATTTTCCATTTGGTTTGTCGAGCAAAACACATGGTCTGGAAAACTAAATTGAATAATAAAAATTTAGCTTAGTTCACTTTCATTTCAATAAAAAAATAGTTCTGGGGCCCTTAGATAATGGGTTGGGAGGGGATGAGGGCACTATTAGATACTTTATATGATTTTTGTCAGGAAATGCTGAT
Source organism: Jacaranda mimosifolia (assembly GCA_018894105.1). Taxonomy (NCBI): domain Eukaryota; kingdom Viridiplantae; phylum Streptophyta; class Magnoliopsida; order Lamiales; family Bignoniaceae; genus Jacaranda; species Jacaranda mimosifolia. Next base: position 499,883 of record CM032118.1, on the reverse strand, counting down.
GGATGGCCAAAAGGATGTTATTTAGGAAGTTCTTTGCAATCCCCCACGTATATCTGTAGAGCACTAGTTCAACGTATTAAGTCGTATGTTTTCCTGGTAAGCTTTTGTAGGATTTTGCTCATTTAATAGTTCCTATAATGTATGATAATGACTATTATGCATACATACTGATTCTTTAAGAGCATTTGTGCACTTGTTTTATGTTTTAGGGTTGCATGTGTGAAAGTGTTGGGACAGTACATGGATATGTTATATTAGTCACAGGGTGGTTTCAGTTGCTGGTAAAATAGACAGGTTCACTCTAAAGTCTAAATGTAATAGATAGATTAGCCAGTATGAAAGGATAAGCATTGGTTTTTGCGTACGCCAAAAGATTAGAGTTGCAGCCTAGGGAGCAGGTTGGCAAAGTTCATGACTGCCACCTTGGATCTTGGTGTTGGTATTACATATTAGTGTTATCCAAATTTAACAACTAGTTATTATAGTTATTACTCGTGTGTTCTATGCATCTCGATATTGTTGCTTTATCATTTACCTTTTTAATGAATGTATAATTCCAAGATACTGTATATTTTAGAAGCTTGGCTTTATGACACATGTCACTTATGAAATGCTAGGTTGCCCACGGAAAATTGACTGCAATGAGGCAGGCATTAGAAGCTTTAGATAGAAAGATTTTGAACTTGACGAGAACTTTTCATGCATGCTGCAAGATAAAGGCTGAACCAAGCTGTGGTGACACAATTGCTCTAGTTAATGAACACTTGATAAAGAGGGCTTCTTGCAGGTTTATTCGTCTGGATATGCAGGTGAATATACTCTTGTCTTGTTAACTATTACCAAACAGTAGCAGGTCTAGAACGTGTTGCTTTTTGTTTATCTTAGTGACTTAGTTGCTATATTGGTTTGGCAAGACTGCTATCCTAAGAGTATGTAGACCTTGTGCAAGGAGTTGATATCTAATACTTGCTAACTGTTTGACCGACAACCCCCTTACTGAAGGTGCAATGAAAAATGTATAGAAACAGATAACCATGTGTCTTGTCAGTGAATGCCGCTGCCTTATGTCGCTTAGAGATCTTGTCTGTTCTTTCTCCAGATGTGGGTGGTCCAGAGTGTGGCCAGTGTGAATGGTCAGCGCAATGTTGTTCTTGACTACCTTGACTTAATTATCCAAAGGTCTCCATGAAAAAGTTTCTTTTGCTGCATATGCTTTTTTAAGTTGTGATATTAACAATTTCTTCTGTTTCCTGTCACCTTCTTAACTCATGAATTTTTGTCCTTGGTGTTACAGCATAAAAATCATTGTTGGTCCTACATCAAGTGTCACAACTTCATTTAAATTGAATGAGACGAACATCATAAAGGTGACACTAGTGTAACCTTAACAGGTCTGATTTCACGTGTCCCTGTTTCGTGATCATACCTTAATGCAAAACCATTTGCTTGACAGAATTTCCCAAATATGGATGCTGGCATAGCATTTGCATTCATGTTTAATGCTGAGACTGCTCGCAAATACATTGGTGCTAAATCTTTGGCACGGGAAACACAAGTAAGTAACATTTGTTTGTTTTCATCTTGGAGGAAAGTATAATGAGCAGCGCTTTTTATATTTCTTTTAGTTTTCGTGAAAGCAATGGCTGCTTTGTATCCGTATCTTGTTTGGCATTGAAAATATATCCCTTCCAAAATTGGCCTTTTGGCGTATCAGAAGATTAAGGTGAAACAGTTAAGCAGAAACAATGAGATAATGTCAACTGGAAACAATACATGAGCTTGAGTGTAGTTTAATTCCTTAAAACAAAATATGGTTTGTTCATATGTTGAAGTATATTTTCCTCGGTACTTGGGCTTCCTCAGTTTTTTTAATTCTCTCATCCACTAGCATGTGGAAAGTTAATTTCCCGAGTTGGACAATCAGAATTGAAGGCATATTAGAAGCTAGAATGTTAATCTATGGTCTTATATAATTCATCTCATCTCGGTTCTTTCCTGTCGCTGATTTACAGGTAACTAGTTCACTTCTAGGTACCTTGCTTGATGTGGTTGAGGAGGTAAAGTTAGCACAGATGGAGTTCCAAAATCTTACACAGTCAAGCTTTTGTTCACCATCTGGTAATTGCATTCCTTTGTGTCCCTACCATTTTAACTTCAGTTATAATTTGTAATACTCTAGGTTCTCTGCTATAACTTCAAATTTCTGCGAAGTGGATTTGCTTTATATGGTAGGTTCTTCTCCATTTAATGCATTTTGCAGTATTGACCAAAATTATGTTTTAAATGCAAAATACCTCTTATGTAATCCTCTTACAGCCTTCCAATAACGCTATTATTTCATTGATAGCTTCTGGCCTTCAGGTTGTGCTTGATTACTTAGCAACGCCTATAGAGTTGATGAAAGCCATATGCAACTGGTCTTGCATGAATAATGTTGTATTAAGCTATATGGACCATCAAAACAATGTCTATGATATTACAAATGAACCTATTCTATATTAATATGTTTTCTTGATATATTACCCCAAAGTTTCTCATATTCCATACTTTAATGTCTATACCTGTCTTAAATCATAATAGGAATATTTGGAATCCGTTCTGAAAATGCTGATTATCTTTTGTTTTACAAATTTCACTGGCAAATACTTTACAAAATTATCATTTAATGAGTTAACCCTCTCCTCGCTTGCAAGGAAGGATAGATTTTCTGCTCTGCTTCATCAAAGAATTTTGTGTGTCGAGATACTTATACATGATCCTTGCTTCCTCCTTTTGTATTCTAATCCAGATGTGATATAAATGCTTCTTCTTTTATTTGAAATTGAAGTGACTGATAATCAGCGCAACTATGCCTCTAAATTAATTTGTGAATTTTCAATTGCAGCTTACCAGCTTAATCTGATGCTTTGCTTCTTTAATTTTAATTCTGGGAGGAAGGTGACCGTCATACTTGACATTTCTTGCTTGAAACGGTTAGTTCTTCACCTTACTTTTATTTTCTCTTCCATTGAGTAAAGCAGCATCTTACCAACTGAGCCCTCAATGTATCAATTGCATCTGCTGGCTGAATTTTATGTGTTATTTAATTTATAACTTAAGCTTTTGCAAGTTGGAATATTTGAGACATGGGATAGTAGGCATAAACAGCTACAAAGGATTTAGATACCAAGAATGATAATGCCTGTGGAGCTAGTTGTGGCCGTACTTGTTCCAGTAGTCAATGTCTCATTAAGGAAACTGTAGTGTTACAGTTGCTGCCATAGCCATGTTTGCGTATTCTATGGTTAGCTGATTTATTGGATTAAATGAATCTCTTCTTTCATCCATGTTGGTTTGCAATAAGAATGAGATTTATGAATGCTGTTGTTAACCATTTATATCCAACAACTATAGGAATTTGCTGAAATAATATGGAGTGTGTTGTAATTAATTGGAGTTAATTAGGATTTAGTATGTATTCACTTCAGTAAGAGGCAAATCTCACTTTGTGCATCCTCGTTAAGCCCGAGTATAACTTGACGCCTGAATGAGCCTCTGGGATGTAATACCTCTGCGCCCCACAGCATCCAAAACATACATTCCATAAATTTTCGGCAAATCAACACATTATAAGAAATCTGTTCCTTATATTAACCCAGTCGTCATTTCTCTCTACTATTACATTCTAGTTGCGTTTCTCTTGGTTGATGAATTGATATCTGTATGGCTTTGTTGCAGTGGAATCTATCCTTCAGACATCCTTCCACTTCAATTGGCATCGCCAGTTGACAGTCGAACGTGTTCATCATCTAGGCCAATGTTCGATGAAATTAGAGATGCAGTTAAGGGTGTTAGAACTGGGTACATGAGGATTTTACGGCTGTGCAGGTGCATGTCCCAGGTGGTTCAAGCTTCAACTGCATAGGAAGGTAATCTAAATCATCTACATACAACTGTTGAATCCCTCTTGGAGATATTGTGATCTCAATTTGCTCGTATAGTTGCAGAGTGCATTTTGCACGTAATTTTCTTAAAAGAGTGCATGTCAAAAGCAACAGCAAATGTACTAGTTTGCTAGGATTGAAAATTTTCTGGCTGGCTGAGCAGATATTAAGCACCATGCGTCCAGGGACAACAGCTTTGACATGGGAAAACCATCAGAATAGTGTGTTTTTCAGTTGATGTGTTTGTCCATCTTTGGTTTAGTTCTTTGTTGTCCCTTTCTGGTTTCTGTTTGTGTCATTGTAATTGTTTTCTTCTTATTTTAATCTCATCTATGCCTTATGTTTGTTTTGTTCTTATTTTCATCTCATCTATGCCTTATGTTTGTTTTCTTCTTATTTTAATCTCATCTATGCCTTATGTTGCGACCTAAGAGGAATTTAGAATGCACTTTAGTTCAAAGTCTCTGTTATTATGAATTTTTTTATATTTTTATAGATTCATTTCCTATATTATATCATAAATAAATGATGAATGTATTAAATATATTTTTTACAAAAATACTTCGTTGCAGGTCAAATACAATTGATATTTTTTGATAATACAAAATAAGAGGTGAAACACCCATTACTATTATGAATTTTACATTTTTGATTGTTTTAAAAAAAGTAGGCATAGAATTTGTAAAAAGCTCATGTGATTCTTTATTTATAAAGATTGGTGTATGAATAATTGTTATTTCATCTTGGTGATTTAGGATTTAGAACAACTCAAAAAATAAGAAGTGCTATTAAATTATTTATGCTTGTTTCATGTTCGAAGTAGTATTTGTACAAATAAAAATATCTTTTATTATGTGAACTTTTGATGTGTTTTTTGTATATGTAAATTAAATATATAAATATATATATATACATATAGTTAAAGAATCTAGTGATCAAATATTTAAAAGTAAATTAATGCTTCTTTTTTTATTTTTAATGATAGAAAGGGATTTCATGATTTGGATTTGGTTTTATTTGGAATTTGCAATTCTAAGTCAATTCTTTTTTATTATTATATCAATAATTATCCAGTAAAAGAAGGATTATTCATGATTATTTTAAAGATCTAGATGCAATCAATACAATCTCAACTATTTCACGTAAGGAAGAGCATGAATTTCTCTTCGTATGAATTAAAAGTGTGAATTTAGTTTTAATAAAAATACTTAGTATAAATATTACTTAATATTGAAGTTATAGAAATCTGAATTCTTTAATCAAGAACAAACATTGAAAAAATTGTAAGCATATCTTATGTACTCAAACAACTCCAATTAATCCCAAGGATCCCAAAAAGTGCTAAAGTCATTAATCTTCCTTATCATCCAATGTTCCACTACTTTTTAGAATATGATGAAGGGCAATATGGTAATACAACCCAAAAAGTAAAAACACACCATTTTCTTTCCTTTCTTTTTGCCCTTTTCTCCAATGGATAAACAAGTGAATCTCAAAATGCCCCCATATCATTATTTGTCAATTGGTGATTAATAAGCCCAAAAAGTGCCTTATCTAAAACTCCACATTTTAAATAGTTAAATGTCAATTTTCTTCCATTGTTTAATAAAACCTTTTCCCCAAAGTCATGCTCACGTGTACGATAATACAAAGTGCTTCCTCTCTTTACTTGGCCGCCACGTGTTTCTCGCCAACATTTTTTCCTTTACTATGGTCGTACTTACATGATGGGTAGGATTCAACGTGTCCTAATTAAAGTTTTTCACTAAGACAAAAAAACGACGAAAAGACCTCCTGATTCCATTTCTAGAAAAATCTAAATTTATAAACCTAAATTTCATAATTTTTTTAAATAATTAGAAGAATAATAAGTTTGAAATTCTTAAACATAAAATAAGAATTCTATTTTATTTTTATTCACTATTTTCTATACATTATGTTTCATATTAAATTTTATTAATACTTAATGCATGACAAAATAAATATTATGATATTTAGTATGTAATTTTATGATTATCCTTAAATTGTGTATCGAATGATTTGTCAAATCTGATTTGATCTAGAATTTTTTCTAGTTAAGGATTTTTCAGTGGGAGATTAGATTTTAATTTTGATTTGTAATAATTGAAGAAATCTCATATGGTAAATTTTGAATAATTTCTCACCTAAAAATTCATTTAATGAATAGTATTTTTGTGATTTGAAAACAATTTATTGCCTACAATTAGATCGCAATGTGGTAGCTTAAAATTTCAAATATTTGACTTTTCGTGGCCAACACCTACCAAAAAGTTTGTATCATTTCATTTAATGATTAGGGAGAAAAGTCAATCTCATATTAAGTTTTCGTACATATCTTCACATTATAACATCACATATCATCTTATTTATATTATAAACTGTTAAATTATACATAATCATATTTACATTATAGTTTATGATATCATCATATTTTTATATACAACAAAAAGTTTTAAAAAATATATACACCTTTATTATTTAAAAATTCACAAAATGATTTAGCAATATAGTATAACAGTGCAAAAATTACTACAAAATAAAATTATATATTTGAAACTTTGATTTTAACCTACTTAAATAGTATTAACTTTTTGTCTAATTCCACTACCTTACCAACAACTCTTTATTTATAATTAATGTTGGATTATGTAATCAAACTCAAAAAAACTCTTTAATAATAACTATTTTTACTAAGTGGCTTGTGGCCGAACAACATAAATCTCCCACATGATGTGGAATGTCAAAAGTTCGAACTCCTAATTTACTTTTGACATCCTGATATGCGTGTGTTTGTATAAATATTAAAAAAAAAATTATTTATCTTAAGAATTAAGAAAACAAAATAAGAAAAAAATAAGACAATCTAGTGCTAGATAAAAAAAATGATGTTTATTTCCTTTTTTTGGGGGTGGTGGGGTTGGGGTAGAGTTGGGGTGGGTAGTGGAAAAAAGTGCAGGCCTAACTTTTCTTTTTCATGAAAAGGACAGGGCCCCACCTCTCACACCCTCTTCTCTTTCTTATAATACTTTCTCTCTCTCCTGCACTTTTTATCACTTTTACATTAGTTTATTGGAGCTCTGTCAGAAACGCCAACAAAAAAATATAAATAAAGAAAAATTCAGCACACAGAACTCAGAAGAAATTTCACTTCACCCCATCTTCAGCTGGAGACAGAGAGAGAGAGAGAGAGAGAATCCCTTCTGGAAAGGTCCGATCTTTTTCTTTTTCTGGTGTTTGTTAGGGTTTTAAGCGAGATTGAAAGCTGCTGCAGAAAAAGCCCATGGGCTTTTTCTTCTTACATGTTGGTAGTACTCTGAGTTTTGGTTGCTTTCACTGCTACTGCTGGTTTAGGTAAATACATCACTTCTTGGAAAATGGGTTTTCTTATTTCTTGTTTTCTAATTTTTTTATTGGCTTTATATTTAAGTGGTGTTATTATTGTGTAACGTTCTTTGTATTTGAGGAATTGGGAATATTTTGGAGAATTCAGCTCAGAGTTATGTTTTTCCTTTTTGTGTTTTTTTTTTCCCTTCCAATTTTGTGTGTTTTTGGAGAGGAAGTATTTGAAATTTCCAATCTTTGGCTGGAATTTTGTGAATTTTGTTGGCTAGATGGTGATGTGTATTTTCTGTCTTTTTTTTTTTTTTTTTTTAATTTATTTTTTCCTTGGACAGCTTTGCATTTTAAGTTCGTGAATTACTGATTTTCCATCTTTTTCAATGCAAAATAAGAATGCATTTTCTGTTGCCAGTGATCTTAGTTGTGTGTGTGTGTGTGTGTGTGTGTGTTTTGATCAAGTATCTTAGTTGTGTTGAATTGAAAGAAGTTGGTTTTAGTTTGCTTAAAATTTTTTACTTTTTGTTTGGATTCTTGATTCCCAACATGTTGGAGACTTGGAGCACCTTTTCCTCTCTTTTTAATGTGAATTTTTGCGGTTATTCGTTTGGCATCTCTAATAGATTTTCTTAGGATGTATTATGTGTTGATGCATATCAGTAAAGCATTTGTTCTTGCAATCTTCCTGTGATAAAGTAACTTGGCGTTCTGTATCCTAAGGGAATTTGTCCCATCTGAGTTTTGGAATATTACTATTGATATTTGTTATTTGTTGAAGACTTTGTTTTTGGATTGCGAAAGCCTCACTTTCCGTATCTTTGTGGGATTGTGATATTTATGAGCCCTTGTTGTAGACCCTGCTTTCCTTGACGTTGAATGTAGGGCATCATTGAATTTATAATATGGATAATCTTTGTGCACGTTGATGATAGTTGCTGAAATCCTTCTGATATATTCCCTTTTGTGCCTTTTAATGCAGGTGGTGATATATCTACGGATAAAGTTGTGGAGCAATTGTTTAACTCCATCTTTCTTCCTGGAACACAACTTCGTCACAAATCATCCAAAAAATCTGCTTTCTGTCAGTTTGAATAAATTGTTTGGACAAAAATGTGTGAATTGCAAAATTGAGGGAAGAGTTTGATTAAGAAGTTGAGTAGTTGCAATATGGGTTATCTCTGTGATTTCTGTGGGGAACAAAGATCCATAGTTTACTGTCAGTCTGATGCAGCTAGTTTATGTTTATCCTGTGACCGCAATGTCCATTCTGCAAATGCCCTTTCAAAACGGCACTCGAGGACACTTGTATGTGAAAGGTGCAATTCTCAACCGGCTTTTGTTAGATGTGTTGAGGAAAAGATATCCCTTTGCCAGAATTGTGATTTGATGGGACATGCTGGTTCAAATATAACTCCTGCACATAAGAGACAAGCTGTTAATTGTTACTCTGGCTGCCCTTCAGCTGCAGAACTTTCTTCAATTTGGTCTTTTCTCTTAGATTTTCCTTCAGTTGGAGATTCCACTTGTGAGCAGGGAATGGGTTCTATGAGCATTACTGATAACAGGTCAATGGATTGCCAAGCTCCCAAGGAACAGAATAAAGCTCAAGATGCTTCCTTTCTGGGGGAAGCTAGTGACCCTGCATAACGTGGATGTGGATAAATCAACAGTTTGGATGGAGGCATTGACTCCTTTGCTTGATCAGAACATGGATCAGCCAGCTGGATCTACTAGCTCCACGTTGCCCAAGGTAGCCATCTTTGCGTAACTGTTTCTTTGCTTAGTAACAGGACTTAACCTCATTTTTATCTGAGCTTATTCTGCATCTGTTTTTGTACTCTGATGGACATTGGTGATGTCTAGAACTGGAGACTTACTATTACTTCTTCTGAAGTGACTCAGTTGTGTGTTCAACACTTCAACTCCTGTTGTTAAACCTTGCTGTTCTCTTTGCCCTCTTCTTTGGTAATTCTAGTACTGGGCTAACTAGCCAATGGCTCTAAAAGTTATGAAGATTCTGCCAAACCAAAATTAAAATGAAAAAGAAACGGAAATTCGATACTCTTGACTTGTCAAACAATGTTGGACTGCTATTCCAGCAGAATGTTTCACTACCTTCCTTCTTTTTAGTTTGTTGCATGTTCTTTGGAGACTCCATCTGTTAACGTTGGAAGATCTAATTTTTGATCTAGAACACACTTCATCACATCAAATTTTAAGTTAGGTTTACTTAAAGCTCATGGCTGAAAGGTAAACAAAGGACTGGGTTTGATTTTTGAATATAATAAGTGATATATTAGTCAGAACTTTGATATGTTCTTGCTGTGCACGTGTATGTTAACAGTAATGTCAATAGTAACTTGATGAGAAATTGAGTTGCTTATGCTGGTGTCAGCTCTACAATGTACTCTTTGTGTCTGAATTTGAATGCTCACCCCTAGCCCCACCAATATTTAACCAATTTTTTTTAGGGCAAAAGTTGACAGATGAATAAAATTAGCTCTCATCTGACAAATTTGCCATTGCAAATAAATACTTTCATTATGGATATAGGATGGCTTTTTGTTTGTGACAGGATATATGTATTAGAAGCCAAATTATAGAGGGAAACAATGAAGTGCTATAGTAAAAGAAGAGAAAGCAAGGAGAGAGAAAAAGAAAGACAAGAAAGGAAGAAGCAAGTGTGTGTATAAGAGTAAGAATGGACTAGTTTGAAGGTACTTAAATGGAAGCTTAGCTCTCAGTCCCTCAACCTTTCCTGACCATAGAGGAACGGGGTAGGGTCTACCTTTCTTTAGATCTTTCTTGTCCAGTAGCTGATAGCTCTTCCATGAGCTCATGAGAAAAACATGGCTTCCTTCTTGTTGAACTTCTTTTCTTGCCCTATTTCTGTAATGATGAGAGAAGTTCTTTTAGGTCTACAAAATTAATCCGCACTATGCTTAAAGACTCAAATAAAACTTAAATAACAATAGAGAACCTAACATAGATCATAGTCAAAATTACTAGAAAACTGAAGTTGCACAATATCCCTGGCTCGAAGTACTTTTTCCATTCAAAAAGATTCCCAACTATTTCATGAAATTACAGAAATTGGGGACCACTTTTTGGTAGTAAATTTCAAGGAGCATCCCTCTGAGGTAACATATTAAATTCCCTCTTTTTGATTTACCTTTTAAGTTTTTTCCTTTTTTTCTTTTCCTTTTCCTTTTCCTTTTTTATTTTTTTTTATTTTTGGGTGCCATAAGTCTGTCAAGGCATGGAAGTACTCTTGATGATGAATGATTTAAACTGCACTGTCGCTGAATGGCTTGATTGACGTCGGATGGACTTCTAACACTTTGTTGTCTTAGGCACAACTTTTTGGTGTGATAGATGTGCTCATGTTAGACCTGTTCCCCTTTACTGTTCGGACTTACTGTAGGTTCAAAAGGTTGAATTAGTTAGACCATAATTTATCATCAAAAAAGTAAAGGTGATTTGCTATATCTTAACAAGATGATGGTTTATCTTTCCAATATATTTAAAGCACTAGAAAATCTTGCCTTTCATGTGCAGGTCTTCTTATCCGGAGCAAAGGCACCTGGTGTGTGTGAGGATGATAGTTTCTACAATGACTTCAATATGGATGAAATTGACTTAAGCATTGAAAACTATGAAGAACTTTTTGGTGTAGCTCTTGATAATCCAGAACAACTTTTTGGTAATGATGGTATTGATGGGATATTTGAGACGAAAGACATGTCTGGAGCCGATTTTCAGGGTGATTACGCTGCTGAGGTACTTCCTCATATGACAGATTCTTAAAATTATCTTGTTGCTTCTATGGCATATGACCCTAACTTCGTTTAGTGGTGGCCGTCATATGAATTGTTATGCACAATTAGATTCTTATTGCCATGTTGAATTATTCCTCGGCTATTTTATAAATTATAACATTTTGAAATCTTGACTGTTATTTGGTTCTTAAATTAGTACAATAAGGTTATTATTATTATTATTATTTTTAATTTTTTGATAAGAAAATTAGTACAATTAGTATGATAAGGTTATTTGGCTCATACTATACATATTTGTTGATATTTAGTTATCATATCGGCGTTGCTCATCAAATTTTCTTTTATTCCATACTCGGACTTGCATATATTGATCAAGTAACAAATAGAATAAACGTTATAAATCTTTGATTCTTCATCTTTTGGATGATATGGTGGTTTTCACTTGATTCATAACAACTAGTTAGTTTATCATTATTCCATGGTTCCAACAATTTCTTTCTTGTGATCAATGAACTAATGGTGTCATGGTAATGCCAATTTCTTGATATTTCCTAGGGGACAAAAATTGTAGGGTTGAATGTGATGCAACCAGCATGCAGCAATGCAGCATCTGCCGATTCAGTTATTAGCTGTAAAACGGAGCCTAACTTATGTTTTGCGAGGCAAGCACACTCTGGCCTCTCGTTTCCTGGCCTCAGAGGGGAAAGCAGTGCTGGAGATTATCAAGATTGTGGAGCTTTGTCAATGGCTATCATGGGAGAACCACCATGGTACCCTCCCGGTCCTGAAAGTTCCTTGCATTCTACTAGCAGGAGTGATGCTGTCATGCGTTACAAGGAGAAGAAGAAGTCTCGAAAGTAAGATTTCTTTTTAAATTCTTCCTCTAAAAGTTGACTTAATCACATATACCTTTTATTAAGAAGATCATTCATTTCAAATGGCTTATTCCATGGAACCTTTTTGTAGCTAATTATGCTTGTCAAGGGACATTAGGTAATGCAAACATGGAATGAAGTAATTTATTTGTCCCATGTGACACTGTTCCCTCCCTTTTTTCCTTGTGATTTCCCGAACTACATGGACTAATATGAAAAGAATGACCACAAGTTTCGGCTAAAAAATCTATGTGTATCCATTGTATATTCCTTTTGGAGAAGTTAATAATAACCTAATTTAAGGATATATTTGGTAGGTTTGGAGGCAATTCTTGCGTCCAACAGGCTTGTGGGTTTGGGGCATGATAAAAGTATCTAACAAATATCTCCTTTAACATTTTCTTTCCATTTCAATGATTTTGACAGGTTCGAGAAGAAAGTAAGGTATGCATCTCGCAAGGCAAGAGCAGATGTTAGGAAGCGTGTGAAGGGACGCTTTATCAAGGCCGGTGATGCTTATGATTATGACCCATTGGGCCCAAGCCGAAGCTGCTGAGTAAAATCTTTTGCTCATCATTCCAGAAACGAGGGAGCAACACTGTCCAATTGATCCTAAATGGACAAAAGCTTCCAATGACAAATTGTCTGGTTGTCTCAGAGGGGTTAGTTAAATTGCTAAAACAGATAAATCTCGAAAAACATGTTGGTTTCTCTATTCGCCCCCTATAAAGTTCCAGATAAAATATACATAATGGAAAAAAGAGAAGGATTTCTGACTGCATTTTACCAGCTAGTCTAATTTATTACTGCCAATGAGGAGAGGGAGAATATCTTAGGCCCTTTGGGTGTAAGCTTACATGGTCAGCCTTCTTACAAGGTACAGACTGTTTTCACCAGCCCATGTTGTAACTATGACAAAGTTTCTTCGCGTCCAATGTATTTCTGTTTCTTCCTCTAAATGGACAACATGGTGAGATAGCAAAGATTTGCTGTCAGTTGAAGTTTTGAGCATCATCATTTTAACTATTTGGGAGTATGATGGATATGTAAGGGACGAAGCTGATGTACAAAGCATAAGCTTTTTACTATTGTGTTGTAGTCTGTTGATTTTTGGTTTTTCTGGATGAAATGTACATCGTAAGTAATCCAATACAGATGAAGATGTAAGTACAAAAATTTAGATTTGTTGATTTTTATATTGCTTAATTCCTTAAATTTGTGTCCTAAGGTTGTTGTCATAGTACCACTAAAAGCCTGAAGAAGGGGACAAGGCCCCACATGTGATTACTAATCTGATACTTGATGTGAAAGTATGTTTGAAAATATATGCATATTTCAATTGTTATCTGATACTTGATGTGAAAGTATGTTTGAAATTATATGCATATTTCAATTGTTTGGGAATATTCTTGGGAACCAATGTTCATTTTCCATCAAATCAAATCAATGATTTTTGTAGATATGATGATAGTGGTAAGGTAGATGGGAAAAGTATTTAAAACAAATGAACATATTTAGGACACAGTAGAGAAGCAAGAAGATTATAAGTAAGATTTGTCATTATGGAAAGCATAACTTTCTGCAAAAGAAAATTGCAGAGCAATGTGTGGTTGTAAACGTGTGACAAAGTTGAGACCTATATTAAGACAGAGGTCCATGAATTAAACTGAGGTATCCTCTAATACAAAAAGGAGAACTAATACAAGCTAGCAAATTGCCCTTCATTTTGAGTGACGATTGTACATGCCAGAACAATAGGTAGAGCAATATGCTATTATTTCTCTGGTATTATCCATATAATGCACGCCAAGCCTCTTCGCTTTCCCTTGAAATCTTGGTTGGATTTTGGACTATCTTTTCTTTTGAAAACTTAAGAGATGTAACACTTGCCAATTGCTCTCCTATCTGGCATATTACCTGACAAAAGCCTTTGTTAGAATAGAATGAAATTAAACAGAGACAAGAAAAGACAAGCTTGGATAAGCAAGGAAGATGAGGGTCATTGAGTGAGTAAGAAAGGTGTCACTAAGAGTGGCTTGCAGGAGTCTTTAATGGAATGTTTTTTAAGGTTGGTTTTGAGGAATGAGGTAACGAATAAAATGCTCAATCGTATTGCCACAATGTTGCTAAGAATGAATCAGAAGACTGATCGGGACAGGATTACAATACTTAACATATGGAGGCAACTCTGGCCACCAAACTTCCTTGTCATGCGTCCAACAGCAAACACCACAATCAGATCAAATTATTGGCTATATACACGGGTGAACTTATTAACTTTCTTTAGTAGATCCACAGTGTGCTATATATCAGATTCCCATCTAACTCAACTGGTTTATGAAGTTCAACTTAAGGATAGGAACCCTCAAATTGGACCCTTATGGGGATAAGGTTAGTTGATCAAGTTGGCTACTTTATCCAATGAGGCTGTCAAGAGAGATGCTCAAGATTATCCACGTATGCAGGCTCAAGCAGTAGCAATGGAAAACTAGTTTTGTAAATGCAAATGTATCTGCAGCTGCACTCACTTCCAGACAATACACAAGCTATTAAGCTTGGCCAACAATGATAGTATGAATGGTATAAGAGTACCATCACCAAATTCAGGTTAGTCTCAACTTCAAATCCCAATAAAAAAGAATTAATTTGCTTACAAGATTATTCAACTTAAGAAAACAAGAAATCAGGATATAAATAGAGGTTCCTAACTTTGTTGATGTACCAGCAAGCAACCACCTTACGGAATATAGCAGAAAAAGGGGTCTGATATGAGGCCAACGTGTAGAACACTTTCTAGGCTTTACAACTATGCGACTTGTCAGCATGTAAAGTTAGTCCCTAAAGTGTCTGATAAATGCAACATTTGAGAAAAAACTGTGAAAGCCTAGGACTTTTTTAACAGTTCTATAAATTGAGATTAGATTGCTGCAGTATTAAAGCGAAAAGGTTCCCCCCACAAAACTTTTGTCTGATTTCAATTGTGAATTTTTGATTGATGCTGCCAAAAGCACATTGCTTGCTGCTTGGGAGCAGAGTTATTACCATTACTCAAGTCTGGGCTAAGCCTAGAGAGACTTCAAAACTGTAATCCACATAAAAATCAAAGAGACTCAGAAAGAATCATTGTACCTCAAGCTCCACTTTGGAGTTTTTAATTGATACGTGTTGATCACTTACGCCAATCATCACAACTGTAGGAAGCTTCATGACTTTTACCAAATGAAGCAACACGGCCAAATCCTCATGATAAATCTGCAAAAATGGTGGAGACTTCTGCAATCTGGAGCTCAGTGCTTCAGTTATATCTGTTGTCGGGCCTAACTTGATGCCATAAACTGAAACCTTCTCGGTTTTTCCAGTATACTTATTTTCTTGTTTGAGCTTATATTCTGGCACGACAAAAGGGACTATTAGCTTTGGCATGGTAGATAGATTCTCTCCAGCTAATTTCAGAAGAACTTCATTCAGAGCACAAGCTAGGATTGGTGGCTCGTACTTTTGCAATAGCAAAATGGAGACCTGTGAATTAACATTGCAAGGTTTGGAAAATCGAAGTGCCAAAATTAGAGAATCATTTTTCATGACAGGAGAGACCAGGCATGGATATAATTCTGCATTTCCATCTTTATGCAACTATCATAAATTACTAAAAACAAGCACCAAGTTCCAATGGTAAGCAAATGATCATGAATAGAGAAAATACATTAATTGAATGCAGTTATTTATAATCACAGAAAATCCTAAGAAAACCAACCCAAAAAAAATCTTAAAACAATTGAGCAAGCATGAGTAGTAGAGTAAAGTAAAATTTAAATTCCCAAGTAAATAATTCATCTAAGCATTTTTCCAGCTCACGAACTAAAAGAGAACAAAAGAAAAGAGAACGACGAAGACTGCTACGGCAATTACCTCATAACGGCCATTGGAATTGATAAAATGAGTTATTTCACCAGACGCCTTCCGATCCTTGATTCCGTAGTGTTCCAACGGCAGCTCGAAATAATCATTTCTGAAACAGAAACCCCCCAAAAACTCAACAGCTTTATGTTCAATAGTATCGAATATACATGAAGCAAAGAGAAATTGAAATTTTCAATATTACTCACAGCGTTTGCAAGTTCGAGCTAGGATTCGGGTGCAAACCGCCAGAGAAAGCGGCGGCGATGCCGTCGCCGCCGTCGATTAGGAGTATCACTTTCTCGGCTACTTTCATTTTATGTGTAATAATCTATTTTGATAAATAATTTTATGATTCTTAATTTCTAATTGAAACCTTAAATAAAATGTATAAAAAGCTAAATGTGGGCTTATGGATTGGGCCCAATTTGAAATGAATTTATAGCACGGCCCGAAATGTGGCCTTGTTATTCCAATGACGGCCCCAAATGAAATTATTTGTTTGGCCCAAGCTCAATTGGGCCCACATTTAGTTCATTATAGTGAACTTACTAAGTCCATACAACTATTAAATAATTTCTGATATTTTTGCCCCTCCTTTTTATTATAAATTGGATCATTTAATCTCGATTCTAGAGATAATTTTTTTTTCGCTATCTTTTCTTAAAATGTGAATTCCAGACTAAAAAGACGAAATGATTTTTCATTTCTGAAAAGAAGTTTACAATTCGCAGACGAAATGATATTAAGTTGTTGTTTCACCAACTAACTAACACAATGCAAACCCTCTCCTTGAACACACTGCTCCTTATATATACTCTTAGAGCTCGTTTGCTTCAATTGATTATATTTTATTGATGCATAATCACTCATAATTTATTATTTGTTTACCTCGATATACAATTCATGATAAGTCATTAGTCCTGTATTAAGTTGAAATATGGATCAATAGTTAAGAGGCTTGATACATTTTTTTGAATTGAATAAGATTCAAAAAGATCAAATTGTCCTTTATTAGTATATACAAAGATATATTAAAATAATTAATAAAAGGTTATAATCGTAAAATTGTATGTTTTGTTTTAATTTACTTTTTAGTTAATCTTACAAACCAAACGTGAAATTATATTGCTTTATTTTGATAGACTTAAAATATATCCATTTGTTTGTATATTATTCATAATCACATCACTCAAAGCAAACTAACCCTTTGTTTGCTTACTTCATGATAGATACACAATCAAACTTAATTTCAATATTTGATTCATTTTTAGAAGTCTTTGATACAATTAGGGTCCGGCATACATTTAAGACCAAACTTAGCTTGTGTATCAAGGTCTTGGGGTATGATATATTTTTCAGACTAAGTTGAAAATAAATTGTAGTTTATCAAATAGGATAATCATGACAAGTAACAATCAATATTGGACATAACGTTATTTAAAATATGCAAATAAACATCAAATAAGACATACAATAACTCACTATTTATCTTAATAATATGCATCATGCCTAATCCAAATAGACCAAACAAACAGGCTCTTAGTATACCAATTTAAGTCTTATTTTATTTGTAGGCTCCTTGTGAAGATATGAACCTTATATTAGTGCAAATTAAGTAGAAATTAAACCCTTAAATTAGTGATGACTAATTATTAAATATTCTTTGACTTTTGCAAAATAATGAGAAGAAAAATAAAGCATTCGTTGCCTTAACGAATCATCCAACTCCAATCTCCAAGCATGTGCATCTTGGCTCTTGCCTTGGGAATAACAAGTGCAACTATGGCAAGCAACCATTGCATATAAGTTCAATATTTGTAATTGTTTATTTTATGCAAAAACAAGAAACATATTTAAAATTATGATAGGCTTAGACCAAAATAACCCTACATATCACAACAAAAATATGTAGTATACTATTTTATATATGGCCTTAGTTGACCTTTTAAAATGATATGGAAAAAACTTAAAATACGTACATATTTTAATTAGTTTTCAAGTGTTGAAAAAATTCTTTTGCCCTTAAATTATACGAAGCCACATCTTTCTTTTGTCATAAATACATATCATTTACTTTTCAACATATGTAAAATATGAATAAATAAGTGAAAAATATTGCATAGATATGTTATGTATTCTTTAGGAGATACGTAGATGTACTTAAGATATTATTAGTACATTGAAATTCCATTGTTTTGCCTGTATTTTTATTTATTTATTTATTTATATATATATATTGCGTTTATGGGACTCATTTATTTGGTTTTTCTCATTTTTTGAATAAAATTAGAACCTTTTTTCTTATTCTTGAAAACTTATTTTTCACTCTTAAAGCTTGGACATGAATTCGTAAAATTTCCTAAAATAATTTCTCGCTTTTGTTGTATTTGATCAATTATTATTGGTTGAAATCTTAAATTTTGATTAACATTTATGTCAGAGGCTGGCTGATTTACTGATATCATCCTCATATTTTATGTGTGGAGTTAGACGTTTAAAGCATAATGAATCCTAAGTGCATGTGCTTGTATAAATAATATATATATATATATATACAATCACCTCCAATATTGCAATATCTAAGATCCCATTTATTATCACAAAGAATTTATTATTTAAATATTCATAATAGGGTACAATTAAGTTGAGTCAAGCTTGAAAAAAATATTCAAGCTCGAGCTCAAACTCAAACTCGATGACCACAAAATTTTAAGCTTGAGTTTGTGTTCGAAATAAAAAATACTAATATTATATATTTACTAATTCACGAATCAATTCAAAATAGATTAGGCAGCTCGAAATTGGCTTGAAATGAAGTTAGAACTTGATTCAACTCGACTCAAGCTCAAAACTCGAGTTTGAGTTAAACTAGCTCAAAACTCGAGTTTGAGTTAAACTAACTCAAACTCGACTCATGAAATTACTTACGAGTGGAGTCAAATCAACTAATACGCACCTTATTCATAATCCATAAAAAATGCATCAATATTCAACACAACCATATTTTGTCATATATAAGAGAGCTAACCAAAAAACACATAATATATAGACTATATGAGCAAATACATACATAGGATCACTTGCTTCTTTTGGGGGGAAAAATTAAAATTGCCGTGAAAATCTAAATATAATTACTATACAATAGTGTATTGATCGGATCATGAGCCCCAAATCATGGAGATCAATAAAGGAGAGTAGACTTGAGCTTTAAGAAAGCTTTCTGCATGTTGAAGATCCCCATGCATGCAGAAAACCCTTTTCCCCATTTTTCCTCAATAAACTAACCAAAGAGAATATTACTGTTTTGCAGCAAAGAATCATATCTTTTGAGGGCTAGCTGCAGTTTCACTAGTCAAGTAATGAATATAAATTTTTCAAAAATCAATCCCTTTGTCACATAAAGTTGCCAGAATACGAATATATACCGATTTCTAGCCATATTATTCACAAGTACGTTCTTCAGTCTTAGTAAAATGGGTAAAGAGTAAAGAGTTGAGGCTGCGGCCCGGCCCGTTTTTCTCTCTTGCAAACTATATAGCAAGAAAAGAAGAAAAGAAATAGTGTGAAGATGTGGACTACTTCAAGAAAGTTGCATTGGTCTTCATACTTTCCAACCTCCCCTTCCATGTTGATTTTCCTACTTTTTACCCCTTTGCTCCTCATCTCTCTTATTGCTTGCAATTTGGGCCCTCAAAAATCTTTTTCTTTGAAGTCTCTCGAGTTTTTGAGTTCGTTTTCTTTGAGTTCGTCGGGCCGTGTTAAAGATCATGAGAATCGTGATTTCAATGCATCGAATTCTATAGTCTTGAGTGGCTCAATGCTCCAGAAACTAGTAAGTAGTTGTTATGCTTTGCATTTGATGATAAATTTGAGATGGTTTCTTTGAGCTTTGTGGCAGCAACTCTTTCTTAAGTTAGTTACACTTTTTCATGCTCTTTTCAGTCCTAAATTAAGGTTGTCTTTTGTCCAAAAATGATCAGGGAAAAGAGGCACTACTTAAGCAGGAGTTATCAAGTGCAGAAAGGAGAGGATTTGTGAGCGGTGGGCTACCTAGAAAACACAGCAGATTAGAAAAGGTTGAAGCCGTTTTAGCCAAAGCACGATTTTCGATAAGAGAGGCTGTTAGAAACAATAGCTTCATCTCATCGGACATTGAACAAGATCCTGACTATGTGCCTCAAGGGCCTATCTATCGAAATGCAAACGCGTTTTATAGGTATAGTTTCTGTTCATTCTTGTACTGGACATACCAAAAAAGTTGTTTATTAAAGTGCAACATTGTCTTGTCTTGTTGGTTTTGAGTATTTGAAGAATACTTATGTTGTCTTTTTTTTTTGCATTTGTCTCTCATACAATGTGTCAGATACTTCATTAGTGAAACGTCTATCACGTGTGATGCGTGCCTCCAAATTCAAGAATTCTTTGGGTATCGAAACTATTTACACTATCTTGTCTTATTGGATCGGGGTTTTAAAGGGGGTATGGAGAAATCTTTTAAGTATTCAAGTTACTTATACTATTTTTCTCACTTTATCTCTCACATAATGTGTTAGATTAAACTTTGTAATAAAACATCTCTCATGTGTGATAGACATGCCAAACATGTTCACCATTTTGGTTTGTGTTCTAAATTGGGCAAACCCACAAGAATTCTTGTGTTTTGAAGCCACTTGCATTGTCTTGTTTTCTTGGATGCTCTAGAAAGGGTTGCCAATTTTATGGGCTCTAAAAACGGTTCACCCCAAAATCAAGAAATTTTTGAGTATATATTTAAAGGTACGTACTTATATCACCTTTTTCTGTATATCTTTCTCACATAACGTGTCAGAAATTTTATTAATAAAACCTATCGTGTCAAATTAAAGATGCGTCAAATATAGTGACAATTTTGATCTATGCTTCTAACAAGGGTTCAATTCAAATTTTTGCGCGTCTATATGTCTCACATGATTAACAAGACTTTTGGTAAACTACAGGAGCTACATAGAAATGGAGAAGGTGTTCAAGATCTACGTATACGAAGAAGGAGATGCTCCAATATTCCACAATGGTCCATGCAGGAGCATATACTCCACCGAGGGGAGGTTTATCCATGAAATGGAAAGGGGAGAGCACTATAGAACCAAGGATCCAGAGGAAGCCCATGTTTATTTCATGCCTTTTAGTGTGGTTGTGATGGTTCAGTATCTTTATGAACCTGGTGCAGTTGACATGCATCCCATTGGCCACACTTTGGCTGACTATGTAGATACCATTGCTCATAAACATCCCTTTTGGAATAGAAGTCTTGGTGCTGATCACTTCATGCTCTCTTGCCACGATTGGGTAAGAATGTACCTCATATGGTAAATAATGAGGAAATTCTAACAGCCCTCCACTCCCCCCACCCCCACCCCCCAACAAAAAAAAAAAAAGAAAAAAGAAAAAAGATAAAGCCAAAATTTTTAAGTGTCCCAAGATCTACATCTTTTCAATTAGGTTGAATACGACCTGACTAGAGTTCAAAAAAAATTGTATTTGAATAAGTGGCCTAATCTTGACCATATATACACATACCATGGTCAGCAAAGGGCCATGTCAGGATTACATTATAAATATATCAAATTGCAACCTATATTGGTATTCATTTTAACTCTATATTGATTCCAAGCTGAACCCAACCCGTCAATTCAGAATTAACTTCCCATTCATTCTTCCATACCATTATCCACTTGACCCCTCAATCTAGAGGCGGACTACCATTCATTCTTCCGTACCATTATCCCTGAAAATATAATATATTAATATTTGAATTGTTCAAATATGATTGATTCTTAACTCTCCATTGCTTGACCCTACGATCTATCAAGAGACTAAATAAATTGATCCAAATAACATGTTGAGCGATCCCAGATCAATACTTATGTTTATTATGTCTCAATCTCTACTCCTCTAGGAGCACTACTCACATTTAATTTCTGAGTATATCTCCGCCAAATTTATGCAAAATTTTGTTTCTAGCTGACTAACTCAACTAGTTCACTTTCCAGGGCCCTTACACAAGTTCTTATGTGCCACTCTTATTCAACAACTCCATCAGAGTTTTATGCAATGCCAATACTTCTGAAGGCTTCAACCCTCTAAAAGATGCAACATTACCAGAAATCAACCTCAAGACGGGCGAAATCACCGGTCTTCTTGGCGGTCCACCGCCTTCTCAAAGGTCCATTCTTGCCTTCTTTGCAGGGGGACTACATGGGCACATAAGGCACCTCTTATTAGACCATTGGAAAGAAAAAGATCCGAACATAAAAGTCTATGAAAAACTTCCCTCCAATCTTTCTTATGAATCAATGCTGAAAAACAGCAGATTCTGCCTCTGTCCCAGCGGCTATGAGGTTGCTAGTCCACGCATCGTTGAGGCCATATATGCAGAGTGTGTGCCGGTTCTGATATCGGATAGCTATGTGCCGCCATTCAGTGATGTGTTGAACTGGAAGAAGTTTTCAGTTGTGGTGCCTGTGGAGGAGATACCCAATATGAAGAAGTTATTGATGGGGATATCTGAGGCGAAGTACTTGAAAATGCAGAAGAGAGTGAAGCAAGTGCAGAGGCATTTTGTTATAAATGGACCTCCCAAAAGATTCGATCTTTTTCATATGATTGTTCACTCTGTTTGGCTTAGGAGACTGAACTTGAGACTACATGCTTCCGTATAAGTTGTATTTTGATTTGAAGGTTGATTGTTAACGGGCCCACGACATGTAGGTCTGGACGAATATGGCCGTTTATGAGACTGATGGTAGAAATTTTCCCAAATATGTAGTTTCGAGAGCTCTTAAGAATTACAATCTTAAACATATAAGGTTTTGTTACTTGAATTTAATGTAGTGGTCTTGATTTTATGAGGTTTGGTGTTACATGGTGAAATTATAGTCAAACTCCCAAGCCCAAAACAAGAAAAGGGAAAAGTTGTGGAGGAGGAAAAAGGCAGTTTGGATTCTCTGCTTCACTATATGTTTCATCTCATATTCCATTGCATGGGTGTATGACACATGTATTACATATTTTCTTATAAAGATAATTGATTGAGAATTAAATACACTTAGCATATATACATCATATTAGAATATGAGTAGAATAGAAGATAAAATATAAAATGAAATAGAGGATTCGAAGTGGGAAAATGGGTCATTACAGCAACAATTTTTGACTACCCATTTTGAGGCTGCTTAAAGCCTCAAGCAATCAAAGCTGAAATATGAAACTAAAGAATTTAAAGAATACAAAATTCCTAGCCGATATTTATTGTTAGTAGCCAAAGAATTACCAAATAATACCAATAATTTATTTCTTGATTTACGGCTAAGTAATAGTAAGATCGTACTTTAAATTTATTGGCTCCATATTTGAGAGTTCCAAGTTTTAATTGGCTTGCCCCTTTACTATTAAGCTTCAATTGGAAGACCCTTTTTCTTTGGTGAAATTTTACAAGCACTTTAAGTACAATTTATGGTATTTACCAAGTAATTGAATTATTAGTTTATTTTATAAAAAGATTGGCAATTGGTTGTGACAATGTGTATTGTTGGATCATGAGCCTGCAATCTTCAACTTCAAGCAAAAAAAATTCCCTCGTTTTTCTTTGACCAAGAATTGTGCAATGTGAAAAGAGTGTGGTAATGTGAATCTCAATGGAGATTTTGTCCATGAAGAATGTAATTAAATAAACGTGATACATTTTAGCGAACTAACGCGAGATTTAAACATAGATCACAAATTAATAATTGTGGGGATTTCAACTAGCAGATCGAGAATTCTCTAAGAATTTTTCATTAATTTGATACTCTACTGTAATTTTTCATATGTTTGTCGTACATATACCCATCATATGTATGCAAATATATTGGATTAAATTTCTTATTCGATCAATTCTACTATCTACTTCAAAAATGTCGGTTGAATTAAAGTCCTATAATGTGAACTCCAAGGCTTGTTATGGTCCTTAACTAAACCTCTTCCACACTTTGCCATGAATGGACTTTGCTAAAAGATTTGTCTCTTTCACATGATTGTTCACTTAATTTGGCTTAGGAAGATTGAATAAGAGAATTAGGACTTAGAGGGTATACAAAGTTTGTGTTGGAAAGAGGATTCTAACTTCTCCTTGAGGGCTTAATTTTGTAAATCTTTTCTCATTGGCAATTTGCTCAAATCTCTTCAAAAAAATTTTAAGTGAGCCATAATATCATATTACATAAGTCCGAAAATCATCTATTAGTCTGCTAACAAAGTGTTACATTCGCAAGGATCACTTCATATGAGTTATTTCTAAAAAATTTTACGTCGGATGATCCATCACGGACTGTCATACTATAAAAAAGTGTATTATATTAATTTATGATTAAAGAATGCATCAACTGAATATATTTTTCTTGAAAGCTATATTTACAACCCAATTTGAAGTTGTACTCGAAGAATTTGGGGACAATTTTTACATCAACAAATATGTAACCTGAACAATTGAAGGATTGCCACCACACTTATAATTTTTCTGTATGTCTATTACTTTTTTGTTCATATATTAACCATAACCAAGCATCAATAAAAAAATTTTTTGAGAGAACATGTATGCTAACTTAGGCTACTTACTACTATTATCCCACAAGTTGAAAAAGTTGAACAATCTAGCTATTCTTTCTGTCCATTGAATCTTAATATATAGTTGAACTATACTTTATGGCTAAAAACAAAGTTGTTTTGGCAAAATGTAACCAAGCATAGCCAATTTGTGTTGGCAAAATGTAACCAAACATAGCCTTAGTATTTATGTAGCCATAAAGTCTAGTTCAACTATATATTAAGATTCAATGGACGGAAAGAATAGCTAGATTGTTCAACTTTTTCAACTTTTTTTTGGCAAAATGTAACCAAATATATGAATAACTTTTTTGTCAAAACAATAATTTCTAATTCCCAAAATACCCCTTTAAATCAATTGGCTTATTACCAAAAACCCCTACATACATATACATATCATAATATTTTATTATTATTTTTATAATTGAAAAATTATATCTAATCATTACATATACATATTATATATTTTATTATCATTTTTACAATAAAAAATATTATTCAATTCCGTTTTCACTCCAAAAAATCATCAACAAAGCATTGATTTGACTGTTACTGTAGAAATGTCTCCTTCCAAAACATAACAAACATATCAAAATTTTCCAAAACATATAAACAAGCATTCATCACATTTCTCAACACAAATTTCACATTCCTCAACCCCACTCTCAAAACTTATTCTCCCAAAAAACATAATACAAAACATACAATTTATAACCAAACATAACCTAAATATTCTTAAACTAAATTCATAAATGTACACTAAAATAAAGCCCCTAATTTTCCACCACCAAACACAAAGTAAAAGAATTAGGTGATGAAAGCGCAATAGTTATGAGAAAATTTTTGTCTTTATCCAAGTAACGTATACGTTATGAACAAATGATTGTACTAATGAGATTTTCTTGAGTCAAGAGGCCCTTTCCTTTTCATCTTAGTCTTATAATATGAAGATTCATTTGAAGTTTCCCAAATACTTTTGTGCTTTGACTTGAAAAAAAAAAAAAAAGAAATATCCCTAGTTTCAGGCCAAGTCCTTTGACTAATCCAATTCCAGTCTATCCAAACATGCCTTTGCTGTTCATTTCTCTATTAGAAAATAATGTCTGTTTTCTGACTCATTTAGGCCCACGAGTCCTTTACTTCGTTTGAGATTTTCTTTTAATACCATTGGACCACATTAGATAGAAGTTGTTGAATAAGTAATTAATTGAAAATGATATCTCGTTAACGGTTTTGCGTTAGGAAATGAATGACTAAATTTATTATTTTATGTAATTAGTTAAATACCATTAAATTATATTTAAATTACATTTTACTATCTACACGTAATCATGAATTGTCAATACTAAACAATGAATTTTACCTAATGTTCTGTTTATATAATATTAACTTTATTTATATACAGTTACATTCATATTGATTCTTACTTACTCTACATCTCTGAAGTCCTTTTATAAAATCGAATTAAAATAAAGCTCAACAAGGGTCCACTTTTCTTGCTGATTTCGAAGGTCAATTTTCTTTATTGTCTTTTCACTTAATGGTAAAAAAGTATGATATTTTTTTGGAGAAAATGAGTGACGAAGTATTTGACTACTACAAGGAGTCACATTTATTCTCGATTTATTACAACTATGGTTATATGTTTAGGGCTTGTTTGCTTGGATATATAGGATTATGATGGATTAATATGTTAGTGATACGTAAGCTAGAAATAGTATCCAAAACTATATAATCTATTGTTTGCTTGAATTTTATAAATTAGTGACATCCCATGCTTAATATTATCTAATGTTTGGTTGGCAATATTGCTCAATGTGATTACACTTTGTAATGTCCAAAATGTCCTAACTTCTACGAAAGTAAATTTTTAAAATTTGGCAGAAGGCGTTAAAGTTAGGGTTTTTATGAGGATAAGAATGTCATTTTCATGTTTTATCAGATCAAATTTGAAAGGATGAAAAATGGATCAGACCAAGATGACTTAATTCATAAATCAGCTTAGCCCATGATACCATGTTGACCCGTAAAAGTATCATGGGCGTAACAATGTGAAGCAGACAAGCCATTAATGTTATTAAGTACACAATTGAATGACAGATTGTGATTATTACAAAATGTGGGTTTGGTTGAAGGCTTTATGAACATGTGCAATAAGCACACCACTAACTTAGTGCAATTTATTTGAAGAGTCAATTGTTGATGGCTGATTAAGATAAGCGGTAATTGACCCTTAAAATTTTCCAAACAAGACAAGTTCAATACCTTAGACTATGGAATTTTATAGGTGATAAACAAAGTGGAAAAAGATGCAAGCATGAGCCACGAGGACGAAGTTGTCAATAAAATTCATAATGATACAATTTTTTTTTATATAGCTTGAATTGCATTATAAAGCAAAGTCCATAATATTTACGCTGCCTAATTCAAATAGTAAAGTTGAAAATTGATCCCATTTTTGAATTTTTTGTAAATATATGCCTCCTTTATTTCTTTCATTATTCAACTACTACTTAATTCTACAATTTATTTTTTTCTAAATTTAGCATCTTTGTATTTAGAAAAAACTTAGGCTTTTGTTTGGTTATGTTTCCCTATAACCAAAAATATCCCCATTTTCCCATCAAAATATACATTTTTTAATATATACACATATATATATATTATATACATCATATATATTTTATTATTATTTTAACATCAAAATAATCACTAAATTTCATTTTCACATCAAAAATCTAACAAAAAAAGCATTGATTTGACTGCTACAATGTATTAAAAAAAAAGTGTCTTCCCCAAAATATAAACAAACATATCAAAAAATAACTTTTACATTCTTCAATAATTTATTCTCTCAAAACACATAATAAAATCAAACAAAAAAACATAACCTTACTAATTGCTCTCATTTTCATTTTCTGTTTTCAAATTATTAAAAACTTTAAACACATAAAAATGTGTTTCATTAATGAAATTCTAAGAACTCTTGCCCGAAAAATATTTTTGAAATAAAAGCATAAGATCTATATAACATCACATATATGTCTAAAAATAAATAAATCAAACGTATTTTTTTATTTCTCACATCAACGCAGTTCAACAATTCAGTCGTCTTATTTTTAGCTTATATATATGTAACTTATATCAAAATAAAAATGAAAAAAGAAGCCAAACTAGTCCTTTAGATGATTTTATATTTCCTCTTTAGCAAATAACAAGAAAAATTGCTCTTTCCAAATTTTCTTGAGTCTGGTCAATTCTTCTCAAAATTCCCGTTCTTCTTACCATATAAACAAATTTAAATCTTACAGCATTCTCATGTGAAACCGCGTCAAAGGTTGCATTGGACAGCTGAAAAGGTTGCAATATTCAAAGTCTTTCCTTCAAACATGCCAGTCACACTCTCCCAATTTCTTCACCGCTGACGATTACATCCCATTTCTGCCCACTGCCCTTTTCCCCTTTCTTTCTCCTTCTTATTCTTCTTCCTCCTCTCATTCTTGCATTTCCCTCATTCTACATTTGTGTAAGAAAGAAGTGAAAATTGCCCAAGATTGAATCTTGATTCTGATACTCAGTTGTCTGAAGCTTCATATGTCTCCCAAGATTCAAGCTAGATCGACTTTTTTTATAGCCCAGCCGAAAAAAGATTGAATCTTGGATTTGGAATTGAATTGTCTAAAGGTTGAAGTCTCCTCTTTTCTTGGGTTCTTGGGCTGTTCTTCATTTGCTACAATTATATAGATCCTTTTTGTCCCCTTATTTTCATTGTATTCCCAGCTAGAGGGCCCTTTTCTCATGGTGTCAAAGTATTTGGTTTTTGTGGGATACTTTTACTTGTTTTCCCATGGCTTTTTAGCTAGTGGAGGTGGAATTCAAAGTGTGGGCAATTTCAGTGCCTCCATTTTTACAGCCATGGAAATGCCTAGCTTCAACGCTGCCTCTTCTTCTGTTGATTCAGGTTGCAACTTTTCGAAGCAGAATAAGGTCACAACCCACGCAATTTTAGCTCAAGATGAAGATTTTAATGTAAAACCAACTGTGGTGCTCAATATGAAGCACCGTTCTGCAGGCAAAGAGATTAAGCCTGCAGATTCTGTTGTGGAGTCCACTGCAAAGGATTTGACAAGAATCCAAACTCTTCAGACAAGAATAGTTGAGAAGAAGAACCAAAATACTCTCTCTCGGCTTAAGAAAGATGGCAGCCAGCAATCTTACAACCCAATTGTGGCTCCTTCTGCCTCGCCGGAATCTTACTCCGCTGGCTTTTCAGGGCAGCTGATGGCAACGCTGGAGTCTGGTGTGAGTCTTGGCTCGGGGGAGTACTTTATGGATGTGTTTGTGGGTACACCTCCTAAACATTTTTCTTTGATTCTTGATACTGGTAGTGATCTTAACTGGATTCAATGTGTTCCTTGTTATGATTGTTTCGAGCAAACGGGGCCTTATTATGATCCTATGGAGTCTAGTTCTTTTAGAAATATAACCTGTAATGATCCCCGTTGCCATCTTGTTTCCTCCCCTGAACCCCCACAGCCCTGCAAGAATGAGAATCAGAGCTGCCCTTATTACTATTGGTATGGTGATAGTTCTAACACGACGGGAGATTTTGCAGTCGAGACCTTTACTGTGAATCTGACAGCCCCAAGTGGGAAATCCGAGTTTAGGAAAGTTGAAAATGTGATGTTTGGCTGTGGACATTGGAATAGAGGGCTGTTTCATGGTGCTGCTGGTTTGTTAGGGCTCGGGAGGGGGCCGTTGTCCTTTTCGTCCCAACTCCAATCTTTATACGGCCACTCTTTTTCGTATTGTCTTGTGGATAGAAACAGTAACACAAGTGTTAGCAGCAAGCTGATTTTTGGTGAGGACAATGAGTTATTGAAGCATCCGGAGTTGAACTCCACTACTTTGGTCGCTGGAAAGGAGAATCCTGTGGATACATTTTATTATGTCCAGATAAAGTCGGTTGTTGTTGGTGGAGAGGTGCTGAAGATTCCTGAGGAGACGTGGAATTTGACGTCCGATGGTGCTGGTGGGACGATCATCGACTCGGGTACTACATTGAGCTATTTTGCTGATCCGGCTTATAAGATCATCAAGGAGGCTTTTGTCAAGAAGGTTAAGCGCTATCCGGTTGTGGAAGATTTTCCGATATTGGATCCTTGTTACAATGTTTCTGGAGCCGATAAACTTGATTTCCCATCATTTGGGATTGTTTTTGGTGATGGGGCCGTCTGGAACTTCCCGGTTGAAAACTACTTCATCAAGCTCGACCCTGATGACATCGTTTGCCTGGCGATTCTGGGAACCCCCCGCTCGGCTCTTTCTATCATTGGGAACTACCAGCAGCAGAATTTCCACATCCTGTACGATACAAAACGGTCGAGGCTGGGATTTGCACCAGCAAAGTGCGCTGATATTTAGCGTCCTCATGGCAATTGTATAGTTTGGGAGGTTGGTGGAAAACTGTAAACATGCTGGGATTGAGGGATGGATAGTTGGCAGGATTTATATACAAGAGATTTTCCTATTGTTTCTAGGCTCAGGTGATTCATATATTTGATGAATATAGACACACAGTTCTTGATCTTCAATGTTGTGGTGCTGCACTGCTGCTTTGGCACATTTTTTGGTGGTGCTTATGAAGGAATGTTATTCAATTCATGAAATGTTTATTTGGAATATTGGCTTTATTGAATTTCAAAATCTCTACTGTCTGAATCTCCATTGTAAGGGTGCAATGGAGTTGTGTTTGAATTTGTGAAAAAGTATACAGTTGTAACTGTTCGTTGTGTTGTGTGTTGTCCCAAACTTGTACGTCGTATCAAGATTCTCGGATTCAGGCAATTGTTACCGTGTACGCTGGAATTTGTATGTACAATCTATCATACATGAATAACTGTAATTGTTATCAAATCAATTAAATGAAAATACAAGTTTCACAACAGAATACACACATAAGGTGCCTTCCCCGACCCTAGTTGGGCTGACCATGGAGCGCAACCCGAACAGCCTGGCTATGGCCGCCGGATTTTGGTGGGTGGGATATATATGTATGCATTTTTTTTTGTGGTGGGGGGGGGGGGGTGAGTGGGGGTATAGATTTATATATGTATATGTGTATTTCTAAAACACATGTATATATACATATAAATATTTTTAATATTTTTAATACATATTTAAAAAAGGATTGTTGTGTTATTTAATTTTTATGTTTTAATTGATTTTTTAAATTTTTTAACAAGGATTAATTTTTTTCTGTTAATTTTTAAGAACAGTTTGTAATTGTAAGTTTTAGAATTACTATAATTTAGTTGATTAATAGGTGGGTACTAAAATATGAATAAAAAATATTATCATAAAATATGGGAGAGATTAAATAAAATTATATGTTGAATAAAAAATCAAATAAATAAGAAAATGATATTTAGGGTATTTAATCTAAAAAGGGGTAATTGTTTAAATTTTGATTTATTTTGTTTATCAAAAACAAAAAAAATATTTGGCACAATACAAAGTGATTACATGATAATAAATAAAACAAACAAAATAGGATGGTAGAAAATCCCCTTGAATAATTTGCACAATATTTTTGTGTGAACATTTGAAGAACTAAAAATAAAATACGATAAACATGCATGTTCAGTGTTTCTAACATATATTTATATAGTTAAAATTATATTGGGCGTAAAATTGCATATTTATTAAAATTTAAAATTTTCTATTACATCTATTTAGTATCACATGTTTGGTATTATAATATGCTTAAAAATTTGTTCAGTAGTTTATAGTTCAATGACATCAATCTTTCATATCACGTGAGAGTCTCGTGTTCGAACCTGAATGGCTTCCTACAACATCAATAAAGACATTCCATATGTTTTAATCATTTTCAAGTGTAATAAAAAACACTAATATATGATAATTATAATAATAAATTCAATTTTTTTTCTAGGTAAACATGATGACCCAAATTCAAATTCGAATGGCAAAGATTAATATTGTATTTAAAAATATTGTTAGGAAATACAAAAATTGAAAGCGAACACAATTTAATCTATCAAACGAATTATTGTGAAAATAAAAACGAAATGAGCAAGCATTTAATCATTCAATTTTGCAATCCCAAAAAAAATGTATCTAAAAATTAATTAAAATAGTCATAATTTATTTTGAGATCGATTTTGAAGTTCCATTTTTGCGCAAAAATATCAAACAATAATTAAGAAGTTCTATTCATATTGAGCTGGATAATTTTTATTGATAAAAATATATATAGACGATGCTCAAATTAAATCCAAATACAATTTATACCAAATAAAAAGATTTGAATAAAAGTATAAAAATTCAATAATGTCATGTACTCATTTTCAACTTATCATTTGACTATAAATTATAACTCGCTATATTAGTGAAAGTCCAAATTTAGTGTACCTAATGGTTTGGGCCATTGCCTTGACAAAAGTTGAATGAAGAAAGGGGGGAACTTCCTCAAACCCCTCACCAGAACCCTTCACACTTTCCACCACCATAAACCCTCCAACTCCATTCACAAGGTACACACATTCCTCTCTCTCTCTCTCTCTCTCTCTGTTTTTCATATAAGTGTTGTTTGATTGCTGTATGTGCAGATGGATCCATCGGAGCGATATTGTTACAACCCAACATTGCGTTGGAACCCTCAAGTAGAAGAGTACTTCGTTAAAGCCTATGGAGCCGAACATTTTGCTCGAATTTCGAAGGCCCTGACGTCTGTGCCCCCTTCTCTCTTTTTTGGGTTCACTAGTTAGTTGCATCACCTGTTCAAATTAATTTATTGGGGAAAATTTTGTGGACTAATAATGGGATCACTTTTTATGGACTCATTGTGAATGATAGTATCTAGTTCATGGTCTGGTAGAATTAGAAGGAGATCTAGTGGGTCTTCGTGGGAAAAAGATATTGCAGTCTGGAATTGCATGATCATGTTTGGAAGTCTGGAATTGCCTCTCATTTGTACTTTTTTTTGAGGGACTTTAATCTATTATTTCCGTGTATGTGAAAGAATGCTAACATTATGTTATTTGCTTATAATTTGGGGTTCTAAGAAGACAAGATTATGATAGCATATCTTGGGTTTTGTCTTGTTTCTTTCATGTCTCTGTTCTAAGAAAACAAGGTTATGATAGCATCTCCACGTTTATATGTTTCCTGCAGTAGAAATGTATCATTATGCCATACCTTAGCTTATTGATGGGCTTGGGGTATTTCACGAACACTTTAGTATTTTAAACATTGGAGTGCTGGTCCTTTTTAATCACATTTTTTCTTCTTGTAAGTTAGTTCTTTACCCTTTTTCTCAGGCGGCCATCGTGTTACTCTTGTATACGGGTGAATACACTCAAGTCTACAAGAGATGCTGTTATGGAGAAACTATTGGGTATACTGCAGGAAAGGGGTTGGCAAAATGATCCAGCTGACGGAGCCAATGTTCCTTATAACTCATATGATACTGCTACAGTACCAGTGGACTCTGCTGGTCTCCAAGATGCTTCTGTGGGAAGTTGTTTTATTTCAAAGTGTAAGATACCCAATTTAGACTACGTAGTTTTTGTCAAAGGGTCAGGACCACACACTATTGATTATGGGTACAAGGAAGACAAACCTCCTAAAGAGGTGATTGTGAGCCGGAAATGTGCGGAAGCAGTTCTTCGTGGTGCTCATGTAAGTACACAATGTCGCACCTATACAGGAACTGACTTTTTCTTAAAAATACTAAGTGGTCTGAATAAAAGAATGACAGCCAAGCTACTATTGCAGTATCGAAAGTATATTTGCTTTGATTTCCTTAAGCCTATCTACTCAATGTATTATCTTTTCCTCAGTTCAGTTCGGTTCTTGTTATCATTTTTGTAATTTTTTTTTAATATACTTGCTTCTCAGGGACTATCTTTAATAGGAGTATGATATTATGAGAAACATCATATACATGAAATGCAATTCTCTTCTTTGTCAATTTGTGATATTCTACTTTTAGGTGTATGTACCTGGTGTTTTGGCCTGCAGTGCTCATGTGGAGAAAGGGGAACCAGTTGCTGTTTCAGTTGCCGTGGAGCAACCTGGCTCTGATGGTGGATGGGGTGTTGGTTTTACACGTGGGACTGTACTACAGGGATCACAAACAGGCAAGCACACATTCCACTGAGCCCAGTGAGAATTTGTTTTTTAAGCTTTAGTTACACTCTTTCATGGTGGTCAGCTAACTGTATCTCATAGTTGTTGGGTTTGGATATGATCTGGAATGCTAAAGGTTTAGTTTCAATAAATAAATATCTTAAATGTTACTAGACTTAATCTGTGAAAGTTAAACAAGAATTCTACATTTACTGTCTAGATAAGTTGAAAATGTTGAAAATAGCCCATTTGTTCTACTGCTAGGCATGCACTATGGTCATAAATGCATTTTAGATGAGTATGTGTGATGTAATCAGTTCTTTTTTTTTTTTGGGGGGGGGGGGTGGTGGTGGTGGTGTTCATAGGTCCATAAATGAGAACAATTTAACGTAGCAACATCCGGACAGATGCTTTTGATATCAGAACATGATGTTTCTTGCCTTTATATGCTGGATGGCAATGAAGATTCAGTTCTCCAAGTGTCATTATGGGACTAATTGAAGATTTGATGAGACGCACTAAATGAATTATGTTTTCCTCAAAATTTGTTTGTGCCTTTTCATTAGCCCCCTATTGGCATTGTTCTGGAAAACGATGATTAGGGTAGTCAAGTATTGAATGGATTCTATGAAGTTGTGTCTACATTCTACATTACTGCACCATGTGGAAACTTCCATGGTTCCTTCTTTTTCTGTAATTTTCTGTGCCACCCCCCCCCCCCCCCCGCTTTATCCTCCCCCTTTACTAAGAATTCCCAGTCAGAACAGGTTCCACTTAATGAGTACCAGGCAGCATGTAGAATTATTATTATTAGTGATTTCATTTCCTCCCGTAGATATTTTACTAGACTAGTTTATCTCTGATCGACTAACAAAATGATTGCAATATTTATGCCACCAGGTAAAGAAGTCAATCTTTCTTTTTCTTTAATGACTTCCCTTTCAATTTATTAAACAAATAACAGAACTCTATCATTTGATACAATGAAAGGAAGTGATGCTTAAGATGGTACTGATCTGAAAATAATTATTCTATGTGAATAGTGATTTTACGTGTGGTCATGTTTAAATAACTATAAGTTTTATCAAATCATGGGTGTTAGTACTACCTTTCTATGTTGCTGGTTATCGAATTTTTTCCTCTCCCCCTTCATTTTTTTGTGGTGTTTGATCAACTTGCAATTTTCTATTTTGTTTCTGTGCATTAGCGGCCTTTTTATTTTTCCTGTATTCCTTATGAAGAGTGTCCTGGAAACTTTAAGGATCCGTACATTCGCTTGTTTGCAGATCCTTATTATTTTGAACGGAACAGCCTCTACATTGGTCGAGGAACCACTATGATGTCCAGAGCTGGGATGTTTCGGGTATCTGAAGGAGTTGCTATAGACATGGACAAAAGAGTATTTAATCTACCTTCATTTTATGGTACAATTTTGTTCCTTTTGCAACTTACCTGGGTGTTCTTGGCAGAATGCATGACAGTCGTTTGATCATGTGCACTTTTTTTCATTTATTTACTTGCAGTTTTGGCCTTTTTAGAATATAATTCTATAGCTGGCAATACATTTCATTTGGATAGTTCCAATAGAATCTTTGGAAAATGTAGTCGTCCTGAAAAACTTAATAGAATAAAGCTTGAGAGGATTTAAGATAGATATGAATCTTACTAAAAATAGTAAAGCATCACATTAGCCTGATATGTTAGCTCCTCGAGTCCTTGATTTGTCCATTGTTGCCTTGTTTATGCATCTAAATTGCTGGTACCTTTAATAAACAGCAATGTCACCAATGGAATTGGTGTCATCAATCTGAGCACTTTGAACTTTTCTGTATATGCACCCTCTGAACTTTATCCGGAAACAGAAAAGGAGAAATGAGGTTGAAAAAGAAGAGACAGAGAAGAAAGAGCATGCTGATTCAGCCATATGATTACGGAGGCTGTAATGCTGTGTCTAGAATCTTGGACATAACTGATAGGAGTGGAAAAAATAATGTGGAAACGGGATAAAAAGATAAGTTTTTTTCAGATTTCTTGTTTCTTTTCCACCTTTCTGTGACCTTATCTATCTGGACATTCAGATATTATTTTCTAATGCCTATTTAAGTAATGTTCTCTCTGCAAAATATAAATACCATTCTTTAGATTGTGTTCCAACTGAATCCGGTGAAGATGCATCATATATTTTATAAGATAGAATTGAGCATCAGAGTGTCCACATAGAATATGGAGCCCGGAATATCGTTTTTTGCCTTCCTCTCTGTATTATAAGGATTACCTTTTTGCCGTGAGCTTCTTGGTGCTATTTTCATACGTAAAGTTGTTTGAATGCGCAATTTTCATTGTTCAATTCAAAGTCTATATTGGTAATTACTGATGTTCATTGAGATTACAGATTTACTGGAGGGGGAAATATTTCTTCAGAACCTCCCTAGCATCATCACTGCACATGCCCTAGGTATTTAAACCAACCATTCACAACAGTTTGGTTACATATATACTTTTTGCAATTGTTTATTATTCTTTGTTGTATTTCCTATGTGTTTTACTTCTTTGACAAATATCATTTTATGTGCTTGTTCAGTCATGCTTATTTTCAGGAAAACATGTTTAAAACTCTACAATGACATTTTAGAAAACTGAAAGAAATTGGTGGTCTTAAGTAGTTCATTAGGTCATCAACTCAAAGGAGAATTTTGTAGATTTTCATTAACTTGCTTTTTAAGCACCCAATTGAAGCTTTGATAGTTTCTACCCATTCGGAGGAGTTTGTATTTTGCCATTTCCTTAGTAAGTTGCCCCTATCCCATCTTTGTCTCAGATCCTCAAGAGGGAGAGAAGGTATTGGATATGTGTGCTGCTCCTGGAGGGAAAACCACTGCAATTGCTATTCTCATGAAGGACAAAGGAGAGGTTATTGCAGCTGACAGATCTCACAATAAGGTGCACCTTCTGAACTTGCCAGGTGATTGTGAATGTTTTTCTGTCATGTCTTCACGTTTTCACCTACTTCTCAGTGTATGTTGACTTAGGTGTATGGCGCTTTTTGTATGTCATAGATAGTCTGCACACTTCACAAATTATAACTTTTTAAGATGGTGCTATGAGTTTGTTATAGCATCAAATGTCATTGAGTCCTTGGCTTCTGGCACTAACTGAGCTTCCCCATTTTAGCATCATGTCTCGTCATAAGGCTGTCCTACATCAGATGTCAATAACTTGTAAGTAGAGATGGCAACGGGGCTGGTTTTTCAAGACCCAGGACCAGCCCCGCCTA
Source organism: Jacaranda mimosifolia (assembly GCA_018894105.1). Lineage (NCBI taxonomy): Eukaryota > Viridiplantae > Streptophyta > Magnoliopsida > Lamiales > Bignoniaceae > Jacaranda > Jacaranda mimosifolia. The sequence continues at coordinate 463,003 of CM032118.1, read as the reverse complement.
AAAATTGAGAAACCCAGGACTCACCCCACCCCGCCTCCTCTTTGGCCCCGCCCCGCCTTACCTTTGGACCCGGACCTGGCGGGTTGGACGCGCCTAACCCGGTTTTTTTTTTTTTTTTTTTTTTGTGTATATATTTTTTACCTTCTTTTCTTCATAATCACTTGAATGTAACAGATTTTGCTCTAGTGAGTATCGGGTCTGAAAGAATAAAATTGAAACAAGTTAAAAAAAAAAAAAAGAAGCCCTAATTTTCTAATATAGTATTATAACCTAATAAATACTCATACTTATATATAATATATATGTTATATGTAATATAATATATAATATAAATATATATATGCAATATATATGTTATATATAATATAATATAAATATATATTATATAATATAGGATCGGGGCGGGTCCACCAAGACCCGCTACCCGCCCCATCCGGGGCGGGGCCCCGGTTTACCCGGACCCATTGCCATCCTTACTTGTAAGGCCTATTATTAAATAGCTGGAATTGGATAAAGACTTTTCAAAGTTTTATGTTAACCTAATACATACTATAAAGTGGAGGGTAAAAGTTCTTGCAGGCATAAAAATTTATACATCAACTTGTCAATGTGAAAAGTGCAAAACGTGCTCTTGATCCTTAAAATGAAGAGACAAAAAGTTTTATATAGAAGTGGCAGTGCAGAAAAAGGCAAACTCATTTTTCACTCCAGGAGAATGCAAATGAAGATGATTAAATTCAAAACTTATTTGGATTTCATTAATTTGCCCAGGAAGATAAAAGACTAAGGAAATGGCGTGCATTTAGAAAGTCAGAAACATCTTTTCTGATTCTTCTATTGTGTACATGGCATCCTGTTTGCACACGTGTTTTTGTTGTCTTATGTGTAAATTTTACTATTGGAATTTATTTTATACTTCATTGGTACACCTCACTTTCAGGTGCTTGATATCCAAAAATTGGCTGCTGAAATGGGCTTAAAGTGCATAACTACATATAAACTTGATGCACTGAGATCTGTTCAGCGAATAAATAAAGCTGATGGTCAGGATGCTCCACATTCTGGGGAAAGTGAGAGCCTTAAAGTGTCAGACTCATTGACATCAGGAACAGATAAAATACCAGACAGTGCTGTAGGTTGTACTCATGGTGAGTTTATTTCTCGATTACCGATAAGGTTGTTGTTTGTGTCATGAAATTGCCTCCTTTATATATAGGGGCAGTGTGGTTCTGTTGATACTGTTGCTTACTGCTTTAATCACTCCGTAATCCTTCAAAATGACAATATGCAACAGCAATCCTCAATGTTGCTTGATCCTATAAGTTTGGTATCTTGAATGACTCCTTGCTACAAGTAGTTTTTTCCTTACATTGTGCTACATATGTCACAGAAAAATTTTGACATCTGAATTTTCAAGTTAATAAATTATAGACCATAATTTTTTTGAACTTATGGCCGATAAAATGCAGCAGCAGGGTTTAAAGGAAGGGTGGGCTATTGATAAAGAATCAATTCCATGCCACAGTGCTAGCTGATAAACAAACTTTCTTTTCTTTTGGTCAAGTTTTTCTTTTTAAAATGGGGTCGACGCTTTTGAAATAGGATTGGTGGATGTTTCGTTTTTATTTTTCTTTTCACCTCAAGCATTCGCAAATTGCACCAAAAAGAAAAAAGTAAATAAAACTCCTTTTATTATAGCTTGATCATTTTTTCTATGTATACTCAAGAGATCAATACTTCTCACTTTCTGCATCCATTTTTCATTGCCTCTGGACTGGGTGAAATAGCTACGGTTGAGCAATTAAGGAATGAGAATAGCACCAGTAAAGCTGAGCTCCGGAAGAACATCCGGAAAATGAGAAATGGGCCTGGAAGAAATAACTCTCTAGGTGGAAGAGTTGAAAAGTCTAAAGGATTTCTTCCGAACAGCTTTGATCGGGTTCTCCTTGATGCTCCTTGTTCTGCTCTTGGCCTGAGACCTCGCTTGTTTGCTGGAGAGGTAAGGCATACTGCTGAATTGGTCTTATTTTTCTCTTCTTTAGTATCTGCTCATTGCTTATAGCACATCTCACATCTTTTGCCCGGTTCTGTTTTTTCCATAATGTGAACACAAGCCTATCTAACCTTTATTATATATGTCTGGTATGTCCAAGTTCAATGCAACCTGCCAGAGTTTATTTTCTGCTCACAGGCGAATCTGAAGCATTCTTTGGTAGCATTTCATAGGTTTGCTTGGCAAAGATTAACTACTTCTGTTAAAACATTATATATATTGATCCTTTTGTTTAGATTTGAATGTCCATTTGTGTCAAGGGTAACAGGGAAGAAAGCAAAGGAAATATATGTTGATTCACTTACTTCTAAGAAAAACTGTAATTTTTTTTCCTTCCATAGTTGTGACAATATCTTAAGATTCCTACTAAAATACTCGACTTACTTCATAGATAGCTAAATTATTAAATCTCCTTCCCTCTTTTAAACTTACCGAAAATCTCCTTTGTTAGATCCATCCATTTACCAAACCATTGTTTCCTTCCTTTTACTGTGCTTATGTGTAGGACACTGTGGAATCATTGCGTTCTCATGCCAAGTACCAGAGGCGAATGTTTGACCAGGCTGTGCAGCTTGTTCGTCCTGGGGGAGTGATTGTTTACTCAACGTAAGCATTCTTATGTACATGTATACATGGAATATGCTCCTCTTCTCTCATTTTCTGTTCTCTTTTCTATGGACATGTTTACATGGAATGTGCTCCTCTTCTCTCATTTTCTGTTCTCTTTTCTACACTATCTGTACAAATTTTCCATGCCTTAGACGTGTTTTCAACTTGTAGCCAGTTCCTACTCTCTCATCTCTTCTTGTGCAATCTCTGATGATTGTGACAATATTTGGCATTGATTTTACACTCCGTTGTGCACCGGAGGCTCATGATATCGCCAGTCCTACATCATTGATTTTGGCATATGTGTATTGTTTTCACTCTCCTTGTTTATTTTCCTGGTCTCTTACAATTATATGCTTTCGGTATTGCTGCTTTGATTGCCTTCTTAGTGTACTTTCTTGTTTGACTATACTTTTTGAAATCTTCTGTTTTTCTAGCCTATTGCCATGTTCTACAACACATTCCCTTAGTTTTTTTAACCTTTAATCTTCATCATGATGTGTCCGCTGCAACAGACCTTCCTCCATTTCTTTCTCCTGAAACCTGCTTATTTTCCCAGGGCCAGCTTGTTGTGCCTTCATCTCCTCTGGGATCTTTTGCACTCTTTTTCCTCCACGAATGTAGTTTAAATTGGATATGCCCGATTTCTATATCAAGAGGTCAGACTCTAACCAGGGATTATCTTGCTGTTAGTTAGTCTTTGATCTTTAGTTTTTGCTTCTTCTAGTTGAGCTAATCTGAATGTTTGTGTTGTTTTTTTCAATGTTTTGCTACAATGTTTTTGAGCTTTGCCTTCAGAGGAATGTTTATGCTACCCTATGCATATTTGAGTAGATATAACTGTAAGTGTTTTCAAACTGCAGGTGTACAATAAACTCCGGTGAGAATGAAGCATTAGTTAGATATGCATTGGACACATATAAGTTTCTCTCATTGGCATCACAGGTTAGCTCGAAGTTTAAAGTTCTACAGTTAATAAAATTGATATTGTTATGTGGTGAACTCCCTGCAAGCATCTGTGAAACATACATAAATTTTTGTTGGGAGGAGTTATTTTGCCCAGCCAGTAGCCATACTTTGCTCGTTGGAAGTTGCATGATAATTGCTGGTATTTTGTATATGTGGTTCATTATTTCCCATTTTGATAACTCATTGCAGCATCCCAAAGTAGGGGGACCTGGCCTTGTTGGAGTTTGTCAATTTTCTGATGGATACCAGGAGTAAGTTCTTCTACCTGGGTACTTAATATGAAATTACTTCTGTAGAATCAAGATGAAATCTGATGCACTCAATAGATGCATCATGTATCTAAGTACATATTCAGCTAAAGAAACAGACAACTGAGTATTTGAGCTATGTAAATTGATTATTGAAACTGAGGTAGGGCATAGATTTATGATTTATTGGGAATATGTGTGCTTAACCCTTTTCCATTGTAATCTGCGAATATGAAAAGCAATATGATGAAATTAAGAGTATTGAGAATATTCTTGTACTATCATGTCAAAATATCCACAAGTAAGATTTAGGTTTGCAAGAATTTCCTGTTGCTGGCATAATGTTTAAAACATCACCACGGCATAGTTTCCACAGCCCAAGTAGTCTGCTCTCTCTCATGTTACTAGAGTTTTTAAATAACAAATCAGGTAATTGATTTTGATGTTTCATTTTTCAGGGAATGGTTAAGACCTGGTGAAGAAGATCTTGTTCAGAGATTTGATCCTTCTTCCTGTCTTGATACCATAGGCTTTTTCATTGCCAAGTTTAATGTTGGTCCCAAAGATATCTGACTTGTACCCAAACTATTACATGCCTCCAGATTATATCCTCCGTTCTTTACACCACCTCTTCTCCCGTTGGGAGGGTTACAGGCTCAAGGAGCTAAGCAATTTTGTTTCCCAGGTAAATGTGAGAAATAACTCAATAGAGATAAACTTGAACCCCCTCTAGTTCACAAGTTCATCTTGAATCTGGTCATTAATTATTTGTCAAGAAACATGTCAAACCCAAATGTTGTACTTTAGACTCCCATCATTATATTGAGATTGCATCATCACTTGTTTATTTCAGCTCTGGTCCTCTGTTTCCATGGGTCTCTAGTTGCCAGTATGTTATCAAACATTGAGCACAGGTTACAGTTGTGAATTATACTGTTGAACCGATTGAAATAAGCAATATTTGTCATTAGTTTCTTAGCATCAAATAGAAGTGAGGAAACAATGAAGGTATAGCCAGTTACAAATAGTACATCTTTTATTTTCATCATTGCTAGACTAGGAGTAATGGGGCCTTTGGAGAGGCCCTGATAATTGGCGATAATTGGCTTTCTGTTTTTCTGGTATACGAAGCTGGGATTCCATAGTCCTAATTCTCTTGCCACAACCCTATGTACCCAATTTCATCAGTCAGAATTGCATTGTGGGAAAGTGAATAGTCTCCCATTTCAAAAATTTCATTGATTTCTTCCATGCATGGCACCTCATACCAAGTTCCTATGTCATTGCATGGTGCAGATGTTTCTTCTATCACATCAAGCCATTTGAAACTTTCAACATAGTCGTTTGTATCATCTACACACCAGTAACTTTCCACTGTTAGGTTGGGATTAGCCCCGGCCACCTCCATAGATTGCATGAGTGCTCCACCACTCTCGACTTCCTCTCCGGGCTCGTAGAGCAGCTCCTGGAGTGTGTTTGGATCAAATTCTGTCATTTCTAGCCCTTCAAATTCATCTTTGGTGGTAAGTGAAGATTGAGATATGGAATATGATTCTGATGCCATCTTTTGATAAGAGCAAAATTTTGTGGGGATGAAGTAGATAGAAAGGGTTATTTTGAGTGTGTGCTTTGATAGGATGTGTTTGGGATAAAGTAGATGTGCAGTGCAGCCTTAAATAAGCTGCCCATCTGTCTGTTTCATGGGTATGGTCATATTGACAATGTATCTAACATTTCAATTGAACTTTACTACTGTTGGCAAAAGATAATTATATGATAAAAGGGGTAATAAGATCATGCTTTTATAAGATTGATAGTGCCCTTTACCTAATTGGTAATTTTGTATTTTTGTGTAAACAAAGATAATAATATTTCTGTCCTCGAAGATGCGCTTTCATTTTTGGAATGGGTACAGGTTTTAAATGAAATTGTACTTGTTCTATATCAATACTGGAGGTTCTAAGTATTTTTCATGTGTATTTTCTTAAAATTTATGTAATAATTGGACAACTATAAATGGTTACATCACAATTCTCCAAGTGGGTCAAAAATAAAATACACTAGAAGGGGTTCAAGATCCACTTTTTGGGGAAGGGTTGATTCATTTCTAAAGCAAGGGTATGTGACCAAGAATCATCACAAAAAAGTTGGTAAAATGGTTGAAAAGAAGAGTAAGAAGCTTCTAATTGTACAATACCATCCATGGGAAAAGTGATAATCCTTTCCTTACCTCAAAAACTAAGAAGAAAAATCATATTTCTTTTGAGGCAATGGCACTTAACAAGTGGGCTATGGTTATCTCTTTCTAGATAAAGGGTTGAAAGGGAAGTGTTTGGTGAATAAATTGATTTCTTTTGGCAGAACAATTGTGGAGAAAGGAAGAATTTTATGTGCAATTTGGGAGGTGGGGCTATCTTGATGAGGCTTTATCCAAGCATTGGAAGATTGAGGTGCATGCATATACTTTACAAATATGAAGTTTTGGGTTAAGTTCCATTAAATATGTGGATGTTTATTTTATTTATGTAAGATATTTATCTCATTATTTGTTGTAATTAATGGGTTATTGATAGTTGTACTGAATTAATTATTTGTTGATATCGTTGGTAAAAAAGATAAAAATAGGGTTATAAATAAAAGAAAAATTGGTAGGTATTTGATTAACCAAGAACCAACTCTTGTGTTTGGTTCATTAAAATAGGTCGAATCCAACACGTTTAATTTTGATCGTCTCAACGCTTTATGACACAACATATGGTGGCACATGTGCAATGCCTTAACGTCTTTTCACACATTTAATCGTTCTTATAAATATTCTTTTATTTATTGTTAAACATAGGATTTTTTCACATATATAATCATTTATTAAAAATTTATTTCAAATTTCATATGAAATATGACATTTTTGCATAAGAATATGAAATTTTTGGAAATACCTAGAAAGAATAATAATCTATTGGTGAACATGAGAAAAAGTTGCTATTGTTTTATGGCAAGTGTTTGGTCTTATTCAATTAGGTCTCATATAATTGTAGGGTGGTGCATTCATTTGTCTAAAGAGTTTGTCCAACAAGTGTGTGTTTGGCTGCCGAAATTCACACCACCTTTATTTTTCCTAAACCTATGTCCCAATAAAGGGATGGAACCAACATTTTTAGATTAAAGCATTTTAAACAAACTTTAAGCTTAATATTCATGAAAAATGGACAAATTACCATGTGAGAGGTGAGGGCTATTTCAAGAAAAAAGAACAAAAGAATAAATTTTTATTTGAACGAGGATGAGAGTTCATACATTTTTCTATAGTCAAGTTGTAGTTATTTATTAAAGTTATTTGGGAGGTTTGAACTCCAAGGGCCCGTTTGTTTTTATTTTTTGAACTCATTTTCAGTTTTTATTGAAAATGAAAATAGAGAGCCATCAATTTCTCTTCCATTTTCACTTATATTTTCATTCTCAAAATATTCTTCCACACAAACTACCTCTCTCTCTCTCTCTCTCTCTCTCTCTCCCTCCATATTTTCACTTTTTATTTTCTTCTACTCACATTTGCACGATTTTTAATACAAAAATACTATATTTTTCAAATACAACTCATTTTCAAGCCTACATAATCATTATATTTTAAACAAAACATCCAAACAATATTTTATTTCAAAAACACTTTTATAACTAATTTTTTACTATTTTTTTCGCCAGAAAATGAAAATACCTTCAAAAAATAAATCCAAACGGCCTATAAGTCTTGAGATAATAACAGATCTACCATATATATATATATATGCATGGTTGTAATTATTCGAAATTTTGAGCTTGAGCTTTTTATCAATAATGCACCATACATGTGACAATTACATGCACCTAATTTTCCCACAAAAGCAGCAATATTAGTAAACAAAAAATTAGGGCTAAATTAATGAAAGTTAGGAATTTGAATTGGCATGAGAATAATGGGGCAGAAAGAGTCCCTCCTTCTTGATAAGAATATAGTGCATGATGCATGTTGGATCTACCGAACATTTTCCAAAGTTGGCTACATAATTAATTAGTGCAACTTTTCTAGATATATTGGATATTATCAAAAAGGGATTGCACTTTTAGGTAAAAGGGTTGCCCCCTTCACATTCATTGACCACAGCACCATTAAGTGGTAAATCATGTGAATAAATTTAGTTGCTTCAATTACTATTCATGTGAACTAACAAACGAAGAAACTAAAAGGGAAAGAGTCCTATGGTGGAGATTGGAGTTCTCACTATAATTTATTTTAGCTAGACTTGTATTCATATTCGGCTTGATCACAGTTCATTCATTAAATAAATCTAAATCAATGTCAAACTTGAATCCAACAAGAAAAAGTATGGAACTTTTACAATAAATTTACTTGAACTTGAATTATATCCTACTCGATTAATAATTATTCATTGACCACCTCGATGTTGGTTCTTCATTATCTGGGGTTATAGTATGTTTTAAGAGTTGTGTTGTTTTTCCAATAAAACGAAAAGTGAACTGAATTCAAAACGTGTAAGATAACTCAGTGCCAAGATCGATAGATACATATCAAACTAGAAAGATTCAGACCAATTTCGGCCCGACTAAATTCGTTCACAACTCTAAGCAGCAATACATAAAATTGTTGTGCATGAGTTAAGAATTCTAAAAAATTATGGGCTCTTTCTTTTCTTCACTCTTGTATTATTTGGATGACTGATAACAAGAACAAATATGGTTAATCTAACCCAAGGGAAAGAATATAATATCTCAAACTTACTGTTACACTGATCAGAAGGGAGAAAAGAAAGCAGAATGGGAAAGCCTCATCATTCATTGATTGCATTAAGAGATAACTGCCATGCATTTTCATTTCGGGCCCTTCTCTTTTTCTGATCATCCATCTGAAGGTTCCTCAGCCTCTCCTTTGAGCTCTTTTCAGCTATATTTCCACCAGAACCAGATTTCTGGTTGGTGTTTTCAATGTCATAGAACTTTACATGCAGGTTTCGGGCCTTGACCTTCAGGCCGGGCTTAACAAGGATGCCACTTATGGATAGGCTATCCTTGTTTTGAGAAGCATTCTCAATCGATGACTTCGATTCAAACGAGAAGCCAGCATCCTTTACAGTTGCTTTCCTGATTCTACGCCTGAGTTTCTTCACTGTCTGGCATGGGACAACATAGTATTTCTGGCCCGGTACAAGGATCTCTTCAGGCCGGACGATGGAGTCCCAGGGCCTTCGGAAGATCTCGGGCCGGGCCAGGATGAAAGACGGGTACTTTTCTATGATCCTGGCTGCAGGAATAGCCATGTAGTAGCATTCTGCACGTCCTCCTGCATGGATGATCCTCAAGGCCCGTGATCCCCTCTCGACCGGGCCGGAGGGAATAGCTAGGGCCTTTGTAGTGTTCAAAGAGAGCTTCTCGGGCTTTTTCTTGCCAAAGATTTTGTTTAGCATTTTTGTCTTGCCAAAAATTAGTTCAACAATTAGTACAAGAGAAGATTATTTAAGATTTAAACATGGGATGACTACATTAACATCGATCAATCCAAGAAATTATACGTACGTTGATTTTGTACTTGTAATTTATGTTTGAACAGCCGAAAGCAATATGAATGTTGCAAGCATATTATGACAAGAATTTGATCGATATTTCTTAAGGATGTCCATAACGAGAAATTTTGTCACTACCAACACTACAATCATTTTCATATTATTAATATTAAATTATGCAATTCAACAAATGTGATATAGAGTCCAAGTAATATCTTAAGAGCTCGTTTGCTTGGTGGGTTTAAATTATACATGATACATTTGATTAAATTATATAATGAATTATTGCGTATCATGTCTAATGATTGTTTACATATTTTAAATAACTTAATATCTAACTTTTATTGTTTGCTCGGCATGACACTATAATTTATTTTTAGTTTAGGTTGGAAAACATCACACCCTAGAACATTGATACACAAGTCAAGTTTAGCTTTAAATGCATGCCAAATCCTAACTGTATCACGAACTTTTAAAAATGAATCAAATATTGAAATTGAATCGAATTGTGTCTCTATCATACAATATCAAAACAAGCAAATGAGCTCTAAATATTTCTTAGAACAATGAGACAGTAAGAATAATTTTGTTCAGAATTATTTTTAAATAATAAATTTCCTTAATTTTTAGCCGACTTTCAGTACGGTACTAACTAAGGTCAATTGACCTAAAGTGGGAATAAGAATCGGTTCATTAAGGCTACAACAAGGGAGGGAAAACAATCCATACTGAATATGCAATCGGAACCGAATAGGCATCATAATCATTAGTACGAAAAGACATGTCCATATGAAAATATAGATATAAATAGACAAAATATTATATATATATATATAACTATTTTCGTAGTCAGTACTAACATACATGTCTATATCTTATTAGCATATTTTAAATACATATATTCATTGCATTAAAATATTTTCAATAGTCCTATCAACATCCAACTCAAAGAGTGATAATGCGGCCAACGGCCATTTAACGTACCAACATAAATCTCACGCATACAATATGAAATCAAGAGTTCAAATTTACTGAACATCTGGGGTGCGTGTGTATATAAGAAGGAAAAAAGAAAAGAGAAAAGAAAACAAAACAATAATAAGGTTTTCTTCCTGCTTTTTTCTCTTTGGCTTCAAAGGTAACAGAAAAAGATAAAGGGAATATATACCAGCAAGAATGGCACATGCTGTCTAATAACGAGTTTTGAACAACAGGAAATAGCATATGCTGTCTAATAGTAACGGGTTTTGTCGTAGTATTTCTGACAGAATCAAAGAAAGAAAGCCTACAGATATTAATGTCTTAGAACCAACTTGTCATACACAGGATTGTTAAAAGGATAAGAATACATCATATGACAAATCAAAGCAAGAATCCCACAAAGATCAAAATGTTACACACTCAGTATTGGGTGGAAAGTGTTATCTTAACAGAACAATAGGATTCCCAATATGAATATACCAAGGCCAGTTACAACAGTTCCAAAGTACAAATTCCTTGTTGCTATTCAAAAAATTCTCACTTTACAGGAAAGAAAGTGCAAAGATGAGGACAAGGGCAGAAACAAATCAAAGAGAACCTCTAAGAACCTCACATCAGAATCTGCCTATAATACCACCTCTAAAATTTTCAAACTATGGAAAATATGCCAAACAAAAAGAATAGAACCCCCAACTAATGAAACTAAAACCTATAAAAGGGCTCCCCAAGTATATCAAGAGAATTACAAAACCATTCTTCTGGCCTCAATAAACTTAAAAGGTTGTTATAAGTCACAGGAAGACCACGAAAAGATATCAGCCAAATTTATTGGCCCCCTTCCACTAATTTACACTCAGTTCAGGCATCTTTTCTTCTGATTTTTTTTTTCATTAAATCAGATCTTGTTGGAATCCCATTGAGGGTGGTCAGGGATTTGGATTTGTCACTGGAAATATCACCTTTCTTAGTAGTTACCTGGCCAGTTAAGTTGTGCATGCTGTGGCTGCTGGTAAACATTGGCTGTCGGTCCCACCATATCAACAGGGTTGGTAATGGCTTGAGATGGCTGCAAAAGAGGGTGAACGTTTGCTGCTGTCACTGCCTGTGCAGGGTGGAAAATCCCAGTGAAGGTTCCATGGCCGGGCTGTGTTGGGGTGAAAGCCAGTTGACCCTGAGGAAGATTGTAGAAAGAACTAGCTTGCATGGTAGAAATGTCCCGACTTGGGGTAGTAAACCATACACCCGAACCTTCATTCTGCAAAGATGTAAATGGGCAACTAATCAGAAACTCATCCACTACGTCAAAGAAAACTCGAGCACAAAAGCATCTCTAACTAGCAAGGTCTATATTAAATCATAAGATCTGACTTCCTAACTTTTATCTATATCTACAAATAATGGAACTGTAAAATATAGCAACAAGATGGCTCAGAAATGCATAAGATTAAAACCTAAGTGGAGTCTGCATTGAAAAAATAAGGTACTCATCATAGAACACTTTTCCAAGATAAATTACTAGGCACTTGATTATCAGCCCCATTTACATTAACAGATAATCTTTCTATGACATTGTCAACAGGAATGAGTATCATCATATAATTATATAAACAACAATCTCAAAATTCGGATCACAGAAGAGATGAAAATACTCTCTAGTACAGCACGTATAAAATAGATCATGTAAGATTTACAAATAAACAGACCTGTTGGCCACTGACATAGACGTTATTTTCCTTTACTTGAGGGGCAGCAATATCCTCGTTAGATGTTGAAGTGACAGCTGCGGTGGCTGAACTGGAAGTGTAGTTGGCCATGGAAAGACCATATGGCCCGTAGCTGCCAGGCACTCCGATATGAGTTGAGCTTCCTGTATTTGATCCCTGCTTAAACTGCGAAACTGAATATTTTGCAGTTGTCCCAGGTGCAGTCGGATACAAACTGCCAGCCTGAGGTTGCTGAGGAAATGCACCATTGCTTAAGAACTGATGAATTGCAGGCGGTGGAACATAATAGGGGGAGAAATAGGGACCATATGGAATGTAGTTTGGAGGGTAATGAGGAAGATGAACCCCAGTTGGTTGCCGGAAGACAGGAAGAGGTTGCTGGGTTGCACTTAACGAGCTCTGCATCACTCCAGCAGCTTGGGTCACCAGTGGTGTTGGAGGAGCTGTGGACAGAACCAGAGGGACACCACCCTGCAACTGAATAAGTCGATTGAGTAAAATAAATATGGTATCCTCAACCACCGGACAATTACCATAACTGCTTATAGGGGCAAGCCCAGAATCACCTCAAAACATCCAAATAAGAGAACTTTAAAAACTAAATAGAAATGTAAAACAGATCTATAAAAGTACTACTGGCATTTTTGTCCTCTAAGAAAAGGAAAGAAACAAACAACAAAAAAGAAAATTTGAATTGAATCCCGAATTGGACAAGAGATCTGTCCTAAGAAGGAATATAAATGACAAATATATATACATGTTCCCACAATTATTATTCATGAGATTGTTTCATACTAAAATAGAGCAAGAAAGTAACTTCCAAACTTGGACACTTCTTATCCCCATATCTTGAAAGAACCATCTCGTGTTTTAAAAGAATCCTTTATTTCAGGCTTAAGAGGAAAAGGGTTTCCTTGATATTAAAAAGGTTTAATTTATACAGATAGATTTAACTAACATAGTCATAAAAAATCTTTTGCTACCATAATCATAAAATCAGATAACGTAATGAGTATGTCATTCCCCATTTAAAATGGGAAGGCATGCATTCGCCGAGTTAGTTACCCTAAATTTGACAAGGTGGCCAAAATCACAGATCAATTTGTAGCAGCAGTGTTGCGAAGATACTCTTCTGTAGTTCTGTATCTTTGATTAGTCTATACAGAGAATTGCAATATATGCAAGTATAAGTTACTCAATTTTGGAATAAGCCACTATGGATGCTTGAGAGGACTTTGATGATCAGAATTAACATGCTCTCAAAGAACACCTTGATAATTTACTTATGAAAAAGTATAGTTTAGCTTAAGAATCAAAAGAACAGATGTAGCAGTTTATCCTAAGCAAGTGATGCATGAAGGGAGTCTGGATTCAAATGATGACATTAGCAGAAAAATTTAATGAACTTGGTTAAAAAAAAAATATATATATATATATATACTGAATGGAAGAGTTTAGCCACACAATGCCAAAAAATTGATTATGGGTAGCAATTCTTTTGCCTCCTTTATATATGGTAGAGCAGCAACCATTCTTTCATTGGTCAAAGATAAGTGAACTGTCCAAGTACTTTATCTTATGTTGTACGATTGAAATAATAGAAAAGATTTTCCTTTGAGAGATTTTATATAAAAACTTATTAAAAGATTTCCTCATATTTTCCTTTACCAACTATTACTTTTCTTCTCTTCTAAAGGCTGGTGAGGAGACAGGTGCAGAGAAAGAGAGGATGGAGTGCACAACAGAAGGGAGGGACTGTTGGAGCAAGAGTGAGGGAAAGAGAAGAAGAAGGAGATGATGAGAGAAAAAGTTCAGAAGAAGCGAATGGAAGAGAAGGAGATTGCAGCTAGGAGAGAGAGGAGAGGAGAGGAGGGGTGGACAATAAAAATAGATGATGGGAGGCATAAGTGAGGAAGAGGGAAGGAGATAGCCAAGGTAGTGAGAGGAGGTAGGGAGAATATAAATATGAAAATAAAAGCTTCCGTTCGTAAAATTTGTGAAAAATGTCGACTAATCCGTAGGCGGGGGCACATTATAGTAATTTGTTCCAACCCGAGACATAAAAAAAGACAAGGATAATCAGACTCGCTAAATGGAGTAGGCAAGGAGAGAGTCTGGATGTGAGGGGTTGTTCCAATAATTCAATCCCAAGATCAGGTACTACAGACAGAATTTAATTGTGGATATACAAAGAGAATCCCTTCAACCAGAGACACATTACCGGTACACTCCTTCCCAAATATATTAACACCATGAAGCAAATGGTAATCTACTATATGAGTAACTTGACCATTGTTTTAAGTTTTTAACCCCAGGAATGGTCAAATAAATGAACACACTCAAATAAATGCAAGTATTAAAGGAAGATTCACCAACAAATATCCAAATAATTTCTCAATGGAGAAAGGTTAATCTCCAAATATAAATTCTCGAGAACTCTTCATTATAATGCCAATCAGCGTTTCAAATTATCCAAACTTAAGAAAACACAAATTATGAACCAAAAAGAGAACTACTGAGATTGTAAATGCCCAAACCTCTTGAGGATTCTGAGAAGGCTGTGCAGAGACCAGTGCAGCATTTCCATTATACTTGTTTGCAGCTCCAGCAGTGTGGAAAGGGGAAATGCGGCCATCAGTATCCAAGCCAGAACGATAAAATTGTGCATAATAGTTTGCTGGATCAAAAGATTGCGGCACCTTCAAAGCATATTATTTACACAAATAACTGACATTAAAGAATGTAAACATGCTATAATGCATGGACGACCAGTATGTATGTTATTTTAGCAAGTCGCCTTGAAAAATAATCTGGAATCAAAAAAGATAAATGACATACAACAAAGTTTGGAAGTCGAGCAGCATCACGAGCTTGAGCTTCTGAACTTTCCAAGGGTGTAAGCTGGCCACTCAATATTGGTGGAATGAAACCAAAATTGTAGTTTGATGAAGTATGGATAACAGGATGTTGATGGCTTCCTGGAGCAACCTCTGGCTTAGACTCACCATAATCAGGGGCAATAGAGGATGAGACCTCAACCTCACTGGACGACAAATTTTCTGGTCCTTGGACAGGTGATTGGGGGTGATCAGGATTTTTTATTTCAGTATCCTCTGCAGTTCCCAATGCATTTTCTTTGCTGTAACCAAGCAAGCGCAACATTTTAGAAAGAAAAAACATATAGTGAAAATAGAAACTAAAAAATAAAAGAAAAATTTTAAGTGGAAAGCTTCTTTGCTGTAACCAAGCAAGTGCAACATTTTAGAAAGAAAAAACATATAGTGAAAATAGAAACTAAAAAATAAAAGAAAATTTTTAAGTGGAAAGCTTCTGCTTGCTAGACCCTAAACTAGGTATGAGAAAATTCTAACACTTTGGCACACAGAGGAAAATCCGCTTATGAAACATGGTATTAAGTACCAGGAATATGACGCTAGTGGAGGCTGCTGCTATCCTCTTAATGAATGGAATGGTCCTTTGACCTCTGATTGATATCGTGTCATGTATATGTATGTGCAAGAAATTTTGAACATGTATACACGCTTTCCAGTCAATGATTGCAGGTACGATTGAATAATTGGTCAGGAAGGAGCAGGCAAGGAGGTAAACAAAGATGAGGACAGAGAGGCCCAGTGGTAGGGACTAGAACAACATTTTGTGAAAGATGGAAGAAAAAAAGAAATACGAAAATCAGGCAGGAAGCAAAGACAAGAATAAAGGGGAAAAGTTTGAAACTGGATAGAAACAGCTATCAGCAGTAGACGGAAGGCAGAACATAGACAAAGCAAATTCAAAGAATGAGGAGGCACAAGATTTTCAAAGTGAACAAAGAGAAATTCATACGAATTACTTAGCAAACATGAAATAGTAAGATTTATCACTCTGAAACTGTAATCAGCAAAACTATCAAGAAAGATTCAGTAACACCCTTGGGAAAGTTTCTAACTGCATGTCCCTGGCAAAACTACCAGAAGTGAAATAGAAAGATTTACCCCTCTGAAACTGTTATCAGCAAAACTATCAGGAGAGTTTCAGTAACATCCTTAGGGAAGTTTCTAACTGCATGTCCTTGGCAAAACTACCCGAGAAAGATTTGATTGTCAATGAGCTCTTCCTTTGACTAAATTCTAACTCCACATGTGGTTAAGAAAGTTTCTAGCCTAAATAGAGTCCAACACGCTTGCTCCATTCAAGGTAATAATCTAGTGCATTAAGCGGAACCATCAAGGTTTCTGGCATCTATGAATCAAAGTATATCCTGTAAATGAACTGTAAAGTGGAACAAATCTGTTTTTTCCATTATCATGGTTGAATTAGATGCTCTCAAAAATTAGATGGAGCGAAACTCCACCATGAAACAGTGTGGAAAGAGTATTTCCCAGTGTTCTCTGTAGTCCTTTTCTTTGGCCAAAGAACTTCTCAGAATCATCTCTTCGTCCCTTATGGACGTAGCAATAAAGGATGAAAAGTATTCATATCTATAAACCCTCTTGCAAAGAGGAGAAACATCAAGACGGATTAAATAAACCACTTCATGACAAGCAAGCATGAATAACTAGTAAATTCCCCACGCCTAAGATCCTTCTCTTAACGATAATATTTGAAGGCCGGCATCATTCCTAAGACATCTGAAGGGAAAGTTTAAGAAGACCTTCCCTTCAAGAGCTATTTCATAGGATCTTTTAATGCCTTTTGTTTGTTCTACGTTCTTCATCAAGACAGTTTATTATTATCAGTTCAATGTTTTTCATCAAGACAGTTTATTCTGGTTTATTCACATAAATCCACACCATCCCTCAACACAGAAAGGGCCCAAGACGAGGAGGTCCTGCATCTATTCAGTTTCTGGCAATATTTTCAAGCATATGCAGAGCATTTATGCACATAGACAGTAAACACTTTCTTCAATGGAAATGAATAAACTTCTAGATCAAATCTAGAATTTTTAAGAAATAAGCGAGTTCATCAAGAATCAAGACCAATTCCAGTGAAATATTTTTCATATTATCTACATCCATGCCTGAACATACAGGTGATCTCCACTTACTACTATAAGTGGAAGAGGAAAAAGAATTTGATAAAAAGCATGCTACATGACAACAACCCCCGCCCCCAACCCTTTTCCAGGTGCAGGAGTGAAATTGGTGCACTAAAAACCAGCTTAGCAACGAAAGAATATATTTGAGGCAGAATAGAAACTTGGGGAGGAGAGAGAAGCACCTTAATTGTAGCTCCTTCACAGGTTCATCAATAGCCTCAGAGGATTCAGACACTGCTGGACTCTTATCACTATCTGGAACACCATTTTGGTTCACATCCAAACCAAAGTTAGCATCAAAACTTCCAAAACAAAATCCGAGTTTTTCAACTTCAGGGACATGTAGATGATTCGGAATAATCACATGTTTCCTATCTGAAATGTGGAACTCCTCCAACTTCCTCTGCAGCTCCTGAGTAGCTTCTTCCGCAGGAGTTGTCTGAGATTCAGGGTGACTTCCAACAGATACCGTAGAAACCTCTGGTAAAGCAGCTGTACTGGCAGCCTGACAGATATTGGGGTTCGTAGACTTAGGTTTCCACTCTTTGCCAGGACCCACTGTTGCAAAACAAACACAAACACAGTTAGCAATTGACAGGCCGTATTTCATATTCAATAAAAAACAACAATGGATGCAACCATCCAATGAAATCATTATTTTGGAAACCGTCACCTTTATGAGTTTGCATCTGGTACTACTTTTCTAAGATGCTCTTCTATCACAAGCATGATAATATCACAGCATTCAGATTATATATGGGAGAGAGCATCAATTTTAGGTCACCATTACTTAATCATATTCAAATTACAAGAGAAATACATAGTTAAAACCTAGAAAGAAAATGTGTGGCTCCCCGCAGAAGGGGCTTCCAACTTCAATCAAGAATCAGTTGGTTGTAATCATCAGCTAGGAAAAGTGAACAGATGTCAATATCAGAATAATGTTCGGTTCGGGATAGTTGTAAATCCCAATTATGGACTCCTCTAGCATATACAATCAATGTTTACAAGACACAACTGTCTACTCTGTTGAGCTAAATTACTCATCAAATGCAGCAACAGTACATCTATACCACAGAGCATATCAAGGCAACACAACAACTTTGGTATTGCCTCATCAAGATACAAACCTTTTTGTGGGCCAATGACTTGAGACCGATTGTTGTAATTAGATGAAGGCCTACTACCAGATGAGGTCTGCATAGCTTCTACATGCTGATTCTTTCCAACACCCTGGAAATTGTTTGCCATGTTCTGTTGCCAATTAGGAATCCCAGCCTCAGAATTAGCTATTACATTCAGAAAGAGTAAATCTCATTAGCTGTTTTCTGTGTTTCTGAAGAAAGACATCTATATTTTAAAAATGAGAAACATATAAGAGTAGGAATGCAATTAGCATACAAATTTTGGCAGAAGTTGATTTGCTCTCAGTAGGATTATCATCAATCAGTTCAGCGCTAACATGTTGACTTCCCACTTCACGCCTAATGGTGCCCACTGTTTTACCATCTTGAGGTGGCACCAGTACAGGATCTGAAGAAGATAAGTAAGATGCTGAAGTAGATCCTGAAGGAATAGATGCTTCATTGTTGCTCAACTCCTGCATCTGTTGCTGTGGTGTGTCCTTCCCCAAAGCATTGGAGTTTTTAACTGAATCAGTTGGGGACGAAAGTGGGAGTGGTCCCTCCGACTTACTCATAACACCTGTTGCATTGGATTGATCACCACCTTCACCTGCAGATGCATGGTTGTCATGTATAACATTCGAACTCAGGGAAGTGATACCAGATGGACCATTAGGCACAGCAGTAATTGGGCTGCAAGGACCACAAAACAAAAAAAAATTCTTTCAGAAAACATTGTATTGGTGGGGGGAGAGGGGAAGAATCCATAAAGCAATTAATATATACTGGAGGGTGTATATTAGAAGTACAGATTTGATGATTTAAAATAGAAGCACAACATGATACACACACATCAGAAGGTCATGACCACCTATCGCACCTTGCAACAGAAGTAGTTTCATTCTTTTTCGTATCTTGGGAAGTAGCCAGGGGAACCTTGCTAGTACCTTTCTCTGTAAGGTGACTGGTAGCATTTTCCTTTACAGCAGCCAAATTTCTTCCACTACCTGCATCTGACAAGAAATTATGAGAGCACAAGTGAAAAAATGGAATGAATGCACTGAAATTATCCATTTTCAGTTCCCTTCTACTATTGCCCATTGGTGAAGCAGGTTTTACAAAGATGATGAGTAGGAAATTACTATGGATCTAAGAACACAGATAGCACTACTCCCAGCAGAGTTTTACGACAATTCCAATCTCATAACATGTAAAGGTTATTGTACACAGCTAACAGCATCAAATTTAGGCTCACCATGAGATATGTATCGTGGTGGATAGTTCCCACGACCCACTCTATTTGGCCGTGCCTGGGTACCTGGCTTCCACTTCAACTCTGCAGGCTCCTTATTTGGATTCTGGAAACAAAGAGTTAACAAACCCAGTCATATCCTGCTTAAAGGACAGCAATTTAGGAGAAACTAAGGGGGGAAAAAAAGAAAAGAAAAGAAAAATTAACTACAAGCAACTAAAGCACGTTTTAGAACTATTAATGTTTCCAACATTTGAAACAATCAGGTCAGATACAATTCATATTTGGAGTTAACCCAGTCAATGACATTATAATAAGGAACTCCATTAGATTGCTGCTACATGAGCATTATTTTCCTTTAATTTTCTTATTAAGTTCTGGCTCTCTTTTCTCTTTAGAGGAAGTTGAGCCGAGGTTCAGAGAAGTCTGACAAGATAAATTAAGAGTATGATTTTCATTTTAAATTCAAATTCTGCTTGTGCAATGTTGCCAACAGATGCAGCGACAAAATAAGAAAGCATATAATAAATCGATTAACTAATTAAGTGGGGGCGCATAGATGGACAGAGGAGCATAAATTGGTATTTATTTTTCAAAATATCGTCTTAATGTTGAAATCAAAATGAGGCAGGAGTTAATTGTAGTTATACTAGTTGAGAAACAATCGGGTGAAATATGTATGGATTGATCTGTTGAAATTAGATTGTTGAATGAGTCAAAAGAAAATTAATGATTTCGCTCAGCAGACTACAGGTATTTGAATATTGACCAGGGATTGCAGACAGTGTAGCTAGCAGATACAAATGATTCTCAAAGGAGTCTTGAATAACCACTCTCTTTATTATCCTCTTTCTGTTCTAACCTTAAAATTCATCATAAAGAAAAAATTTAGTAATGTTGTCACAGTATAATGTTGGAATCAACACAAAAATGAATATCCTTTGCCGCAGTCAAATTAATAAAACCTCAGTAACATACAAATACGAAGGGTGCCAGGCGGGGGGGCGGTAGGAAAGAAAAAATGAATTATCCTTCGCAGAAAATCAGTTTTTTCCTGCATGGGAGTATTTATTATTAACAAGTTATAGAAAACCTGCAATTCAACTGGAAAATAGCCGTACCTCTTTTCTCCTATCACGCTTTCTTTTTACTTCATGGAATGTATCTGTTGGAAGAATATAAAATCGATTGTCAGTTCGCTTCGTAGAAAAACTCATAAACAAGGGTAGTAAAAGAAGCCTGCACATAAGCTATTAAACACGCAAATAGAAACTTGTTCTTCCCTCAAAACAAATATGAAATGAATTAAAATATATTTACGAAAACAAGAAACTAATAAGTGAGACACAGATTAGAGATTCAACCACATTGTTGTGTCTTATCAGACAATGCTAGCTATTAGGAATTTCTACAGACATTCTAATTACAGGACCAGTTCCCACTTAGTAACAAGGGTCACATAGATAGCTAAATCAGGAAACGCCTTTTACTTCCCACCTAAGAGCTCAATAATAATGCATTTCAAATCTCATACCCCAGGATGACCACACAGCCAGACAATCTCATGAGTTTCATGCTCCCACTTAAATGAATTTACAACAAAATTTCCACCTGAGTCCCCAAATAAATTAATCCACAGGCATGCCAATATCCAAGCACATTCTAAAGATTAAGCCCAAACTAAACCAAAAACACTAATTTAGCAATTAAAATATGGGGGAAAAAGTAGCTAAAACCAACAGAAATGTAAAAGGCAGCTCTTCAGGAGCTGCATAGGACTGCAGTAACAACAACCATCACCATTCTCTAAACCAAAAGTTTGTTCAGTGACAGAAACAGAAGGATGCAAAAACAAACCAGTCCCAACTCACCACAAGAGCAACAACATTTGAAACCCATTATCAATAGTTCCACCATTTTTTCTTTTTTCCACTGGAAACCCCAGCATACATCAATTCTGCTACATTCAAATAGAAAACAACAAAAAGAACACGACCACATGCATAATTACACAGGCACGTTCATGAAAGAAAAAAAACAGATCAACAATCAAATTCTCCATTCTCAATAGCACCGCAGATCAAAAGCGAAATCAAGATCAAACATAGCATAATTACACCCAAGAAAAACAAAAGAATCGAATTTTTTTGTAAAGAAAGAAAAAATCACCGAGAAGTAGCAGCTTCTGCGCAGTTTCGTTGGGATCCATGGAGCATTCCTTAAGCATTGCATAAATCTCATCTTCAGTGTGATTCTGCCCAGTAATCTCCTTTATATTCTCGATCGTCTTCTTAACGCCGCTCGGAATCGAAACCCTACTTCCACCTCCCTTAACCCCACTGCTCATCTTCTTCTTCAGCAATCCCCCAACACCTCTCTATATATAATGGGTATCTGTGTGTATATAGACTAATCTTGCGCAGATAACCAAGAATTTGTATCAATCGATAAATGCAACTAGAAAGAACAATCTGTGTGCGTTGTAGAGAGAGAAGGGGGAGATGAGAAGGAGAGAGGGAGTGTGTGTGTGTGTGTGTGTGTGTGTGTGTGTGTTTGTATTTGGGGGAAAGAGGAGAAGAGAAGACTTAGGGAAAAGGGTTTTTGTAAATGATGCAATGAAAAATTAAATTAAAAAAGGGCTACAATTTGTAAATTCAGATCTTTTATTACATTTTCTTTTTCGGGCAGCCTTTTGTCTGACTTTAGTGCTTTCTGGAATTGTCATGTAATTTTTGCAATGATGATGTATTTTTGTGTTTTTTCTTTTTAACAAAAAAATATGATATAATATAGTTTAGATGTCTAATTTGTACAATTATATGTACGTAAAAGTATAGATTTAAATTAATTTATACACTATTAGAATTAAGATTTTGTATACTGATTAAACAGAAAAACTCAAAAAATAGAAAAAAATAAAAGTATTGTTACTTTTTTCATGCCCGTTCTAAGCTCAAAATATCTTTATGCAGTAAAAAATCATTTTATTATACAAGTCCTTCTTTATATATATAGATGTAGTTCGATAAAAAATTAATTTTATCAAATATCTAAGATTTTATATACAGTATGAAATTTACTAACGCTGCATAATGTGATTTACTCTCTTTATTCATTGAATTATAATTTTGAATTTTCATTCTATTGAATTACATTAACAATAGCTTATTATAGACAATAAAAGGGTAAGAACATAGGTGTACTAAAATTGCTTCATTTATTGTTAGCATGAAATATGAGTTTAAAAAAATAAAAATTGCACGTATACTATTATCATAATTTTAATTCTTAATCTCATACATGTAAACACAAGGACAGTATCACTTGATTGAATAATCAATTACTTAAATGTGAGTATTTAATTCTATCATGATCAGGAGTTTGTATTATTTTCGCTGATCTTTGCTCGTTATTTAGATTATTAATTATTAATTAAACATTTGCCAACTATTAATTGAACAAATGTAAGTTGTTCATGTTTACATTTAGATTAAAATGAATAATTTGTGTGGCTTTTCAAAATTTTGTAACCTTTTGAACTTATTTTAATTTATTAATTCAAGCTTTAATGTAAGTTCAAGCTAACTAAAATTTGTTTTCTTAATTAAAATTTTATCACGTAATCAACAATATAAATTTATAATGTCTAACCATTAATAAAATCAACTTGTAATACCAAAAATTGTTCAAAATTAGAAGCAAGTAAAGATCATATTGACACTTAGATGTCAAGCATGTGACTAAGCTTTGAAGTTGTCAATAATTTTTTTTTTTTCAAAATTTTGTATACTTATTTAATTTATAATTATATATAATCATTTGAGGTCAAATTTAATTGAATAAAATTTGAAATTATGAAACTAACATTTTACAATTGTAACCTAACATGTTTATTATATATGTGTGTGTGGGATTAGTAATATTTCGAGTTTAATTATCATTTATTTTTGTCTTTCTCATTTTTAAGGTACAATATATATATATATATATATATATTATGTAGATCCCACACACACACTAGGGTCCATTATAATTGCTTCATGGACCAGCATTTGATTGAATATTTTCAATACTAACATAAAATTACTCTAATCATGGCTGCAAAAGTTTGTACCCACATTCTTTTTAGATTTTCCACATTGGCGTTCACTTGCCACTTTGGACTTTTAGGAAAATAAAATTAGTTTATGATCGATTTAAAAAAAAGTTAATAGAAGATCCTGCTAGAATTTTAAGATTCGGCATATTTATATGGTAGAATTCAAATAATTAAATAAGAAATTTGAGTTTAAGTCGAGAAATAATTTAAGGATATTTTAGTGGGTCTAATGAGTCTATCCATGTTAGAAAAAAGGGGTGTCAGTGTGTAAATAAAATAGTTAAAGTTTATTTTTAATGTATCCCGATTGACACTCTTATAGAAAAGTTAGCTCAAAAGATATAGTTATGACTTGAGCTCTTAACTCTTTAGTGGAGCTGTAACTATTCATTAAAAGAGTAAGTTATGGGATTTTATCCTATAACTGTGTCTTTAAAAGAAAGAATTATGATTTTAGTGAAGAATCACGTCTCGTAAACAAAATTGCATTGCATAACTATAAATAGGAGTGTGTAAAACCAACCTAAATCACTGGAAAAAAGAAGCATACATACTAGCATTTGCTTGAGCACTACATTAAGCACTTTCACGTCACGACTCATTTAATAGAAGAGTTCCAAGTTAGTAAAGTTCGTTAGTTCCGTTCTATTGAAGTGCTATCTTAGACCGAAGGAGATCCGTTGTATCTTGGGAGATTAATTGCCAGGAGTCTTATAGCACCGTGTGAGGGACAATATTACTTTAAGGAGACTGTTGAAACAACATGTTTCGGCCAACATAATTTTTATCTTGCATTCAAGTAGAATTTCTGTTTATTTTTCTTTACTCAACAAATTATTTATTTATCATAAGTATGCAATAATTTTATATATATGTTTACGTGTCTTACTTATTTGCTCACACAAAGCACAAGTACGCACGGTAGTACTTTAATTGACTTACAAGAATAAATCAAATTATTGAATCAATCTAAATTATTAACTAGTGAAATACATATATTAGTGGATCGATTTGAATGATTGATTTCAATTGAAAGAGTTAGTAAAAAGAAGAGCGTAAGCCCCACACCAAGAAAAGCTATAAAGGTCCTAAATAAGAATTGGAGCTTAGAATTAGACTGTGTTTATATTATAGAACTAGAAAATTCATCTGGACAAAAAGATAGTAGTCTTGTAACTAAAAAGACACTTCTTTATGAAAGGATTGGACAAGAAAATAAAAGAGTTGTCCCTAAAAGGACACATTTTGTGAAAGACTAAACGTGGTTGTACACTTGTACTAAGTAATGTTAATAAATATGTCCGTCCAATCACCACCTTCTCAAAAAAATATGTATATCTAATCACAATATTCTAAATAACTGTATCAGTTCAGTAAACATAACTAAGTACCTAATTTCTTAACTAAGACACGCTCTCAAATCTTAGGGCTTGTTTGTTTAGGTTTTAGGGTGAATTTGTGGGAAAATGGTTTTGGGAAGTAGGATTGGGAAATGTATTAATTGTTTATTTGTATTTTGAGTGGTAGGTGGAGAATTCTTTGGGAGAAAATTGTTTGTTTACTAGTATTTTGGATATAGACAAATTTTACTGTAGACGTTACATCAATCACCTTTTTTTTTGGTGAATTTTTGGGTGGAATGAATATTTTAATATTATCTATAAATGTGTGTATATATATTTATATATATAGATTGTACGGTTGGTGTATGGATATATATTTGTAATGATGAATTTAAGATAGGGCACTTGGAGAATGGATTTTAGGGTAAACTTTTAAGGTTGTTTTGTGGATTATATTGTGTGTTTTGAGAAGTGTGATTTGTTTATTTAAGTTTTCGAAGTAGAAAAATATTGTGGGGGATTGTAGACAAATAAGGCCTTAATTTAGCAACATTGATGAAACTTTATTTTAAAATAAAAAAAAGGAAAATAATTTGTATTCACTAATAATTTAATTTAAAAAAAAAAAGGAGAGTTTCAGTCATGAATCATTCAATTTCTCTTATTAGCTTATTACTTTTTTAACAAAAAATAAAATAAAATTCACATACGTTGTTGTTTTTTTTTAAGAAAAATTATAATATTGTCTACACAAAATTATTGATTTTGATCATGAGTTTATTAAATATTTGTAGTCAAGTATATATTAATACACCCTTGCTAGATCTGAAAAATCTAAACCACCGAAGATATTATCTAATTAGATGTGATAATGAGTTTACATAGACGCTACATTGCTAATAATCTACGTTGATATATTGGTCTGTGCCCAAATTCAACATCAAAAGCGGGGATAGCTCAGTTGGGAGAGCGTCAGACTGAAGATCTGAAGGTCGCGTGTTCGATCCACGCTCACCGCATTATTATTTTTATCCTATCAACTCTAACTGCATTATTATTTTTCAATTTTTTTGGTCTTATTTATTTACAAATTCTCAAAATATTTTCCAACTCTCAAAACTTAAACAAATAAATCATTACATTCTCAACTCCACCTCCTAAAACATACAAAATAATCCCAAAAAGACCCTTGAAAACTTTATCCTAAAATTCATTCTCCAATATCCTACCTTAAATTCATCATTATAAATATATATGCATACATCAATCACACAATCTATATATACATATTTATAAATAATATCAAAATATTTATTTCATCACAACAACCAAATAAAAAAGTGACTGCTGTGACATCTACAATAAAATTTATCCATACCCAAAACACCATCAAACTAGCAATTTTTTCCCATAACATCATCCAGTTACCACTTAAAACATAAACAAATAACCATCACATTCGACAACTCCACTTTTCAAAAACCATTCTCCCAAAATATTTTGCCAAAACAACCAAATTGTAAACAAACAAACACTTTCCTTCTTATAACTCTATAAATATTTTTAATTTTTGCTTTTAGCACATTTATTTGTTGATTCTGCAATAATCTGAATTTGCCTTTAATTCCAATCATATGACGCAATCTTCTCTTTGAAATTTGTCTACAGCCCGTTTGATGGAATGCTAGCATTGTGTTAAAAAGAAAGAAAGCCCATGAAGACTCAGCTGTTTATGGATGTTCCCACAATGTTCCTGCACTCTCTGTAAGGCTCCTCGTGATGAAATGTTTTAAGATTACCTCTCCTTGAAACTAATCAGCAAGGAAAATTGATACAAGAATTGGTTAACTCAACTGAAGATCTGCAAGTGGGACTCAGATGCAATGGACTTCGTGTAACTCACTAGAATAGTTCTTACAAATTTGGATTCTCAACCAGCTAAAAAACTATAACACAATTCTTGATTACAATTGGAAATTGTCATTTTGGACATGTTTTTATTTTGTCCCTTCAACTTTGTGAGAGAGAACCCTAGTAACAGGACAGCAGATAACATGATCACATGTAAATATGTGAAAATACGTACCATCATCGTATTTCAACAGCACTAGAAAGCTTCAAGAATATGTTTCACTTGAGAGTTACATGTATATCTTCTCTACCCGAGTCCAGAATGCAAAGAATGCAGCAAGAAGACTTTGTGCATCATGTTTCGTCTGATGCTGGTTCCAATGGAATTGGCGCTACTGATAAAGATGGTCGCAAGAGAAGATAGAGGGCAGGGCCTAAGAATGGGATTAGTGATAAAGGAAGAAGCCAAGAGCCCTTCTCATCCCTGCAAGACAACAAAAAGTATTATCATTAATTTGCAAGATTTCTTGAAGATAGATGAAGAATAGTATTCAAAACTTTAAGTCTTAACCATTTACGAGCAGTAATGTCATTGTAGACCCAGAAAGGAGCAAATGTTGAAAGCAGAGCAAAATCAATGCTCATTATATGGATCTGCAGTAAAAAGGCTCAACGTTAAGCTTATTTCAATGCGTAATTTGTAATTGTAGAATAGCAAACGAACCAAGATGGAATCAAAATGCCCATATGCCTGGTCCTCTGCCTGCTCTAAAAAATCCATGGGTTGGCAGGCTAGCAAGACAGAATGGGCAGGCACTACTAAGTACTAACTAAGCCCAGTCCTCGACGATAGGCATTGGTAGCTTGCTTCCAAACCTTGCCTCATATGATAGTTGTTGATATAGCCAATAGGAGCCTTTAAGCACTTGTACAAATGCTGTTTGGTTTTATTCCTTTTTCTATTTCCAGTTTTCAGCATTTTCGGAAAGTGAAATAGTTTTAGATTGAGATTTTGAAAATGAAAATCTATTTGGATATTTGTGTGCAAATGATGATTAGGATAGGGATAGGGATGAAAAATTAAGTGGTTTATATTTTTTATGTTTAAAAAGACGTGCTTTTTAATTTGATATATGTATATATATATCTTAATTGCTTTGGAGCGGCAGTGGCCCAGTGGGTGGTTTATGTCAAATCAAATGAATGTAATCAAATAACTTTCAATTTTCAAATAGAGTTGACTATGAGAAGGGCTTCCGTAAATAAAAAACAAATTGAGTGAGGCACAGGAAATGTGGTTGGCTTTAAGGATTGTTTGATCAATTGTATCCTCTCCACTTGCTACCTCTAACACATATGCAGGCCACATTATCCAAAAGTATCCATAGGAAGAAATGAAACACTCACGAATTTGCTTCCTTTGAAGTACTGGTAAAATTCCGTCCACACATCACCACCGGATGAAAATGCATAAACCATTATAGCGAGCCCTGCAGCCAATGTAATCTGATGTGTAATTAGTTAGCTACATTTTCCAGAGACATAAAGAAAGTCGCATCCAAACCAAAAGATTATATCACTAGTTCTTTAGTGATATCTATTGTTTTCATATATAGACCAAATTATCATGCAGTGCTCAGCCCCATTGCACTATGAGCAGCCAGCTCTTCTTGGAGACAATTTTGACAAGAAACAGCAGTTTCTTACTGACGCCAATGCTGGGTTTATGAACTATCAAACAGTGTTTACTCATCAGATTAACGATAGGCTTTAGGCTGAAATTTCCCTATTAAATCTGAATCTATGTTCTTTTTCCATACCACAGATTATCAGAATTTTCCTTTTAGGCATTTTAAAGATTCCACATGCTAGCATTAAAGTTAGCGCTTTCCTGGAATAAAAATCTCCTCACCCCTGCAGTTATCTTTGATTCCAGGAAATTCAGAGGCCATCTCTTCAACTCAGATTCTTCAACAGGAGGAGCCGGTGGCCTCCAGAGGACAAAATATGGAATAAGAGCATATGCACCTCCAAAGCATGATAGAACAACAAACGGCCAAACAGGAATTTTGCTTTTCGAGCTGCACAAGAACAAGACACATTATTATACAGAGATGGATAGAAAAGTTAAACCATTTGTCTGAACTATTACATGATACTTCAAAATTTATAGAAAAAAGAATCCATTAATGCTATAATCTTGTCATTTTCTCCAATTTGGAAGAAAAAAGACCTGAAAAGTTTACCTTCTGGCAGTGGGAAGGAGCAGCATACCGTACACCAAGGGCCATAAACCCATAATATACCATAAAGCTACCAATACTTCATTCATTTTGAACCCATCATCTCCTTTCAAATTCAGTAGCTTTTTCAAGAAATACATATCTGTGACCTAAAAGTATTGTTCATCACAATTCACAAAGTTAAACCAATATCCAGAAAAGAAAACTTTATGCAGCATTATAAGCAAAATCCAGGTAAGAACTAAATATAATTATATGTACCGGTGTCTGGTCAGGAGCAAGGAAGAAAACATAGTACATGAGACCAGCCCAGAAAGCAAAAAGCAAGAACGACGTCGTCCAGTCCCTCTCCTCTCCACCACCATCCCCACCACCCCCACCATCAACAAGAAGCTCATTTTCCTCAGAAGTAGAAGAAATAAGGGCTGGGTCTTGTGGAGTTCTGGTGTTGAATGAACTCTGGCATATTTGGAGGCGACCCTTTTTCTGCTTGGTGAAAAAAGGCAAGATTTTGGGGTTTCTTGAGCTGTAATTTG
Organism: Jacaranda mimosifolia; assembly: GCA_018894105.1. Lineage (NCBI taxonomy): Eukaryota > Viridiplantae > Streptophyta > Magnoliopsida > Lamiales > Bignoniaceae > Jacaranda > Jacaranda mimosifolia. Next base: position 433,381 of record CM032118.1, on the reverse strand, counting down.
ATTCAACAGGAGAAAAGATTAGGGATTTGGGAAGAGAAAGTGATGATTTTGGGAGAGAAGAATGAGACTTGAGCGGCAGAGGAAAGAAGTTGCAAGAGATTATATTGCTACTTGCTATCATATTTTTCTCTTCTACTCTTGAAGATCCCTTCCAAACTGCAAGGATTCTTGCTCTTGGGAGAGTTTATCATATAGATTTTTCCAAGTGTCAGCTAAATTTAAGACACTCTGTTAAGCTGCAAGTCTCTTGTTGTTTACGAAATTGCTCTTGAAGTCCTTGAAAATTTCACCAACTTTTATTCTTATCTTCCCTTTTTTTATTTTTTAATAAATATAAAATTATCTATGTATTATTCGGCATGTTTATTGTTAAAGGTATGAGCCACATACTAGAATTTAAGGAAGATTCTAGGCCAGCATTGATTATTTGCTAAGAATTATCGATTGTATAAAACTATGAATAAAACTATTCTATCAAAAAATTATACATATGAAAATCAGTTCAATCTTTTCTTAATTATAATTCGAGTTACGAAAATATGTACATGACTCACAAAGCCACTTCTCAAATGATCGAAATAGGTATATTTTTAATATTTTCATTATTTTTATATTATAATTATTTAATTTAAATTGAGTTTTCTATCTTCTTCTTTTTAGATAATTATTTTTTCAAGTGCTTTTATCTATATTTAGATATCATAATCAAAATTAAATTCCTCTAATTTTGACTTAATTCACATAATTCATAATGACCCACTCTTAACAATTATGCTCGTAAGTATTTTCAATCACATAAATTTTGTATATAAAAAATGTAGAAAAACAATATGAAATAATAAAATTATTTATAGAATCACCAATAGGAAATAAGAAATGATAATTGTGATATTTAAATAAATTAGTGAAGTGGTAAAATAGCAATAAATGTACCCACCCAAATAGCAATATAAGCAAACTACATGAAGCAAAGTGGAATATATCCATTTCTTTTGTACCTTTTGGCAAATTCCTAAAATATAGCAGCATTTATCAACCGTCCAAAACTAACAACTCCTTCTTCCCACTTGAAGCAAGAACAAGATAAGGTAGAGCGCCATGCCTGAAGCTTCAAGAATCCTCCAAACAACAGTCATCCCCAATTTCTCACAAAACCCATCTCAATGTACACTCAAAACCTACTCTCTTTGCTACAATCCCCCTACAACCTTGAAAAGAAGTAGCCTTTTTCATCGGCTTCGCTGCTCAGTCTCGACCGCCAGCAGCGGCAGCGAAAGCGCCACCCAGGCCGGCGTCCCGTGGGGCTGCGATATTGATTCTCTGGAAAATGCGGCGGCTTTGCAGGAATGGTTGTCGGAGTGCGGGCTTCCTCCCCAGAAGATGGCTATACAGAGAGTGGACGTTGGGGAGAGGGGCCTCGTCGCTTTGAAGAATATTAGGAAAGGCGAGAAGTTGCTCTTTGTGCCTCCCTCCCTTTTCATCACTGCTGATTCTGTGAGTTTGTTGGTTTATCTTGTTGGTTTATCTTTTTATTTTTGTCTTTTGCTGTTTTATATACTTTGTTTGCTTTGATAGTCTGTTGTTGGGTTCTTTAATGCGAGTTTTGTTGGATTGGTTTAGCGTTTATTGATCGTTTGGTATCAGTTATTACAATTTGCTATAGATGAGTCTAATAGTAATGAATGATGTTATTTTACTCAATGGAGAGGCTCATTTTTGGAAATGATGATGAATTTGAGATGGATTGGGGTTGTGACATGTGCTTTTCTGGGATTGGTTATTATAATAATTGGCCATAAGTTAAAGTTCCGGGCTATGGTCATGGCAAAAATGTGGCGCCTTGGCTATTGTGATGGTTCAAAGATTTTTCGCTTTGACACATTGGAGATTCAATGCTTCCGAATCTAAGTATTAGGAGTGACTTAGTTCATGCGGCTGAAGTTTGCTTAAGTTCTCAATTTTGTTCTGTTTTCTAGATCAGACATTTTCGCATGGGGCAATCCTCATTGACAAACAACTTCACTTCCTAGATCCTTGATAGCTGTTAACTAAGAAATTATTTAGGAATTTCATTTCTTCACTCTTTTGTTGTTGAACTAGAGGTATTAAATCTTTGCAAAGCTATATTGAGCTGGACAAACCTATCTAAGGCATGTATAGCTGCATCTTGGTTTTCCTCCTCTCCCCCTTCAAGCAGATATCAAAGTTGTAATTCCCGTAGACTCTCCATTGCACAAAGTGGTTGGAGCTGAGCCTTCTAACGAATCAGTTGACAGAATTACAAACTTGTACCAGTGTTTACAATGTTGCTCCTTCATCTGAATGTTTATAAACTGCTCCTTCACCTGAATGTTTATAAACTCTTTGTCTCACTTTATTCTTGTCATCCTCCCACATGGTTTCATTCGGCGATGCCATGGGTTTCCCCAATCTGCGGAATAATGCCACCATTCGGAGGCAGACAGCATGAATCCACCTATGTTTGAAATAATTTCATTCTATATGCCATGACATTGGTCAGAGCAGCAAAAAATATCTAACTTGGTGCAAGTATTTGCCTATCATAATTGTGATGGATACTTTTAAGATTTCAAGTAATTGGAGATTTCTAAGGCAATGTAAGATTTGATAAAGACGTATATTATGGGTTAATCTGTCTGACAAGTTGTTCCAAAAGCATTCAGACACAGGTCTTTATTGTGCATTTATTGAATAGACTTGTCTTCTCATAGCAGTTCTCATTGAACCATAAAATATTTGTGTGCATTTCAAACATTTCCTGCTAGAGATTTGTGTATTTTTTAGTTTGTCATAGAGTTTGGTTCTTCACAATAGTTAGTTAATTTGTGTCTGCCTTGGCATGGAGATGTGGGTTTCAGGAGTGGAGCTGTCGAGAGGCTGGTGAAGTGCTAAAACGGTACAATGTGCCAGATTGGCCACTGCTTGCAACCTATTTGCTTAGTGAGGCAGGTATTGGGAATTCTTCAAGATGGAGTAACTACATTTCAGCCTTGCCAAGGCAACCCTATTCACTTCTGTATTGGTAAGCCAATATTTAGTCGCCAGAAGAGAAGTTTGTCATAGTGTTTTTTCCTCTGTACACATATTGGGTCCATGCTCAGTTGGTTTCCCTACAACAGCTCCATGTAATTTCAGGACACGTGCGGAACTAGATAGATATCTGGAAGCCTCCCAAATAAGAGAACGGGCAATTGAGAGGATCAGTGATGTTATTGGGACGTATGAGTTCTTCTCTAATTTACTCCAGAATAAACTACATTGGGATCTACTTTTCTAACAATGTTGAACGTCTCAAATTTTTGTAAGAGATTTTTTGTGCTTGTTTTTGCTAAGCTCTATCATAATCTCGTATGCAGATACATAGACTTAAGAGACAGGATATTTTCCCAGTATCCTGATTTATTTCCTGAAGAGGTACATATCCATGATGGCAGTTTATATTTCCTTTTGATAGGCATTATGTCTATGTATGCCATTTCCATGGATTTCAAATTGAATTGCTGTATTGTGTAGTTTCATCAAATAGCAATACATTCTTGCTATGTTATGATAATTCTACTAAGGAATGTATACTTTTTCAATGCTGATCCAGAGCCTTCTAGCTTGTCTTAATTGTTGGCTGTGTATTGTTATAGGTATTCAACATGGAGAGTTTTAGATGGTCATTCGGAATTCTTTTTTCTCGCTTGGTAAGTTGTGGTTGGTGAGAGCTAATCCTTGATTCCAACAGGGATACCTATGTGTTTGTCAACTCCCAGTCTTTTTTCTTTTTGCTATATCAGTTAACGTTTTTTATAAACAGGTCCGCCTACCTTCAATGGATGGAAGGGTTGCCTTGGTTCCTTGGGCGGATATGCTAAATCATAGTTGTGAGGTATATTTATTATTCTGAATTACTATAAATCATGTTTTTCAATGATCCAGTCGACATGATCTTAACTGTATTTTATTCGACTGATGTAGGTAGAAACATTTCTAGATTATGATAAATCATCCCAAGGAGTTGTTTTCACAACTGATCGAGCATATCAGCCAGGTGAGCAGGTACACAAGTTTCAGGAATCAGCCACCATTATATTAATATTTTGATTCTTCTTGAGGTGGAGGGAAAGTTGTTCGTCTCTTTTAAGATTTATCTCATTATTTGAATTGTAATCTTTAGGCTAGATTGCATAACTTGGATGTAAAGTTGTTATAACTTCGTGCAGGTTTTCATATCATATGGAAAGAAATCCAATGGAGAGCTTTTGCTTTCATACGGATTCGTTCCCCAGGAAGGCACCAACCCTCATGACTCAGTTGAGTTGTCCCTATCACTAAAAAAATCTGACAAGTGTTACAAAGAGAAGTTGGAAGCTCTGAAGAAGCACGGACTTTCTGCGTGAGTACCTTAGCAACTGATCAAGATTTCTTCATATGAAAGATTTCTAATTACTATTTGATTGTTTAACAGGTCTCAGTGTTTTCCTTTACAAATCACCGGTTGGCCGGTGGAGTTGATGGCATATGCTTACCTAGCAGTGAGCCCCCCAAGAATGAAAAACCAGTTTGAAGAGGTATGGTAGACTTATATTTCTGAATATGAAAGAGGATTAGGACAGGCAGCTGATATTTAGGACAAAATCTCACGACAATTTTTCCACAGATGGCTGCTGCTGCATCAAGCAAGACTACATCCAAGAAGAATACTAGATATCCCGAAATAGAGGAAGATGCACTGCAATTTATTTTGGATGCTTGTGAGGCCAGCATATCGAAGTATTCCAAGTTCCTTCAGGCATGTACATTTGATTTCTAACATACACGAATATAAACAAGCATTTTCTATGAACTAAAAACACTAAAGTTAGTCTTGGGATTACTTAAATTTGCTACTTCTTGACAGGCAAGTGGATCGATGGATTTAGATGTGACAAATCCAAAGCTTCTGAACCGAAAAGTGTTCTTGAAACAGCTGGCAGTGGACCTATGCACCAGCGAACAGAGAATATTGTTTCGTGCACAATATGTAAGGAAACACTCTCAATCTTGGTACTTTTTACAATAGAAAAAGAAAAGTTTAATCCATAAAACCAGAAGCTGACTCTAGAATCCAACATATGCCAGCTGCTTCTTTTTTTAAGGTTAAAAGTTTCTGAAAAGAAAAAAAAAGAAAACTTAATGCCATAGTTTCAGTAGATTTTATTTTAATTTTATTTTGTTTATCTTTATCTGTTGTCTGTATACTCCGCAACTGCATGAAATCCTTAATGTGTGAGGAAAGCTTGTCTAGTCATCCAAGCTGCCAAGCAGCCTGCTTATCTCTTGATCTTTAAGGTTGCTTGTTGACTGGAAGATTTGGATATTAAGGCAGGATTTAGGATATCAAACAGCATCATGACTAACTAGATTCAAATCCATGATAGTGGTCCAAAAAATAGCTCAAATTTGTTGCTTAACGTTTCAACACAACGATTTTTCTACCACTTCTGTGTCGAAGGAGCTAAAACTATAACTTGCTGTCACGATTTGCTGAGATTCAAAATTTGTTTTTCCCATTAGTATTGGTGTGCTCTTCCATACAAAACTAACATACTGTGGATGCCACACTACATATGATTTGATTTTCTTGTCTGCTATTTTCTCTTCTTGTTGAACCAGATACTAAGGAGGAGATTGAGGGATCTAAGAAGCGGCGAGTTAAGGGCTCTGAGGATTTTTTATGGTTTCAGAAAGCTATTTAATTGAGCAAATAAGCTTTAAACAGCTTTCTTGGGCTATATATTGTTATGTTGGGCACCCCAATATTGTCTATGCAGGTCATCTGCTCTAGATCACCTGTTTTAAGGTTTCCAGGTTGCTGTTACAGGGGTGTCTGTCTTGTGTTTGAACTATTGGTATTTTTTTGTAGACCTGGATTCTTCTTGTTGTTCATATGAACATTTTCTTGACAATTTATTTTGTTATGTTGTTTCCTTATTATTGTTGTGTCTTAATATGTAGAAACTTTGTCTCGTCCACTAACTCGTCACTTGAGATAGTAGTTTTTGAAAGTGCGATTTTTTAAACTTGAGCGACTTAGAAAGATTGAGAAATAAAAGGAAGCATTTGGTTTCATCCATTCGATAGCCATATGATCGTTTTGTTGATAGATATTTCTATTACACCGCCAATCTTTAAGAGATGAGAGCCTATTATATTGCATCTATATCGAGAATTCAAATATTATATTGTTGGTAACCATTAGATAATAAGGCCATATTGTATTCAAGAGCAGATTTGCAAAAATTTGTTCATACACTTTCATTCATTGAGGGAGTTCATGCCTAAGATTGAGATGAAATGCACATTTAGTGGGAACAAGTGAATTTTCTGATACAATTTCTTGTTATTCTCAAGGAACAGAACACGTTAAGTTAGTTGAAATATGATTATTAGTTCAAGAACATAAAATGTTCTATTTTTTCAGAATAATTAAGGATACAAAAAATATTTCAAGTCAATGTCCTGTCCTATTTTGAACTTGTGTACTAGGACTACTAGTTCTAAATGTAAGCTTAAGCAAATTTCCTTTAATTAGTCCAAAATTTAGCCAAAAATAATACATATAATGTGTAATATCCATGTGACTATTTTTTAAAAACTTCACAAAATAATAATTTAAGAACAAAATTATATGATTATTAGCTTACTAGGGTTGTTGTAAAGTTGGGCTACAAATTGGGCTCAGGCCCACTAATTATTGGTTTGGGCTTGGGTAATTATATGGGTTAGAATTTATTCATTCAACATCAAAATTGGGCCATGTTTTCATAGACCATTTTTAACTAGCTTCTCTCACAAACACTAGCACACAGTGAACTGGGCCGTCGATTCTGCGAAAAGAATTAGCTCCGGCGTGACATCCGGCGGATGACGGTGGTCACCTCCTGTTAAAGGGTTGCTGATTTTGTGTTTAGCTTCTGTTTTCCATTTCATGAAGGTTCAGTTTTTCCTTTTTCTTCATTTATTTTATTCATCTGTGGGTCTTCTATGGAGTTTTTAGCTGCATTTGATTTCCTTTTCGTTTTCTTGTTCTACAATTGAATGCATATTGGACAGCAGAAATGAACGTGGCTCCAAATTAGTTTTTTCCTTTAGTTTTTACTGTTTGACAGACAGCAGATATTATGTTCGATTAAATGCCTGAAGGGATACTATATACCGTTTCATATTGTTTCTCTTAGGAATCTTGATGTAAGTACCTGCTTTGTGCTGCTTTATATATCCAACATGTGGCGGCTGTATGAAGGCTGGACCGAAATTTTGAAAATTCAGAAGTTTAGGAGGATGGTGTCTTATGCTGGATTTTACTGTTTTGTTACACTCATCAGCTATGCCTACACCAACAATACGTAAGTATTTTTTGCCTCTTGCTCCTTTTTCCGGGAAAAAGAGAAATTAGGAGCAAAAAAACATTGTTTTTGGAAGTTCTTGGACTAGTTTTTTGATATATAAATTTATCATTTCTTGTGTTGGAAATATGTATCAGGGTTAAGCTTATTTACCCTTATGTTTCTTTTAGTAGGGTAGAATAAATTTGATTATTGGTCATTTAGATGTGATTTTATGCGGGTCGATTTAATCTCAGAACACAACAGCCAGCTACGAGAGTTCTGTTATAAATTTTGTGTTCTTTCCTTCTAACTTTTGGAGTTTTGTTCATTCCAGAAGGCTGATTTTCTGAAATCTGGTTTATGTTTACTGTGGCTGATTTTGAATTGTTTTAATTGAAATTTTGTTGGGTTTACTTCCACAAAAGGAAAGGAAGTCGATCCTTTTTGTAGATATAATTCCAATTTCTTCTTCTTGTTTTAATGTGGACGCTGCAGGACTAGAGCTGGATACTCAAGAGCTGACCAATTCTATGCATCTTATCCAGCTGGCACTGAGCTTCTTACTGACACGGCGAAGGTCTGTTGATGGGATTGGCATTACTCCATTATTCCTGTGGCGACTATAGTTATTGAAATTACACTTAGGTGCATCTCTTAGCCAAAGCTAGGTGATGCAAAAAATGTAGGCACCAAGAAATTTGAAACTTTTTCTTACCTAAACGCCACCATAATGTTCCTGGGCGTTTTGAGTTCTTCATATGAAAACTTTATTTTAACAATTCTCTTGGCTATTGATGTTACGATACTTGCTGAAATGCATGACTTTGACCTCAGTCTAGTCTAGCACTGATTTCACTAGACCGAGTGTTTAACTTGACTGGTTTTTGCTGAATTATAATGATGTTATTCAGACAGCCACCATGCTACTAAACCACAAATCACTACAAGCTTTCACCTTTCTCAAGTACATTATGTACAATGATAATCTATCCGTAATATTTTACTTTGCTTCTGTGAAGAGTTTTGTGCTTTGCACTTAGATCCCAAGACGACTGTGCTCATTTAAAGTATGCTTTGTTTGAGCTTGGAATCTGGCTAATTGAGATTTCAATATGTTAATAGTTATATAAAGCTGCACTTGGCAATTGCTTTGAACAAGAGGAGTGGGGACCAATTGAATGGAGCGTTCTGGCTAAACATTTTGAACGCCAAGGAAAATCACCATACGCATATCATGCAGTAAGTGAATTAGATATTACTTTGTACTTTTTCTATTTTACTTTGTACACCTTATGCTTTTGTTGTATTTGTGAAAATTTAAACAGATCTCACTTCATAAAATATCAGATTGAGATGATTTGTGCTTTTAGCCTTAATGTGAAGAACTCTCTCTCTCTCTCTCTCTCTCAATATATATATATATATATATAAACTATGAAAAGATGTACAAACGCCAGCTTAAAACTTGAGGAAATGACAGAGATCTTTGTCATTATATTTTACTACTGAAAGACAAATGCCAGCTTAAAACTTAAGGTGTGATCGCTTCTTTACCTTTGCTTCCCTAGAACTACCGCTTCTATTTAATTTTTACATTTTTCATAACAATTTTCTAGCCGTTAATTTTTACATGTTTATAGCAATATATGGCACACCTTGCTTCCCATGGACAACTGGATGGAAGTGGCTAGCTCATGGACCAGGAAAGCTCAAGTTTGAAGAACTTCAGAAATGTCTCCGGCTAACGAAGTTGATCAATCTGTATATGTTATTATAGAGGAGCAGTGATATTGGCGTTTCATCTTTTATTCCATTATGTATTTTATAATATGCTCACATGAGCATATTATGTCTTGACTTGCTATATTGAGCTTAAGGATAGTAACTTAAGAATGGAACAAGAATTTATTGAATTTATTTTAAATTTATATCCATAGTTTTTTATTAGGACATCCTATAAGGATATACTAAATTCGTTGAATTGTTTGAAAGGTGCAATATAGTCGGTTGTTAATGGAATTTCTTGCCGGCTCAATGTGACATATGCAGTATGGAACAAGAATTGATTGTAACTTATTTTACATTATTGACATCTATGGTATAACTAGTCAAGACATGAGAGACAATAGTGTTTACCTATGCAGATGTCAACAATTCAAGTCTGCTTATCTTCATAACAAACTTAACCAATATGAAGTTATATGGTAGCACCCAATTTTTTGAAGTACCCTTACTATCTAACTTTTTTAAAGTACGGTTCAAGTCCACTTATTTCCAACATAAACTTAACCAATACAAAATTATATGTTCGCACGTTATTTTTCTCAAATACCCTTATCACTCAGGCAGTAAGACTGATGACCTGAAGAGGTCTCTGTATTAAATTTCGGTTAAATGGATATTTGTGTGGTTATTCAGTTCGTTATAGATTGCTGATAGTTTTCCAACATTAATAATTTTTCCATTAATTTTTCATAACTAATATTTCTAATGTACAAATACACTCTGATTCAGACAGGGTAAGTTAGGTACAATCAACTTGCTTGGATGCCAAAAGTAACATTTATTGAGATAAGCACACTATGTAATCTTGCATTAAGAATACATTCTCCCCTACAATCTAAGTAAATGCATTTATTGGATAAGAAACTGGGGAAAAAAAGGGAAAAAATAATCAAGAACAAGTTTTCATCTAAACTGAAAGATGGTGCAGACAAGTCTAGTTTACTTCTGATGTCTACATCTCCTCAATGCTGCTGGCAATCAGTGATAGTTGGCTATGTCGCGAGGTACATTGTCTGAAACAGAGACGACGTTTGTTAGTTGGATCTGACTGTCGCCATCAGACAATGAACTGCTGTGAAAGATTCAAACATGAGAGTGATGTCATCGATAGAGCATGCTAAATTATGAGCTTGGACATAAGAACTGAGCTTGGAGGCATTTAACGCTGATGATAAACTGGATGTCTGAGATATAGGATAGACCAGTGTGCAAGATTTTAGCCTTGGACTTACCAAAAATTTGAAAAAGATTACACAAGCTCTAAAACAAGGGCTGAGGCGCCTCCTCCTCCATTGCAAACACCACCAACTCCATACTTTCCATTCTTTTCCTTCAATACCTGAGACAACATAGATTTGAATATGTCAAATGAATGTAGCACATCGTCTTGTTCTAAATACAAAGAAGTTTAAGATTGGTTCATCTTTGTTCTAATGGTCCGAAAATCTAAAAGCAATGAGCACCCTTTTATACTTAAAGATTGCCAAGGGCCCAAAAGAGAAGTTTTTTGTTCAGCAGCATAAGAAAACGTACCCCCAAAAGTGAGACCAAGATACGAGCTCCACTGCAGCCGAGAGGATGCCCCAGTGATACAGCACCACCATGGACATTAACTTTCTCCTGCAAAACATAATCAGTTTAGGACATTGGAATCCATCTATCACAACACAGACAGGAGACAAAATTCCACAAGGAATGGTTCTCATGCCCCAATCGGCGAGGCTGAGTGAATTTGAAGTTGAGAACTCACTGGATTAAGACCCAAAAGCTTCTGATTTGCAAGAGCCACAACCTGCACAAGCCATATTTTTTAAATAAGATGACAAGCTTTTTAGTTGGCAGGTTTTTATTGCTTATTTATAAGAAGAAGCATAAAAACATACCGAAAACGCTTCATTGATTTCATAATATTCTATTTTAGATGCTTCTAAACCAGCATTTGAGATTGCTTTGGGAATTGCGAGAGCTGGAGCAGTTGTAAATAATTCTGGTGCCTGCCAATGTGCTCAGTTTAAGCATCAACGTTTTTAACTCGACCAATCACAAAATGGAACGAGAAGTGCAGAAAAAGGGGACTCTTTAAACTTCACAAACAAAACTCATATACACATACCTGAGCAGCATCAGCATATCCCGTTATCTTTGCAATAACTTCAAGCCCAAGCTTTAGAGCTTTCTCTCCACTTACTAAAACAAGAGCGGCTGCACCATCGCTGCAAATGAGATAAAATTCACTCATCAACAAACTTTTTAAAAATAATTACACCATCCATCATTTTTTTATGAGTCACAGCTGAAAAAATCAGTCAAGGAAGTTAATGTACACGAGGCCAAGACTGTTTTGCGACCATAAACACAAGAACAGATTGAATTCACTTCAAGACTAAACTCATTTGTTACCCAAAACAGAACTAAAAAATAAAATTTGGGTAAACATGAAGTTCCTTGAACATATAGGAGAATTGGCACCTTTTTTTTCTTGTGGGGGGTGGGGGGTGGGCAGCATTTTTACAGCAAATTTGAGGACAATAAATGTTGAGTCCTCAGGCTTCCAATAGAACAAACTAAATTTAACCCAACAGAAGACCAAATCAAAGAGAAGTAACAAATCAATGTGCGAGTGAGAACATGAAAAGAGGTGCGGTTGGGAATGTGCCCTTCATTTCACAACTGAATCGAGAAAGAATTCCAGCTGTTCAACTTATTATCTCTATTAGTTATATATATAACCAGTAGAAATCAAGATTGACTGAAAAGGATAAAGGAAAAGACAAGGTACCTTATGCTAGATGCATTGCCAGCTGTGACAGTACCACCAGTTTCCTTGAAACTTGGCCTTAGCTTCTTCAACTTTGCAGCATCAAACTGAACAGGAAACAAGTATTTAGTACTCCGAAATAATAGTTTTCATGAAATGCACAAGTAAAAATTCATGAGCTCCTCGCATGTGCATCACGATTGAGCTTTTCATCTTTCTGAATAAGGGTGAATTTAAATGCATTTCCACTGCCTAATAAATAGACATAGTTTCTCTTTAAAGGCAGAACAGATATAAAGATTCTGAGAAGCTGTTCCTATATGTAGGAGTGAACAATTGAACGTTTTTTTTCGTGTAATCTGCAACTGACATTACATTGGCCTGATGATAAGAGCTTTTCAATGTTCAATTACATGTGTAGACCTTTAAATCAGTAGTATTTTGTACAAAATCGATGTTTTTCAAGGATATTTTGATGGAAATAATCTAATGGAGGGAGAAATGTGGACTGATCATAACCTACGTGTACACACACACACACACACACACTGAGGAATGATTGGTGAATTCACCTTTCCTAGACCTTCATCCTTATCAACAATTGTAGATGGTCTTCCTCTCCCCCCAGACACTTCAACCTGCATGCACAAGATTACAGCTTATAATCCAACAATGAAAGACAAGAACTATGTCTAGAAGCAACGGTCTAGTTATCGTACTGGAACAATCTCCCATGCAAAGGCATTAGCATCTTGAGCAGCAATTCCACGCTCAAAGCTTTGGACTGCATAATCATCCTGCATAGATTAAGCAGTATAAACATAAAATCAAACGGAGATATGCTACCGATTTTAAAGATAACAGATTAGGGAAAAAAACAGAAGGTGGACTGGTTGTTGCAACTTGCAAACAAAGAAGTTCAAAGAGTAATTCTTATTTCCCCTTCACAATATGTTTAGATATCAAAGTTGAAAAATCAGATCTCCTGTAAGAATTTGACAGAATTAAGGAAATGCATTGTTAAGAAAAGCTAGAGAGAGAGAGAGAGAGAGAGAGTACAAGTCTTACTGATGAGAAGAAATTAGCATGATATATCCCTTTAGTATGTAACAACTTACAGTAAACACGATGTACAATTGTAACAAAGATCATGTAAAGATTGAATGAACTTTTTTGGATAATTTAAATTTCTTGGAAACCAAGTTGTATAAACTAACCTGCTGCTCTCGTGTAATATTATGGTGTTCAGCACATAATTCAGCACAAACCCCCATGCCAAAGTCATTATAAACATCCCATAGTCCGTCTTTCAGCATTCCATCAACAAGAGAATCGTGTCCAAGTCGGGATCCTTTTCTGGAATATGCCAAGATCCAGTGAATATGCAGTTTATGAAACGTACATAATTAGGTTTAAAATAGAAACAACAAACATGATATGCAAAATTTAAGGGTAAAATGTGGAGGGATCTAATCATATTACTGCAGTAGCTCCAATAAACTTGACATTTACTGCTTTAAAAGCAACTTTCGCTTCAAAAATCATCAATCTTAAATAATATCTTATTAATTTGAAAACCATGGGAGTACCAAATAGCATCCAGAGTCGAAGAAATAAGAATCCATTAACATAGAATATTGTACACATGATCAGCATAGGAAAAGCTTCATCATTTTTGCAGTTTGGCAAATCCCAATGGTGGTCCAATTTTTCCCAAGCAGTTGCAAAACAGAAACAATTGGCACAGGCCACAAGATACGATGATATTAATCAGTTGAAAAATGTCACACTCATCATTATTTTGTCTCATTTCAATTGAAACTCTCGTAGAGAGTATAACGATAAAGAAATTCATTTCACTCAAGAAGGATGGGAAATAATCAAAGCATGTCCACTTTCAACTAGAGTACCAACCTTGCCTCTGCCAGGTACTTTGGTACATTAGACATGCTTTCCATGCCACCAGCCACTACAACATCATTGATGCCTAACTGGATACTTTGTGCTGCCAGCATAGTTGCTGTAATGACAGAAACATGATATTCAACATCACGAATAAAAGAATGGCCTTCCTTTCAGGTCAAAATACAGTAAAAGGCATTCAGTATACAGATAAAGAATGCCTTCCAATTATGTCAAAGTAAACTTCTTCAGGGGATTATGGTTTCCTAATGGTATAAGCCAAACCTTTCATTCCAGATGCACAGACTTTGTTGACAGCTGTGCAGACAACTGAATTGGGGATCCCTGCACCTAATGCTGCCTGCCTGGCAGGAGCCTGCCCTAAGTTTGCACTGAGAACATTTCCAAAGAAAACTTCTTGTACAAGTGATGCATCAACATTTGCTCTCTTTAGAGCACCTAAAAGTTGGCAGGTTGACAGAATAGATTACTAACCATAAGTGGTAATAGTTAAAAGAAAAACTATTTTAAGTAAAAGATGGAGCACAAGGTTTGTAATCTTACCCCCAATAGCAATAGATCCAAGCTTGGTTGCTGATAATGATGAAAGAGAACCAAGAAAGCCACCCATCGGTGTTCGGGCTACACCAACAATGCAGACATCTACATAAAAAGCATAATTTATTAGGCCAAGAAAATAAACGTGTCAAAATTGTTTTACCAAGAAGTTTGCATTATGTAAGATAACATGCCACAGCACATTAAACACTAAAAACATGCATATGCTTAGAGGTATCCAGCTAACAAAAGGATAAAAATTAGCAAGATAAACTTTTTAAATGGTTCAAACATTAGTGAGAAAATTGTTACACACAAGACCAAGGGACCATGTGATAATTCACAGAAAAAGCTGGGAATGCAGCACATACAAATAGGGAAAAGGATATAAACGCAAGTTTAACTTGAAAACGTATGTTATATGGGTTAATCGTATCTTGTTTTTCAAATAGACAAAAAAAAATAAAAATGTTATCAGTCTTCAGTTTGACACGAATACAAGTCACTTCAGACGAAAAATCTTTTTACGATTAATTCCATTTTTCTGAAATGTTTACTGATTTCCCTGAAAGGATAATTCTTTTTTTTTTTTTTTTTTTTAAATTAAATGTTTGTGTCCTTAGATGAAGTCAAAAGATCATACTCATATATCTTCTGATGTACCCAACCAACACATACAATGGCCCGTGTATGTTATTAAGCACTGTCTTAATCTCAATATGAAAAATTATCCCAAAGTGGTTCAGGGAACTTCAAGCATAACTAAAGACTAAAGTAAAGCTGAAATATTATTACTAAATCAAAATCCCCAAGATTCAGCATAACACACGCAGACAAACACTACACACAGAAGGAAGCAATAACTAGTACAATAGCATGTATTGCAGTTAGTTCCATGGCACTTCATATTTATGCACAAAAAGAAAAAACAAAAAGAAGAGGAGCAAAGAAATTACCTCTTGGTTTAATTGAATCCCCTGCTGCCGCTGGAGCCATGATCAACCTCTGTGTAAATTAATACCTGTTTGATCAAATTCCATCAGATTTGCAGGCCAACAATATACTGATCCAAGAATCGGACAGTACATAGAAAACAACACTTTAGGCATGATCCTTAACTTGCTCAAAACTCTTACTTATTATATTGCTTCACAAAACAAGAGCGCTGTTAGGAGATATTCCGCGACTAATTTATCCATAAACAATTATAATAACAAAAAGCCTTCTTTAATCAACCCAACTAATCTGACTGCATCAAACTAAACTTCCCTTCTTGCAAAATTACGTCACAGGCTTCAAATTTTTCTTCTTTTTCCATTCTTTTGCATTCCAGAAACACTTGTATGCCCACACACACACACACACACACACGAGAGAGAGAGAGAGAGCACATAGCTACACATACGTATAGATCTCCAGCACATTAACCAACCCAGTAAAGTAACATCTTAAAAAAAATGCATCTTTGATCCGAAAATTAGATCCAACCAAAAGAAAACGGCCAAGAAGTGAAATTTGCATGAAAATGGAAGAACCCACTTGATCGGAACGAGAAAAGAAACGAAATCCAGCCATAGCAAACGCATCAAATCATGCACATAGACAAAAATGCTTACCTCAAGAAAAGGTGAGAACTTTTAGGAAGTACAGCTAGAGAAGAAAACAAGAGATGGCCAGGACTGGGATGGAAATCCACCAGAGTTGGTGGTTGTATATATATAGCCAGACGGGTACTCTGTGTAGTGTGTGTACTTTGAAAACTTGACTTGATAGAATTTATGTTTCACCGGCTTTCTTGACTCACCAATCGCCATTTTTAATCAAAATAGCACCAAATCAAATGGTGGCTTATTGATTGACTATAGTGTGACAGAAAAAAATTGTTTCAAGGGTAATTTTGGTAATTAAAATTTTACAACAGCATTGTCTCATAGGTTATATATAGAAGAATTGAGAAAGCATTATATTTTGGATGTTCTCTAAAAAATATTTTGGGTAAAAATATTTTGAGAGTTAACATTAGAGAATGAACTGTTTGTTTGAAAGTGTTTTGTAGGAAACAAATTTTACTGTAAATATCAAATCGATTATTTTTTTGTCGGGTTTGTAGGGTGAAAATGTATTTTTTTATTAATTATATATATATGAATGAATGATGTGTGTATATATATGTATATATTTGTAATGCATCATAGAATAGAGATGAGGGTGATTTTTTTTTTACTTTTAAGGGGTATTTTGGGTATAAAAAAATGTGTTTTGAGAGTTGAAATTGAGGAATATAGACATTGTTTGTTGTTGTTAATGTTTTCTGAAGTTGGAAAATGTTTGGAAAAAATATAACTAAACATTGCCTAAGTATTTTATATAATATAATTTCCTAATATAATATAAAATAAAATAAAATTTCATTTTTTTTATATATCAATAAAACTTTCAATTTTTTCATTGCTTTTTATTGGAAGTGGTAGAATTCACTATACCAATTATTGAACTAAAGAATTGGGCATGCATAAAGATTGTGGAAATGTGTATCACCAAAAAATATGCAAAGTGGAATCATATTACCAAACTATAATAAACTACTTGCATGTATTTCATGTATAGAAAAATGTCAAGGCCAAGCATATTTGACCTATTGATGCATTTTGATTTGTAAGTTTGGGGACACCTACATATTTGAGATTTTCTAATATTGTTAATTATAATTCGAACTTATTTTGAGTATAAATTTTGAAAAAAATAATTAGCATTTGAATATTATTATTACTTTTAATATTAATAAGATTGGATGTTTTGCGCCTGTATTATTGTCAGTAATTTTTCATATTCAGTTTTTTATTAAACTAATCAGTAAAAACCAGACAAATAATTTAATACGTTAAACATTTATATGAGTTTTTGTCCTGAAAAATATCATTTTATTAAACACTTTTTTATTATTTAAAATTCGATATTGAACCCTAAATTTTATGTCAAGATTACGCTTTTTATCGATTAGTTTTTTTGTTTTTAAAAAAAAAATTATTGGGTAAAGAATTATACGTCTTAAACCATGATGAGGTGGATTAATCAAAATACGCACAAGAAACACAACCTAAAATCAAAATAAATAAAAATAATTTTCAAATACTTTATTTGATTGGTCTTAATTAATTAGTTTTATACTTCAAAATTCAAATAATGGCATCAAAGTCTTCGGACCAATACTTGATTAGCCCAACTTAGTACGGTAGATATAATGTTGTCACGAGATTGATTTAATTTGCATAAATTTAAAATTTTCATTAATATAACTTAGTAAACATCAAATGTGGACACATCTCTACCAACTACTTTTTGTTGCTCATTAGTTAGATTTTTTATGACATTAATAAAACAAGAAAAAGAATATTTTCGCATACAAGTTATAATCATAAATCATAATATACTAATGTAGTATTTTTTTTTTTTTTTTTTGAAATAATATATACATTGTGATCGTAAAAGTCTAGTCAATTAAATAAGTTCAACCAATTAGATTAATTATTTTTATTTAATTCTTCAGAAAAAAGATATTTTTTAATTCATTTAAATAGTACGCAAAATATGTATTCGGTTGAGTTTTATTTTAATCACCAAATAAAATATTAGGAAAAAAAAATATTGAGAGTAACAAATTATAAATGAAAATGAGATATTTTAATATTATTATATATATGTATATATATATATATATATATGAGTCTCTTGCTCAAATAAATGTTGAGATTTTTCATGGGGAATCAGACTTCAAGTTTTGACTAATGTGAAATAAAAGAAAAAAGAATATGAATAGCACACTTTGATGAGGTGCCTTTTGTTGAATTCATATTAAGTCTAAATGTGGCGGCTTCAACAAACTTTCATTTACTATTTTATTTTGTCAATGATGTAGTGATTTAACATTGCCTATTTTGAACTTATTATTTTATTGAATGCCTAAAAAATAATATTTTATTTTATTTTTATAGAAACTATCATTTTAATTAAATATGATAATTCGACGTTACTAATTCTGCACTATTATTTTTAAGGGATTATCGGCGTGCGTGTATAATATATATATATATGAGTATAAAAGCCAAACCCCAATTTTTTTATCATCTATTTTTCAAAATTAAGTGATGTAATTCCTCTTTTTTCCACCAAAATAGGATAGAAAAAGAAAATAGATTAGAAAAAACCTATTCAACTACCAAAAATTTCAGGTGCACTCTCACATGCAGCCTTTTTGGACTTTGGATATATATATGTTAAAACATGTGAGTTTGGCATTAAACAATTCTAGCAATCCTCTTTTGACTTTTGTCATTAACATGAACAACAAACTAATTATTATTATTTCTTGAAATCCTTAAAATAGATATTATGAAATTCTATCTGCTTCTCTCTAAAAAAGAAAGTCCACTTCTTTTAGCATCACTTTTTGGTGTTATGCTACATCTTTTTTTTTTTTTTTCCTTTTTTCTTTTCTTTTTTTTTTTTTTATGGCCTTGAACCCACCCCGATTTAGGGTTAGAATTAGTACAGTACGTCAACCTCATTAGGATTACAAACCTGCGCAACTGAACTCGACGATACTGCTATGCTACACTTATTGCTATGTACGTTGATCGCGTGTCTCCTAACTTTGTCACTCTACCATATGTATATACACACAAACACTTACACTTATTGTTACGTTAAATTGATTGTCTGTCTCCTACCATACATGTGCATACATAGAAAAACAGATAAAAGAGATTCCATGATACATTGCAAACAATGAGGTTGTTGCCTGAAAGCTGCAATAAAAATATTAACATTTCTGTAGTACTTTTGATGCTCTTTCTTGTGTACAACAAAAAGAACATTCATCCATCATTAACTCATACCTATCTTTTCTTCCATCTCTTGTATGAATTGATGAAAAACATGAATATACAATCATGAATATCTATATTTTTTTCCTTAAATTTATGAAGTTTTTTCATCCTGATCAATGGAAACAAGGAGGAAAAAACCTGTGCATAGGAACAAGATATCATATCATTTTTTCAAACTTATCAAGCCTTTTCACCCTTTGCATGGATCTCACAAATAGAGTGAGGAAAACACCTGCATTATACATGGAAATATATATAGTTTATACTCATGGATCAAGCCATGGATGGATATACGAAATTTTTGTCCTGAAAAGGTGGCTCGTTTCTGGAAATATGCTTACCTGCTGCGACGAAAGAACCGTTTGCTATAACTTCACTGCCTTGATTGCTGAATGTTACGCCAAGATTCAGGAGGGTGCTGCCAAAAACTGTATATATCGTTGCCATCTGTAGTATGGTTGCTTTTCGGGCTGCTCTCTCAGACTGAGAGAAACGCAGGTTCTTTTAGTTCAGTTTTTGTTGTCGTTGATTTTGATTCAAAGTAGAGGGAAAAAAGCATTGTTGATGGATAAACAGAAAGTGTGATGAGTGTGAAAATGTGGTGAATCCTTTGAGGGCTCCTGTGGAGCCAATTTTTACTAAATTTATGAATGAGAAATGGAGAAGGTGTCAAGGTTACTTTTGTTTCAAGAAAATCACCTCAAGGACTCGGACTCGGAGCTTTAAGTCTCCAGATTCAAGCTGTTTCACGATGTCTTCTATCTGTTGGATTCGAGAAGGCATGGAGATTGTGGATGATCTTGCCTGAGATGTAACGGAACGTGTTAGTTTATCATGGAAAATTTTCGGCTCAAAGTAGCAATGCAAAGGATATTGTATACTGTAATGAAGTTCTTTATAAGTCATTGGTAAGGGAAGGAACTCAGTACATCATCTGCTTGTTTCCTTATTTCTTGGACAAGTAGTGTCCCGGTTCGTCGCTGCTGTCTTAAGTCTAACAGCTCCTGCAGAAAAACAATTGACCCGTTTCTGAGTTCTATGTTGAAAGATACTTACATGTTTATATAGATGAGAAAAAGTAGCTAGCAGAAGTAATGTAGAACCTGAGCATATGGTGCAGCAATCTTCGGGAAGGAAAAATCAGGATCAGAGTATAGCCGATGCCTGCAAGGGAGTAATCTTGGTAAATTAATCACATGAAAATTTCAAGAAATCATGAATAAAAACACCAATACAAGAATGTAAGAAAAAGAACAGGCAATATCACACTTCTGCATGGTTGGTTCAGTTATGAGATATTGAGAGACAGGCATTTCCATTTTCTTGCATTCTTAATCAACACGAAGGACTTGTCAGTTGTAAGTTACGTGTTGGCTCCACTTCTGCACTACTATAACAAGAAAGAGAGAAAGAGAGATCACCTTCGAGTGTTGAAAATGCCCTCAGCACAAATGTAAAAGTCGAAGGAAACCTGAATGGCTGATCTGTTGCTATTGCAAATAAATCCTGCAAACGTTTCCATTAATTATAAGAAAACATGATATAGAATACATTGATGGAATTGTGTTGTGGTATCATTAATTTGTGCTAAAGATTTTCTGCATGTAATAAAGAAACATGTATAAATTGTTTTCCAGTGAAGGACCTTTTTGTACCTCACCAATTGCAGACAGAGTTTGCTGCTGATCAGGTCTTTGGCTCAACAAATTATCCAAGAAAAACTGTACTGATCTCCTCACCTAAAATCATTATAAATCAGGCATTAGCCCACATTTTTTCACCAGTTAACTGACAATACAAAAGAAAAACCATTGGTTCTCAAGGACAGTACCGCTGTCATGTCCCCGGTGGGCTGAAGTGCTCCAAGATCTATAAGACCTTGCATAACCTGCATGGACAGCTTGTACATTTAGCTACACACAACTTGAAAAGACCGGCCTGATTTCTACAAGAACTCCCATTTTGTGAAATTCTTTGGCACGCCAGTTATACCAATAGAGCATTGTAGGAGTTGAAAACAGGCATTTTTCTAGGTAAGTGGAGCTCTTTTGTATCCTTCTCATAGATGAGCCTAATCATTTTGCAACACTAATGCAGACGATGCTTTAAAAAAAAATGAAGAAGAAATTGGACCTTTTTTGCATCCTTCTCATAGACGGCATAGAAAAGCTCTAATAATCTTTCCCTTGTAAAGCTCTTAATGTCTCCCATCATACCAAAGTCATAGTATATGAGCGCTTCGTCCACATCAATAGCAAGATTTCCAGGGTGAGGGTCAGCATGAAAGAAACCAGTCTTTAGAATCTGAAATGTCAACAAGAATACTGGCAATTATGCAGAAAATAGCAGAAGAAAGACAAGAGTTATTCAAATCTTATTGCACTGATGGCGAGAAGTTCACCTGAATTAAGTAGGCTTCAATAGCACGTGATGAAATATTAGATCGACTATAACCCCTTGCGTCTATCTCATCTAAATGGTTTATCTTAATGCCTGATTACAAAAGGTGAAAATTAAAAATTTGCAGTATATTAGGATCATAAGATTGAGAGCTATATCTTAGGAAGGCATCAGCGTACGCATAATATACACCTAATAGTTTAAGGATAGATAAATGTAGAAAGAAGAGATACAAGAGTAATACCAGGAACATACTCCAATGTCAGCACCTTTGTTGCTGTATAATCCCAGTAGACCATCTAGAATGTAACGAAAAATAATGTCCTTAATGAACAAGAATTTAACATAGTAAGGCAAATATATGGCTTTATTTCAAAATTTTAAGGTAATTTATGTAAGGAAATGCGACAGAAACTGTGTAGAGCTGAGGAGGTGTTTCTTTTCAAATGCCAGCAAATACATAAGGGTGGTGAAATCTAAACTACTTGAGAAGAGAGAAAGGGAGGAAACATACAGGTACTCGGACCCACTTTATATTTCGAAAATCCCGACGAAACCTATCAGCATTCTTCCCTTCATTCACATAATCAATTTCCTCATACAAGATCCTAAAATTTCCATGAAACATAAAAAGTCAGTTGTTGTATTTTGTAATGATGATTTTTCAACATTGTCATCGATGAAAACCTCATTCTTTTGTATAGCTTACTTGGCACATTCTTCATATATTCCAATCCAATCCCTTGTTGGGCCACCAAGAGTTTCACTCCTTTGAAAGTATTCGGCAATCAGCTTTAAATTTTCTGAAGAACGAAACGTTGCAATACGATAAAAAAGAAGTAATACTGATAAAATTGTCAAGAGAGTTGCTAGTACTCACTGAGATCAATGTCGAAAAGTTTCTTTAGTCCTGGTCTTTGAACTTTCACGACTACTTTCTCTCTGTTGTGCAAAACAGCCCGGTGTACCTAACAAGATTCCAAAATGACAATCAGCATAACCGGAGCATTTGATAACAAATCATGGGCACATGAAGAACGTGAATCTTTTCAACTTTCATATGATTGAGATATCAAAGCACAGTTGTCTGAAGGAGATGTTTCCTTCTTTATTTTTTTTCAATTATGTCTGAAGGAGATGTTTATGCATTTCCATTTCGGGAGAAAAAGGAGGAAAACCGTAAAGCAAACACCTGACCAAGACTAGCGGCTGCAATTGGCAGGTCTTCAAACTCCTTGAACAAAATATGGATAGGGGCACCCAATTCCTTTTCAACAAAGCCCTTTGCTTTGCTCGGTGAAAATGCAGGTACTCTGTCCTGAATCATATAAGCCAATTTTGTTCAAAACAATTTGAGCACTAAAAGATATTGAAGTCACAATGAAAGATAGAAACTTCTGAAGCTGAATCAAGTGAAAAAAATTAGTAGGTGAAGTTCACTTTTTCCAGTTAGTCTACCTGCAACTTGGATAGCTCATTAACAAATTCTTTGGGAAATAGATCAGATCTTGTTGAAGATAACTGTCCAAGTTTGATAAAAGTGGGACCAAGCTGCAGCACACATTCCCTCAACCACGAGGCAGTTCTTCGTCTTCTCTCTGCCTGAAAATTGGTTGGAGCTTATTACATAAAATGCTCAGACAAAGTTCCAACCTAGTAAACATGTTCTGTGCTGTAACTTAACCAAGCCCACCTGCTTTTCTTCTGAAAAGCCTCCAACGTACGTCCACTTTGTGTTGTCCAAAAGAATACGCACACGAAGTGTAAGAACAAAGGACCACACATCTATAGTTCTTTGAATATTGTTATAATTGTCATTGGCCCAACTAAAACCTTCATCGGAAGGTAAAACTTTCAGCCCGTCAATAGGGGGAAGCTCTTTAGTCCTTGAGGCTTTTGAAAGGGGTGGAGTAGGATCTCTCTTAACCAAGCTTCTTCCATTAACAACACGTACTCCATTAACATTCTTGGCGGATCCATTTTCGATCTCTTTTACACTTATGGATGGTGATATTCTCTTTTTCACCTCAGTTGTAGGTACCATCTTAATAGGTCGGCCATTTCTACCTACTTTTGCAGGTGATTCCATCTGTTGCATTCCCACTTGAAACCTACGGAGTTTCCTAGTTTTAACCAGGTTGTATACATTTTTGTTGAACTTTGGATGATTATTGTTTGATATTGAGCCTGAAAAACTAAGATCATCCCCTAGTCTCCCGTGATATGCTAATTCTCCAATGCGGCAACAGCAGCTGTAAGAAGCCAGCATTGCTGCCATTCAAGGGATAAAACCTGAAGAAGAGCCATATAATGACATTATATATATGAAACAATCCCCAACTTCTTGTAGATGAGCATTCAGAAACAAGAAAATTACAAAAACTTCACAGCAAAAACTGTTAAAACAGCAAAAAGGCTGCAAGAACAATGGCCTAAATCAAACTATCGATCCCAGGAACTTGTAGCCCTGAGAATTTCCACTCCCAATCACAATTCAGACAACACAAAACATGGGAGCATATTCTACAACATGAGCCACTGTCTGCGTTTCAAAGTATGATAACAAGATAGGCTTAAGTTCAGAGGATAGACAATGCAACCTACCAATCAAATAAACACATAGAAAATTATCACTTCCATCAATTGGAATTCAAAACCCTTTTCAAGAAACTGATATTCTACTGTTCATGAAGTGTACTATTTCATCAGCTATATGTGTATCCTTCAATTTTTCTTTCCTTTTTTTTTTCCTGTGCCCAAAAGTACAGGATAAACTTATACAAAAATTTCTGACCATACGAGATTAAAAGAAACAAATTTTAGCAAAAACATCAAACATCATTAGTACTGTCAGGTTTTGTGTAGGATCATCAGCAGATGCAGAAGCCATAATTCCACTCAAAGCCCATAACATAACAACTCATCGAAACTAACCTTTCAGCTGAAAAATGAAGAAAGGAAGAATATTCAGAACTCAAATCCCTTGAGAATTTTCCTGAAACTCAACACAGAACTTAAAAGGGAAGCAAGAATTGGACACAAGAAAAAAGGGTCTACCACTTTCTTGAACTTTGTACTATGTTTTGACAACAAAGACCATGAATTAGATATTATTATGAAGTGAAACAAAAAACAGACAGGCCACATTTTTCCATGGAGTTGAACTGTTATTTCATTTAAAGACAAAAGCAACTGAGAATGTCTTTCTTGAACAACAGCCACTACCGTGTAGGATTCATTCAGTTTTGTGCCTTTGCCTTGTTTGGTACACTCTGATTGGTCTGAATTCCTTCTGACGTGTTAGATTCTTCTTCTCATGTATTTTTATAGTAAAAATCCAATTGAAATAATGAGAATTTTGAAATCAACTTTCTAATAATGAATCATGATTTTTCTTTTTTTATTTGGAAAAATTCATTTATGTCATTGGATATATTCAATAATTTCAAATCAAAGCTCAAGAAAATAGAGTTTTTAAAATTTGACATTGACAATTTTTAAGGTATAAATAACAAATAATAATAGAACATGAGTGTGATGGCTCACGTGTTAGAATATTATTATTTACACTGCAAAATTTGTTATCCATACTTCAGATGATAGGCATAGGTATCGGTATTTTTATTTTTATTTTTATACTTAAAGGTAACTTAATATGAATTTTTTAATTTATATAATATTATTCAAATATTAATTAAATATAACTAATAAAAGAGTCAACAAATTTTAAATATTACATTGAACAAGTACTTAAAGTATGTCAACTATTTTAGTTTGAAAAGTACAAGTTAAATATTTAAACGCTATTGATTTTAAGTTATATTACATTTTGAAGTTCAAATTTAAATCTTATTACATGTCAAAAGTTTTTTAAATTAAAATTTTAAATACCACTTAAACAATGTTTTTATCATAAAAAATTGTGTTATATCTTTTAAATTATTTGTGAGAATTAGAGAAAAAAAATATATATATATATATATATTATTGTTCATGGGTTACTCGTGGACAAGGTTAAAAAGTAGCAAGTAATTAGGCGATGGGTAAAATTATCCATATTTTATTGGGTGGAATCGTAGAGAAAATGAAGCATATTATTATTCGCACTCTTTTGGGTACCCATGGTAGGGGTATTTTTTGTCAGATCTAAATAACAAGGTGTAGTGATCTTTTCTTCTTTTATTTCATTTTTTCGACTGAAATAACTCTACACAGTAGTCTTTATGAAGTAAAACAAAATCCACATTTTGAATGCGAAAATATACTATTTTGTAATAATGCTATCATTTTCCTATTGAAATCCAAAGTCATTTCTTCAATGAAATAACTGAATTTAAAGATCGGATAATCTGTTCATTTTTTTGTGCCCTATCAAGTTGACATGGAATGAATCAAAACTAGAAATAAATCAAGATTATATTTAATAGGACAAAGAATAGTATACTAAGGACATAATTGTCTAACAATTTAAATTAAATAATATCTTAAAAATAAAAAGATATAATGGTCAATTTCTATATCCAAAAAATCAATTAGAGTGCCAATAACAAATTTTGAAGTGCAAATAACAATACCCTATGCATTAATGGGAGAGAATCATTTTGGTAGATCATTTACTTATCTTAAGGTGTAGTTAACAATTAATTTATTGTGCTTATTTCTTTAGTACTGAATGCAATAGGTTGAATTTTTACTATATTATTATTGAGTTTAGGTTCAATATATTTAATTGGATTTGAATTTGATAGAGTTAAAAAACTTTAAAAAAATTCAATTCAAATAATAATAAATAAATAAATAAGAGTCTAATTACGAGAAAAGTGTTGGTTAAGGATGTTGAAATGTGACTTATCTTATATTCAAATTTTTTAATTGAATTTAGACCCTAGTACTACTTTATTCCAATTGAATTGTGATTAAAATTCGATCTATTAATTTAATTACATCACATTAAGGAGAATCAAATGTTATTATATGTGGTTATGAGCTATTTCTCTTTACAAGATAAAATTTTTATAATTTTATATATTTTTTGGATGAAGCTTGCAATTTTTGTTGGTTTACAAAATCGTGATAATTTCTTTTGTGATGTATAATCCTATTGTGATTTTATATTCTTAATATGAAATTCCTATACAAATGAAGTAAAATAAAGTAAAATTTTGTATTGTAAATACATTTCCAAATTACAGCACATATAATATTTGAACAAATTTTGTCACAATGGTGATGCTTTCTTGCTTATTTTTGTCCAATAGCTAATTGATCTAATGGCATCGTTTTATATTTCTGTGTAAGGTTCGAGATTCAAATCAAGTAGTCTCCTAAGTCTAGACTTGTCAATAGATCATATTTTAATCGGAATTCGATTTGAATTTTAGGATTTTTATCCGATTAAAATATTCAATTGATAAGATTCAGTTATAAATATCCGTATTTCAAAATAGTAGATCAGATACGGAATTAAACAATCTGATTCATTAAAGATTCGAATCCAAACTTTAATAATTCTTTTATTAAATTTATACTCTTATATATATAATTAATAAAGATTTTAAAATAAAATCTATATAATATATTAACCTAATATATATTAACGTTTATATTATGCTATTAATATTGAATCTTTAGCTTCAAAAATAAAAGAGATATTGATAAAATGTCAAATATAATAGTTCTCTATGCATTAATATAATGTAAAATAGGGTTTAGTATTCAAATATTTAACTTTTAGACTAATATATTATAAAAAATTATTAAAAATTCAAATATAACGTGAATTTATTGTATAAATATAATATTTTTATACAATTTAAAAGGAAAAAAAAGGGGGGGGAGAACTAAATCGAGTTGGATTTTTTTATTGAGTTTCAAATATACATCGAACTCGAATATGGTATTTACTAACAAAGATCCTATAGGATATCAAGTTGAATTCGGATATAAATATTGATGATTAAATTCAAATTCAGATATGATTAATTCGATTCAAATTCAACTTACTGACATCCCTATCTAAACCGAAATATCGATGACGAAATTTAATCCTATAAAAAAAGGTCCAATCTTAACTTATCAATTATTAGAGCGCCAAGTCCATGTGTAGGCCCAATTAAAGATCGAAATTCAAAACCTTAGGCAGACTAAGCCCAACTATTAATGAAATTAAAATAAAAAATAGATCTCATTAGGTGGTTGTAACGTCCTAATCTTTTGTTATTTGAAGTTGATTGATTAATTCAAGATATGACATATTTTTGCTACCTTATTTAATCGATTTTGGAACATAATTTCAGTATCTCATGATTTATTTTTATTTTTATTTTTCAATAACGTGACTTTATTACCATAGAATAACATCATTTTACAATAACAAAAACCATTTCCTCCAATAGTGCCCTTTGTTTGAAGCTGGTGAGTTCTTATTTTTATACTTCTTTGATTCTGTTGAAAAAATACCTATTTGTTATTTTTTTCAGAAAAAAGATTGGAGATTATCAAGATTTCTTGCAAGATTGATGAAGTGGATAAATTGTCCCTTTTGCAATTAAATGCAAGCCAGTCCACATGAAACATTTGGATTGCAACAGACCCCACCGAAAACTTACCTCAAACACATCGAAGTCAAATCTTTTTAACAATACCAGCTTCTGGGGCAGGTATAGGATCCATCCCACTTTCAAAGAAGATTAACCATAACAAATTCAGTTGTACAGAAAGGTGATTTGCCCCAATGGACCCTCTTACATTCAAGAATTTGTAACTATACTCTTTCACTTGAGGAGTGTTTGCAGGGCTTGTTCTGATCATTGTACTGGGTTCAGGGAGTCAGCAGTTTTCTTGATGATGGCTCTTGTAAAAGGCAAATGGGTTAAGGTTTGTGCTTTTTTTCTATCTGAATTTTCTGATCTTTGTGCATTTATTTGCAAGTTATAGAGGAATTGCTTTGTGGGTTTTCTTTAATATGAATGTGACAGTGGAATTGCATAACACTGAGCATGTACCATAGGTTAAAATCATGATCCTTGCTTGTTGCATGTTATAGACAATTATGATATGGATTTCATGTTTGCTGAGAATAGAAAATGATTTAAGTCTTATTCAGTTTATGGCTATGTTTTGGTTTCTTAAGCTTCCATGCTCATGATATATGTAATGGGTTTTCGGTCTCATCCTTAATACTATGGTAGTAAATATGATGTTTTTAAGAACAAAAATTGGAACTTTTTTGTCTTAGTTTGTTGTTGACAAGCAAAGAATGGATTTTTAATCCGAGTTTAATTTGGTCTACTTTGATAAAATTTCTTTTTATTTCCCTGGAAGATTGCTACAATAATGAGAAAGATTTCTGGGGAGTTGAAAGAAATTCTTTTGTCCTGTTCTTTGTCAAAGTTTGCCAATTCAAACAAAAAAGAGAGTTTTCATGGACGAATATTTATTCTTGCAATGTCTGTTTCAATCGTAGTGTTTGTTCGTGACTTCTCAGAATAGATGAGTTGAATTTAAACTAATAACAAGGCAAACTGTCCTGATATTCTGAATAATATAGATATGAATAAGTTTCTGACCAACTCTCTAATTAAGGTCGAACATGTTTTCTTGTACTGACATTTGTTGTTAATTTGATCTTGTCTGATTCAATGTCTTGAAAAAATTGGATCATTTTGTGCAACATCACCATCTACAGTTGGAGCAAAATGGGGCTGGTCCTGGAAGGAGAAGCTCGCATGCTATTGCAGTTGTTGGACAAAAGGTCTATGCATTTGGTGGTGAGTTTGCACCACGAGTTCCGGTAGATAACCTTCTGTATGTGTTTGATCTTAATGACCAAACATGGTCCGTGGCCGATGCAAAAGGGGACATCCCTCCACCTCGTATTGGTGTCACAATGTCATCCATTGGTGAGACCATCTACGTTTTTGGTGGGAGGGATGCAGCACACAAGGAGCTAAACGAATTCTATTCTTTTGACACATTTACAAAGACGTGGACCTTGCTCCCATCAGGCCCACCTCATAGGAGTTACCACTCAATGACTGTGGATGAGAGACGAGTATACATTTTTGGAGGGTGTGGCAATGTAGGAAGGCTTAACGATTTATGGGCTTATGATATTGTTGGTAAAGAATGGATTGAGTTCCCTTCGCCAGGGGAGAGTTGTAAGCCAAGGGGAGGACCTGGATTGGCCGCGGTTCTGGATAAAATTTGGGTTGTGTATGGTTTCTCTGGTGTGGAGCTTGATGATGTACATTGCTTTGATCCAAATGGGGAGAAGTGGGTTCAAGTGGAGACAAGTGGCGAAAAACCAACAGCTAGAAGCGTGTTTTCAACTGTTGGAGTTGGGAAGTATATTTTCATATATGGTGGAGAGATTGATCCGAGTGATTTAGGCCACCTAGGAGCCGGTAAGTTTTCCAAGGAAGTTTATGCACTGGATACTGAAACACTTATGTGGAAACGATGGGAAGATGGATCAGAATTGGAGTCTCATCCAGGGCCGAGGGGATGGTGTGCTTTTGCTGGTGGGCAGCGCGATGGCCAAGAGGGATTGTTGGTGTATGGCGGCAACTCTCCAAGTAATGATCGACTCAATGATATGTTCTTCTTTACTCCTTGCCTTTGATGCTAATGGAAAGTGATATCTGCTGATGAGATATGTTTTTATGGTTCTTTTTGTTGGTGATGCTTTTTGGCTCTGAAGTATTAGTATATGTGTATGTGTAACAGCTTTATGGGGATAATGAATGAGAATAAAATCAAACCACTGATTGGTTTTAATCAAAGGGTGCTTCTTTTTTCCTTCTTTATTTGCTTATTATATGAACTTCAGGAAACTCAGAATTGTGCAGATTAGTTACCCTCTTAGGCCATTTCTTAGGTTGTAATGCTGCAGCTCTAAATATGTTATTGTCTATTTCATTTCATGATACACGTCTAATATATCAAGTATTCTGTTAAAATTTTAAGCACTTGATTGTATATTATATATATCTAATGTATATTTATGAAATAGAATAGAAGATAATAAGTATTCTGTTAAAATTTTAAGCACTTGATTGTGTATTATACACATTTAATGTATATTTATGAAATAAAATAGAAGATAAAACATAACTGTTCGGATGTACATCACAAACAACATCCAAATGGAAGAATTAATTTTGAGAATTAGGTTTAGGAAACAACTTGAGGAGCTTACATGCATCAAGGACTATCAGTATCAGATGTTCACCTACTTTACAAAAATCTATAAACCCGTTTCTTGCTGACAATTAAAGCAAAAAAAATTTTACAACTTCTGCCTCGGTTTGACATGAACAGATAAATTACCAAACTAAAAACGTGTCACATAGAAGAGTTCTATATGTTACAAAGAGTTCGAAGCATACATAAACTCAAGATTCTGACAGAAAATTTAGCATTTTTTTCTATTCAATGCTATCCATCATGGACTCAATTGAATCACATTTGAGGGGAAAAGAAGGCAAAAATTATCAGCAGAGCTGAATCCCTCTCAATTCATGAGATTCCGTTGCCAAATTTCATTTCAAGTACGCATTAACAGACAGTGGCTTCTCCAAACTATTCTTCAAAGATATATCTGGCACTTTTTAAGAGAGTTCAACAATCTTGGGTCGTTTTCTTGGGTTTTGTTTCCTCGATTTCCTAGATGAAAAATCTTTTTTAGCATCCTCAGACTCCAACTCCACAGATTGTGAGCCAGCTTCACAATCTTGTCCATCAATCTTATCTTCTTTGTTTTCATCATCCTCATTATCCTCATCACTGCTATCTTCAGCTTCCGACTCGCTGCTGCTTTCTGACAGAGGGATCACCGGTTGATAACCGGCTATTGCAGACTCTGCAGCAGCAACAGCCTCTGGGGTATGAAGATCAGCAACTCCCAGCATCAGATCCTGTGAACAAATGCATCATTAAAGCAACTTTAAAAAATGACACTCTAAGAGATTAGAAAGGGCGGCAAATTACCATTTCAATGTATTCAGATTCTTTCCCACTGAGCATTTCTATATCATAATTATCAGGATTGTCCTGTAGTTAGTAAAGAGCACAATCAGACTTTAAGTTCAAGCAACTAAGATAAAAATTCATAGCTCGAATCAGCATATTTCATACCTTTGCTTCTTGCAGCAGCTTTTTGTTCGACTCTGATATAACACCTAAAAAATCTTGCACTTTTCCCAAAACTGCAAGCAACAAAAGGATCCCCCAAGCATTGATTAATCAAATAATTCAGGCACTTCATAGCCATAGTCAGAATTAATGATGCCACACTTTACACATTACAGAGGACAAATTACTAAAAAGGGTGTATGTTAATCATAATAGTGTATACGAACTCCAGGTGCAGAAACCTGAAGCACCAGCCCTGTTACCATCCTACAATATGCTCCTGTTTCAAAAGAAAATCTCAAGAACATAATTCAAATCGAAAGAGAACCATTCTATCACATTTTCATCCACTGGTCATAAAGCTATTAGGTTGAGATCTTGAGATCTTTCCCCTCTAACAGGGGCCTCTTTTCTTGGGGATTAAGGTGGAAAAGTAGAAACACTTCCCCGAATCAAGCACCTCAATGAGGTGAAACTCCAAAACAGCAGCAACAGATTAACATTCTCATGTGGAAATTAAAAAAATACTTTACAATCATAACAAAGTATATAGTCATCATTAAACTTAAATAAAAATTAAAGTAGGTATTCCCCTTCATCGCTAAGTCTCTAAAAATTATGCACATCCCATGAGCATTTATGAATTATGACAAAAGCTCCACTACAGAGGCAAAAAGAAGCATACAGGAATGAATTTTTTTACAATTGTGGGAACCAAATGATGCTATTTGCTCAAATTCCTAACGACAATCGAAACCCACAATAAATTTCCTTTTCAAATCCTGCTGCATCTGCACTCAATGGCACTTCGAGTGCTAAAATTCCTCGAGAGAAATACAAAAGCATGCTGTTATAGGTTTTTCTACAACTGAGGATCTTACACTTAGTTTCATCTGAACTAAATTCTCAGCAAAAATTCACTACAACAACAAATACTTCACAAGAATAAAGGGCAGAAGTTAAAAAGAAAATAAGCACGGAGAGGGTAGTCAGTAGTGAATAAAAGGGTACCATGACTCTTGGGAACAGGAAACATAGCCGGCCTCTCATGAGGGGCTTGAGGCGGAGAAAATGGGCTGTCTTTCTTGCAAACGAAGAGTTTTGATTCTGCAAAATTAGCAAGGAAAGATTCTTTACAACTCATCCAGAGGAATACAGTAATGGAAAAAGCAAGAAAAGGAAACATTTAACAAAGTGATTGGAGAGACCTAAACACGAGGTGGAGGAGATGGTGGCTGTCTTGGCCTCCAACTGCAAGAGGTCTTTGTTGTTTTCCGCCATTTTTTGCTCTTTCTTTCTCACAGGGGCTCTCTTTCAAAATGCGAAGAAGACGAGGGTTTTTCACTTTTTTGCTTATGGTTTTTTGCCACCTAAACTATAAAGCATGTGCGTTTGGGCCTTTTGTTGGGCCACATTTTTAAGTCTTAATTGTTTGGGTTAGACTCAATCTCAAGTTATTTATCTACACGCACGAACAATCGCTCATTATAAGTTCGTTTGAGTTCGAACTTCTAATTTTCTATAATATGTGAAAAATTTATATCATTGAGCCACAATCCACAAAAACCACTCAGCCAGATTCAATCTCAAGTTAGATTTAAAGACTCTAATGCAGATCTATTCAATAGCACCATTTATTGAATATGATCAATTTAAATAGGATGGATACCAATTAGTAAAGTACGTCCTCAATATATTTTTGAGACTGAAAGCCACACAAAAATGCATATGCTATTTAGAAAAATATGCATCAATCTTGACTAAGGGGCAAAATTGTTGATTTATGCGCAATAAATAATATTGAAATAATATTAAGTTATTTAATAAAGACAATAATCATTTCCTATTGATTTTGTCTGTTTGTTTTCATTTCCAAGTCCCATTTTCATTTTCATTTGGAAATAAAAATTGAAAACAAAAACTTTCTCACAAATTTTTTCAAAAAAAAAATACACATTTCTTCTCAAAACTCTTGCTAAACCTACCATATGATTATATTACACATCAATCAAATTTAAATTTAATTTGACAAAAGTATATCTACTATCATTTTCAAACTAATAAAATATACATATATTTAAAAAAATAAATATTTTTAAACATAAAAAATATAAATTAACATCCTTTTCAATACAGTAACATATTCTAATTATTACTTTCCAACATTTTATCTAAATACATCTCAAATTTTATTTCTATTTCATAACTAACTTTTTAACTTTTAAAAATTGCTATAAATGAAAATGACATCTGAAAATAAAATCAAATGGCCCCTATTAAATGTTTTCCTCATTTTCCCACCAAATAAAGAATACTAGGGAAAATAAAAAAACTTAAGGTTGTAATTGCTTGTGGAGTTTTGTCTCATATTTGGTGTTTTAAAGATTTTAGGGTTGTTTTGGTGCTTTCGAAATATGAAAATTATATATGAGGTTGCGAATGATTGTGAAACAAAGTGTAATAATTATAGTCATGTGATGTGTTGATATGATTTGATGTTGTAAATGGTTGTGAGATTGTTTTTGAGATATCAGATGTGTTTTATGAGTTTTAGTTTTTTGGTTTGTTTTGGATTAAAAATATTATTAATTTTTTTTAAAATAATAGAAGGATTCAATAATTTTAATTTTTTAGAAATTATTTAAAATTAGACAGTGTTCATTTTATTAATTTAGGAAAATAAAGTTCCAATTAGGTAAACAATATTTTTTTTGTTTTATATTGTGAATTAAATTTTCACAAATCTCATATTAATCGAATTAGTTAGAAATCTAATTTTTATTTTTATTTGCTCATAAAATAATTTAAAGAATACATATTGCATAATTTGGCATTTTGTATTTTTTCCTTTTTTTATGCATGTTTATTTTCAAAAATTATGTTTAATGAAAACAAATGAAAAGATAAATTTAATATATTTAATATTTTAACATAAAATGGACAATCAAATATTTTTTAAATTGAACAAAACCAAATTCCAACTAAAAAAAGAGTCAATCGAATTAGTCAAAAAATGATAAAAATAAACGAATCAAAATTTTTGTTAATGATTTTTTTTCATTTCGTCTAAAATAATAAAATTGCATTTCATTAAAAATGATTATGTTAATTATTGTCAAATAATTAAAAAATTTGTTTGCCCAATTAGGTTTCAATATAAAAATAAAAATAAAAATTGACCACACTTCTCGATATGGGAATTAAAAAATTATTTCAGGAATATTTATATTCCTATAATTGAAAATTTTGGGATGTAATAGTAAAATATTTTATATTCATATATTATATTAGTATATAATTTAATTTTCAAATATTATATTTTTTCTAGTAAGATATTAAATAAAAATAAAATATATTAATTAATTCTTAGAGTATTATTCTTTTCCATTATAAATTTAAAAATAAAATTTAGATATAGTTCAATATATAATATTTAAAATTATTACATAAAAATACAAACTTAACAAAACATAAAAAAATATTTAAAAAAAAATGAAACAAACAAACAAACAACGAAAGAAAGAAAGAAACAAAAAGGAAAGGGAAAACATTGGTCAACAGCTTACGTCTCACCCTATCCCTCCCACCACTTTTAGGCACGGAACCTAAAAAAGTCTTTAATTCCTAAAGACCAATAAATTATCTTACATCCAAGCAAGCCTCTGTATGTGTTTTGTGTTTAATAGTCAGGAAAACTGGAGTTTATCCGATAAGCAATCGCAACCTAAATATCCTCTTGAATCGTAGAAGATGAGAGATTTTTATTTTTTTTAAATATAAATAATTAAGAATGGATGGAATGATAAAAGAAAATAAAAAAATTTGAAAAAATGGAGCATATAAAGAAAATATTAAGTGCGCACGACAAATTTGGCCCTAAAAATGGGTAAAATATTTTTCTATGCGAGTCTTTTTGGCCATGACACAGCCAAAGGGTGCATGGGTAGTAAATTGTTATTTTTTCAATTTAATGGGTAGTAAATTGTTATTTTTTCAATTTAAAAGTACAATGTGTAAAATGTGCCTATTCGGAGGGTCCAAAGTGCAAATAGTCTAAAAATTGAATTTTTCCACTAAATAAATTTGGTTTCCTAGGGTTTTTATTAGACTTCTCAGTTTTCAGCACTCTGTTCGCCATCTCTCCGCAGGGGTTCTCTCCGGTTTCAAGATCTGCTATTTCTTGCTGTTAGT
The DNA here is from genome assembly GCA_018894105.1 of Jacaranda mimosifolia. Classification (NCBI taxonomy): domain Eukaryota; kingdom Viridiplantae; phylum Streptophyta; class Magnoliopsida; order Lamiales; family Bignoniaceae; genus Jacaranda; species Jacaranda mimosifolia. The sequence continues at coordinate 397,391 of CM032118.1, read as the reverse complement.
GTAATCTTTTTCTCTTGACACACATATATATGTATGTATAGTATGTACATATGCATGCAACTTCAAGCATTGTTCTGTTTTGTGTTTGGATTAATGCTTTCTCCAATTATTTTTGTTTATATCACATATGGATCCGTTTTGGCAGCATTAGTTGTCAGTGGTGGTCCTGAGCTAGTTGTAGATTGATGAAAAAATTGAAGGGTAATTTCTTTGGAAGGGAACAAATGAAAACGCAAAGAATTTTGGTTAATTTTTTTCACAGCTTTATTATTTGGTGTTGAATTGATTAAAGTTTGTTGTTTTGATGATTTAAAGTTGGTTTTTATTAATGCATACTGTTTCTGTGGGTTGATGGTTTAAGGGTTCTTAGTTTTATTTTTTCTTCTGTTGTTCAGTGGGAATACGCGACCTAGTTATGTTCAATATTCTGCATCTTTTATGCTTTAAGAGAGAGTCAGGTGGAGGGCTTGAGACCATATTATGTTAATTGTCTTTCAGATTATTTTAAAGTTGATGGTTTGTTGGGATTTGTATAAATTCAGTTCATGAAGTTGGAATTTATGAAAGATCTATTCCAACCCTTCTTTTCTTGAGTGAAACTGTCCAATACAATCATTTTATGATTTTGCCGCTGCCCTGCAATTAATCAGCAATCATTAGTACTTTGTTAATCAGTTGCCAATTACCTGAAAATTTTTAGACATGTCTAACACTTTCAGTGGGACTCAAAAGCAATCTCAGGGATCGTATTTTTGCCCCTTTGGCTAAATCAGCATTTGCGAAAGTCTATTGTAATATGGGTAGAAATGCAGGCCCATATTTTTGCTACTTTATTTAGAGCCGCATTGGTGAAAGTCTAATGTAATTTGGGTGAAATATCTTTTCCAAAATATTGTTCTTTGCTTTTGAAATGACTGTTTCATTTTTCCCCTGATTATTTCTTTTTATTGTGATTCTGAATAGATAGTTCTGATTTTTTGTGTGAAAACTCTTTGCTTTTGCAGAATGGATTCTCAGATCAAGCATGCCATTGTGGTCAAGGTTGTAGGCCGAACAGGTTCAAGGGGACAAGTCACTCAAGTGAGAGTCAAGTTTATGGATGACCAGAATCGATTTATCATGAGAAATGTTAAGGGACCTGTTAGGGAGGGCGATATTCTCACCCTTCTTGAGTCCGAGAGGGAGGCAAGGAGGTTGCGGTGATCTTACTGCTGGATTCTCTACTGGTCTTAACATTTGGATTACTTATGGCAGCATAATTCACTTCACAAAATTTTTGTTTAGCTTGTTTCAAGACTTTCATGAAAGTGGCCTGATATTAAATGCTGTTAGTTTTTTGTTGACCTTGGCCGTGCTATGATTTAGACTATTACTATGGCTGACATTGTTTTCCAGAACCTATTAGGCAATACTTGCCTGGTGCCCGTTTCCTTGTTTTCTTGCAATTATTGTGCGCTTCCCTGGTTGCATTAATACTTGGTTATTTGGGTAACAGTCAAGCATCTCACTATTGATACTATGTGCCCTTGTTTTGGGAATTATGGTGCTGATGTTTTTCTGTACTTATGGGTATCCGCTTTAGCTTTAGATCATTAGTCTGAATTGGTTCTGAGGTTTCTGAAACCCAGCTTGCATACCATGAACACTCCTTATTAAGATACATATGGAGTGTGCGGGCACTTATAATGCATCAAATAGTTGACTAGTTTTTGCAGGGAGCGCAGATAGTTTTAACTTATACACTCATTGTCTTCCTGATAATTCTGTGTTTGTTTTCTTGATCTTTGGTGGTCAACATATGAAAATAATATGCATCGTGGTAGTTGCTTAACTGCAAAACATGCTGGGGAAGTCGAGCATTCATTATTCAGTGAACCCCTCTTATCTTACTGCTGTCCCAGCCCCCAGGGCGTTGTATCGAGTATTCAACTCCAATGTGGAGAAATAGTTGGAGTCCCTCTGGCACACAGATGAAAAGATGCAAGTGTGCCCATCTTGTGCATCAACATAGGAAGGAGGAAAGAGTTCATCAGTTTTTTGGGTGATGAATTACTCTGGTGGTCTTGCAAGGCATTCACATGTTGGAGACAGAAAAGAAATGATATAATTGAAATAAATGAAGAGAGGAAAAATATAATACGTTGAAGATGATAAATTTTTTGATATGTTTCTTTTTTGTTTTAATAGTGTTGATTTAGTAAATATATTAAAAATATATTGGATAGTTGTTTAGGTATTTATATACTTCATAAATTAGTATAAATTTATAAAAGAAAGCAGCTATTCTATTCAATTAAGTATTCATCTAAATTTTGATGTTAAAGATGTTTGCTTTAAGAGTATCTGGATGAGCTTATATGCTAGTAAAATTTATATGACATTCGAAAGTATAAGTAAATTTTTTAGGAATGAAGCTGGTAAGTCATTTGAATATTATAAATTTCTTTAAAAGAAGAAATATTTCTTAACTCATTTGCGGGGCTTGGTAAATTCATTTAATTTTTATTATTTTAAGTGCAAACTTATCGTTAGTAAGAATTATATCTCTTTTGCAATATTATTTTCTCATTTGTAGGATCTTAAGAAATGTATTCAATTTTAATTATTTTAATTATAAATTTATCATTACTAATAATTATATAAATTTTATGATATTATTTTGCCATTTCTAGGATCTCATTAGATGCCTCTAATGTCAATTATTTTAGTTATGGATTTGCTATACTAACAATTGTATAAATTTTATAACATTATTCTTTCATTTGCAGGATCTTGATATATGCATTTAATGGCAATTATTTTAATTATAAATTAGTTATGCCAACAATAGTATAAATTTTATAATATTATTTTCTCAATTACATGATCTTAATAAATGTATTTAATTTTAACTATATTAATTATAAATTTGTCATTTATAATTGATGGTGTCAATTTTAGTGAGTTGGGCTTTTCGGTTTCGACTTGAGGATATTAGTTGACAAGAAAATTAAAGTTGGGTGATGTGGATTGAATCTTGCAGCCAATGAACAAACGTTGGACTAGTCGAGAGGGTCATTGGCTAAGGCTCTCCTATGCTTAAATCAGTTTTCAACCTGAAGACAATTTGGCAGAGTAACGGCTTGGGAAATGTATATGTGCGTACCTTTATCTCTGAAAGATGGGCTATTTATAGTGTTTGTCAAGGGATAAAAATACAAGTTTATCCCTGATACAATTCAGACCTTTTCTCCTATGAGTAAGGGTAATTTAAGTCTTTTTGACCTAACTTAGAGTATTGCTAATAACCGGCTAGCCAGAGAGAGAACCCTTACTATCATTAATATGGAGGTGATGCACCGTCAAAAGTCACTTAATGCAGACATGAGGGTAGTTATGCAGCATTTAAAGTTGAAGCAATGGGTGGCAGGCGTTGCTATTAATGCTTCTGCAGCTAGGTTGCCATCACATAGTTTGCTTGTTTCGACCTCACCAGGTCGGGAAAACTCAACCTAAGGGGTCAATTTGGACTTCTAAAATGTTAGCGTATAAAGGCCCGTGTGAGCTTTTTACTCAGTTTGATTGGGTTTTCTACTCGATTTATACCTTTATTGGGTTTGTGGGCCTATTTATATAACTAATAATTAATTCTCATTTGTATGATCTTAATAAATGAGTTTATTTTTAGTTATTTCAAATACAGATATATTATTACTAATTATTATATAAATTTATAATATTATTTTTCTCATCTACAGGATCTTAATAAATGCATGAGGTTTTAATTATTTTCGTTATAGATTTGTCATAACTAGCAATTATATAAATTTTTATAATATTATTTTATTCAAATATTTAAGACTTTATTTTTAAAATAAAGTTTTATAGTTTATCAAAAAAAACTTTTAAAATATTTGATATGAATGTAGTTAAATATTCTTTTAGACATTTTTGTTAAAATTCTAAGATAGACGATGGTAACATATGTGTTGTCTTTCAAAACTTCATAGTCCTAACCAAATGGCATCGCCTTCACACATATATGTATATATGAAATTTATTTGTGTATTAATTAAAAAAAAAAAAGGGGGGGAAGAGAACAACTTTAGAGCCCTAATCAAGCCCATTTTTGGGCAGAGAAATTTCAACTCGATTTCTTCAAGCCCAATAAGTAGCCCATTTCAAGGCCCATTAAGGAGGCTCTAAGTATTTTTACTTCTTTGTTGCTCTGGGTAGTCCCAAACCATTGACTCTATAGTCGAAAGAAAGTTTTGCAGAAAGATTGAACCTTTGAGGATTCTAAAGCTGATTTGATTGGGGATAGAAAGAAAGACAAAAAAATGTAAGGGATTCTTAGAGGGTTTATCGATATTTCAGCTATTTCAGGTGATTAATTGTGTGTGTGTGTGTGTGTGTGTGTGTGTGTATTTTCTTCCAATCCATTCTTGATATTTTTTAGCCTCACAATTTGGTTCGCTTCTGCCGAATTCTTATCTCAATTCACCCAACTTAGATTGTTTATGGAGTATACCGTGTGCAAATCACTATTTCTTTTGCCCTTCTCTGAAATCTAGTGATTTTTCTCTTTCTGCTAATGTACTGAAGTAAGAAGAAATTGGTAGCTCATACTTTTTAGCTGTTTTTTTTTCTTTTCTTTTATTCCTTCTTCTTTTGAACTGGGTGGGGTGGGGTGGAGTGGAGTGGGATGTTGTTATCTTCTTAAATTTATCTTGTATACTGAGCACCTGTTATTTGTTTCCATCAGCAACCATTGTATTGTTGAAGAGACGCTGTTTGGTAATGTTATTTAAGAAGTTAATGCAAGTTGCTTTTTATTGGAGGTTATGAAGTTTGTTATGTTAATTGGATTGTTAAAATTTAAAAGGTGTGACATGGACTAGAAGGTTTGCGATTAGCTACTGATTTTCTTTTTAAAAACAGATTTGATGGCAGTGAAGCCACTGCATAACATTTGGATTCGGCGGCAGCAGTGTCCTTGTGGAGATTGGAAGTGCTACATTAAGCATGAGGGAGATGATCAAAGCACCGTAGCATCTCAATCTTTAAAGAGTGAACTGTCGTCCTCATCATCACAAGAAGTTGTTTTTAATCCGTATGTTGGCCAAATATTTAAAAGTGATGATGAAGCATTTGAATATTACAGCAACTTTGCACGGAAGAATGGCTTTTCTATTAGGAAAGCACGCTCAACGGAAAGCCAAAATTTAGGTGTTTATAGAAGGGATTTTGTTTGTTACCGCTCTGGGTTTAATCAGCCAAGGAAGAAGGCCAATGTGGAGCACCCTAGAGACAGGAAATCAGTACGGTGTGGATGTGATGCAAAGTTGTACTTGACCAAAGAGATTGTTGATGGTGTGCCTCAGTGGTATATTTCTCAGTTTAGTAATGTTCACAACCATGAATTATTGGAAGATGATAAAGTCCGCCTACTTCCTGCCTATAGGAAAATTGAAGAGGCTGATCAGGAACGCATCCTTCTTCTTTCAAAAGCTGGGTTCCCTGTTAATCGGATCGTGAAGGTGCTTGAATTGGAAAAGGGGGTTCAACCAGGGCAATTACCCTTTATAGAAAAAGATGTTAGGAATTTTGTTAGATCATGTAAAAGAACTGTTCAAGAAAATGATACCATGCTAACTATGAAGCGTGACAACGATCTACTGGAACTTCTTGAGGCATGCAAGGTGGAAGCAGAAGGGGATGAGGGTTTTGTCTATAATTTCACGACAGATGACAATGGAAAAGTTGAAAACATTGCATGGACTTATGGAGATTCCATCCAGGCATTTTCACTCTTCGGTGATGTTGTTACCATTGACACCTCATACCGTTCGATGACCCACAGTATGATCCTCGGCATGTGGTTCGGTATTGGCAATCATGGACGACCAATTTTATTTGGATGCACTCTACTTCAAGACGAGACATCTAAGTCATTTTCCTGGGCCTTACAGGTGTGCAGGTGCTAGCCTTTTGATCATAATGCATGTCGAATCAAAATTGACTCAAACCTGTGATTTTGTTGCTCTTCTTCAGGTTTTTGTTAGATTTATGAGAGGAAGGCGGCCACAGATTGTTGTTACAGATATGGAGTCAGGTCTCAGGGATGCACTCGCAATTGAGATGCCCAACACTAAACACATTATCTCTATATGGCAAGTCCTTTCCAAAATGTCCAGTTGGTTTTCTCCCCAGCTTGGCGTGCGATATTCACACTTCAAATCTGAATTTGATATGTTGTGTCGTCTAGAAAATGTGGAAGATTTTGAGCATCAGTGGAACCATCTGGTTTCGCAGTTTGGAATTGGTTCAGATAAACACATTTCTCTTCTTTTCTCTTATCGAACATCTTGGCCATTTTGCTATGTTCGTAATTTCTTCTTGGCCCGTACAATGACTCCTGACTACTACAAATCAGTTGAGATATACTTGAATAATATTGTATGTGTGCAATCATCGTTGCAGTATTTTTTCAAACAGGTATTGGCTTAATCCTAACTTATGAAAACTTTCAATCCTCCTGTTGCTCACATATTAACTTTGTTTATTAAACTCTAGCAGGTTGGTGTTGCTGCAAACTTCGGGAGTGAGAAAAGGGGAGAACTCCTGTATCTGCCCACAAAAACATGCCTCCCTCTGGAGGAACATGCACGAACTGTCCTCACACCTTTTGCATTTAGTGCCTTGCAGCATGAAATTGTGCTGTCCATGCAGTATGCAATAACAGAAATGGCTAATGGCTCATATTTTCTGAGGCACTATAAGAAAATGGAAAGAGAATGTCTTGTAATTTGGATTCCTGATGAAGAGCAGATCCATTGTTCTTGTAAAGAATTTGAACATTCTGGCATATTATGCAGACATTCCCTCCGTGTGCTTCTTGTAAAGAACTACTTCCAAATCCCAGAGAAGTATTTTCTGCTCAGATGGAGACTGGAGAGTTCCTTAATTCCTTTGGATGACAAAATCATTACAAACAGCAATGATGAGTGCTCTCAAGCCTTTCATTCACTTACTGCAACTTTATTTTCAGAATCATTCATCTCCAAGGAACGCTTTAATTTCGTTCATGGAGAACTCACAAAACTTCTTGAGCATGTTCAGAGTATGCCTGTTAGTGATAAAAGTATATCACCTAACAACATCATTAAGTCTTAGTTCATGATCTAGAGCTTATGGTTTATGTAATGACTGACGGACATCAGTATTTTGAGGAGCATGTGGATCAGAATTTGGACTGAAAAGTCAAATAGAAAGGGAAGCTTCATTCTTTCTCTTTTTTGGCAGAAGTTGCTCAAATTGGAATATTGAAAACCTGATAGAGGAAGCAAATCTTACTGATTTATGACTGCAATGTTTTGATTTACTTTGTTAGGGTTAGCAGCAGCTGAATTGAAATATGAAATATACTATTCTTATTTTGCATAGCTTCACATGCTTTGAAATGTCTTCTGGTGAAGGACAACTAATACTGGAATTCAATTCTGCTTCCTCCAAAGCCAATTTAGGTTATATGGGTGCTCTATGTGTTCTACATCTTCGAGTTGATTTCATGTTGCCTTTTCACGTAAAATTTTTAACTTCAACTGGAAAACTTGATGCCAGAATTTACGTGATGCAGGTGTCATTTGGTTTGGCATTTGAAATTGGGCTCATAAGCAGCATCTTCAAACATCATTTGGTTTTGAACTCTTCTGATTTGTCCTATTAGCATCGACCTGCCAGTCCTAACTTGATATGCACAGAATAGGAAGAGATAAGGTTCATGATTTTCATACTAGGGTTGTTGAATCTTAATGCTCCAAGGGCACGTGTGCTGTAGCTTGTATATTTGAAGAGATCATTAGGGGTTTCTCCTCATGCTTATGGCATGAATCCTTGTGATCTGTCCTTTCTAAATGAATGAGTGCTCTGATATACTCCATCTGGTAACATACAAACAAATTAATGATTGGCTAATGATTTCAGAATATAGAGGTTTGGTGTATATCTTTGAGTATCCAAATAAAAGACTGCTTAAATTGGTAAGAGATGTTTCTAGGGGAATCACATAGTGAACAAGTTTGTGGATGTTGAGGGAGCTTCATTTCCAACTGTGTTTCCTCGGAATTATCAGTTTAGTGAGAACTTCTGTTGATTTCATATATTTTTGTTGTTAAAGAGTGGTTCTACAGATGTATAATATGGTGAAGCACTAAATTTAGTTTGAAGTAATGTTGTATTTGTTTGCAAATTGTATTATAAATTCACACTGCTTGTGTCTAGGATTGCGCTGATTGAAGATCTTGATTTAAAGAGTGATAAGTAGCAGTTTTTGACGACATTCTTCTTATTACTTGTTCGATAATGGACCTGATCAAAAGCATATTGATCATCAAAGAAGGCGAACCCCGGTAAGAACTCGTATTTTGAGTTTTTGATTTCTTTGCAAGTGCATTAATGCAAATTGTAACTGTTTTCTTTCTTGCCAAAATAAATAATATTACCTATTTTGAACAAACTTTTTGTTTTTCAATGATGCTATATAGCATTCCCACATCGTATAGGTATAAAATATGCAACATGAGTTTATAACTAAGAAAGCCATCAATAAACCAGAAACTTATTATTGCACCCTTGAGCCATCACGGTGTAATTATTATTTTCCATCTGATCTTCCATTGGTAGACCAGTCAAAAATCCTATGATATGCACTATAGCTGTTGGTTACACATGCGTTATCAAATAGGAATGAATATAATTGATGGAGTGACTAATAAAAGAAGTGTAAAAGACTCCAAAAAGAAAGGTGGAGCTCCAGACTAGTAGAAAGAGGAAAGTGTTTGATGAAGTTTGGAGATTTGTCACTCCATTATGTTCCACTAACTGTCGAAGATTTTCAAATAAGCACACATCACACTAAATGCGGACATCTCCTGCTCAAGCTAGTCTACCTTATCATTAAGATTAAATTCAACCTTTAAGACCTCCTGTTATGCTAACAATCAATTTTTCATAATAATATGCTTAAAAAAAAAAAAGGATAAATGGCATATAGAATAAAATTTTGTTTGCCATATAAATACAGAAACACGTGTAATTGATAAAACGATGCTCACATTTAAGGAGGCTTTTAGAAAATGAAAAAACAATAGGATAATATCCTTCAAAACTATTGTGAAATCAAGCATTTTAAAAGTTTTTCAAGCCAAAAAAAAGATGTGGTAGCACTAGGATTTATCCACAAGTCTAGTTATAGAGAATATTTTCTAATCTCAAGCAGCTACAAACTGTGGATACCCTTTTAGCATTAGCTCCCAAGCACTATTCATGATCTTTTAGTTTATATATCTCCACATTAAGTTTTAAATCTTCATATTCATGAACATTGATGATTCACATGCATTACTGCCTAGCAACGTCTAATTCAATTAAGAAACTCGCTTGATGCCATATTGTGGGCAAGTTAATTTATGTATCATTGTCGTTCATATCAGTTTGAAAGAATACGAACGGATCTTACATGGGTTTCAGGCCCCACTTTTGTTCATACAAGCCAATATATAGGTCCAGCTATACTAACTAATAAGAACAACTTGGCTTTGTTTTTGATTGGGATTATCTAGGTCCTCACTCCTTAGAACTCCCTCTCAATATCATAGAACTAGAGGTATATGCTTCACACTTCTAGACTACCACTTCTTTAGGTATAACTGACAAGAACTAAAATGCTTCAAAATCATTACTTTAGGGGGTTAAAAGCAATTGCAACTGCTAGAAGTTCTTCTGGTGTACTTTCTTTATGAGTTGTACAATATCGGTAGTAATAGGATTCAAAGTTTAGATTTTAACATTATTGAGATCATTTGCGTCTTCATCAACATCTACCCTACATATTGACCATTCATGAGACACACTATCTCTAGTGGCTAATTGCTTTTTTTTTTTTCTTTTTCTTTTTTTTTAAACCAAAAGAGGGATATTTCGACTAATTTTTTCATTTTCCTCCATCAAAGATAGATGAGACGCCTTATTAGACTAGTCTTGATAAAGACATCTAACATATATTGTTTTGTTCCTTGACCAGCTTAGCTGCAAAAGTGGAAAACTTTGGTTTTGATATCAAACTTAACCAATATTTGGCAATCGTGGTAGCATGAAAATCTATTGCTAAATATTGGTTAAACTTCATATTGAACTAGACTTTTGTATCTTATAGTTAAGCTCGTCAAGGGAAAAAACTAAAATATATGATATGCCCTTATCACAACGAATTTGATAAAGTTACTCATTTGTCTTTAATGGAGGAAAAAGGAAAAAATTGATCAGAATAACCCTTTCTTGGTTTTGAAAAAACAAGTTAGCCACAGTGATGTGATGTGTTTCATGATTAGTCTTATGCAAAGTAGATGTCAATGGAGATGCAGAAGCGAATGAGGTTAAAATCCTCATTTTCAGTTCTATTACTGGGATACTGTATGATTTATTAGGGGTTCAGTCAGAAGAATTTCCAACAATTGGGTTTCCTTTTGACTCCCAACGCAATGATTTTAAAGCATTTCGATTCTTTTTAGTTGTATCTGAAGAATAAGTACTACTCTGGAAGTGTTAATTATATACCTCTAGTTTTAGATTCTCAACCAGGATCCCATTAACACATGTTGCCCTTATTATGTTAGTATAGCTAGTTTAGTATATTGGTTAAGAGCGGAGTCAAAACCTCTCTAAGACTAGTAGTTTTCTTATAGTTGATATGGACAGCAATGTTACAGAAATTAACTAATATGCAGTACTGTATAAATTGAATTATAAGGTTGCTCGTCGGCGGGGTATGTGAATTACTCATATAGTTATGAACCGCACGAAGATGAAGATCTAACGATCCATGTAGAGGTATATAAATTAAAAGATTGTGACTGGTACTTGAGAGACGGTGTTGAAATAAATCTGATGGGTATCCATAGTTTCGACTCTTAGCTGTTTGAGATAATGAAATATTCGTCATAGTTATACTTGCCAATAAATCCTTCTGCCATCCCACCTTTGATTTGGTTGAAAGAATCAAAGAATGTTCGATACACTGGATCTATACAATAGTTTTGAATTTTGAAGGATATTATCCTATAGCCTCTTCATTTATTGGAAGCCTCCTCAAATTTGAGCATCATTTTTATCAGTAACACCTGTGTTTGTATTTGTATTTGTATTTGTATTTGTATGGCAGTCACCTTAATTTCAGAATTTGGCACTGAAAAGTCAAATAGAAAGGGTATCTTCCCTGTTTTTCTTTTTTGGGAAAAGTTACTCAAATTGGAAAATTGAAAACCTGATAAAGGAAGCAATCTTACTGATTCATGAATGCAATGCTTTGGTTTGCTTTGTCAAGGTTACCAACAGTTGAAATAAAATATTTCAGATGCTATTCTTAGTTTACATAACTTCACATTCCCTGAAATGTCTTCTGGAGAAGAACAACTGATAATATTGTAATTTGATTCCATTTCCTCCGAAGTCCAAGTTAGGTTCTGTGGGTGCTTTATGTGTTCAATATCTTCAGGTTGATTTCATGGTTGCCTGTTCACATATCAACAACTAAAATGAAAAGTTGATGCTAGATGTCATGCAGGTTTCATTTGGTTTGGAATTTGAAATTGGGTTTATCACCAGCATATTAGAAATGTTATGCAAAAGTCATTTATTGCTCTAGGGAGCTGAACTCTTCTCCTATTGCATGGGCTGGCCTGTCTTTTTTTCATGCGCATAGAATGGAAAGAGAGATTTTTCATGGTTTCTGCACTAGGCTTGTTGGATCTTAATGTTCTAAGGGCATGATATTCCATTATTTATTCGACAGGATCATTAGGTGTTTCTACTCGATACTTATGGCATGAAATAAGGTGATCTGTCCTTTCTGCATGAGTCAGTGCACTGATATATTCCGCAGCACTTTAAGAATTGCTTTCTTTTTCAACCAATCTAGTAAGATAGGAACAAAATTAATGAATAGGTAATGCTTTCAGATACAAAGAGGTCTTAGTGAGATGGAACTTGTTCCATCATTGATAAGAGATTTTTCTATGAAAATATGAATTGGAGCTTGAAGAAGGGGAGGGGGAAGGGGCCCTTCACCTGCGATAGATAGGGGAGAATTTATTCAATTACATAGTTTGGGCTCCTAGAATATAGCGCCCTAGGGGCTTTCTATTTGATTTTATCGAAAGGCCCAATGAATTGTTATCCCTATTGATCCATGTCCTCAAGATCAATCTCCAGACTCCAAGTGGAACTGAGGATTCTCAAAGCAAGCATGGCATATTCTGAGTATTTAAGTAAAAGACAGTGCTTAATTGGTACGAGATGTTTTTGGGGGAATCGCATAACAAACAGATAGTATATGCTGAGGAAGCTTCACTGCCCCTGTGTATGGTGCTTCCACTTAAAACTGTGACTTTGCTTGAATTCATCTGCTCAGTGAGAGCTACTCCTATTGATTTTATATCTTTTCATTGTCTTAAAGAGTGGTTTTACAGATGTATGATATGATGAAGTACTCAGATCTTTTTGTTTTCTTTGAAGAAATGCAATATTGGTTTGCAATATTGTACTGTAAATTTATACTGCTTGTATCTAGGATTGCACTGGTTGAAGATCTCAGCTTAAAGAGTGATGAGTTGCAATTGTTGACGACTTTTATATTCGATAGTAGACCAGATAAAAGCGCGTCTATTATAGAAGAAGGGGAAACCATGGTAAGACCTCGTATTTTGAGTTTCTGATTTCTTTGCAAGCGCATCAATTGGAGATTGTTACTGGTTTTTTTCTTGACAAAGGAAATGTTGTTAACTACATTCCATATGTTCTTTGAGTAAAAATAGTTTACAATACCAGTGATGCAGACAAAGTGTGAACTAGAATTGGAAATCTGGCGTGTGTCATTGTTTTCTGAAACATTGGTAGGGTTGAGGGTAGTAGGTGGCAGTGTCAGACATGGTAGTAAACTGATTTGGGTCTCCTTTGGGTGCAAGAAACAGGGGAAAAAAAACAGGGATCGAAATAGATGCTTTAGTGCTCTAAGCAGGCTGAATATGACATAAAGAAATAGGGTAATCTTTTAGAGAAACATACAAGGACCACTCTAATACTGTAATGAGACCATATTATGCAGGGAATTGGAAATTGGATCTTAATATCACTGCTGTTGTATTTTCACAATAAAGATATCACATGTTTCCTATTCATAGACTATTCTACAGCTGTCCTAACTAATATGGGAACAAATTAATTTATATTTACAATTGTTAGATTATATACAACCAAGCAATCCTCAAGGATTCGGCTGTATCTCAGTGAAATCATTCTTGACTCTTTGCTCATTTCACATGGGACTAGAGCAGGTTAAGTAAAAGAAAAGAAAAACCTAATCTTTTCTCTCCAACTACAGTTGTCGCTGCCACCAGACCACCCTCTCTGCCTCTGCTGCCACTTATCAACCCTCTTAGTCAAGTCTTGGGTCCATCCTATTCTCCCAAACCACCAATCTACCTCTCCAAAACACAGACCGCTGTTCTACCTACCCTTCCACTTTTTCCCTCTATGCGCACCTTCTCTCTCCTTTGTGTGCTGGTTCCGCCCTCATCTTGCTTCCTGTCTGACATGCGCTGCTGCCCTCTTCTCTCTCACTAGTTGCTGCGGCAGATCTCTTGTTCCTCCGTTTGAGGTGCTGTCACATTGGGTTTGCCTTTTTCGTTTCTTTTTCCTTTCTTTTGTATTAGAATAATTTTTGTATTTTTCTTTATTTTATTTAATTTATTTTAAATAATAGATCATATATGTATCTGTACCATTCTGTGCTAAAACCCTAATCTATCTCTCAATATAGGAGAGATGGACTTTTCCATTAAATAATTGTTGAATCTTTTTTCTCATCTCACAATGCTATTGTTAGAGGTAATCGTTCTAAACATAAATTGATGAAATATCCACATTCTAGTATCACTTGTCATTTCCTAACTTTTGAAATACTAATCTAGCTTTCTTTTTGGTGTAAAAAATTTAATAAGATGCTTCTCATCCTTCCACGAGAAAAACTCATATTACCTTCGAAGTTTGATTTTGTGTTCAGCCCATAAACTGGCATGTGGGAGTGTGTTAAAAGTTAATTTTCTCATTTGATATGTATTCTTGCATATCAATGCCTATGAGTAGATTGTACAGCACATCAGCAGCCATATTTGGATAACCAGTTTACTGAAAGATAACTTAAGAGGCTACTTTATGGCTTATATAAACTAAACTTATATTCCTGTTAAATAGTTCCTGTGTACTAAATGCAGAATGCAGAATATGCTCCATCAACTTATGCTTTGGTTAAAACCTAAAGGAAAAAGCAGAAGGTGACATATATGGTCTTCCATCAATACATGCTGAGTGTTGTGAATTTCTCTCTCTGTCTGTTGAAGACAAATGGAAATGAGGATATTCGCTTTTGGTTTTAGTTAGAAAGTAAACACTTTCTATATAGTCTATTTTTCCTGAGCAGCAGAAGTATGAAAACCTCTGCGTGGATGTAGGTACAATTCCACAAAAACCATGTAAATTTTGTCCCCGTTTGTCTTCAGTTTATTGAGGGTTTAGTCTTCAGTTTCCTTGATCTAGTTGCTGGTGTGGTAAGAATTGGATCTAGGATTTCTCTTCACTTCCATTCTGACAAATAGTTTTTGTAATTATAATGTAATCATTCTTCTGAAAAATCATTATTGGCTCATTTGTTTTTGTTACGGTTCATAGGTATAATGAATTAATACGTGTTTTTGTGAAATCCTAGCATTATGGTATTATTTTAGTTTGTTTACATTTGCCTCATCAACTTTGTCATCTATGATATCTTTAGCTAGAGGTTCCATTTAATTCTGGGTCCTTTCTGAAAGGAAGCATCTCATCTGTATTCCAGTCCAGTTACACTTCTTCAGATATATTTGTCAGATCTGTTTGTGTCCTTTTCTCGATGCAGTAAAGACCTGTGCTTCTATGTTTGTTGAGAGGCCCTCCTATTAGAAAATGTGGTTGTTCAACTTTATTCTTCCCATGATTTTGGCAAAAAGACATACTTTTTCTTGCCATTTTGTTGAAGTTTGTAAACTGAACTTGGCATTTACAGTATCTGGTAGATAGATTGGCTTCAATTTTTTTTTTTTTTAAATAACAAATTGAATATATTAAGATGACCTTTAAGACTTTGTCACCAGAGCAGATTGTTAAATCCAAGATATCAAACAACGGATAGTTAAATGTAGAGTCCTCTCTTTTTAACTTACCAAGATGCATCTGTGTTTCTTATTAAGGACTCATGCGGCACTGACTATTCAATGTAGTCAGAATTTATTCTCCATACTTCTGAACGCTATACCTACTTTGGACTTGGTGATAAATTATATACTTTTTCCTTCAAAATTGTTTTTTGGTTTGATTGGAAATTTAATATTCCATACTAATTTTTACGATTTTAGAATTTGTTCAATGAAATTCAATTGTTCAATGAAATTCAAAAAATGATAGATCTTTACAGATAGTTCTGGAAATATTGAGAGAGAAGAATGATAAAAGGAAAAAAGCAGGAAGTTAGCTTTTTGGCTGGATTTTTATGTTGTATATTAACAGAAAATCTTCTGTGCAGAAAAACCCAATAGTTCAGCATATCCCTTGACATCTGGTAGCGAAGATTCAGCTGCTGCAGCGTACTTTTTCTGGCAGTAACTTTCAACTCTCCTAAGATTAGAAATCAGAGATTGCTGTTAACATGTCTGAGATTGGTAGAGACAGTGCTCACTTGCAATGTGATTATGTTCCCGAAATTGGATATGTTGAAGAAATCTTAATCAACATTCTGTCTAGGCTTCCTGCAAAAACCGCAGTGGCATGCAAAACTGTTTCCAAACATTGGTTAAGTTTGATATCTGAACCAAATTTTTGTGTGTTGCAGCTTAGCCAGTCAAGGAAAAAACCGAAATATGTTATATGTCCTTATCACGACAAGGCTTACAACGTTACTCATCTGTCTTTGATGGAGGATAATGGAAAAATTAGTCAGAATATCCCTCTTATTGGTTTTGAAGAGTACAATTTGCCACCAGAGATGTTATATTTCATTAATGCTTTTGTAGGACTTGATTTGCCACCACAGAAGCTATATTTTATTAATGGTTTGAAAAATAATAATTTGTCGCCAGAGATGATGTGTTTCATGAATGGTCTGATATGCAGAGCAGATGTATGTAAAGATGCTCATTGGCATGATGTTGAGATCAACATTTTTAATCCTATTACTCGGGATACTATACTACTTCCTAGAGGGAGTATATCCTTCGGATTTCCAACAGTTGGGGTTGCTTTTGATCCCCAAAGTAATAATTTTAAAGCATTTCGGTTCTTCTTAGTTTTATCTAAAGAAAGAGAAGAAGTTTGGAAGTGTGAAGTATATACATCTGACTCTACAGCATGGAGACGGATAAGGATTCCTGATAATGTAGAAATTCCTGGTACTGGTAGGGAACCCTTCAACGCATGGTGCCCTTATTATGCTAGTATAGCAAGATCCATATATTGGTTTGCATGGTCAAGAGTGGAGCGTGGAGCCCCTTACAGACCTAATCATATCGTTTCAGTTGATATGGACGACAATTTTACAGAAATTGACTAGCCTACAGTATTGTATCGAGGGAGTTTCTTAATTGAATTAGAGGGTTGTTTGGCGGTAGTGCATGTGAATTATCCAGAAACTTTTGAGCCGCAACGACATGAAGATCCAAACACTTATGTGGAGGTATATAAACTAAAAGATCGTGAATGGTATTTGAGAGCTAGTGCTAAAACAAGGATGATGGGTATCCATAGTTTCAACTCTGCAGCTGCTCGAGATGGTGAAATATTCTTCATTATTAGACTTCTGGATAATTCTTTCCGCTACCTCATCTTTGATTTGGATGAAAGAACTTTCGAATCACTTGATCTGCATGACACTTTCAAAGGATATTGTCCTATTGCCTTTTCATTTGCTGAAAGCCTCCTCAAATGTGAGTATCACTTGTTATGCCTTTAATTAAACTTCTTGTCATAAAAGTTGGATGTTTACGCAATAAAATTTCTTGTAAGGGTTAACTTGAGCAAGTGTTATCCATATATATATTTGATGTGTGCTTATTTGAAAATTTCAACAGGTAGCGAAACATAACTGAAAAGACAAATTTCTGGACTCCAACATCATGTTCCTCTTTCTATTGGTTTGCATCTCCTGCTCTTCCTTCATTGTTACCTTTACACTTATTTTATCAGTAAACATATCTACTATAGTCTTTTCTATTTGATAATGCAACGTTTAAAGTGCAGGTTGTGGGATTTTGTTAACTGTAGACTGGTCTGCCGATGGAAGATTCAGATGAAAAATAATTATTGAGACAAGATGGCTCAAGGGTGCAATAGTTATTTCCTGGTTTGTGGGTTGCTTTTCCGACTTTAAACTTTTGTTACATATTTTATGCAACGGTGCTGTATAGCACCCATTGAAAGACCAAAAACACTTTGAAAGGTTCATGTCCTTAACTAGTGTTAGAACCATTGTCATGGATAATGCTGTCCCTCCTTGGTCCTGTTTAGTTGCTGTGAGCATATTAATGCTACCTCTCCTTAATATTGTTTTACATGCTATAAACATGTTTTTTGTGTTTCAGTTCTGTGTTTTTGTTAAATATGGTGTGGAATTTTATCTTCTGCTTTGAGATTGGTATCTTTGGGAAAAATATTGGCAAAGTATATTTTGCTTGGAAAATCTCCCTTGTGAGGTGATTATCTGAGTACTTGTTTTGCTTTAGAATAGCTTGTAAAATAGTTTTTGTGCTCTCTTTTGCATATTCAAGTGTATTGTGTAGATTCTGTGTAAGTTTTGACAAGTATTACTTTGGAATAGGTGGAATAAATCCATCAAAATGATTTCAAGTTGAAGGTGCATATTCAAGTGTATTTTGTGGATTCTGTGTAAGTTTTGACAAGTATTACTTTGGAATAGGTGGAATAAATCCATCAAAATGATTTCAAGTTGAATAATAATTTCATGTTAACTCCCAAAAATTCTACCCCCATTTTGATTTCCATGGAAATTTTCATATTATTCATTTGCTATCGTTGGATGTGGATGGATGTGGGTATTAGGGGTATAAATGGAATGAGACGATTGACGAACGGTTTGGGCTCAACTCAATGAAAGCTCGTATTCTGCTCGAAGTCCGAGCCGAGCCAAACTCAATAATATTTGGTTCGAAAAGTTCGCGAGTCTAAACAAAGTTTTTTTTTTTAATTATATATATAATTATAATCTAGGCTCATATAATAATAATAATAATAATAATAATAATAATAATAATAATTAGGTTTTTTATTTTTAGAAAAATATATGACAAAATTATTTAAAAAATTTATCATTATAGATTTTGTTTTGAGTTTAAATGAGCTCGAGTTAATCAAAACTTATACAAACTTGAGCTCGAGTTCATCTAAATTTGTACGAATCGAGTTTTTTTGATTATTTATGATGAGTCTTATCGAGTTAAACTCGATAAGGTTCGTCGAGTTTTTGTTTATTCCATCTAGCATAGCTTGAGTTTAACTATTTAGATTCGACCAAGTTTGGCTCGAGCTTAAGCTTGTAAATTAATAGACGAGTTGAGTTTGAGCTTATTAGATTTGGGCTCGATTGGACTCGTTTACACCTCTAGTGTGTATAACTGATGTTATAAAATGAAACGCTAATGTTCTTACTATCTTTGGATCAAGATAAATGTGGGCAAGACAATGTTATAAAATGAAATGTTGATATTTTTCAAGAGAGTTGGGACCCTCCCCACTCCTCCAACCTGGTTTCCATGGGACTTTCCCATAGGCTTTACCCATTTTCGTAAAAGAACAAATATTTGGGCCCTCGTAGTTTTCTGAAACTAACAAGGAATCTTATGTCACTTTAGGTCCAACTTGACTTGTTTCTTCTATGTGGAAAAATCTGTGTTCCCATTTCCCATCAACAAACATACTGACAATTTTTAATGAAAATGTCACACTCTTTTTGTTCAAAACCTTGTTCAAAACGTTGAATGCTGTAAGAAAGATCCTTTTGCCCCATTGGACAAGTTGGATCGACTTACCCCTTTTATTTAAAAATGACTTACCAAATTACAAAATTAAAAATTACTTACCAAATCACTTTTTTATTTAAATTATGTGCTGCTTCGCATATTCGTTCCTATTTTGGTAGATGTTTTCTGATTTGTATTGGTTGGTGAGGTTCGACACGTCAAATTTTATTTTTTCAATAAATTAATATTATTTTATTATTAAATCAAGTAAATTAAAGTATAATATAATTAGATACACGTAAAGCGCACAACGCGTTTATTTCGGATCGAATACAAGATTTTCCACGTAGTGAAGGGAGAATGATGCCACTGAACGAAATTAATAAAATTTCTTGAGAAACCTAAATTGCACCTTTGATGTGTTACCATTTCTTCGACATTTATCACCATTTCATATATTGCACCCGTCGCTATTTTTGTAATGAAAGATGACGACATTTGCCAAAAACACATGAAAAGAACTTCCTATTTGTTATATTTACATCATATGTTTAGACGAAAGTACTGTTTAAATTAATTGTAATGCTTCACAGTAACCAAATGATGTAAACACAAAAAATTAAATAATAATATAAAATTCATCGTTCACTAAATTAAATTCATTTTTTATTTTTGTTTTAATATTATATAGTCGACAATATTTAAATTAATTGGACATATCTCAACTAATCCATCTCCATCAAATGCAATTATTGAAGCCAAAATTAGGGATCACAAGACGTCAAAAGCACTAGTGCCGCGGTCTTCACAAGATGATGACATCTATAAAAATTGAAAATTCAAAAGTCTAAGCTCCGGCCCTAGACATTTATTATTTTTGAATGAAACGTTTGGTTGAAATCTTGACTATGATTTTTTTCATTTTTGAATAATATTCTTCATTTTCACAAAATTTTCAGAAAATGCAAATAATATTTCTTTGAGAAATTAACTTTTTTTAAAAAAATATTGTTAAATTTTTTTAATCATTACAAATTATTACATCAAATGAATATATATATCATTATTGTAATATAAATATAAACCACTATAAAAATGATATATAATAATATAAAAACTTGACGTGGCTCTACTAATCAGACAACGACTTATATGAAAACGTATCTATACAAGTCATATCATCTTGGACGTCTGTCGTCTGTTAGAGGGTGCACATAGTGGGTAGCCGCCATTTGCCTAGCTTGTGGACGCGCACGCGCACTTGACAATATGTGCATTGGGAATATGTCTTTTTTGCTAAAAAATGATGGATGCAAAATTTCATTATTAATACAGTTTCCAAAATATTCTCCTGAAAACCTTCAGAACACATATAATTTTCATTTCCGACACATGCTATTTACTTGGGTCTTAGATTTTAATTCAAAAAATTAAAAAAAAATATAAATCTATATTTGGATGAGAATATTCTTGTTACCAATATTCAAAACTTATATATATATATATATATATATTTTCATAAATGAGACATGACATTGATTTACTTTCCATGGACAAGAGGAGACTTAAAAGACGGTCTTTTAATAATGCCCATTTGATGACATAATTCATAACCCCTTCGTCACTCCCAAAGTGAAAATTCTTTATATATATCCATCATGACATCCCCTCCACATATACCTTTCAACAACTAAAATTGCAATCCCCCAAAAAAATTACCAATAAAAATCCTTCTTACAACATTATATCTCCATTCTTGTTTTTCTCTCTTTTTCCTCAAAATTATGGGTTATTACAATGAATATAGCAACATCAAAAGTATGAATCCTTCATCCAAAATCTACTATCTGAAGAAACTTACCCAGATTCTTCTCTCAGTTTCTGTTTTTTCTTTCCTATTCTCTCAATCTTCACTTGTTCCTGTCCTTGTTCACTCCTATGACTATGTTGTCTCAAAGTATTCCATCAAACTCTTCACCTATAAGGCTGAGAGGAACTATATATTCCTCCTCTGCAATGGGATTCTTGTCCTGATCATACGGACATCCGGGCTGATCAGCAAGGCCACGCCGGTGCAGACAAGTTCAAAGGGTGGTGGAATTGGTGATTCTCATGATCAGAAAACTGATGAGCCTGGATTTCAAGAAAAGAACAAGGCTGAAAAGATTACAACAAAAGTTGAAGTTATTGAAGAAAATGATGAGGAAGAATGTGGGATTGTTGCTGCAGAAGTTGAGAGTACTAAGGAAGATTGTAAGAGTTTTGATCAGATTGAAGAATTGGAAGAAGATGAAGAGGAAGAGGAGGAGGGGATTGATGGGGAGTTGAGTACTGATGAATTGAAGAAGAAATTTGAAGATTTTATCAAGAAGGTGAAGCAAGAAATTCAGGCTACAAAATAAGTGATTTAGTGTGTTTTTTCAGACACTAATCTAACGTTAACGACGTCGTTTCTCGTACTAATGTTAGTGATTCTTGTTAAATTAGTCATAATAGTGTGCCATTTTCCTTCCTTCAACTTTTTCTATGCATTTCTTGGAG
Organism: Jacaranda mimosifolia; assembly: GCA_018894105.1. NCBI lineage: Eukaryota > Viridiplantae > Streptophyta > Magnoliopsida > Lamiales > Bignoniaceae > Jacaranda > Jacaranda mimosifolia. The sequence continues at coordinate 375,756 of CM032118.1, read as the reverse complement.
ATCACTTGAATTGTTGTGGACTTGTAGTTGCAGGTTGGTTTTGGTTTGTTTTTGCTTGTGCTGCACTTATGAATCATTGATATTTTCAATGAATCATATGTTACTTGAAAGAATGGCTTGCAAATATTTCTGGGCAATTACATGGTACAGTTGCCCATTGACTAAGGGCAATCTTATTACATATTTGAGCTTATCGGTAACACATACTTGGTTTTATTACTGGATGAGCGTCGAGAATTTTAGAATAATTTATAAGTTATTGTCCTCTCTTACTCATTAGCATTACGTGTTTATAGGATAAAATTTCAATAGAAATAAAATTTCATATTTGACGACAAATCTAATCATAAAGTAACTATAAATATAGTACACTTTTTATCTCAAGATGACGTAGTTAAAACAAGTTGTGAAAATAACATGAAATTGACAATGCAAAATAAATATAACTAAACAAAGGAGAGAGTTTCAAGGGTGGGGCCTGTGCTTTTGCTATTCTTTTAAGGCTACATGGAGATAAACTAAACCAGGATTAGGGGCCCCTTCAAAAGTTTATAATTTCTTTGTTAAAGGCAAATTAATACAATGAGGGACTGATTTAAATTCACATGAAATGTAGTTGCATGATTTTTAATTTCATTGATAGAGACTGATGGGTGTGATTGGAATAGACTGCTTTTTCAATTTGAGGAAATTAATTGCTATGAGCAGTGAAAGTTTTTTTTTTTAATAGAATAAAGGTAGGGAAGGGCGGACCAGCGTGGCAACCCTCTATAAGCGTAACATTAGAAGTTTTTCATCGCTGTGAAATGTTTGATTTGAATCGTAATTATTGCTCAAAAAACGAGTCTATCACTATAACTTCATTGAAGTGCTAGTCAATTGAGACCCCTTCACACAGAGATGAATAATTCACGAACTACTACCACAAGCGAATTCAAATTCATGAATGGGAAAGTTTATCACTTAGCAAGCAAAGTCAATTATAGAATCACAAGTCTCCCCGGGAAGTTTCTTGAAATTTACATGTATGAGTTTGGACAAATGAGGAAGACTAGACAAAGGTGAACAACTTTAATCATGAAGACAAAGAAGACTTTTGTCCACATGCCCCAAGACCAAAGTCACAATAAACAATTATATCATTTAAAATAAAAAAAAGAGTATTTTTTTTTAACTAAAATTCAATAATCAAACATAACGTCAACTATTATTGTCCCGGGACTTCCATAAAGAATCCCAAAATGAAATAAGTACTCTTTTATTAGAATTCATGGTTATGATGCATTTTAACGAGCTAGAATCACAGAGGTATTTCTATGGTGGAAGCGTTTTGAGCCGTAAGGATCTATTAAAATTTATGTGTAACTCGTAACAATTTCCCATGGGAAAGAAATATGGTCATCAATATCAAAACTAAACACTTAGTCTATTTTTTTGAAATTTTATCAACATTTATTTTTCATTTTGATTTGGGCCTAATTAATTTCAAATTGAAACCAAAACTAACCCTCCCAAACGCCCAGATGAGCTTACTATTCCAAGTTTCTGTTGAAGCCCAAATAATGGAAATCAATGATTTCAAGATCCAGCCCTGCATGACAAGTGGCCCAAAGTCTTTTGTTTTTCCTTTTCAAGATTGGATTATATCCTAAAGGAGAAAAAATCTTGACCTCATATAAAGGATCAGGCATTTGAAAATCTAGTATCTTTATATCACTGTCCCTATATAGGACCTAAAAGCCACAGATGGATATAGACACACTCCAAGAATCTGAAAAGAGGGAAATATATATCCAAACAAATATCTCAAATGGTTTCCAAGATCATCATCTTAGATGGTGTAATTTTCCAATAATAAAAACTTCCATCTGAAAAGAATCAAGAAAATCATACAAAGATAGTTTTAGAGTCTCCTTTCTTCAAGTGCATGGCTAAATTGCTGAGTTCTCATTCAACTTCAGCCACATTATCTTCTTTCCATAATGATAGTGTGTTTTGTCCAAGAAAGCTCACTGCTTTACCAAGTACAAGTCATCTCTCCAAGTGGGGCCCCAAGGTTTTTGCAAGAATTCAACTGAGAAGTCATTTTAAGCTCAAGTCCTCTAATGGGCATCCTCTTAATGCTGTTTCATTGCAAGATGGTATGCTTTTAATGTCTACTAGTTGTAATATTGATCTTTAATTTGGTTAGTGTGGATGAATTTTGTATTCTTTGTTATTTTTGGTATCTTTATGCAAATTCTTAGTTGATCTATATGTATGATGTTGTGGGTGTAATGAAGTTCATAGTTTCCTAGATGGAATGATGAAGCAGAAGCTGTGCAAGATACAGCATATGTTTTTAACTTGTAAAATGTAGATCATAGGTTGGGTAAGTTGTCTTTAGCCATGCTCACAACATGCTTGTTTGAAATTTGAAGTTTCTTTTTGACTGTTTTTTGCTTCTCACCTGTTAATTGGCTTCTTCTGGACACAATTGATTGTTTTGTAGAGCTGCAATGATAGAATCTTTCAGATCACATACAAACATCTATGTGCTTTTTAGTGAACTTCATATGATTTTGAGAGGTTCATGATGTTCAGATAATTGATGATCTCCTGCCTTCAGCAACTGTTCTTTGATTTGCTCTGTTGTTATTATGTTCTCTCTTTATGATTTTACAACTCCTTAGTGCTCTATGTGCAGAAGGTTCAGCTGCAAATCCTCAGGCAGAAGAAACTCATTTTTCTGAATTAGGAGAAGGGGATGCTACTCTTAGCATAACTGTTGTTGGTGCGTCGGGTGATCTTGCAAAGAAAAAGATTTTTCCTGCTCTTTTTGCTCTCTATTACGAGGATTGGCTGCCTGAGGTGGTCTTTTTGTTTCCTCCGTATTTCTGCTTCGCATTGGTTTGAACAACATTAAGATTGTTAAAAGCATTTACAACTTTCCATAGTGGATAATGTTTCTGAATTCTCTTTGAACTTTACTTTCTACAGAATTTTGTTGTTTTTGGGTATTCTCGGACTAAGATGAATGACGAGGAGTTGAGGAACATGATCAGTAGAACCTTAACATGCAGAATTGATCAGAGGTATCTTTCAGTTCAGTAGTTTTATTTAGAATAGTTAATAAAAATGTGTGATATTTTTGGAGTCTAATTGTTTTGAGTGGTGATTTTCAGAGAAAACTGTGATGAGAAAATGGCACAGTTTCTAAAGAGATGCTTTTATCATTCAGGTCAATACAATTCGGAGGAACACTTTTCAGAATTGAACTGCAAACTGAAAGAAAAAGAGGTGCTAGCTGCTTTCTCTTATTAAGATAGTCTTAGTTGCTATAGAATTGAAGATGATGATCTTAAGATAATCTTTTCAGGGAGGTAGGCTATCGAATAGGTTGTTTTATTTATCCATACCTCCAAACATATTTGTGGATGTGGTGAGATGTGCTAGCACCAAAGCTTCTTCAACGACCGGATGGACAAGGGTGATTGTTGAAAAGCCATTTGGCCGTGACTCAGAGTCGTCTAGCGAGCTAACAAAATGTCTAAAGCAGTATCTGACTGAGGACCAAATTTTCCGGTATGCCTAAGTTGTAAGAGAAATTCATTCCATTAAGTAATTGACTGACTGGTTATGTTTTATGCAGAATTGATCATTATTTGGGGAAGGAGTTAGTTGAAAATCTGTCTGTCCTTCGTTTTTCAAATCTTGGTTTTGAGCCTCTTTGGTCGAGAAATTACATCCGCAACGTCCAGTTGATATTTTCTGAAGATTTTGGTACTGAGGGACGAGGAGGGTAAGGCTCATTAACACACATTTGATATATTTGAACATAGAATTATTTTCTTCTTGAGATAAATCATCCTGTTATTTGTTTCCAGATACTTCGACAGCTATGGAATCATCAGAGATATAATGCAAAATCATCTGCTACAAATATTAGCATTATTTGCAATGGAAACACCCGTCAGCTTGGACGCTGAAGATATTAGAAATGAGAAGGTATTAGAAATTTGTTTGCATGATTTTAAAAAAAAAAGAAAAGGTTTAAACTGAGCTCAACAATACTCTGAATTATTTCGAATAAGTTCTGTAGATGGATGAATGCATTATAAGACGAATTTGTATCAGGTGAAAGTTTTGCGGTCAATGAGGCCACTGCAGCTTGAAGATGTGATTGTTGGCCAATATAAGGGGCATAACAAGAGTGGTAAATCATATCCTGGATATACAGACGATCCCACAGTGCCGAAGAATAGCATTACTCCAACATTTGCTGCTGCAGCACTATTTATTAATAATGCTCGCTGGGATGGGGTTCCGTTCCTCATGAAAGCCGGCAAGGCTTTGCACACAAAGCGGTAGCTAGATCTTTGTCTTCACTAAGACATTTGTTCTGCTATTGTTGTTGGGTTTTCAACATTATTATTTGATATCATAACATTGTTCTTCTGAAAATCAGGGCAGAGATTAGAGTTCAGTTCAGACATGTTCCAGGTAACCTGTACAAACGGAACTTTGGGACCGACTTGGATAAAGCCACGAATGAACTAGTGCTCCGTGTACAGCCAGATGAAGCCATATATTTGAAAATTAATAACAAGGTGCCCGGCCTTGGGATGAGACTAGACCGCAGCGACCTTAACCTACTTTACAAAGCCAGGTAAAAAGGTTCAAGAATGGATGCATGAATTACTTGTTAAATTTACTCGAGACATCTTCCACTAAGTAATTTATATGAACCATTAATCTTTTTTTCATGAAGTTTTTCCCTTATTCATATAGTCCCTGCTTGAAAAGATCAAAATCTTCTAAATACAATTATTGGCTCAAGTGCTATTTTTACACATTGCTTTGCACCCACTCTACAATCCAAGTGGCTAAAAGTACATTTTAGTATGATGATATTAGGTTGTTCTGCCCTTTTACGTGGATCATTATTATCAGTATCAGTTCTAGTTATTACAGCTGGGAAAAAGTTACGACACACTCATGTTAACCCGTAGTCAATATACAAACTTGTTAGCCTTCAAAATTTTCATTCTTCTCCTACTATGCTTCTTTGAATTGCTGAAAATCTTGAATAAATTCCAAAAGGTACCCAAGGGAGATACCGGATGCTTATGAGAGACTGCTTTTAGACGCTGTAGAAGGAGAGCGAAGACTATTCATCAGGAGCGACGAACTTGATGCTGCATGGGTTCTATTCACACCAGTACTTAAGGAATTGGAAGAGAGGAAAATTGCACCGGAGCTGTACCCGTATGGAAGTAGGGGACCTGTTGGAGCACACTATCTTGCAGCTAAACACAATGTTCGATGGGGAGATCTTACCGGTGAGGAATAAGGAACAAGATTCTGTTACAGCCCTTCAAATGTGATGCTTTTGATCATTCTTGATACTTATAGGTAATATAGTCATTGTTTCTTCATGAGTCGGACAATTGCTCATAGTAAGGTGGATGAACAACTTGTAATTTCTATCACTGGTTGGTTCCATGGCATTTTCTTCTTGAGAATGTGCTAATAAATCCCAGAAATGGAAGTAGAGCACATTGGTTGATCTAATGAACTGTTATATTCAGAACTGAATGGTGCATGGCTTGTTGATGATTATAATACATGTTGGATGGTGATTTCAGTATTTCACTTTGATATTTTTACAAGTTATTATTATTATTATTGTTGTTGTTAAGAAAATGAAATGATGTTTAATTTCTTCCAAGGTTTTCTATTTTTTTTTAAAACAAATTTTAATGCCCTTTTAATACATTTTTAGACGCATTCATACACACATAAATTTATATATTTTTTGACCACCATGATGTATATTTGACCAAAACTTAAATTCTTAGAATTTTTAATCTTTTTGATTATTTACTAATATAAATAAAAAAAAATGATCTTTTGACTACAATAGTGCAATTTTGACTAGATTTTGGATTCTTAAAATCAAATTTCTCTTAATTGTTTCTAATAATTTCATTAATAGTTTAACATTAGTTATGAATTTATTAATCTTTTAGATTATCAAAATTTACTAATTAACAAAATTTAATAACTTATAAAGATATTCCCTAAAGTTATTCACATGTACGTATATATATAGGGAGTTTTTTTATGTGTTTTTTATGACAACTGTCCAATTTTAATCAAATTATGTATTATTAGAATATTGATTTTGTTAATTGTTTAGAATAATTTCATTAATTGCTTAATATTAGTTGCAAATTTTCATAATATAAAATTATGGCAATTTATGAAAATATGCCAACTAATAAAATTTAATTACCTTTTAATAAATTCACACAAACAAAATCTACGGTATTATATATAATAAATGAGTTTTTTGACCATAATTATACAATTTGAACCCAATTTTCAATTCTTAAACTTTTTTTTTTATTTTAAATAACTTTATTGGTTGAGATCGATATAGTAAAATTGCTAACAGAGTGTCGTATTTCTTAAAATTCTAAAAATTTCCTTTTCATTTAAAATGATAATATAGTTTCATTAATCTCCATCCACCTTTTTTAATCAAAAAGAATAAATATACACAAACTTTTCAACTCTTATTTATACATTATGCTTATTCAAAAATAAAAGGGAGAACGTTATTTTTCTGTTTATTTCTTCAACCTTTAAAAAAGATTGTTAAATTAGAAGAAATAAAGGGAGTGGAAATATAAATAGAAACTTTCTTAAGGGGAATAAAAGGATTATCAAAAGTTTAGGGGCAAAATAGCAATAAAATGCACCTGAACTTTAACTGAACAATTTTGCCGCTTTAATTCCCTCAGTCGGACTATGAGACTATATAAGGAAACAACTACCAAATACATTTGCTTGGACGCCATTCTGTTTTCGCCTTGAAATTGAAACCGCAACAACAGCACTTTCTTCCCAAATTCCAGTTGAATGGACCGGTCGCGCGCCGTCATTCAGACCTCCGCCGGCGAGGGTGCTGAGCCAAGGTTTGAACAAACACTTCTGACACTCGAATGATCAATCTTCATTTTTATTTTTCTTTTCAATTTAATTTTCTCAGGCTTGTGTTTGTCTGCGCCTTGATTGAATGGCTGTGAGCGAATGTTTGATTGATTATAGTTTGTAATGGTGTGTTAATGAGTTTGCTTTCGGTGACTTTTTTTAAACTTGCTTTTTTGATCGAGAGCTGTGTCTTAAGCTTGTTAAATAAGTTCACTTTGGTGAAAAGAAGGTAGATAGTGGATGAATCATAGGATTTTTAAGCTAAGACGTGGATATGGCTTACAATCGTTAGATTAAGATCGGCTTAAAAGAGAAAATAAGCAAAATTATTGCTTTACTTTTTCAAGACGTGATGATTCTGAATTGACCTCCTTGGCACCGATTCCATCGATTAACTACAAAACAGACACAGATATAGATTTACATGTTCATGAATTGAGGACAATGCTTGAGATTGAAGAATATGTATATGTTTCTGTGATGATTCATGTGTTATCATTTTGTAAACTATGTTGTATAAACATTTAGTTATACTTATTATTTTATTTGAATTTTCAGTTTTTTCGAGAGTGAAGGGACAACTCAAAGTGTGGAGAATAATGTGACTGTGCCTACTGGTATGAACATATTGTGTGAACTTATTTATTCTGAGAGAAAATTATGGTTTTCTATGCTTTTTTATATTCTATCATTTTGCATATAAAGAATTTCCAGGAATAACTGATGGAAAAAAGGCACAGTACCATTGTAACTACTGCAACAAAGACATTACGGGGAAGATTCGCATAAAGTGTGCAGTTTGTGCAGATTTTGATCTTTGTGTTGAATGCTTTTCAGTCGGAGCTGAAGTGTATCCACACAAAAGCGATCATTCTTATATGGTCAGGGTTAGTCACCTTACTGTAAACGGATCCTCTTATTTCCTTGATGTTACTATTCTGCACGAGTTTTGAGCTGTATTTTTTCATCTGAACAAACTTTTATATCCTTGCACTTGTTACAACTTACAAATGGAGCGTGGATTTTAGATCTTGTGTTGTTGTAGTGCGAAAAGAACATGGAAGTTTCTTAAAATTTGTACTAAGAGGGAATGTGGAGCCACTAGATGAGACTAAGCAGTAATGACTAGGAATGCTAAATTTGATTTAATTTTTCCTGTTCTGTTGTGCTTTGCTTGGTTTTGTCTTTGTACTCTGACACTGTGATGCTTATTTGCTGCATATGGCACCCACAGGAGCACAAATTTTTCATGGTTTTGACAGACTTAAAATTGAATGTGATATTTGTTTCAGTCGATGATATAAATCATTTGTTCGTTTTGTGAATACATGCTACTTCCGTTTTGTCCCTTTCAAGAGCACTATTTAGATCTCCATGATTTAGTTGTTAGTTGACACTTTTTGCTTCTTTCCTTTGTTCCCCGTTTAATTCTTTTATCAACAAACGAATGATGACTACATGAATTAATTAAAAGTTTTACTGCAATTTTGCTAATCCGAAGAATAACTGAATTCAATATGGGGAATAATTCTATTTCATTTGATGGGGTGATTTCATCAGATAATTATTTGGAGAGGAGAAGGGGCATGAGTTGGGAACCACATAAATTGTACTTATGAACAGAAATAGAGGGAATAATTGTATTTCGTTTGATGGAGTGATTTTATGGGATAATTTTGGAGAGGAGAGGGGCATGAGTTGGGAACTACGTGTTGTGCGCATTGGAATAGGAATGTCTCCTATGTTTGGAGTTTTGTCCTCTGCAAGGGTTGAAATTCGGATTTTGATTTATCCTTTTGTACTTTCCTTATTGTGCCTCTGGGCATATCTTTCTTATGGTTGTTCGATACTGCATTAATTCATTTAATTTCCAACAGAAAGACCTGTCATTTCCCCTGTTTTCTGTTGACTGGAGTGCTGAGGAGGAGATTTTACTTCTGGAGGTATTTTTATTTTTTTCTATTATTTGGCAAAGCTGTAGATTGTTAATCAATTTTATTGAGAAACTCCTGTTATGTCAAAGTAAACTCTGAGTTCTCATTCTTTGTGTTATAGTTCATCCATCAATGCTTCCCAAATGATTCTTTCTAATTATCAGCGGTTATTAAGGAGGGCCAATTTCTATGTTTATAGTTTCAAAGCTTATACATGTTTCCTAGGGTATTGATATGTTTGGATACGGCAATTGGAGTGAAGTTGCAGAACATGTTGGAACAAAAAGTAGATTAGAATGTATGGAGCATTACAACATGGTATATATAAACTCTCCATGCTTCCCCCTTCCGGTATGCAATTGTTCTCCATATTTATTTACACTTCTAAAGGCTTCCATTTGTGAAGACGAACTTACCTTTATTTTCATGCTGGTTTCCACAGGACATGTCTCATGTCATGGGAAAGAGTAGACAGGAACTACTTACTATGGCCAGGGAACAAAGTGACATCAAGAAAGGTCAGTTTGTCAGGATGCGTCTTTGGCTTTTTAACTTATTTATATTTCTATGTAATGCCTTGCTTATTGGAAATAGGCAATCCAGCAAGAGTGAAATATGTGTACGACAAGTCATTTTTGTGAATTATCTATACTATGACTAGCTTTTTCTATATATACCGCTTGTATCATCTCAGGCCTTCAAACCATTTATTAACTCTTGGAAAGGCCTGTTATATGTTTGTTGCCTAAAAAGTAATTCTGGTTTCCCCATACTGTGCTTTCTAATTGGAATAACCATCTGTTACTTTTTGGCATGGTTTATGTAATGGACTAATATATAGTCACTTTGTCCCAATATTATTTATCTTAGTTTGGCTGGACACAGAGTTTTAGATGAGAGTTGAAAAGGTGAAAGTGTTGAATGTGTTTACAAAGTTGCCCTTAAAGATAGGGGTTGAGGGTCAGGGGTATCACATAATTATTTCAAGTGGGAGGATATTTATTAGAAAAGAATTTCCATTTTAGGAAATGGAGTTCTGTTTTGGGCAGTCTCGAAAAGTAAATAGGAGTCATAATTTTGGGATAGAGGCGGTCCGTTAATACCATCCTGCTGCATTTGATTTATACCTAATGACCTCAGGAACTGCTGCTTTTGGAGAAGTTGCTGTGAAAGAAGAGTCCCAATTTCCTATAAAAATCAAGTATACCTGGCCAACTTCTTTGTGTATTTCCTATTTGCAAATCATTCATTTTCTTTACATGATTCCTTTTGGTTTTGAGTGGTCAGGGTAGAGGATCAAAGTAACAAAGTTCCAGCAGGACTTCCCTCTGCAAATATCTCTTCTGGTATAACAATCTTGCTATATGGAACCCTTTGGCTCTCACTCTGCAAATGGAAACTACGCACAAAGACAATAATGTAATTTTGTATTATTACTGTATGATGAATGTGAACTTTTGACTCTGACCTTTTATTCTTCTCAGTGGTAAGTGCTGTTGGAGGTTCTGGCTATGGTAAAATGTCAACTGGAGCTGCTATGAGGGCATCCATCATTAATACCAGCAAGGATGATCTTGATGTCATTAAGGAAAAACATGTAGATACTCATGAATAGCTTATTTCAAGCAACCATTGAGGTGCTCACTTTCATTGGCGCCGTCTATCTTGACATGACTGGATTTAGTACATATATTCTAGCCCTTCTCTCTGTATATCTAGCACATGTCTTGATGAACTTTTTGCAAATTGCTGATCATTACTTGATATAACATTTCCTATCTTTGTGTGTCTTCTATTTGAGGGCCTATGGCAAAGCCTCGCAAGTTATTTGCTTGTGGAACAGCAGCGCTACACCAAATATGGTTTTACTGGAAATCAAGTTTGCTGAATGGTTTCACATATTCTCTTTTTGCACTACACCAAATAAGCTGTGTATGTATTATGGATGTTGAGTTCTTTTTGCACTTGTACAGGTATATTAAAGCATACTTTAGAACTGTCATTACACTTCTTATGAACTGATGCTCCTCACAGTGTGATACCATGTTTCACTCTAAACCAAGAAATCTAATTTTGCACCAGACACTATGGAAAAATATTTTGCACATTCAGCATTTAAATGCACAAGGTATATTATCTGAAACAATGTTATAGTCAATGTATCTTATTATGTTAAGTTGAAATCAGACTAGATTTGTCATGTGGGAAACCATTTTTGAGAACTTGAGGGTCCATCTAACCTGAATTGAATTCCTCATTTCCCTTTTGTGGCTTCTTGAGATCATATTCTCTTTCCTGGACATATGATCAATTTCACCTTACTTCAAAGAAATGCTAAATATTGTGATGCTACTTTTTGGTTCTCATTTGTCCATACACACAGAGAATGGTTTGTCAAACACAACTAAGATAGTTTACATGAATATATTAAGTTAATATATAATCTCTTTAACTACATGAATTACAAGGAAAGTATATATCTACCAAATATTAGCATACAGCTTATGCAACATGTACACATCACATGTTTATCACATCTGTATACTAGACTTCTCAGCATTCTCCCTCAAGCTGGAGAATATATATCATATGCTCCGAGTTTGTTGTAAAAATATTTTCCTCCACATCCATTCAATACCTTGGTGAACAAATCGGCCATTTACATTAGATTGCATGTCGAAGGTTTTGACAATATTCTTCAATATTTTCTCTCGTACGAAATGGCAATCTACTTTGACATGCTTTGTTTTCTTGTGGAAGAATGAATTATTTGCTATATGTACCATATCTTGATTGTCACATACTAGTTGCACCAATTGGGTTTATCTAAACGCAGGATCCTTCAAAAAAAAAAAAAAATGCTTTAGTAGATCAATTCACTTGGAGTGTATTCCATGACTCGGTATTTTGCTTCACCACTTGATCTTCACACCTCTTACTTCTTCATAAGACTAAGTTTTTCTTTTTTCTTTTTTGACACTAAAAGGAAATTCATTGCAAATCAAAGCTAATTACATCAGTTAGATACATAGAAACATCATCCTTCCATATACTAGGTTTAGACAAAGAAACAAAGGCCCTAGCAAACTAATGGGCTGCCTGATTCGCTGAACAGCGAATAAAAGCAACACTATAGTTTGTTAGCTCATTTAAAAAAGTTTACAACTAAAATCCTGGTACTAAAATAAGAAAGATCAACACACTCATCCATCATAGCATTCACTACCAGTTGCGCATTCAATTCAAAAATAACAGTTGGTAGCCATTGATGCTTCACCCGACTGAGAGCCTCTTTTTAGAATATTGCTTCTGCTAAAGAAGGAAGAACCATCCCCCTAAATAGTGTTGCCAATGCAGCAGTAACAACTCCTTGCTCATTTCAAAGAATGCAACCAGAGCCAAATCTCCTTCCATTACCTTGCACAGCCGCATCCACATTACATTTCAACCAACCAACAGGATGACAACACCACCAAGCACTTACAACCTGAGGAGGCATACTGGACTCCAGATTCTTTTCTGATTGGGCTGATTGCCATTGCTGCAGTGTTGATATAAATAACTAAAGCAGAAGCCCCTGTTTTTGATCTCCAGATCCTTTGATTCCGGTTACTCCAAAGACTCCATAAGATCATAAATACCTTACATCCATTTTCCATTGTTATACTATCTAAGCTCTTTTCCAGCCAATCCACAAAAGAATCAGCATTACTGGATTGAAAATTCTCAAACGGACCTGCTTGAGACCAGCATTCGGCAGCAAACGGGCATGTGATCAGAATTTCATAAGGCTAAGTTATCTTCAACAAAATATAAGATCCAGAAATAGAGTTTCTATTAGATATGGACCAACATAATTCGCATTTATATATCCAATAACATTAAGGTGGCCATAATTTTTAAATGTAACAATTCCATGTATGGCTTTTTCAAATATTCATGAGTTTAATGGTTTAATGGTTACATATTTTTCTCTCCTTCAATTTTATGTAAGCTTCACATTCATACATATGTGGCTTGTTGATGGATACTATATATCTAATCTATATACGATCTATTTATGCTAAGTAAATGTGACTATGTACTAAAAGTAGCTTTTGATCTGAACTTAATTAATTTTAATGGTTTTTTACTTCATTGTTTCTATATATATATATATATATATATTTGAGTGTATCACAAAATGGTAAATATAAGATGCCAATGCCTGAGATGATTACGACCCATCAAAAGAGAGAACTTTCTTGGCTGTATACAGCTTACAAAGATCAGTTTACATCGATGCATGAAGAAGTTTCTTTCTGATAGTATTTTTCCACTGAAAAGGACTGCACAAATCAGATTGAACAACCTTTTCTTTTGAACAAAAAACACAAAGAAAAATGTACACACTCTTCCCTTACATTTCATCATATCCAAACCTCTTCTCATTCTGCAGTCTGCAGTTAGCAATATATATATATATATATATATAGGGTGGGGGTGGGGGTGGGGGGTGGGGTTTGGACAATATTGTTCAGTCTGCCTGCAATTGGGATTTGTTTCTTTTCCTAAGTCCTTTTGTTGTTACCTTTTATCTCTTGTTTCTTTATTTTGTTTAGTTTTGACCCAAGGTTTAGTCACTTGTTTTTCACCAGCTGAGATCCTATCCTGTTAGGAAATCCAATCTCTTCATCTCTGGAAAAAATAAACACACATATAGAACTTTACTAACTATAGGTGATTTTTGTTGGCTTTTCTTCTTGTCTCATCAAATTGATAGTTATTGAATATTATGCCTTGCACCTGACATTTTCTTTCTCTGGGGATTAGTGTAAGAAAATGGTGTCCAAATTAAGTGTGTGTATGACCTACCATCTTTGCCATGCCACGCCTTGGATGACATTAATAATCTCAATTGTGGTGTTGTGTTATTTTTTCTATATATATATATATATATATATATATCTTGCTTGTGTGGAAGTAATATGTGTAGTTGAATTTGAATCTTTTCTCAATAATATTAAGATTAAATCAAAATTACGAATTACTATACTGATCATTGCTTGTAGCTGGATGTGATGAAAAAAGGGTTAGTCTAAGTATGAGTTTTAGTAATTTTTAATTAATTGCACGATATCTACAAGAAAACATCTCTTTACATACTGTAGACGGCTCAATTTTCAAAATTTGTGTGAACAGATACTAACGGAAAATATGTGATGGAGGATTTTGTCACACTTTGAAAAAAATTGTAATGGATTTTTGATGGATTATTAATGAATTTAAAAAAATGAGTTAAAATATATATTAACAATTATACTTGTGATGGATATGAATATTATATATTGATATGAAGAATCCATCATAAATTTCATAACTTGAAATATGATTATTTGACTAGTGACGAAAATTCCATTATAAAATTAGCTAGTTCTGTGGTGCATTTTATTTTTGTCAGAAAACTAATTAGTGATGAAACATATACTAATGGATCTTTAAAATAAACCCATCATAAATTTAATGAAATCTATCATTCTATAACAAATTTATTTCACGAATCCATTAGCATATGCCTCGTTATAGATTAATTTTGTGACAAAATAAAGTGCATCATAAAACTAATTTTGTTATGGAATTTTCGTCATGAACCGGATAATCATATTTAGAGTTATGAAATTTGTGATGGATTTTTCATATCAATATATACTTTTCATATCCGTTACAAGTATCATTACTAAAATATATTTTTATCTTTTTTTTTTTTTTCAAATTCATTAGTAATCCATCAAAAATTCATCATAATTATTTTTAGGTTGTGGTGGAACTCTTTTCATCACAATTTTTTTATTATTGAAAGGGTGTTTTGAAATGTTAAAATGTTAATTCATTATATACATTCATCATGTCAAATCACATGCTAATTCTGTGCTCACCATGCATGATTTCCTTGCAGAAAAATGCAAACTCAAAAAGGGTAGAAAAGAATCAATAGATGGCCTTATAAAATAATTAAAACTCATGTGTTTGACTTTTACTCCAATTTGGCACAACAGCAAAGTACATATTGATAGAGGTTGAGGGAGTGAGTTATAAAAATGTGAAAAAAGTTTTTGCAGATTTTGGGGGTCTTTCTTGTAAGCTTGCAACCATCAATTTCTCCCAACCAAGAATCACAAGATGCACAACCTGTGTCTGTTCACACACACACACACACACACACACATGTGTATGTGTGTGTGTGAAAATGTGTCCATGAAGCAAAGATCCAAGCCAATAGAAAACACTAATCTGTGACTATGATGGGTCTTTATATTAAAGATCTATTGTCAATTTCCAGGCCTGATTCTAATGGATATTTTTCCACTAAATATATGCTTTCTGTCTCATAGAAGTTTGGGGTTTTCCTTTAGGGATCAAAATCCAATCAGATGGAGACTGCACTATGACCAAAATTATAAAGCTTCCATTTTTCTGTTTGATAGGTGCCAAAGTTTGCACAATTTGAAGATCAAGACATTTGCATAAGATGCTGTGACATAGCTTTGCTAGGGGTACCAACTCCCATCAACTTCATTTAAGTAATACATACTATTATTTTATCTTTGGATGCCTTCGTTTCTTGATAGTTTTAAGAGGAAAAATATAATGGTGCAAAAACTTCTCTTTATAAATGTTTATTTTTTATGGGTAAAAATGGCATGAATGTATGACCATGAGTGTAGTAATTCGATCTTCTTTAGAATTTACTTGAGATATTAAGTTCTTGTAATCATGGATCATTGGATTGACGATATATCAGTCAGAATGGCCATTGCGGAATCAAAACGGAGGACCCTATTCCATTGTGATCATATAGAACAGAATAGAGTTAGGAATGTAGGGTATCGGCTAATTTAACGAAAGGAATGCTGCTACAATCCGATAAATCGAACCATTGCAACGTGTCGGAACAGAACGATGAACTGGAACGGTAAACAGAAGAAAAAGATGATGTGGGGTTGAAAAACGAATTTGGTAGCTAGAGGGCCTCTGCATCTTTTGGAATCCACGTACAAGTTGTGAATTGAAACGATAAAGAGAAAGAAGAAGATCGTGTGGGTTGAAAAATAACATCTTCTAAAATCTGCAATATGCTAATTAAAACGGTAAAAGGAAGAAGAAGATGGTATGGGTTGAAAAACAAATTTAGTAGAAGGCCTCTGCATCTTCTGAAATATGCAATATGCTGTTACTTTTCTTTTTTATTTATTTTTTATTACGTAGAATGGTGTTTGGTTGTAATTTACAGATTTTTTTGGCAAAAGAAAATTTTCCAACATTAAATAGGTGTAGGAAAAATTGCACGGAACAAAATTGTGCTGAATTGATCATTCCACAACAATGGACATTGCAATGGAACTGGAATGTTGCCCTTCATTCTGGTCCTTGTGACCGTTCATGCGAACCATACTTGTAACTCTCTTTTCTTGGCATACTTGTAGTGGACATGTACATAGAATATAGGCAAACATATATATATGTATATATATATATATATTTTCTATGTGTACACACACGCACTACGTTGTCTACTAATAAAATGATTTTTGTTTGCATGCAAAAACAAAAACTTGTAGACTTTTAGAGGTTCCATGCAAAGGTAGCCATCCACAACACACACACACACACACAACGTTTACTTTTTTCACAATCCCACTTTCACCAACGGCCCTCTAAACTCTATGCATAGGAAAACAACAACGAAAACAACAAACAAAACAATAGGTTTTTTGAATTCAATACCCCCACCCCGCCCCACCCCACCCCACCCCACCCAATAGTACTAATATTTCAATGCCTTGGTCACAGTTCTCTTTCTTGTCAGCTTCTCCTTTGGCCTCTTCTCTTCTTCCTCAGATACTCCCTTACGCCACCTCCCCTTCTGTCAAACACAAACACACACAGTAAGTGTGTATTTGTGTGTGTGTGTGTTTAAGATTCAAGGACCCTTCTTATTTTCTCATGACTATAAATACTCTTCTTATACTTCTCTTACAACTTTCACTTAACATATTATATCAATTAATCAAATCCTCCATTTTTCTGCGTATTCAAGAAAATTGCTTACATATAATATGGTGCAACTGCATGAGCTGGTGGATGATGCAAAAATAGAGAAGAGGGCCAAGTTTTGCATCAACGATAACATGGATGTGCTGATTGAAATCCTCAAGAGACTGGACGACCGCTCGCTGGGCGTCGCCGCCTGCGTCTGCCGCCTCTGGTGCGCCTTGACTCGGAACGACGCGCTCTGGGAGCACCTATGCTTCCGCCAACTCTCGCCACCGCCACAAGGAGTGAGGACGGTGGTGGTGGCGCTGGGAGGCTACCGGAGGTTGTATACGGTCTGTGTGAAGCCGGTGCTTAGTAGGCTGGAGAAAATGAGAGTGGGTGGCGGCGACGCCGAGTTGGAGAGGCGGGTTTGGACTCGGCATGAGGTGGAGCTCTCGCTGTCGTTGTTCTGTGTGGATTATTATGAAAGAGTGTTTCTCGGAGGCGGCGGAGGTGGAGGTGGAGGTGGAGGAGGAGGAGGAGGAGGAAGACGCGGTGGTGACTCGGCTTCGCCGCCGCCGTCCTCGCTCATGTTCCTTTGCAAAGCCGTGAACGTTTGATATGGAAATAGTTAACTAGCTTGAAATATCTATTTTTCATTTATTTATTTTTGGTTAATTTGGTCAAATTATTTATTATTAATTATTGAATTTGATTTATTTAGGAAATAAAATAAATAAATTCAGCCTTCTATGCTCATTTCTTGAATATTTCTTCTAGTTTATTTTTTTTCCCCTCTTCTTTTTTCTTAATGGGAGTGATAAGAGTAGTGTGGAATGATAAATATTATGTATCATTAGCTAAATTGGGCCTTTTTTAAACCTTTCACTTTCTCGTTTTATTAAATGTAATTAAAAAGTTATATTATACATATATTTTTATTGAAATTTAAAATTTTATTTCCTAAAGATAATAGAATAATTAAAAATTCAATCTTGTTCATCAAATTTTGATACAAATAGCCGTTTCAACAACATGAGTTACTTTGACTTATGTTTAGGCAATAATTAGCGTTTGAAATTATTACAACATAACTGTATAGATAGTTTAAACTTGTCCAAATACATACAATAAAATAATTTTTTCTATGAATATATATTTAAGGAAGTTAAATAGTCAAAAATATTTAAGAAAAGTGAAATTTAAGATTGCATAGGATCTTGAGAGGACATAAGCAAAATTAACCAACTTGAAAACCTTATATAACTTTAGCTACCTTAAACAACATTAGTGGTGAGGCCTTTTCAATTCAAATGGGCATCATTGTGCAGTTATCAATTATCACATCTCATGCGAATATAGATAGAACATCAGTAAATACAGTAGTTTGAGTGGTCAACGGACTTAATAACATCGTTATCATATTTTTGAATTTCAAATTATAATTCAGTCATAACATTGCTTGCATAATGAACTTAAGTGTGTGCGTAAATTAAAAAATATTAGCAAAATAGTTCCTATTAGTTGCATGTTATTATAAGCATATCTTATATGGCAAGAACTTGCAAATTAAGTATACTATTAACAAAAAAATTGAAGATTTCTCATTGGCTAACATAATTACATAAGTCCTTTTCTTTTCTTTCTTTCTTTTGTTTTTGTTTTTTGTTTTTTTTTGGGATCAAATCAAGACAAGAGTCTCGTGTTAAGCTTGGGCTTAGGCCCACTAAGATGTTATATGGGCCCAAGATTTGTACCACACCCATTTTCCAATTGGTCAAAGAAATCGTAGGCGGTTTGTTTTCATTTTAAGAAGTCATTTTCATTTTCTCTTGAAAATAAAAATAGAAAATTATCACTATTTATACTATTTTCTCAAATATTTTTATTTTTAAAATATTATTTATTATATTCTCTTTCCATTTTCATGCATTTTTCAACCGCTATCATTACTTTAATCATTTTTTATTTTCTCAATACTTCTCATACACCATTCACAACAAAAATATTATAAATTCAAATTCAAAAACTACACAACTTTTAATACAAAGACACCCAACATCCAAATACATCTCATTTTCACACATATATTATATAAGCCTATAATTTTCTACAACACATCCAAATAAAACTTCATTTTCAAATTCAACTATTTTAACTAACTTTTCACTAGAAAATGAAAATAACTCTAGAAAATGAAACCAAACGGCCTATAAGTCCAATGGTTCTCCTTTCAAATGGGTTTGAGGGGGGGGGGGGGGGGCAAAATGGGTCTCAATCCATAGTTCCAAATTCCAACCCATTCTCTTTGGGTTGGGTTGGGTCGGGTCGGGTTGGATTTAAAATAATTTAATTGGGTTTGGGTTGGGTTGGATTTTAATGGGTTGAATATAGATTGAATGTGGTTTCTAAATAATTCAACTCAATTTCAGTCCCAAAATTATTTTTTCATTTTCTCATTCTCTCAAGATCCTACGCCACTTTATTTTTATTTCTATAACACTTTATAAATGAAAAAAAATAATGAATTGAAAATTAGATAAATTATATATGACTGATTAAACATTTATCATTTCTCCTCCTCATTTAATTTTATAATATTAATTTATTAACTTAATTCAAATAAATTAATCAAGTATCGTTTTACTTGAGATTATGATCTAAAAATTGATTATATCATTATTTGGTTTATAAACTCCAATTTTTTATAAAAAATTTTAGTTAGTTAATTTTATAACCCCTAGATTTTTTTCAACTTTGCAATATGAAAATAAATAAAAAAATATTTTTCTTTTTTCTTTTTATAATTTTTACAAACTACCAAAATATTAATATGTAAACACAATAAATTTATTGTGTAGTGGTAGCATGTGAGACGACAGATTGTGGCCGTCCATTTCATTTCCTTTCCCTCCACATGAAGAAAGGGCCCCGACTTTATTTTTATTTTCAGTTATAATATTTTTAAAAATTAAAAAATTTATATTTCAATATGCTTTGAGTATTTTATTTAAAAATAATAATTTAGGTAGATATAAGAATTTAAATTTAAATGATTTATATTTTTTATTCTTAAAAAGACATTTTTCAAGATATATGCATATTTTAATTGTTTTAAAATGATAGTAATAATTTTATGTCGAATTGAATTTGAATTTGATAATTGTGATAAACGATTATGAACTAGATTGAAAAAAATTAAAGATGAAATAAATAGTATTTTTTAAATATTAATTAAATATAAAAGATAAAAACAAAAAAATAAATACGACTAGTATAGTAAATATTTTGTTGGGTACAATATAAACATTTTGTACTAAAAATTTAAAATATTTTATATAATTATGTTTTGTTCATTGAGTAAGATTGTTATTTTGTATTAAAAAAAATATAAATATTATAAAATAATAAGTAAATTATATGTTTACATAATTTGATTTGATTTTACGTGATTAAAAATGATTTAATAATAATTAATTAACATATGCCAAATAAAGATAAAAAATTATAGTTTAATTAAATAATATAATAATGTATTTAACAAAAAGTTTATATTTTTTTTATTGGACCCACCTAAATTCGATCCAACTCATTTTCAACCCATAAATATAAATTTATTTTGAGCCCAATCCATTTTGAACCCAACTTATAAAGATCCAATCCATAATCAACCCAACCCACCCATTTACTACTACTACGTTTGACCCATTTCAAGAAAAGGTTGGCCCATATATCTTTCAATCCAACTACCATTTTAGCTACCCTCTTTAAAATTGATTAGCTATCTTTTCCTTTTTCTACTTGGCAATCATTATTTATAATTATAAAGTGAATAAAATTTAGCTATAGTTTTCCATGGGCCCACTACACTCCTCACAATTTGTCACCATAAAAAATGGTAAGATTTTGCAATCTTATATTTAAAAAGAAAAAATAATTTCAACTTGAATCACTATATCCAAATTAAATATTTTTATTTTTTCAAAAAAAAAAAAAGTTCATAAATAATGTTCTATATTTATGTTCTATTTTCATGTATATGTGTATATATATTTTATAAAAATGTGACATTGTTAATTCTAATAATTTAAGATATTAAAAATTTATCATTTTTAATTTTATCAAAATTAAAAAATGAAATATAATAAAAATCAAAATGAAAGAAAATTAAATTGTTTTCTTTTCTTTTTTTTTCTCTTCCAACATTACTTTGTTGGGGGTTTGGGGGTGCGCATAGCACACAAGGCGCACTATTGGATACCCCCATATTAAATATTAATCAGTTACTTTCACTCAACATAATAATTATTATTATTTATCAAATTATCATATTATTTTTATTTATTTATTGAATTGGTTTATAATTTTTTTTATATATATAAATATTAACATAATTTTTAACTGCTGCGTATAGTTTTAGTTGTAGTTGTACTTCTACTTTAAATAATCTCTCCACAGTATTATTTTTTTTATTTTTATTAATTTTTTTGGTGCTCCAATTTTTGGGGGAATCTTCTCCCATCGGCTGCCGGAATATTCTGCTCAGGCAGTTTCTGCTCCTCACCTATTTTCTACTAGACCATAAGTGAGCTTTCCTTTTCTATTGTTTATGTTTTTCTTTTTTAATTGTGGGGTAATTCGCATTGGTACGGTAGATTTGATTTTTTCAGCATTAACCCTATATTTTGTGTAGATCTGAAGCTAATTTTTGAGGATCAGGAAATTTGGTAGTTTTCTGGGGTGGATTATTTCTGAATCTCGGTAAGTTTTTCATTTTTCTTGATTTTTAAGTTTATTTATGTTTGAGCTGAAAATGGTGGGAGGAAGGCCTTTTTTCTAATGATTTTTAGCTGTTTTTAGCTTAGATCTTCTGGTAATAGGGACATTATGCGAAAATTTGGGTGATTTGTTTCTTTTTAGCGTAGTTTGAATTTTGCTTGAAATTGTTTGACTAGGGCTTGAGTTTCTTAAAAGGGAAAGTTTAGTGGAATTGAAGTTTTGTCGAGTTAATTGTGCTGATTAGTTTAAACAAGCTGCTGCTTTTTTTGTTTGTTTGTTTGGTGGTTTGTTGAGCTGGGCTTGTAGTATGAAGTGGAACATTTAAACTTGGGTTGATCTATTTTGATTGGAACTAGATTGAACAACAATGCATGAGTTTGGATAAGCTATAGTTTGGTTTGAGCAGTGCAGAATCTTTTTTGATTTGGGTGTTGTATCATTTGCTAAAATCCTAATATGTATGATCTGTTGTTCATTTCTGCAGCAAGTGATAATGACTATTTTTAATATGAAACTTGGATGGTTACCCAGCATATGCTGCTTATAGTTTTCTTTGAGAACTTGGGTTTAAGTTTGGTTTGTATCTGAAACTTGAGATGGGATCCAACGTAGAGGAAGCAGTTAAAGCTAAAGCATTTGCTGAGAAGCAATTTGTGGAGAAAAACTTCGCTGGTGCAAAAAATTATGCTTTGAAAGCTCAAATGCTGTGTCCTGAACTGGAGGGGATATCTCAAATGGTGGCCACATTTGGAGTCTATGTGGCTTCCGAGGCCAAAATTAATGGAGAACTGGACTTTTATTCCATTCTTGGACTGGATCCATCTGTGGAGAAGTCCAAGTTAAAGAAACAGTATAAAAAGATGGCAGTACTGCTACACCCTGATAAGAACAAAACTGTTGGAGCTGATGTGGCATTCAGACTGGTTTCTGAAGCATGGACACTTTTATCTGACAGTGCTAAAAGGAGCTCTTACGACCAAAGGAGAAATTTGTTTGCCGGGTACAATACTGTGGCTGGTGGTTACGAGAACTATTCCAAGTTTTCATCTTCTCATGGAAGACTTGATACATTTTGGACTGTTTGTACCTCCTGTCATGTCCAGTATGAATATCTCAGGAAATATGTTAACAAGCGACTTTCTTGTAAGAACTGCCGTGGTGTCTTTATTGCTGTTGAAACTGGGTTAGCCCCAGTGAATGGTTCCTTCCCATATAGCAATTACTCTTATGTGCCTGAGAATGGTTATGGAAGTCATGGTGGTGGGGTAACGTATATACCAACAACCACTGGATATTGTGCACCTAATGGGGCTTCAGGACATCATGCTGGATACAGATCTGAGTATGTCTCAAATATATCATTTCAGGGTAGTTCATCTGGAAATTCTGTTGGCGTTACGGATCCTAATGGATTATCGACATCTTCTTTCATTTTTTATCAAGCCAATGGGGAGGCAAACAAAACCACAGCTAACGGAAAACACCAGACGATGACGGCTTCAAGTCATGTGGGCTCCAATGGGTATACTGGTCAGAAAGAAGTATCAAAATCCAGGCGCGGTAGACCTGCCAAGAAGAGAAAAGTGGAACCGGGAAGCTCGTATGCTAATGGGCACGAAGAAATTTGCTCAAACATAGCTGTAGAACAGAAAATAGCCAATAATGGAACAATAAAGCCTGCTTCTAAGCTTTCCTCTCCATCTGAGACTTTGACCAGACGCAGTTCAGCTGCCCCTGCATTTGATGGTAGACAGTTGTTAATTGATAAGGCAAGATCAGAAATCCGTGGGAAACTAGAAGAGATGAGATTGGCTTCCGAAGCAGCAGCTGCAGAGGCTGAGAAGAGAAATGCGCTTCATGAAGCAGATAAATTTAGTACAGCTGGTGCTAATAAACAACCAGATCTGAGAAGAACTGTTTCTATGTCAATAACAGTTCCAGATTCTGACTTCCATGATTTTGACCAGGATAGATCTGAAGAATGCTTTAAACCAAAGCAAATATGGGCTCTGTATGATGAGGAAGATGGTATGCCTCGCTTGTATTGTCTAATTCGTGAAGTCATATCAGTGAAGCCATTTAAGATTTATATAAGCTACTTGAGCTCAAGATCCGATAGTGAATTTGGGTCAGTAAATTGGTTGGATTCTGGGTTTACCAAATCTTGTGGAAGTTTTAGAGTGTTCCATTCTGAAACGGTTGAGCAAGTCAACATATTCTCTCATCTTCTCAGCAGGGAGAAGGCTGGTAGGGGAGGCTGTGTAAGAATCTACCCTAGAAGTGGAGATATTTGGGCCATATATCGGAACTGGTCGCCAGATTGGAACAGAGCAACCCCAGATGAAGTGAGGCACCAATACGAAATGGTTGAGATTCTTGAAGACTATTCTGAAGAGAATGGTGTCTGGGTAGTTCCTCTAATTAAGCTGGATGGATTCAAGACAGTATACCAGAGGAATATGAACAAGGATGCCATTCAATGGATTCCAAGAAGAGAGATGCTGCGGTTTTCGCACCAGGTGCCATCCTGTTCGCTTAAAGTTGAAGGCACTAACCTGCCTGAGGGTTGCTGGGATCTTGACCCTGCTGCTACTCCTGATGAACTTCTTCAAGGAGAAACCAAACTTCACAACAATACAAGTCCTGGTTACAAAGAGAAGACCTCTGAGATTCCAGAAGAACAAAACCCAGCTGAACCTAGAGGTCATTCAGAAAAGAGATTCACTCAAACTGAAATCTATGCTTCAACTCCAGACGACGGGCCTCAGGTTGCAAGCGGAGCATGTATGGAAGAGAAAACTTCTGTGGAGCTTCCTCGAGGACAAGAGGGAGGACAAGAGGGAACTCCGTGGAACTCCCTCAAGGTGAACGCAGAATAAAAGCCACAGCCGAACTCCCATACAGCGAAACAAGTGCAAGGGGCTAAGAAGGATTAAGGTAATGCAAAAATTCCAGTTACATCCTAGAAGTGCATCCTCACAGCTGAAATACAGGCTTGACAAACGTGAAAGTGCAAAAACAAAGTAGAATCAAATTTCTAAGGTCTTTGCATGGAGAGACAGAAAATGTACAGATTTAAACACAGCCTAGATTCTATTCTCAAAAAAACTAGATAGTTGGAGGATTAGAACTAATCCTTGACCCTAATGTTTTGGGGGAGCTTCAAATCTATTCAGTAATTTGTAACCGGAATTTAGACCTGTTGACTCGTGGTTCTATAGAAATGCTTTTTATTTGACTCCTGTTTACTATTTGTGCCGTGTGGCCTTCTTGTTGCTGTACCCATTACTCTTAAGCATTTTTGCATTCTTGGAATTACTGTGGTGCTGTGGTTTTTGATTACATTCCTATCTCATCTTTTCATCTTTAGTAGTTTTAACTGGAGCTTCCCCATTATGAATGGATTCTCTATTATCTGCTTGTACTTTACCAATACCATTTGGTACTTTAAACCAGTGAGTACAGGGTACAAAGGAGTGTTGCAGTTGCAGTACTTGCTGTTTTCTCATAGTTATTTTCTACTCTGAGTTTCAACGGACTTTTTGTTGAAGAGTAGCCTTAATCTCGGTACTTTAGTCCCTTTATACATCTGCATCCCTTCTTGCATTGCTCTTCTTGTCCAACAAACTGATGCAAGAAGAATAATATGCTTCGTTGTACATACGGGCACACCTTATCCATCCAAGAATCTCAACGATCGTGCTGATGTTTTCAATTTGACTTCATTTTTAAATCGATATTTTTTTTTATGTTATAATTTTTTATTATGAACTATCTATGTTTAGATTAGATAATTTAGTTTTTATAAGAATACTTCTATGACGAGTGGGACAACCAAAATTTAAGAACTCATGCACCACTCTATTTACTCGAATCACATTAATATTTGCACCAACATGAAAGCTTAAAGATTAAAATGAATCAAGTACAATAAAAATTGGAAAAAATCAAATGAACAACATCTTGTTATTTCAAAAAAAAGTATATTGAAATTAAAATTAGCAAAGATAAACATAAAATTATTTTCTCTTAAACCATCCTATTGTATTTTCCAAGAAAAACGAGAATAATTGATGTAAAATATGTTTTACAATAAATGGTGAAAAATTATATCACGCCAGCACGAAATATGAAAATAATGCTATGCACGTGGCATAATACTTGCCATATAATGTAAGAATTTTCATTGGACATAAATGGAAAGGAGTTTAGTGCATATTTTCAAAGTTATGTGGAGACAAATGTGAAATTGTTCAAATCTGGGGGGTCAAGTGCAATTCATCAAACTTGATAATACCCTCAGAAGTCCAATGTTAATAAGTCATAACTCAGAAGTCACAAACTAAACAAGAAATGGATCCTCGTATCTGGCACAAAGTTGCTGGTCTCTCTGGTAGGCTTCTACCACTCTTTCGATTTTTGCTCTTTTCTCCCATTTCTTGTACTAGTTTTCTTCTCGTTTGAAGCTAGTTTATTACGTTATAAGTTGTTTTTCTGCAATTATTACAGGTGTGGCGGCTCTCGGGTTGGGAACTTACGGTGCTCATTTTTTCAAGCCCAAGAACCCTGCTTACAAAGAGGTAGATTTGTTCTATTTTTCCTTTTTTTGGGTGTTTTGATTCATTTTTGGATTCCCATATGGAAATTAGATAAAATTCAGAAAGATTTTATTTTATTTATTTATTTGTTTTTTTGGTTATGATTAATTTGTATGACTGGGTTTGAAGGTGTGGCAAACAGCATCTCTGTATCATTTGGTTCATACAGCAGCTCTTGTTGCTGCCCCTATAACCAGCCGCCCTAACATTGTAAGTCCTCGTTGGTACAAGTGAAATTTGTTTTTGTGTGTGTGTGTGTTTCTTGTACAATTTTGTCATAAATCTTTTCTGTTGGACTTCTTTTTGGTAGTTTGGAGGCCTTTTGACTACTGGAATCCTTGCATTTTCTGGGACGTAAGTTTCTATGTCTGATTCTTTATTGCGCTGCTACATCATTGGCAGCTCAAGTTGCTCTTTCTATATATGTGACTGTCATAATTGAGAAAGCAAAGCTGATAGAAAAGATTGAAAGGAAATTATATTGCATAAGCCTTCAGTTGACTCGAAAGTGAATTTGAAGTGGGCTGAGAAACAAATTCAAGTGTTCCCTTTTCAGCAATTCAGTGAAAATTGAAGGGTTTAGGACTTGAGGAAAGTTAGCTCAAGTATGAATGCTTATTTCCAACTAAACTTCTGTTGAAGGGCATCAAAAGCATTGGCATGCTATTGTATGCAGTGGTGAAAAATTGAGCAGACAGCATGAGGGTACTTCTCATAATTCTTATAATGGTGTAGTTATTGGGACAAGTAGCGGTTAACGTTTTGCCCACATTTAATTCGTTTGTCAATAATTTAAAAGAGATATGGGGTATGATTGTCCTAGATTCCCATGATATTGCCTATTTCCTGCAAACTACCTGTTCTGTTATTGACTCCATTAAAGATATCTCTTTCGATGTGTGTAAACTAACATTCTTTCATTTATGTTAACATTGAATTATTAAGAGTATCTTAGAGCAATATAGGACTATGTTTGATCAACAGTCTGCAAGAAGGGTTTGCCAAACACTATCAAAACTTTATTCCCCCCTTTTTTCTAGCAATCAGAAGTTTTTTTGTAGTTTTAAGGTATCGAGAGTCAAGTGTTACACACATTATCCTTACCCTATGTGAGTTTTATAAGGTTAGGATAAATGAGGTACTATTTCACCTGCTAATGGCCTCCAATTTTTCATGAGCTCCACGAGCCAAACGTGCATGTTTATGCATCTGATTTTCCTCAGTTTTCTCTTCAGCCGGCTGGTTACTTTGTATGAATTTTTTTTGCCTCTTCTCAAGAGATTTATGGTATTGCCTGGCCATGGAATCCCATCAACTATATAAAACAAGAGTTTAGCTTTTATGGGAAATCACCTTCTCATGTGGTTAGATTTTGTTTGAGAACACCGTTTGAGAGCGATCACATCTATGACTGACTGTAAAGGGTGCTCGTTTGCAGGTGTTATGCAGTTGCATACCTAGAAGACAGAACATATTCTAGATTGGCTCCGTTTGGAGGATTTGCCTTCATTGGTGCTTGGGCAAGCTTGCTTTTCTGAGTATATCAGCTTTCAGAATAACATGTTATAATTGCTATATCTGTGAAGCTGATTCTGCAACTTGTGTCCAAGGTGAAGAAGTGAACTTATTGGCACTAACATCCTGTTGTTTAACAAGTTCCATCCTTACACTTTTCAATGGTGATTAATATGTTGAATCTCTTTGGGAATGTTATTGTTAATAAGAGATATTTTTTGTCATGATTTTTTCTAGCCCTTTGTTTCATTTTCGACTTTCTCTACTTTCTATCAATCAATTTAAGTGTCTGCTTCTCACATTCTGTGAATAGTTTGGACAAAGAAAAAACAACAGATTAATTTTGTAGCATTTCTAAGAAATTCTTTGACTTATGATTTATGGATTCTGAATAGTTGGAATATTGAGTAATATTAGTAACAGATTTGGCATAATTCATCCCAAAAGCCATCTGGGATGGCTTATATGAGAAATTGAAATTGACACTTCAAAAATCATTAGAGACCTTCTAAATTTAAGGTATACTCTTTTTTCTTGGCAATATTGTATAATGGAGGTTAATAGTGTATTTTTTATTTAATTTTTGCGATTTATAGTTGAAAAATCTACTATTAGAGTAATGGTAAAAGGAAAAAGCCAAAGAAGAAAAAGGAGAAACTTCATTAGTTGGAAAAGATATTCTTGGAGGCCACAGTGAGAAATTGCAGGTTCAATATCATGAGTGAATTGATAATCCTTCAGCTGATCAGGGTGCAAACTCATAGTGGCAAGAGTCATGACCTGCAAAATGAATAAATAAGTTCAATACTATATATTGTAAATTAAAAAGAATAAATGAAACTAAACTAAATTTATGGTTGATTTTTTTGTAAAAAATAATAAATTTACCGTACACAAAGTATAAAACTTCATCACGCATTTGTTTCTCTAATAATGATTTATCATAATACCATAACACGAACCATTACAAATAGGAGTGTAAACAAAACAAGTTGAGTTGAACAAGGTATTGTTTATATTTTGATTTGAATTATTTTTACAAAGTTAAAATTATATTTGAGCTCAATTTGATTAGTAAATGAGTCAAGTTTGAACAAATTTTAATAAAGCTAAATACAGGTGAAATTCAAGTGAATTATTTATCTAATTGAATTAAGTTTCAGTCAAACTTCGACTTCAAATTTTATAGAAGACAGTTTGAATTCAATTTGTTATACTTAATGAATTGAGTTCCAACGAACGTTTAACAATCGATTTTGAATCAAGTATCATTTATCTTTCACTCATAGTTTGCATGAGGTGCAATCACTTCAAAAATCCAAAACCATCCAATAAAAAAAAAAAGAGATAAAATCAAAATTAGAGGTTAAAATACAAAATAAATAAATAAAATAAAGAAGTGCTTACTAGGGTCAAGATCAGTGGTAACAGCAGCACCCTTGAAGTAGCAACTAGCACCCCTATGCTTGAACTTTTGATAGTAATTATTGAAGGCATAAGAAGCATGGGCCCTCACAGTGTTGGGCAGAAAGCAGGCCTGGCCCACTTGAATCTTGCTGCAATTTGCACCACCTATTCCACAGGCCCAATCCAAGCCCATTTGCAGCTCACTGTCTGGGGTTTGCTCATCAGCAATGCACCATTCCTCCAACACCCCATCTACATTCATTTATTTGTTTTTTTTTTTTTTTTAAATTTAACATAAATACTATATTAATAGTATAACTTATAACATTGTTTATTTTTCATGTCAAAAGTTTTATTACATTAAAAAACCAAAAATAAAACAATGATGCTTTTTTGAGTTTCTATCGAGAGAAATAAAACAACTTATAAGAGAAATAGAAATGATCTAATTAAGAAAATATATAATACCTGATTTTTGTGAATAAATCGTCATAAGGATGAGAGCGAGAACGAACCAGTTCTTGATGGCTGACATATTTGTTTCTTGTTTCAGTTGCTCTTGCAAGAGCAAGAGTGTTAGGTAATAGTATTACAAGGTTTATATTAATACAATGTATACATTATATATACACAAACATGTACACATGTATCTATGTCCAAAAGGTAAAAAAAATAAAAAAAATAAAAAAGGGGGAAAAAATTGAAGAAGAAGAAAAGGATGGCTCGGAGTACAAAGACGGATCGCACTTTCTGTTGAGCTTTTTGTTCTAAAAAAGAATCAGATTCTGGTGTGGGGGAATCACATGCATGCATTATGGGATTAATCCAAAAGGGGCCTTGATTTCTTTGAATAATCTATTCAAATAGCCCTCTTTGTTAATTTGTGAAAATACCAAGAATCTGCATGTAATACAGCAGAGGTTAAAGGGACATCATATGTCAATGTATCTTTCCGGCTAAGGAATGAGGAATCTTGATTCAATTGTTATTTCATTCAGAAAAGTTATTCGTTTCTTAATAATGTCTTTGTCTTTTGATGAAATAACACCCCATGGAACACAGTTGATCTACTTAGAAACGTTCATCAAGTACGATTTTGCAAGAAAGTACAAGGCAATGGAAATTTTGAAGAGGCCTACCATTCCTTAATTCTCATGCATGAAATGATAGCTAATGTTATTACAGATGAGCTCAGTTTGTCAGAACAGTGGGTTCCTGTTGACATCTTTGTACAGCAAATAGCGCGATTTTGTCTTGCCAAGTGCAGCATACCTGAAAATTAGGACAACTTGAGTGTTGAATTGGTTCTTTCATCAACTTAAGGTTAAAAGAGCTTTCTTACACTTTACTTACCACTGAGGCACAAATGGTGCCATCCAAATTGTATCGCCAGCTTGAACCGGATACCTGATACATATACATTTCATCGTACAGAAAGACTCAACAAGTAGAGATGGAAACTTTCAATTTTCTGAAGAGTAATGTTGTTTTAACTCCAGTTATTACTTGATTTATTTCTTACCAGCTATCGCCTAAACGGTATATGCCTTGCCCCTCTAAAAGCAACAAACCGTGCTGGTTATAGTGAACTTCCTGCAAACATGATAAAATGCATGATTAAATTGGAATCATCAAGGTAATAAGCACAAACATTTGTAGAACACATACAAGGATTTGTAGTTCAAATTTCTATTTCTTTTTATTTCTAGAATCATTAATTAATTTCTAGCAAGAAATATATATGACTTCTTGCCCACACTTTGTTCCATTTCATTTAGAGTTGATACCTAGTTCCAAAATTCAAGCAAAGCATCCTTCCTTTTGCACAAAGAAAGAAGTCAAAAACATTAAATACCATGTTGTTAGCGGCTTGGTTCAGATTAAAAGGGGCAGTATGTATACCTTTACGTTGAGAAATTCGCCTGGTTGAAAATCCATGATCTGCCAAAAACATAAATTTAGTTGAAGAATAGGGTCTAATTTGGAAAATAGAATGTGGTGAATAGCAAATAAACTTTGGTATAAACACAAAAACCCTTTTATCAAATGAAGCATAGAAAACTCTAATTTTAAGAGGTCAATATTGTCTTCATAATGTGGGTGAAAATGTAGAACATGGAGCAAATTTTTACTTTTATAGACCTCAAACAAAAAATTTCAGTACCCCAATTATCAATAATTTGAGTTTACAACTGAATAATGAAACCCAAACATGATGAGAACAAAATTGCATACAGCAAATTAATAGCATGAACTTAATTCACTTAGCAACTTACATGAATGTTGAAGTCATAAGGCAAAGAGGTGGGAAGAAGCTTCCGGAGCTCAAAAACCTGAGCAGGTAGAGAGAAACATGAAACTAGGTGAGTTGTAAAAGTTAATTTAAAGAAAGACTCTAACAAATCAAATTTATCACTCCTATTTCTTTCCTGAGACGCCCTGAAATATGGCACCATTTCCTAAAATGGATTTTATTTTTCAGAAGCACTCTCTCATAAAGTAATGATTTGACACCATTAATTCTCACCCACTAATTTCAAGGGAATAGTGTAAAAATAGACAAAACTTTCATTGCCTCAAGTCTCATATAAAATCTGGTTCTCGTTCAATCAGGAACTTTAATTTTGAAACAGGGGGATTATTTTGTGTTCTATACAAATTCTTTGGAGATGAACTAGAGCAACATATTGTATTGTAAACAGGAACTAGAGCAAACATTTGTAATGTTACCTCGCCCGGTGTTTCTAGAAGGGGCTGCTTATCTGTTGAACCAATAATCTGCTCAGGAGTATGATTTTCCAAGTAATCGTGCCTGAGATAAAAGAGAACTATGAGTGTTGAGTTCTATAAAGAAGCAGAAGTTATTTTTGTTGGGCTGATTGAGAGTGAAGATAACCACAATTTTACTAGCCCATTCTTGCAATAAGATGCATTCCTAATAAACATGATCATAACAGATCCCAGATGAGACCGTAAGAGGGGCATTATTTTCACTCTGAATCCCACAAAAATTGTACCTTAAAGCCCAAAAGCAATATATTAAGTATGTTATAACAGGACAAGAAAGAATGATGCCTAGGAGGAAGATAAAGTAACAGGAAACCTTCTTTCAATTACGACAAGAGTGGCAGATGCATCAGAGCTAAACGAATGTTTAGCGTTTGGAGGAAGATAAGCATATGAATCCACCTGCAAATTTTACATGAAGAAGTTGCTTAAGTTTTTATGTGATTTCAGAGGACAATTAGAAAAAGACTTGGATACTAGTTTAATTAACACATCATTAACTGCAATGCAGACTTCGGAATCTAAAATTCAATAGTTGCTGAGGCACATGATGTAGACCTTAATATATCTCAATTCAGATTTAGTGATCTTGGTGACTTATATTCATTAGCAACCAATGATTGGTGCTTAAAAGGCTATCAATGTACATGCCTTATATTAACAAAATTATTTATCAACTCCAATCGTCATTTAATTCCTTGAAAAAGAAAAGGGGAGATCAATTGCTGTACACTTTCACTTTAGCTCTTATACCTCTAGCTTGTGTTTGATGCCTGATATATCACTCAGAGTCACCACGCCTTGAAGCACAAATGCAAACCTGATTGTGCAAGCAAAAGCACACCATAATTTCTGTTAAATGTGAGTAAAACTTCAAAATTGACCATAAAGAGAACTGCTTCTTAGCAATATTTAACCAAATTCTTAGCTCAAATTTCTTGAACTGAAATAAAGCTTCCAGACCTCTCAACATCCGTTGGCGGGAGCCCTGATTTTGAGTTTTCTGCAAAAATAATATGCCAGCAGAAGTCTTATTGGCTATCGCAGTATTGAAGTGAAAAGAAAAGTGATCAATCACTCATAAAATTGTGCCATCATCGTCATCAAAATAGACTTTCAGCATGGCCATCATCAGATTGTGCCACGTTTATCAAGCAAAATATTAACTGAATAATTACATCAGAACCTATAATTTCAATTCACAATAATAAGTCAGTAAGCTTTTAAATTGCACCTTGCATCTTTGCCAAGTACATAACAAAATGTGAGCCCATTGATGGTGTAATGAGAAATGCACCCAATGTGTTAGTCCTGTCAATCCATATACAAAAATGAATAAAGAACGGCTGTACTTATAACATAGACGAGTTAACTCAGAACACTGAGATGGATATACCAGTCCGGCAAAGGGCTGAAGACATGGCTTTCAGGTGTTATCAGAGCATGATCCCTTTTGTAGACACTGCGTGTGAACCCCGGCAAGTCTGAAAACAACAGGACCACAAAATCAGCTAATAGTTCCATAATGCATACCTTCTACTTCTTCCTTTTTCTTTTCCTTCTCTCCCCTCAAACAACAGAATCATTAGCATATGAGCTACAAATCAAAACCCCATAACCAAACAAACCCTCCAAGCCCCAACCAAACAAAAGACAGAACAACCTGTCCTGGTGAAAAGTATCACTCCAAATAAGCCCATCATATTATTTCTTCCATATGCATGCATCAACTATAACTAATGAATTCAATAAGTCATCAAAAAGCTATTTTTTCCCCCCAATCAGCTACATAAACTTCCATTAGGTCCCATATATTTCGATCTTTTTAAGCAATAAGACACAAGGGACTGACCTTGAAGATGAGAGGGAGAGAGAGTCGGGTTGGTGACTTTCCAATAGAGCGGCTGCGCGTCCAAGATTGACGGTGCCGAGCAAAACCCTTCTTGGCAAAATGAGATTTTCACAACACCTGCTGAAAATGAATCATAAATTCACATAAAAGAGCCAAAATTTTCGGAAAACTGAGAGGAAAAGCGGGCAACGAAACAATTAAGCATACTCAGAGTGACCAATGCAAAAAAGAGAGATTGGACCGAAAATGCAGAGAAAGATTTCATCTTTGCCGAGAAAGAGTATGCGGTCGCTGAGTTTGTCTTCTTCTTGCTCTTGTTATGGAAAATTTATATGTATTTTGGGTAGGAGCGAATGATTGTTAAGTTGGTAGTGCTTTGGGCTTTTCTGGGCAGATGGAAGCTGAGTCAGCCTATGATAAAAGTGTCTCATGCCTATAGGTGTTTTAAGAAGATATTTGTATAGGTTTTTGTAGGAAAATATTTCGAAAAGAAATGATTTTTGAATTTTTTTTAATAGAAAAATGCTTTTTGAATTTGTGGGTTTGTACTTTATATTCTTTAATTTTGCGATCTATTTGTTTTCTACCATTGAATATGCTTTGTCATAGTATATCTCGTCTAAAGTTTTAGTATGCTGAATAATTCTCCATGTGGCTCATCTCAAAATAAAAAAAAAGAATCAGTATTATCAACATTTAGAAAATTAAATCATTCGTTAAATTAGAAAAATTACTTATTTATGATTCATTGGTTCAATCGTGGACCGGATAGTAATTGAACTGTAATTCTAATTACACATATATGTATATGCATGTACAAAGAGGAATTGTTATCAGCACACTCTTTTACATTTTGTACAAAAAGGATTCATAACGGAAAAGCAGCAGACTTGAGGCTACCAACATGAACTGTGGTCTGATATAATCTTGGCAGCCCAGGAAATGCTATTTCCTTAAAAGTCTCATTATGTGGATCATAAGAAACCAACCCTCCTCCTCTGTACTCCAACAACACCTCTCCACTCTTCAAAACACACAGTATTTTAACTAATTTCCTGCCAAACATGTTTCTCCAAATGTGATAAGATCTCTCCAATTCATCACTAATCATAGAAACAGGATAGTATACTCCAATAGTGTACTCTATCACCCAAGATTCCTTCACCCCATATTCTTTCATAATCCAAATATTGAAGGCTCCATGGCCCGGAGGCACTGGAACAGCAGCAGACAGGCAGCCGTCTAGAGCGGCAAGATGGCAACTGATCCACCTTCCATATGTGCCAGAAGCAGAGAAAGGATTGGTGATCACATGAAAAGAATCATCAGCTAAGTCGTAAGATATGATAACACGCTCAAGACGTTCATTGTATCTTCCCCAACAACTCACCCAATGAAGCCTTCCACTCACAAGAACTCCAGGCGATGACCATTTCTCTAGCTTATAATGGATCACTTTGTTTTTCCATATATTGTTTCTCAGGCTATATATCTGAACTTCTGATTCTTGTCTGTTGTGATGACTCTTGAATCCACGAAAATGTCTGGCAATACGATAGTAAAATGAGCTTGAGTGATATGCTATCTTGATCACTTTGTAGTCATTGGTGATAGGGTGGAACCCAAATCCATATACAACAATCTGATCTTGGAACTCAAAGTTCTTGGGGAGTTCCAAGTAGTCTCTTGTAAAGGGATTGTATAAATAGATGGATTCAGAGAACAAAGTATTGATCAAACACAAGAGACCATTGGATGAACCTATTATACTGAATTCAGGCATGGCGACGGCAAAAGGGGTGTGGATTTTTCTGACTTTTTCATCAGGAAGTTGGAGAAAATGAAGCTGGTTTTGAATGGGATAATCAGAGTGGAAGATGAGGCAGGAGCTGTTATTCGTCGTTGATCGGGAAAAGTGCATGTTAACCAGGTTTGGATCATGGGACAGTGAGTTTAAGGATCTGCAGACAAAGCTGAACTGAATGAGAGATGTAATAGGGAGCCTGGAAAGTGTATCAAGGGCTATCTCATATGGCAATTGATCAAAGAAATTAGTGGGATCATCGTCGTTTCCACTATGATGCTTTCTTTTCTTGATTTGCCTGGAATCCATGGCTCAGGATTTGCTCTTACAGAAATGAGAAGAAAAAGAGGAACAAACTTTGGCCTAACAGATAAGTTACGGGATTTTGAGAACGATGTTTTATCATTTAAATTACTTGGTGATGAGAACTACAAGAATGAATAATATTTAAACAAAAGGGTCTACTTGAAAGCGACAGCAAAAGCCATTAATAATGTGAAGATGATCAAATATTTAAGTACTTAATCAGACAACTCTTGCAAATAGCGTGTCGAATTTTGTGACTTTTTCATCAAAAAGTTGGCAGAAACGAAGGTGGACAAACGATCAAAGCAATCAGTGGGGTAATCTTTCTTCAGTTTTGCACTTATATTTCTTGATTTTCATGTCATAGCAGGAACGCATGGCTCAGAATTTCCTCCTGTCAAAACTTCTGAAGATGCTAAGAAGAAAAAACAAGAAACTTTGGCATGCAGGTAAGATGGTAACTTGTTTTCATCTCTGAAAACTAGGAGAATTCCATCCAAGACAAAATTTGAATAGTAAACATAAAAGGGGCCATTGAAATTTTGAAAAGACATTAAAACTGAGAAGATTATCAATAAGACCAACAAACTTAACATAAAACAACTCTCCCGAAAGAGATGCAGAAGTCCATATATCTAGTCATTTTCATTATGGGGCGCATTTTCTTGCAAGAGAGGAGTAATAGTATAATTACTGAAACAAGAATCAGAAAAGAGCTTTGCCCAACCTCTTTCTTTTCTTTCTCTTTCTCCCAATACAGTCATCATCAGCATATCAAAGAAGAGTTGAGTTTCAACTGACAGCTTTTTGGGTCGTCCATAGCCATCTCGATGATTATCACCTTTCCTCCCGTCCCTTTGCTCGTTATTGCTTGTCTACATTTCTTCAATATCTCAGCACTTTCCTTGTCGCTCCAATCATGCAATATCCACTGTTAGACATGAAATATTTAGTGAACTTGTGCTATATTATCACATATAAAGACAGGATATATATATATATATATATATGGTTTTGCCTTTGATGAATCAAGAAGTACAGATTTTCCCCATCTTTGCATCAGAAGGGTGATGGTCCTTTCCAACGTTTATGTCAAATTTGTCATATTTTCTTGAATCAAATCCTACCCACTATCATAATTGTTGATTTACTTCTTTTTCCTTTACCAAATTTAGTACAAGTGATGAATTTAGAGGCATAGAATGTCTCAACAACTGCAACTAGAACATGAAAATGCAAATATATCCAACTTTCTTGTCAAAACTTTGGTGAAGTAGCAAGTGATATGTAACATTGCTCATAAGAAGATACCTTGAGTATAATTGCATCTGATGGAGGAATATAATCAAACATATCTCCCTCAATGTACTTCAAGTTTCTTGTAAGGCCTGTAATTACCAGTGCAAGATCAAGCACAGTACAGTTAATTTGTGGGAATGCATCGAGCTATAGCCTTAGCCAAAGTTCCTGTGCCTCCGCCCACGCCCACAAGAGAACCCAACCACTCAAACACTTGCCTAAAATCTCTAATAATCACATTGGCAACCAGGGAAGTATCAATTGCTATGGCTTTATCAAAACACTGGCTGAATCTTGGACCCCTCCTTTTCATCTCCCAAAGCAACATCATGCTACCCGCGTATGGAAGGCAGCATAGTCATCTAAATTCTGAAACTAGGTCCATCTACCCACACCCATATTCTAAAATATCCAAATAAAAATATTCTATAATCTACCATATCCTAAAATATCCAAAAGAATAAATATTCTACCATATTCTGCATAGGGTTTTCAAGATTAAACTAATCGAATAAACTTGTCACAACCCAAAATACTAATCTGTGTTCTAATGATCTTGCTTTGTAGACTGAAGATGATGAGGAAAGGAATCAGCAAGCAGTTGGATGGAGGTAAGATGAAACTGCAATGAACAAATAGGAAGAGTCGTTATTCCAAGAGAAGAAGAGATAGAAGCACATTTTTGCAATTAGTCAAAGAGGAAATGTCATAATGGTCAAGCATTGAAGGAGACATTAGATAAAACAGTTAGATTAGGAATTCTGGGTACAGTCCTTTAAATAGAGATTCTTCCCCTTATGGAGAGAAACAGAAAAATTAGATTAGTGAAATTGTAAAGGATATTTGTTCTATCTATAAAATCTCTTCCTTTCTGTTCCATTCTTGTTCACTCCTATCTGCTATAGTTCTTCTTTCATCTTCTGTGTTAGGAAATTTATCTCAAAGTGCATTCAAAACTTCAAATAGTTGTTGAAGAACTAAATTTCTCCTCAATGTTTCACATTTATTGCATTTCGTTTCTAAAGCATTGTTGGATTTTTGGTTCGGATTTTGGTGTAATTTATGGAGAAGAATTTTGGAGTTAAGGGCTTTTTAACTTAATGGCTGATTATGGTGAAAGGTGGAAATGAGTTGCCTTTTTACTTCACGATTGATTTTGGTACTTTTTGCCCCTTTTTTCATTTATGTTCAATCAAATTACATGAATATATTATATTAAATTTAATTGTTTTTTCTTTTACTTTGCACCTAATTTATTGATGGTAATAGTGTCGCATATCAAATAGTGCCAGGTGTCTTTGAATTTTTTGGTAATTTACTCCTTCATTTTGACGGTGTTAATTCCTTTATTAACAGCAAATGACTTTAAGGGAGGTGTTTAAAGGTTTTTCTAGTACAAGAGGTATTTGATGCCTAGTTTATCGTAGAGGAGGTGCAAATGAATATAACCAATTATTTATTTATTCCAACTTTATATATATTAATACATAGATATATAATATTTACTAATATTATATAGGGCGGGTTTACCTAAACTCGTAATCCGCCTTAGACTTGTTCTAGTTCCTAAAAACTAAACTCGATACCCTCCCCAAAACCTGCTTAATTAACTCCGAACCCGCCACTAATGGGGTAGGTCTAGAACGAGTCCCCGATTTATCCGAACCTATTACCATGCCTATGTGGTATCATATATAATAATATAGACTGTATTATGAATGTAAAAGGAACTCTTTTATTGTTTTGGATATTAAATGTTTGAAATTTATACTTTCCATGTAGAGAACTATAAATATTTGTAAGGAATTGTACAACTCCAGAAATGTTTAGTCCGATGACACTTAAACCATATTCATATGACATATTGTTATATTAAACTTACTACAACAGTTAAATTTTGTTCAATAAAATTTCTTTTAGTTATTTAGATTAAATGATTTGTGTTATATTTGCAACAAAAGTGTCAATATCTAAAGGGGCAAAAAGCTTTTTATCCCCTTCAAAGTGTCTAATTGACTACAAACCCCCAATACATTTTAAATTGGCATAAGCCCCTATTTTTTTGAGTAAGTTGCTTACTCTCCCCAATTCATTTAAATAATTTTAAGATTTATCAAAAAAAAAAAAAAATATCCTCCTTTACATGTCAAAGGCCATGCTTTCTTCGTTCCAATTGAATGTTGGCAAACATCCCCTCTCTCTCAAATGAAGAGAAAATCAGAAACCCTGCTCGCCCCAAATTTGAGCTCTAAACTTGGTTTTCTATTGCGTATTGGATGATTTTGGGATATTTCATTCAAAAGCAAATTATTTGTCAAATTATTTTTGTGTTTTGAAACCATTG
This sequence comes from Jacaranda mimosifolia, assembly GCA_018894105.1. Classification (NCBI taxonomy): domain Eukaryota; kingdom Viridiplantae; phylum Streptophyta; class Magnoliopsida; order Lamiales; family Bignoniaceae; genus Jacaranda; species Jacaranda mimosifolia. Next base: position 336,140 of record CM032118.1, on the reverse strand, counting down.
AGCTAAACCCAACTTAATCATGAACATAATATGCTACTTCATCCTATTTTATACTATAATTTCTATATTTATTTTTAAAAAGTGTTTTCATTTAATTAATTGAATTTTTAGATTTTTTAGGTTCCGCAAAGTTTCGTCCTCGAAATTATGATACTTTGTGTTGTTTGATTTTTGCTTCGTTTTAAACTCCAATGTACAAATTATTGAATTTGTTTTGTTTTGTTTGTATTGATGCAAAGTTTTTTATTTATTATCCAGTTACTCTTATTTCATTGTCAAACTTCTAATTGAGAATTGATTAAAAAAAAAAAAAAAGGCTTTCATCAACCCCTAAACACAATCAATTTTAACAACTAAATAAAATTTTTCATAAATAAATTAAAACCACAGGTGGCGCATTCTTGTTTCAGCAATTAACCCCACAAAGTGGGCAAATTGATGACATTCCTTTTTATTATAATATGAGGACAAATAAGTCATTTTACGTCATAAAAAAGCTTCAAAAGTGAGAAAAATCGCACATTTAGCGCGTGCACCACCGACATTCTTCACAGACCTTTTTATGCAACTTATTCAAAAAACAATAGGATTTATGCAAATCAAAAACATTGAAGGGGTTTTCAACTAATTAGACACTTTACAAGGGGGTAAAATACATTTTGCTCATATGTAAAGTATAGCTAAATTAAAGAAAATAAGTTATTATCCTATATAAAGCATGAGTTAAAAGCTGATTGTTTTTATTTCTAATCATTTCCAAAGCTTTTTAGTTGCTAATTATCAAACTGTGACTTGTCATAGTTGCTAAAATATTTATTGCAGCATTAACACTTTTGGATATTCTAATCAAGTGTTTTCTCGATTTTAAGTATTTTAGTTATTACAGTTTTTTCTTGTTTCTTAAGGTTGCGTTAATTCTTTATTTGTCAATATGGTGCAACCTATATGAGTTTTGAGATTTCTTGTTAATTTAGACACCTTATGATAATTTTAGTCACACCTACATGGCATTTGCTCAAGTTCGTGTCTAAATAAATTACTAGCAAATTCTAATGGAGAGTTTCCAAATGGAGAAACTTGGGAATCTTTCATTCTACAAGAAAAAACAACAACTTATAATAGAAGAGTCCAAATTTTTTAACCAAATAAAATTACAAGAAACTTAAGTCAACCATTTTATGGTAGAAATTAAAAATCTAATAGATTCAGATGGATTGAACCAAGACCTGGATCTGAGTCCTGCCTAATAATGTCATGGTCTTCAGACACAGCTGCAAGTCATCATCACCAGCTAGCAAAATCAACTGATTATCTTCATCTATATACTTCAACTTAAAACTGCCAATCATCAAACTTAGTTTCCTGCCCACTTCATTAACGAGTTCCTCCATCCCTGAAGAAAGACGCAACGGAATTTTCACAGTGTCATCCCCAAATGTTGCCTTTACGATCGTCACAACATCAACATCAACCTCTGAGTACTCTTTGAGTATATCATTGTGCGGCAGATCGGGCAAACCCAAGGGTGGAGGAGGAGGACAACTCCTGCTGCCACTAGGAATGGAAATCTGTTGATCAGAACCCCGAACGCGCTTATTTGCATTTGCTGCTTCAAAGAGTGAAGGATTCTTTTTGTTCTTTTCACTGCGCGGCCACCTTTGAATACCATTGTCTCTGCATGCGCGCTTTATAGTTGATCTGCTGACTGCAACAAATTATTAACATGTATAAGAGTAAGTTAACAAGCAAAAGAAATGCAAATTAATATCGTCAACTTTGCCATGAGCTAAAATTTACATGTTAATTAGAGTTTAATTTCCATACTTACCTCCAAGTTCTAGTGCAACATCTTCGAGTCTCTTCCCAAAATGTGGTTCGAGAACCTCACGACTAATATGGAAACTTGCCATACTCCTTTCTCTTTTATTATCCTCTGGTGCAATTGCAGTTGAAGCCTCTTTCTCTAAATCTGCACTGGAAATATTATCTTTTGCAGCTTCCTCTGCAACAATATTTCTCGTAGGACCTGATCCATTAGTATCTTGACAGTTCATGATCTCTTGTCCATAATGGATAATTTCAAATCTTAATGGAAACATATCAGATCGGTATGGTTCAAAACGAGTATATTCATTACTTCCACCAAATGTGATGACTTCAACTACCAACTCCTCTCCTAGTGGTTTCCCTGATGCAAGCTTGAAGCTTTTCAGTTTCTGCTTCATTATTGGCAGTAGAAAGTATATAAAGGAACACAAATGTTCATATTTCCTATAGCCTTGGTCAAGAAAGAACTCCAGAATGTATGGAGTGTCCCCAGTGTATGAACTATGTAAGCAAATTGCGAAGCACACATCCATCCTAGCTATTTGCGCTTGATGTGCTTTCGGTTCCTCAATTATGCTAAAATCACATACGTTTGGGAAGAAACATGCTTTACTTTCAGATGCCAACACTTTTCCAGCAATCCCCTTTCTGATTTGTACATTTTCAAACTCAAAAATCTTCCAGCCAAAGGGTGGTTGATCATTATTGCTGCTACATAGGCAAAGGCGAAATGGGATATAATTATTTTTGACCCATGCTTGTTCTGTTGGATCCAAATTATTGTTGATAGCATCTAATTGGTCACAACGGACCCACACAAGTGCCATAAATAGCTGGGAAGTCTTTTTCACTACTTCAAGCATCTCACTGATTTCGTTGAGTGCTAGTTTCTGATCATAAGATTCCTAAATTGCACAAATTGATAGTTAGCTCTACAAGAACACGAAGCAATTGGTTTAAAATTTACCAAAAACACTTTTTAGTTAATGAATTCAATTTATGTAATTAATTATTTCAAACAATAGGAAAAGAGCTTATAGATGTGTGTGTCTGCACGCTCTTCCCTTGGTAGATGTACCTGAACTTTGAAATAATTTGATTTCAGATTTATTTCCTGCAGCAATAGAATTAATGCTTATGTACTGATTTGCAAAATTCCAGAAAAGGAATAGAGAGGAATTGTGAGAGAAGAGTACCTTCAGTGATTTTTCTATGGATGAAAAAGGATAGTCCCAATAATTGTAATATTTAATAAATCCAATGTATTCCAGTACCCCAATGCATTGCTCCTGACTTAAATCAAAAATGGGTAAAGCCAAATATTTTCTGAAACCACAACGAACAGCGTCGTCTCGGAGTCCAAACTCTTTGGTAGAGTAGAGACGGAGGTCTGGGGAGTATTCAAGCTGCTTATTTCGGAAGACACGTCCTGGTGGACCATCTAATTTTTCCTCTTCATTCACAAAATAACGAAGTTCCATGCACTTTTTCCTATAACTACATAATCCTTTATAAAGCTGATCACCAACAACAAAAGGCTGGTCCAAGGTTGTTAGATAAACACTTTCTTCCGTCCTGTCTACTGCCCAAATCTGTAATAAACCATCTGAGCCTAGGAAATTTTCAAATGCTTGATGTATTGAATTAATATTACTTGATTCAAGCAATTCCCTTTTTTTCGAGCTCCAAAAATTGTATCCACCAAAAATACCTCGTGTTGAATGCAAGTCAGTTTTCTGTAAGCATTCTATGAAATCTGAAAGTGAATAACTTTCATCATACCCTGCCATTGTGCTTATAACCTCAGATTCTACTGCATTTTTACACTTCTTTTGGGAGGACATTTCGGATGATCTCATATGTATTGAGAGACGTATTAGGCTGGCCAAATTCACAAGAAGCAAGCATATTTCTAATACCAACCTCCACTACCAGTTCCTCTCCAATTTGTCCCTTAAACCTTTGGAGTTTCTCATCCATTATTTGTAGTAGCAAGTGCAAAGCTGACCAACTATATGCGTCTTCTCTACTATTAGACTTAAGAATGAATTCAACAACATAGGGGCCATCTTTATTGTCTGCACTTTGTAGACAAATTAGAAAATGAAAGGATAACCTAGCTCGTTGGGCATAGTGTGCCAAGGGATACTCATAAATCCTTAAGTCACATATATTTCGGAAAAAGCAGGACTTGTTTGGGGATGATAATACTATTCCAATAACCCCTTTTTTGCTTTCCAATTTGCAAAATTCACAAGCTTTAATAAAGTCCTCCATCTCTCGATCACAATGTCCGCTAGAGTCAATTTCCTCACCAGCGGCGGCAGCTATGAAAGTTTCTCTTTTCATACAACTGATGTTATTATCCACATTAACACATTCCTTGCAAGGGACCCAGACCAGTGCTAGATACAATTGGGGTACTGAGTTAATAGCCATTTTAAGCATCTCCCTCAGTTCACTTGCTGGCTCTTCCTCGTACTTTGAGTTCTGAGTTGGACATACCAATCAGCATATTATATTATAACTCATTACAATAAATAAATCTATTATCTAACTATATCTAGCTATGCGTGAGTGTAAAATCTATTACAAGCATAGAGTTTTATATTTAATATGTCAATAAGCCACATACAAAAAGATTAATTTTTAGATATCATTAATTGAAAAGAAAAGAAAAACTGTGACAGCCGAGCATATGTGTGCATGTGCATATTAATTGAACATGTAAAGATGACTTACGAAAATAAGAAGAAGATCATTTGTGTGCGTATGTGTGCGTGTGTAAAGTTAATATTATCATTCCCCATGTAACATACCTTAAGGACGTGGAGGTGAGTTGATCTAAGCTCTACTTCCTGCACATGATTGACCAATGAAAAGTATGATTAGTAATCTAATTACATATTAAAATTTAATTGTTTTGCGAAACAAATAATTATTAGTTGATGTGAACATATATGTTAATGGGTTCAATGAATCAACATCCCCAAAATTCTCATTTACATAATACCAAATATAGAAATTAAAATATAACCAGCTTGGAATTGCTAAATCGAGAGACTGTTAGAATATGACAATATTAGTATTTGAAAATCGCATTTTTTCAAATACCTCTAGAGCCGGTTCCAAACAGTTCAACGCAAAGTTAGGAAAATTAAAGTACCGATCATCAGTAAAGAGTTCCAGCACGCCGAGGCATTGTTTTGGAGGCACGTCAAAAAGAGGCAAAGAAATATATCCTGTGAGACCACAACGCGCAGCACGATCCCGGAGTGGATACTCTATGGTAGAATAGAGACGAAGATCTGGAGATGATTCCGCGCGGCCGTTTCTGAAGACCCGTCCAGGGGGCCCAAGTTCCTCTTCTTTTGCTCCTTCTCCCACAAAATATCTATGATCCATACAATACTTTCTGTGCCGACACATCCCTTCATGAAAAAGGTCCGGACCACTAAGAGCAAAGGGTTGATCTGAAGTCATGAGATAACGCCTTCCGCCGACCTCTACGGGCGCCCAAAACTGTCCAAAATAATTATCCCTGTCCCAATGATATAGCATCAGTCTGAGCACTTGTTTGAATTTCATGTATTTGATCGCTCTTCCTTCTTCTCCTTCTCCGTTGAGTTGTGAAGAATAAGAAGAAGAAGAAGAAGATAATGATTTCCTCCACCAAACCCTTCCCCAAGATTCTCTCTGTGAAGACCAATCATCATCATTCAACAATTCTTCGAATTCATCATATGATGAGTACTCTTCTTCATCACAACTCTCCATTAATACCGATATCAATTGTTGATCGGCCGTCCTAACCGCTGCTTCAGTGAAATTAGTCGGTCAGTTTGGTGTTTTCTTATTATTCATAAACAAAGAGTACCAAGATTTTTATAATAAATAAATTGTGTGTCTTCAACAAATGCTTGCTATATTAAACAAAATAAAAAGAGCCAAGAGAGATAACAGTGACACGAAATTGATTATGGCCCACCATTTGGCAAAGTCAGTAAGGACGCGCAGCTTCATTGGGTCCAAAAGGCGGCCGAAAATATTTGTATCGAAGATTCAATCCAAATTCACTAATTATGTAAATAGTCGTCAAGTACCACATTCTTTGTAGAAATAAAGAGGTTGTGCGGGTGAACTTGTAAGTTTTTTAGAATTTCTTGTAAGATAATTAAAATTTTATATAATATTAAAAAGTATTCAGTAAATTTGTAAGTTTATAAAATATTTTATAAGATATTTTTAATTTATTTAAAATTTTTTATAAATTTTTATATTTTATAGGATTTTTTTAATCTTATAAGATGTTAGATTTAAAAAAATAATAATAATAATTTTTTTGCTAATTTAATTTTAAAATCTTAACCGAGCACCTTTAATTTGACAAAATAAATTAAAATAGTAACAGAAATATTTTATTATATCCAAAATTTTATCTTACAAAATATTTAAAGATATTATTTTTAAAAAATATCTTATATGTTATAAGTTTTAAAAGAAAAAAACTTTGTAATTAAATAAATAAATTTAATTTAGTTAATCAGCTTCTAGAAATTTAAAAATTGGCAAAGAGAGATTAGCTTCACGCGCATATCCTATTAGAAAGCAACCAAGCAGTTGGGCCTACGCCAACTTTATTTCCCCACTTCAGAGAAAAAAACAAGTAGACTAGTGGGATGGACGAAGTTACATTCACAGACCTTTTTGAACTATTTTAGTTTTCTTTACTTCTCTTACTTGAACTCTTTGAACTTCTTCATTTTGTTTTGGTGCTGTAGATTTTGAGTATCATATTCCATGCTATAATTCTTTTCTTTCCATGTAACTAAGCACTATTTTGAAAACATTGAGCATGACAAATAAACAAGGAGTTTATTTATTTCTTAATTCTTAATGTTAATATATTGTTCATTTTAATTCTCAAAATCACGTTTTAACAGTATTTGATTAGAAAATTGACCAATGTCGATTTACTAAAGGACAAAATTGTTAATTTAAGATTTTTTATTTCACTTGAGGCTCGGTTTAAGATTTTATGTTCAAATTTAATTCTTATATCATTTTTTTTTTCTTTTTAGGAAAAATAGCATTTTACCCCTATGAAAATGAAAAAGGGCAAAGATCACTAGACATGGTATGAGACCAATAGAAAATAGTCCTAAACTAAAATCAAGATCTGAAAGATTTTTATAATTCCTTTGGTAGTGTTTGAATATATTTTATGTTTGATTTTATTATGTATTTATTGTGTGTTTTGAGAGAATGAATAATAAAAGAATTATGGGAGAGTGTGAAATGAAGGTTGGGGAATATGATTAATATTTGGTTATGGTTTTGAGAATAGTTAAAAAGTAGATTTTGAGAGTTTTGATATGTTTGATTATATTTTTTATGAGACATTTATACTGTTGATATCAAATCAGTGCCTTTGTGTTTGTATTTGAGAGTAAAATTTTATATTAGTGAATTTTTTAATTGTAAGAATAATGATAATAAATATTGTGTATATATGTAGTGAATGAATACAATTATGTTGTAAGTTTGTAACGATTGATTAAATAATTAAGTGGATTGTATTATAATATTTTATGAAGTTGATTGTATTTTGATATTTTTTTTATTTATTAACAATAATAATAATAATATAAATTTATTATTATTATTATTAAATATAAATTTATTCTGATGAGTACTCTTCTTCATCACAACTCTCCATTAATACCGACGTCAATTGTTGATCGGCCGTCCTAACCGCTGCTTCAGTGAAATTTGTCGCTCAGTTTGGTGTTTTCTTATTATTCATAAACAAAGGGTACTAAGATTTTTATAATAAATAAATTGTGTGTTTTCAGCAAATACCTTACTATATCAAACAAAATAAAAAGGAGAGAGACAAAGTAAGTAGGGGGCCAAGGATGTACAGCTCCAATTATTGGGTCCGAAAAGGAGTTGGGTCTACACCAGCTATATTTCCCCACTTCAGAGAAAAAAAAACAAATAGATTAGAGGGATGGACGGAGTTAAATTCATAGACCTTTTGAGCTATTTTAGTTTCGTTTGCTTCCCTTACTTGAACTCTTTGAACTTCTTCATTTTGTTTTGGTGCTGTAGATTTTGAGTTTCATATTCCATACTATAATTCTTTTCTATAGCTATCATTGACTTGAACTTATTACTTAAGCCTATTTTGTCAAGATACGAAAGAAGCAGCCGAAAAGGATGTCATCCCTACCCCTTTCATCCAAGCTAATTAAATTAGTAACCGATACTAGAAAGGGAATTGAATCCCTACATGGTGTTTGAGAATCTATAGAATCGACTTAATTTAACTCTATCAATTCCATGTAACCAAGCACCATTTTGAAAACATTGAGCATGACAAATAAACAAGGAGTTTATTTATTACTTAGTTCTTAATGTTAATATATTGTTCTATTTTAATCCTCAAAATCACATTCTAACGGTATTTGATTAGAAAATTGATCCATGTTGATTTGTTAAAGGACAAAATTGTTAATTTAAGATTTCCTGTTTTACTTTAGTCTCGGTTTAAGATTTTATGTTCCACTTTAATCCTTATATCTCTTTTTTTTTTCTTTTTAGGAAAAATAGCATTTTACTCCTATGAAAATGGAAAAGGGCAAAAAAAAGACACTTATAAAAAAAATAGGCAAAAAACCTCTTCATATTTTGAAAATTATGCACATTGTCTCCTACTTCTTATTTGTTTCAATTTAATCCTAATTTTAACATATAAAAACTATATTACCCTATTATTTTATATATTTTTAATTTAATTTAATTATTCTTTCAACTATATTTTCATACATCTTCTTTTAGCCCCTTTGAATTTAAAAACTATTTTTAAGTTTTTGTATGTGATACCCCACTCTGGGTAACCCAAAGCTGAGATATCAAAACGTTTCATACAATAATTTTGATCCGAATATACAACAAAATAGTCCCCTCAAAACTAGCAGCGGATTCAAAAACTACAACAACCTATAATACGCAACACCAGACTAAATTCCTGGCACAAGATTTTCAGTTCAACTTAACATAAACAGCGAAATTTCAAACTTACAACAGTCGATAGACTATAAAGTAAAGGCCAAGATTTACATTCTTATATAACAAAATATGTACAATCCTTAAATCATCACTCTCAAAACCATACTTAACAATCAGATAACTTCCAGATATACATTCGGCATCTGATCTGTTACAAATATATTCTTGTTTAGCCTGGAGTCCAATTTAGACTTATAATATCAGAGTTACAGCTAATAGGAGCCCATAATTTTGTTGCATACAACACCAAATTTCAATCAATCAACTTAACAAATAGTATAAACCCGAATTTCACATTTTAGATATACCCTGAATCTCCATAGAGTTCGCAAACGTTCATTCTTACTATTCAATACATCATAATCCTAATACACAACATAACATATTACAATCTTACTAAGGTGACCAGGTCTTATACAAAGTACAATATCACTTGAATTCTATACTGCAAGCAAAAGAAAACCTAAGTACGGCGGATTTCTCTTTTTAATCTCGCTCAATCTCTTCTTCATCTGAAATATCACAAATATGGGGATTAAGTCCAATGACTTAGTGAGGAATGCAGAAGGGATTTATCGAGGATGACTCAACTCGACAAATCATAATATAATTATATAGATCAAACAGAGGTATAAACAAATAGTACTGAAAAGCAAACAGGAAACTCTCCTGCCTTATTGCTCCAAGATCAGATGTCAGACAGACAGAAACAATCAAACAGATCAAACCCAAAGCAGATGCACTCAAAGGACAATCTAAGATGTGCATTGCCGATTCACCTTATACCAGACAAACAGTCCACATAACACCCCCACCGGTACCCAGGGGGAAATCCCTAGCGTACCGCACACCATTGGCCCTCGGCCCATATACACACCATCGGGACAACAGTCCACACCCCCACCGGTACCCAGGGGGAAATCCCTAGCGTACCGCACACCATCGGCCCTCGGCCCACACCATTGGGACAACAGTCCACATAACACACCATCAGTACCCAGGGGGAAATCCCTAGCGTACCGCACACCATCGGCCCTCGGCCCACACCATTGGGACAACAGTCCACATCATACACCACCGGTACCCAGGGAAAAATCCCTAGCGTACCGCACACCATCGGCCCTCGGCCCATATACACTCCGTACATATAGCAAATTCAGACAGAACAAATTATAGCAGACAGAAACAAGGCCTATCAGGCAACAGATTACAATGGCAGATACAGATATGCCAACATGGCCACAATATAGATCAGATAACAGAACAACGGACGAACATAACAAAATCGAACGGAACAGACAGAAATGCCGACAAGGCAACAGATTCAAATCAAATCAGAACACATGACTGACACATTCTGGGCGCCAGAACAGACAGAACAAATGCAGAACAGGTATAACCCTCACAGGGGTACTCAAAATAGAATCACAATAACCCACACAGGGGTGCTCAGAACAGAATCAAAATAGACCCACACAGGGGTATTCAGAATATAATCAAAATAATCAACAGAGTACGGAACAAAAACAGAAAGCCCACATGGCTTATCACAATCCTGATAATGAAAGGAATTGCCAGGGTGGCAGATCCTCACCTGGTTGTAGATTTTTCCCAATTAATCTCACGTTAAACTACGCACGATCAACGTCCAACTCTTCTTCACCTAATCCCAAAGCAATTCATAATAAGACCCCAGTCGATAAAATAGTCTCAATAATCAATTAATGCTCATAATTTCCAAACCTACTAAAACCTCCTAGATATGCCAAATTTCCAACAATAGAATATTTTAACTTAACCATATTCAACTATTATCCATTATGGAATATAAACTCTTAAATTCTCAAATTAATTTCTACCAACTTAATTAGATATCACATAATAATATTAATATTCCATTACTTTCCAAAAATCATATATATATATATATACACCCAAGTATAGCCTTCCAACATTATCCACACTCCACAATATTCCATAATAATTAAATAAAATTCCTAGTTCCCACATACAAGGTCATGTATATATATATATATACAAAATTCAAAAATAATATAATTAATAAATCTTATAAAATTCATAAATCAATAATCACTACTCGGAATTAGACATGGTTTATACCGTTGCAACCGTTGGATCGAGAAGAAGAAACTGGGCCCAGGTTGCTGGAGCACCGCCGGAGCGCCGCCGCCGGAAAATTCCCAAATTTAGCAGTCCGACTCCTTTCGAGCTCCTGAGTCCAATGGTGCAATCGGTTTTCAATTCTGAGCTCTGGCTTCGCCGGAATCTGCCAAAAACCGCGGCTAACCACCTTTCCTCCGCCGCCTCCGTTCGCCGCCGTTCGTCGCCGGAATCTTACATGCAGTAGATGGAACTTCTTCCTCTCACCTCCTGCTTCCTGTTGGTACCCTCAGAAGTTGCTCCAGTCGTCGGAAAACGGAGGTTCCACCGAAGGCCGTGAAATGGGTTTTCTCCAAGCTTCTTCCGCCGCCCCGTTTCCGCCGTGTGTGGTGGTGCTTCGGTGTTTGGAGGGTGCTAGAGAAGAGAATGGTGGTGTTGGTTTGCGGTTAGAGGTTTGGTTGAGGTTGGCCGGTGGTGGTGGTGGTTCGATTGAAGGAGAAGGAGAAAGAAAAGAAAAGAAAGAAAAAGAAGAAGAAAGGAGAAAGAAAGGAAAGGAAAAGAAAGAAAAGCAAGGAAAAGAAAGAAAGGAAAAGAAATGTGTTAGCCTTGCTTGCTGCCCGCTTTGACTTTTTTTTTTGTTTTGTTTTCATTTCATTTTTTTTTATTATTATTATTATTTACAATTTAATCTTAAAAATTTAATTAATCCCCCGCTTTGACTTTTTTTTTTTTTGTTTTGTTTTCATTTCATTTTTTTTTATTATTATTATTTACAATTTAATCTTAAAAATTTAATTAATCCCAATTAAGCGCCACAACTTATAAAAATTATAATTTAATCCACTTTCTCAAAAATACTAAATCAAGTTTTCGTAAATTTTCTAAATTAACTCCCAAAATTACATAAAATAATAATTTAACAACGGTAACATAAAATCATAAATTTTAAATATATAAAATTTAAATTCAATAAATTATAAAATTTTGGGGTCGTTACATTGTATTTCCGTTTCTCTATTTCATTCTACTTTTTTTATTTTTTATATATTATATTTAAATGTAAATATTATATTTACATATATATATATATATAAATATATAGTATATTTATGTATATATTTTATGTTATATGTATATATTATACTATAAAACTACTAAAGGGTTTACTAAAGTTTTATGTCATGTATTTCTCCACCTCACCACCATATTTGTATATTATATATAGGTATATATAATTTATACAAAAATGAAAAAAGTAGAATAAATTAAAGAAATAAAAATACAAAAACAGGTTTTAAATTTAAAGAGGATGAAAGAAGACATATGAAAATATACTTTAAATAAATAAATAAATTAAATTGAAAACATGTGAAATAATTAAGGATAATATGGTTTTTATTTGTTAAAATTAGGATTAAATTGAAGTAAATGAGGAGCACGAGGCGGTGTGTACGATTTTCAAAACACGATGAGGTTTTTTGCCTATTTTTTTCATAAGGGTTTTTTTCTTTTTTCTTTTTTTTTTTCTTTTTGCCATTTTTCATTTCATAGGGAGTAAAATGCAATTTTTTCTTGAAAAAAAAAAGTGACATAAGGACTAAAGTGGAACATAAAATCTTAAATTGGGACTAAAGTAAAACATAAAACTTTAAATTGATAATTTTGCCCTTAAAAAGTCAAAATTGATTAATTTTCTAATTGAATACTGCTGGAAAGTGGTTTTGAGAACTAAAATGGAATAATATATTAACGTTAGGGATTAAAAGATGAACTTTTAAAAATTGGGAACTAAAGTAATTCTAGAGTAAAACTTTAGGGACTAATTATGTGATTTGCCCATATAATTTACTCGTCTAATTGAGCTAACCCTAATACAAAAAAAATTATTAGAAAGTCCCATCTTTGGACTTAACATGAATGGAGATGGTGTCTCATATTAAAAGATATGAATTTAAAAAATCATGATAATGCAATTTTATAGTCATTTCTACTTATTCGGTATGCAATTACAATCATGATATAGAGATTTAAGAAATTAATTAGTGTAAATCTTTTGAAATTAATAAAAATTAAATTATAATAATTATATGGTATGATTCAATGAGTTCACAAAATAAGTTTTAAATCTTATCATTTTAGTAAACTGGACCACCAAAACATTAAAAGTGAACATTGCCATTACATATACATAGAAAGCCACGAAATTAACTAAAGCCTAAAAATTAGTCAAAACAAGGCCGGGTCCCATGGAGAGATGAACGAGAGAGAAAAGTGGGATTTGCTAAACAGTGCTTTTGAAATTTTGCTTCAAAAACAATATGACTCCTTTGTCTCCAAAGATCAAGACTAGTCTCACAAGCAAACATGCCTTTGCTCGTGGCTCACGTCTTTGAGACGTGCAATGTGGGATTGCTTGTGGTAGATTTTGAGTATCATATTCCATACCACAATTCCTTTCTTTCCATGTAAGGGGAATGAACTAAGTAATAATTTGAAAACATTGAACATAATAAATAAACAAGGAGTTTATTTAAATTTAACAAAATAATAATAAGCAAAGAAAACAAGAACAAGTGAGAAAATTAGTTAGGGAGGACAACAACGGGTAATGATTTATGTTATTTGGTATAGCCAATTTCATAAACTACACAAATTAAAAGGATATGTGAGGTTTGAAAGCACAAGTTATGCACGTTGCGACGGAAAGGGAAACCAAAAAAGAAGAAGCAGATAGGTATTTGAAAAATAAGATGTAGACTTTGAAAATAGAATTAAGAATTTTAGAATAAGTTTTTTTTTTTCCTTAAAAAAATGTTTAAAGAAAACTTCAACAGAAATGCCCTAATGAAGGATGTTTGGAATACTAAATTGTGGGGAAGAAGTTTTTGTATAGGTTATTTACTTTTTCTTTAAGGTTTTTAATTCTTTGAATTTGCCAAAACCCGTAATGCCTACCTCTTTAATTATATTACAGTTAGACTAAATTTTTAAGCTGCCAACTCTTTAAGTTATGACCATTTAATTTTAGTCATCTCACTCTGGCATCTAAATATTAGCATATTTCTATAGATAGATCTATACATGCTTAAAAAACAACAAGAACAACAACAACAACTACTACTATTACTGGTGTTGTTGTTATTGTTGTTGTTGTTGTTGTTGATGATGATGATGATGATGATGATGATGATATTTAAAAGAAACTTTTTTACTGTTTTAGATGTTATATGTTTGAAATTTATACTTTTCATGTAGACAACTATAAAGATTTGTAAGGAATTGTACAACTCTAGAAATGTTTAATTTGATGACACTTAAACCATATTCATATGAAATATTGTTATATTTAACTTATTTCAACAGTTAAATTTTATTCAATAAAATTTCTTTTAGTTATTTAGATTAAATGATTTGTGTTATATTTGCAACAAAAGTATCAATATCTAAAAGGGCAAAATGTATTTTACCCACTTCTAAAATGTCTAATTAGCTTAAAACCCTCTATATATTTTTGATTGACATAAATCCCCTTGTATTTCTAAATAAGTTGCTTACTCTCCCCAATTCATTTAAATAATTTTAAAATTTATCAAAAAACCAAAATATCCTCCTTTACATGTCAAAGGCCATGCTTTCTTTGTTCCAATTGAACATTGGTAAGCATCCCTTCTCTCTCAAATGAAGAGAAAATCCTAGACCCCGCTTGCCTCAAATTTGAGCTCTAATCTTGGTTTTCTATTGTGTATTGGATGATTTTGGGATATTTCATTCAAAAGCAAACTATTTGTCAAATTATTTTTGTGTTTTGAAACCACTGAGCTAAACCCAACTTCATCATGAACGTAATGTGCTTCTTCATCCAATTTTATACTATACTTTTTTATTTTTATTTTAAAAAGTGTTTTCATTTAATTAATTGAATTTTCAGATTTTTTAGGTTTAAATGCAAAGTGTCGTCTCTAAAATTATGATACTTTGTGTTGTTTGAATTTTTGCTTTGTTTTAAACTTCAATATACAAATTATTGAATTTGTTTTGTTTTGTTTGTATTGATGCAAATTATTTTATTTATCATCCAGTTACTCTTATTTTATTGTCAAACTTTTAATTGAGAATTGATAAGAAAAAAAAAGCCTAGCTTTCATCAATGCCTAAACACAATCAATTTTTAACACCTAAATAAAAAAATTTCATAAATAAATTAAAACTATAGCTGGCGCATTCTTGTTTCTTCAAAGAGTTGTTTGAGGTGAGTTGCAGCAATTATCCCCACAAAGTGGTCAAATTGAGGGGAAATGGATGCCATTTCTTTTTATTATAATAGGAGGGCAAATATGTCATTTTATGGTATTACAAAGCTTCAAAAGTGAGAAAAAATTGCACATTTAATGCGTGCACCACCGACATACTTCGCGAACTTTTTATGCAACTTATTCAAAAATACAAAGGAGTTTACGCAAATTAAAAACATAAAGGGGATTTTCAACTAATTAGGCATATAAGGGTTAAAATGCATTTTGCCCACATCTAAAGTATAACTAAACTAAATAAAATAAGTTTTTATATTTAAAGTTATTGGCCCTTATAAAGCATGAGTTAAAAGCTGATTCTATTTATTTCTAATAATTTTTAAAGCTTTTCAGTTTTTAATTATCAAATCGTGACTTGTCATAGTTGCTAAAATATTTATTACAGCATTAACACTTTGGATATTCTAATCAAGTGTTTTCTAGATTCTAAGTAGGGGTTGACTAGGGTTCGATATATATGATTTTAACTTAACATCCTATATCCTTTAAAAAATTAACAAGTGTACAAATTGTATTTTTAAATCATCCGTAATTAAGTTAATTTACTATACTAATATTTTCTAATTAGATTAAAATAAAATAATTTTTAATATGAAATATCTTAAATATTCTTATAAAAAATTAATATATAATTAAAATAAAAAAACAAATTATAATTACCTAAAAATAGAAAAAGAAAAAAATATTAAATTAAACTAGTTCAACCCTTCATCCCAATTCCTAATTCCTAATTCCCAAATTAAATTACTAGCAAATTCTAATGGAGATTTTCCTAATGGAGAAACTTGGAAATCTTTCATTCTACAAGGAAAAAACAACTTGTAATAGAAGAGCACAACTTTTTTAACCAAATAAAATTACAATAAAAATAATTCAACCATTTTAATGGCAGAAAACACTAATAGCTAGATTCAGTGTGCTATAGTAGGATGGAATGAGAAGAGAAGAGTTAATTACCAATGGGTTGAACCGAAACCTGGATTGAAGTTAAAGAATAATGGAGGTTAATGAAGGTCCTGGAAGACTCTGAAACCTTATACATACGTGTAGAAGTCTTTAGGATCATATATGTCTTTAGAACTTTATATATATTTGTACAATGTTGAAGACTTGTGTAGAAGTGTCTAGTATAGTCTTGTGTAGAAAGTTGAGGCCTAGTGTGGTCTTGTGTAGAAGATTCTAGTGAAGACTAGTGTAGGAGTTTCTAGAATACTTTCTAGAACATTATAGATAGTTGTAGGAATTATGTAGAAAATGTGTAGAAATCTCTGCAAGGCATTCTAGAATTCTAGTCTTAGAAAAAATCTAGACTTGTAATCTAGACCGTAGTATAAAATCAATCCTAACCATTCATTTGGAAGGAAAAACAATATAAATAGGGTAAGAGCCCATTTGTAATGAAACTAAGTAAGAATCAAGTAAACAAGCTCTCTACCATTTTCTTTTGGCCACTCTCAGCTTCCTCTCTGTTCTTAATGTTTGGCTACTACACATAGCACCCACAACACTTAAACTTCCAAGGCTGAGGCTGACTTAACTAGTGTCACAAGGTGCGAACAAGAGGCTAAGTGCCTCACAGTAACTTGTAAAAGACAATTCCATGATAACAAGCTACTTAAGTATAGAGGTTGGTGAGTAACAAGATGGGATCCATTTCACCTATCTGTAAAGAACGAGTTGATTTCTTATGTATTTTAGGATGATGAATTTCAAGCAATTAGCTTAAAATTTACCAAAAGCACTTTTTAGTTAATGAACTCAATTTATGTAATTAGTTATTTCAAACGACAGGGAAAGAACTTTTGTGTGTGTGTGTGTATGTTTGCTTCACTCAACAAACATACCTGAACTTTGAAATAATTTGATTTCAGATTTGTTTCCTTCAGCAATTGAATTAATGCTTTTGTGTTGATTTGCAAAATTCCAGAAAAAGAATAGAGAGGAATTGCGAGAGAAGAGTACATTTAGTGTCTTTCGCATGGATGAAAGAGAATAGTACCAAGAATTGTAATCTTTAATAAATCCAATGTATTCCAATACGCCAATGCATTGCTCCTGACCTAAATAAAAAATGTGTAAAGCTAAATATTTTCTGAAACTGCAATGAATAGCGTGGTCTTAGGGTCCAAACTCTTTGGTAGAGCAGAGATGGAGGTTTGGAGAGTATTCAAGCTGCTTATTTTGGAAGACACGTCCTAGTGGACCATCTAGTTATTCCTCTTCATTCACAAGACAACGATGTTCCATGCACTTTTTCCTATAACCACATAATCCTTTATAAAGCCCAACACCAAAAGCAAAATGCGGGTTCAAAGTACTTATAAAAACACTGTCTTCCGTCTTTTCTACTACCCAAACTTGTACTAAACTGTGCCGGGGTTCACCTAGTGGACCATCTAATTGTTCCTCTTCATTCACAAGACAACGATGTTCCATGCACTTTTTCCTATAACCACATAATCCTTTATAAAGCAAAATACGGGTTCAAAGTACTTATAAAAACACTTTCTTCCGTCTTTTCTACTACCCAAACTTGTACTAAACTATGCTGGGGTTCACCTAGTGGACCATCTAGTTGTTCCTCTTCATTCACAAGACAACGATGTTCCATGCACTTTTTCCTATAACCACATAATCCTTTATAAAGCCCAACACCAAAAGCAAAATGCGGGTTCAAAGTACTTATAAAAACACTTTCTTCCATCTTTTCTACTACCTAAACTTGTACTAAACTATGCCGGGGTTCACCTAGTGGACCATCTAGTTGTTCCTCTTCATTCACAAGACAACGATATTCCATGCACTTTTTCCTATAACCACATAATCCTTTATAAAGCCCAACACCAAAAGCAAAATACGGGTTCAAAGTACTTATAAAAACACTTTCTTCTGTCTTTTCTACTACCCAAACTTGTACTAAACTATGCCCGGGTTCACCTAGTGGACCATCTAGTTGTTCCTCTTCATTCACAAGACAACGATGTTTCATGCACTTTTTCCTATAACCACATAATCCTTTATAAAGCAAAATACGGGTTCAAAGTACTTATAAAAACACTTTCTTCCGTCTTTTCTACTACCCAAACTTGTAAACTATGCCGGGGTTCACCTAGTGGACCATCTAGTTGTTCCTCTTCATTCACAAGACACGATGTTCCATGCATTTTTTCCTATAACCACATAATCCTTTATAAAGCCCAACACCAAAAGCAAAATGCGGGTTCAAAGTACTTATAAAAACACTTTCTTCCATCTTTTCTACTACCCAAACTTGTACTAAACTATGCCGAGGTTCACCTATCTGTAAAGAACGAGTTGATTTCTTATGTATTTTAGGATGATGAATTTCAAGCAATTAGTTTAAAATTTACCAAAAGCACTTTTTAGTTAATGAAACTCAATTTATGTAATTAGTTATTTCAAACGACAGGAAAAGAGCTTTTGTGTGTGTGTGTGTGTGTGTGTGTGTGTATGTTTGCTTCACTTAACAAACATACCTAAAGTTTGAAATAATTTGATTTCAAATTTGTTTCCTTCAGCAATAGAATTAATGCTTTTGTGTTGATTTGCGAAATTCCATAAAAAGAATGGAGAGGAATTGCGAGAGAAGAGTACATTTAGTGTCTTTCGCATGGATGAAAGAGAATAGTACCAAGAATTGTAATCTTCAATAAATCCAATGTATTCCAATACGCCAATGCATTGCTCCTGACCTAAATAAAAAATGTGTAAAGCTAAATATTTTCTGAAACTGCGATGAATAGCGTGGTCTCAGAGTCCAAACTCTTTGGTAGAGCAGAGATGGAGGTTTGGCGAGTATTCAAGCTGCTTATTTTGGAAGACACGTCCTAGTAGACCATCTAGTTGTTCCTCTTCATTCACAAGACAACGATGTTCCATGCACTTTTTCTTATAACCACATAATCCTTTATAAAGCCCAACACCAAAAGCAAAATACGGGTTCAAAGTACTTATAAAAACACTTTCTTTCATCTTTTCTACTACCCAAACTTGTACTAAACTATGCCGGGGTTCACCTAGGAAATGTTCAAATGCAAGATGTCTTGAATTAATATTCCATGATCTATGCAATTCCCTTTTTCCCAAGCTCCAAAAAATGTATCCACCATAAATATCCCGTGTTGAATCTAAGTCAGTTTTTTGTAAGCATTCAATGAAATCAAAAAGTGAATAACTTTCATCATAGCCTACCATTGTGCTTATAACCTTAGATTTTTCTGCATTTTAACACTTCTTTAGGAAGACATTTCGGATGATCTCATATGTGTTGAAAACGTATTAGGTTGGTCAAATTCACAAGAAGTAAGCATATTTCTAATACCAACTTCTATTACCAATACCTCTCCAATTTGTTGCTCCGGATGCAACCTTAAGCCTTTGGAGTTTCTCATCCATTATTTGTCGTAGCAACTGCAAAGCGGACCAAGTACATACATCTTCTCTACTATTGGACTAAAGAAAGAATTCAACAACATAAAGGTCATCTTTATTGTCCGCACTCTGTAGACAAATTAGAAAATGAAAGGATAACCTAGCTTGTTGAGCATAATGTGCCAAGGGATACTCAAAAATCCTTAAGTCACATATATTTTGGCAAAAGCAGGACTTGTTTGGGGCTGATAATACTATTTCAGTAACCCCCTTTTTGCTTTCCAAGTTGTGGAATTCACAAGCTTTAATAAAGTCCATCATCTCTAGATCACAACATTCGCTAGGGTTAATTTTCTCACAAACAGAGCTAGCTATTAAAGTTTCTCTTTCCATACACCTGAAGTTATCATCTAGATTAACACATTCCTTGCAAGGAACCGAAATCTATGCTAGATGCAATTGGGGTACTAAGTTAATATCCATTTTAAGCATCTCACTTAATTCACTTGCTGGCTCTTCTTCATACTTTGAATTCTGAGTTGAACGTATTAATCGAGATATTATATTATAACTCATTACAACAAATAAATCTATTATCTAACTATATCTAGCTATGCATGGGAATGTGCATGTGTGTAAGATCTATAATAAGCGTAGAATTTTATATTTAATATGGCAATAATCCACATGTAAAATGATTAATTTTTAGATATCATTAATTGAAATAAAATGAAAAGAAAAGAAAAACTGAGACAGCCGAGCATATGTGTGCGTGTGCATGTGCATATTAATTGAACCTCTAAAAATGACTTAAGAAAATAAGAGGTGAATATTATTTTCCTATGTTAGTATTATCTGATCAATCCATAGTATCAAAGGATTAACCTCGCTCATAATTTCCATCTAATATACCATAACATGAGTCTATGTGAGATCGAAATTTAATTTAGCCATTTTCTAATGGAAAAAATTTCTATCAAACTCTCTTCTTTTCTCGTCATTTCATGTGTAATTAGTTTTCTCCTTTACAGGAACCTTAAATCAAAGGTGTGAGAATCATGTAATTGGTGCTTCTAGATGCACCTACCACACTCTGTGAATAGCTCCTTCTCACATCATAATGGTTGTAGTTTGGATTCTCTATTTCATTTTATATTTCATCTTATATTTCATTTCATAGATATATGCCAAGTGTATCAAATATTTCCTTAGAAAAATAAGTAATTTGAAAACAAATACAATTGGCATATATTCGGTATATTGGAATAGTAGATGATAAAATAATTTAAGTGGCATTTTTTAGTATCTTTAATGCTTTATTTTGTTGTAGTGTCCAAAGTGTAATGGCTGGCCATCACTCTCATTTCCCTCCCAAAATTTTATCTAATGTCTTAAGAAAAAATCATTCTCCTAGATTCTCTCCCCCCTCCCCCCCCAAACTTCTTCACATCATCCCCAATTTCTTCCTCCTACTTTCTCATTCCAATTCTAGACATAAGAGTGAGGATCTAGAGTGTTTTAAGTGTGTGATACCTCTGGAGGCACAACATTTAGGGTTCTTGGTGTTAGTGAACAAAATTTAGCACTTGGAGAGAAGTTCTTCAAGGATTAAAGAAGAGTTTCTTGGAGACAATCTCACCGGCAACTTGGTACTTTAGAGCACAAGATTTTGCCACTATTTTTTCACCTTTTGGAGGTGTTTTCAAGGCTAAAAGTTTTTGGAGTTGAAGCCTTTGGAATGGGAAGAAGTAGATCAACAAACCAGTGTTGGAATTCTTCACTAGTGAGAACTTTATCAAAGAATCTACAAGTTGATTTTTGAAATCAACAAAGGTACTTCTTCCTATTCCTAAATCCTTAATTTAGGCATATTTAGATACTTGGTTAACGGTGAGACGAGTTACATTTGATGTTTTAATTTCTTACTTTAATTGGATCCTTACACCACCTCCCCCTTCAGTTGCTTTGTCTACCATAAAGGTTAAGCATATGGCTAGTATAGAAGTTGTTTGGCTACAGGGTTTGGTAAGTGATCTTGGGTTGGCTAAGAAGAAAACTTTGGTTTTCAGAGTGCCATACATCTTACAAAGAACCAAATGTATCATGAGCACACTAAACATATTGATGTCAAATATCACTTCATTCGGGACACTGTGTCATAGGGTGTTATGGATGTGTAGAAATTGTCCAAACATAATAATCCAGCTATATGATAACAAAGGTAATCCCAATTCCCAAGTTTATAATGGTATTACCTAGATTTAATTTGTGTTGCTTGTACTTTGTAAGGGAAATGTGCAAGATAAAGTAGTGATTTTCTTTATTGATCGAGGGAATTCAAGCTAAGGGGAAGATTTGTTAATGTGGCTTGAATTTAGTTGGTCTAGATTATAGCCTTACTCAAGAAGCCTGTTGCGACTCCAATTGGAGAAAAAAAAAATTGAGGTATGCATGTGTTGTGTTTGCACAACATATTTTATCCTTTGTGAGATAATGAGCATTTAGATTTTTCTAATTAATACATATGAACTCGACATTTCTTTCATAAACTTTATCTAGAATTTCAATGTAAGTCTGACAATGCTAACATCAAATTGATAATTAGATGTGTTTCAAAATAACGTATATTTGTATGATTTTATAGATAAAAAGCATTTGTGTGTGTGTATAAAGTTGATATTATCATTCCCCATGTAACATACCCCAAAGACGTGGAGGTGATTTGATCTAAGATTTAGTTCCTGCATATGATTGACCAATGAAAAGTATGATTAGTAATCTAATTACATATTAAAATTTAATTATTTTGCGAAACAAATAATTATTAGTTGATGTGAACATATATGTTAATGGCTTTGTGGCAATTCAATGAATTAAGATCTTTAAAATTCTCATACATAATACCAAATATAGAAATTAAAATATCACCAGCTTGGAATTGCTAAATTGAGATGCATCTTATAGGTACCCTCACCTACAGAAAATGGAGATTGAGAAGCTAGTTAAAGAAATGCTCTAACTGCGTATAATCCAGCCCTCTACAAGTCCTTTCTCTTCCCTAGTGCTTTTAGTAAAAAAGAAGGATGGCACATGGAGGTTTTGTGTAGACTACAGGAAATTAAATTTCTTAACCACCAAAGATATTTGTCCAATCCCTCTGGCAGATGGCTTCCTAGATGAGCTTCATGGTGCTACCATCTTTTCAAAAATCGATCTTAGAGCTTGCTATAACTAAGTTAGTATCCACCCCAAAGATATTGCCAAAACAACTTTTGTGACTTCTTCTGGCCTCTATGAATTCAAAGTCATGCCCTTTGGACTAACCAATACCTCTGCAACTTTTTAGTCTCTCATGAACAAGACATTCAGCCAACATCTTGGAGACTTCATCCTTGTCTTCTTTGATGACATCCTAGTTTACAGCAAGAACTTGGAAGACCACCAACATCACCTAGCAACTACCTTTGACATTCTGACTCAAAATCAGTTGTTTGCCAAACCCTCCAAATATGTCTTTGGGCAAGACCAAGTGGAGTACTTAGGGCATATTATAAGTGGAAAAGAAGTCAAGCCTAACTCCAGCAAGATACAGGCTATGGTAGACTAGCCCCAACCAAAAATTGTCAAGGCACTTAGAGGGTTCCTAGGGCTTATTGGTTATTACAGGAAGTTCATCCAGCATTATGGCATCATAGCCAAACCCCTAACTAATCTCACTAAGAAAGGGCAATTCTAATGGAGTAATGAAGCTGAAATAGCTTTTAACAACCTCAAGAAAACGATGACAACTGCGCCAATTTTACAACTACCTGATTTTAGAAAACCTTTTGTTCTTGAAACTTATGCATGCTACTCAAGCCTAGGGTTTGTTTTGATCCAAGGAAAACATCCTTTAGCCTATTACAGTAAAGCTTCGGGGCTAAAATCCCTAGGGTTATCAGTATATGAGAAAGAACTAATGGCCATCATCCAAGCTATTGAGAAATGGAGAGCTTACTTAGTTCAGAACCATTTTACTATTAGGACAAACCAAAGTAGCTTGAAATACTTAGTAGACCAAAATATTTCAACTCCCCTCCAACATAAATATTTAACCAAGTTGATAGGTTACAGTTATACTATTAAATACAAAAAAAGAAGTGACAATAGAGTGGCTGATGCCTTATCCAGGAGGTATGTGGAAGAGGGAACCTATCAAGCCATTACTCTATTTCAGCCAGCTTGGGTTGGTGAACTTGGAGCCAGTTATGTAGGAGATAGTTTAGCTGAAGAAGCCATAACTGAGAGAACAATCACACCCTATAACTTATCCTTCTTCACTTACCAAGATGGAGTCCTCAAACACAAGGGTAAGCTGTATGTTGGAGAAACCACTGACCTAAGTAACCAAGTAGTATATGCATTACACTCATCCAGTGTTGGTGGGCACTCTGGGATCCAGTATACTTTACAACAGCTGAAAACACTTTTTTGGTGACCTAAGATGCAAGAACTAATCCAGGAAGTGGTTAAGGAGTGTAACATCTGCCAATAATGCAAGCACTTGAATACGAGGCCCCTTGGATTGCTTCAACCTCTATCTATTCTAGATCAAGCTTGGAAACATCTTACTATGTATTTTATTGAACAACTGCCCAATTCTAATGGGAAAGCTATGATTTAAGTAGTGGTGGATAGGTTTACAAAATATGCACATTTCACTCCTCTATCACATCCTATTGCTGCTTTACATTCAGCACACACTTTCATTGATTCTATATAAATTACATAGCTTGCCTTGCTGTATCATTTCAAATAGAGATAAGATTTTCACCAGTCATCTATGGAAGGAATTGTTCAACATCCTAAGAGTCCAACAACAACTTAGCACGACCTATCACCCTCAGATAGATGGGTAGAGTGAGCGGGTAAATCAATGTCTCGAGAACTACTTGAGGTGTATGTGTGGCACAAACCTAAAAGAGTAGAGCTAGTGGGTATCCATGGCAGAATGGTGGTATAACAGCAACTACCACACTGCTATAGCTATGACACCCTTTGAGGTCCTGTATGGCTATAAACCCTCTCATATGCCAACTGACTTCAGTGGGGAAGTGGTAGTACGGGGAGTTCAACAGATTCTCCAAGATAGGAAAACAACTCAAACTCACCTCAAGACTCAGCTGGAGATAGCTCAGAATAGGATAAAGCAACACGCAGATAGAGGAAGAATTGAGAAACACTATAAGGTGGGGGACTTTGTATATCTGAAGGTGAAACCTTACAGACAATGTTCAGTGCGCAACAACAAGGTCTGGAAGTTAAGTCATAAATATGTTGGACCATTTCCTATTGTAGAGAAAGTAGGACAAGTTGCTTACAAACTGCACCTCCCTTAGGCTCAAAAATTCATCCTGTGTTTCATGCCTCTCTACTTAAGAAGCACGTAGGGCCCACAAATAAGGTTTTAGCTTCATTACCTCAGTTTGATTAAGAAGGCAAGGTCATACTACAACCTGCAGCGATCCTAGCAAGAAGACTTGTTAAGAGGAAAAATGCTCATGTGGCTCAAATTCTTATCAGTTGGGCCCATTTATCTGATGAGGAGACAACCTGGCAAGATTACGATGTGATCACGTAGTAGTTCCTAGAGCTCACATACTTGAGGACAGGTCTTATTGAATGGTAAGGCAATGTTATGAAAGTTTAAGTGAAGAAGAAAAGTCAAGAATAGGGGAAAACATCATTCTTTTAATTTCAGCATTTTTTTTAAGTAACGATGCCATCATACTAATGGCAACGGTGTTGTTCAATCCAAATTGGGGTTAGGGCTTCTAATGTAAGTTTAATTAAGTCCAAATTTGGTTTAATTACGTTTTAGTTGAATTAGTTAGGCTTAAGATGAGTATGTTAGTTTCTTTTGTCTTTTTCTTTGAAATCTACCGTTAAATCCCGTCTTGGAAGGATTTGCGATTCATTGAGAAAAGTTAATAGAAATTTTCCTCCTTGCTTTCTTCCTGTATTCTCCTCTTTCTTCTTTTATTTTCTTCACTTATTTTCTCCTCCTCACACTTAGGCACTAAACATCACCACCTAGGCAAAGGATTTCTATTATAGCTGGGCAACAAAGCTTGTATTATTTGTGGCTGTAACAGTAACCCTTTCCCCAAC
Source organism: Jacaranda mimosifolia (assembly GCA_018894105.1). Lineage (NCBI taxonomy): Eukaryota > Viridiplantae > Streptophyta > Magnoliopsida > Lamiales > Bignoniaceae > Jacaranda > Jacaranda mimosifolia. Next base: position 310,266 of record CM032118.1, on the reverse strand, counting down.
TTTTCCCCATGAAGACCAATCATCATCATTCAACAATTCTTTGAATTCATCATCTAATGAGTACTCTTCTTCATCATATGATGAGTACTATTCATCATCACAACTCTCCATTAAAACCAATATCAATTGTTGATCGACTGTCCTAACCGCCACTTCAGTGAATTTTTTCGATCAGGTGGGGGTTTTCTTCTTCTTCATAAACGGAGTACTGAGACTTTTATAATAAATAAATTGTGTGTTTTCAACAAATACTTATTATATTAAACAAAATAAAAAGAGAAAAGAGAGACAAAATTGATTATTGGATCTGAAATGGAGTTAGGCCTACAGTACATCAACTTTATTTCCCCACTTCAGAGAAAAAAACAGACTAGTGGGGTGGATGGAGTTAAATTCATAGACTTTTTTGAACTATTTTAATTTCCTTTACTTCTCTTACTTGAACTCTTTGCACTCCATTTTATTTTGGTGTTGTAGATTTTGAGTATCATATTCCGGAAAAATTGCATTTTTAGTTTTATAATATAAGTGCATTTGCAATTTTGATCCTGAAAATTGACGCTTAACTATTTTTAGTTTAATTTTTATATTTTTTAAGCACTTTTGGTCCTCCAACGTTTATATTAACACTTACTAGAAATTGTTGAAAAAAAAAAAAGGATGACCAAATTATCCGCAGACCCTTGAAATTTGGTTAGTTTATAAAAAGAACCACAAAATATAAAATATCTATTTATATCTCACTAAAAAATTTTAAAAAAATGAAAAACCTAAATTTCTAATACAACAAAAATTCTCAATAAGAAATATTTTAAAATAATACATATATACTACATGTATGTAGATATATATATACATATATAGATATATATGTATTATGTACAAATAAATATACATATATACACACATATATATATATGTATAGAAAGACCCCCCACTCCCCACCCCCTCTTAAAATTGGGTGGCTAGCCAAATCTGCCATTGGCCGATGGTCGTTGGTAGCCTAGCAACGACCGTGGCCAGGTAGCCATCGGCCAGCAGTTGCTGGCCCTGACCAACCAAGCTATGGGGCGGGGATGGGGGGCTAGAGTCAGGGGCAGAGCTAGGATTTTGGTTTACGGGGGGCGAAATTCTGAATTACCAAAAATATAATTTTTTTTATTACATATATATATATATATATATATAAAGAAGTATAATGTTGTAAAAGGCATATTTTCAATAGGATGAGGGGAAAATTTATAATGTGAAGATGATAAAAGTGTAATATTATAAAAAATTTAATATTTTGAGGGGGGCAAAAGTTTAATATTTAAAAATTTTTAATATAATTTTAGTATTTTGAGGAAGCAAAAGTATAATATTATAAAAATTTTAATACAAAAAATTAAATTTTAATATTTTGAGGGGGGAGGCTGCCCCTGTTAGCCCTCTTGGCTCTGCCTTTGGATGAAGTGGAGGTGGGACGGAGGTTTGCCAGGAGGCAGGTTGTTGCTGGCGAGGAAGTGGGGCTGCTGGGGGCTTGTTAGTTGGGGGTACTGGTGTGGGGAGAGAAAGAGTAGGGATTTCTTTATTTATTTATATATATATATATAAATATATTTTATTTATTTATTTATTAACTAATTTATTAAATATTAATTTAAGAGTTAATATTGTGTATTAATTTAATATTATTAAAAAATAATTAATATTTTTATGTATTTTATTTATTTAAAATGATTTCATTACATTATTCAAAATAATTCAAATTAGATTAAATTGATGAATATTATAGTATAATGATTAAAATGATCAAAAATTACTTTATTTGAATATCAAAATTATATTTCTAGTTTAAATTATTAAATTTTCTTAGTTTAAATTGATTAATACTATATTAAAATGATTAAAACTATCAAAAATTGCTTATTCAAATATATCAAAATTATATTTCTAGTTTAAATTATTAAATTTTCTTAGTTTAAATTGATTAATATTATATTAAAATGATTAAAATTATCAAAAATTACTTATTAAAATTTATCAAAATTATATTGCTAGTTTAAATTATCAAATTTTCTTAGTTTTTATTATTAAGTTATTTTAAATATATTTATTATTTTAATACTATATTTATGTAATTTAAAATTATAAAGTTTTATTATTTAAGAGATGAATTTAATTTTCATTTTTTTACTTATTTTGTTTTTATTTAATTAAATTTGATAAAACTACTATGATAGGTTTATAATTTTAAATTTTTATTTTTTAATTCAACTTGAATTTAACTATCATTCAATATATATGAAATTTTATTAACAATAAAATATATTTAAATCATCATTAGTCGACTTCTCGATCAGTGATAATATACTGACATTATTTCTTACGACATCTAACATACATAGATAAATTATAGATTTAAAGTATAATTGCGAAATAATTTATTTGAAATAAAGCATCTTTTAATTTAAATTCTTTATTCTATTTTCTATTTTATTTTATAAATACATATATATTAATTTTTTTAATAAAAATAATTAATTAAAAATAAAATATACTTGGTATAAATACGACAACTTGAAAGAGGAGATGGAATATGCACCAGAATAGAAGATCCAAAGTGTTTCTATAGCCAAACTTATGCAATTATTGAGCTACTAGCTACCCAACTAATACTAATACTATTTCACAAAGGAAAATAGAACAGTTGATCTTTTTTTCTTTTTTTCTTTTTTTTCAAAAGTTAAGTTGAAAAGAAATTAGCAAACATATAAAAATAGAATTACTAGTTAGTTGTAAACCATTGTGACATTAAATTTTTCTAGCACAACTTTTAGGCTTTTTTTGATTATGTTTTTTTAAAATAATATTGTTTTGGAGAAGCATAACTAAATATATTTTTATTTTCTTTTAAAATACATATTTTTCAATATATATATATATTATTACTTTAATATTAAAAAAATTATTTAATTTTATTTTTACTTTAAAAACCTAATAAAAAATATTAATTTGATTATTATAATAAAAAATATTTTTTTTAAAATATAAATAAACATATAAAAAAAAAATTTATATTTTTTAATAATTCATCCTCCCAAAATACATAACAAATAATAATAAAATCAAACAAAAAATATGACCAAACATTCCCTTAGTTATTTGGAAAGTTACTATTTTAGCATTTTTATAGTTACTAATTATCGTTTTAAACAATGTTTATGACACAATTCAGTCTTTGCTTTTGAATTAAGGATTACTTTGGACAGAAGGGAAAATTGTAAATATGAAATAAAATATAACTGAAAAGCAAAAGAGACTCACTCGTCCAGGACCGTCCCAAGTGCCAACTCCTCGAGCCTCCAAATTTCTGCACAGCTCCGATTTCCCAGCGGCGGCGGAGGCTCCGGCGACGTAAGCTAAGGTAACGGTTTAATCGGATTAGTTTTTAGCTATTTATTGTACTATTGAGTCGATTATCATTTCATGAGAAGGGACCTCATTTTTTTAGCTATATGGAGTGGGTAAACATCTATTAGTATTTTATGTTCTCTTCACAATCACACCCACACGATGCGAGGGTTTGGGCGTCGGGATGTGATGGGTTTGGGGAACTGAAGAAGAGTTTGAGTTTGTTCAGATTAGGGGTTCTGTTTTTTCGATTGACCTTGAATGTGGAACTTGAAGCATCCTACCTATGTTTGTGCATTCACTGCATTGTTAGTTTTTTTATCGAAAAATTATAATGCTGCATGGTATGTGTGAAATAGAGTGGATTTACATCTGTTGAATAGAGGAATGTGCCACTGGAGTTGAATTCTGAATGGTTGATGGCTCAAGAGCGTGTTTAATACCATGACTAGTTAAGCATAGCGGATTGTAAGCTTGAAACTGTTAGTGAAAGTGAAGCTGTGCCTCTCTGTTTATTGTAGTTAAGGGTGATTATGGGAACCTTATTTTGTTGAGAGGTAATCTGTGAACTGCTTGTTACTTTGGAATCCACCTTGCTCTGCTGAGTTGCATACATATAAAGCAAAAGAATTGTTAACTTTCTTGTTACTGAAACTGCTTTTATTTTGTATGTATTAGAATCAAGATCAATGGCGGATTTCACGACTTCGACGCACAGAGCAAAGTGGATATTCACTCCTCAAGATCTTGTAATGACTATTCCCTTCAAAACCCTTTACTTTTTCTCTTTCTTTCTTTTGCTATTTAGCACCCCTCTGCATTGATATTGAAGAAGTTTTTAACTTGACAAATGATTTTCTCCACCGGATATGAACTTCCTATTATTTATGGTTTTCTTACAGAAGGAAAAATATAAGGATGCTAATAAACGAGCTAAGCAAGCACTTGAGAGGGTATGTCTTGTGTAATCATTACTGTAGTATTTCAATATTGAACATTCTGAATAATGCTTAGACTGTAATGTGTTGCGAAAGTATGGAGCAACACGGATGGAAGTAGATATTGATGGATCCTTCTCTTATGCTGAACCACAAAATGATGCAAAAGAGAGTGGTGAGCGCCTTATTTTACAAATCTGAATTTGTTTGCCAAATATCATAAATCTTATTGGTTAGTGTGAGAGAAGGTAATCACTCGTCATTTCCTTTTACACTATTTGCTGGTGCCTTAGCTGAGAAGCATTCACGTCCAAAAGCACTCAAGATAGAAGAAGAACAACTTTTGCGGGCTTTCTACGAGTTCAAAATCCAAGACGTTTGTGATGCCTTCAAGTTCCCACGTAAAATTCAGGTAATTTATTTCTGGAAACAATGTTAAGCAATAAATTGACTGATGTTGAAGCTTACATTTTATTTGCTCTGCAGGCAACTGCTCTTATTTACTTTAAAAGGTTTTATTTGCAATGGTCTGTGATGGAACATCATCCGAAGAATATCATGTACGTCCGCTTCTTGATTACCACTTCTCTTCTGGATTGGTTATTAATTGGTTTTGGGAGTCAAAATAAAAAAGAAAGAAAATACAAGAAAAAGCAAGGTGAAAAATTTGGTTCTTTGCCATATTTTTCCCACCTTCACAATTGATAGTTGCCATTATATGTTTTGTACATATGTAATTGGTTGTGCAGCTTGCGCTCTTGATACACTGGATGCCAGATGCTTAACCTAGGAATTGTTGATTATACATCTTGTAGCTAACTCAAACAACTGATTGCCCTTGCAGGCTGACCTGCATATATGCTGCCTGTAAGGCTGAGGAGAACCATGTATCAGCAGAGGAGCTTGGAAAAGGGATTGAACAGGATCATCAGATGATCCTTAATAATGAAATGCTGGTTCTTCAGGCATGAATATTACATACCTTTACTTTTTTCTATCTGTTGTAGTTTTCTAATTCTTTGATATTGTTTTCTGTCGTTGCAGAGTCTAGGATTTGACCTTATTGTTTATGCACCATATCGGGCACTTGATGGCTTTGTCAGTGATATGGAGGTTCTTTTCCAACTGTTTCTGTATTATTAGCATAATTTTATATTTCAAATTAAAGAACAACTTATGAATTTTCTTTCATCACCATTACTTCCACATGTCTAGCAGTTTATATATTGCTTCTTTTTGCTGATTGATACACTGTCATTGTAAACAGATAGCATATTATGACAATTCTTCTTCACTGTCATTGCATACAGATAGCATATTATGACAATTCTTCTTCACTGTCATTGCATACAGATAGCATATTATGACAATTCTTCTTCACTCTGTAGGAATTCTATGACTCAAAAGTTGGGCAGTCTGAGATGATGAAGGTCCCTTTTCATCTCCTCTATAAGTTCTTCAAACATTCTTTTTTGTTTTTCTTATTATTGAAATGCATTATTCTGGTCTGTCAATTGTGTCTGCAGTATGATCAATATCTGAAGGAATTAACACAGATCATAATTGCCCAAATCGAATGAATTTGTTGATCTTTTCTGGTCAATGGCTTCTTTCCTTTGCTTTATTTCTGATTATGCTTCATCTTATAGTACATAAGAAATTTTGATTATGAACTTTCTCCGTATAATTTATATGATTTTTTAATTATTATTTTGTTGATTAAAAAGTCATCAGTTAATACTAATAAGACTTGAAATCATGCTAGTTTCCATGAAAATGTGGATGACTATTTTGATTTAGTAGGAGTAGATGTAAGATGTTCAAAGATATGTACCTAAGTCCTAACATGATTCGAGGAGTGGCTATTATATATGTGGCTATAAATTTCATCCAACTGTTGTGAGAAGTCTAGGTCTTGTACTCAAGTCATTAATATCTCTGATCTGGTATCAGTTTCTGCTAAATGATGAGTTTATATATTTTCAATTAGGTTCTCATGTACATGTGTTAACCTGGAGGCATGCACGTTGATCTCCATAATCAAGTGGCAAAAGTTGATCATATATGACATTAACATCTAGGTTATCTGATCAAGTTCTCTCCTCATGCTTTCACACTTTAATTTGTGTTTTTCTTTGGCTGTAGAATTTGTATGAATCTGCCAAAGTGGAAGTTGACAAAATTATGCGTACTGATGCTCCACTTCTATTCCCGCCAGGGCAGGTACTATTTCCTTATCCTGATGTGAACTTGTGACATCAAGAATGAGTGGAGGGTTCTTTATCTTGGCGACGTATCAGTGATTGAACATCGAGGTTGAGAGATAATTTAGGTTCAACTTTATCCAATTAAATGTGTAATAACTATGGATAGCTATCAATACTGATGTCATACATGATCCATCCAAGCAAATTGGATCTTCTGCCAACTTTTGCTGATGAATTGCACTAGTGTGTTGGTTCTTGGTCACCTTCTTTCATGATTCATGCATATTCTTGTTTCGCTTTTTGGTTCTGCTGGCACACTACTTTTCTTGCTGGTTAATGGTCTGTTTTTATAAGCTTTTCATCAAAAGCATTCAGACTTTTCTGTTGCTTGTGCAGCTGGCATTGGCAGCTTTACGTAGGTCTTCTGAGGTTCATAAATTTATTGACTTCGAAAGGTCCAAAAGCCGCCAACCTCTGAATAAATTATGTATTGATCAGCATTTATTCTTGGAAATAATTTTGAATTGAACCTTCTGCAGATACCTTAAAAGCATACTCTCCCAGCAGCATCCTGCTCATGCAATTTCAGAGATCAACCTTCCCCTGAATGCAGTTGATATGCTGGTATAGTTTTCCTCTAACTTTCTGACATTATCCTAGCTGTATATCCTATGGTTATATAATTTTGATTATAGTCTAAATGACTTCATATTGGTGATTTGGCTCACCTACTGAAATATTCTGGAATGTCTTGCAGATAAATAAGCTTGAGACCCCTACCTCCAGAGATGTAAAGCACATCGATAGGAAACTTAAATCATGTTTGGATCCAAGTTCACATGAGAAGTACTTGCTATAAACTTAACATTTTTACTTCCTCCCTCCCTCCCTCCCCCTCTCATGTAAAGAGTGTTTTGTTGATGCAGGAGTAAGAAACGGAAGCACAGATCAAAGGAGAGTTCAACAGAAATGCATGACATGTCTTGATGTTGAGGATAGGATTATTTATAACATAACTTTGGTGCTGCTTGTTTTAGTTTGTCTGCTTCGGCTCTGTGATTCTGGACACTCCCATCTTGTCAGTGACTGCTTCATCTTTTGGTTACTGCTGAAGCTGCCCCTTTTAGCTGAGCAGAATATGGTTTGGTAAGATGCTAAGTTGGTCATCTCAACTCATTGGCGTTGCATTTTCTGTCGATGGGACCTCTTTGGCCAAAGTTCTTTGTGATATTGCCTGAAGATAAAAGTTCTATCAAATTTGAAATCAAGCTGGATGCAACTCGTGAGAAAAAAGAACCGTCTGAATGTTGTATTTGACATGCGGCCACTGTTATTTCTTGTAAACTGTACTATACTAATTTTTCGTTGCAAACCTTAACCAATTACGCCCAACACCATCTCCTGTAATCATGTCCTAGCTTTTACCCAGAATAGCGTGAGAAAAAAATATTTGTGTACATTCAGAACTTGTGTGTGTTTTAAGCTTATTAAGGATGCATGTAATTTGCATGTAATCCATTATCTGAATTATTGTGGAAAAATCATTAAACAAAGTTTACTAGTTTTTACATGACTACAGTCTACAGACACCCTGTTGGTCAAGTGAAATATAAGAGTTATTTCAGGTTGTATGGATGTGGTTGTGCATATTTATACATGTTTTGCCTTATGCAAAAGCCTCTACGCTAAGTGCCTTATGATTTCAACCTCAGCTACTAGTTCATTTTCCACCCATCAACCATAAAAACTTTGCAACATATAATATTGTACATCCAAAATTTAGAACTATATGCATTATTGCAAATAACTTTATTATTTCCGAATGCTAAAAATCAACTATATCCCTAGGTAAGGGTAAATCTCCAAGTCCAGTGTAAGCTGATGAAAGTAATTTTCTAAAATAAGCACATAAACTCTGAGAAAATCTATTGACCTAAAACCTTTCTAAGCATCCTGAACTAATCAAACCAATATCTATCTAGCTTGCTCCAGTGGGTTCAGTGGTAAGTCCAAAACCGAAGGAGAACAGTGGATCATAATGCTCATCCCCGACATTCATAGGGAGCTGATCCACTCTCTTGAACCAAGTTCTTGGCAGCTTTCCAGTGAAGCCATAATCACCGAATAGCACATCAGCCACCCCTTGCCCCTCTGTTCCAGGCAGCCACGCTGCCACAAGAGCATCCATAGTTGAAAGATATGGCTCAACCACCAGTGGCCTGCCAGATAACAGAACCACAACACACTTGACACTGCCACAAACATTCTTGATTGTGCTTAAGCCCTGTTCAGGAATTGTTAGGTTCGAATTGTCTCCAGCACTTTCAGCATAAGGGGGCTCTCCCACCACCACAATTGCATAGGAGTAGCTGTTGGCCTTCACAAGATCAGCACCAGGATTTTCACTGTAAAAAATTTCAGTACTGGGATCTACTGCATTTGCGATTGCATTAAGTATTGTGGTTCCTAAGCACAAAGAAAAAGACATAAGTATTAACGCATAAGATAACTTTAGGGAATAAAGTCATATTTTGGGACTTCCAACAGTAATAAATTTTGAGCTGGATGGAGTATATAGCTTTATACATGCCAATAGTGAGGTTGCTACTGTTGAGCCCTTGCCAAGTAATAGAGCAGCCACCACATTGTAGTCCAAGATTGTTGACATGGCTTCCTGCAACTAAGACTTTGGATGCCATTTTAGGGAGTGGAAGCAAAGGTGTATCTTCATTTTTCCCATTCTTTAAGAGCACAAGTGATTTTCTAACTGCTTCTCTTGCCAAATCTCTATGAGCCTGCACAAGAAAAAATAAGTTAATGTAAAAATTATTTGTGTCAGCTTTATGTGATTATTGATGCATATAAATAGATCAACTAACCTGGCTTCCAAGTTGATCAACCAAGCTATAATCAGCCCTAGGATTCTCAAAAAGACCCATGCTAAATTTGACCCTCAAAATCCTTCTTGACTGCATCATCAATCCTGCTCATTGGGATTAAATTGTTCTTTACATGAGAAGTTAAAATGTCACTGAATTCTGTATGGTTGAGAGGGCCCATCACCTAAGTTAAAGAAATACAATTAAAAAACAATGTTTCACATTGCATAAACAATGAACAAGAATAAAGTAATTCTTGGGACCTATATGCACTAACCACGTCAATGCCAGCATTTATTGCTGTTAGAAGTGAGCCTGAGAAGTTGAAATGTGTTGGATAAGTCATTTTGTCTACACCATCTGAATCTGAGATTACAAATCCCTAAAGAAAATTGACAAAAAAAAAATGAAAAAGACAAAAGATTTTAATCATCACTAAGAGTTTTTCTGCAGTCCGCAGAGATATGTAAACTTTTCAGGGCATGTAAAGTTTAGATCATTCCCTGAACCTGAGGGTGCCTTTGAGGAAATCAGTTATAAGATCTTTGTGGGCATGCATCTTAACTCCATTCAAACTTGAATAAGAAACCATGATAGTGGAGACACCCTTGATGATGGAATGGTAGTATCCAGGCATATGAATGCTGAGCAATCTATGCCAGTCTATTACTGTATTGTTCTCATTGATTCCATCTTTTGTACCCCCATCACCAACAAAGTGCTTGGCACAAGCCACAACCTTGTCCCTTTTAATTTTTCACAGACAAATTTGACAAAAACAAATTAAAGATGACAAATAGAGGTAAATGCCATTAAAGTATGTGACAGCATATGAAAAATAGGCTTTCCTCTGATAGATTGATCTAGTGTGTTGCTCCCATCTCACTAATACCACTAAATTACTCATAATCTAATTCAAGGGGTTTGAATGGATAGAAAACAATATGCAAAGTTCTAGTCCGGTACTACCATTAAACTAGCTACCCATAATCTAATTCAAGACTTTTGAATAGATGACAAAAACAACACACAATCAATCCATAAAACCATTTTGGAACTTACTTTCCACCAATGTATGGGACACCCTTTCTTGAATTGGGCGAGATATCTCCTTGTAGACCAAGAATAATTTCTGTCATTTGTGCAACGACCTTGGGATCTTCATTGTAACTCTCATAGCACCTACCCCATCTTGGGTCTCTGCAGACCTATATGTATAACATTTTTGAAACATAATTCTCTACTTAATAGTATAATTAACTTGAAAGTCATCCTAATTAGTATAGTTCAATTATGTAGTATTTCATGTCAAAATTTATATGAAAGTATTGATTATTGTAAGGTGCATGATTTATACTGCAATGCATGGAGCAAAAACATAGGGAATTCTAGTAGCTCTAGCTTCAATGGCTGTAGCAGCACCAATCCTCTTCACAGGCTCTGGATCTCTGCAATTTTGAGACAATGTAATGTTATTTTTTCAGAAACAGAAAACATGAATAAAACCAAAATATTACATAGTACGAAATATATATAAGATTACATACAGGGATAGAAGCAAAAATATTAATTTTGTGCTACATTGAACTTTTACAAATTTATATGTATAATGCAGAATTATATAACTAACCTGGTTGCCCCAAGTCCCACGTTGTGAGGAAAAATAGTAGCCCGATATACATTGTTATGGCCATGCACAGCATCAATCCCATAAATCATGGGAATCCCAAGCCTGCTGGACAGTGATCCATTCTGAAAGCTGTTCACCATGTCCACCCACTCCTCCGCCGTGGCGCGGTGGTTTTCGTGTGGGATGCTGCCTCCGCCGCTGAGGATGCTGCCGATGGAGTAGTCCCTCATGATCTCCGGCGTGGCATCATGCAGTTCAAGTTGGGCCATCTGCCCAATTTTCTCCTCCAATGCATCTGGTCCATCAGGCTCTTTATCCGCACGTTCATCGGCTGATTTGGGTCCTTGTACAATATTGTGCTCATCGTGGATTCTTGGGCCGCGGCTCCTGCCCATGTTGATGCACATAGGAGCAGGAGTCCCAAGATTGGGACTGAGATGAATATTCTCGAATTCATTGCTTTAAATGAAGAGATTTTAATTGATCAAATTGGGATCTATCTACAATGTAAAACATATATAAATGCACTGATTTAAACAAATTGCTCTATCTAGTTTGGTGAAGTCAGGCAAATTATCTCTAACCTGCATGTAAAGGGCACACAAGGAAGATATGAGAAGAAGAACAAAGATTGTGTTAGAAAAACAAGGTCCAAGAGGGGGTGATTCGGGCTCAAGTTCCCTAACAATCGAAATATTTTCAGAAGATATATCGGAAGTTCTAGAGATAATAGACGGTAAATGATAAAATAAAGACGCAAGGATTTATAGTGGGAAAGCCTAAATTTACAGCCTAAGTTTTCACTTTGATTTTAACCTGCATACTTGGAAAAAAATAAGACAAAGATAAGTACAAGATAAAAGACAAGAAATATTGGAAACCAATTAGGTTTCTTTCTACATATGTCTCTCTATCTATCTATCTATATATATTGCTCCATTAGGTTTTGTGGTTAGCCCAAAGCCAAAGGGAAAAAGAGGATCATAATGCTCATCTCCAACATTCATAGGAAGCTGATCCACTCTCCTGAGCCAAGTTCTTGGCAACTTCCCAGTGAAGCCACAATCACCAAAAAGCACATCAGCCAACCCTTGGCCTTTTGTTCCAGGCAGCCATGCAGCTACTAATGCCTCCATAATTGAAAGATAAGGCTCTACTACCAGCGGCCGGCCGGAAATCAACACCACATCACACTTGATTCTGCTGCAGACATTGGTCATTGTTCTTAAACCATGTTCAGGAGTAGTCAGGTTCAAATTGTCACCTGCACTTTCAGCATAAGGGGGCTCTCCCACCACCACAATAGCATAGGAAACTTTGTTGGCCCTCAATGGCTTAACATCAGGGTTCTCACTATAGACAATTTCAGTACTGGGATCACCTGCAGCTGAGATTGCATTCAAGATTGTGGTTCCTGATGAGCATATACAAAAATAAGGGCTCAAGTGTTTTAATATGGAATACGAAATCGAAGTGAGAAATATATATATATATATATATATATATATTAAATTACTGTGATAAATGGAATATTCAATTTGGGATGTATGCTCATATGCGTTTGTTGAATTTCTTCTAATCAAGATATACATGCCACTTAATTTATGCTTACGTTAATGCATAGTTAGCATTTAAATAATGTTTATTTAATTTGCTAGCTAGTTTTTCCTTTGTAATGGATTATTAATTTAATTGCCATCAGATTTTGAACCTGTTTTAGGTAAGTCCCGTCAAAAAGGTTGGCTTGCAATTGCGTACGTAGCCCATTCTAATTAATATAGGGATTAAATATTATCCTTTATCTATATATCTATATATATATAGTATTGTAAAAGATTTTTATTATAGGCTTAGAATTTGGGCATGAGGCATCTGGATGTCTGCCATTTCCGTTGTACAAATTAATTCTATCTTTGTTGTTTACTTTTAAGAGATTTGCGTTGTTGGTATGTATGTGGTAAGGCTCTTGTGAAAAAAGTCATGGAACAATGTGGACCAACTTGCTTATCAGCAATGCTGAAGAATGAAGGATATGTAGACCGAAAGTCATGCCTGATAAGCTCTCGAAGAAATACATCCTGGTTGCTATATCAACTGTTCAGCATAAGGTCAATGAGATAGCTGACATGTTATTAATAATAAAAAGCATTAAAATGATACTGATTATGGGTCAAGCAGATCCATCTTTAAGAATGTGGTTTAAGTTTTGTTCACCCTTTGCTTGGTACTCAAAATTTTCAGCTGGAAGGGCTGACACACCTGATGAAGCAGCAATTGACTCATAACAGAGGCCCTCAAATGGCTCATTTCTCAGGTTAAATGTCTTGGTAGCACCCATACCTTTGCTGCTACCAGTAGTTAACACAGAGTACCATCTCTTCATTGTATCACTCTCTCCAGATTGTCCAGCATTGTAAAGCAGAAGAAATCATTTACAAGAAACAAAGTCCGTAATGGGTGCATTGCTTTATCCACTCTTCAGAAGGGCTATGATTCTGTTCATCAACAAAAAGAGGATACCAGACAAAGCATTGCTCCTCACTATCAATTGCATCCTTGTCAATAATTTATGTTTATGTTCCACAACACTTTATAAAACCTCAAATAACTTGAATGATATGGCAATAGAAATATCAAACAACATGCACTCAAGTCACCTGAGCATGAAAAGTAATCATTCAACAGACTCATAGGGTCACTTAGGCCCAAGCAATGCTAATAAAGTTCAGATGCTGATGCGCAAGCAATATGCTGCAAATACTACTTAAATTGGAACTAACTACATTCCTAGATTCTTTAATCCATGTAAGGAATGCTAACCATGCTGAAAATTTGCCTTCGACGCTAAAAACTGTACTGGTAAACAAGAAAAAAGCATGCGATACTTGTTTACATTTTCCTGTGTTTACCTCTCTTCTCTTAAAAAACTAACATGCACAAAAAGATTAACAGTAGAATTCAAATGAAGAATTAATTATTCACTCGTTCGAAGCAGTTGACCTGTAATCGCATTTACAACATTTTAAATCTTGACCCGCAAAAATTAAACAAGGTACAAATGACATACAAGAAGATTATGAGTGTGATAAATAACAAAGAGAGTCTGCCATGGTGGAAAAGTAAGAAACACCAATTGATTGATGATCAAAGAGATTAAAAGGAAGAAAAAGTGGCAGCTGCAGCCATTGCGGAGGACAGCAGTACGGAAGCCTCGACAGCCTGTGCATTTCCGCAGTTGGTTTGCTGATTCTGCAGGTAGAAAGAGGTGTAGTGTTTTGGGGGGCTCACTCTGCAACGCAGAGTTAGCGGGGTTTTAAAAAAACATGGAATTTAAGAAGAAGCTTATGGATATGGTGATTCTACTGTATTTTTGTGTAGTTTGCCCGAGTACTTTTCTAATTCTTCATGGACTTTTCTGTGTTGCATTTCTGCTAAGAAGATGGTTGAAGGCTGCAGAATGTTGATTGTTTGGACAAAATTAGGAGTACTCCTTCCATCCCAAAATTGGTATGATCACCGTGGAGTTGTATGCAGACATTGAAAATGTGAAAACTTTGTATATTTTGTGCTGTTGTCTATGCATGACTAATATTTAATCTCTTTTTCAATAATTTTTTAAATATATTCAAAATTTTCATTTTTTCCCCATGAATTTCTCTCTAGGAGGAGACTATCAAAATATATTTTTGTCATTGCAGCTAGTTAGAAAAAAATTGTCACTTCAAAAGAAGAAAAAGGAATTCTATTGGATATATTTTTCGACGAACCACTGAATGATGAACATAATATCGTTTGAAAATTCGTTATAAAATTGTTTCAAGTTTCCATCGAAAAAAACGTGTTTCCTTGAAGTGCATGCCTTGTTTCTTGCCTTCACCTTACTCATTTTGCTATTTGCTTAAATTGGCATAACTTGGTTTGTATGCATGGTAGACAACAAAAACTATTGTCTCAGCAGATAGGAGAGAGGGGCTGCAATGAAAAGAAAAACCACCTACTCCCACTATTATGTCACCTCATCACTGCACCAAAACTTGTACCTATCTTTCTCACAGTTTGCAAGTATTAATCCCTCTGTGTGGACAGACATGTTTGTCTAATTCTACTTTGGTTGATCATTGATGATTTACCATACAAAACCCTCAATTCCTTTGAGATATATGCATCATTTGACATGCCATTTGGTTGCCCCAGAGGGTGTCTACTGATCCAAGCAAAGCACAGAAAAATTGGAGAAACTCTTAGTATTGCTTCTATATACTATATATAAAGATTGATCTTACTTTCTGTTGATCCTGGTTTTGGACTTAAACAAATTTTCAGTAATATACTTGAAGTAAGTGCTATTGGCTAGTCTGAACTTAAATGTGTTGCAATTATGCAGCCATGCAGATTCAGCAGATCATCAAAATCATTATGATCAAGAAAGACTGGATAGCATCAATGTAACCGATATATGTCTCTAAAAAACTATTTCCCCTTATTCTACAATCAACTTTTCTTACATGGAGAAAACAGTTGAAGAAGATAAAAGGAAAGTGAAAAGAAAAATGGGAAAAATCTGATCCCACACAAATATATATATATATATATATATAATCTACGCATGTCTAGAGACGTAGAGACGTATCGACAACATCAGGTTTTTCAAAGAAACTGTGAGTCCCTCTAACAGCAGCAGGAGGAGGAAACGGTTGGGGATTGATGGCTTGAAAATGTGCTGTATGATGGGCATTTGAGCTAAGTCCAAGCGCCAGAGGATCCTGAAAAGCTGCCTCCGACGATGAAAAACTCATGCTTAAATTTGCAGGCTCACCACAGCTATCTCTTCTTGATTGGGGCAACAGTTTGAGAAGCCGCCTCTCTTCTCTCATCTCTTTCAATCTTTGCAGCTGCTTAAACCTTTCCTGTAATAGCACAATCGATGAACCAACAACTGCTGAATCCTTGTTCTCCCTTCCCATAGATTGTCTTGTTTTTCACTTGTAATGATCAAGGAAACTTCAGAGGGCTTCAACCAATGTCAGTATGAGTTTTCTTCTTGGAGGGTTGTTTCTGTGTGCTCGTGTTGTGATATATAGATATGTATATATATATATATATAGGAAGAATGTTATAGTTTTTGCCACTAGTTTCTGAACTTTTTCTATCAGCCTTCTAAATGATTCTTTGATGACGGAGCTGAGAGGAGAATCGGGCGACTGTGCAGCAAAATCCAAGAGGAAATGTTAGGGAAGGATGATCTGAGTATGTGAAGGCAAAAGGAGTTTCTTGCATAGCTAAATGTTGAGGGGAAAGGGCCAAAAATGGTAATGGATATAGTGATTGGAAGGATGGGTGGAGTGGAATATAAGGTTGGGTGATGCTGGTGTCGGCTTGTTTTGAGCATTCTGTATAGTTTACATTTTCATAGATAGCTACACTTTTGTTGCCTAATGGAGGGTTCATTGTTCTCTTAAATTCTTTCTTTCTAACTTTTCTTTTGGTGAGCTGCAAAAGATGATAATTCACTTGCATTGAGTGGTAGTATGGATATAAATGAATTAAGTAGTGCAGGACTATGTAAGAATTGACTACAAGTTTGATATTGATTCTGTCTCTGAAATTTTAGCCCTTGGGTTTTTTTGAACCATTGTAACTAAAGTTTGGCTGCCAAGTTCCTTACAAGCATATGGGTTTTTGTATGAAAACCAAGGTTTGGTAGCTTTGATCCAAAACAAGAAGAAAGGGGTGTAGATGAGCATTGATTGGAAAAAAGACAAGAATGAAATGATCTTTTATAGTGTTTTACAAAATATTTAGCCAGGAAAATTAGGTAGGTTTGGTGAAGCATTCAGAATATTGGCTCAAATGGTAGAGACCAAATCCAAAACTAAGGCTCTTCAGATATTCATGCGAAGATCAAGTAACCATTTGTAACCATACTCAAAAGTATAAGCTGCCTATATACAAAAAATATTATTTGCTGAATGAATCATCAAGTATTTTACATGCTAAACCTAATTTATGCTTTACAACTACTAGGCTGTGTACAACAAGAGAACACTTTAATAGTCATCACTTCATTAAGGATGACACTAATCCCGGACAATGGGTCTATATTCGTGTAAAAAAATGTGAATTATTATTGTTAAAGAAAAACCAGGAAACGAATCAGCTGAAATTTCAAAGGGGACAGTTCAAAACTCAACAAATTGATGGAACTGATTTCAATTTGCATTATTGAACACCTTGAGATGGCTCTAATGCTGCAGCTGTACACACACTTTACATCCAAGCTGTATTGATAAGAACCTGAACAAGAAAAGCCCAATAGAACTTCAATGAGCGCCCAGGTTGGATGCGAGGAAGTAACAGGTAAATGCCATGCACCTCAAATATAAAACAATCTTAAGTAAGACATGTAAAAAACAACAGATAGAACATAGTTAGTCTCCCCCCGTTCCTTCATCTACCTTAACCAATGGAAGATGCAAAGAACAAGTGGTTATGGATTTGCTCCAGAAGTTGAGCAAACTATATGCCAAGCACGATTCATGATGTAAAAGATACCAGGCAACAATGTCAGTGAACTTAGGTAATAACCATCAATAGTTTAATCCCCAACACCTCACAAGCTCTACATGGGGCCCCTCAAGCTAAGTTCTACAGTAGGTGTAGCATCTTCAGTCCTGTAACTAAAGGAACCTCCCAACCCCCACAAGACTTTCTGATGCAAGGAAACATTATCTGGGAAGTCAAACTAAAGATTCACGGTCCTACGAAAAGATATACAAAGCTCTGCTGCAGGTCCCACAAGCTTTGACATGATTCATGAATAGAACCGACCTTTAGCCTCATTGTCCAATCTATTATGTCTTGATTATATGCATATGCAATCTCTTCTTATATCTTATTGTCCTTATTTGGGGCAAACTTATATTACTTAATCAACAGAAACACCTAGTAGTTCCCTTCATTTTTGTATAGTGGTAATAAAGTCAATACATACATCAGTACATACTATATATATATATATATGCAGGCACGCAAGCGTACATCTGTATAAAGTAACACACATACACAATAAATATGGTACATGTGCATGCACATGCACATAGTTTTCTTTTAATTTCTTACAAGCTTTGTCTTCATTATAATAATTAAAAGGCAAACATTCTCCCTTGATAAGAAGTAAAATTGCTCCAAAGCGTCTCCTACTTCTCCAAATAAAGCTCATGAATTTAAATACAAACTCCTTTTATCACATCATTATAACAGTACACCACATAACAAATTAGGGACTTCTATCAAGTTCAGCACTTCAGATCCATGTTGCAACCTATATGAAATAGGATTAGAGAAACACACCATATCTGACTCAGCCATTACTAGACAAAGAGCTGTGACTTATATAGAAGTTAATAATAGTGAATCTCAGCCACAACTAGGCATTGGCAGAAATGTTTTTCTCAGTGTTACAACTAAGCTTCTAAACATAAGCATTCTGTTTTTTACCTGTCAGTAATTGGCTATTCACAGGGACGCAAAGCTCATATATCCAATCATCATTGCACTCTAGACAAAACTATCCAGCAGATCACTGCAACCGTAAATTAAGAATTGTGCATTAGGTTGTTATCTCTAAGAAGTTTCAGAGGAAAAATCAAGAAAAGGGGAGGAAGAGACAATATCAGAATAATCAAAGATTATGACTATATACAAGGAAAGCATTACATTTTAGTACTAATTAAGACCTAAGTCACATAAGTCAGAAGCGGGGGCAGGAGCAGGTGAGAGAATGGGTGGCAAAATGTAACACATTTCACAGAGGAAGCATCTCAGATTGTCTATGAAACAAATAATTATGTGTATTTGGAGAAATAATTCATGTTGATATATGAAAGTGTAGTATTAAAAACAGCCCATCTATGCAAAAATAAAGAAAGAAAAAAGGAAAATAGCCTAATTACATAGATTCTTGCCTTACTTTAGTGGCCTATTTTAAATTTGGAACGACAGGCCCAAGCCCACATGATTTCTACATGCTTTATTTATTATTTTTAGCAAACTGAAAGAGAAAAAGATAGTGAAGGTAATAAAACAACCTAGCATTTCCAAGCCCTCATCTTCTGTGTTTCAAGTTGCAGCACCATGCCTCCCAAACCGCCATTTTCTGTTTGCTGCCAGCTGTAAGTAGTGATTTAAAAGAAAGCAGAGCACCTTAAACTGGCACACCTGCCTTGAGATCGCCAGGTGGCAAATCGATTGCCTGCCTTAAGTGACTCAGATTAGGACAATCAAATTCAATCGATTATTACGCAATTCTTGTTAGACCTCAACTCATTGTCGGACTGATCCAAGGGGCTATGCTTGCCAAAAAGGGGCATGTTCACCGCTTTAATTGGCATTTTCTTTAGCCTTTTTCCAAGATGAATTTGTCCTTGTTGACCTTTCAAACATACAGCTATAAATCCTAAAAGCATTAAAGGGGCGTCCTTGCAACTAATGCTATTATTAGATGATAGCACTTTAATATGTACTCATTACCATAACAACTGCTTAAAGTTCAAAGGAACATAAAACTAAGAAATTAAGAGTCAGTGTATTACCTGAATTATCAGTAAAACCCAGTCATTAGGCCACATCTCTCTCATCATAGAATGAAAAATGAGATCCCAAGAATTGAGTAGCTCCATAACACTTGTGTGAGTAATAGATCTATACAACAATGAAAACACTTGAGAAACAAAGCCAATGGTGAAATAAGAAGAAAACACGACAACAAAAAATTATTGTAGTCAAATTTGTTCCCTGAATGTAAAGGAAAAAAATCAACTCACCATTTTGATGGTAGTTTGCAGCTTAAAATTCTTTCTAAAGATGCCCCAGAAAAGTCATGGTTCAGCAGATAGAAGGTATATGGAATAAGGTTGTATTTCCCATTAAACATGTTTCTCGTTCACTAACTCCTAAGGATAGAGGATACCTATCCTGGTTTTTTATCTCCTAGGACTTGCAATGTATCAGCAACTTGGTTTTCATTGATGAATTTGTCAGTTTTGGGCATTTCCCTTGCGAGCATTGTATATGTCTGCTTACTAATAGGGACATCCTTAGAATTCATTGCATGGAGAAGAATTAAGCATACTTTTGATTCTCCGTCCTTGAGCAGGCCATCAATCAAGATAGTCCAGACAATCTCATCACCATTCCATTGTTTCTCAAGCATGTCCTTGAACACAACTTCAGCCTCTTTGATCCGTTTTCTTTTGCACAGAGCACGTATAATTGCTGCATAAATTGATAAAGGGGGCTTGAAACCTCTGAGAGTGAGGAAATTAAGTATATCTAGAGCAGCGTCTACTCTCAAATTCTTGCAATAAGCATTGAGGAGAGAGCAATATATTGCCTCATTAGGATGCAGCCCTTTCTCCTTCATAAATTTGACCAACTGATCTGCATCATGACTTCTGCCATCACAACACAGACCAGCGATTAAGATGTAATATGTGTCAATAGAAGGTTCACAGCCAATCTCAGACATCCTGACTAATAGATTAAAAAAGGTATAAAAAGTAACGTCTTTTTCATCTGCAGAGTGACTGTGTACAGTTTCATGTTGGACTGCAATTTTTTCGGCAACCATCCGGCAGTCCTTTTGCATCCCTTTCAGCAGCACGTAATAGGTCCGATAGTTTGGTTTGCAGCCCGCATTTATCATCCGATGGAGCAGTGAAAATGCATGATCTAGTCTGCCTAGAGATACAAATCCATCAATCAATGAGGTATACGTGACCTCATCGGGATATAATCTTTTACTCATCATTTCTTCAAGGAAGATCTCTGCGTCATCAACCTGGCCTGCCTGACATAGACCATAGATCAATGAACTATAGGTATACAAGTTTGGTGAGCAATTTCTTCTCTCCATTTCATGGAAAATCTTGAAAGCAAGATGCATCCCACCATTCCTGCAGAGACCATCAATTAAAGTAGAGTATGTAATTACATTAGGAAGCAGCCCACTTTCTGCCATCTTTTCACACAGTTTCTCTGCTTCAGATAGCCTACCTTCTTTAGATAAACCATTAAGAACAGCATTATAAGTCTCAATACTTGGATGACAACCTATTTCTTGCATCCTTCCAAATAAGAACAATGCATCATCAACCTTCCCTTTCTTGCATAGACCATCAATTAAAGTGGTATAGTTCACCAAATTTGGGCTCAGACCTTGCTGCATCATTTCCTGAAATAGTGCAGAAGCCACGTCAAGCCTATCCCCTTTGCAAAACCCCGAAATAAGTTCTGTGTATGTCAATTGATCCGGTTTATATCCATTTTCCTTCATCACCTCTACCAACCTCCTGGCATTATCTAGATAACCACGTTTGGCATATCCATTGATGAGCGTGTTATATGTGACCGCATTGGGAGGGGGACCCACCTTCAGCATTTCATCAAATAGAATCATGGCTCTTTCAACATTTCCAATCATGCAGAATCCCTTTATCATCACATTATAAGTTTCAGTTTTGGCCAAGCGACCATGTCGCTCCATCCAATGAAAGATTTTAAAAGCAGTATCTAGTTTTCTGCTCTCACACAATTCATTTATCAGAGCATTATATGTGACTGTGGTAGGGACCAAGCCATTCCTCACCATCTTGTGGTACAACCCTATTGCTACTTCAAGTTGCCTGGACTTTGCCAACCCACTGATCAGGGCAGTATATGTCTGCACATTGGGCTGGCAACCCCTCTCTCTCATGCTCGCAACAAGAGAGATTGCCTCATCCACATTTCCAATCGCAAGCAATGCTGTAACGGGAACCGTGTAAGTATACACAGTCGGTTTGATGCCATTTTCAATCATCTCATCCATCATGCACAAAGCCTCACCCACCCTTCCACCATCACATAGCCCATTAATAAGAGTAGTATATGTCACTGCATTTGGATCAATCCCTTTCTTTACCATCTGATCAAAAACCTCAAATGCCTTATCCAAATTCCCATTTCTGCAATGCCCAAGAATCAGAGATGTATACGTGAACACATCCGGAAACATGTCATACTGATATATCTGAGCCAATATAATCTCAGCCTCCTGAACCTTACCCCTCTTACACAAAAGATTGATCATCGTATTCAAAGTCAACAAACTGGGTTTGATCCCACTGTTTAACAACTCCTTATACAGATTCTGAGCTGCCACAACCATATCAAACTTTCCCAATTGGATCAAGAGAGTATTAAAACTATATAGACTGTTCGAAAGGCCTTTTCTACTAATCTCATTCAGGAAATCAACTGCCCTTCTAATCTCTCCCTCATCTTTACAAGCTTTAATCATCAGGATTCTAACATGGTCCGCAGGTGCAAAATTCTTATCCTTAACGAGGCTATTTAACATGGATACATAACAGCTCATATCATGTTTGTATAAATGCCTCTTAGAAACCCAGTAAAAGAACTGCAGAACAGAGTCAGTATTATTGTGGGTTTCAATAACTCTGGCAACATGGTAAGGTTTTAATTTTGAGCTCAAGGATTTCAGCTCCGAGCTCCCCTGCCATGGGATTCGCGGATTGGATAATATCTCACGGACTCGATGCACCAGATTTGGAAAGCCCAGATTTTTGACATCGGGTTTTGATGAAAAATTGAGGAAAAGGCAGCAACGGAGCCTACAGTTAAGAATGAGATGTGGGGTATGAGGTTTAAGGGGTTTTACCATTGCGAGAAACAAGGCCGCCGGTGCTGTAGAATCTGGTGGCGGCGAGACAGCTCATGGGTTGTCAATGCCACCAGGAATAGGATTTCCATAAATGACGGTAGCGCATTGATGGATGAATGAACGTGGACAAAGGCAAGCCACAGCACGAGGAAAGTGTTAGGGGCTGTGGCTATTGCGTTGCCGTTGAAGTATATTTTGGGACGGTGCTATTGCTGAGTTTGCTCCCCCTCCCCCCACTTTAAATCGTTAAGACTGTTAATGTTAGGGTTATTTCTCCAAGTAACCATAGTTCGAAAATAGTTTGGAATAGGGGCCAAGTTGCCATTTCCCAATCCCATTTAGGATTATATTCTTTTTAAGTATTTTTACTTTTATAATAATCACATTGATATTCATGCAATAAAATTCATATAAATAATCCAAAAGTATAAGTTTGGACTCCGTTTTATTTGATTTGAATAAAAATTTCTCTTTTTACATTAAAATTTGAAACACATTTTGTTTAGAGTTAACATTTTCACTTCTTTAATTTTATAGCTTCTGTGTGTATTTTGAAAGTATAAATTTTTAATAATTTAGGCATGAAGCTAATGTTTCTGTATATAACAGCTCAAAATATTAAGTTCGTATTCCATAAAAAATATGAATATTTAATTAATTTTTTATAGTACAAATGTATAATTATTGATTGTACTTAATGATGTTGAACCTAAAACAAAAGAGTTTTTCTTTTCTTTTCTTTTCTTTTTTTTTAAGTTTTGAGGGAGGGCATGGGTGTGGTTAACTTATCAAATATAAGAATGTAACAAGTATTGGATATACTCAAAGCTCATGCTTACTAATGTAAAGGGAAAGTTGCCAATTACAAGAAGTTGAGAGCTGAAACATTCTCCCATTACATGATCATAGGTACATCTCAAAATTCACAGTTCACAACAACTCGAGCAACATTGACCAAAACATCTGCACCTGCTTATAGTTTCAACTTTCAGCTCATTTTCCAGGCACAAAGTTCGTGGCATAGGCCCAGGCATTGTTGGCCACTGGATCAGCAACATGGTCATATAGGTTCTCAATTGGGCCCTTTCCAGTAACAATTGCCTGGACGAAGAATCCAAACATTGAAAACATGGCTAGTCTCCCATTCTTGATTTCCTTAACCTTCAACTCAGCAAATGCCTCAGGATCGTCAGCCAGGCCCAATGGGTCGAAGGCGCCACCGGGGTAGATCTTGTCGAGCCCCTCTCCAAGTGGGCCTCCTCCGACTCTGTATCCCTCGACAAACCCCATGAGGACAACTTGGCAAGCCCAAATAGCCAGGATGCTCTGGGCATGGATGAGGTTTGGGTTGCCCAGATAGTCAAGCCCACCTTCGGAGAAGATTTGGGCTCCGGCCTTGAACCACACGGCCTCACCGAATTTGACCCCATTCTTGGCAAGGATTTCGGGGAAGACACAGCCCAATGCGCCAAGCATGGCCCATCGACAGTGGATGACCTCAAGCTCACGATTTTTGGCGAACGTCTCGGGATCAGCTGAGAGTCCAGCAGTGTCCCAACCATAATCACCGGGGAACTCACCGGTGAGGTATGATGGGGTTTGCTCGGAGAATGGGCCCAAGTACTTGGGCCTGTCAGGTCCATACCTATTTTGATAGTCGAAATAAATTAATAAGATAAAATTATAAATGAATTACGTGAAATTTTTTTAATACTTAGTTGTACGTATTTATATATTTCATACCATATGCTTTGGGGAGCGCTCTTGACGGTACGTCTCATGGTGAACCGACCACCGCCGACATTGCCAACCGTTCTGATCAGCTCGTTCTGTGGCTTCAGAGCTGTCTGCCCACCAAATGCAGTTTGCTGGATTGCTGAAGTTGCCATTCTTGTTTTCCTTGATAATTGAGTTGTCCTTGTATATTTTATCTTGTGGACTTGGAGTGAATGAGGATGATGTTACTAAGAGGCTATATATATATATATATATGGAATTGGGATGATATTGTAGATTGCAATATCTACACCTCAGCATCAATTGATTGGTCTATGTTTGGGATCTGGATTTCCCTCCAGATTTTTTCCAAACAACTCCAGGTCTTCATTTGGCCAAGTGGCAATTGTAAAATCTCAAACATTTGCACATCCATCCATTCTAATTTCTATCCCAATATGAATTTTTCTCGACAAATTTTTCAGATATGCGTTCTCGCTTTCTTTCTCCATATTGATTGAGCATTTAGAGACCCACACACAATGTAGGGGTATAGGGATGATCTACATTTAGAAATCGACACTACATTGTTTCTTTAAAAAGTAACAGTAATGAAAGACTATGCAACAACTACTATTATTTTTAGGCAACAACTTTAGCTCTCAAAAAGATTTCATTTCAGGTACGAGTTCAACAAATGCAAGATACGGACATTGGACTCCAAGATCTTTACATTAAAATTTTAGAAATGTTCAGTCCAACTCGCCGCATTTGCGTTGTCCTTTAGTGAACCCAGAGAACACCCACTAATCACAAACGCCAATATCCGGTCTGGAACTCACACCATTAGTCTCCACGATCGTATTCTCCTTTTACCCTTCGGAAGCACATTCCAGGGCTATAATCTCTTTCGGTTGTTGCTGTTAAATAAACAAATTCAAATTTCGCAACATACATATATGGAACGGCAAAAAAGAGAAGAGGAGTAAAGAAAAGAATTTTGTACTTTAACGTGTGGGAAATGGAGTCCAAGTAAGTGAATGAAAAGGGGTGTTGTGAAAAGTATAGAAGCATGAAGAATAAGAGGAATAATTTGGAGAAACCCATTCTCTTCATTTGTCTCTTTTTCAAAATTTGGCTCGAGTATCTTTCTACATTTGCAAATTTTTTTTCCTTTTTTCTTTCTTTTTTTTTTTTTTTTTTTTTTTTTTTTTTTTTTTGTTTTGGTGGGAGTAGACTTGCTTTAGATTTTTCTTCTTCTAGAAAGAAAAGCTTGAGATTAGTGATCAACCAAGTGGGCAGTAAATGCAACAATTTATTTGGGCAATTAATAGATTATGTCACATCTATTCTTCATGAAATGAGAATGTCAAATTTGTGTCCTTGTCAAGGGATCGCGTAGAAGATTGTATTACGGGATAAGGTACTAGATAAACAACTATAATTTCACTCCTCAACATTAAAGAGGCTCTTAGATTCAACTACAGAGGTCTAAGAAAGTACCTGAGAAATGTATATTCACTCCATGGGATAAGGCCCTTCATAATTCATTCCAGTTGGAGCACCATCTGGGCTGGAGGCAAACCAAACACTCCCCAGCATGATTGCAGTCAGCATCAGCTTGCCTGCATCTGGGAAATCCTTGTGCTGCATGAGGATAGTTTCCACAGAGGAACCTGTATCCTTCAAATTTGAATGTTCGGAACTTTCTTGTCTCAATGGAAGCACTTCATTGAATCTAACTTCAAAAGTTTCTGTATCAGGCCCATAAAACTGACTGGAAGCCTGGAAAAGTATGGTTTCCTTCAGAACTTCCAAGGTCCTTTCATCACTCCATCCTTCAGTTATAGACATTTGGTGCAGTCTTCCCCAATCATCCTGATTTGCAGCGTTCCTCCAGCATTCTTCCAATAGGCTGGTGTTACTTCTAAGAAAGGAGGCACTGGTCCAGGAGAATACATCAAAGGCTCGCAATGAAAGCTCCCTGTTTTGATTTTTAAGGCAAAATTCAATGAGGTCTAGTGGAGAAAGAAGCTTCTGTCCAAGTGATTGCTTATCTTCATCATCAGGTATAAGCCTCAATATTTCTTCCTGTAAGAGGCGGAAGTTAGAAAAGGCTGAAGTGCTTTAACTAAAGATTTCTAACTGCAGCTCGACTCTGCATAGAAATACACATCTCAATGTTTCAAGCAATTTAAGGATGCAGTAGAAACAAAACAAATATAGTGAAGGATAGAAGATATATGTCAGAAACGAGAAGCAAGGGCACGCTTTTGGATGGAATTCAAGAGCTCAAACTTAAAGTTTACCAACAGATCAGCTGAAAGACGAGCGCAAAGTATTATTATTTTGAAAATTTCACGCGTAGAATTCAATATAAGAGTAAGGTACAATATGTTTGAACATGGTCCTTCCACAAACAGAAACCAGAAAAACCAAAAAACATCCATAGGCTGTTCCATGTATATGGAAATATACAATCGAAAGAAAATCATCATCCCAGACCATCCCAAATTGCATCAGCCTGTAGGCTTGGACTAGTGGTGATAACAATCCAGGCAGAAAACTCTAATGCTAATTAGACAGTGTAACCAATATCAAATATGAGAAATAATTTAGAGGAGCAACACATAATCCCAAGAATTCAATCATGGAATTTTTTTGTCAGAATAACTGCAGAGTGTGGAATTCTCAGAGGTTGTTGAGCCTTAGAAGGGCTAAATTTGATTAAAATGCCATCCATTATAATACCTGTAACTGTAGAATGTTCAGATCAGCTTCAATGCGCTTCGTCTTTAGCTCATAGCCAGCATTTCTTCCTGAATATTATCAAATATTGACATCACAGTTTGAGGTGCAAACAGGAAAAGTACTCTACATTGGAAAATGGAAAACAACAAAGAAACGAATGCTTCAGCCACAGTGCTAGCAAAGAGATATACTCCCTCTACCCCAAATTTGTGATTCCTAATTTCTTTTCTGATGCATCCCAAAATAAGACTTCGTTTTCTAAATTGAAACTCTTTTAGTATAAATTCTCTCTTGCTTAGAGTAATGAAGTGAGACCCGTATCTGGAGGTCACTATTTATTAGGGCAATTTAGTAAAGGTCAAAAAAATTTCACCTATTCAACTCTCATCTAAAACTATATGACCAATCAAACTGGATACATAGTCAATCGGATAGTAATTCATCTAAAAAAGATTGTCTAGAGTGACATTCGTACAAAATCAGGCAGCTTTTCGGAATTACATTTCACATTAGTGGTGTAGACAATTCTGTTTTTAAGTAACAAGTTGAAAGGAAACATTTGTTAAAATGAAAACAAAACAGTTTAATAACCAGAAAAAGTGAACATAATCAACATTCATGCATCTGATGGAGCATTGGAAAAGAGATATCAAAATTGTCAATTTGATATAGTTGAACAGAAACCGCTACAAAGAAATGCTAAGGAACCAACAGAAATGCCAAACAGACTCCAATGGAAGTCATAACCTTGCAAAATGAGAACATCATGAAATTTCTAATCCAAAATACAAAATTACAAGCAACCATGCTGGCGTGCTCATTGCTTCACAGTCTTGTCCCACATGTAGATAAATTGTCTGTACCAATTTACATTTGCCATTATGCCTAACTGAAGTGGTATGGATCACTTTTTAATATCAATATGTAGACATATTTTGTCTCATTATGCAGCAGGATATTTGAAATGGATTTAGACAGAAGTTATAGCTCTAAAAACCGCATGATTGGCAAGAAGATGAGGAAGGGGAGACAACTCAGATTCCAATTTCTCATCAAATTAAACTTGAAGCAAACAGGCATGATTAGATTGGGAGAAACAAATCATCCAACAATGAAACACCAATGCAGCAAAAGGATGCATTGAACTCATAGGAGGAATTTGTGTGCATATATTACAGCTGGAAACAGTACCTGCCTCTGCTGATATTTTTGCCAGATTCAGAAAATGCTTTCTGTTTGCCAAAGTTAATTTACACCCTGGGCCACTAGATTCAGTCTCCTCAATGGCTGAAATTGATCTATCATCCTTAGAAAGAGATAATGCATGTAAAGTTTCAGAAGCTGAGGAAAATTGATGAAGAAACACTTCATGAAGCCAGAGAAGCTCGGGATGCTGCTTCAGAAATGTAGCCAGCTCGTCCTGAAACTCTTCACCCAGTCTCATAAGCTTTGAAAATTGTTTGCTTTCATAGAGTTGTTTGAAAACAAAGTAACTGAAACCTCCTTTAGGTCCCATGCTTTCATGCTACAAAACAAAAGACATCATTTGGATAAAATATGCAAATATGCAAGTGACGAGAAGATTGAGCAGCTTTTAGAATACTAAACCAAAACAAGTACCCCATCACACTACAAAATAATAATAATGACAGTATCAAAGACAAAAAATAATGCTTGAAAAAAATATAGGGAACAGCATCCCCGATTAGCAGGCCAATCCATTGCCTCTACGAGCAGTGGTACTGCTGATAATTGCATACTTTAATTCATACCATTAAACTTTGAAGTATTTCAGAATCATTGAGGTCACAGCATATACTCCACATGGTTTGATAGCCCTCATGTCTTTTTGCGATAGACAATAGCTTTGAAGAACATGTCATCAGGATATCCTTATTCTGCTCTTCATTTTCTACAGTTGAATCCTGAAACAGCAGAAACGTAAATAATTGTGGATGTGATTCAATAATTCCTCCTTGCTGTGATGGGATGATACTTCTTACCTCAAATCAAGAATTCCTTTGAAAGAAAACAAGTGAAGTTTGAGTTGCACACTAGGCATTTTCCATAACATATAATGGAGATCTTATAAACATTTTATTAGCTTGGGGAGGATCTGAAGCGTTATACAAGTTTTCCTTGATCCTACATACTTAAAATTCACTATCTATTTAAACTTTAATGCTTCATCATAAGTATAGATTTGCCAATAATAAACAGTAGATAAGTTCAGCAGAAGAATGCACCACCAAGGTGGAGTTTGATTCTGCATGGTGATCTATATTACATACTCCCTCTGTCCTAAATTAATACTTCTATTTCCTTTCTGAGACATCCTAAAATAAAGCAATATTTCCTAAAACAGAAATTTTTTCCTCAAAATACACCCTCTCTCTTATTGTAATGTGTGAGACACTAATAACCCCTTTTTTTCATTTCCAAGCCCCATTTTCATTTTCATTTGGAAATAAAAATTGAAAACAAACACTTTCTCACAACTTTTTTCAGAAAAAGTACACATTTTCTTCTCAAAACTCTTTCTAAACCTATCCTATCATCCTACTATCACATCAATCAAATTCAAATTTGATTTGACATAAAGAACTCACTATCATTTTCAAATTAGTAAAATATACATATATTTTAAAAAAATAAATCTTTTTAAGCATAGGAAAATATAAAGGAACCTACTTTTCAATCATATAACCCATTCTATTCATTAATTTCCAACATTTCATCCAAATACATCTCAATTTCTATTTCCATTTCATAACTAACTTTTCAACTTTTGGAAATGCATGGATACTGGAAATGCCCTTGGAAATAAACCCAAACGAGCTGTAACTATCTACCTACCTTATGAGGGCAATAAAGTAAACATACAGAACTTTGGCCTAATCAACTCTTTTCTAAAACTCCATATCTAGTCAAATTGGAGAAGGTAATATACATAATCATGAAAATGGGAGAAATTTCTGTTTTACATAGGTTCAACCATTTCTGCCAGTTCTGAAACATCATATGAAGATTCTGGCCAGAATTAATAAAAACAACTAACCTGTAGTTTTGCTCGGAAAAATTTTTTCACTTGCCCATAAAGGGAGTCAAGAAGTTTATCTCTGTGTTTCCAGTATTCTTCCAATAGAGTCCTATGATCCTCCTTACGTTCAACTTTTGCTGTGATAGCATTGGAATATGACTCGAGCAACACTTCAGAGAGTACTTCAAGATTTGAATAGAAATCGAAACTTGCAGAATCATCAAGGCAATTTGTTTCATCGAGCAACCCAAGCATTAATGATGCAGCACTCCACAGCCCTCTCCGCACAATAATTTTGCAATACCATGGTGATAAGCCCTCAGGCGGAGGATACCATAAGTGATGTTCACTCCTATATTGACTGGCTGCACGGAATAATGTCACACAAGCATTTGACAGTTCACAAGCTCTTTGAAATTGAACAAGAATTGGCATATCTCCGCTAATGACATATTCCAGCTGTTTCTCTAAGCAATGAAATAATTCCTCCAGATCTGAAACCTTACTATAGAATACTTCAGCGTTATCCCTATCCATCAAAAGAACTGTGTTCCGGCGGGCTCTCTCACCAACTAACTGGATAAGATCCCAGAGAGCTCCAGAAGTTCTAGTATCGGAACCATAATAGGAGCCACCAGATGCGCTAGCATGGCTAATCTTGTTTTGCAATTCTCTCAGTTGGATCATGCCAGCAAGCTTTTCCCCATGTTCCATGATAATTTGCAAAGATTGTCCTGGTACAGAAAGTAATGCTTTAGATTTGATAGGTTTATATATTTGAGAATTTGTAGAAAAAAGAGAGACGGCAGCATTTACTGACTATGAGAAGCCTCATACAAACACTAAATCGGGGTTGTTTAAAATCAGGCATTCTGAAGATTCTGGAGATTAATTACATCAAAACAACTTAACCAGAAATTAGGAATTATACAGCAAATCTCAAAAGAACATGAAAAGAAGAAATATAGCAACAGACAAATCAGATCGGGAAATTGATCATACGCTGTCGGGAACACAATTCTTCATGGCACTTGGACAAAGCAAGGAACTGAAGAAACTTTTGATGCTTCTGCTGTTTCTCTACAAGTTGTGTGGACATAACAGACAACGCGATCTCAGGGCCCCTAGTTGTTGTCCAATGTTTAGCTAAAGTGTCAACGATTGATTTGCTTGTCCTGGTAAATACATTAATTTCTCCCTCTCTTTCAAATGCTCTTGAATTCTTCAGTTTGTCAAGTACACCATCAACCTGCCCAGACAATAGAAAATCATGGAAAAGCTGACTTAGTAAAGCTTCTGATTCCTCATCTTGAGGGCTCCGACGTGCAACTCCAGTGAAGCCTGCCCTTTGCCTATCGCCTGAATCCCAAGCTTCTGAACTGGCTCTTCTTGGAGCAATATTTCCAGCAACAGAGAAGTTTTTCCTGTCCTCTTGTAAAGATCCATCATTAGAACTCCCTTTTCGTGACAAGCTTCGTTCAGGTGGTTCAACTCCACCAAGTAAAACTGCTCTCTCAGGTATAGCCCAAACTCCAGCTTTTTCAGTGAGTACAGCCCACGCTCCATCTTCACTGTCATCCGAGGAAGGAAATACTGAAGCATCAAGAACTTTTCCAGCATCATAAGGTAGATCAAACTGATAGAGTTTGGTGGAGTTTCTCCAATAATGAGAGACTGTTGCAGTACCATCACCTGAAAGTATAACAGCAGAACCAGCTGGCTTCCCACCTACTTTTAATCTCATCGAGAACAAAAATTCCTCATCCTCTACTCTTGCTTTAGGTATAATCACTTGGATAGGCGCCTTTTTTTCCAATATTTTTTCACCTATTGGCTTTGTAATATCTACTCCGGATTTATATTGCATGGTCAGAAGAGAGTACTCGGTGTAGCTTGAACTGGTGACCCGATTCTTGCAAAAGATAGCAATAAGAATAGTTATAACCTTGCCATCACTATCAACATCCAGATCAAGAGGCCAGATTCTCTTTTGGCCAGCAAGATCTTTCTGGATACCCAGATCACCATCAGTGCCAACAATTTCATGTGACCAAAGCTTTGACACATCAAACTCAGGAGAAAATTTTACTGCAAAGCACTGTATCTCGTGATTAGTTAGTAGAAGAAATTGTCTTGTAGGGTCATCTAATGAATGACTAAAAGAGTGCCAAATCAATGACCTTGGATAGCCCTTACTTGCCACAAGTGGGCTATTACCACTTCCTTGAGAAAATATATTTGACATGCCATGCTCAATCTGGGTACACTGAATGCCAGAAGGACTGCAGAGGAATCTCCAAAGCACACCATTAGAACTACAAGCAAGAGCAATACAGCTGTTGGGGGCAGCAGGGATCGCTGAAGCAATCAAAGAGTTTATAGAACATGATTTTGCAACATTGTTGCCAAGTTTGTCATTTTGACGCTGCTTGCTTGAGAAGGATTTTCCAATTTGATGCAAATAAGTCGCTTCTAAATCAGACAAAGCATCACAGGTGACTGGAGAGATCCTGTTAGCATTATAGATATCCGGCCAGAAAATTAGAGTGCGAGTTTTTTTGTTGCACATAACAACCCCAACAGAATAGGATTGCCGAACAACTTTGCTACCGGTTTTTTTCGAGCTGTCCCAGTTGACAACACAGACCAACCAACTGTTAGTTTGAAATAAATTTTTTCCCATGTCTCCATTTACTGATACAGTGGAAGGAAGGTCAAGGAAGACACACTTTCCTGAAGCAGCAGGTGATAAGTAATTCCAGATAAAGAGTCGGTTTCCATAGATGATCCATGCTAGAGATGTCTCCTTGTCCATTCCACCAGAGATAGATGTATCAGCTGCCAGATTAACTATGTTAAAAATCTTTTGAAAAGTTGGGAATAAAACCAACCATAATGTGTATTCTGGGACAAAATTTTGCTGGACCAACCAGGAACATGATTCTGTAATGAGATGACTTGTGCATCACGTACTACTTGAGGGAACTCCCCAACATATACAGGCTGAACAGCATCCACTTCATCTCCTCTGTCACTTCTCTTTGCCGGAGGGATTCTGAGTATGTTAACCACAGGCTCCATAAATTTGTGACTTGAGTATCTCAAGCTTTTTTTTTTTTTCTTTTTCATAATTTTTCCCCCTCAACTACTAGGTGAGAAGATCTATATCAATCTTACTCATTTTCAATTCATCTAATGAACAAATTAACATTAATGTAGACATAGATATAGTCTTATTTTCTCTATTTTCAAGTTTCCATGTCTACAAGGAGACAATTGCATTTCTCAATAACTTCAAACTATGGATTGTGGAGCTAAGTTCTAATACAGTAGCATCCAAATAGACCACCAATACACCCAGCATATAAGTAAATCCATGAATGATTATTCCTTTTTTCATCAGCAATTTTTATTTTTTTTTAACCCTTAAGCTTTGCTGCTTTGCCATAAAAGCACAAATTTCTCAACACATTAAAACGCAAAACATAGAAACTCCAAGACTTCAGCCAAAAAGTTAAAAATCAATCATCTGTCGAGTGTCAAGTATAGGTAAAACTTCTAAAGCATAGTATCCAAAAGGTCAAGCATCACTTTCTGCTTTGGAGAGAGCTTATAGGTACCGTACCATATCAAACACTATTCTGCTATCAACTCCACATGGATTTCAACATAACATACTGAGTTGATTTCATAGCCAACCCAAAATTGTTACTCACAGAGGCATTTATATACGGCATCTTTGATCAAATTAATTCACATCTCTCAAACAGAACCAGAAAATCAGAGAAAATTTATTCTCGCGTCAGCAAAATAATATCAAATGCACACACACAGACACACATCATCCAAAGGATACAATTAGCTTTTAGTCTCACAGAATGCGACAGATTAGGTTGTACCCCGCACCACAGGAGTTGTACCTTCCTCCAACATACAGAAAACCCTAACGCCACTATCACTTTCACTTGCAATCACAATACTATGGAACTAGCACCAGGTAGGAGTTGTATCTTCCTCCAACATACAGAAAACCCAACGCCACTATGACTTCCACTTGCAATCACAATACTATGAAACTAGCACCAGGTACGAACATCAATGTCCAAATGCAAAAGTTTATATCGTCAACAATGCTCCTCTAAACGAAACAACTAAAAGGCAATAACAATTCACCAAAGAAGAAAAAAGAACAAAGACATACACATAAATACTACCTGGCAAGGACAGAAAGGCGAGAGGCCCAAGGGGCGGGGGTTCCCGTGGCGGGGCGATTGGGGACAGCGGAACTGTCGAGCAGTGGCCTTCGATTCTCGGCCAGCGGAGTGGAAGCGTCATCTCCTTGGGCTGCAAGATTTTTACGAGCACTTAAGGTGGATTTCTTGGTTGGAGGAGAGAACATCGCTAGCTCGCTGGCTCTTAACAGTGTGGTGATGGGTGGGTGGGTTTAGGGTTTTAGTTCGGAGAGGGAAGTAGTTCTGCGCTGGCTGTTTTTGAATTTTTGGTGACTGTGGTCTGTCTGTGAATGCTTTCCCCTTCGTTTTTCTTTTTTGTTTTTTTCATTTAGACATTTATGCATTCAGAAAAAAATTTAATGAGAAAATTATTAAAAGAGAACATTTTTTTATGTAACGTATTTCAAATACTGTATGTATTTGAATTTGTTTTTATTTATATTTTTTCTCATTAATTTTTTTATTCAAATATAATCATATATTTGAATTTCTCATATATATACACACATGTAATAAGGATCACATAACTATATAAACTTTCATTTCTTATATTTATTAATCTGTATAAACATGTGCTAAAGCTCAAATCTCAAATCTCGAACAATAACATTTTACAATTGACTTCTTAGGAACTTTGTTTTGTTTTGTTTAACTCAATATTTAACTATAAAGGAAATTGCTCTATATAGTAGTGTTTTGGTTTTATACAATTAATATTTGAATTGTGCATTATTGTAAAATAATAAATTGTAATTGACATTATGATATATCATATTAAATAATATAATAGATCATTTTAAAAAAATTAAAAAAAATTGAAGACACAAAATGAAGAACTATACCATCGAGTGAAAATTATTAACAATATTATTCTCAGCAATCTACAAACATATTATTCTCAACAATCTACGTCCTTTATTAATTTCTACAACAAGATAAATAGTTTAGAACATATTTTAAAAAATTAAATATTTCTAAACGATCAATTGTATCTTCAAAATCTACGCTCTAACTTGTAACCTTATTTTATAAGGAAAAAAAAGTCCAAAATCACATTTTCGGAAAACATTCTTTATTTTACATATAAATAAAAATAAACCATTTCATAAAACTATTTCAGGATATAAATCCATAAATAGTAACATTTTCTACCGCACATTTACTATTTATCAAGACATACAGAGGGACCAAATATGTCTATATATAGATTATGCTGTTCTTCTTCAAAAAATCCCAAACAAAGCAAAGTTATATATAGATATATCCAGAAAGAGAAAGAGCTTTGACAAAAGGGAAAGGTTCTCCCAGGAAGAACTCAACAATGCTTACCAAAAATTTAAGACAAAGACCAAATATATGTATTCTTCTTTTCTTTTACTACTACTAGTTTTCCACATGGGAATTCAAAATCAAAAGTACATATACATACAAAGCAAATCTACATCAAGGTTCCAGCTTCAATGAAACAACTCGGGACTGCCTGTTGCGTTTCGCAGCCTTGACAAATACAACTGATAGACAAGACGGAGCCCACCAAGGCCGTCGTACTTTTTGCTCCCCTTTCAAGCATGCCACTGATGCACACAGTTACAGTCAGTAAACATTTGCAGTTCATATCAGAAAAGAGATGTGAAGAGGCTGTCTTGTATAATGGACACTGAAAATTTTCATAAATGCATACGTACTCAAACCAACAGCATGAAGAGAATCAAGACCAGGATGAAGATGATAATGTTCAACATATATATTGGACACATAGGATGTTCTAAAGAACATTAAAATTGTACTAATATTTATTGCCAAATTAAGAAGGTAGAGCCTCTCCTAAGCACTTGAAGCTACAACTCATGATGTCACTTAAGGACCAACGATCATATTTTCTAACTAAGCAACAGTATTTGTAACTGAAAAGAACATGGGAACATTCTACAAAAGATGTAAAGAAAATCTTTAATTCCAAGCCTAGTTTTATCTCCAAATGTAGATGCAGGTATCATGTACGTAAGGAGGAACAACATGCTCCAAATGAATAAACTAATAAACAAAATGGTAAAAAAGAAAAAAGACTCTTTGACTTTTTCATGCCTGTTGGCATGATTATCTGTTACTAAAGCGAAGTGTATAATTTTATCAGCCAAGAGTATAACAGCGGCTGTAACCTCACATGCATAGTAATGTTGCAATAAGAATCTGAGATCTTATGTGAAAGTGGCACAATACTTTGAGAGAATTAAATTGACCACAAGCAACTGATGCAGCTTAACATGTATTCAGATGGAGTTTTATGCAACAAGAGACAAAGCGAAGCGGGAGGGAATAAAGAATCAAGAGAGAGAGAGAGGGAGACCTTTTATTCGCCTCAGCTCCTTGCACAAGGTTATAAAATCCCCCCATTTCATATGGCACTTCCTTATGAACCGGAGGATCTGTTCAGTTGTAAACATCGACATCCCTTCCAAATACTCTCCATTGACCCCATTTTCTTTGAAAATTTGGCGGTAGCTACCAAGATTTATCTCTTCCAACCACAGGCCAACATCCTACAAACAAAGAGAAATCAAGATTGGAAATTTGATCAAAAAGACTTTCTTTAACAATTATTTTCTACCTCTATGTTCTTTCTCTCCTAATGCTCCTTTAAAGTAACAGAGGTTAACCCATGCTTGTGACTTTATTTCTTAGCAAAGCAAATTGTTAAAGGAGTCATATGTTCCGTTTCCTCTAAAATTTGTATTGAAAACTAAGTAGTACTGGAAATTATAGTTGTTGGCAAAATTCCTGGAAATGACTTCCAACAGCACTACAATTTATAAAGGCCACAGAAAATTGCTAGCTGTTTAGTTTCAGCCTTCTCGAGCTAAAATCAGAACAGCATTAGCTTGAAAACTTCTGAAAAAAATAAGAGTGCAGACTAGTTTAGAGCTCAAAACCAAGAAAAAGGAAGAACCAGGAGTCTTTTACCTTCTTGAGTCTGGCGAAACTGAGGAATATGAGACTATTTGGATGTTGAGGTAAGAAATATAATTGATAATCTAGGTTAGCAGGCATCAAAAGAAGTTACCTTTAGGAATGAGCATGAAACCTTAATTGCTATATATAAAAGAAAGAGGAGTAAAAGACAAGAATGGAGACACTACACAAATACATCACAAAAGATCAGAAAGGCTCTCAAAGTGACTATTATGCATGGCTGAAATAATAAAATGACGAGAAAGCAGTCAAAACTACATTATGATTGCTGGCAGAAAGCTGCAAAGTAATTCTAAGACCAATAATAGTACTCAACGTACAACAGCAGCCACACTGCTGCACAAAGCACCATACTATTTGCAAAGTTGTCATTCTGGGGCCAGCAGGACCTAGCATAAAAATGTCTTCTCCAAAGCTACACTTATTAGATCTATAAATTATGAAACCTGTATTCTTACACAAGTTCCCTCTGGCCCTCAACAGTTGACTCGTGGAGACTACAGCAGAGAGTAAAATAAGTAATAGGTGACCTGGCCAGAATGATGGATCGCAACAGAAAAGAACATAGCTACTAGTTCCAATGGATGATAAAGTATAAGAACCAACAATCTTATAAGAAAATGAAGCGATGAGCTCCTCAGTCGATACTGCTTATCCTTTATACTAATTCACGCCCTGTACACCTTGTTTGTGCATCCTCCGGTACCACTCTTTCTGATCATGGCTAGTACAATCTCAACTGCCCAAGCACAACAGAGTCTATGTCAGTTTAGAGCAGTCCTCTCTTGAGATATCTGCCACATATATAACCTAGCACAGGCCATGCTCGTAGCAGCTAGTGCGTAGTTGGAGAACAGAGATCCTTGGTGGGTTCCACAATCCAAGGGAAAGAGCTTCCCTAGATTGCTCCAGCAGGAAATGACATAGCACTGATCATTGATATCCCCAAACAAGACATAGATGACCGACCATCCATAGTACTTATCATTGATATCCCAAAACAAGAGCATACAAGGACCTCAGAACAAGTAAGAAAGGAAAAATCCATAAACAAATTAACAGTTTGCTAAAAGGGCCTAACTGAAAAATATTACTTCCAGTGAAGATGAGAACTGGGCAGACCACAGTCATTCCCTAGTGAATACATAAAACCAATATTTCGCAATTAAAAATAGAAGGCACAAGAGAGAGCTTCATAATTAACATGGATCAAAATTCAAATGTTCATTTAGTTAACTCATTCCACAGTTCACTCTTCAAACCCAATTTTCCACATTCAGCAGAAACATGAGTCAAAGATACAAGTACTAAAAGGATTAAAATTTATACAATATTCTCTACACATCAAATGGATTAGACCCAATAATTCATAAAAAAATGTTAGTGATTATTTCATTTTCCCCCTCATTTGACTAATCAGATACCAAGAATTTGACAAACAAGAACAAGCAGCACTCCAATAAAAAAGAACTACAGCAATAGAGTACAAGATCCAAAGAATCAAAAACATAAAATCAAACAAAAAGTTCTTTTTAAAATAAAAAATAAAATAAAACCAAAACCCCATAAAGAAATTACCTCAACAGTCCAAATAAAGAAATCAAGAGGCTCCGGTGGCTTCTCTTTCTCTTTGCTCATGTCGCAGAAACCAAATACTGAAGAACCCTTTTCGAAAGAAGAAGAAATAGAAAAGAAGAACCTAAAATTCAACAACGGCGTGCAATTCAGATCATAATAGTAATAACTTTATCACATTTGTATATGCATAGCACAGTGGACGGATACAGTTGATGCCAATAATTGTAAACAGCAAAATCCAAACCTTTAAATTACCGGGCAATTAAGGGTTGTGATTTTCTACATTTGGTGATGAGCGCGTGGAAGTCTTTCAATGTATGTATCTGGGGAGAGTGGGGGTGGGGGGGGGGGTGGGGGGTGGTATCTTTAACTTTAGGAGTTTTTGGTTAGGCTTTGGCCTACTAAACTAAACTAAGTAGCTTTTGTTTTTGTCGTTGTCAAATCAAAATGGCCTATTTTTCATTATTCCCAAAACACCCTTCCATCTTCTTATTCCATTTGCCACACTTTGCAACTCTCTCTTTTTCTTTTTCCTTTTTTTTTTTTCTGTGGATTAGAATTAGTTTGAAATAATTTATTTATTCCATGCAAAACACATTTTAATTTTTATTAAGATTTAAATTTATTATAATATAAAGATATTTAGTAAAAGACTTTTTAATTGCAATTTATATGTAATAAAGTCGTTCCTCGAAAAAGATAAAATATTTTATAATTATGCATATATATAATTAGAATTATACAAGATACAACATAGTATTTTTCTCTTTTAAGACTTCCTCCTACATTACTTGTACGGCAATAACAACCTAGGAAATAAATAAAGCAACACTACTTCAATAGTAAGATTATGGATAAAGGCATTGTCACAATCCTACAAAATACTGTGTAATGGAAGTAAAATAGAAGCCCCTAGAGAAAAAAATATAGGATTGGGGTCAACAGTACATCACCAAAAAAATAAGCCGTTAAGTCGGGATCACTAACTAATAATAATTGAATATAATAGAAAAGAACTATTTTTCTACATTTTTTTCAGTTCTGTTGCTATCATTGATTTTGATCGATTATATTTTCCCTGATTCTGATTATTTTACTATTGCAGACTTCACACAATTAATTAGAATAGATAAATATACCCTTAAAACAGTATAAATTGATATCATAGATCCATCAAAATACAAAAGTAAAAATATTTTTAAAAAATAAAATTTCATTTCAAAAATACCTAACTGCATGGATAAATTCATATTATCTGGTCAAGTTGGAATCTAATTTGAGCAGAATCGGGTTTCGCATTGGTAGTTGGTCAAGAAAATGTTTTCTTGGTTGGCTTCACTCCACTTAATAATTCAACAAGTGAGTGCGGGGGCACACAACAATGTGCAAACAAAACTTTGTAGTACAGTTGATTGAGCTGTTACTTACAAGCAAATATATGAAAAGATGAGATTCTTTTAATGGGTTAGACGTAGCATTTTAGTGGTCAAGAATTCAGACAAGCACTTCTGGTGCCATTCCCATTCAGGTCCTAAATTTCATGTTGTAACCACAAGCCTTTCCCATATAATGCAATAATAATAATACATCATAAATCTCAATGATACAAGAGTTGATTTATTCTACCAAAAGAAAGGAACTCAGTTAAACACAATCACTAAAACACAAACATTTGGGATCTTTAAGTCATAAACCTGCTGAACCAAATCATGCACCAACTCTTTTAAGTTTGCACTAACCACTTGCATATGAATGCTTCAAGGACGCCAAGCTTGTGTTATTGCAAAATCTCAGGCCGTTTTGATCATAAGACAAAAATGCGGCTATTGGCAGAAGCTGATACGGGACAGGGTGTTGCGAATTTATTGCTATCAAATGCGAAAAAGTTTTTTCAAAAGTTGCCATTGGAATAATCATTGGTTGGTTTAGGAGCTTCGGCAGGTCCTTTGCTAGTTTTGCTGATAATTCCCTTACCGAAATACTCAGCAATCACAGAAAAGCCATCCTTTGAAGTTCTGACTTGCTGGAAGAAGTGATCTTGGTTTTTAGAATTCTGCTCTAAGTTTCTTTTCATTTCTAAAACAGCTCTGTATTCGGGAGCACACTCTGGACATTCTTTCTCATTGTCACCAAGACAGCGTTGATGGAATGAGTGCATACACATAAAATGGACTGCAGGAAGGTCAAGAGTGAAAGTGCAAGCGGTGCACTTGCTGAGCTGGAAGATCCTTGCATTTGTTCTAAGATCCTGGATTTCTTTTCTCATTGCTGATGTTTCCTCCTGCAAATAAGCAAGCAGTAAGCATATTTGTTGCATCCCAGTTCAGATGAATTAACCAATCTACACAATCATCCAGGACCAGCCAAAGAAAACTTAAGAAAGCACCCGCACAAAGAAAGCTCCTATTTACTTTTCAGCTGAATGATCTAAATATGAAGTGCAATTTGGGTGGACAGTCCTTACATCTTCATTGGGACCTAAATTTTAAGGAATCATCTGCATTTCTATAGGTGGACATGTACTGAAATTTACTGTTGAAGAAAATTTGCAGTTTGGAACCAGAAGAAAGAGAAGAAAAAGAGAATATTGCTAAAAGCATAATGCAAGAGGATAGTATTAAACTGCCAGAAATCCTTGAGGAGACTTTTAACCACCAATTAAATACATAATGAGAACTAAAAACCCAAAAGCAATAGAAAGGATGACAAGAAAATGTTCGACAGCAAATCTGGGAGACCTCACCTACAACAATAATACTCTGTAATGTTGTTGATATATGTTCAGACAGGGAACTGATTTAACACAAGTTACTGCACTATGAATAAACTCTAGTTCTTTACTTATTTCTGCATTCTTCTCATCTTCAACTGAACTCTGGCTCACAAGGACTTGCCCAAAACTTGATATCTAGAACTCACAGAATCTAAGGGTGTTCTCATTTATCTTTATCATTAGGAAAAAAAGCAACCAACATAGACAAGTTAACGGACATCAAGTTATAAAATAACATTTGTTTATGACTGTCTACACATACCACATTTGGGAAGACCATTCATCAAGGAAACAGCCCTTTCTTTATCAAACAAAGTTTATACTGGAAGAAGATGACTCTAGCGATAAAATAAAGATATCTTAAGATATAAGAGCAACAACCTGATACTTTTCAATAGCTATCCGGTCCTCCTCAATCAGCTTTGATTCCTGTTCCAGCTTTCGAGCTATATAATCTTTAATTACGGAAAGCGATAGGCACGGATTCCTGGATAAGGTTTGAAGAACTATAATTGGAGGCAAGATGTCATCCCTTTCTATGTAAGTCAAAACTTCTTTCACTTCTTTGGAGCAGTCTTCTCCAAGTTCACCAAAGTACTTCAATAGATCGGCCCAAAGAGAGTGGTCACCACCTTTACCCAAATCTCCTAGTCTCTTGCAGCATGCAATTAAACCTTCATGATCATGTGCCTGCATATAGCAGGCAATCACCTCCTTATATAGTTTCAACTTCTCATACAGATACAAGAGCCCTTCTTTAAAGTAGTTCATTTCACACAGAATAATTGCAAGATCAACATCATAATGTGGCTGCTCCTGTTCAGATGGCCATGCACTTTTAAGCAAGAGCAGCCCCTTTTGACGTCTCTCCTGGCGAATTTTCTCCTCATTTGTATCATCAGAAATTATTTTTCCATTAGATTCTGC
Source organism: Jacaranda mimosifolia (assembly GCA_018894105.1). NCBI lineage: Eukaryota > Viridiplantae > Streptophyta > Magnoliopsida > Lamiales > Bignoniaceae > Jacaranda > Jacaranda mimosifolia. The sequence continues at coordinate 267,507 of CM032118.1, read as the reverse complement.
TCTTGACATTGCAGCAGGATGCAATCCTCTATCTGTTCTAAGATCACCACTCTCATTGTTGCTAGTTTGTGAAAGAGACGGAAACTCCAAGTCATGAGACAAGTATAACTCTAACAGAGTGTTATTAATTTCAACTTGAGCAGGAGAATCCTTCACCTTGTTGGTGTATTTTTCGAGAAATTCCATAAGTGACTGTGGATGGTGCACAAAAATATTGAGAAAATCAACAGGAGATGGCAACATGGATAAAAAGGTTCCATTTGAGGATCCCCTCTTGGCCAGCTCTCCTTCTTCAGTACAAAGCCTCATCAATATTTGAATTGTTTCTTTTGGCTTGTGCTCTATGAGAATTTTTCCATACTCTTTAACAGTCACCCCAGCCTGACTTGGCTCAAGGCTATTTATGTATTGCAATGCTTCATCATACCTATCCAAGTCTTCAAGTAAAATCTTTAAGTACCATTCATGTCTCCCGGCCTTCTTGGCAACATACATTGCATGCTCATGGTAATTAGCTGCTCGGCATACCCTTATTGCAGTTTCGACATCAAATTTATGTTCTCCAACCCCATCTTCACTTTTAATGAATATATTCAGCTTATCAACATCTTTCAGTTTGGTATAACAGTTAAGCAAAAGAGTGGTGTGATCTTTGGAGGCAAACCCCTTCTCATGTAACTTTTCCAAATAACTTGTTAGGTTGTAAATTCTCTGTGCATCCAAAAACTTCTGTATGACATAAGAAGGTTCTAGATACCCGATGGTATGGATATACTGAGCCATTGCTTCATCATAGTCTTGTTTGCTATATAAATGATCACCATATTTCCTCAACACTTCAGCAGTTGCCACGGCATCAGCTTGCTGGCTCTGGACAAGATTAATAGCTACTGTGTAAAGATTTTTCTTGAAAAGCATATCTAACTTGCTTTCCATATCCTTCTCCACGATAAAAAGAGCTGATTTGTCTGCCATTATGAGTACTACGTTACCCCATTCGTAGAGCATGTGAGAAGCTTCTTGGACTGCGATACTATGGGCTATTAAACGGTTCTTCAGATCATAAATGTTGAAAGTATTCTTCCCAGTTCTTTGATCAGCAAAAACACATAAAAGGTAACCACGGAACCAGCCAATGAACTTTTTCTCTCCCTCAAAGGCCCAACATGGGCCTCGACCATCAACTTCATAGAAATAGATAGCTTCAGGCCGACCAATGATCAGTTCCTGATCATGAAAGAATTATCAAACATTTTCAATGGTCATTGAAGACAAGCATCATTAGTTAATACACTATATAATAAAGAACAAGAAGAAATAGAGGGAGTAGCCTACCAAACGGTCACTCATTGCTACACTAGCAGTTTCAGAACCAATCTGATCAAGTGTTTGCCCAATAGGTGTTTGACTCTGCAAGTTAAACAAGCTCACTGAACTTGGAGTGACAGCAAACAGTTGAAACGCTTGTCCATCCACACGGAACCCAAGACCTGTAATAGGTGAACGTATTTTGCCCGATTGACCACTGTCAACCTCAAGCTTGAAGCGCTTAATCCGTTCACGAGCAATGTCACCTTGAATGCAATAAATACAACCATTGTCCAGTCCAAGGGCAATAAATATAATTGGTGGAGCTTCCTCAAAAACTACAAAAGATGTGATCTGTACAACAGCCATTAAGGGTACTTTATTTTCCAAAAAGCAGTCAAAGAAACTGATATGCAACCAATTGAAACAAACAACATCTTTCAGTTCATGTCAATTTCACAAATGTGAATATATAAATTACACGATTAATGAGAAAGCTGAGTATAAACAGTACCTTTGCTTCAGGAAATTGGTTGGTAAATATCCGTAAAATTTGAATGCATTCTGGACTTGATGCACTTGACCCCTCCTCTTGCCTTTTGTCCAGGTCAAAAACCTTTAGGCACATAGCCGCTTGCTGTGGAGGCATTTGCTCATCCTCTCCAACTGTCACTAAGAAGTTCCGTTGCTGATTCACCAGAACAGCGACAAAATTTTGCATAAGTAAAATATTGAAAGACACATATTACTGCACCGGAACCACAAAGAATTGCTGTACTTTCTAGTATATCAGTAGAAAAACGAAACAGAAAAAAAGGAAACAACACGATCAATTGATCATAACCAAATGAACAATTAAATATGAATAAAGATGAAAGCACTAGTAGTCTTTCCCCCCCAGAGTTAAGATGAAAGGCAGAAACTTTGCTTCATTGCCCCAGTGTTAATCGAAAAATCCAGCATTAGTAGTCTTTTCCCCCAAAATTAAGCAAAGCCCAACAATTTCTAAGTTCGCGATGATAAACCCACGATCAAATTGGTCATAATCAGACGAATAGACATACATACATACAGAAAGATCAAAACTTTATACCTTGAGTTGCTGGAGGAAGAGAACCGAGGAGGAGTGAGCAGGGAAGGAGTACTGAAGCTGGAGACCACGATCGAGTAGCGAAACAGTGCCGTCTTGGGAACCCAACACGATCCTGCCCCTGCCGCTGGAGCAGCATTGGATTTCGCCCTCTATTTCCTCCGGAATTTTGGCTCTCTTCTCCTCGAAGAAGTCAAATTTCCTCCACTGATACATTATTCTGAAAAAAATATCTGCCGATATATATCCTGGCAACAAATCAAATTCAAGAATAGACTATTACAACCACATACTCTGCGGATCGACGCGTAGAAGATAGATGGTGGCTATGGACGTGGAGGTGGTCGCGGTGGTGGTGGAGGAGGTGAAAAGTTAAGACAAGAGACAGAGGGTGGGGTTGCGCCGGTGAGAACAGAATGTGACGTGGGCTCGTCAGACTTCTTTTTTGTTTGTGAAGCCAAAATATTTAAAATACAATTTAGTCCTTAAACTATCACACTTTGACAATTTACCCCCAAAGCCCATGAAATCCCTTCATTAACCCTGTTTTTCTTTTTTTTATACGCCAAGAATCGTTCTCAATTTGATTTGAGTACCCATGACTTCAAACCTACCCCAATTTAGGACTAGGATTGGCTAGAATTCCCTTCATTAAATTTATACCTTGGCAACTTCTCCATCAGCTTTTCTGCTTTGAAAGGCCATCCAATGTTTGGATCAAAAGCCTTTTTTCAGCAAACTTTCAGGCTTTAGACAAATTCGACCCAAGATGACCATATCCCATGTTAGAAAAAGTTAACAAAAAGGAAAAAGAAAATGTAGTTACCAACTGATCTTGAGGATTTTAAGAAAACGGGATAATTCTATTTCACGATTTTCTGAACTTTCATATAAAACTCAGTGTCAAATCAAATATGAGCGATTAACAAACATTAGACATTTCATCAAAAGAAAAGACTGTGACAAATGGCATGCATGCAAAAAAATGCAGTAGGTGATGAGTTTAAATGTGAGGCAGTAGTGTTAGTTCCCAATTTTCTTTTAGAAGCATTTGATCTTCAGTTTCAGTTGGAATTACTCAGACAAACATCTTACGTTGTTTGGAGCCCACCAAATTTTGTTGGAATGTCAGTAAATGGAGAGATGAGCTTTGTCAACTACATATTACCTTTAATTCAGGATAGAACAAAATTAGGTACACTGCCACTCTATATATATGACCTAAGCTCATAAATCTTTATGATGGTTCTATGTCATTTTGTCGGACAAGTTTATTTCTTCATAACTTACAACCACTTTTTAGATATTGTTTCTATGTTTTGATTGATTTTTTGTAAGTTATAATTTTTTTCTAATGTTGGAATTGATTTATTTCTATATGTTATTAGATGAATATACTCTATTAGAAAATTGATACATATGCTTGTTTTATGTTTGGCTCGATTAAATTTAATAAACTGCATTTAGTAAAGTAGCAACCTCAATCATAATATTACTACAAATATAATCCCTCCTTAATTTTTGTGGAAGATAATATAATAAAACATGCATGTAAAACTACCAAAATTTAACCAAAAAAAGTCTTCAACTTAATAAATTATTGATCCACTTAGGCAAAACAAAAAATTTATAGATCTAATGAAAAAAATTGCATTGAAGCCAAGGAATATAGAAAAGAGCATTACTATATTATAACTCAAAAAAAAGAAATAAATTATAAAAAAAAAAATCAAAAGAAAAAAATTATCTAGCTTACCTGGAACTCGAATTCATGAAATAAATTTATTATTGCAATTGCATATATAAAACAATCATTTAATTTATGTGAATTGTAATCCCAGATGATTATTTGCATATTTTAGAATTTAGTTTGTGTAGAAGTTGATTATTCATAATAAACTAAAAAAGAATTTATGAATTTCAAATTTTTTACTTTTTTGACGTTTCAAATATGACTTATGCATATACTTTTTTAGCCGTATATTTGTACTTATATAACTTGAGTTTCAATGTTTCGGAATACTTTTAAGTTGGAACTTCTATGGCTGCTACATTTTGTATGGAATTATTATTCTAGATTAAAGAAAAACATAGGTTCTTTTCAAGAATTTCGTTTGTTCTATAGAGATGGATGGGTAGAAGAAGAAGAAGAAACTGAAAGTAGCCTATGATTTGAAGAAAAGACAAGGCCTTTGATCTGTGTCCTTTTGCTCTCCTTTTTTTCGTTAGCAATGTTGTCTTTTCTGTGGTGTAAGCCCACATTTATACCCACCAAAAATCACAATGTCAAGCACATTATACAGAGCAAAGAGGGAATTCTGCTCCTACAGCAGACTGAAGTGAGTATTCAGTGGCTTCTCAGAGGCCTCCTGCAGCAAGATTTAGTGGGTATTTCAAGATTTTGCTTAAAAGCTGATTTTCTTGCTTTTCCAACAACATAATCAACATGGGTTCTTCCTCCTAGCTAGCTCATATTAACAAGTTTTCATGTGCTCATTTTCTTGCTCTTTTATGTTTAATTTTCTGGCTCCTGCATGTCCAGAAAGGGATAAATGGGCTCATTTCTTGGACAATGTTTTGAATGAAGAATTGATTTTTTCCAACAAAAGATGATCTTTTCATGGAAAATGGTGCATGCAGATGAAATTTTGTGCTGTTTCTTCATGAAGTAGAAAGAACCCGTCCTTTGGTTCCTTCGTTTTCTTTGAGAAGTTTGCCAATCTACCAACTTTTTGTTATTTTCATGCTTCTTTTTCCATCAAAGATTTATTGCATGTCATTGATGTATCCTTATTTGGAACATTACACTTCGTTTTTGGGTCTGGCGTCGAAATTAACGTGACTTCTTGTATCATTTTTTTTTCTGGTCGCAGTTCTGGAATTGATATCGTAGCATCCACCTTAAGTTTTGTTTGGTTTTGAGGATACCATGCTTAATTGTAAGGAAGTGAATTTAGTTTGTATTATTGTGTGTAAAGATGGCAGTTTGATGAAAATTGGGATAATTTGATTTCAATCGTTGTTTTTGGAATTACCAAAATTGTGCTTCAGTATCACTACAGAAAGTAGAATACATGCAGTATATGGCAGCTAAAAATGACGCTTATCCGTGCATGTTTGTTGATTTGTTATAATTCTTTGATTTGCTGAATTGATTCATTCTCTTCTTATGCCTTTTCATGTGATTCCAACCGGATTTTCAGTCCTGTCTTTGGTTGAGTTCTTATACATGACGAGGCTGTTGTTAGTTTGATTGAATATCTCAACTGTTATCCAAGCAACATTCTTGTTTCCTTGCTAGGTCGAACTTGGAGATGGACTATTCTGAGTCTACAAAGGTGGTGTTTCAGAGAATTCAGAAACTAGATCCAGAAAATGTCTCTAGGATTATTGGATATCTCCTGTTGAAAGATCTTGGCGAGCTTGAAATGATTCGCCTGGCCTTTGGCCCTGAATATGTAATTCAGTCCTTGATCCAACAAGTTAAGCGAGAGCTCAGCTTATCTCCCAAACCAACCATTGCTGGTCATGTTTCACCTCCCCAAGCTAAGCGTTCATTGGTCTTGGATCTTCCTACAAAATTCACTCCTTTCACGCCGGCTTCATCTAGCTCTCTTCGGTCTTCTGCAGTTCTTCCAGCTGACAATGGCCAATGGATTCCTCCGGTCCCTCCGGATCAGCAGTTAGTTCATAACTTCCGATATGTTCCCGTGGCTTATTTAAATTCGGCAGCCGGAGAATATGGTGTCCAGAATCATCCTCAGTTCTTGTCTTTGGAAGATCAGTTGGGATCTTCTAACTTGGCTGGCCCATATTTCCATGCACAGAACTACTACCCAGAACTTGCAAGGCATCCAATGGCTGATCAGATGTCTCCAAACTTTCCTGAATTTTCCATGCAGATCTGTGATAACTTTAGACAGGGTTATTGTAAATATGGTGGCAACTGCAGGTTCTTACATGTCCTTCAAATGGACAATGGTTATTTTATGGTGCTTAACCCCCCAGAAACAGATGAAGTGGTGAATCATGATCGTGGATCTCTTAAGCAGCTTGAGATGGAACTGATTGAACTTTTGAGATCTAGAAGAGGGATCCCAGTTTCAATATATTCCTTACCGATTCTCTACTATGATAAATATGGGAAGATACTTAATGTTGAAGAGTATCTCACAGAGTCTCACAGACGAGGCAAAGTCAGTTGTAGCCTCACCCAACTTCTTGATCAAATGACAAAGAGCATTCATCTGATTGACAGGTGGGGTTAGGAAGCTTTCTTATTTAATAGCATCTTTCAGCAGCTAAAGGTGTTCAATATTTTATTTTTATCTTATTCTTTTGCTTTTGGCTACAGACCAGCTGGACAGCAGTCTATTATTTTGGTAGAAGACATTCCCAAGTACATGAGATTTATTGAAGAATGTGATGAACATGAATCCAGTGGTGCGAGTTTGTCCCAAGTTTATATGACTTTCCCTCCTCAGAGCATGTTCAGTGAACTAGATGTTCACAACTATTTCAAGTAAGGAAGTTTGTCTGAGACCATTGAGTTATGATATACCTAGACCTGCTTCTCTTGTCTAACATAAGGTTTTTTTTCTATATTTACAGCAATTTTGGGCCTGTCCAAGAAGTTAGGATACCTTACCAAGAGAGGAGGATGTTTGGATTTGTGACTTTTGTTTACCCAGAGACGGCCGCCCTTGTCCTGACGAAAACGAATCCTCATTTTATTTGTGGAGCACAAGTACTGGTGAAACCTTATCGGAATAAGCCAATGCTCGTTGATAGGTATTTAATGACTTCCTTGTGAAGAAATTTATGAGTTTGTCTTGGTCTTTTTTCGGACTTGGCATGAAGAAATGTGTCACGGCTTTTTCATTGAAAAATCAACGAGTTTGTTTCTCCTTGTTTACATAATTTTCAATCCACGACACAGATTCTTCTATATTATGCTGCTCTTTGGTTTCTTTGCTTTTGTCGTGTTTCTCATGACGTTATCTTCAATTCCATTTGTTTTACCTTGTTTATGTAATGATCTGATTCGTGACATAGATTCTGCTTAATTAGCTGCTCTTTGGTCTTTCCTGCTTTTGTCGTGTTTCTTGTGACGTTATTCATCTTAAATTCCGTTGTCCGTTAAATATTAATGTGTTACTCATGCAATTTTTGGCAGTTAAATTCTTGTTGTGCAACAATTTATTGGAATACCTGCCTTCACTTGAACTACTTCTGAATGAACTTTTGAGTTTTCAAACATAAAGACTAGGACACCAATCGTATCAAATCTCCACATAATTCGGATATTTCAAAAGCTTATGCAGTCAGTGTCTCATAAATCTAGTTACAAATGATGTACTAGAAAATGGAGCTAACTGAAGGCACTTGGATGCATTAGTTTTCTCATGCTCATATGAATCTAATTACCAAAACTTTGACTTTTTTATTTTGAAGGATATGTTTCTATTCTTACACCAGTATAGATGATTTAAGATAAGGATGTCTTAAGGATTTCGACAAACTGGCAACCACATCCTTCATTCCCTGCGCTTTTTTTTTTTCTTTTTTCCTTTTTTTTCCATTCATTCATTTATTGAAAGTTCTTTATTTGTATATTACCTGAAACCGTTTGATTGTATGTGTGCATTCTGTTCTAATTTTACATTTCCTGCTTGGAGATGAAAGTACATTTCAATCTGAGAGTCAATATTCCTGTTTTGCTTTCTATCACTTGTAGGATTGATGATTTAGCAAATTTACCGGGCAGAAAGCCAGAGAAAGTCCAGCATCCAACTTACAACGATCCATACTTTCCAGAAGCAGAATCCAATTCTCCTTCAAGCAAGACTCGGACTTTTTCCTGTTTTGAAGTTTCATCACATTTTTCCATTATTTTTTTTTGTCGAATAACTCAACTTTTATGCTTACATTATGTTGTGTTCTCTATGTTTTTCCTCATGTAGCACCAAAACTGTGCGAGAGCACAAAGTTGCTGAAGAAGGAGCTAATTGAAGAAAATAATGAACAGTCGGTCGACCTTGAGATGCAACATGTCTTGGAGACAGAAGTTAGTACTTCCATAAGCCATAATCACATCTTGGTCAGCCAGACACCTGATGGCTCCAGCCCTCCTGAAGGTTGTTAAATTTTCTATCAAAAAACCATCTCTGTTTTGTTAAACCTCATTTTCTTAAAAGTCCCTCTATTTCAATGACACAGTTCCATTTCTTTAAAATATTATACACATCAATTGCACACCAATCTGAGCTTTGATTTGATCAACTTGAAGGTAATCCAAGCATTGGTTGCACTACTGAAGACAAAGTTGATCACATTAAGACCTGCAACAATGACCACCAGCCAAGGTAAATATTTAGCTTTGTAGTTTTCAACTAAATATTCCTATCATTATCAAAACAATATGACCATCGACAGTTTTCCCTTTTCAACATATTCATCCATTATCGGCCAACATGATTATTATAAGTTTCTTCGTACTTTCTACATTTTGTTGATCAAAAATTTCAGCATAGGTTTTGCACTGCTTGCTGTACTGTGATTGTAGTGCCTGCAAATTTGCTTTAAGAGAAATGCACATCATTTTCGGTTAACATATACTTTAGTTTGTCGTAGTCTCGTAGATGTTCCCTTATTTGGATTGGAAGTGCAGTTGTCTTTTGGAGGAAATTTTTGCTGTCAAATACTTTACTTTTCTCTGATTTTATTTCTTTTCATGAAAATGCAGTCCTGAAGGACTAAGTCTTCCAGAGAGCCCATTTGCATACGAAGCTGCTCATGACATCTCATCAATCATATAGTTCCTTTGTGTGTGTGTATATATGGTTTACGTATAATATACTGCTAGGTCAGATTATACTGCTAGGTCACTCAGACGTTCGGGAGCATGATCCCACAAGAAAGAGTGACACTTAAATGTAAGATATGATGTGTTAGTAAGCTTTTCTTAAGTTTTCTTGTGTTGAAAAATAAGCTGAAACCAAACTTAATTAGAATCTGTATAGTGGCTTTTGTGTGATTCTCTTGTGAGGGCACAAGAACATAGACTTAAAGACACTTACATGTATATTGTGATAGTGATGCTATTCCTTTGTTGTGACCATGGATTTGAGCTTGTAGCATGATTTATCTATTTCAAAAGCCATTATTTTGGATTGATTTTCATGAAGACATACTATCTCTCCAGGAAGAAGAGAAATTTCAATGAGTCTTGCATGGGTTTTTAACTTTGAATATCTATGCATAACTCATAAAACTAGTGTTATCCTGAAAACTTCCAAATACACATGTGGATTGGTTTAACACAACTTTCTTGATTCAATACTCTTGGAAGGAAAATTTGTTCTGTTCTAGATGTGTTCAATGAAGAATTATCAATTCTAGATATGAGTTACATATTTGAAATATGCTCGCGAAGAATCATCCATCATAGATATGAGACATGGGTGAGTTTATGTATCATTTTTTTTTTATTTGTACGCATGCATGCATATCAGGAGTTCGTTAATGTGCTTAGATTTTTTCTAAGCCCAATTGAATCCAATGTTTCAAAGAGCATTTCATAGCGAAAAGACCTGACTTCTTCATGAGCAAATGCTCTATAGTATCCAATTGAGTCATGGGTGAGTTTATGTATCACTTTTTTTTTTCTTTTTTTATTTAGTTTGTACACTTGCATGCATATTAGGAATTCGTTAATGTGCTAGATTTTTGTTAAGCCCAATTAAATCCAATGTTTCAAAGAGCATTTCATAATGAAAAGACCTGACTTCTTCATGAGCAAATGCTCTATAGTATCCAATTGAGTCATACCACATTTCCGAACTCATTCATGACTCATACCTAAAGTGATACATGCCAAGCTACCTGTGGTCCAATGACATAAGTCTCCCACATAATGTGGGAGGTTAGGAGTTCGAGCTCTAACCTAGATATAGGTTAGTGCTCAACAACCACAGTAGAAAAGGGCCTTGGCCCATCACTACCACTGTTGGAATTAATCCACATGTTAGTTCAATCATTTTAGTCCACAATTTTTTACGGAGTAGATGTTTGAACTCATTGGCAAATTTCAATAATAATATTTGAAGGGGAGAGCTTTCAATTTGATTGATACCACAACAGTGATGTAATAAAAGAAAATTATTATACAAATGTAAAAATATTAGGAGTTCAAAATAGGGGTGGAAATAAGATGAGACGATTTGTGAACGGTTCTGATTTGGTTTTATGAAAGCTCGTACTTGGCTTGAACTTTTCGAGCTTAAGTTGAGTTGAGCTCGAGCTTGTCAGTCAAACGAGTCAAGCCGAACTCAATAATATTCGGTTCGAAAAGTTTGTGAGCTTAAACGAACTTTATTATTATAATACACACATATATAATTATAATATAAGCCCATATAATAAAATTTATAAAGATAAGTAAATAATAATAATTTAATTTTTAATTTTTAGGAAAATATATAACAAAATTATTTAAAAAAATTATAATTATAGATTTTATTTTAAGTCTAAGTGAGCTTGAGTTAATACAATCTCGAGCTCAAGCTAGTCCGAGCTTATACAAATCAAATTTTTCTTCTTCTCTATAACGAGTTTTATCAAGTCAAGTTTGATAAGGCTCACTATTTCAATGAGCCGAGATTGAGTTTGGTTGTTTATATTCGGTCAAGCTCGAGTTTGCGAATTAATAGACGAGCTGAGGTTGAGCATACTAAATTCAAATTCGACTTGACTCAACTCGTTTATATCCATATTTCAAAAGGAATTATTATGTCGGCCATCCATTTTGTGGCCTTAACCCCCACAAAATTAGGATGAGAATCGCAGAGGGGTGTGCCAAATGAATTTGATAACCATTCCCATGGTGGCTAATCCCCAGATGTATGGAGTTGGCGAGTTGTGACCCCACTCCCCAATACTTCCAAATTACCTATTGGATCTTGGGTGGTGGGGTGACTATTGACTGAAAAAGAAGACAACAATAGGAAAACCCCCAAAGCCAAGAAGAAAAATGGACCCACAAGAGACCAAAAGCATGGAACAAAGGATGTCTATTTGGGACCCATCTTGAGTTAGTCTACACCTCCCACTTTTGAGACCAAGACAAAAAACACCAGATATTACAGTGCTTGCAAATTCAACAACGAAATGGACGAGTCTTTTCATGTTTGTAATGCTGAAATATTCAAAGGGTCAATCTCTTGGAAATTTTTTTGCCTGAATTATTACACTGGAAAGCCAAGACTTTGTATCGGCCTTGTCGCACACAAGAAAAACAATTAAAAGTCAAGTTCCTCTTATCTTACAAAAAAAAATTGTGTGTTTTTCTAACGTTGAATGTCTGAAAATGCTTTGGAACATGACCTGACCTCAACTTAATGGTTCGTTCAAAAGTCTTGAAGTCCTTTACCGTGAGGGACGGTCGGATGGAAGATGTTTTTATTTGTTTGAAAACCATTTTGCGTATAGTATACTTAAAATGTGGCCTTTTTTCCCCCCCTATTATTTGATTTTGCTAGTGTTAAGTTAAAGTCTTCGCCAAATCAGAGTCATGGTTTTATCTTTGTTCATTAATCACGTGTTAACATATATATAGAGAGAGTAATTTAACTACGAATATGTGATTTTAAATGCTCATTAATTTGAGGTATCCACACTTGTTATAGATTCAGTATATTTTTAATTTTTCTCCAATAAGAAAATATTGTTGAATGAAATCCAAATAGATCTAATATTGTTTTGTAGTGATACGGTTTTGGACCTCAGGTTTTTTATTGCATTGGAATTCCTAAAATTATTATATTCTAATCCCGATCAGTATAAGTGTTTCGTAGCTTCACCACTATATCTCACTGCGGCTACCCTGATGGAGAAGATTACCGGGCCACTCTCCGTACGTTTACGGAGGTTGGCATCTGCAGATGTCAAGGTGAATTCAATTGTGCGCTTCAATTACTCTGGAAATGAAACAGTCAAAGATTTTTCATTAAAAAACTAAAAAGAGTGGTTCATATAGAAAGAATTTACACCAATGTATCCTATCTTGTTGCTTCCTGTCCTCCTTCACACTCCTCGGCATTCACCCAAGAAGGCTAATCTTGAGGAAGGCAAGTCGAACAACATATCATAAGAACACACGTCATATTAGTCGAGATTGTTCTTAACTAAGCTCATGCGATGCCTAAATTAGATTTAGCTAATAATAAGGAAAGGATAATTAAGAGCTCAAGCAAAGCTTGAATAAAAAGGGTATAACCAGTTATTGATTTGGTGTTCTATTTATGTGGATGTGAAATGTTCTTTTTTGTATGGTTTCATGTGCAACTATGTATTAATTAGATATTATTCAGATCAACACCTTATAAATTAGGCGTTGGCTTGGGTTCGATTCGATTAGAACCCCAATAAAAAAATACGAATATTTATCCAGTTAAGACATCTTTGAGGTTTTTGGTAGTAAAATAATCTTTTAAATAAGAAACATGTTATAAACCCTCATTATGTAAAAATTATAATTGAGAAAACGAAGATATTATAGCTTGAAATTCGAATGCAAATTATATAAACCCTCGTTAATAATAAATGAGATTACTTCGAAGGATTAAGGTTCGAGGATGACATTATATGCATGTGAATACTTTTGAGGTTGGACAAAATTATTAGACACGGAATGGCCTACAAATTGAGTTCATTTATATATGTTTCCATGGCACGCATGAGAACTAGGGCTTAATAAAGTACAATTAAACTCCCACCCTACAAAAGTGCATAGGTATAATGTATAGATTATGGCATGCGCATTTGATAAATCTAAAGGGAGGAAAAGACAAAAAATATTTGGAAATGACAAGGACAAAACCAAAGCAAAAGGAAATTTTATTAAAAAAAGAAATCAAAGCAAAGAAGATATGTATGCGCATGCAATTTTTGAATTGATTTTTTTTATGTTTTTTGTGGGGGAGAAAAAAACTTGTTTAAGTTAATGGATTACTTCACCAAAATCTTGCTCAAATTCAATCTAGGACAAACAATATTATCTTCTTATGTTTTGATTTTGTGGGAGAAAGGACCGTAAGAATACTTATTTTAAAACTCCTTTCATATCAAAATGAATGTATTATATTGATGTTTAACTAAAATAGTTGACAATTACGTCATTTGATATGCATTAGTTGCACTTAATTCATTTTTATATGATAATCATTTGTACGTAGCAAAGACTTCAGAATTTTTCATAAATTTTAGATAGTTTATCCCTTTTTAAATTCAAGATAAACATCAACCGATTTAAAAAATCTCACATAGTAAAATACCAATTCATTATGAAACTCTATATATTACCTTTATGTAATAAATTAATACATCATGCACATATTTTTAAACTCTTAACAATATTAATCTAAGAACCTTCTATCTCATCAACTAAAATAATCGATTGAGTGGGAAAAGGTATAATTAAGTTAAAGAAATTTACACTAGAAAAGGGGGCGTTGGAGAATGGAGATGAGATTGTGGGACACAATTAATAGTAAAATAGGAGACAAAGGAGCAACAAGATTCCCTTTTCCTCAACTATGTGTGGTTTGATCCCATTACAAATTTGTTGGGAAATTCGCTATGTGATTTTGTGTTATGTTTGTACACATTCTAATCATAATTCTTTAATACCAAAGTTTGTCATTACTCACTAAATCACTAAACATAATTATAATTAAGATTATATTTTAAATTTAACACAAATTTAAATTGAGCTGACTGAACTCAACTTACAAAAAAATTATATAATTTTTTTGTTTAAACTAGCTCAGATTATAAACGTGGCCCAAACTATGATGAAAAAGACTTTATGCATAATTAAGAAATAAATTCTTTATGTTCAAATTGATTTTAAAGTTAAAAACATTCAACTCATCAAAATTAATCCACAGTCCTAAGGACAACATGGTACAAAATCTATGGTCACTCTACTTTCCCCCATTTAATCATGTAAACTATATATATGTCACGCCATAATTATCGGTTCCTCTACAATAAGCTAATCATGATGAGGTGTGGAAAAATTATGTACTTTAGCCCAAATCTCATGTAATTTAATTGTAGTTTTAACCACTCCAACCCCACCCCCCAAATTGGCAATCTTGCCATCTTGTTATACAAATATATCAGGCAAATTTTTATCAACGTAAGACAATCAAAAGTTGAGTATAATTTACAAAAATCGACAACAATTCTTGCTTGTCTAATATAGATTGAAATGCCTTACTTGTATGTATGTACTATCTTAGTAACATAATTTTTAAATACTATGATTAAATGTTTAAATATTGGGAAGTGATCTAATGAACCAAGACAAAATAAATGGACGGTATAAGTGAAAAAGGAGAGTTGTCTAAACATATTTGTAGCATATTATATAGTAAAATAAAGTGAAAGGCAAGCAAATTGATATGGAGTGGTGAAGTGGAAGGCAGTTGTTCCTGCGTCATCTCCCTATCTCCAACAAAAAATTGAAAGGTGCTGTCCCCTTAGCCGTGTGGGTCACTTTCCTAATCTAAATTCTCTTTTTTACCCCCACTCCAATTCATATTTTATCTCATTTATTTATTTATATATAAAATTACCCACTTTTCAAATTATTCTCATAAATAGGATCATAAGTAGAATCGAACCATGGTATTTTTGTCATTTACAGACAATTGTTGCTCCATCCAATCGTATTTTTATATAAAATTACCCACTTTTCAAATTATTTTCATGAATAGAGTCATAAGTAAAATCGAGCCATGATATTCTTGTCATTTACAGATAATTGTTACTCCATCCAATCGTATTTTCGTATAAAATTACCCACTTTTCAAATTATTCTCATAAATAGAGTCATAAGTAGAATCGAGCCATGATATTCTTATCATTTAAAGATAATTGTTGCTCCATCCAATCATATTTTTATATAAAATTACCCACTTTTCAAATTATTCTCATAAATAGAGCTATAAGTAAAATCGAGCCACGATATTCTTGTCATTTAAAGATAATTGTTGCTCCATCCAATCGTATTTGAATTAATAATATGTATAATTTGTAGCACTGGAACTACTATATAAGCTTTTGTTATCTTTTCATATCTTCATTTAATTGGCTCATTTATATCAAATTGAATAACAATAAAAGCCTTTATTCCAACCATTAGAGCCTCCAAATTGTTGTGAGCCATAAACTAAAAAGAATATGATAATAGCCCACAAATAATAGACTCCCACCAAGCAATTTGGCAATTGGCCATAAATCATCCATTAATCTCACCTTAATTAAAATTTGATTTGCAGTCAATGCCCACTAGTTAACAAAGTGGCATCAACATGAAATTTTCTTGACACCAAGGGTTCTTTCTCTTCCTCCACTTTTTATAATAAGAAATAACAATTTCCACTGGGTAAATGTCCTCTCACAATCACAGAAACCTCTGCTCTCTGTCTCTGCTCTGTATTTCTCTCTCTAGAACTTAGAAACACTGTTTTGAGAGTGTAATAACACAGGAGTACTGACAAACTTGGGATTCTTCAAAAATTTAAGGTTGGTGCGTAAACTAACTGATTGAATTTGTGGCAAAATCTTGGTCTCTGGGTTGCTCTGTTTCCCTCTTGTATAAGAATTACTAGTATGATAAAGGTAGAGAATTGATCCATGTGTTTCAAGTGAGAGATTTTTGAGGATTAAACACTGTTGTTTTGATTTTTAACTGAAATGGGTGGGCGGTAGATCTTCCTGAGGTGGGATCTTTTGGTGCCTTCTCTTATACTCTGTTTTTACTCTGCTGAGACATTGAATTTTTAGCTGTTATGGATAGTTAATATGTGGGTTTGCGTTCGAAGTTTGGCTTTTTTCACTCTTTACTTTGAGTTCCAGTGGAGAAATTAAAAGAAAAGGCAAAAGGGTGGATGTGAATAAGATTATTTACCATAAAGATTACATTGTTTTGTCTTTTCTTTTGGTGGCCTTATTATCTATGTTGGCTGGTTTTAGTTGAAGGACTGCATTGGATGATTTCTTTTTCTCTGTTTTCTTACAATGTCGAGGCAAATGGATTGACAATTCATGTTTTCTGCACTAATTGTGTTAAGTTTTGTTCTTGCATTATAGAGTGCTGCAGTTGCAAAACCTGTGAGCTGTTATTCTTGCAAAGAATGGGGATTGTGAATTGTGGATTCTTTTGGGCCGAGTCAACTCATTCATTTTGTTTTTGCACGAAAGAAAATAGAAGTCATCTGACCTTATTCAGTTCTCATCAAAGTTTTGAAGTTTCCATGAAATCAATGACTTTTTTCCCAAATGAACTTTTCCAATTTAAATTGAAATGAGAGCGTGTGACATTTCTAGCCCTCAGGTATAAGTCGGTTCCATTTGTTGCTTAGCATCAAAGGAAGATATTTGTTGTGTTATGCAGGTTTGCAGGACAGAAATATGATCTCTTAGATTCACTGTTCTCTTCCTTGTGAATGTTGTTTCAAGTTAGATCCTTTGTTGGTAAATGATGAAGGAAATCTGTTAGTATGTGCCTATGATAGAGTGTTTATTGTATAAACTGCCAGCTTTTGAACATGTAATAAACACTAAATACCTGCAGCTATGATCCGTAGTTGGTTTAATTTTTGTTTTTTTTTTTTTTGTTTTTTGTTATTTTTGTTATTCCTGTCTAGCCTTTAAAGAAATATTTTAGCAATCTTGCTAATCCTATAGTTCATTGTCTTAAGGTGGTTAAGATTCTTTTGGGAAGTCTAAGGTTCATTCAAACGTCAGTCTGTCACAGAAGGTTGCTAGACAGCGCAGCAAGATAAACTCTGCATTCAATGCAAGCATCCCAACATCATAGCCGATCAAGCATGCACAATACATGGTGCTGTCAGCCTGTCCGAAAGTTAGAGACCTACTCTCTTCAGCAGTATCAACCTTTAAATGCGCAGCACTTGAACTACAATAACAGTAGTAATGGAAACGGGTACTCCATTCATATTTCTCAAGATCGATATTGTACACTGGAATCGTCCTCGTTGAGTGTCGATTACCTGTACAACTCACCTTCAACTGTAAGCTTCTCACCTAATGAGAGTTCATTGTCCCAGCAAGAATCTCAGTCATTCCCTGAGGATTTGCATCGCTCTCCAGACGTTAACTATGGCTCCTCTATCAGTGGGCCTTGTGTAACCGAAGATGTGGATGAATTAAAGCACAAGCTGAAAGAACTTGAGACTGTAATGTTGGGACCTGATCTTGACTTTCTTGAAACTTATGATAATACCTTACCCAGCAGTATAGCTTCAGCAGCGATAGACAGCTGGAGACAAATGATGGAGGCTATACCCAGAGGAGACCTGAAGCAGGTACTTGTTGCCTGTGCGATGGCAGTATCAAACAATGATTTGTTGATGGCACAATGGCTGATGTCTGAGTTACGCCAAATCGTGTCAGTTTCTGGTGAACCAATACAGCGTTTGGGAGCATACATGCTGGAAGGGCTTGTTGCCAGGCTGACTGCTTCAGGAAGTTCCATATATAAATCTTTGAAATTCAGAGAACCTGCAAGTTTTGAGCTTCTATCTTATATGAATTTACTTTATGAGGTCTGCCCTTACTTCAAGTTTGGATACATGTCAGCAAATGGTGCCATTGCAGAAGCTATGAAGGATGAAGATAGGGTTCATATTATTGATTTCCAGATTGGTCAGGGGAGCCAATGGATACCTCTAATCCAGGCATTTGCTGCTCGTCCTGGAGGGCCACCCCATATCCGGATAACAGGTATCGATGACTTTACATCAGCCTATGCACGTGGAGGAGGACTGAACATTGTAGGACGGAAGCTATCTAAGCTTGCTGCGACGTTCAAAGTTCCTTTTGAATTCCATGCTGCAGCCATGTCTGGCTGTGCAGTTCAGCCCAAAAATCTTGGAATTCGACCTGATGAAGCACTGGCAGTGAATTTTGCATTCATGTTGCATCATATGCCTGATGAAAGTGTAAGTACTGAAAATCATCGGGACAGGCTGTTGAGGATGGTCAAAAGCCTTAATCCCAAGGTGGTGACCCTAGTTGAGCAAGAATTCAATACGAACACTGCAGCATTTTATCCTCGATTCCTTGAAGCATTGGATTATTACACAGCTATGTTTGAATCAATTGATGTGACACTGTCCAGGGAGCACAAGGAGCGAATAAATGTCGAGCAGCACTGCTTGGCAAGAGATATTGTCAACATCATAGCTTGTGAGGGAACAGAGAGGGTGGAAAGGCATGAACCTCTTGGGAAGTGGATGTCACGGTTCAAAATGGCTGGTTTTAGTCCATATCCCTTGAGTTCTCTAGTAAATGCTACTATCAAAACATTGCTTGAAAACTACTGCAATAGATATAGGCTTGAAGAACGAGATGGAGCTCTTTATCTTGGTTGGTTGAATAGAGATTTGGTGGTTTCTTGTGCCTGGAAGTGATAGAGCTGCAGTATATTACTGTCAGATTAGAGGCATATGCAGTTCAGGTTGAACTCATATTTGTCCTGCTTTTCCTTTCCTTTACTGCAATCAGTTCTTTCACAAGTGTACTCCATTATGGGGCAAAAAAAAAAAACTCCTGCAAAAATAAACTCCTTTCTGAACTATGGGCAAGTCAAATGATCTTGATCCTCCAAGCAAATAAGTAACAGCTGAGGAGCCACCATCTATTAACAAAGAATATAAATCCTTACAGAATAAAAGCAGCGCTATTCAATAAGAAAGAATATGTACGACGGGAACATCTACACCATATTTTTCATCTCTTACTTGAGTAATTTATACAAACACTATATTATTCCACTGCCTGCAACCAATCAGTTAAAGTAGTGTTTCCAGCACAAGAGAATCTTTTGTGGAAGTAGAAAAATCCCTCCACTCCAAATTGCAATGATAAAGAAAGAAGAAGATATCAGAAGAGAATCGTGCTAATAACAATTCAACTGGTGCCATACAGCAGCATTAACTTGAGGACAGCATTGAATAGCCTGCAACAGGAATTGCTTGCTCAGATTGCACTAACATGAACGAACCATTTCAAGCGCAACAGGATTGTTCTCTTCAGGTTTGGATCTTGATTCACCATTTGTGCTCGTTGTACTAGCATCACCCCCAGCTATACTCTGGCTTACAGTCCTAGAAGGGGGCATGCCGTGGTCATGTTGTCCTTCATAGGTTGTAATAACTACCTTTGAATCATGGGAAGCTCTTTCCACATGCTTCTTAACTGGGCAACCAGCATTTGAACACCTGTAGTAACTCCTGCACAATATAAAGACTGAGATTAGACGCCAGGATACCCTAAGTCTTTCAAATGTAAAATACCCTAACATCTGAATTCAGAGTCTTAGATAATGACTCTGAATTGTAATAAACATATATATACCCTCATACCCAGAGTTCCCACTCACACAGGAAGGATTGTTGTCTAGCCGTCAGTCAGAATACCAACTTTAGCTATATCAGAGCTGATAAAGCAAGCAAACCATTCATGCATCATTGGAAACATTTTAGCACACAAGTTAACAACGAGCCATTAACCTAACAGCATATTTGACATTATGGGGGCTAAACAAATAATGTGTTGCAAAAGCTACTGAGTTTGGTTTTCGGAAGTTCGTTTACCTTAGAACCAAAATAGCTCATGTGATGTCCATTGATATGTTATTTACGCTGGAAGTTATCACCAGAACCAAGTACTACCAGATGGCTGTAGGTTGGAAAGAGATCTCATAGAGTACGCTCATATGCATAGGACAGCCCTGATTGGCCAGGTAGCAATAGTTTGTGCTTGATCCAAAACAAGCCTCTAAGTGACAGATCCAATGATGTGATTCATGCAAACAGCACGATAATACAGTGAAGGAACCCTAATTTCCAAACATATTTGTCCATCTCTGGGGGGGTGGTAACCCACTCAGCCTGCCTTTATCCAAATGCTATTCTTTTCTCACTTTATGTCAATGTGGTGCATGTTTCTGAAGGTCAATTCGCTAAGAATGAACCTTTGTTACAAAAGGACTTCTCTTTTCTTCAGTCAATTGCCAATAATTGACATGAAATTTCAGTTATTGCTTTAAAAAAAATAGGTTTTACCATTCCAAAAGCAGCCTACCCGATGTCAAATCTGTTCCCATACTCTATTAACACTAATAGCAAGTTTTCAATAAAATCAAAGTCAAAATGCACATGAAGCCGAAGAAGTTTCTATGAGTGAAGATGATGAACAATTGACTTGAAATATTCATAGGGCCTTGTCCTTTGATAAAATGTGTGCCAAAGGGATGCCTCATTATCTTCCAGATCATGACAATTAGCAAGTAAAAGATAATGCTTATATATGTATACGGAGGCGGTAAAATGCAGAAACCATAGAAAAGAAAAATTAAAGCTGCAGAACTGAAATTTTAGTTACCGTGGGTTTGGATTGCCTTTAACCAATTTCTGCCCATATTTACGCCAGCGGTATCCATCATTAACTAAATCAACCTCGCTCAAAGTTTGAACAACATGCCGTAAATCACTATTAGGTTTATTCACCACATTGTCATCCACAGAAGTTATTTCTCTCTTCCTGTTGCAAAGGCATTAGACGATTAACATAATATAGCCTGCAGCTATGACTGTGGAATATCAGAAATAAGAAGCTTCTTGATGAACATACTGCTTTTTAGAGTCTGGATAATCATCTTTATCATTATTTGAACAGGAAACTGCTCCAGTCACACCATCAGCGCCTTTTGAAACAGTAGATTGACATGATTCTGTTGGCACCATATGTTGATTTGCACCACCATGGTCAATGACCAGCTCAGCATCAGCTAAGAAATCAACTTAAAATTCAATAACTATTTGAAAATCTAAAATACAAGAAGTCAAAATTTCTTAAGTTATACTTACACTTACTTTTTGATGCAGTTATAGTGGGTTTCTCTGGTATTCGCACTTGAAAAGCAGAGGTTACTTGGGGACTATCTTGTGGTTGTGGATGATGATGCTTCCCAAGGTAAATGGTGTCTGTTTTACTCCCATCATGTGATTTCTCCACTTGCTTTTTTGCCTGGCAATTGGGGAAAGTACATCTGTAATAGCTTCGGATAAACTTGTTCCCTTTTACAAGCTTCTGTCCATATTTTCTCCAGTTATAACCATCTAATCCTTTTTCTGGTACTTTAGAGGGAGTGCTGTCAGCATCAGATTGTGATCCTTGAACTACGGGGTCAGGGTTTCGTCTAGGCTGCAATTTCTCCACTTTCTCAAATTTTGTAGAGTATGTGAAATTTGCTTGATCAGGTTGTGGTACAGGCATCCCAACACTCAAACTTGACATTTGCACCAAATTCTCTGAAACTGTCTCCCCTTTCATACTATATTTTTCTTCTTGGCTCACTAATGCATGATTCCCAGCATCTAAGCACTGTCTAGGCTGTATATGATTATGCTGAGGTTCTTCATTTGGTATAGCGGACAATTTTTCAGATACACTCGAAGGAACAGTTACCTGATCAGACTGCAAAGTACAACCTCCAGGGTCTGGGTTCCGCCTGGGCTGCAATTTCTCCACAGGTTTTTCAGCTCTAGTGGAACAGGCCAGCTTCCGTTTGTCGGATTGTGATGCAGCTGCCCCTGAGGAACTTTGTACTGGCAGCAAAATATCTGAACCCATCTCCCTCTTTACCGAAAAAGTACTTTCTCCATCACACATTTCAGAAGTTTGGACTCGAGAATTCTGTCTCAAATCTAGATTATCAGGTTTATCATTCGGGGTTTTAGACAAATCATGGGGTACTCTAAAGGGAAGACTTCCTTGATCAGATGGCGACCTATGAACTCCAGCATCCAAGTTCCTCCTTGGCAGCAGTTTTTCCAAAGCCTTCTCATCTCTCATAAGATGAGAGACTACGGGTAGATTAGATTCTTGTGCAGGAACCCCTGGACTTGAACTTGAGTTTCGCATCAGCAAATCTGAACCCTTTTCATTCTTACAAGACATGGTTCTTTCTTCTTCATGGGACTCTAAAACATCATTTCTAGCATCAGAGTTTTGTCTCTGCTGCAAATCATAAGGTTCTTGTTTGGTTTCAGGACAGACCTCATCCAATTGTGATGCAGGCTTACCACTCTCAGGATTCTGTTTCTGCCATAGATCACTCGGTCCTTTTTCAGGCATTGTGCAGGAGTTCTCTTCTTGTTTGACATCCTGCTGACTTTTTGTCTGCTGCATGTCACTAGTTATTTCTCACAGATAACAGGGAATGCGGCCTCGTCTTGATTTTATTTTGATGTTTCCCCAGTAGGTTAGTGCTAACTCTCTTCTGCAGTTCACCTAATAAATCCTCTGGCGATTTAGGTAAAATATTTTGGACCCTAGTTTACAAAAACCAGTGTCAGATTCCTGTTTCTGCTGCAACTTAAACTGCACATAACACGTCCACCCTTGTACCGAAGTTCAACCAGTGGTAGAGGGCATAATCAATTCATCTGACACTATCTGACTATGGTAATAAACTCCAGATTTTTGCAAACAAACCAAATAAAATATATATATATATATATAAAGGAGCTACGCCTTTGCTCATAAAGTGCAATCTAGAATTTGGAATTATTTGTAGTTTTCCCGACCCTAATGGCTAATATCATCCCCGGAATGGTTCGTCCTCTGAAGTTTATTTGCCTTAATTTTTTTTAACTTTCTATTTACAGTGTCAATTGACTTCTGAGAAAAATAAAGAAAAATGGCTACTTTGGTAAGACAGAGAGCCTTTCAAGTTCAATTACTAGGGCGAAATACATTTTTATGTATCCACATGTAATACTGTCGCGATAGAATTTGATTCCCTTAAACAGTACCAAAATTTTCCTTATCTCTCAAGAAAGCACATCGAGATCATTTCAGTTCAATATTTAGTCAGTCTCTTTGAACAAAGAAAAAGAGCATAACAAAATCAGGGCACTCAGGCACTATAATCCAGAAGCAAAAGAATTCAAAAAACACTCCGAAAACAATTAAAACCCAAAAAGTGAACCGGAAAAAAATAGTGAGTTAAAAAATCTAGTATTCATGAATTTACAGAAGCTGGCGACAAATACAAAGAAATCCTCTTGGCCATGTTTTGAGGGGGTCCAATTGAAGAACAAAACTGAAGAAGAAGAAGAAGAAGAAATAGATTACCTCAACTTTTCTATCTTCGACTGGGAAAGGGAGGCGGCGTCTGTAACTGTTAGGAGCGGAGGCGCTGTAGACGAGAGGTTTACGTTGAGAGTCGCATAGTCCGCAGGGGAAACGAAGGAGAAGCATTGACTTGGACCATCTAAATAGTCCTACTCATATTCTATTCTCTGCGTGTGCTTGTGTATGTGTATGTGTATGTGTATGTGTGTGTGTTTGTGTGTATGTGTGTATGTATGTGTGTCTGTATTCTCTTCCTCACTAAGAGTGTAAATCCAATATATGTTAGCAAACAAGTATTAAAGAAAATATATTTTTCTTTTGATTTTCAATGAATTAAAAGGGAAACATAATTACGCGATATATATTAATTTAATATATTTCACGCACTATTTTTGTAATACACTTTTTCATTCAAAACAATAAAAATATAATAGTAAGTAAGGGTGTCAAAATCAAACACAACTCGATGACCGATAATAACCCACCTAAAAAACATTAGGTTTAGATTTGGAGTTTTCGGGTTCAGGTCAAATCGAGTCAGACTCGAGAAGCAAAAATAAAGTTGGATTGTTTTTGGGTCAACCCGCATAACCTAAAAGAAAAATTAATAAGTGGGTGACTCAATGACCTAAAAAACCCAATAAACCCGATCCAACATGACCCACCTGAAAATTTTTATTAAATTAAATAAAATATAAATAATATATATCCAAAAATCTAAATTTTGAAAATTCAATTACAATTTACAAATTCACAAATTACAATAACATTATTAACAAATAAGTAATAACACTTCCATTCTTCCAACTCAAAGATCGACTTTAATTTCCACTATTTTGTAGTTAATTATGCATTTTGATCATTTGATGGTTGTCATCAAAATTATTAATTGAACAATGGTTCGTTTTTCTTTTCTTTTTTTCTTTCTTTTTTGGTATTCGGAGTGCTCATAGACATTTATTATGTCAAATTTTAGATTTCATTGTAAATTAAATTTCTACTCAATTATAATGTTGGAATTTACAAATATGAAAAATAAAATAAATAGATCATGTTGGATTGGGTTGGATCAGGTTTGTTAGATTGTTGGGCAACCTAACTAAAAATCAGATCAATTCGAACCTGACACGAAATTTTATGGATCAAGTTAGGATTGAGTCTTTTAGATTTAACATTTGGTTGGTTTGGATTTGGTATTTTTATATTATACCCATACCTAAATTCAATCCGAACCCACTCAACCGATACGAATTGACATCCCTAATGGTAAGTAATTTTCTTGCATACTTTTATGTTCTCACTAAAATGGAAAAAATAAATCAACTCTCCTTTTCTGTTGCTTTGGTCTATCTCTACGGATAAAAATCGCCAAGAAAGAATAAAATGAATTTATATAGGAATTAGGAAATGATAAAAAAAATTAAATTAGATTTATATCCCTAGTATGAAATAACGAATAAAGGGCTTAGTTAACATTCAATAAGATTTTGTTGTTGAGTCAACAAATTATAGGCGAAATTAAATTTGTCAAAAGGTCATAACTTTTCAGAGTGGTCATTTATATTCAAAAGATTAGTAAAATTAAAGAGTACACGTGTAACTAACACAAATACCCCCTTCATATACTTCACAATCTTTATATTCTCCAAAATAGAAATTTAAATTCTATTATTTGTCAAAAGGTCATCCACAAAAATCATATCTGCTACAGCGATATCAATATTACAATAAATATTATTATCCTTACACTTCCTAGTAAATAATAACTATCATTTTTTTTATTACATATACATGCACTCGTAATCTAAAAATTCATTAGACTACAAACCCCACACTTCACAAATAGATTTAGGGGTGATTGATGCACCCGTTGGCGTCAATACAATCTTCTTGGATCTTCTGGAACCAACAAGAATCAGTCCAAATACATTTGAAGCATATATGCAACTCCACCAACATCCATTTTGATGTAAAGGGATCCATTTCAATTATCATCATCAATGACCATTGACCTTAAACAATCCAGGCGCTATCCATTGGAGTCGATTGATTCTTGATGTGTTAATCGTTCTGGGCACACTTCCAATGTTGGGATACTTCTTCATTCTTTTGCTTTCTTCTACATCTATTCCATCCCATGTCCAAAATTCTCTTCAAGATGATGGCATTCAAAGAGCTTCCTTTCATACATACTACGGCTGAAGATGGCATTGAACTCAAGCTCATATTTTTCAAGAATGAATCAATTTTTTAAACAACTAAAAATGTTTTAATGCTTAAAAGAATAAATCAAACTGAACATGATTATTCAACAATGCAAAATCCATCCTAATTGAATATTATCCAAATAAGTGAAAAAAATAAAATGACTCCATTTTTAAGTAAATGAAATTCTTCAATCAAAACAATTGAAAAAAGATTTCTGATGGAACCAAAATCCTTCCTTCAAATACTGCAATCAGACAAGTGGAAAAAGACTTCATTTTTTAAGGAATTAAAATCCTTCTTTCAAATTCTTCAGTTCAAAACATTAATCCATTGTTAGCATTGCCACTCATAAAAGAAATAATTGTAATGAAATATAAGCCACATTTTAACATAGACTCCTCTCTTGAGTTGAGGAAGAGAGTCGAAAGAGTAAATGTGGCTCAACCAGAGTATTTCTATAGCTTATGATTATGTTAAGTGCTGCTCACCAATTCCAACAGCACTAGACCGTCCATAAGCACACCAAACCAACTCTAATTTACACGCATAGTGCATAAATTCATATTGATTGTTAGCTCCAAGTTCGCCAAAAATCACCGTCACTAACAAAAAGAAAAGAATTAAAAAAAACAAATAATTGAGAAAAGGAAAGCCTCAGAATTGCAGAATATCAGCAAAGCCCTCTTGCAAAGGCCATTCAGCCCCGAAAGATGGTGTAATTTTTTCAATGATTTCTTCACAGGCCAAAAAGATTAAAAAATAAATAAATAAAACAATCATTCATTAATTTCAACAGAAACAATAATGTATTTCTCATGGCCAATCCCAAGAGATAATAGCAGACACTCTTCTACACAAGGCAATAGGATATGAGAACGCCTCCCCGTACCTTCGGAAATCTCCAAACAGAAATCTCAACGAAGAAGGAGGCTTTTTCTAGCGACGATTTGAACTTGAGTCATACGAACACCGACAGATGCTCGTCCCAATTCTATGCAATCGTCGCGCAAAACAGTGCTAATAAGCATTTGATGTGCTTGTGTGTCTGTGGCGTCCGCAATTCGCCAACAACCCTAATGCTGCTGCTCTAATAGTGGGAGTGGATATTTATCGAGTCTGTTGATTCGATTCTAGCCGTGGGACTTGGATCCTACGGTCCATGTTATTTATTTTTAAAGCGGCCAACCCTAGTCACTTTTATCCGTCCGATTAAAGAATTGTGCCATTTTTCACCCACAAAGAATTGTTATACACAATCACAACCTTCTACAGAAAATTATTTTTTTACCATGGTACCATATTAATATCATTTAATTTAAAACAAAACCACATGAGAAAATTAAAATTTTAATTTATTTCTGTTCTTAAAATCCCTTAAATTTACTTGTATTTCAGTACTACCATAAGTTATCAAAAATCCTCGTATGAATTTGTTGCATTAATCGATATTTTGAGACATATAAGTAGTTTCTCTTTTATACTTATAGAGACGTGCTTTTAGAATAAAAATTGTAGGACAATAGCTTTGATAAACTCCATATCAGGGGTGCACATTCGGGTCCCTGACCTGATCGGGTATTGAGCCACCAAAACTCAGTCGGGTACCAATACTCTTCATCCGAGCCGGGTACCTAGTACTCGATTCACTAATTAAACAAAATTAAAATAGAGGCAGAATTAAAACCAAAATAAATAAACTTTGGGCTATGTTCACTAGCATTTTGGCAAAAAATTTCCCAACTCCCAAAACAATCCCAAAAAATATACACATTCTTCAATCATTTTCCCAAAATACAAAAAATTTATACCCAAAAAAACCCTTAGAATTCAATCTCAAAAAGACCATACACACTACCCTAGCCCTACATTGATCCTATCTAACACTCAAGTATATATATACACCCACACCATCAAAGTGTGTATATATATATATATACACATTACATAAAAAAATAATTTTTTCCTACAAATCCAACAAAAAAAATAACTGATTTGACATTTACAATAAATTTGTCCTTCCACCAAAATATTAACAAACAAACAACTCATTCTCAAATTATTTTTCTTATTTTCCCAAAATATAAACAAACACTTGATATTTTTTTCAAGTTTTCTCCCAAAAACTCATTCTCCCAAATTTTTTTCTAGAAAATGACCAAAATACTAGTAAAAAAGCCCTCAGTTAACTACCCCCACCCCCCAGCATCCCCCCCATCCCAAAACTACAAAAAAAAATAATTTAAAACGGAGGCAAAAAATTTCCAATGTGAATGAAATATGTTGTTGCTGTTGGGTTCATAAATGCATGTTGGTGACTGTCACATATTGATTTTTATCGACTATTACATGAAATATATGTATCAAAAAATTATATTATTGAAAGAAAATATATTTAATTACTACGTGGAGAACATAAGGTAAAGATTTACAGTTCAATGGAGAATAGCATCCAATATGGGCACCACTCACTAAGAAAGTGTGATATCTCATTCCACATAGACTAAATATTAAAAGAATAACTAGTATATAAGCTTTGGTCAAAGAACTCATGTGCATTCATTGGATATCTCTTTTGGACAAGTTGATTATAACATAATTTTAGGATGCATTCAGTGAGTTTGGAGGCAATTCTCACATCCAACGGGCTCGAGGCATGACAAATGGTATCAAAGCCATCACTAGTCGGAATATTAGGAGCTAAGTGCTATATGAGGCAAACTATTGCTTGTGTGGGAGCTACATCTTGAACCTACGGGACAAAATGCTACACACAAGGGAGTCACATCTTGATCCTGTAGACTGTAGGAACCACCTCTAGAGTTCTAACACCTGGTGACTGATTTGGATACGTGTCACACCACGATTAGGATGTCGCGTTCTGAAGGAGGGGTGATGCCTCATCCCACATAGACTAAATATTGAAAGAGTGATTAGTATATAAGTTGTAGCCAAAGAACTCATGTGCATCCATTGGATATCATTTTTGGACAAGTTGATTATAACCCAATTTTATGATGCACTCGATGGGTTTGAATGCAATTCTCGTGTCCAATGGGCTTGCAGGCCTGGGGCGTAACAAAAAGTCTTTGGTGGATCCCAAACATGCCTCCATTAGTTTGACAAGCATTTTTACATGCATACAAAAAGCCCTACATCATCCTATAAAACAGTGTATCAACCAACATCAGCATGGAACCTGAAACTTGCACTAGGGTACATATAGCTAGAGATACACTCGCATAGTTTAACATTCATTTTAAAACTTTAAAATTTAAATTTTATATAAAAAAATATCACCACACTGATATAGACATAGACCTTAGAGCTCAGTTAAGTTTAAATTGATGTTTCCCTAAGCTTATTAGCCAATAGGCCCTTTGAAAAATTTCCATTCAATAGGTTGAATTATTGAACTTGAGTAGATATATTAAATTAATTTATTTGGATTGTTTATTTCATGTCGAGAAAATTAATAGAATTGGTTCATACTGACAAGAAACAATTTGTCATAGCTTTTTGATATGGAAAAAGATCAATTTCAAGTTATTTTAAAATAACAAAATTGGAAAAATAGTGAGATCAAAGGTAAGTTTAATTTCTTCAATAACATGATTATATGTCCTAATTTTAAAATAATAAAATAGTGCATAGTTTTCGAAATATTAAAAGGGAAGCTTAGTTTAGATGAATAATTCTTAAAAAATAAGTAAAAGAAAAACTTGAAAATATTAGGCACATTTTCTAAAATAAAAATATTGTACAAAATTTTGCTTTAAGAAAAATAAATGCAGATCGAATTTTTTGCATTTATTTATTTTTTCATAAGAATAAGGGTAAAATTTTATTAGAATTTTTATTTAAGTAGTGCCAAAAGAATTTAGTTTTACCAAAAACTCAAATTATAGAAGAGGTGAATATCAAATAATAAAATTTTTGGGGGAGGTTGTTGCAAATACCAAATCTCTAAGGCATCATTCTTCCGAATCTCCTTCTCCCCCAAGAAAAGTCAAAAGTCAAGCGGATTCGCTGTGTGAAATTGAATTCCCAATTCCCCAAAGTTTCAAAACCTTATTCCAGAATCCCTGCATCTTCTTCTGCTTCTCAACACAGATATCTCTCGGAATTCGTCATGTTGTTATCCCCAGGCCACTCCCCACGCCACCTCTCTACTCCTTCCCCCGCCCCTTCCCTCTCCTCTGATTCAAACCCTAATGCGGGTTCCTCCCTTGTTTCTACTTCCACTCCCAATTCCATCACCCAGAAGCGTCGCCGCAGTCCCACCGTTCTAAACGAGGATACGTACGTCGCTTCCATCGAGAAGATCATCGAGCGAGATTTCTTCCCTGACATCCCCAAGCTGCGTGATCGCCTCGACTGGCTGCAGGCTATTCGCACCCATGACCCGGTACTTATCCGAGACGCCCAGCTCAAGATCCTAGAACGCCGTCGCCAACGGAAAACTGGAGACTCCGTTGCCGATGCTTCGCTCCGCTCCACCACAGCTACCCCTGGTTCGTCCTTTTTCCGGAATCCTTCCGCGACTCCCTCTTTTTATAATGAGAATAAAGAACACCTTATAGAGGATGAACTTGACGGCAATGGTGATGGAGGAGTAGAACAAGTGGATGTGTCGTTGTCGCTTGATGAATTTTTTAGGAAGTACACGAGTGAGGATAATGAGAGCTTCTCGAGAATTATGGACAAAGTGAATCGGAAGAGGAAGGAAAAGTATGGGTATTTGTTGGAATCTGGTTCAACTGAGGAGAATGCTGGGAATAATTTGATCGAGAACGGGAATAAACGAGAGAAAATTGATACGGATGGCTATGGGACATCTGATCAGCCGGTGAGTACACTGGAAGGGTGGAAATACACGCCTAAGAATTTATTGATGTATCATCCAGCTGATAGAGGGGAAGCGCCTTTGACTGAGGAGGAGAGAGCCGTGAGGCTGAAAGGGTTGACGAAGGAGATTAGCAGATCAAATACGCGTTTTCATGCAAAAGCAATGGATGCTAATGCATTGAAGGATGACGATGACAATGTTGCAGTTCTTTACTCGCCTGTTGCAGGGGCTACCCCGCATCCAATATCGAATAGAGACAGGGATAAGGTGAAGAAGTATGATTTGGAGGACCTGAGGAAGACACCGAATAAATTTTATGTGGAGTCAGAGAAGAAGGCAGACAATGGATATAGTTTTGTGAAAACACCATCTCCTGCTCCAGGGGTGGATGAGTCACCATTTATAACCTGGGGAGAAATTGAGGGGACACCCTTGAGGTTAGAACCAGAGGATACACCAATTGATATTGGGGGTAGTGGAGATGGACCACAGTTTAAAATCCCTATGCCACCTTCAAGGGATGTAAAGGCACATTCTTTGTCTAGAGAAGCTGCAAGGAAGCTGAGAGAGAGGTCAAAGATGTTTCAGAAACCGCCATTGCCTTCACCAGTTAGAGGAGGAAGTGCAAGTCCAAGCACACGGACACTTTCACCTGCTGCCCAGAAGTTTATGAGGAATGCGATTGCCAAGTCTTCACGTTCTATTGATGAGTCACTAAGAGCGAGTTATCGCAGTTCAAGCCCTGGATTAAGTACTCCTAAAACTGGCAGGAGTATGTCTAGATTGGGAAGAGATGGAAGCATGGGTTCCAGATCGCCTTCTATAGTAGAGGGCTCTAACCCACCTTGGTAATCTGATTTCTCCATTTTCCAGTCTCAAAGTAGCTTTTCGTGCTGTATCAGAAATATTCTTCGGACTGTACAGTAGTTTGTCATTTCAAATATTGGAGAGTTGAAATATTAACAAGATATAGTATAATGTTTCCATGTCTGTTCATAGGCTCGGCTATTGTTTTATTCTGTTTCTGTTTCTTCATCTTCTCTGGAAGTATTCACGGTCATATAATTTGTGGAGGATGAAAGTTAGGCAACATAAGATTTAATTGCCATAAATGGGAGTTAGATGCAAGAAAAGGACAAGATTGTTCGGACCAATTGTATTGCGTTTCTTTTTTAATGATTGCTATGTTAATTTTTCTTTTCTATTCTTGTAAATGTGAAAATCTATTTCATGAAACTCTAGGTATCATAGGATTCTGAAGATGGAGGTGTTGTGGATCCACTAAAGTTCTTCCTTTGAGACAGATTTATCGCTTATTGTTGTCAAATTATCGTGTGCGCATGGCTAGATTTGGCACATAGCTAGAATCCTTCATCATATATACTGGAAACAGCATATTGTACAAGTTCTTTTAGATGCATCTTTACATGATATTAGTAGGCACTCAAACTTATTAAGTTCAAGGTTAAAGGTAGGCTGTGTAGTTGTCAAGTTCATTTCATTTTTTGATTGGTTGTTGCTGCTGATACTTGAAGTTTTCATGGTATGGTGTTTGATGTTTGCCAAGTTTTGAAAGCTGATGAATTTGTAGATATATGGATAAAACTCGAATGATTAAGCTTGTGTAGATTTTTCATGTTGTTGCAACTCCAGATATCAAGTCTTCTCTAACCTTGTTAAGTTATGGCTCCACATTCGAGGTGTGAATGATCTCTTGGACTCGAGGCATAAAGCATGTTTTGATGAACTCTCTGGTATGCCATGTTGTTATATTGACTAACTAATTCTGGTGTAATCCAATTGATTGCTAACTTTTTTAAGTTTCTTGCCCTAAAGTTGTCATAACCTTGTTTACAACCTGTGATTTTCTTCTTTGTTTGAATGTTATATGCCTTTACCTGTTGCATTGCATAGATGAGAATGGGTAGCATACGGTATCAAGAGAGAATATTTACCTGTTTTGATGAGGTTTTAGGCCGGTTATACTTTCTATTGTCTTGGGTGGGGCTAAAATGGGTCAAAACTCAGTCAGCCATCCAGACCCCAACCAACAAAATGGCATGTTGGGTATTTCATACTTTGAAATGAAAGTGGCTGGGCAGCTAACCTTAACCTATACAAGGTGTTGCTCGCTTTCTTTGACGCACTAGTGGCTTATATAGTTGTTGGTCTTCCTACCTGAACTTCAATTGAAGTTAATGATTCTTTGCGATTTCACTTACACTTCATTTTCAGTTGATATCCATTTTGAATTATTTTAAACAATGATCTTAAGTTTTTTGCAGCAAAGTTGTACTTCCTCTATTATTTTGGTAATTCCATGCATTATGTAACTCAATGCATTGCTGCATTGACACTGAATGAGCTGGTTTGTGCTTCAAAGGGGCAATTGGCATCTTAGAGATTACTCAAATTATATCTAGTGAACTCACATGTTTTCACATGGCCTGCAATTATGCCAATCAGAGTCCCTTCCATCTTATTCATTCTTATTAGGAGGCTCAATTGGATCTGGCTTTTAGGACTGCTCTGAATTCTAATTGAGAAAAAGAATAGATGATCCGTATTATTTTGCAATTAATATCTTGTTCTGTTGCTTCACTTGCAAACTTGATTCATCTGCCTTGTGAAGTGGAACTCTCTGTCCCTTTATTTTGCAAGTAGTAGCTAAAAGAAAGTTGCAGAAGGGATGTGTGCGGTGCAGGTTAGCTGGTTTGGTCGGCGTGGGTTCACAGTTTTAGGGTACTTTTTGTACAAGAAATATGTGTGGTTGTGGGCTTTTGCTCAGGCCAGATATTGTGCATGGGCATTCCATGAACTGTGATGGCTTTTAGTTAGGTCAGTGTGTTATTTTGGTCATTGATTTCCTTTTCTGATTTCAAATCCTATATGGAAGATAGCGAGTGTGTGTATTGAAATTGTTCAATGTTTTCATTAATGATTTTCACATGCAATTAGCAGCTGGACAAGATATTTTTATTTGATTTTCTTGTCTGCGTTCTCCTGTCTTTCCCCCTCTTCAAACTTCATGAATCAAACCTCGAATGTCTACTAAGAGTTGCCTGGTTTAAGAATTTTTTACCCAAAAAAATAAAAAATAAAGAAATAAAATAGATTAAAATAAAGATAAATCTCAATTGATTTGATTTGTTTTGGGAAAACAATGAAAATAGAAATGGAGTGATAGGAGGAATATTCATTGTTTTCTTAAAACGAATGAATCCTTTATTATGAATTAAAGAGGCTTTATTTGATTTAATTATGCCTCTTACTCATTTTTTAAATAAATAATAAAATCGTACATCTATAGAATATAGAAACTTACGTAACAAATTCTTAATGTATAATGGGCGTATCTCTTGCTATACTTGATTTTTGTTTTGCAAATGAAGCCCATGTAGCCAGATGTTTATAATAAGCTTTACAAAATTTCCAAGTTTCTAGCCTAAATACATAATGTGGAAAAGAAAAAAAAAATCATTTTCTTGTAAATTGTAACAAACATATAAATGATTTATTTGCTTGATAAAAAGTATTCTATTGAGAAGGACACAACTGTTAAAATCCTCCATCACAAAATCCTAATCTAAGTCAACTTTCAAACAAACTAACCAGACCCACCGCCTCCCTCTGCAGCAGTATAAAGAGATTAGAGAGAGGTGGGCTGGATTTTCACGCATCTCGTCTGCTTTCAACTTTCTTCACCAGCAGTCTCATCAGAGCCTCCCTTTTGTCCATTTTACTTTCATAAATAATTGAAGAGAAGATTAGAGGTAAATTCTATTCACATATTCTATTTTCTCTGTAGCCTTTATGATTTTGCCATGTGCATAAATATGGGATCATCCACTTTCTTGTTTTTCTCCATTTGAATTACAGTAGAATTTGAATCTCTTCTACCGAATTATTGTACCTTGTTAGTTTCCACTGGTAACGAACTGAATCAACAATCTTTTTGAG
This sequence comes from Jacaranda mimosifolia, assembly GCA_018894105.1. Taxonomy (NCBI): domain Eukaryota; kingdom Viridiplantae; phylum Streptophyta; class Magnoliopsida; order Lamiales; family Bignoniaceae; genus Jacaranda; species Jacaranda mimosifolia. The sequence goes on along the minus strand of CM032118.1, from coordinate 232,858 downwards.
GGAGTTTAAAGTTGTGTTATTTCTATAATTTCAGATTCCTATTTATTTCTTGCAACCTTCAATTTCATTCTTGGTTGCCTTTGAAATCTTTCTTGGTTACAGTTCCACATTAATGATCACTGTTGTACATGCAATTCACGCAGTTTAAGCATCCAAGAAAACTTCCTCTCAGGGCAGTTTCCTCCAACATGGCACCATCACATAGTACTGATGATGCAGCTGATGATCAAGACAGGGAACCCTTTGTAGAAGTTGATCCATCAGGCCGGTTTGGCCGCTACTGTGATCTGTTGGGGAGTGGAGCTGTGAAAAAGGTATATCGTGCATTTGATCAGCGGGAAGGTAGAGACGTTGCCTGGAACCAAGTCCGACTCAGGAATTTCAGCAGCGATCCCTCTGTCATAATGAGGCTTCGTTCTGAAATCGAGCTGCTCAAGACTCTGAATAATGATAACATCATTGTTTTGTACCATTTCTGGAAAGATGCGGAGCACAATACCTTCAATTTCATCACTGAGGCATGTGCGTCTGGTAATCTGAGGGACTACAGAAAGAAGCATCGACACGTCTCCCTTCAGGCCCTCAAGAAGTGGGCTGTTCAGATTCTCAGAGGCTTGGACTATTTGCACACTCATGAGCCATGCATCATTCACAGAGATTTGAATTGCAGTAATATTTTCATTAATGGCAACATAGGCAAGGTATTCATAGATAGATTCTTTCATTTATGGATTAAAGTCATCTTCATCCCCACTTTAATGCATCTTTTTTTAAACATTTGCAGGTGAAGATTGGAGATCTGGGCTTGGCGACAGTTGTGGAAAAGAGCCACACAGCGCATTCTTTATTAGGGACACCCGAGTACATGGCACCGGAACTCTATGAAGAGAACTACACAGAACTAGTGGACATATACTCGTTTGGAATGTGTCTGCTTGAAATGGCAACATGTGAGATACCGTACAGTGAATGTGACAGCCTTGTGAAGATCTACAAGAAGGTGACGAATGGAGTGATGCCTCAAGCAATGAACAAAGTGAGGGATCCAGAGCTGAAGGCGTTCATAGAAAGGTGCATTGGGCAGCCCAGAGCCAGACCCTCAGCGGCTGATCTTCTCAAGGATCCATTTCTTGCCGATGTTGTTATTGATACAGATGAGAATGATTGTTAAGTGTACATGGCTCTGTATATGCCAACCTCGCTGGATGTGTCCTTGTCAGTTATAGTTATAAAGAACAAATTGCATCAGTTATCAATTTTCCTACTAAGTTGCAAAAGTTCCACTTTGAGAAAGAAGATTGCTCATCACTGCCTAGTGGCTCTTGAATTGCAAATTTGCTAATTATTAACCAAACCATATTATATATATGATGAGTCTGTGAATATAAAAGAGGAAAGCTATACACACAAAACCAGAGGATCTACATCATAATTATTAAAGAAACCTACTATAAGACCAGGTAGGCTGATAAATGCAAACCAACTGCAATCTAGATCGCAGCAGCTGTTTCAAGAATCAGGTCATTCTGAACTACAGGAGTTTCAAGAGCAATTCTTGCAGCTTCCATACTAACACCTTGTCCAGTGGTATAGTGTTGCCGGCAAACAGGCATGTAAACATCAGCACCGCCGATGAGCTCAGTTTGTGTCTCATTCGTCTTCCTCAAAGTGAAGAAAGCACGTCTCCCACATAGCTCACACCGGGCTGTCAATTTTGTTACAGTATCAGCAAGAGGAATGACACTTAGCACTGAGCCAAAACTCCTCCTGCGAGCATGAAGCAAGCATCTCAATTTTGTGCTAAATGACAGGTATGTTTCCGAAACAGAAACAATGTGGTAAACAGCTGCTTTAAGGAAGAAGATTTCAGTTTTTAAGTTCAATACTTACCTTAAGTAGTCACCGTCGAGGCCAGCAACCACTACAGTTTTCCCATCAAGATCAGCTGCCTCGCAGCAGAAATCATAGAGGTCACCAAAAAATTGAGCTTCATCAATGCCAATGACATCCAACTGCCCATAATTATACTCATTAGTTGATTATTACAGCAAGGATCTGAAGAACATCTTTATTGTAACAACACAGGCATGAAAGATCTTTTGTAGATGATAAAAATATGAGAATTTATGACAAACTTTCAATCCTTTACTAGTATTTGCTCCTCGACACAGTTCTTCAAGTTTGAACTGTAAGTCGTCAGCAGAGTAAACAAGGAAAATGGAATTGACCACAAAAATTGTCAGATCCAGAAGGCAGAGTAGAAAAGTACTGAATAGGATTTACTTTTTGATAGGCATCGGTACCAATCTTGTGCTTAAAAGACAAGAGATCGGACAATGCCCAGCAAGGAAACTTGGTGCCATCGTGTGTCACCACTGCATCCACAGCATATCGGGTATCCTTACTCGACTTTATCATCGCCACTTTTCTGCAGTTGATTCATATCACCACCACAATCCAGTAATTCAATGCATATCAGACAATAATTGCAGAAGAAGTTATGCAAGTATTCCTTAATTATCATGCACCAATTGTCAATTGACAAGCTAGTAGTATCCCACTAGTTTTAGATTCATAAAAAATCAATCTTTGCAATTCTCCTATTCTAGAAATTAAAAATAAAAGGGGTCAAAGAACAAGAAAAAGATGCCCCATTGAGATTAAATCCAAAGATGAAGTACAAAGTAAGAGGATGATATGGAGAAAGACCTGCCGGTGTCAGCTTCAGCCATAACACGGCGGAGAAGGGCGGTAGTTTTGCCGGCAAACATGGGACCAACAATGACATGGACCTCACCGGGGCAGCGATGAACCAGATCAATGCCATGGGAAGGCGGAGGAGACATGATTGATTTAAGGTAACTGCGTGAGTGATGTTGAAGCCACTAATGTTTTACTTTTGTTTATGGTGGAGGAGTAGTTGGTGGGGCAATGGACTGTACTGAATTTATAGTCAAGACTCAAGAATGATGAGTGTTGAGGTGGGCTAAAAGTCCTGTGCTTTATTTTGAAACCAAAAAGAATAAAATGCCAAATTTTTGGGAAAAAGATTAAATTTTGGGAGGGAAATTTGAACTCATCTAGATTGAAGCTTACAGCATACTACTCTTAACCGCCATGAATCCCGCGGAAGCTTCATAACTCCTTCAACGTTGCACGATCATCAAGATTGCATTTTCACATTACGGGAATAGAAAAAGTTACAATATTGATATTTAAATATAGAAAAGAAACGATTCAACCTTTGGAGTGAATTCTTTTCTTGAAAAGTTGCGAAAAATTCCAACTTTATTTCGACCACCCTTTTTTGGCCTTCTTACACCTGCTCATGAAATCAATGTTAATCATTGGAAAAGAGTGTATTCTTATCACCCAAGCTTCAGCTCTACAAAGCCTTCACTAAATACGATATAATCCGTTGAAGAAATAAGAGTTAGCATAGATTGTCAGGGAAGATAAGCGCAAAACAAGTTAAGATCAAGAAACTGTCCAAAGAACAGTCCTGGCCAGGATAAAAAGTCCGTAGTTATTACACATATGATTGTGGAAGAAAGAAAACTGGTTTCCGGGATGGTTTTCTCTCAGGTTTTTACAATAATAGCTGCAGCATTCAAAGATCTGGAGTTACTATGATGGGTTCTAAGTTTCATGTCTGAGAATGATACGTAGCGCCACATCTGCCTGGGGTAGTTCGTTGTAAATTTTTATTGAGTTTGCTTTACAAAAAGGAAGCAAATTGGCTTATGATGTAATATGATTCACCAATTATTCAGCTACCACCTTCAACAGGTCAGAAGGACAATTTGAAACACAGCCAAACCATGAGCGTTAATTAAAATCCAACTTCTGTAATACCGAAGAACCGAAAGACATAAATTGCAGCTGAGATTTGAGATGCATCATTTCCACAAGTTTGGGCTGTTTGGTTTCATTTTCAAACATCATTTTCACATTTTTTACTATTTCAGAAATAAAACACATTATTTTTTACACATTTTCACCCAAAATCATTTTTATTTTCAAAACTTATTCTCCAATAACCTATATATCTTCTCTCTCTACCTACAACCTATTAAAACCAACATAATCATTATATTTCCAACATTTCATCCAAACAAATTTCATTTTCACATCACATCACATAACTAATTTTCACCAAAGTGGAAATGCTGGAAACTGAAAATGAAACCAAACAGCAGATTGAAGAAAACCCAAAGATGCATAATGCATCAACATTAGCATAAGTAAAATTACATCAACACTGATTCAGCTGGCTAGTTACTAGATAAAAGAGGTGAATCCATCACTTCTTCACCAGCAAAATGATTTACATTCTGTTCAAAAGAAGGCTCTGCTACCGTAGAACACTTTTGGACTAGGATCAGGACTCTTTGACGCCTGTGTATTCCCACCTGAGCTAGAGCCTTCTGGTTTGCTTTCATCCTTTTCAGCACTTGATCCATCTGCAATATCCATCGGAAGCTTCATTTTTGCCAGTGCATCCGTGAACTGCTGCATACCTTTCATATACAAATCAACTATCTCTTCCTGCACCAGTTTTTGTTCCGGTTCTACGGTCATGTTGATAAGGGGCTGTTCAGTTGAGCGCACTGGAACTGCAGCTGAAATGCCCCCTCTGTCTCGAGCTGGACTGCTGTCATGACTTGGAGAAACCACTGTCTTCGGAACTAGATTGGCTTCTTGATATGCGTCTGCCTTTCCTAATGAATCAACATCAGTTTTCACACAAAGGCTATTATCAGTTTCCAGGGAGCAGGAGACCCTTTGAACTTGGTGCTGTGGATCCAGCTGGTCACACGGAATGCTTAAGTACTCAGAAACCATCCGTTCATTTTCATTCACAATTTCTTGATCTGGGAACTCAATCCTATCAAATTCACAGGAAATGTTATCAGGAACATCATCAGCTACATTAGCCACAGAGGAAAGTGAAGTAAGAGGGACTCTTTCCATGACCTCTGGGGATGTTCCAGTGTACTTAAAAGACAATTCAACAAAACCAGCAGGAGAATGGAAGAGTTCACTCGAGGACAATTCAAATTCTCGTCCTGGCTTTCCGCTCTCAGAGACAACATCAGCAAGAGGCACCAATGCAAATCCCAGCAACTGATCTTCAAGATAATTCTTGACCCGGCTTAGCATCCACACCTCACATCTTAGGGCTGAATCCATTGTTGGGACATCAAATCTCAGGGTTTCATTGAAAACTGGATTCCTGCCGCCTCCAGTAATAACCTGGCTGGAGAGTTTCTTTTCCGGCTTATCAGTCAAGCAAATTTTGGCATAGACATCCTGATTTTGATATATACATATGTTGTGTATATTCCTGGCCTGATGTATGGAAACCTCTAGAACACCAATGAACTTCTCTGCGTTTCCTGGATCATCCATTGCTATACTAGCACAACTTTGAGTCATGGGATGAGATTTCAGTTCCAAATATTCATCCAAAACGGAAAAGTTCAACATGGCAGGTTGATGATGCTCCATATAGCATTAGAAGCAACTACAAACTTCAAATTCAAACTGATTAAAAGAAGACACAGCAAAAAGAAGCCTGTTTCTTGACAAATTTTATGCAGTAAATAACTGAAAAGGAATATAGCAGCCAAGGAATAAGAACCTCTAAACAGTACTGATAGCAATCACCACAGCTAAAATTTGAGGTCCTTCATTTTTTTCAAACTCAAATCAAGAACCTTGCTTTTGCAGCTACAGTGAAAGACATGATATTTCTAGAGCACCAATGAAGTTCCAGAGGTGGTGTTGTCCTATCAAAGAATTTACTTATCAGACACCAGGGAAAATCCCAATATGTATTTGTAGACATTCAGAAATAAAAAATTATAAAAAGACAGACCTTTTGATTGATTTAAAGCCAAATCCAGGTATCAAATGCCAAGCCAGAGAAAACCATCAAGAATCAACCAAGGTTGCAACAGTCTTTCTTCAATCATGCGAGATACTTTTCAAGTATCTTAGTATGAAAACATTCAATGATAAAACCAAAAAAATCAAAAAAAAGAAAAAGAAAATGAACCTTGTTGGAATTGGACACGTGTTATTATGTTATTTGTTGGTGCTATGTTATGAAACTTTTCAAAGTGTGGTCAATTCTTGAGTTCTGGTCTTATATTGGACCTTTTTTTTTTTTTAAAAAAAAAAATATAGAGTTTTGTAATTATGTCATAAATTCAACATCTAGAAACCTCCCCACTTTTCCCTTTTGTTTTCATATTACTTTACCTTTTCCACCATTTCTCCTCTTTCTCTCTGTGTGTCTTTTTCTGGCATTTGGCTTTTGTTGTGGGTAGAAAATTCAAAAAGTGTCTCATTAGATGGAACCAAACTATTTAGGTGGGACTGTGATTCTCTACCTATAAAGATTTGACCATTCCAAGGCCATTAAAAGAGTTCAATTTTTATTTTTTATTCTTCTTTTTGCCAAAAGAATTTGTCTAAAAGATTTATCATATTAAAAGTTGGAAATTAGTTAAACATCTTGCAGGACATAACAACAAAGACGCTATAATCTATTAATTAATTTGCATAAGTTTCTACAGTCTTTACAAATTACAGAATGCAATATGAGATTTCATGACATTCCTTTTCTTTTATTATGGATTTGGGATGGTATTTTAGTGATCATAGGAAATTAATCTCATACGACAGTTCAAATCTATATTTTCAATTCTAAAAGTAAATGATAAAAAGTGTGTTTTTGCTAATCATTTAACAAATAGGTTCTCAGTTAAAACGCTTTTGCTCACTCTTGCTTGCTTATACAAGAAACTGCACCACCGGTTATCTCCACCTCTCTCGCGTGAATTGCCGCTGCTGAAGGTAATACAATAGCAATATAATTCCCATAAACAAGAAAGTACATATCTGTTTCCCTTTTGTTGGAAAAAAGATTTGATCTTTTTTGTGGGGTGAGGTTAATAGTTTATTCCATTGGTTTGCATATGAATTGTTTGATCTCATGCCTCACTCAAACTGTAGCTCTGACTTTTAGCTATTCGAGTTCTTTCTTGAGTTCAAAATCTTGTCAAAGTATAGAAATGCATTCTCAACTTCAAGTGCTACGGGAAGGCCCAGCAACTGAGCTCGCAAATGGACTTTTCTTGTTTTTTTGATGGGTTGAATGCGCCTCTCTACATATATCAAAAGTGTTGCTCTTTTATTGCTGAAATCACATTGTTATTCTACAAAGCAGGATATAGGAAAAGAATGAAGGTGAGCCTGGAAGGAGAAAAGGTGATGCTAGTTCCGTACATGAAAGAACATGTGCCCAAGTACCATGTGTGGATGCAAGATCCAGCCATCCTCCAAGCCACGGCCTCCGAGCCTCTCACACTTGACCAAGAATATGAGATGCAACTTTCCTGGGTTCAGGACCCCCTCAGTATGCATAACACTCCATTCTTTTAACTATGCAAATTGTTCATTTTTATGCATGGATGTCGTGTTATCTGCTATTTAGTTTATCGTATGGAGGCTGCCTTGGTTTTCATGAAATATATAACACCAGTTGAAGATGATTATGTTTTTTGGGTCCTATTTTGCAGAGCAGACCTTTATAGTGCTGGACAAAGATTTAGTGGTTGGAGGCTTCGTTCATGGAGAACCTTGTATTGAAGGTCATTATCCTGTTATATACTCTATAATTATGTAAAAGTGCGAGTTTAGTCCTTGAGAGACAAGGTGCAATATCTGTTGAGTAACTATGAAATGACATACCACGTTGCACTTAGAGTCCTGTGCGTAACCTTCTTCGTCTTTTCTATTTTCCTTTTATTTTTTATAAGGAATTTCTTATTTTATTTATGACTACTCCCTTTGGAATGTGGAAATTAGTAGCATTTCCTTTTCTTTCCTCTTTCCAAGTGATGGCTATATTCACAACAAAATGAAAATCTGATTGTTAGGAAGAGCTTCAATATTACTAATGGAGTTGTCCGGTTATCTGTCAGATATTATGCTTGGTCACTGATCTGTGGTTACTAACTTCTAGAAAAGAAGGGGCACTGTACATTATACGTCTGAGGAAAAGGAACTTATTGAAGCAATGAAAATTATTTTATATATCTCCACAGAAATATTCCTGGGGGTTCCGTTAGAGGTTGCTAAAATGAAATAGACAAATAAAAAGTGCTCTGGTGCTTTTCTTTAATCCTTCTATATTGCATAATATGGCATTCTTAACTTTCCAGTGCTCCTTTTCAGCCATGGCTGGTGATGTAAATATATTTATGAATGACCTGGATGATGCTCAAATGGCAGAGGTAGAAATTATGATTGCTGAACAAGAAAGGTATCCATCTGCCTTGAACTTTCAATGACATTTTGATCAAATATTTGTCATCTTGCTACTGTCTCTCTCTCGCTCTCTTTTTCTTTTTTTTTTTCACAATCTAGATTAATTCAACACTAAATCTTTACACTGTTTTTAAGTTCTAGGTCCTTGATGGTAACAGATTCATAAAAGTGTTTATAACAGTAACTTGGAAAGTAGTGTTATTATGTATTAAGTATTGTGCATATCTCCTCTGAGTGGTTACTTCATTATATGCTATTGAAGACGCCACATATCCAGGGATGTCCTGTGAATGCACAACATTGGTGGACATTACCAATACTTTACAGACGGAAGCTTCATTATCTGGGGACCAATGCTTCCTTTTGTAGCGTTTCAAATTACTAATCTGATGGATTCACATATTCACTTTATCATTGAGTATGGTAGCTCACTGCTCACCAATATATATAATCATTCTCATGATTGTGCATATTTTCTGCACTCATTTAGATACTTTAGTTAAGCTTCTTTCTATGACACTTTTTTTTCATAGTCGTGGCAAAGGACTTGCAAAAGAGTCAGTTCTGCTTATGATGGCATTTGCAGTTGAGAATTTTGGCATCCACATCTTTCGTGCAAAAATAGGAGAATCAAATGAAGCTTCTCTTCATCTATTCCAGAAATTGGTGGGTGTCTCTCTCTCTCTCTGATGTTAAAACACAGACATACCCACAGATGCACTCAGGCTACACCGAGGAGCAGAGACGGATGTAGTGGTGATGTTGTACACACTATGTGAAAGAGAGATTTATGTTTTGTCTTATTTACAGGTTCATACCATGTTTCCTTTACATTGATGGACAACAACAGTTTTAATAAACAGTTTTGTGCTTTCTTCCAGGGCTTCAAGGAGACTTCTCGCAGTGAGATCTTCAAAGAGGTGAGCATGTTATCTTTTAGCATTCTAACACATTAAATGGTGCACTTATAACTAGTTCTTATATGTTTTATTACATGCTGCCAAAACAAAGTCATTAAGCTTTTGCAGTTAATCCTCAAAATGAATTAATCATTGTATGGCAACTTAGTTCAAGAACTTGTTCTTCAATTTGTCTGCTTTTTGAAATGTGATAATGTTCAACCAAGAAAAGGAGGCGCGTAACGACATTGAAACTCAATAGTTCATGTATGAAGCGACTGTGCTTTTGAGTCCCTTCTTTCCATGCGCTTCAGAAAGATTGATGTGGTTATTTCTTGGGGATAGTTAGTTAGATTGAGAGAGAATGGCTACAATTAAAGCTTCCCCATCATGTGACCTATCTAATTTCAGTTCTGATTACGTCCTCTTGGTTTGTTGCACAGATTACACTGGAATTACCAATAACAGAATCCAAGAGTGAGGAACTGCATCAATTATTTCGTAATGTTATAACTCATTCATGACCCTTAAGTATCATTGTTATGGCCAGATCCAAAATTCCAGACAAAAAAGGATATTCTTATTTACAATTAGAACAAGCCATTAGTTGTACTACCTAAAGAACTTCAGATTCTTAGACTGATTCTTCTGGCTAATTGTTTCTTGCATGGACATAAGTGCAACTCAATAAGAAATTTGGTACCAAGACTAATTTCTTCTATTTTGTTTTATTTATTTTACACATCATATTTCTTCAGGGAATTTTGTATGATATTCATTTGACTGAGTGGTTGCATTCATTAGCTTCATGTTGTTTCACTTCTCATTTATTGTTCCCATTAGATTGTTCCAAGGAACCTTGTCATTCGCTACTATATGTCTATAGACTTGCTTGCATTCTTCCTCTAGACTTTGGATGCCTGGTTAATTTGTGTTGAACCCCTGAAGATGCATATTTTTCAAATGGTGAAGTTGAGTTCATTCATATGGAACTATCAGCCTAAGTTTTTTAGAAGTTTGGTTTTTAAATACAACCACAAGAACTTTAAGGAGATATCTATAGTCAACTATCGTGTTAACCATTATAATACAAGTTTACATTTTATCAATTGTATGCTTCACTGAGTGGAAGTTGATTTTCCCCATTGATTGAAGATTTGGAGGTGATGTTGAATGAATCTGAGGAATGTTGCTTGAAACTGAACTTCCAGTTTGCCACACCTGATTGACGATGGTTCCATTTTCTAGTGGCCCAACTGTAGCATATATTATCATCTCATTGTTTTTATATTCTGCTGAGATATTTGAGACCTGAAAACTGAGCTCTGCTGGTAGCATTGAAGGGTTATAGCTGGTTATTGATGTTGGATAAACAACCATGCTACCATTGGAATTATGGAAGGCAACCAGAGCTTGTGATCCAACCATGCCCGTGCCTGTGGGGTTGATTGCCCAGGCAATCCAGCCGTGTGAAATTTGCCTGGCCCTGTATGCTATTGAGACTTTGCTGAGAGAGGGAATGTAGTTCCAGTGAAGATGAGCTCCTAAATAAGGAAGGTCAATGCAGGAGTTAAAGACTCTGTTAAGAGAGAAAGTACATTTGGAGCAGGTTTGGGTAGAGGAAATGACAAAAGCAGAAAAAAGAACGTGGAATAGGAGGAGATTGGCTGTGAAAAATGAAGCCATGGAGTGTATATTGGAGCTTTTGCCTTGAAAGAAGCTATGTTAGGTATATCTGTATAGTTTCCAGTATAGGGAAAGGCCTGAATACTGATCGTGAGAGAATATTACTTTGGAAAGCAAGAAACTATACATGTTTTATACGGCCAAGAAAGCATTGTGACTTGATTGTTGAAAAGAGCATTTTTCTCAGTCAAAATAGTGGAATGGAGGGCAATACCAAAGCAAAGATACAATTGCCCTGCAAAGACAGATTAATCTCAATCAAACTTTACAGAGAAGAGTTTGTGCAGGATTAATCATACATATATTTGGCTTTATATGAAGGAAAATTGGGTTAGGAAGAAATCAGATGAGCAGGTTTAATTTTGAGTGAGTTATGTGTGTGATGATGAGTGATGGTGAATTAGGTTTGCAGTAGTTGAGTATACAGAAGGAAGTTAATTCCTTGTGTAATACTAGTATTTTTGGAATAGGCAAGGAAAAGAGGGAAAAAAGAAAAGAAAAGAAAAGAAAAAGTGTATTTTCTTAGGCATCTTAGTTGAGTTTGAGGGTTGATAATATGAATTTTGTCTTGTTGTATAACTCTAAATTTTCCTGCCTAATATCTGTTAGTTTTGGGAAGCTTGTGTTTTTGTCCTTTTTCATTGTTGCTAAGTTTATTGACAATTCTTTTAACCCTATTTTGGTTGATGTAAAAGTGCTATGAAATTAGTTTTTCTTTTCTAAAATAAAACCTTAGTTTTGCTTTGTGCATGGTCTTACGCATTCTCTTTAAACTTAAAAGGGATTTTACGTTTATCATTAACGTATATGCATAAATCTCTTTAATAACCACCCATTTTATTTTTATTTTTATTTTTATTTTTTTTGCCTTCTTTTACATGTTTTTGAGTGATTTTTATTATTATTTTTTAATCCTCATAATCACAATTTATATATATGCTAATTAGAACCGTTTTTATATATGCTAATTAGTCAAACACGCTTGCTCTAAAATTTTGGTCATTGGGCATGTGGTCACTACTGTAAATGCACCCACCCCCATTAATGCTAACATATTGGAATCTCCCAGCATGTTCGTTCTATTTGCTATCTATTTATTATAAAAGGGGTCAACATGCAATTTGTGTTTTGTTTGGATTTGGATTGAATGATTTAGACGTCAAAGATTTTAAATTCGTAGTACTAAATTTGTTTACTTTTTAAGTTACAAGGAGTATCATATATTTTGTAATCTTTATTTATATATATATATATACATATATTGAATTAGGCAGGTCTAACATATTGGGTTGGGGTTCAAACAGAAGTGGGGGCGGGGCGGGTCTTGGGTCCTTTTAAACCCGTTCTGTTGTCATCGCTAGTGAAAATAAGAGAGGAGTTGATAGTTTTCTATTTTTATTTTCAGAAGAAAATAAAAAGAGGTTTTTAAAACAAAACCAAAAGGGCACTTAGTTTGTTGATAGCCCTAACAAATTTGCTTAAAACTTATTTGGTAGAAAATTAGTTTTCCTTTAAACTCTATTCTTTTTTCTTCACCTTTCCTTTTTTTTAAAAAAAAAAAAAAATTATTGGTGTAAAAGCACGGTCTATGTACTCTCTCTCTCACACTCTCTCTATGTATATAATATATATATATATAAAACTATTGAAAAAGAAAAGAAAAAGAAAATGTAGTGTATGATATGATGGAGACATGGAGTAGATAAAGAATTGGTAAAATTTCTTCCAAGTCAGCTCTTACGTATGAAGCCCGCAGGAAGGTGGCACCGACTAGTCATGACTCATGATGAGTCCTTTAGGTGGGCTAGATTTTGGATCAATTTTACATTCTTGCCCTAAAATAGCTTTACACTAAGAATCAAATCCCAAGTCACAATTCGTATCCACCTCCACTATCATCACTTCAAATTAAGACATAAACATTAATTGAAACGGGGAGAGAGAGAGAGAGAGAGAGAGAGAGAGAGAGAGAGAGATTGGTCAGAGTACGTAGTTGTAAAGCTTCATCATTGCCCACAAAAGCAAATGCATTCACCATCCAATGGCTAATTCTTGGATGTCCGTGCGTGCAACTTGCCCAAACTTGCTATTTGACATAGGGCAACATAAAATGAGCTGGTTTTTATATCTAATTTGGATTGTTAATTGACACCCAACAAATTGAATAATTTTGAAAAGATTGGACAGCTCAAGTGAAGCCATCTGACAAGGGGGTTCCTCGATCTTTCGTCTTAAAAGTATCTTTAAATTTGATATTTTAACGTATATAATTTTAGTATTTTCATTACTTTTTTTGCATATTACTACTATTTTGCAAGCTCTAAACTAACTTCAGTGTTGAAAGTTTTTTATTAGACTTACTGGCAACCCTAACTCTTGTTTAGATTTTAGGACTAGGTTGTTGGGTCATATGTGAAGGGCAAAGACAATTGAGTTTAAATCAAGACTGAAATTTTTTATACTCATATTATTACCTATTGACTTTTTAATAGATTTATTATTATTATTATTTCATCTCTATATCTTTACACATAGAATGCGATTTGTATTTCACTTGGATTGAGTGAATTAGAAACTAAAGATTTAAATTTGAAATAACAAATTTGTTGATGATGTAAGGTTAGGAATGACTGTTTGATTTGATCAAAGTCTATTCGGATCTTCATGGTATGTAGATATTTGAAGTTGAACAACTCAATGTCTAGAACTTGAAACCACAAAAGGCCGTAAGAGTTGTAGGGGTTGGTCTAACAAAAATCTTTTGACACTCAAGTTAGGTCAAATAAATATGTGTAAGTCAGAGATAAAATATTTGATTGAATTTGAATAGCATACCTTAGAATTTTAAAATGCGATGGAGCTAAATATTTATACTTGCTATAAATTTTCAAGTATGTAATGATTGACTCAATGCAACTTAGAGCGTTCATATCATTCCGGATAGATGATGAGAAATTGAACAACTTGATTTCGAATTGAATAAAAGATAAGAATCCTCCTTATTAAGGTATTTTTGATTTTTTTGGAGCCCTCATTAGTTGAATTTTGATAATTTCAAGGTACATTAAATTTTAGTCATTGTCCATTTTGACACTCATTTAAGATGTTCTTTTTCATTATTATGGTGGATTTAATATGTACCTAGTATTGAAAACATTAAAAAATTTTGACTTCAAATACCTTCATTTAAACACAATCTAGTTTGTAAAGCGAACTCATTAGAAAATGACTGCATAATTAAATAGTTCCCTTCATAAGACTTGGTTCTTTAGCCTTAGGCCTAGTTTTATTGGGATAATAAGGTGGGATGTAGTATTTTTATTCCACTTTATAATTTATTTGGTTGGAGTGATAATAAATATTCAAATCTATATAAATACCAAAATAATAAAAACTCATACTAATTATAAATAATTACGAGATAACTTAAAAATCTAACCAAACCAGCCTTTAATTGTTGAATAGAACTAATTGGACCTTAAGCTACAATATTTCTACCAACCAAAAGTCTAAAATAAAGTGCGCCGTACACTTGCCCCCATACGATTTATCTAAATTATTGTCTCGTGCTCTTTTTCTTTCTCTCTCTTAAAAAATTCCGCGTATGTTCAATTTAATTACATTGTTATATACTGTTGGGCTGTTCAGATTTGCATAATGTTGTTAGTTCTGTATTTGATGCAAATATCAATGTGTCAATTATGATGAAAAGAAAGGATACATAATAAAAATCTCAAGGTGATGCCAAGCACTCTGGGTGGTCTCTTACGTATGAAGAGTATATATTAATATCAATAGTCTGTCACAAATTTTATAATTTTAAATATAATTTTTGATTCGTGACTAAAATTTCATCACAAAATTAATTTTGTGATGCACTTTATTTTCATTACAAAAATAATTAGTGACAAGGCATATACTAACGGACTTGTGAAATAAATCCATCACAAAATGATACATTTTATTAAATTTGTGATGGATTTAATTATTTCACAAATCCGTTAGTATATGCCTTGTTATTGATTAATTTTGTGACGAAAATAAAATGCATCACAAAACTTATTTTGTGATAGAATTTTCATCACGGATTGAGAATCATATTTAGAGTTATAAAATTTGTGCAAACTCTTCATATTAATATATACCCTTTATATCCATCACAAGTATCATAACTAATATATATTTTTGTTTAATTTTATAAATTCGTTAGCAATCCATCAGAAGTCCATTACAATTGTGTTCGAATTGTGATGGACTCCTCTTTATCACAAACTTTTCGTTAGTGAATGAGTATTTTCTTGTATTGCGATTAGAATAGAAGATGAAATAGAAAATAAAATTAAAGATTTAAATCGGATGCCAAGAAAGGTTGGACTTGCAAGAAAGCGATTGTTGACTAGTGATACAGAAGGAAGTTAATTCCTTGTGCAATACTAGTATTTTTGGGGGCAAGGAAAAGAGGGAAAAAATGAAAAGGTATTTTTTCATAGGCATCTTACACGTGTTTGAGGGTTGATGAATTTTGTCTTGTTGTCTAACTCTAAATTTTCCTGTCTAATATCTGTTAATAACAGGACTGGGTGGTGCAAAAGTTTTAGACAACCTATTCAGTTTAACTAGTAGTTATGGGAATTGGGAAGCTTGTGTTTATGTCCATTTTAATTGTTACTAAGTTTATTGACAATTCTTTTAACCTTATTTTGGTTGGTGTAAAAGTGCAATGAAATTAGTTTTTCTTTTCTAATTTTATCCTATTTTAGTTTTTGGTGTTAATTAGTTTTTCTTTTCTAATTTAAGTATTTATTTGATCTATATTTAGAATCCTTTATAACCCTATTTATTTGACTAGTAATTATATATGCTCAATTTAAATGTTAATTGGTTCAGTGGCTTGTAACTTAATGGCATCAAGTCTCCCTATTGTGTGGGAGGTCTCGTGTTCATCCTGAATGGGCGTCTTTATGTGCACCTTATGTGTGCCGCTTAGTTGTGGTCTTGTAGAGTTTGTACTTTCATCTTCTTTAATTTGATATTTGTATTCCATTGATTTGTTGTAAGATTAATTTTCATGATTTGATAATTGAATTTATAAACTTGTTGTAAAGGATATTCCCTCAAAAAAAAAAAAAAAAAAAAAACAACAACAACAAAAATTGGTCCTCACAAATTAGAAAATGTTTCTTGGTATTTAGTCAAATTATCCATGGGGACAACAAGCTATTCTAGAAGATGCATTCTTTCATCCTCTATTGATCTTTTCCTTTCCTTTTTAACTCTGTGCTTGGATCTCACATTTTGACAATTAGGAAAATATTAATTAGGAAACTTCTTTCTTCATACTTTAAAAGACTTAATTTTATAATTTAGTATTTGTCTTTTTGCATTTTTTTTCCTTCACTGATTTTTCTGATTCAAATGCAGCATAAATTTGCTAATATTATAAACTATAAAGAAACAAAAAATGTAGTTGAAGAAATGTTTCCTTCCCCAGACAGCTCTTACCGTCTTACGGTGTATATGAAGCTCACAGGAAAGCGAGCAGTCTGTGGGCTTTTTACATTTAGAATTGGGCATAATTACACTATCATCCCTATAACTTTTCACTAATCACCAACCAGTCCACCTAATTTCGAACTTTCATATAATCTTTTAAGAAAGCATAACTTTTGTGTGTGTGTGTGTGTGTGTGTGTGTGTGTGTACATATATTACCTCATTGAATCCATAAATGGATTTAATAAATATTTGCTGATGTGATCATCAAATTTAGGCTGTCTTATATTATTTTTGCTTTGTACATGGTCTAATTACGCATTCTCTTTAAACTTAAAAAGGGGATTTTTAGTTTATCATTCATGTATATACATAAATCTCTTTAATAAACCACCCATTTGTTTGTGTTTTGTTTGGATTTGGATTGAATGATTTAGACATCAAAGATTTTAAATTCGTAATACTAAATTTGTTTACTTTTTTAAGTTACAAGGAGTGTCATATATTTTGTAATCTTTATATATATATATATATATATATATAAATATATATATTGAGTTAGGCGGTTTTAACCTGCCAGGTTCAGGTTCAAACAGGTGTGGGGCGCGGGGCGGGTCTCGGGTCCTGCTAAATCCGTCATGTTGTAATTCCTAGTCAAAATAAGAGAGGAGCTGATAGTTTTTTATTTTTATTTTTAGGAGAAAATGGAAAAAAGTTTTGAAAACAAAATCAAAAGGGCACTTAGTTTGTTGATAGCCCTAACAAATTTGCTTAAAACTTATTTGGTTGACCGTTGATGTATGAGTGGTAGAAAATTAGGGCATGTTTGGTTTCATTTTCAACATCAATTTTTATTTTCTCTTCAAAATGAAAAATGAAAGTTATCACTATCTACATTTTTTCAAACATTTTTATTTTCAAAACATTCTTTTATATATTCTCTCTCCATTTTCACCTTATTTCAACCTCTATTACTACCTATATCTACTTTTTTTATCTTCCCAATACTTCTCAATCATCATTCACCATAAAAATATTATTTTATATTATTTTTCAAATAAATACATATCACATCATCAATTCAAATTCAAATTCAAATTATATCTTCCTTTTTAATACAAAAAATCCAACATCCAAATACAATTCATTTTCACACCTATATAAACATATATTTTAAACAACTTATCCAAATACAACTCATTTTTAAAAATACTGTTTATAACTAGCTTTTTACTATGCATTTTCGTTAGAAAATAAAAATGGCCTCAGAAAATGAAACCAAACGGGCCCTTAGTTTTCCTTTAAACTCTATTCTTTTTTCTTCCCCTTTCCTTTTTTAAAAAAAAAATAATTATTAGTGTGAAAGCACGGTCTTTGTACTCCTCTCTCTCTCTCTCTCTCTCTCTCTCTCCATGTATATAATATATATATATAACTATTGAAAAAGAAAGAAAAAAAAAATGTAGTGTATGATATGATGGAGACATGGAGTAGATAAAGAATTGGTCAAATTTCTTCCAAGTCAGCTCTTACGTATGAAGCCCGCACGAAGGTGGCACCGCACCGACTAGCTTAAGTTCCTGGGGTGGGCAGTGGGCTTGCATTTTTTGGAGCAATTTTACGTTCTTGCCCTAAAATAGCTTTACGCTAAGAATCAAATCCGAAGGCACAATTCGTATCCACCTCCACTATCACTTCCAAGACAGAAACATTAATTGAAACGGAGAGAGAGAGAGAGAGAGAGAGAGAGAGAGGGCAATTAGGGGATGATAATTTGTCAAAGTACGTAGTTGTATGCGTAATCGGTGCTGCAAAATGCAAATGCACTCACCAATTGCTAATTTCTGAATATCCATTCAACTTGGCCTTGCTTGCTATTTCCCAGGGGGCAACATAAAATGAGCTGGTTTTTGTATTTAATTTGGATTGTTAATTGACACCCAACTCCTTAACTTCAAAACAACAAATTGAATTAAGAGTAATTGAATAATTTCAAAAAGATTGGACAGCTCAAACGAAGCCATCTGACAAGGGGTTCGTCAATCTTTCACCTTAAAAGATCTCTAAATTTGAAACTTTGACGTATGCAATTTTAGTATTTTCATTACTTTCTCTACATATTACCCCTATTTTACAAACTCTAAACTAACTTTAGCATTGAAAGTTTTTTTTATCAGGCTTATCGGTAACCCTAACTCTTGTTTAGATTTTAGGACTAGGTTGTTCGATCATATGTGAAGGGCAAAGACAACCGAGTTTAAATCAAGACTGTAATTTTTTGTACTCATCGTATTACCTATTGACTTTTTAATAGATTCATGATTATTTCATCACTATATCTTTACACATAGAACGCAATTTGTATTTCACTTGGACTGAACGAATTGAAAATTAAATATTTTAAATTTATAATAACAAATTCGTTGATGATGTAAGGTCAGGAATGACTATTTGATTTGATCAAAGTCTATTTGGATCTTCATGGTATGTAGATACGTGAAGTTGAATAGCATGATGTCTAGAGCTTGAAACCACGAAAGGCTGTAAGAGTTGTAGGGGTTGGTCTAACAAAAATCTTTTGACACTCAAGTTAAGTCAAATAAATATGTGTAAGTTAGAGAGAAAATATTTGATTGAATTTGGATAGCATGCCTTAGGATTTAGAAATGTGATGGAGCTAAATATTTATAATCAGTATCAATTATTAAGTACATAATGATTGACTTAATGCAATTCAGAGCGTCCATATCATTCAGGATAGATGGTGAGAATTTGAAAAGCTTGGATTCAAATTGAAAAAAAGATGTGAATCCTCCTTATTAAGGTATTTTTGACTTTTTTTGGAGCCCTCATAAGTTGAATTTTGATAATTTCAAGTTACATTAAATTTTAATCATTGCCCATTTTGACACTCATTTAAGATTAGGGATGGCAATGGCCAATGGGTTGGGTTTTGGGAGGAATTGACAAAACTCAGGACTCGTTTCGTTAAGATTTTTATGGACCCAAGACCCGCCCCGCCCCTAACCTTTATTTAGTAGGTTGAACCCGTTAGATTCATTTAAAATGTTTAAAAAAATTAAAAATATTTTTTTTAAAAATAATAACATCACCATAACCTCATAATATGAGAAAATAATATTATTAATAAAAAAATTATTATTTAAATATTTATATATGCATGTTTTAGTCTTTAAAAAATGATAAATTGCAAACATTATTATTAAATTTGTGTTTTGTTTGGATTTGGATTGAATGATTTAGACGTCAAAGATTTTAAATTCGTAATAAAAAATTTGTTTACTTTTTAAAGTTCCAAGGAGTATCGTATTTTTTGTAATCTTTTATATATATATATATATATTACTAAAATGAATTTCAAACGGATATTATATTAGAGCTATTTGAAAATTTTAACTTCAAACGCCTCTATGAAAATATAATTTGAGGGAGTCCATCAGCATAATCAAATAGCTTCTTTTTTAACATATGGTTCTTTAATGGTAGTATTAAAATGTCAAAAATAAAGTAAAAATGTATTAATGTTGGTGAATAGTACTAACCACAACATTTCTAGCAACTAATAAGGGCTAGTTTGGTTGGATTTTTTAGTTATTAATTATTTTTTTAATGTGATAATTTCTGTAATTTTTTATCATTGTGTATTCATTATGTGATAGTTTGTATAATTTTTTATCATTGTGTTACAATTTGGTTGGCATGATAAATAAATTCATGGGGGTGGCATGTTAATTTATTATGTGAATTAATTACACATATAAACACGAGCCTTTAGTATTCATACGGTTTGAGTGTTTTTTGTCATTCCAACCAAACGAATAATAAAGTGGGATAAAAACAGTATATTCTACTTTATCATCCCAACCAAACTAAAATTTAAAATATAAAAGTGTATCTAAATTACTCTCTCTCTCTCTCTCTCTCTCTCTCTCTCACACACACACACACACACACACACACTCACACTTACACACTTTTTTCTCCCAAAACTATCAATTAAATATACCCAACGTATGCTAACATCTGCACAATATGGAGATAGGGTGGTTTCGTTTAAATTATTTCACGTGCAAGAATCAATGTGTCATTTATGTTGACAAGAAATGTATTGTTGACAAATATAATAATGTGTTGTTCATTTTGCCAAAATGTCATAACGCAAATTACCTGCCCAAGAGAAATTTTCAAGCGGATGGGGATGGGCTCATAATAATAATTCATGTCATCAATACGTATTATTATGATGGGTAAATTGCATTTTTTGTCCCACAATTTAGGCCGTTTTCAATTTTGGTCCTATTCTTTTGCACTTTCTCACATTGCATCCCATAAGTCCATTTTTTTCCCAATTTAAGTTCTAAAAGGGGGTTCCGTCCAATAATTAACGGAGAAGTCACATGCCACTCACGTGGCCATTAAAATTGTTGCTTTCTTGATCCCATAAGTTAGGCGCGTTTGCATTTTTGGTCCCAACGATAGCTTCAATAAATTTTTTGCAGAAGAAGAAAGAAAAATAGCCGCAAGTGAAGGTGCCATTTATTTTTGTGGCACACCGTCTTCATTGAAAACCTCATGGACAAATGAAAATCCAAATAGGAGGTTTCATGGTTGTGTTTCCATGAATAATAGATGTGGTTTCTTTGTTTAGAAAGACCCTCAAATGTGTGAAAGAACAAGACAAGTGATACTTGAGTTATAGGATGTTGAATGTAACGAAGAAAAGTTGTTAAAACTTCAAAAAAAAATTATTGGAGCTATCGTTGGGACCAAAAATGCAAACGAGACTAACTTATGGAACCAAAAAAGCAACAATTTTAATGGCCATGTGAGTGACACGTGACTTCACCGTTAATTATTGGATGGAACCCCCTTTTAGGACTTAAATTGAGAAAAAAAATGGACTTATGGGATGCAATGTGAGAAAGTGTAAAAGAATGGGACCAAAATCGAAAATGACTGCGCTAAAATTACCCTATTATGACCCACAAAATTTGAACCGTCCGTTAAACTATTTTTGAGATTAATTCACATATTTAGGCTGCGCTAAAATTGAAGCCTCCAAAAATGGTTATGGCTGGCAATATTTCATTGTGTATCTATATATTTATATTTATATCTACATCTATCTATATCTATATCTATATCTATATCATCTATAAAAATACGAATGAGTATAATGGTTTCTTCCCTTTTATGTGAGAACAAAAATATCCATCTCTAATGAAATTATCACATTTGATACATCTGGTTTAATGATAATTACAATTAAAATAAGTTTACTTTTAATTAAATTCATCAAAAAATAATAACTATAATTAATTGAATCAAGTCTTTCACCTCGAATAATGTATATACATCAAATTTATATACATTGTATTTAGACTCATAGAAAATGATAACTATAATTAATTAAGTCAAGTTTTTCATCTTAAATAATAACATATATACATTTGTATTTATTATGTTTGTTACAAATTAAACATATTCTAGATTAGATTAATAGAAAATAATAATTACATTCAAATTAATTAAATAAATTTTCTACTTCACAAATGTAATTACATATATTAAAATTATGATGTTTAATACACATAGTTCAATGATAATTACAGTCAAATTAAGTTTATTTTTAATTAGACTCACATAAATAATAACTATAATTAATTAAATAAAGTCTTTCCAGTTAATAAATTTATATATATCAATTGTATATATATTGTGTTTATTATATTTATTCCAAATTAATTAAGTGTATTTTTAGTTAGACACATAGAAAATAATAATTATATTAGAATTAATTAAATCAAAAAAATCTCCTACTTAGCAACTATAATTATGTATGGTGAAATTTATGCTTCTACCAACATATTTAATTAGACTTATAGAAAATAGAAATTAAATTAAAGTTAAGCAATAAAATTATACCCCCATCTAATGAGACTATTACTATCACATACAATATATATATATATATATATGGTTTTATGATAAGCTACAACTAGATTAAATTTATTCTAATTAGAGACTTAATAATTGAATTGAAATTAATTAAGAAACAAAATCAATTGATGACGAAAAAATGATACTTCATAAACGTTTGTATAGATATTCCTTCTATGCTCTCCCTCAAAAAGAAGAAAATAATTATTTTTTATATATCAAGATATGTGTTCAATTCAAATGTAATGGTAAATTTAACATGACAATGAAAAAGAATAGATTGAGTCTTATAATCACATATTTAATTAATGAGGAAAAAGAATGATATTTCATAAATGCATTCATACAAATATGGGTTCTTCCTTAATATATAATATAAAGAAAAAAATACTTATTATATATCAAAATGGGTGTCAAACTCATATGTAATATTATATTTAATATGATAATATAAAAGAATAAACTAAGTCTATTTAATTTTTTTTTATCTTTTCATTTATTTGTGTATATATATATATATTTGAAATGTATTGTGGTTAATTCTTACATATAATGATGTGCACATTTTATTTTCTTGAAAATTAATAGCAAAAGATGCTTTTATAATGTGTCACAAATCCAAGAAAATTCGTTAACCTTACTTATATAAGTTAAGACACAAAAAGCGGGTCAAAAGAGAAAAAAATATATAGTTGATAGCACTATTAGAAGCAGTGAAAAAAAATCAACTAAAACTTTATTTCTTTAAATAGCCTTTTTAAATAAATTATTTTTTAATTAAAATAATAATGTCGTATTAGTAAATTTCAATAATTATTTTTAAAAGGCAATAGGATAGAAATATATATAATTTTTTTTTATCAAATAACTGTTTGAAGGATCAAACTAATTTTTTTATTTGAGGTGTGGCATAGGATGAGGAAGACCTTGTCAAGACCAAGTTTTGCATGACTTAATTAATCATATTGATAAACACTGTTAAATTATAGGGTAATTTGTATTTTTGGTTTCATAAATTAGGCCCATTTGAATTTTGGTCTCATTCTTTATCAATTTCACACTTTGCATTCAAGAAGTACCCCTTTTTTGGTTGTTAAATTGGCATTTCTTTGGTCTCATAAGTTATACATATTTAGATTTTGATCCCAATAAAGAAAAGAACCATCAACCAAGAAAATATCCACTGATACACCAATATAGTTTGCCTTTTTTAAAGTTTTAACAACTCTTCTTCTATTGCATCCAACATCCTAAGTAATCCAAGTATCACTTATCTTACTCTTTCACTTATTGGAAGGTCTTTCAAGCAAGGAAACCACACATATTATTAATGAAAGCACAACCATGGAATCTCCTATCTGAATTTTCATTTGTTTATGAGGTTTTTAATGAAGTTAGTGACCCGCAAAAACATGAAATTTACTACAGCTCAGGTTGGGACCAAAATTCAAAATGAGCCTAATTTATGAGACCAAAAAAACCCAATTTAACGGCCCTGTGAGCATCATGTGAGCTGCTATGTTAACTTTTAGACAGAAGCTATCTTCAATCCTCAAATAAAAAACAAAAATTATTGAATGCAATGTGTGAAATTGACGAATAGTAGGACCAAAATCCAAAATATCCTAATTTATGAACTTGAAATTTACCCTTAAAGTATACATCAATAACATAATAAATATAATTCACTTATTATATAATTAACTTGAACTTGATCTTATTTAATGAAGATTTGAATTTTTTCAAAAAAGTTTGTTTATTGGATTGATTGTTATGTAATTCAAACTATTAAGTTTAAAAAATATTTATTTTATTTTAATAATAACATTAATATGGCATAGTGAAATATTTTCTATCAATATATAAAATAGAATATCAATAAATACATTTACTGGATACAATATCACATTAGCCCATATGTCTCCACCTATACCCTACAAACTATATACCTCTAGGTGCGAAGTATATCCCTCATTAAATACATAGTATCCGACAGTACAAAATTCTCATTTTTTTTATTGTTAAATATTAAATAATTAATAAAATATAAATATTTATTTTAAACAATGAATTATATTTAAAAATTCATTTATATATATTATATTAATAGCCAACTTAATTCACAATCCAACTGTTACATGTTTATGAACTAGCAAATTTTTAAAGAAATAATTTTCACACTTTTTTTAACAAAAAAAGTTATAAAATAAGATAATAATTTTATTTTACATAATGATATTTAAATATTTAAAATTGATCGCCAAAATTTAGCTTTGTCTGTTTTTGACTTACCTAAGAAGAGACGAAAGTGGGAATATAATCATTATAAACAAATCGAACACATGAGAAAGTCTTTTTTTTATTATTATTATTATTTATATTTCCTAATTTTAGATTAAAATTAAGTGGTTCATTAAAAATATAAGATCAAATAAGTAATGTAAGTTTTATTTATTTATCTAACTTAGAGGAGACTAGTTTATAAATCTCTCTAAATCATTTGAATAATGTTTTTAGTTTTCTTTCATAAAATAATTGAAAGTTATTGTTTAAAAATATCAAAAAGAACTTTTCAATTAACCGAAAAAAAAATTGAAATTAAATTATAACTATGGAATAACTACTGGCAAAATTTTATTCATTGAGAATGATAGAAAATAAATTAAAAATTAAAAGCTTCTTCAAATACCACCCGAAAATGAAAGAATTCAACAGTCATCTGTTATTTCATTATATTGTAAAAGATGCATATAAATTATATTTTTTAAATATTAAGTTTTTTAAGATATATTTTATTTTAGTCATTGTTCAATTCACAGGTTTTCATTGTTTCATTTTTCAGTAAAGGGTTCTTAAAATAGTAAGAAATTGATAAACTTTTGTTTGAATTTATAAACTTTTGTTTGAATAAATTTCATGTTTGGTTGATTTAGTATTTGATATTCTAATGTATATATTTAAAACATCATCGTGCATGGCAATTTAGAAAAAATATTTATTTCTCTATCAAAGAGTAATGAACTTTAAAAAAAAAAAAAAAAAAATTGAGTCTTGAACAACATATTCTCTTTTACTTCATTTGATATGAAATTAGATAAAGAGCTTGCATCTGTTAGGGTGGAGTTATACTTTTCGAACACAAGGCATGTTATATCGTGATCTATCAGAATTAATTCTAAATTGGAATAGGCATGGTAACTTTCAGTTGTATTTTGTCAAAACAGAAAATGAGCCTGAGAATAGAAAATACTAAAATAATCATATTTATCAGAAGCAATTATAAAAAAACTTATAAAATTTATGGAGATAAATTCATATACAAAAATCTTCAAAATGTTAAATAATTATCTTTTAATGAACGATATTCAGCTCCATATCTTAAAAAAGATGTAATTAGACTAAATTTATAATTTTCCAAATGCTTGCCGCAATTTTGGTTGAAGGGAATAATCATAATATATAAGTGAAACAAGAAATTGTTGTCCTTGCATGTTGAGGTTGTAAATATAAAATAATACATTATTTTGAATGTTATAACCTATTGCAATATCCACTTCTTTTCCCCAAAAGTGATATAGGATAACACCTAAACGTTAATAAAAAGAGGTATCAAAACATCTAATGATGTAATCTAAAAAAATAAATCTATCCAGATGACTTTTCCAAGTAGTGCAACCATTGTTGAAGAACAATAAATATATTTATATCTTATTTTATTGTTTATTACTATTACATTGGAAGAACTATTTGTTTTCTTTTTGCTATAAACATACAAAATTTAAGCAATAAATAAATAAAAAAAATCCGTGAAGCACTTAAATTAAAAAAGAAATTATTTTTCAACATCTTTTATTGTGGGTTTAAATAATGTAGATATTGGTAAAATATATTTGGAATAGACATTAAAATGGAATTGAAGCAAAAAATGTAATAAGTCATATGTACGATGCAAATTCCATAAAGGAAGAAATATATTATCTTAAATTATTTTTAAACTATGTTAGATGCCAAACCTATTTATAATTGCAAATGATAATTTATTTTTTATTTATAATTTTAATAAATATTTAAATTAAATATAAATAAAACATAATTTATAGAATAAATAAATGTAATAAAAAACAAGTCACATAGATCGTACATGACCTCCCTAGTATAACCAATATGTACTAGCATCAACCGAGTCAATTTTCTTTTCACTGATTATTCTTGTGTACACACTTGAAAGACAAATCATTTTTGGAGTACTATTTACGTGTTGTCGAACTCCCCTTTATGACCGAGACTACCTTCGTCTTTGCTTAGTCATCAAAGCTTTGAGTGTTTCCAAGTATAAAAAGACAAAGCCTCAGGACAGGGGAGTGGTTCTGGTTGGGAGTTGGGACATGTGGATATTTCAAAGAAAAAGAAAAGAGACTAATAGTCTAACACAGATTTGAACAAAACCCAAAAATAAATTCATAATAAGTACATGCAAAGAAAGGAAACGAATAAAATATAAAACCCTGGGTGGGACTTTCCAGGCTGCTTCCGTTTTCAATCTCTACATGTACGTTCTCTACTGGACTTTCTTTGTTTCAAATGTACTTGCTCTCTCAAAGATCCATTCCACACACACATACGCATACACGTAGAAATAGTCAAACCATCCCAAGTCTTCCATCACCAACAACTTAATTTCTAAAAAACGCCTACTTTTCTTCGCCCCTTGTTGGGTTCAGATTCTTGCATTGTATTTGGACTATCTATAAAAGTCCTCGAACTTGTTTCGAATCATTAACCAAGCACATATTTGCTGATCCAACTCTCCACCACCGTCACCACACGGAGAGAAAGCAAATCGAAATCCCTCAGGAATAATTAATAGTGTGCGTACTTAATCCCATATTCCTGTTTCATTATATATAAGTTGTTGATCGATCATCTCCTTAATTATCCCAATAACAACCACCAAAACAATGGACAAGTTTTCCAAAACTGTCCTGTTCTCATCTTTCTTGATCATCTGTCTCTTTGGTAGTTCATCTCATGCTCAGAATTGCTCAGACTTCAACTTCTCCAACAACAACCGGTACGCCACATGTAGCAGCCTTCCTGTCCTCAGCTCTTTCCTTCATTGGAACTACCACCAATCCAACCACACAGTTGATATAGCTTACAGGCACACACAAGTGACCACCTCCAACTGGGTAGTTTGGTCACTCAATCCCAGTGGAGGCCAAATGGTCGGGGCGCAGTGTTTGGTTGCTTTTCGCAACTCAACTGGTGTTGCCCATGCTTACACCTCTCCAATTTCCAGCTATGGCACTCAGCTACAAGAGGGCCCTTTGAGCTTCAGGGTTCCAAGCATCGGCGCTGAATTCACCAACAATCAGATGATCATATACGCTACTATTGAACTTCCGTCGGGAAGCACGAGCTTTACTCATGTTTGGCAACACGGGGACCTTTCCGGGGAAACCCCCTTGAGGCATCTCACCACTGGAGAACATATGAGGTCCATTGGGACTATTGATTTTGCTACTGGAACGACCCAAGACACCGGGGCGGCCGGTGGAGGATCAAGAGAACGCAAAAGAAATGTAAGCAAAGCATACTTGAGTAATTATATATATATAGTAATTCTCTCCGTACCCACCCACCCACCCAGATGATGATGATCACACTAATTAATTCACTGATCTGCTTTCTGATGGAAATTAAATCTTTTTTGTTTTTCCAGGTTCATGGGGTGTTGAATGTGGTGAGTTGGGGAATATTGATGCCTCTCGGCGCCATGGCAGCAAGGTATTTGAAGGTGTTCAAAGCAGCCAATCCGGCATGGTTTTATCTCCACGTGACATGCCAAGCTTCGGCCTATATCGTGGGCGTGGCTGGATGGGGCACAGGCCTGAAACTCGGCAGTGATTCTCCCGGAGTAAAGCAAACCACTCACAGGAACATCGGCATTGCCCTCTTTGCCCTCGGAACACTTCAGGTACCAATAATCAACCCATCCATCCATCCATCCATCTTAAATTATTGACATACATATATAATTGATTCAAAATTAATGTTTGATTTCACATCGATCATGCATTCAGGTATTCGCCCTGCTTTTGAGGCCAAAGCCAGACCACAAATACAGATTTTACTGGAACATATACCATCACTCCATCGGATACAGCGTCATAATTCTTAGCATTATCAACATATTCGAGGGATTTGATATCTTGGACCCCGAAAAGAAATGGAAAAGAGCATACATCGGCGTGCTCATATTCTTGGGAGCAAATGCTGCTCTGTTAGAAGCATTTACATGGTATGTTGTGCTCAAGAGAAAAAGGACGTCTGGGTCTGACAAGTACCCGCACGCAGCAGCCAATGGTGCGAATGGATATGGCGCTTAGGCCTTAGCTGCTGAGCCTGAGACCGAGGGGATTTCATTTTGTCGAGGCAGAATATTGGCAGATTATTACTAGTATTTGCTTTTTCTTCTACCTTTTTTGGCCTTTTCTGCGATTGTAGTACTATGATTCATTTTTTATTTTAGATAGAAGTTGGCCATGTAATTTTTTTTCCTTGTTTGTATATTGGAGTATTATATTATTGGACCATTTTGGATTTTTTATTTTATTTTTTATTCTATCTTTTATTTTAACTTGTTGTATTTATGCCATGTGCATTAATTCTCAATAAATTATAAAAAAATATTTAATACATATATCATATATTCACGAAATAGAATAAAAAATAAAATAAAAAATGGAATAAAGAATTTAAATCGATAATTGAACAGCCATGTGCCATGGTTTTAGTTCACAATTTAGAACTTTCTTTAAATATTTATTTATAATTGTGGTATGAGTTTGGGTTGGTGTGCCTTTTTCTTGTGCAAGTTGGCGATATTTTCCGGTCAAAAATGTATGCAATATGCGATGGGAAACCGCGTGCCGTTCCCACCTATTTATTCAGCAAGTCAGCTGAAAATTCTTGTTTGATTGAAATAGTTAATGACAAGTGCCATTGTGATTGTACACAAATTTTTTTATGTTAAACATAATTTACTAATCATATGATTGAATTGAATCTTTATCAAACTTAATTCAAACTAGACTTATAGTGAATAATTTGATTTCTAATTGAGTTATCTTTCTAAATGTCTCTAGCATTTCTTGTAGATTGTAATGTGCATTGACACGACCATCTTGTTATTATCTTGTGCAGTTGTGCCTGTCGTCAGGTAGAGAGATTTTTTATTCTCATGGATGCTTAAGAAACATAAGTACAATTAAAATAGCTAAGTGGTCTTTGGTTCGACTATATAAATCTCGTACATGATGAGGTAGATGATTCAAATTTAGTAAGCTTTCGATGTGTGTATGTATAAATAAATAAATAAAAAAGACAATTAAAGTATCCTCAAATTTTAAAAAGATTAAATTATATTCGCCTTAGAATGTAGATATTAAGGTGGCCCAAACCAAAAGCCCGTTTGGTTTCATTCTCACAACCCATTTTCATTTTCACCTAAAAATGAAAACAGAAAACTGTCACTATCTACATCATTTTCTCAAATATTTTCATTTTCAAAATATTTTTTATTATATTCTCTCTCTATTTTCATCCATTTTTCAACTCTTATCATTACCTTAATCATTTTTTATCTTCTCAATACTTATCATACACCATTCACCATAAAAATATTAAAAATTAAAATTATAACATTATTTTTTCAAACAATCACACATCATATCATCAATTAAAATTCAAAAACTACACAAATTTTAATACAAAAACACTCAATATCCAAATAAATATCATTTTCACACATATATAAACTTATAATTTTCTACAACACATTCAAATAAAATTCATTTTCAGATTCAATTATTTTAACTAACTTTTTTCTCTCCATTTTTTCTTGAAAATGAAAAATGGCCCATGAAAATGATCCAAACGGGCTCTTTGAACTGGTCCAACATCCAAATTGGAGTACTACTTATGGAATTGGGCGTACGAGTTTTTAGACTTTATTATTATACAATTCATTATAAGTCTTCATGCTTATGTTATGAGTTGACTGCTGATAATTAGAATTATTTTAATAATTTATTTAATAATTATCAGTATGAAATCAAAGAAGTAATTGATTAAACTAGAAAACGGATGCAAAAGCTTTAATAATGACCAACCAACTTTTTTTTAAAGAAAAAAAAAATCGAGAATAACTTCTTTCTTCTAATAAAAATATATGGTTAAGGGCTATAATCTAATATTCCCTTTCCACACTTTATTCACTTCTCACCAAAGTGTGTACCTAAATAGAAGAATGAAAAAACACCAATCAACTCATCATGCACCTCAGGCATGAAGGGGTGCGTGCGTCTAAACTCCCTATCCCAATTAATTGAATATACAAAGTTCCCACTTAACTATACACATCCTTTATTCCAATCAGCACTATTTCATGTTCTAATTTCACTTCACTTTATAAATACATACCAAATGTATTGTATTATTTTTCTGAAAAACAATTTATTTCAGATCTCCAAAATGTCCCAGTTCAATATTAAGTTAGGCAGAGGACAGTTGACAGGCCGGAGGAAAGAGATGGCCTGTAAGCTTTGGCTTCACATTTGCACATTCAGATGTAGCAGCTCCATCGCTTCCATGGTAGGCCAAGTTAATATTCCTCAACTCCACATTCTGGCAGGGGTTCCCTCTGCTGCATTTAAGCTGCACTGCTAGTTGGGTTGCTGCTGTTCCTCGAATATTTTCGAAGCTAACATCACTGATCTTAACACGCGATGGGATCTTATGAAAATCAAAATATATATATAATTAAGAGCTTATGAAGAATTTGAAACAATAACAAAAAGTAAGAACGAATTTTGATTAGTAAGAACGTACGTACCTGTGCCTTGCATTGATTATATGGGCAATATTCTTGATCTATCAATATAGGCGTGCCAACATTGTTCATAACAATGTTCTGAAAATGCAAGTCGCGAGCTATACCATTTGAAGGAGAAGCTGGCCATGTTTTCACCCTCACTCCATTCATAGTATTTGTTATGGTGCAATTCTTTACCGTAACTCCAATAACTGGTTCTTCATTGCTGTACTTTCCGAGGCTTCCGATGGCGATGCCATGTCCCGGGCCGCAGGTAACTTTTTCGATATTCACTTGTTGGCTGCCATCGCCGAGGGATACACAATCGTCTCCAGTTTTTATGTCAGCAGTAGTAATGTTGATCCCACTTGACCGCCCTATGTGTATCCCGTCCGTGTTCAGGCTTTCTTTTGGAGCCGAGATTTTGATGTGTTGCAATGTTAAGTTCTTGCAGCTCAACACGTTCATGTGGAATAACTTGCTGTCTAAGGAGGTGACGCCCCGGATTAGAGAATTCGTGATCTTGTTCAAACTCAAATTCTGTTTACAAATTAATAATTAAATAGATCAAAATCGATCTGCCCAAGAGTTATGATAAGTAAATTAAGTGCAGAAAAGTAGTACTCACAATGGGCAAGGAACCACATTTTCCTGTTTTTGCGCAGTCGTTCTGCCTCCAGGCAATTTCTCCTTGACCATCGAAAATTCCTCCCAAGAGGCTGAAGCCATTTATATTCTGGAAGGAGAACCAACCATTCTGGGAATTGAACTTGGTTGGGTCAGCTGGCGCCATGAAATGTGCCTGATAAGCTTGAATGGTAATTGGAGCCTGACAGGGGCCCTGGATTTTTGTTGGACCAACCATGTAGCTTCCTTTCGGGATGACAACATTGCTCGCCCTGGTCGATTTGCACGCTTCTTTCCAGGCATTCAGGATTGCCTAATCAAAAACAAAAGAAAACCGTATCGTGTTTTAATACAAATTACAAAAGAAAAAGAAAAAATTGAAAATTCATGACGCGTTTAAACCAGGAACGTTATATATATATATATATGTATATGTATATCAGTTCTTAGAAGTTTCACCATGCTATCATCTGACTTGCCGTCAGCCTTGGCGCCGTATCTTTTGACATTAAAATCAGCGGCCTGGTTTCCCACAACCATTGCCATGAATATCCAAATCCATATACCTTCCATCTTTCTGTTTCTTTGTGTTCAGGTATCAATTCTTCCTAGTTTTACAAGTAATGTTGTATGTGAGTGAGTCAATGGCTTGTTGAATAGTGGTGCTATGTTATATATAGCCAAAGCAAAGCAAGCTTAAAACCACAAAATTTGAAGCTAAATTTGGATAAAAAGCATTTTTGAGGTCTCTCTGTTTTCTTTGCTACTGCAATATTATGAGCCATAGCTATCGCATAGCACGTGACTTGTGCATATGATGCATCAACAAAAGAAAGTATAGTATTAAACATCATTGACAGAGACTCTTCTTTTTCCCATACATAAAATTAGTGATGACAAATGGTTCAAGATGGTTTTCTCTTGGTACGAAAAACTTGTTCAAACAAAATAGTATGGCAATCTCCTACCCCTGAAAATAGTAATTGGATCATTGGTAAGAGATAATTCATGGCACCCAATGTTCCTAAAAACACTATAAATTCATAACAGATGCATACAAAGGACATCACTTGAACAACATCAAATAAAAGAAACAAACGATCATGGAACTAAAGCTCATTGTTGCAATTCTCTTCTTTTTGCCATTGTTGGCTTATAATGCCAATGCAAAGGAGCAGGTGATATTTGATGTTAGAAAATATGGTGCTAGTACTGATATGAGTAAGGTAAATCAATATCATTTTATTTAATTATTTAGATATATGTGAATGCTTCTTTAAATATAAAAAGAATCTTTTTTGTTTTAAATTTTAAAAAGCATTATGCATGTCTAGGCTTTATCTAGTGCTTGGAAGGAGGCATGCGAATCAACGACACCAAGCACAATTCTAATTCCACCAGGAACATGGCCATTAAGTCAAGTAAAATTGCATGGCCCCAGCAAGGCCCCTCTTGAGCTTCAAGTCCAAGGCACCTTAGTAGCCCCTTCGAGTCCCAATGACCTGCCCAACAAACAATGGGAGTGGATTACTATCAATTATATCGAAAACTTCACCCTTTCTGGTGGTGGTGTTTTTGATGGCCGAGGCCAAGAAGCTTGGAAGCGAAACGATTGTCACAAAAATCAAAAGTGTGCAAAGTTACCCATAGTAAGTTACCTATCTCAATTCCCTGACATAGTATAGATAAATCCTCTATCCGATTAGTTAAGATGAATATTGTTCTTACGCAGAATCTGAGCTTCAATTTCATAAAGAACTCCATCATTCGTGACGTGACGACCAAAGATAGCAAGAATTTTCACGTGAATTGTATATCGAGCCAAAATGTAACGTTCCTTCGGTTTACTGTTTCTGCGCCAGGTGAAAGCATAAACACCGATGGAATCCATTTGGGGCGTGACACGGGGATCAATATTATTGACTCCATCATAAAAACTGGAGATGATTGTATCTCCATTGGCGATGAGAGCAAAGAAATCCATATCCAAAATGTGACTTGCGGCCCGGGCCACGGCATCAGTATTGGAAGCCTTGGGAGGTCTGAAGCTGAAAAAGATGTCCAGGGGATATATGTGAAGAACTGTACCTTCATCAGCACAACGAATGGTGTTAGGGTGAAGACATGGCCCTCTGCCCCCGCTACATTGCAAATCTCGAATTTGCATTTTGAGGACTTAATTATGGACAATGTCAGCAATCCCATAATCATTGATCAAGAATACTGCCCACATAATCTCTGCAAGCTAGATGTAAGTTGTTACAATATTATTTTTATCATTCAATCATGCATTTGTGGGTCATGGTCATTGAAGTGTTGATTGTTTTTCGTAGAAACCATCTCTCATCAAGATTAGTAAAGTCACTCTAAAGAATATCAGGGGCACGTCATACACTCAGGACGTGGTGTCGCTTCTTTGCAGCAGTAGCAAACCTTGTGAGAATGTGGAAGTGGGTAATATTGATCTTATATACAATGGAAAGCTTGGCCCGGCCACTACCAAATGCGATAATGTTAAGCCTACTTTTGTTGGCAAGCAAAATCCACCAGTGTGTGCTACCACTGCTCAATCTGCTTAATTATTTATTATATATATAAGAATTTTTTTCTAGTTATTTAAGGAATAAAGTTTTGAATTTAGTCAGCCTCATAAAGAGGAGTGAGGGTATATTTTAGTATGTTTTTAAGTGTTTTGAAGATGTGATTCTCATTGTTTTTGCCCCGCCCCTATCATGAATGTTCATGGAAATGGAAATAAAAATTGAGCAGTTTTCCTTAATATTAATGGCGATGAAATGTGTGTGTGTGTGTGTATATATATATATATTTCCTCCAAGAGCTCGGCCAATTAATTGTCTCGAAAGTACCATATATTCCAGTTTCATTGCAGTAGTACTCATTCAATAATGGTGGTGCATGCATTTGTGTAATTTTCTAGTCAAAATTTGAAAAAGAATGTTTTGTTGAAAATAATGAAATAATGCACCTTGTTCCTCATGATTTTCTTTTTCGTTCTCCCTTTTCAACCTTGTATATCTTCGCTACTTCATTGTTCCAATACAATTCAGAATGCCTCCATTGTCCATTTTGTTGGATTGTTATGCTGTGTCATATAAATATATAGGACCTCCTCCTACAAGTTCATTCCAAATTTAAAGTTGTTTATATCGAAAAATGGAAAGCTAGCATCCTTTCTCATTTCGGAATACGAATTCAGGCCAATATTTTAAAGGATTGGGCTCGCCGCCCATGTGAGTAGAAGTTTACTAAATCTTATTGACTTTAAATAAAATGAATAGTACGTATAACTTGGAGGAAATTGTGATGGTTGAATAACTTTGGTTATATATTGACAATGTTCATTAAAATTGATGATAATTAATGGAGATTAGAAATTCAACGTTGATTTAATGAAACTCAATCCTTTTTTGAAAAACCTATAGATAAGAGTTGGGTAGCAATAAGTATTAAAAAGAGTAGACACACAGTACTTAAATATTGATTAATCTAGTGTTTAAAGGCGTGACATGTTACGTGCATTCGTGCGAGTGAGGCTTAAATCCCCAAGTGTGGAGCAAATGTATATCTTGTAATTTTTTTTATGTTTTATGCATATGTTGAATAAATAAAAGTAATAGTACGAATCTAATAAACAAATAAGTAAATATGCGAAAATTATAATTTTGGTCTTCAAACATAATTACTTATTCGATTTTAGTTCCTAAACAATCTTGAGTTATACTTTTGTCTTCAAATTGACAATTTTTTAACAATTTTCGTCCTTGCCATTACTTCAGGCGTCAAAACTAACGGAAAGTGGTCATGTGCTATGTTGGAAGGAAATTTGGTCCTCAAATATAACCACTTATTTGCTTTTGGTCCCTAAACAATCTCGGGTTACACTTTTGGTCATCAAACCTGCTGTCCCCCCCCCAAACACATGATCACTTTCCGTTAGTTTTGACGCTTGAGGTAACAGTAAGGATGAAAATTGTTAAAAAATTATCAATTTGAGGATAAAAGTATAACTCAAGATTATTTATGAACTAAAAGCGAATGAGTAGTTATATTTGAGGACCAAAATTATAATTTTCCCAAGTAAATATATTACAAGACTTGTAGGAAAAATGATGGTGAAACAAAAGTCAGATGTAAAAAATACGAAAAAACTAATTAAACTCATAGTTCTCGAGATAATAGGAAAAAAAATATATTTTTATTGATATTAAAATGTTTTGATAATCAAACTAATATTTTTCAGAACAGAATATATACAACAAAGGAAATTACAATTGTTATTGAAACAAAGTTAGAACTTAAGAATACAAGGCAAACAAATAAATGATAAATATAAAATATCCAGATAGATTTCTAATCTAACTAAAATCGAATCCTTCTAAGAATAACATCAACAGGATGCTTTAGAATAGTTATGAAAAAAAAAAAAAATCTATAAGAAATTGGAGAATATGAAGCCAGAAGTTGATAGTTTCTTAGAGTGTATTCCAATTTGTTTAACAAATATAAATTTAACACAATTACTTATCTCAAAATACAAATTATTAAGTTTTTCTAGAGTTTGAAATGCTCTCCCCCCCCCCCCCCCCCCCCCCCAAACTTTTTAGGCCATACATCCCTCGAGTTGAGGTGTCCCAAACGCACGTTTTAATTAGTGTCTGCGCTCTTTAAGGATATGCCTCGGAGATTAAACATATGAGCCAAAGGACAAAGTAAAATTAAAATTTGATTTTCAACTATTAAACTTTTATCTTTAGCAATGATGCAAATTTCATTAGATTATAAAATTATGTATCATTGCAAATAATTGAAAATGATTTACTAATTACTTACCATTAATTAGCATATTAACACAATTTAGTAGTATGTTATCCTTTGCAACATCTTATACAATATTATTTTTATTGGAAATCTTTTAGATTAAATTTAAGTAAATTTTAATTAACTTTTATTTTGTAAAATGATCTTTCAACCATTTGCTTATTAATGATTAAGTTGGTGTGAAGATATATACAAGCATTAATTAAATGTACGTTATCTACACGCACACCCACATATGTGTATATACATAAACACTATATACTTATGCACAATATATATATATATATATGCAGAAAGTTTAAATTCACAAAATTGGTATTTATGTTTTTATTTTTTCTATTCTCTTTTCTCTTTGAAGTGGACTTTTGAGGATTCCCCAACTATTCCCTATAGGCTACAAAACTTAAATATGTGGCCTATTTAAAGTTGATATTCCTTCAATTATTTGCAGTTCCTTTTATGTAATATTCTATTCAATTTTCAATTTTCAATTTTCTTTAACAGAATAAATTTTATGTAATATTCTATTCAATTTTTATTTTTAACAAGTAACATTTTAAAACAATTCGGTCATTCTTAACCAAACTAATAAATTGTTTCTTTTAATCTCTAAACTACTCTATTAGGCTAATAAGCGATGAAAAGATTAATTAAACTTAATGCTTGATTATTTTGCACATTAAATACCTCAAAATGATTAGTGAAAATAATTAAACAAATAAAGAATACTATATATTAGTGTATTGAATGTGTTAAAATTTTACTCAACTTCAAGAAATTTGGATCTCTCTTGCAATGTTAAAGTTGATCGCACATCTTTGTATATGATAAAGAACTAATAGTTTTCACAAATGGATTGGTTTGAATTGTTCATTTCACAATACATTTTTGTAAAAATCATTTTCAAAGTGAATAAAATTGTAAACTACGTATATAGACTCTAAACAAAATATTCACTCGATTAAGAATGAGTTTATTTACAATACCTTTATTTTCATTTATAAATTGAAAAATACAAACTTTGTGAGAAGGTATTAGTAATGCCATTTTGTAATGCGCGCACATCAATGCACACATGAATAGATAAACTGTCTGTTTTCTCAAAATTATGAGAACATTCAAAACAAATATTTGGAAACTATCATTACTCATATATATATATATATACACACACCTTGAAGTTAAATAAATATTCATATAACAATCACAATATTTCAATATTCAAACGCAAAAGTCAATACAAAACTTTTTTATAATATTTCAACCATAAAAAACATTACTCATCCACAATATTTAATACTGCACGGAATTAGGTGAACAAATGATCTCCTTCATTGTCAACACTTGCATAAAAATAGTGATAAAAAATAGTTCTAGAAGTCCTTTTCATAGTATAAACGACTAGTTCAAAGACAAAAGCATGGTAACTCCTCCCCTGAAAATAGTAATTGGATGATTGGTAAGACATAATACATGGCATTTCAATGTTATTGTAAGCACTATAAATTCATGATAATTCTATTAAAATGACATCACTTGAACAACATCAAATAAAAGAGACAAAAGATCATGGGACTAAAATTCATTGTTGCGATTCTCTTCTTCTTACCATTTTTGGCAAATAATGCCAATGCCGAGGAACGGGTGATATTTGATGTTAGAAAATACGGCGTTGGTAATGATATGAGTCAGGTAAATCAATATCACTTTATTTAATTATTTGGATATATGTCAATGCTTCTTTAAATATAAAAAAGAAACTTTTTTGTTTTAAATTTTAAAAAGCATTATGCATATCTTAGGCTTTATCTAGTGCTTGGAAGGAGGCATGCGAATCAACAACACCAAGCACAATTTATATTCCACCAGGAACATGGCCATTAAGTCAAGTAAGATTGCATGGCCCCAGCAAGGCCCCTCTTGAGCTTCAAGTCCAAGGCAC
The DNA here is from genome assembly GCA_018894105.1 of Jacaranda mimosifolia. NCBI lineage: Eukaryota > Viridiplantae > Streptophyta > Magnoliopsida > Lamiales > Bignoniaceae > Jacaranda > Jacaranda mimosifolia. Next base: position 194,197 of record CM032118.1, on the reverse strand, counting down.
CTTAGTAGCCCCTTCGAGTCCCAATGACCTACCCAACAAACAATGGGAGTGGATTACTATCAATTATATTGAAAACTTCACCCTTTTTGGTGGTGGTGTTTTCGATGGCCGAGGCCAAGAAGCTTGGAAGCGAAACGATTGTCACAAAAATCAAAAGTGTGCGAAGTTACCCATAGTAAGTTACCTATCTCAATTCCTTGAGATAGTATAGATAAATCCTCTATCCGATTAGTTAAGATGAACACTATTTCTATGCAGAATCTGAGCTTAAATTTCATCAAAAACTCCATCATCCGTGACGTGACGACCAAAGATAGCAAGAATTTTCACGTGAACTGTATATCGAGCCAAAACGTAACGTTCCTTCGTTTCACCATTTCTGCGCCGGGCGAAAGCATAAACACTGATGGAATCCACTTAGGGCGTGACACGGGGATCAATGTTGTTGACTCCATCATAAGAACTGGAGATGACTGCATCTCCATTGGCGATGAGAGCAAAGAAATCCATATCCAAAATGTGACTTGCGGGCCGGGCCACGGCATCAGCATTGGAAGCCTTGGGAGGTCTGAAGCTGAAAAAGATGTCCAAGGGATATATGTGAAGAACTGTACCTTCATCGGCACAACAAATGGTGTTAGGGTGAAGACATGGCCCTCTGCCCCAGCTACATTGCAAATCTCGGATTTGCATTTTGAGGACTTAATTATGAAAAATGTCAGCAATCCCATCATCATTGATCAAGAATACTGCCCACATAATCTCTGCAAGCTAGATGTAAGTTGTTAAGATATTATTTTTATCGTTCATTCATGCATGTGTGGGTCATGATCATTAAAGTGTTGATTATTTTTTGCAGAAACCATCTCTTATCAAGATTAGTAAAGTCACTCTAAAGAATATCAGGGGCACATCGCAAACGCAGGACGTGGTGTCACTTCTTTGCAGCAGTAGTAAGCCATGTGAGAATGTGGAAATAGGTGATATTGATCTTAAATACAATGGAAATCTAGGCCCGGCCGCCACCAAATGCGATAATGTTAAGCCTACATTTGTTGGCAAGCAGAACCCACCAGTGTGTGCTACCATTGCTCAGTCTGCTTAGTTATTTATTTTCTTGTACATTCATGAATTTTTTTCCAGTTATTTAGGAAATAAAGTTTTGAATTTAGTCAGCCTCATAAAGAGGAGTGAGGATATAGTTTAGTAGATTTTAGGTATTTTGCAAATAGTGTATGAACAACTATGCTATAGTGTACTTATATTTTTACTGTTTTCTATGAGAGGACTTTTGCGAATTCTCCAATTGCTCCCTATAAGACTCAAATATGTGGCGGATCTTAAATTTAATTTGTATTCCCTCATTTATTTGAAGTTTCTTTTATCAGGAAATTTGTGGACTTTATTTTATCATTAACTCAATAACTTTTATATAATATTCTATCCAATTTTTATTTTTAACAATTAACATTTTAAAGAGTTAGTTCATTTTTAACCACAACTAATAAATTGTCTCTTTTAATCCTTAAACTATTCTATCAAGCTAAAAAGTGACGAAAAGAATTAAATTTAATGCTAGATTGCTTTGTATTAAATACTTTAAAATGATTAGTTAAAATAATTAAACAAATAAATCAATATGAGTTTATTTGAATACATTAAAATTTTACTCGACTTCAAAAAAATTTGATCTATTTTACAAATTTAAAATTGATTGCACAACTTTGTATCTAATATGAAAACTAATAGCATTTCATAAATGGATAGTTTGAATTGTTTATTTTACAATACATTTCTGTAAAAATACCTTTCAAAGTGGATAAAATATAACTACATGTATAGGCTCTCAACTAAATACTCACTCGGTTGAGAATGAGCCTATTTACTATATTTTTGTTTTCCTTTTTAAATTGAAAAAAACAAAACTTTATAAGAATCTATAGTAATATTATTTTGTAAAGCGTGACAGCAACATACACGTCAATAGATAAACTATCCTCTCTTTTTTTTCAAAATTATGAGTAAGTTAGAAATAAATATTTGGACAAAAACATTCTTTGTATATGTTTATTCCTTGAAGTTTACATAAATATTTGTGTAACAATCACAATATTGTTTTTATTTTGAATTTAGTCAACCTCATTTTGAGGAGTGAGGATATAGTTTTGAAGGTTTTTATGAATTCGGAAGATGTGATTCACATTATTTTCCTTCCTACCATTATCAAGGAAACAGAAATAAAAGTTGAGTAGTTCTCTTAATATTTTACGTTGTCATGAGATGCATATGTTTCCTCAGAAACCTCCCAATAATTGTCTTGAAGGTACCATTCCAGTTTCATTGCAATATCATTCAATGTTAATTAGTGACATATTTTTCTTTTTGATTAAATTTTGTAAAAAATAATATATATATATATATATATTGAAAAATAATGTAATAATACACCTTGTTCCTCTTTGTAGCTGCAACTTCTAGCCGATTGAACCTCACCCATTTCTTTTATCTCCTTTCCCTTTTTCTTCTTATTTAAGTACCATCTCTTTCATCTTCTTTAATTCTCTCCATTTCTGTTCAGCCCCCATCTTCACTACCTCATTAATGTTCTAATTCATTAATTCTAAATTAATGCATGCCTCGATTATATATTTTATTGAATTGTCACGGTGCTCCATTTAATTAAATGGAACTTACATGCAGTATATGTTCGTTACAAATTTAAAGTTGTTACCTATCAGAATTAAAGGTGGTAAGATGGCATCCATTTGCATTCCGAAACGCCCGTTCAAGCTGATATATATATATATATATACACACACACACATACATCAGTGTAGCGCGGTGTCGTGCCCATTGGAATGATTAAATAAAATTTTTTATGTTATATATATTTTTTAAATATATATTTGTTGGAAATTGGTAAGTTTGACCAATTAATTAATGATGATCAAATAGAATATTTGGAGGCTCTTGTGATTAATGTAATCTACATTGAACGTAGATGATGATAGAGTCGTTAATTGTTCAAATTCATTATTGAATGAATGAGAAATTAATGCCTAAAGTAAGCCCCTAAGAGTTGACTATTGTGGGGTTTAAGAGAAGATGGAAAGGTGGGAATATGAGGAGTCCCACATTGGAAAAACAATAAAAAATTGTCCTATTTATACAGCTCAATTTTGGACTATAGGGTTGGGCCCCTTGGGGTACCAATAGTCTTTGGAGGGGAGAGGACCCAGATGGCTATAGGTTCGGTCCAAGCCACACGCACGCGCGCCGCCGCCCGCCCGCCCGGCACGGGTCTTGGGCTTAGCTCAGGCCTTATCTTTTTGGGCCAGATTTAATTATATTTGGGTGGGCTTATTTCTTTTAATTAAATACAGCTGGGCTTGTTTTATTTAATTAAAAATCCAATCAATTAAAGCCCATTCGGATTTAATTACCTCCGATTTTAAATTAATTTCCAGATTTTCTGGAAATGTTTTTTCATCTTAAAAACACAACGTTTGGTGTTTAAATTCCAAAACAGTCTGGAAATACCTTTCCAGTTTGAAATTGCAACTCTGAACAGTCAAGGGTTGTGTCCAGTAGCTGCAAAGGCATAATCAGGGGACATGTTGAACTAACATGTCCGTACAATGTGACTCTTGATCCTCTATATATTCAGCCCCTCACTTGTTGCATTACTCACTCGGAAATAATATACATTTCATAGCATCTTTCTTATCTTCTTCCTCATTTATCATATTCTGTTAAGAGAGTTTGGAGCATTCTTTAAGTTCGCTGGAGTCAAGCAGTTTGAAGTGCTACTACTGCTTGAACGTTAGTCGTTCTATCTTGGGAGGCAATAGCCATAAACCGTGAGCACCGTAGTGGGGCTAATTTGCCTTAAGGAAAGAGAGTTACAAACTCTTGCCTCGACTTGCATTTGATCTTCAAGTTTACCAACAATATTAAGTAAAAGAATGTGTTAACAAAAAAGCGCATATTAATATAATATTGTATATATAAATTATAGATATAAAAATATTATAAACATAAACTATGAAATAGAAAAGGCCAAAACAACATGAGGTGCAATATTATAACTAATGCAACAAAAAATAGTAGATCTCAAGCAAGCTTGATCGACACTTCAAACATAAGAGAGAGGAACATGAATATAAAATTACCATGCAGCATCAAATAATTATAACATAAAAAGTTTGGTTTTGAAAATGTACCAATTAATTGTACAAAATATCTAACAAAATTTTAAATACATAGAATCACTAAAAGATTTATTTAACAATACATAAACATTAAAATAGTTCAAATCCAGCCATTGAGCCAAAAACTTTCTTTTCCTTCAATCATAATCTTCATATATATTTCAGGAAACCATAGGGGCAGTAGTGCTGTTTCATTTCTATTTCACTTGCATCAAATAAATATATATTATATGTCTAGAAACCCTCTCTTGCCCAAAAATGAACTCAAATTTTGACTTCTAAAATCTATCATATTTCCCTCTTCAAACCAAAGTTAATTTGCGAAATTAGTGGAAGATCACCTCCATATTCTTTCTTCACTTTAGTCGAAACCTTTGCTGGGCAAAAAGTTAAACTTTATTATTTAAAATACTCAAGTTACAAATTAATACCTTATTTATTGCAACCATTGATTGTATATTTTGTCTGTGCGACTGGCATCGTATAACAGTCAATTGCTTTTCATTGTCTATTTGCTCCATAAACGTCAATAATTGGTCTGGACGTATATACTGCAAAAGAATTATTTTTTCTTACAAGACTGCTTCAATAAAAAAAATATATATTATATATAATTTATATAAATTAAATAGTAGACATGTATGCTTTAGATGGGGCATTATCAATTGCTTCAATGACAAGTCTTCTATAAGACACCTTTGTTCAAGGAAAATGAAATTCTTTGCCACTTTTCTCAATTAAAAATCTTACATCCATTATGTGTTTCCTTATGTGCTGGACCAAAAGTATATTATTATTTATTAGCATCAGTTATATGAAAACAAAGGACACAAAAGTATTCAAAATAAATTTATTAATATCTATGCTTAGTAACCTGAAATGTCTTCATCAATCTCACTTGGTTTTTGTTTGGTGTCTTTCCAAATATTGGATTGACTGAAAAATCAAACCAAAAAAAATGAAATAGTTTAGTTTACAAATGAATAAAGACAATATAATCTTTAAAAAACAATTATATACCTCAAAGTAGGTACCTCCCGGTAAACCTTTATATAGAAACACATATAAGAATAATGAAAACAAATATTGAAATTACAAAAGTGCTAATTAAACAAAATTTATTTTAAGGGAATAAAATTTTACATACCTAGTTATATGAACAGCAGTGAGTATGAGACAATAGCAAGTACTCAATCTGATAAATCAACAAAATTAATTTATATTAGATTAAAGAGAAATAATGCATATAACATTTAAAGAAATATTATCGAGAAAAAGAGACACGGTAACATCTTACAAATGATAGGAAAATTGCAGAATTGATTTGTGCACTTGTACTGGCGTTGAAAATTTTTCTTTTTATTTTTATATTACATTTTTTTTTACATAAAGTTCTTAGGTATAAGAAAATCTTCATATAAGTTCTAACAGTAAATCAAAACTATAAATATTTCCTAAAAGTCACCCATGCAGATAGTCAATAAATTAAAATAAAAAAATTGGAAACAGTCATGTAAAAGGATTTTAAATAATATTCATAGGGTTTACAAAAAATAATTTATGTAGAAAATAAATTTCTATACAGAAAAAGTTTTGATGACCATAAGAAATTAAGTCTTTTTACAAATTTTTTAAAAATCCGTCAGTTTTTTTGTAAAAAGTGCAGATGTAACAATATGAACTCATATTATCCCTATTCTATTAAGCGATTTTTTCCTCACAACTTGCGCCCTATTTTTTTTCCCCCTATTTTAGAACTCGAAAAGAAAGATTTAAAAAAATTTCAAAATAAAGAAAATTAAAGTGTAGCTTTCCTTTTTACTAATAACATAAAGTGTATTAAATTTACAAATCACGTACCACTGCAAAATGTTAAATATTATTTACTAGTTATGAACCATTAGCATAAATGTATCAACACAATTTAGTAAAACATAATTCTTTACAACACCTTATGTAGTAATGCTTTTTATGGGAAATCTTTTAGATTAAATTTATGTAAATTGTAATGAACTTTTACTTTGTCTCAGTGTAAACTTTCACTCACTTGCTTTTTAATGATTACTTGGTGTACATACATAAGCATTAATTCAATGTATGCTAATTCTACACACACACATATGTATATGGATAGATATGTATATATATATATATATATATGTATATGAAATAATTGGGGTGTGTGTGTGTGTGTGTGTGTGTTGGGAACTAGTTTTTTAGGGTGAATAGTAAGGAATAATTTGGAAATAATTTTGTGTGTTTTGAAAAGTGAAATTGAAAAATGTGATGTTTTATTCGTTTAAATTTTTGGAGTTGAAAAATATCCTAAAGGAATGTTAACAAACATAGTCTAATATAAACGACACATATAGGCTTTCAATTAAATATTCACTCAATTGAAAATCATGAGACTTCTTATGATATTAATATTTTCCTTTTCAAATTGAGAAAACAACCTTTACTCTATGTCGTAAATTAATTTTATCAAATAAATATCAGTTTCACAACACTGAAATACCAATTTATTGCATCGTATTGTATTAATAACGTGGCCCATTACAGCATAAAACTTTTCTTTTTTAGTGATAGCGCCCCCCCCCCCCCCCTCCCAAAAAAAAAAAAAATTAAGGGATTCAAGAATTAATTCATGATGGTGTACTTGTGCCCACGACAATTGGGCTTCGCACATTGTGCCTCCCATCCGACCATATCAACTCTCCAAATAAGTAGTTATTATTCTGTGGACCACTACTTACATTAATAATTCTCGTCAAGCTCAATTCAAATTTCCTTTCTTCACCATTCCTTCTGAATTGCAAAGTATTAGGCCGTACAGATATTGACACTCCAACTGGTTGGCGAATTCGAGCAACATATATCCCTGCTGGCGACCCAACATTCTTCAATATTCTAGTCAATTTGACTGAGCCACCTGAGGCTGAGAGTTCAGGCACTGTTATGGAAGGGTAGTTAAAATCCAGCAGGCTCATCACTGTTTTACCACAGGTATGCCTCTTTGTTAGTTTCTTTATTATAGTTTCATTAAAACCAAAACCAGCACAGAGGAAGTTGTCGTAATCGGTTGCATTCAAGTCATACACCAAGCCTGGATCAGCAGCAAGCTCTGGTCTGATATGCCCTGCTCCATAACTAAATGGACTTGCTTCTACTAAGGACTGATCAAGCATAGGCCGGTTAGTGTTATCAAATGTGCTTGCTGCAAATAAATAAAGATCATAAAAGAAATTAGACGGACGTCTGTTGTATGTGCAACAACAGTATGCAATCTTTTATGCACTGGAATAATAGAGGGTGGGTTCACATCTTAAGAAATTCATTCTCTCAGATTGCAGCATGATCTCTATGTATAGGATGGCTGTGTCAGTGTGTTTTTTGTATAAATGATTTTTTTATAATGTACGTAGGTGAAAGTACAATTGCAAGCTGCGGAAAGTGATAGATACCAGTAGTCATCAAAGCTGATCGAATGGCAGCTGGACTCCAGTCGGGGTGGATTTTTTTGAGAAGACCAACTACTCCAGCAACATGAGGACAGGACATGGATGTTCCAGATATAAATGTATAATTAGTCCTACGTTGATCAGACTGAATGTCTGTTGGGCCTTTTCCCTCCATATAGGCAGCCATGATATCAACTCCAGGGGCTGTGATGTCGGGCTGGTTATTAAACCAGACAGAAGAAAACTCAGTTATCAGTAAAGAAGAAACTCAAACCTGCAGAGTAGTGAATTTTGAATAAAGATGAAGCTAGCAGGCTAGATAATTGTGTCGTGGAGCAAACCTTGAGGATTTCTGGTGTCAAAGGATTTGGCCCTCTTCCAGAGAAAAGTGCAATTTGCGGAGCTGGCTTTATCCCAAATTCTGCCTTTGGAGATGTAATTAAACCCGTTGGATTCCTATTGAAAACACTAAACTAAATTAGCAAAGTGATGTGAGTTGGAAGCACTCAGAGAATAGTAAGTTGTGGTGTCTGGTGTGGGGAGAGGGAGGGGGGGGGGGGGGGGGGGGCAGGGGAGAGAGAGAGAGAGACTTGGTACTGTTGATGTAGGCAAAAATAGTGCGGCCATCAGCATAGGTGACTTGCGTTGCCGGAAGGAAATGAGGTTGTACCATGATATCATTGCCTCCGCTTTCATCATTACAAAGAATCATTCCGACAGCACCAACTAGAGCAGCGTGTTTGCCCTTCACGGTTCCTGGAATTTCCCCCCTAAGACAGACCAAGATCTTGCCCTTCACCTTCTCAGGGTCCAATGCTCTGAGCCTACACAGCAAGCTGCATGCATGGTACAATCTTATTTTACTGATAACTGCTTGACAATATATAGAATAAAAACTATTCTACGTGTCCCTTAGCTCTCACATTAAATGTCCGCTTGTGCCTTTTTTTTATCTGTTTAACTTTAGATTTAGAAGGAATTAGGAATGGAAAAATTAACGTTGACCTAAGAGTAGTACTCAGGATTATATGAAAGTTGTCTATACCAAAAAGACGGATAAGTTTATAAGGAATGTCCATGAATGGATTACACTATTACTGAGAAGAAGATATATTCTGCATATATATCTTACGCTTCCCAGGCCGATTCATTGGACGCTCTAGCACCTGCACCGCTAATGAGCGGATAAAACCTTTCTTCTGGTAGTGGCTTGGACAGGCTTTTACCCTAGTATAATACAGACATATAAGCACATCAGTATTCAGGCTTTGGAAAACAGTCTCACGAAAATGACAAAACTTTGAACCTTTAGGCGCACTCCATTCCGAAGCTGGACATGGGCAATGATATCACGATCTGTAGTACTTGCTCCAACTGTTATTAACCATGGTGCAACATTCACAACACTTCCATCGGCTGGTCCATCATTGCCAGCGGAGGCTACCACTGTTATTCCATGTTTAACAGCACTCAACGCTCCAACTGCAATTCCATTGTCATAATAGTTATTAGAGAAAAGCCGACCAAGTGAGACTGAGATCACGTCCACCCCGTCATCTATGGCATGATCAAAGGCTTTTATTATGTCAGCATCCCAACATGACGGCCAGCATACCTTGTATGCAGCCACACGAGCTCTAGGCGAGCCACCTTTTGCCGTTCCATTGTACAACCCCAAGACACTTGCTCCAGGTACGAAGTTCCCTCCGGCTGTGGATAAGGTATGGGTCCCATGACCATCATAATCTCGGGGAGTATCAACAGTTAAATTTGTGTAGCCTTTGCCTTTTACATAACCTTGGTAGAAGTATTTAGCTCCTATAAGCTTTCTGCAAAATACAAAACCAGAGATGATATATAGAAATTGCAGAAGATTGAAAATGAATTTTATTACTCCAGACATATTTTCTCTGGAGCAACTTACCTGTTGCAAGGGAAAGGGAATCCCCCGTCATTTTCACATCTTCCTTTCCATTTTGGTGGAATTGGCCCAAAACCTTCATCATTGAAGCTGGGTGATTCCGGCCAAATGCCTGAGGAATTAACACAAGATACACCAACCGGTGAGATGGAAAGAAATCGTTCTATATGGATATACCAGCAATATAAGATTTTCTTGGCATACCACTATCAAAATTTGCAATGACTATATCTTCACCAAACTTGGCCTTTTTCCAAAGGGAATCTGGTGGAACCAGGCCATTTCTTTCTAGAGAAAGAAACTCCCAAGAATGACTTGTGTGCAATTGTCTCTCCTCATTTGGGAAAACAGATACAACCAAAGGATTATCTGCCATGGAAGTGAGACCATAATTTATTGATCAAACATGAGGTAGGTGATGTGGAAAGGTTATAGTTACATACGTAGGATTGCAAACACCTCCTCCTCTTCAAGTTCAGCTGCAAAGCCATTAATGTGTCTTCTGTACGAATAAAATATGGAGTCCCTAGCTTTCTCCACGCTACATACGTAATTTTTAGAAGGTAAGGTCAATGTAATTGTACGGAATGGAAGAGTTGGAATGCATGTCAATCAAAACATAATAAAAGATATGTAGCAATTTCATACCTTCCTAATAATGATCCAAGGAATTCGATATGAAAATCTGTCCGATTACGAAGAAGGGTGCTAGTAAGCTGTAGGCCTTCCAAATGCTCTCCCATATAAACAATGTACGACTGTCGGGGAAGAATCATCATCAAAAGAACAGACAGAATTCAAGCAAACTAATTCTATAAGGAGAAAAAAGGAATGAGATATAAGAATGCATACCCTTTTCAGAGCCAATGCTGGCGTGTCCCATATGGACAGAATGAGGAAGAGAACAAGAGACAAAAATGATAAATTAATATTCAACATTTTGTCTTATAATGTTGTGTTTCATTCACTTTTCTGGTAAGCAGAGGAGAGTAGCAAAGGCCACTGTCTCCCTGCTTTTCTTGAAAAGTGAATAGATGAAACAAAAAAAGAATCTGCTAGATATTTTATTTACAGGAACAGGAGTTGTATATTTATTTATGAGAGATCAACTGTTATTTATTTGTTTAGACCGAACAACAAAACCGACCACAAAACTATTTCTCTAAGAGAAAAACACGGGGATAAGGGAATTCCAGCCACGAGATTGTTCAGCTACTTTTAATCACATCCAAGAAATATTAGTCAGCGGGGTCAAAAGTTAACTAACATTAAATAGAAAAGTCCTCATTGAAAAAGTAAATACTTATACTCAATGTCTTTTTTACAATTGTCCACCAAGATTTTCCTAATCTGAAACGGCCCATGAAACTCTCATTATGAGTATTACTGATACATCTTTTTCAGAAAATGTAACTAAGCAATCATCCATAAATTGATCAGCCATCTGGTTGGAAAGCCGATTCTTCATGATCTTCATATCTGAAAATCCCCTGTCAATAGTTGCAGTAGCCAGCCACAGGCAAAATCAAATTTATGCGGCCTTCAGACTTTGATAACTAGGTGTTCTTTCGTGTTGTTTCCAGAATTTCACCTCATTTTACCATGTAGCTTTCATTTTCTGAGACCATTTTGCAAGCTGGATTCAGCATTATCCAATTCTTGCGATGACCATGAGAAATTTCCACAGTTCATCACCAAGTGAAAAAAATTATTGTGACGAGCAAATCTACAGAATTGCATTCCACCGAGTAATCAATCAGTGATTGCCACAAAAAAAGTCACGATGCCAACTGTCAGACATAATAATACAATGTGTAGAGAACTTCAATAAGTTCTAGGCATCATAGTATATTTCCAAGAAAAATTAACATGATTTAATAAGCTCAATTCATCGGAACATTAAAAAATATATGATGATGTGAAATAAATGCTTCTGAAGCTGGTGTTACTCTGATTTAGTGAGGGACACATGCTCAATTAACAGCATTGGAATTAGAAAATATGTATAATAGATGAAAGAACATAAATACAAAAACAAATACGTGTGTAAAACTACTTTTTGTATATATGCTGGCTTAAAATCAAAAACCAAAAATGAAAAATGAAAAATGAAAAATGAATTGCCAGATAAAGCAACTCTTAACAGATAACTGCTTCATGAACAAACCTATCTGAATAATTCCATATTTTATTTTGTGTTGTCTAACTGCTTTCCCTCAGATGCTCCAACACAGCTTTCTCACCAGTTAGATACTCCACGAGCCCTTCAAAAGAAGGAGATTTATTAGTTGAAAAATGCCTATAAGAACCTATATATGAAAGGCTCTTCGCTTTTGTGAGTTAAAACAGTAGATGATGTCAACATATATGAAAGGCTCTTCGCATAGACAAGTTATGTTAAAGAGAGCTTAACATATCACATTCAGATTAAAAACATAGTTAATGTGGATCAGAAACATAAAAATAGACACATTATAGCAGTAGATACCTTCAGAATAATTTCGACAATCATGATGGCCTATCCTGAGGTCAGTTTCCCAATTTTCATTGAATTTCAGTGCTGCATCTGTTGCACTTTCTTTGGAGTAACCAACAAACCAGCATTTTCTCTTCGGAAGCTTCCCTAGTTTCCTCACAAGAATGACTCCTGCCAAAGTTTCATTTCAGACAGACATGGCAGAGAAAAGCACTTTCCATGACAACTTTCAAGCGTAGAATGAAAAGTCATAATGCATCTATCCAGGGAATGCATATCAGTGCATAGAACTTTCACCGCGCTATCATATGACTTGCCATCAGCTTTGGCACCATAGCTGTTGACATAAAATAGTGGCCAGGCTTCTGACCACCATTGCCATCAATATCCAAATCCATATATCTTGGATCTTTTTCTTTGTGTGTGTGTGTTTATGTTTCTTTCTAGTTTTACAAGTAATATTGTGCAGTCAATGACTTGGTGAATAGCAGTGGTAACTAACGTATAGCAGAAGCGAAGCAAGCTTAAGACCACAAAAACTCGACCTATATTTGGATACGAAGCATTGAGGTCCCTCTGTTTTCTTTGCTATTGCAATATCTGTTACTGTCTATATTTAGGGGCAAAATGAGGAGCCAGAGCTATCCAAAGCACGTGACTTATACATATGATGCATCAACAAAAATAAGTGTAGACTACCAAATAACATTTTCAAAGACATATGTTTTCAATAAATAAAATTAATGATGACAAATGGTATAAGATGGTCATTTCTTGGTACGAAAAACTTGTTCAAACACAATAGTACTGTAACCTCCTGCCCTGAAAATAGTAATTGGATGACTGGTAAGACGTACTCCATGGCACTCTAATGTTCCCATGACACTATAAATTCATAACAAATGTATCGAGAGAACATCAACTTGAACAACATCAAATAAAAGAAACAAAAGATCATGGAACTAAAACTCATTGTCACAATTTTCTTCTTTTTGCAATTTTTGGCATATAATGTGAATGCCGAGCAACGTGTGATATATGATGTCAGAAAGTATGGTGTTGGTAATGATATGAGCCAGGTAAATCAATATTGTTTTATTTTTTACACACATTTGAATGCTTCTTTATGTATAAAAATAATCTTTTTTATTTTTTGACAAAAAAAAAAAACACCATGCACATCTTAGGCTTTATCTAGTGCTTGGAAGGAGGCATGTGAATCAACAATACCAAGCACAATTCTAATTCCACCTGGGACATGGCCACTAAGTCAAGTAAGATTACATGGCCCCAGCAAGGCTCCTCTTGAGCTTCAAGTTCAAGGCACCTTAGTAGCTCCTTCAAATCCCAACGACCTACCCAACAAACAATGGGAGTGGATTACCATCAATTACATTGAGAACTTCACTCTTTTCGGTGGTGGAGTTTTTGATGGCCGAGGCCAAGAAGCATGGAAGCAAAATGATTGCCACAAAAATAAAAATTGCGTCAAACTACCCATAGTAAGTTACCCACCTTAATTACTTAAAACAGATAGATCCTCTATCCCATTAGTTAAGATGGATTTTATTTTTATGCAGAACCTGAGCTTCAATTTCATTAAAAACTCCATCATTCGTGACGTGACAACCAAAGATAGCAAGAACTTTCACGTGAACTGTATAGCAAGTCAAAACGTGACATTCCTTCGGTTCATTGTTTCTGCACCGGGCAACAGCATAAACACCGACGGAATCCACCTAGGACGTGACACTGGGATCAACATTATTGATTCCATCATAAAAACTGGAGATGATTGTATCTCCATTGGAGATGAGAGCAAAGATTTTCACATCCAAAATGTGACTTGCGGGCCAGGCCACGGCATCAGCATTGGAAGCCTTGGCAGGTCTGAAGCTGAAAAAGATGTGCAGGGGATATATGTAAAAAATTGCACCTTCATTGGCACAACAAATGGCGTCAGGGTAAAGACATGGCCTTCTGCACCAGCCACATTGCAAATCACAGATTTACATTTCGAAGACTTAATCATGGACAATGTCAGCAATCCCATCATCATTGATCAAGAATACTGCCCACATAATCTTTGCAAGCTAGATGTAAGTCGCTATATTTGTTACGTTGATATTTGAATTATTTATTCTTGCAAGTGTGGGTTATGATCATTAAACTGTTGCTTATTCTTAGCAGAAACCATCGCTTATCAAGATTAGTAAAGTCAGTCTAAAGAATATCAGGGGGACGTCATACACGCAGGATGTGGTGTCTCTTCTTTGCAGCAGCAGTAAACCATGTGAGAATGTGGAGGTAGGTGACATCGATCTTAAATACGATGGAAATCTAGGCCCTGCCACCACTAAATGCACCAATGTTAAGCCTACTTTTGTTGGCAAGCAGAATCCACCAGTGTGTGCCACCACTGCTCAGTCAGCTTAGTTAGTTAGTTTCTTGGACATACATGAATATTTTTTAGTGAATAAAATTTTTGAGCCTCGTAAAGAGGAGTGAGGACTTAGTTTAGTAGGTTTTAGGGATTTTGGAGATGTAATTCTCATTGTTTTGCCCCTACTAGGATCAAGGAAATGGAAATAAAATTTGAGCAATTTCCTTAATATGTAGCGGTCAAGAGGTGCATATGTTTCCTTGGAAACTTTTGCAATATTCCAGTTTCATTGCAATGTTGTTGAATGATTGCTACCATCTGCATATTTTTTTATGTAAAAATGTGAATAAAAAACTACTTTTTTTGAGAAAATAATAGGAAGACGCATCTTCTTCCTCATCACCTACAACTTCGAGCTAATTGAAATTCAACCCCTTTCTTTCACCTCCCTTCCCTTTATCTTTTTGATTAACCATCTCATAGTCCTTATCCTCCGTCTCTTTCATCTTCTTTTTCCTTCCTTTCTACTTAGCTCCATCTTCATTGTTACATTGTCTTGATACATTCGAGAATGCCTTGGTTCTTCTTGAAAAAGGTATAGTAGGAATTCTTTTTTCCTTTTTCTTTTTCCAAATTCCTTGGCGCATACGCCTCATGAGTGGAGGTGCATTAGGATACAAAAGATATATCCTAATTAACATTCGCGCTTCTCAAACATATGCCTCGAAAACCAAGCAAAATGACCGTAGGAAAAATTATAATTAAATTTTGATATTTAACTTTTAAGTAGTTGAAAAAGATTTATTTATTAACCATTAGCATATATCCATTTAGTAATATATAATTTTTTGCCACACCTTATACAATGGTATTATTTATGGGAAGTATTGTTACATTTAAGCAAATTGTTTAATAACTTTTACTTTGTCTCATTTTCTATTTTAGTCACTTTCTTTTGAAGGATTAACTTGGTATGCATATACAAGCATTAATTCAATGGATGCTAATTTTCATGTGTGGACATATGTATTGATGGATCTACTATATATATCTTAGGAAATTTAAATTCCCACAGTTGGTATTCCCCCATTTTTCTTCTTCTCCCTTTTTTTTTTTTTTTTTGTGGTGTGTGCGTGTGGAAGAGGGTCTTTGATGGTTCTTCAACTACCCTTATCAGGCTCAAATCTACAACCTATCAGAAAGTAAGTATTTCCTTAATTATTAGTAGTTCCTTTTATCATGGGATTAATATACCTCTGCTATTAACATACTAATTTTTATATAGTATCCTATCTAACACAATTAATTTTATTTTTAACAATTAGCATTTTATGGAATTGAATCTATTTTGTGGCTGTTCAACTTGGGTTACTTTTAATTAAAACTAATAAATCATTTCTCTTAATACTAAATTATCCCATTAACCTTTAGATGAAGTCCTTAGCTTATTCATAGCTATAACACATAGTTAGACATAGAATTGTCAATCATGAAATACATGCTCAAGGTTATGATTTAAAATTACTTCCAAGTCATATAGTGATTCAGCTAAACTTGCACATATATATATATATGATGCACTAGAGAAGGATGTTCTTTTTTCATGGATATTGGTGTGTGAATTAGTTCATATATGTGAGTGCTTGTTAGTTGTCAGAGAACAAGTTAAGAACTCCCTTAAGATAGAATCAATGTCGAAATTGTTTGTGTTAAAATAGTGCTTGACTAGTTCAAGTAAATATCCTACTGCTTCCTATATTAACTCCCAAATCAATGTTCTGATCAAATACGAATTTATATATACATAATTTATCTTAAGCACAAGGGATAAGTGAAAAGGAAATAACATCTCCAAACAAAAGTCAAATCACTGTAGTACTAAAGCAAAAATAATTTCTAAGTAATAATCTTTGCTCCAGCTCAATCATGTTTTGGATGGAAACCATGGCAAGGACATCACAAAGCATACCTCACTATGAGACCAAGGGCGACATAGCTCATAGATGGTCTCAACCATGTAGGCACAATCAAAAATGAGATATGAAAATATTAAACTACATGAAGCAAAACATGTTTCAATAAGGAACAATGGTATAATTCTAGAAAATAGTTGTGGGAGACATGCCTAGTCGTTTTTACAAGAGTTTCTGAAAATACTAACTTGCATTGGCTAGATAAAATGCTTGTGTCTACATTCTTACCTACTACAATTTTCTCAGCTGCTTATTGCATTGTCTGGGCACATCTCATTATCTAAGTACAGTGGTCTGCGGATACCTGAATATAGGCCATTCTGCATGAATATAAGAAGAGCTACAGCACTAGGGCCATAGAATGAATTCATCAAACAGCTAGCTAATCCTATATGAGGGATCATAAAACTTGAACGTTTCAATATTCAAAGGCAATGCATGGACCATGGTAAATGACAGCAATTAGACAATGAGAATGGTTTATTATACCTCCTTCATCCAAAGACATTAAAATATTAACCATGAATTTTTCGAGAGTTTAAATGGGGTGGTAGTTAGGAAAGTTTTTACTTTATAGAATCGTAAACTTATCATAGCAATAGTTGCTTGATTAATTCAACAATATTTACTGATTCTGCTCTAGATTTTCGTATATACTAGCTAGCTAGATGGAAGAAAGGGGACCAATCATATGCCACTGTGTATCAAATGAAAAGGCAAAATTAACTCATATGACAAAAGGAAGTGCATAATTAGAAAGAACAGAAAGAAGGCACAAATTAAAGCCCGCAGGATATAAATATTTAAAAGTAGCAAATTAATTAAACTCAAGAATCAAGTCAGCAGAAGACGAAAATCAGAATTAAGGCTTACCAGGTACTTTTCTACCGGATAATGCTGTAGCTGCAACCCATATGCTTTCGGGATCCTGAGGCTGAAAATCATAAACTAAAGCCTATCTACAAGCAAATTGAAAACCATATCAATAACAATTAACAAACTGAAAAAAGCTAGCCAGGAAGTTGTTAATGCGTAGTTGATGAAAATTAAGACATGAAGAATGTAGAAAATGACCCGATGAGAGTATTGCTGAGGGCAGTTAGCGGGTTTGATGATGACCATGAAGTGCTGTAAATCCCAGACATTGAGAGAGTAAGCAGTGGACATGAGCAATTGGGCTGGCCCTTTCGTCGCTCTTAATGGCACTGCTGCAACGTACACTTCATCTCTACTGCTGTGCCTGCAACTAACTATTAATCTTGGTGCTGATGAGAATAAGAAGGCCGCCATCATATCAGTCGATTCAACTCCCAGCATATTATGCTTTGGTTGAATAGCTGCATGCCAACTTTAATCCCAAAAAATTGGTACTTATAAATATATTTATCTTGATTTTCTGTTTTTCAACTGTTTGCATTGGTAACTGGATAGAGTCTTGGGCTTACTCAACCACTCATTTTATTTTTACCACTTTGTCAGCTAAATTGACCGCCCCAGCTAAGTTATACTACAGTTATATTCCCTCCATTTGTCCACTGAGTCCCTTTTGATTTTGCCAGATGTTTGTTAGGAAAATTTAACAAATAATACTGTGTATGCTTGTGTTTTGTGCAAATATATAATTAAAATATGGAAACATATAAAATTATGTGACACGAAATAACTTTTAAAGAAAGTAATAGAAAGCCTACTTGAATGAAAAATAAAAAGTGTACTAGCCGAGGTCTGTTGCTCCAACAGTCTCCTTAAGGTAATATTGTCCCTTACACGGTGCTATAAGGCTTCTAACAATTAACCTCCCAAGATACAACGGCTCTCCTCCGGTCTAAGGTAGCACTCCAATAGAACGGAACTATCGAACTTTACTAACTTGAAACTCTTCTTCAATGGACAGTGTATGAGTGAGTAATGTATTGAGACAAAATGCTAGTATGTATGCTTCTCGTTTTTCAGTTCTTTGGGTTGGTTCTAGGCACTCCTATTTATAGTTGTGTAATGCAATTTTGTTGACGAGACATAATTCTTCAAAAGAATCATAATTCTTTCTTTTAAGGATACAACTATAGGATAAAATTCCGTAACTTTATTCTTTTAATGAAGAGTCACAGCTCCACTAAAGAGTTAGGACCTCAAGTCATAGCTCTAGCTTTTGAACTAACTTTTCTATATGGGTGCGTCCATCGAGATATATTAATTATTTTATCTACACAATCGCAGCCTTTTTCCCAACGTAGGTAGACTCGTTCTACCCACTAAAATATCCTTAAATTTTTTCTCAATTTAAACTCAATTTTCTTATTCAAATATTTGATTTTTGGCATATAAATATGCCGAATATTACAATCCCCCACATGAATAAAAAAATTATCTCGCCAACTATGCATATGAATGCAAACACACACGAAAGAGTTCCAGCTTGAGCAAAACTACATCGAGATAGGTAGCTTGTGGCTTTGAACCTTCCCTAGTGAGAACTATCGAATGTACTCGCCAACCAGTGAACGTGATGTCTTGAACTGTTCAGCTTTTTGTGTACACCAAGACAATAGAACTTCACACAACTCCGCCCAATAGTCAATTTAAGTTCTTACGATTGTGTTCATTTCGGCCCTAAACAATTCTTGGGATTCATGAGTACTCACTGAGAATTCAGCCTTAGAAATTCTCATAGGACCGGCCTAGTCCCTACTCATATAGGTAGCTTCTTATTAAGAGGTTCCTGCTGCACCTCTACTTGAAGGTTCAAGGTATAGGAGCCATTAAAAACAATGCTTAACCTCAACATTTTGCAGGTGGCACTATCTACTTATCATAGGAATTGGATGGAGGTTGGACCACCACGTGCATCCACATCGGGACACAACAACTTGTTTTTCGCTTTGAACCTATTTCTTGGGATCTCCAGTCACATAGGTAGGGTTCCCATTGTAGTGCCTCATTTATTTTATAGGCTTAAGTCCCATTCCCTTCGATAATTTTTGAACTTGCTCTCTATTTAAACCTTTGGTTAGCGGATCCGTAATGTTCTCTTTTGATCTCACATAGTCAATAGAGATAACTCTATCCGAGAGCAGTTATCTAACGGTATTATGTCTACGACGTATATGTCTAGACTTGCCGTTGTACATACTACTTTGTGCCCTACCAATTGTTGATTGACTATCGCAATGAATGCAAATTGCTGGCATAGGTTTAAGCCAATTAGGAATATCTTCCAAGAAATGGCGTAGCCATTCTGCTTCCTCGCCTGCCTTGTCCAACGCTATGAACTCAGATTTCATAGTTGAGCTAGCTATACAGGTTTGTTTGGAGGATTTCCACGAGATAGCCCCTCCTCCTAAAGTGAAAACATATCCACTTGTGGACTTAGTTTCATTGGAGTCTGATATCAAATTAGCATCACTGTAACCTTCTATTACAGCCGGATATCTTGTATAATGCAACCCATAATTTAAGGTATATTTCAAGTACCTTAAGACTCTAATTAGTGCAGTCCAATGCTCTTGACCCGGATTGCTAGTAAATCTACTTAGCTTACCAACAACACATGCTATATCAAGTCTCATGCAATTCATGATGTACATGAGGCTCCCAATTGTGCGTGCATACTCTAGTTGAGCCTTTGCTTCACCCTTATTTTTGGTAAGTCATTGATTTGCATCTATGGGAGTTTTCCAGGTCCATGTTCTTGTCTCAAGAACTTTTGTAACAATTTCTCAATATAGTGAGATTGTGTTAGCGCTAGCCCATGAGATGTCTTTAATAATTTTTATTCCAAGGATCACATCCACTACTTCCATATCTTTCATATCAAAATTGCAGCTCAACAGCTTTTTTCTCTCTTTGATTATGTCATTGTTGCTTCCCATAATTAGCATATCGTCTACATATAGACACACAATGACATACTTAGAAGCGGTGTCCTTGACATACACACATTTATCGCATTCATTGATCCTAAAGCCATTTGCAAGCATGACTTGATCAAACTTTACGTGCCATTAATTAGGTGCTTGTTTTAAGCCATATAATGACTTAATCAGCTTGCACACTTTTTTCTCTCGCCTTGGAACCACAACTCCTTCTGGTTGTTCCATACAAATCTCCTCATCTAGGTCACCATTTAGGAAAGCTGTTTTAACATCCATTTGATGAATCTCGAGGTTATTGATAGTTGCAAATGCGATTAATAACCTAATGGATGTTATTCTCGTTACTGGTGAGTAAGTGTCAAAGTAATCAAGACCTTCATTTTGTCTATATCCTTTGACTACTAATCTCGCCTTATATTTATCTATTGTACCATCTGCTTTCATCTTTTTCTTGAAAATCCATTTACACCCTAAGGGTTTATTTCCAAGAGGAAGATCCACCAATTCCCACGTGTGGTTTTGCATGATGGACTCAATTTTGCTTTTTACTGCCTCTCTCCATAATGGAGCTTCTGGCGTTGTCATAGCCTCAGTGAAAGTGCGTGGTTCACTTTCTAGCATGTAGGTCAAGAAGTTAGGTCCAAACGACTTAGGTATTTTAGCCCTCTTGCTACGCCTAAGTTCATTTTCCTCTTTGTCTGATTCTTGGACTTCTCGAGGCCTTTTAATTGAGATTTGTCCTTCTTCCCTTTTCCAAGGAAACACATCCTCAAGGAAACTTGCATTCCTTGACTCAATAATAGTATTGACATGAATGTCATCTATATCAGATTTATGTATAAGGAATCTATACGCTGCACTATGTTGTGCATATCCAATAAAGATTTCGTCAACTGTTTTAGGTCCTATCTTGACCATTTTAGGAGGAGGAACTCCTACCCTAGCTAGACACCCCCACACTCAAAGATATTGGTAGGAAGGTGGACGACCTTTCCAAGCTTCATAGGGTGTCTTTTCTAGTTTCTTATGAGGTAACTTATTAAGTATGTGGTTTGCCGTTGACACTGCCTCTCCCCACATGTTTTAAGGTGCTCCTACATTTATTAACAAAGCGTTCATCGTTTCTTTCAACGTTCTATTTTTACGCTCTGCTATGCCATTTGATTGAGGTGCATATGGAGCTGTCACTTCATGGATTATTTCATATTCTGCACAAAACTCTTCAAATGGGTAAACATATTCCCCTCCTCTATCACTTCGAAGAGTTTTTATTTTTCTCCCAAGTTGATTCTCAACCTCATTTTTATATTGTTTAAATACTTCCAAAGCCTCATCTTTACTTGAAAGTAAGTAAACATAGCAATACCTAGTGCAATCATCAATAAAAGTAATAAATATTTCTTTCCACCTCTAGATTGCACCATTTTTAAATCACATATATCAGTGTGAATTAATTTTAATGGTTCAGTGCTTCTCTCAATTGATTTGAAAGGAATTTTGGTCATCTTTGCCTCAATGCAAATTTCACATCTTGATTTTAAATCAAGATTTAATTTGGCTAATAGGCCAATGTTTACAAGTTTAGAGATTTATTTGTAATTAACATGTCCTAATCTATGATGCCATAAATTAGACAGCTCAAGCAAGTAGGAAGAGTTTATTTTATTATTAGAATCAACACTTGGTCCATTTTGTGTTATGATGGTCATTACATTCATCTTAAAAAGACCATCGCACAAATAACCTTTACCGACAAATATTCCATTTTTAGTAGTATGAACTTGTCGGACTCAAAGACCATTTTAAATCCATTCCTACTTAACATTGGCCCTGACACTAAATTCTTTCTAATCTCCGGCATGTGAAGCACATTGTTGAGAGTTAACTCTTTTCCGGAGGTCATTTTCAATATTACTTTGCCAACTCCATGAACCTTGGAGATTGAGGAATTTCCCATGTACAATATTTCATCCTCGACCTCCTTATAGGTTGCAAACATATTTCTTTTGGCACACACATGTCGAGTGTCCCCCTTGTCCACCCACCATTGATTAGAATTTTCAACAAAGTTTACCTCTGAAACAATTGCTGACATATTCACGTCTCCTACCTCATCGGGTAGTTTGTCCACCTCAGTAACATCAGGATTTATCTCCTGATGCCCATTGAATTTTTTGGGCTTCTCGACTTGTCCCACCATAATAGGTGCATAAGCAGATAGAGTGGTCCAAACTCCACTACCAATGCCATTAACATTAGACTCAATATTTGCAACATTAGTTGCCTCAATATTAGATGCCATCACAAGAATTGCAAGTTTAACAATATATATAATTTAAATTCCTAGAACCTTAACAAACAATTACAACACAATCCAAAAAATTCACTTGATTTGGATTTATAAACAAGGACCTTTTCTCTTTCAAATAAACTCAATAAAAGTATTTTTCCAAGTAGACAGGAGACAGAGTACTATTTCCTTAAGGTAGACAATACAATTCTCATACTCGAATATGGTTTTCCTTCAAGTAGAGAAATAGCAGCAAAGCACAACAAAAAACTTACTCTGATTTCCTCTAAATCTTAAAGCGCACACACATATATGTAAAACATAAATTCAAACTGTTATTATAGTTTTATAAATAATCTAGAGTTATTTTAAAAACAAGACCAATTTGTTTTCCTTTGATTAAAAGTAACAGTAGGTACACAACCAGTGAGACAAACTACTAACACTTGGTTTCCCTTGAAGTAGTGAGGCTGAATCTAATTTCCTTTTCAATTAATTTTTAGTAGGTACACAACAAAGTGAGATAAGGCATGCAAATTTTAATCAACACTAAACAATTTCTCCTTGATTCTAAAACATATATATTCAAACAATAGTATCAGACAGATTTTATTTTTTTTCTCTCTCTAAATGAAATTAGAATTGTAACACAACTATGTGAACAGAATCTAATTTATGTTTAAGTAAGAAATAGAATCTATCTTCCTAACCAGAACAAATAGGACAACATAAAATTTTTACTCACTAATTTGCAGATTAAATATAATTTTATCAACCAAAACAAAGTAGAAATTTTTCAACGCCCACAAATTTTGTCTGAGATCAGAAACTATTAATGGCAAACTGAAATAATATTTGATAAAATAACACAAGCAAATGGAACCGATATTACCTTAAGATTGTTAGGGAAATTTAACAAATAATACTGTGTATGCTTGTGCTTTGTGCAAATATATAATTAAAATATGGAAACATATTTTAAAGAAAGTAATAGAAAGCCTACTTGAATGAAAAATAAAAAGTGTACTAGCAGAGGCCTGTTGCTCCAACAGTCTCCTTAAGGTAATATTGCCCCTCATACGGTGCTAGAAGGCTTCTAACAATTAACCTCCTAAGATACAATGGCTCTCCTCTAGTCTAAGGTAGCACTCCAATAGAACGGAACTATCGAACTTTACTAACTTAGAACTCTTCTTCAATGGACAGTGTATGAGTGTGTAATGTAGTGAGACAAAATGCTAGTATGTATGCTTCTCGTTTTCCAGTTCTTTGGGTTGGTTCTAGGCACTCTTATTTATAGTTGTACAATGCAATTTTGTTGACGAGACATGATTCTTCAAAAGAATCATAATTCTTTCTTTTAAGGATACAATTATAGGATAAAATCCCGTAACTTTATTCTTTTAATGAAGAGTCACAGCTCCACTAAAGAGTTAGGACCTCAAGTCATAGCTCTAGCTTTTGAGCTAACTTTTCTATAGGGGTGCGTCCATCAGGATATATTAATTATTTTATTTACACACCCGCACCTTTTTTCCAAACGTAGGTAGACTCGTTCTACCCACTAAGATATCCTTAAATTTTTTCTCAATTTAAACTCAATTTTCTTATTCAAATATTTGATTTTTGGCATATAAATATGCCGAATATTACAATGTTTTTGGTCCTTATAGCCAAGGATTGAAAAATAAAATAGTTTTGAATATATTTATAATATTATTTTCTGAAACAGCTCTAGAAATTTTTAGTTTATTTGTATGTATTACTCCATGTTTTGAAAATCGGATTGGATCGATCGGTGATCGGAGGCCAATTCAGTCCAGATGAAGCATAAAAATCGATGACGGTCAAAATCAATAAAAAATCAGTTAAATTGGTATCGGGTCAACAGGTTTTTGACCCATTCACTTATTTTTCTTCTTTTTTTTTTTGAAAATTTTAAAATTAATTTTAAAAAAAAATAAAAAATAGAAAAAAGAAAAGAGAAATTATGAGTTGAAAGATGATTAAATATTTTGGATATGTAATTTTTTTAAACATAAATTTAGTTTTTTGAAATTAATGAAGTGGTAGTTATATGTGAATCCTTATGTTTAATTTATTATTTTATTTTGTTTAATCTCCTTTTAGATTATGTTGAATATTTAGCGTAGAAGAATTTATTTTTACTTAGAGTTGACACATGAAATGAATTATTACTTAAATTAATATAAAACATTATTTTTTATTTATTTATAATTTACTAATTGTAAAATAGTATTTTTTTTCCTAAAAAATGTACTTAAAAATAAGTAAGTTGAAATTTTTTCAAATAATATTCTTTCTATATCATTAAAGTTTTATTTTTTGTTAATATTAAAATATTATAATTAAAATATTATATATATTTATAAAATTAAATATAATTATTACATTATTATGACGTAATATCAGTCGAATCAGTGATTCAATCGATTAAACCTCTTGAACCAATAACCAGTAACATCGCAGGTTCTTTGTTCGATCCAATTTTAAAAGCATTGATGTTGCTCTTAAGGAAACACAATCTTATAACATAATAGAAGTAAATTAGAGACAAGAACAGTAAAATAAGGAAATATATATCCCAATTAGATAAAAGAACAAGAAGAAATTATAATCAGTTCTTCTATATATGCTCATTGAATGGAAAACATTGCGTCCAAGGATCTTAATGAAAGCACTTTCCATAACTCCTAAATCGAAGAAAGACAGTATATGTATATATGCATCTGCATATGCTAAAGCAAGAGCTCCCTTATTTCCATTACTAACAATCATGGAAGCTCATCTTATTCATTACAGCAGATCAGATAGTTAATACTGGGATATATCCTATTTAGGAAGTAGAAGCCTTTTTAAAGACAAGGCTGAGGGGTGATTCATTAACCGCCAACCGTTTTCTTCCATCGTACACCACAACCCCAATATCTCCACACACAACCCTGCACTTGTTTCCACACAACTCTGGGCTCGGACAGTACTGAAGTTTGTAGCTCTTATGTTCTTTCTGAATCTTAAACCAGTTGCTGATAGTTTGGGATCCGGGCTTTCCTACGGTTCCCCCAACCGACACGAATAGAGCTCCTTGTTGCTGGTTGTTGGCGTCGAACTTCCAAACCTTGGATCCAGGGCAGGGAGTGGTGTGCTGGAAATCAGTGAACCTGATGTTTAAATCAGTATTCAATTTAACTTCCTTTTCTTTATTGTCAGCCGGAGAGAATATGACAGGGAGGCCGTTAGTGTGCTCGGTTAGTATCTGGACAATTTGGTATGGGCAACGACCTTTGTTAACCGCCAATGTAAGGCCGCCGCCTGCACCAGGCAAAGGTGGCACCATATAGTACTTCTGCCCAACTCGGACGGGATGCCCGTCGGTGTCCAGCACAGGCTCAGAAGTAGCCGCAATCAACAAATTTGAGAAAGATAAGACGAAGAAGAAGATTGAGCTGAGAAAAACATGATTTTTCAGAAAGGCATTCATTTTTTTGACGTAAAAGAGGTACGCAGTTGTATGTTTGATGAATATTGATGATCAAACTAAGTATATATATTGTCTGAGGCCCTTGGTCGTGTAGCTAGTACATAGTGGTGTAGAGGTATATATAATATAGGGCAGTCAGCAGTAGCAATTAATTAAATGATGAGGTGTATGAGGCGACAAGGGCGGGCTTGGCTTTGAAAAGTTTTTAACTGATCCAGACTTGAAGTTTAATTAATCAAGGAAACTAGCCAGAGGCAAACACCTGTGATGGCTTGAAGATGATTTTTTATTCAGATATTTAATTTCTTGACAAAATGACAATTGTGTTTTGGCTATATATGAAAATCTGTTTATTTTCCATTGCACGTTTGAATTGTATGAGATTTCGCTGTCTGGCTGCATGTTCAACAAAGCCAAAGGACAAGGTACGTGCTCCTTCCCTCCATCATCTCCTGCTACGTACTTTCTAGTTATTGTTGATCATACCTATATATATCCACTACTTGTGATATATGCTATTCAATTTCGCTGCAACTACCAGTCTTTTATGGATAACTTTGCCAGCTTTATTGAGAACATTAGATTAGTCAAATGGTAAAGTGGACTTTTAGTATAGAGTACTAGATAATGTTAATCTATAAGCCTATGTTTGAACCTTGAATTTTGACAAGAAAAATATAAAACAAAACAAAATTTCTAACAATATCTCATTTAATTTGAACCAAGCAAAATAATTTCAAATAAATATTGTCATAACCACAACACTAGTTAGTCGATTCATTCGAAAACAACATATCTAGTTTAATAAACTTTCACCTAAAAACAAATCCATGCACATATAACATGAAACAAATATAATTATTGAGCAGACTGAGGTGTGGGAAGACACAATGGCACATTTTGCTTGCCAACAGTAGTGGGCTTCACATTGGCGCATTTGGTGGTGATAGAGCCTTGAGCTCCATTGTATTTAAGATCAATATCACCCACTTCTACATTCTCACATGGCTTACTACTACTGCAAAAAAGCGTCATGACTTCCTGAGTATACGATGTGCCCCTGATGTTCTTCAGACTCACATTACTAATCTTTATAAGTGATGGTTTCTGCCAAAGACAATCAAAATTGAATATTATAACCATGAATCAGATATGCATAAGTGAATGATTGAAATATTATTGCAAAAAACCAATGAACTTACATCTAACTTGCAAAGATTATGTGGACAATACTCTTGATCAATAATGATGGGATTGCTAACATTGTCCATGATTAAGTCTTCAAAATGCAAATTCGAGATTTGCAATGTAGCTGGGGCAGATGGCCATGTCTTCACCCTAACGCCATTCATTGTGCCAATGAAGGTACAATTCTTCACATATATTCCCTGCACATCTTTTTCAGCTTCAGACCTCCCGAGGCTTCCGATGCTAATGCCATGACCTGGCCCACAAGTCACATTCTGGATGTAAACTTGTTTGGTCTCATCGCCAATGGATACACAATCATCTCCAGTTTTTATGATGGAATCAGTGATATTGATCCCTGTAGAACGCCCCAAGTGGATGCCATCTGTGTTTGGGCTGTTGCCTGGGGCAGAAATCGTGAACCGAAGGAATGTCACATTTTGACTCGATATACAATTCACGTGAAAATTCTTGCTATCTTTGGTGGTCACGTCATGAATTATGGAGTTGTTGATGAAATTAAAGCTCAAGTTCTGCAAGAAAATGTTCAAACGTAAGTGTAGTTCATTTATACACCTTCATTATTATATATATCTATTCCAACTCAAGCAATTAAGTTAATCATCTTACTATGGGAAGTTTGACGCAATTTTTATTTTTGTGGCAATCATTTTGCTGCCAGGCTTCCTGACCTTGGCCATCAAAAACTCCACCACCGGAGAGGGTGAAATAATTAACGTAATTAATAGTAATCCATTCTCCTTGTTTGTTGGGCAGTTGATTGGGATCTAAAGAGGCTTGCACAGTACCTTGGACTCGAAGCTCAAGAGGGGCTTTGTTGGGACCATGCAATCTCACTTGACTTAGGTGCCATGTCCCTGGTGGAATTACAACTATGCTTGGTGTTGTTGAATTGCATGCCTCCTTCCAAGCATTCAATAAAGCCTAACACATGTGGTACAATTCCTTTTTTAGTATAAAAACATTATCTTCATATTTAAAGAATACGAAAATGACATAAATAACATTAATTTAATATGTACCTGGCTAATATCTCCACCAACACCATATTTTCTGACATCATATGTCACAGGCTGCTCTGCATCAACATTATATGCCAAAAATGACACAAAGAAGAGAATTCTAGCAATGAGTTTTAGCTCCATGATTCTCTTCTTTTATTTGATGCAGTTTAAAATTGATGATCTTAGTTAGGATATACATGTGAGGCATTTGTTATGAATTTATAGTGTCACTTAAAGATTAGCCACCACATAATATGATCGACTGATTGGCCAATAATTATTTTTCAAAGGCAGGAGATTGCCATAATTTTGTGGTTAAACATGCTTTTCGTGCCTAAAAATGATCATCTTCAGCTATTTGTCATCAATAATTTTGTGGATCAAAAACAAATCTATGTAAATGTTATTTAGTATTCTATATTTAGTTTTGTTAATGCATCTACATAAAGGGAGGAGTCACGTGAACAGCACAAAATTAATTAATTAATGCTACAAAATGAACTCCTTTCATGCAAAACTCGCATAATGGACTGTGGCTTATATTGTGAGTGATCAATTTCCTCCACACTTGAGTTTGATGATTGCTTATCATCCAATAAACTTGTTTTAATATATATATATGTAGCCTATATAGTGTTGGCTGCTCACTAGCTAGTGGTATATAGAAATGTATATTCCGAGCAAATTAAGACATTACATGATTTAAAAGATTCATCCTTAGATCTATTTCATCCAATATAGTCCTGCAAAATGATTAAGAAAGGGAATTAAGGTGGTGCTTCGATATCTTCTTAGGAGTCTAATGTTAACTGATCCACTAACAAACTATTTACTTGAAAAAGGATTAAAAGAATTATGAGAGAGATGGAATTATTAGCAGTTAAACAATTTTTTAATTGAAATGAACTTTATCTTAAAATACAAACACGAGTTATAAAAGTAATTCAGCAATAGATATTGATGCAATGGAAACATGGATACACTTGGTGTGCATTACTAGTAATAGTGAGGGTGTCACTCTTCATCATCTTAATTAAAAGAATTGTGATCGACTTTTAAAATCCTTAAATGGACGTATAACTTTTTAAAATCCCAGTAGACTTATAACTTTGTAGAATGTGTTGCAGGCATTCTTGATAAGTCCATTTATACGAGTAGATAATAAAAGGTCACTTCATATGATTTAACTTTTTTAAAAATTTAAAAATTATGATTCAACAATAGACTCATTTAAATATGTTATAAATAGCATGAATGAGCCTCATCGAATATATTTTCTTAACATAAATTATAATCTCATACAAAGTGATAATTAATTTCCTTAGCATCCAATATTCAACCATAAGTTATGGGTTTATCCACTTTACTATATATGAACCAAGTTGAAATTTATTTCTTTATTGCATGTGAATCTTACAAAAAAGTGAGGAGGAATATAAATATTTAAGCATAGAAGATGTTATGTAATTTATATCTGTACTATTTCTTGCATTTTAAAATATTTGCAGAGTAAAAAGAATAGATAACTAGTTTAATTTCTAAAAATATTTACAAGATTTGAAAATCCATATTCAGATCTACTTTTGAAAGGCCCCCCCAAACATAGTGGAAGTAACGAATCATCTGGAACTTTCTGGTACAACAGACTTAACGACGAAGACTGCGACACTGAAATTGTCTTGGGATTGGCTGTTGTTCACAAATCTGCTCGCCACCACATCCGACCACAGGGAAAAGAAGAAGAAAATCCAATTCAGAGTCGATTTGCTTTGATCGAGATAGGGTTGCTAGGTGGGAGATGGAGAGAGGAAGAGGAAGGGGAGGGATGCTTGGGCTTCTTCTGGTGCAGGCGTTGAGCGAGTACTGCCGGCTGGAGAGAAAGCCGCCCGTCACGGCAGGGCTTATAGCTGCTAATACGCTAATTTACTTGCGTCCTAGATTTCTGGATCCAATTCTCCCCACCCTCAATCAAGTCTGGTTCAATCCCCACCTCATTCTCAAGGTAACCACTTCTGTCTATATAACCATGTCGTCCTGTAATTACGATTGATTCCCAAGTCTGTTTGAATTACTCTCCACTCTTCATGTTTTTCTCCCCCCCCCCCCCCCCCCCCCAATTGCTGACTTTCTTGTTTCTAATAGTTGCGCGCATAGCTTAGTTTGGATTCTCTTTCGATATCTTTCATGATGTATCATCCCTGACTTTGAGGGTTGTCGTTAAGCTCAAAAAATTTGCATTAACTGCAGCATTCCAAGGTCCTAATATCGTCGACCCCCTAAAAATACTGGTTTTTTTTTTTTTTTTTTTGGCCCCTTTGCCAAAGATGTGGAATTTGGTTAATCAGGACCAGATATAAGTTGAGTGTGTAATTTGCTGCATTCCAATTCCCTCTGGGCCTTACCTGATATCTGCCTACGTCTCACCCTGAAGGAGTTGTATGCCTTTGTGTTTGATTACTTGTCTCCCTGAGTATCTGAGGCTTTTGGTTTGAGGAACAAATCAAGATTCCAATCAGGTAATTAGACTTCTATGTAGAGCGGATAATTTGAATCAGAGCCATTGGAAAGGAGCTTTATTTATAGCAGTGACTTAGTTGTAAAACATCGTATAACTTATTACCGAAGAAGTTCACATGGTTGATCTTCGAACTCATCTCTTCTCAAACAGGCATAGTGTTTTTTGACTCTCTTCCAATTGAGTACGGGGATGGAATCCATATGAATTGTCTGCACTTTGTTTGTCAATCCACAGCACTCATCATTCACTTTCTTTTTTGTTACTGCACAACTAGTGCTGCTAGGTTTATCCCCATTTAATTCCAAATTACATTGTTATTTTGGATGCTTTTATCTTGTTGATTTTTGCCTTATTTAGTTGTATTTAACTCTGTAAGTCTTATATTATGCAGCTGAAGTTGGGTTTTTTCAATTCTAGTTGGTCATAACTGGCGTTTGCGTTCTTTTATTACTTTATAGGTTTCTATTTGTAACTATGTTTTGGACAAAGTTCATCCCCAAGAGTTTCAGAAAGTCTCACATTTTTCCCTGAAATTTCAACTTAAACTCACTGTTTTCCAAGGGTCATGATTTAGGCACTGCTTGGTATACTTGGGAATGGGTTATTACTAGTCATTGCTTGCAATTGAAACTTAAATTACAGAGTTAGATTTCTATTGGGTATAGAGATTTTATTAAGCATGTAATATGTGATTATGCATTTTTTACATCTAATAACAAATTTTTACATTTTGTTGAAGCAGCACAAGGATCTGAAGCGTTTTCTTTTATCAGCATTCTATCACATTGGTGAACCACACCTTGTCTACAATATGTTATCACTATTATGGAAGGGGATACAATTGGAGAGTGCAATGGGAAGCATTGAATATGCAACTATGGTTGCAGCTCTAGTTGGTATGTCACAAGGCATTACACTGTTGCTAGCCAAAAGTCTTCTGCTTTTTGACTATGAGAGAGCCTATTACAAAGAATATGCTGTGGGATTTTCTGGTGTGCTTTTCGCCATGAAAGTAGTCCTCTATTCCCAGTCAGATAGCTATACATATGTGCATGGGCTTATGGTTCCGGCACGTTATGCTGCCTGGGCAGAACTTATTCTCATTCAAATGTTTGTACCTGGTGTCTCGTTTCTCGGTCATCTTGGGGGAATACTTGCTGGACTTTTGTACTTATATCTAAAATCTTCACATTCTGGTGCTAACCCGTTTATGAAGATAATCAGGGGTTTCACCAGTTTGCTGAGTTGGCCTATAAGATTTGCAAATGGCTTGTTTGGACCTTCGCAGAGCCGAGTTTTTGGTAGAGGAACTATTGGCGGAAGAGAGACGGGAAATGCATCCGGCGTATGGAGATGTGAAGCGTGTACATTTGATAATAGCGTTTGGTTAAATGCTTGTGAAGTTTGTGGGACGGACCGTAATGGCAATGGAGTTTCTGCCTCCAGTACTGATGTAGAGAGCATTTCCCTCGAGGAATTAAGACAGCGGAGAGTTAGGAGATTTGGTCGATGATTTGGACGGGTAATGAATGTTAGGGAAAAGTGTTTTATACGTGAGGATTTGAAAGATTCTTGAAATGTTTCCATTCAATTTGAGAGGAAGAACACTGAAGGCTCCGAAAGATTCTTCAAATGCCAAAAAAAAAAAAAAAAAGAAAGAAAGAAAGAAAAAAAAAAAGAAAAAGAAAAATCACTGCTTCTGAAAGGTGATGTATAAGCACAACTAATGTGTTGATCCTTCTGTATGATACATATATGATAATCCAACGTTCCAATCCTGTATGAATTTTTCAATATATTTCCTCACCTCCACCCCCAGCAAGGAAAAATTTCAACGTGAGGTTTCCACTTGGCCCACTCCATCCACCCCCCAAAAAGGAAGAAAGAAAAAGGAAAAAATCAGTGACATAATCCAAGTGGAGCTTATTCTAGTCAGAGACATAAAATATAATGAAACGAACTTAACTTAAAGTAAAGCTTATTCAAATTTAGATTCAAACTTTAGCTAAGGACCGACTCAAACTTGATTATGTTGATTTGTTTGTAAGCGAATGCTTCAGATCTGAATAATTTAGGGTCAAACTCAATAGATATCCTATTTTTCTATGTTCAATTTTTTGAACATCATGCGCGCAACATTCTACGCCAATTTAAAAAAAGCAAAAAAAAAAAATAAAAACACGAGGCAGGCAACCCACGTCTGCAAGACTTTGTTGTTTTAAAAATAAAATAAAATAAAATAATAATAATAATTAGCATGCAGTAGTAGTATTCGTAATGGCAGTTTCATTTTGAAGCTTATTACTAAATTTCCTTTTCCTCCATCCATTTCCGTTTTGTTATCTCTGAATTCGGACCACTGATTAAGATTCTTTTTTCCTTTTTTTTTTTTTTTTTTCTTTTTTTCCCTCTTGTTCAAGTTCCAACCCTTTCTCCATTTCCCGAATGACCACCAACCAAAACTCCTGTACATTTCCTTCCTTATTTTCTTAATTTTTCTTTTTCTTTTCTTTTTTCTTTTTGGCCTTAAAGACAATTTCTCTACTTCCTCCTCCCTGCGTTCTTTGGTTTTTCCATTTTTTTTTTTTCTTTTCTCCTTTTCTTTTGCTTTTGTTATCTTACGTTTCCCTTTCTGTACCCTTTTTGTTGTATGTTATTATAGAATGAAATGAGGTGTCCCTATTGATATAGAAAATTCCCATTTGAAGAAAGATCCGAGCTTTTCACCTTTTTATCCAAATTTCTCGAGGGCCTGCATATATATATCAAAAACACCTATTTACAGGAAGAGCCCTCGAGATTTTTCTTTCCTTTCCTTTTTTCTCTCTTTTTGTTGCTTGTAGAGATTTTATTAATCATTCTTCGATTTTAAAGCTTTTAGCTTTATTTCATCTTTCTTTTAGCAGTCGAGGTTGACCGTTTCCTCTCATTTCATTAGTTCGTTGGTGGTCTCACCTTCAGTCTTTTGGGTTCTTGTCTGATACCAAGTAATTGTATTCTTCATCTCATACATCACCTCTTCTGTCTCTGTCTATCTGTGGCAGCAATAAATTCATAACAACATAATGATGTACGGAGGCAGTGGGACTCAGAGCAAAAGAGACTTGGCAGTAGAGTACCAAGCCCAGATACCCACATTGAGGCCAAGCATCCACGCAAGAAGGGCAAACATGACAGTGAAATTCCAAGATCTGTATGGTTTCACAGTGGAAGGGAATGTGGATGATGTCAATGTGCTGAATGAGGTGAGAGAGAAAGTGAGACAACAGGGGAAGGTCTGGTGGGCTTTGGAGGCCAGTAAAGGTGCCAATTGGTATTTGGAAGCTCATATCTCAACCACACTTAAGTCTTCCCTCAAAATCTCTTCTTTCGTTAACGCCGTCGCCCTCAAGAAGCTCATCAGAGGGGGAATCCCACCTACTTTGAGGCCCAGGGTATGGTTTTCCTTATCCGGCGCTGCCAAGAAGAAATCCACAGTTCCTGACAGCTATTACAATGATTTGACCAGCGCTGTTGAGGATAAAGTTACCTCTGCAACCAAGCAGATTGATCATGTATGTGCTTCTTTTTTCCCCTTTTATTTTATTTTCTTCTGGGCTTGAATTGAAGCATTACTATTGGTATTTGGTACTTTTTGGTTGTTATTTTTGGCAACGGTTGTAGCTTATTATTCTTGTTTGGATTGCATTTTCTGATGCCTATTCTGTGGGACCTTAGTTTGGGATTAATTCTATTTTACTGCCTATGCTAATTTATGATTCATTTTGGTTACATATGTGTGATTTGACTTATTATGTGGAGTTCAAGACTTCCAAGTGCTGGTATCATCCGAACATTATATAATTCTGATAAGATCCTTGGGAACTCCTGGTTAGTTTTGGAACTTTTTCTTTATAAAAGAGATTAATTAGGAAATCATTGATGCTAAAAGTTTGAAGGATATGAAATTGCCTGTTTGTGAGTAATCAACAATTGAATTGAAATGTTGACAATTTGAGGCAGCTTCATTGCATAAGCAGCTGCATTATCTTCTTGGAACCTGTCTTACATGTGGATCAAGGATCTGTCCGTTTGACACCTTAAGAAAGTATATTTTCAGGAGACTGGAATGAATGGGTTATGGAAGTTAGATAATGATCCAGAACCCCAGTGAGAACATACTTAAGAGAAAAATCAATTCTATACTCAAATTTGTATAGTTTAATAAGAATATGGAATATGTCATGTTTCTCTATAACCATTTAAAACTGGAGCTCATAGAAGCCAAAAAATACTACAAATTACAATTATCTAATAATAAGATTGGAACTGCTTATCTTGTTACAGATTTTGTAAAAAATTATCAAACTGTAGTATAGTAGATAATTTGAGCAGAAAGTTTTGCAATGGGTAGGACTTGCACCTTGATGGCCCAGCTCTCACAGTCTCACCTCTGACTAATAAACTTTATTCTAATAAGGATAGTAGTCCCTAGTCCTAGAGAATTGAAATATAATTCTTGTACACAATTCCCTCGAGTCTTTGGGTTATGATTTGCTAAGTTTTGTTTTACGTGAACTGGCTTTAAACTTTTGTTGATTGTCATCGCAAGGGTGAGAAATTTCACTTATCTGTATGGGCGAATCTTAAGACAACATAAAGCCTGGTTCGAGTTAGTTACAAAGAAGATGTAGAGTATGTTAATTATTCATTTATACCTTTTTATTAGACATTCCTCATAAATATTATTCCATAATTAATTCGGCTGCAGGATCTCCCTCGAACTTTCCCTGGTCACCCATGGTTGGATACTCCAGAAGGGCATGCTGCTCTAAGGCGTGTTCTTGTTGGGTACTCTTTCCGAGATTCTGATGTTGGTTATTGTCAGGTGGCTTCTCCTTAACATACTGAGAAAGTAGAATATTATTTGCTTATATCGGTTCCTTTTGGGGGTAAAAGATTGTTAAGGTAAATGAAATATGGGTGCAGGGTTTAAATTATGTTGCAGCATTGCTGTTACTTGTGATGAAAACTGAAGAAGAAGCTTTCTGGATGCTGGCTGTTCTCTTAGAAAATGTGTTGGTTAATGATTGTTACACAAACAACTTGTCTGGATGCCATGTTGAACAAAGAGTGTTTAAAGATCTGCTGACCAAAAAGTGCCCAAGGTTGTCTCTTTCTCAAATTTTGGTTGATATGCTTTTTACATGCATAATCTTTGTGGTTTTATTAAAATGAAGAAGAAGAATAATGCAGGATAGCTGCTCATCTGGAAGCGTTGGACTTTGATGTTTCTCTTGTCTGCACGGAGTGGTTTTTATGCCTATTTTCTAAAAGCTTGCCTTCCGAGGTATATATTAAAATTGGCTTTTGATATATTAACGATCAGAAATTAGTGGGACCACCACCAACAGTTTCAGTTTGTCATTCTTTTCAGACGACACTGCGTGTATGGGATGTTCTTTTCTATGAAGGGGCAAAGGTTTTGTTTAATGTAGCATTAGCAATTTTTAAGGTAACACCCCCTCTCTTTAAATAGGGAGTTGGTTGGTTTGTTATTTCAATTGCCGAACATAGAAAGATTGGTGGAGTTTTTGTGTTTTGATGAACGCATTGCAGATGAATGAAACAGAGTTGCTGATGGCACATCACGTTGGTGATGTGATTAATATTATACAGAGAACTACTCATCACCTATTTGATCCCGATGAATTATTGACGGTACCCTCAACCCCAACCCTCTTTCTTTCACTTGAGTGGCGTTTTGATTAATGCATTTGTGCCCCATTGCCTCTTCTTTTATTCGCTTTCTTATTGATGAATTTCATATGCTAATAGAAAAGAGAACATTCTATATTGTTTTTCGGTAGGTTGCCTTTGACAAGATTGGACTTATGACAACCACGACCATATCAAAGCAGAGGAAAAAGCAGGTGCCGGCAGTTATGGCAGAGCTTGACCAGAGAATAAAACGACTCAATTCCAACGGGGATGACAAATAGTGACCGATTGACTTTTGTCTTTTCTGGAGACAAATAAGATTGTAGCATGTTAGATATCATCAACATTTATCATTTTCTTAGCAGGCAGCAGATGTTGTAATTGTAAATTTTGAGTTGTGGAATGCAATGGTCATCGTCGATTTCCAATTGCAGTAGAGTTTGGATGGATGGTATGCATGCATTCCTTTGTTTTTCTCTTTTGACAAACAACTAATAAAAAGATGTATTTAGCAGTGATTACAAAAGAAGACTTGGTGAGGTCAGAGGTGAGTTTCATATTCTTCAATTTGTTCTGAAGCCAGTTCTATGCTCGTTATCATCAAATTCAAATGCCATCACATGGATGCTTGAGAAACATCTAGCACTCAATTTATATCACTGTGGCCATCTGCAATACTGGAGATTGGTCCTAGTCCTGAATATCTGGTGTCTTTATTCTTGATTAAGTGGCCTTGCTCTACAGCTACTAGTTTATGCCTGGCTGTCCAATCTGGTCGACTCCACAAGTACAGAGGTGGTGGCTCCACGTTCCATTGTTCCATTTGCTGGTCATGCACATTTATTGATCCAGGAAGGTAAAACGACTGCCACATAGATAAAACCAAGTTTTAACACAGAAATCAGGGTTGCTGGTTCGCTTATCATCAATCTTATTGGAATCAAATTTGAAAATAAGAGACAACTAGATCAATTAGTCTGCACCTCGCCAGAGCAAAGATGGTCATCTTCCCAAATTAGGTCGTACGGAATCTTTTTTCTGTCCAACCTGTGATGGCACAAATAAAGAACACAGAAACCAACAAAAATGGCATGCCTTTAAAAAGTTTTATGTTATCAACGCTTTACCTTTCAGCCTCTTTTGGAACTATGAGAATAAGAAGCTTTGGCCTGAACTTCAGAGCCTTCTCTATAAATTGATTAGCATGGAATGCTTCGACGCCAAAAGGAGGATTTAGTCCTAGAATCTATGCAAGATGCAAGCATTACTATGAGCGAAGCAGAAAAGTACTCCAAGATAGAAAGATTTCACTGCTGAAGAAAATTGAAGGCACATTACCAATTTAGATCCTTCTGGTAATTCTTCCAAACCAATGCTCATCCAGTCCCTTTTCTCAAAATTGAAATCATTCTAGCAACAAGATGCATAGAAAAATGATGTGACTAGTTTACAGAGCACATTGGCACATAATTAAGATAAGAGCACATAATTAAGATAAGTACATACAAGAAAGCAATATGACCAAATTATAGGACTATATGATTAAATAGTTACATTGAAAAGTCCCAGCTGAACCTAGCTGTCAAATTTGGTTGCTCAACCTACGACATACTTCTTGCAAACATAGGTGGCACTACCTCATTCAGAAGGTTCTATCAGATATTCTCATCATGAAGTGTTTAAAAATCTCAAATCGCAGAAATGATGAATTTAAGGCAAGCCAAGTGAACTTATATATGGAAAGAGTTTCCTTTTACTTTGAAGTTTGAAAATAGAGATAGATTTCGTAATATTTTTGTGCATGCTTTGGAATACACATTCCTCTATTATCTACCATGTGAATTCAAGTTCAAGATCTCTATCCTGATGATGTTATATTTTAGGCCCATCTTTAAGAAGCGCAATAGGGAGCACATGATTTTCTCTTATATGGTAGATTTGTCTTTAAAGGTGTCAGTGCATTCCGTGATTCTCTTCGAGATAAGATTATCCTAGAATTGCATGGAAAAGAGCAATTTGGAAGAGAGAATTAAGATTGTTCAAACCTCCTACAGATGACCAAAACTGAAGTGATGTAGCCTGTCTACAATAAATAAATTTCCCAAGCCTGCAACTCTCAAAAATAATAGATGCAAATAATTTAATGTACTTCTTGCAGAAACCAATAGAAGTTATTTGAAAGCATACCTTGGACTGTATGAGGTCATAATTTTTGAAGGAGCACTTCCTTCCCATTCTATCAAGTTCTTCCTTCATTAAGCAGCTGAAGTCGTTTGATCCACAGCAGAAATCAACGATCTGTTTCAAGAAATTGCTTGTGCATGAGCATGTACTTTTTGTAAGGTTGAGACACACCCAACTCATATTCACTTCCGCAATAAAAAAGTTTAAGATGTTATGTACTTGAAAAATGATCTTAAAACTGGGGGGAAAAGATATAGAGTAAAAAAAAAAAAAAGAAGGAAACAATAAAAGAAAAAGGAATAAGAAAAAAAATCTCTATCTATGTTGTTACATAAGTATACAAAGAATACATTCTCTTCAAACTTGATTATATATTTAATAATGCTATCACTTCAATCATTTGCAATAGGCAACTTTAAAGATGCAACAAAAATACGTAGACATACTTGGAATATTAGTGGACAGAATGATATTTGAGTGATGTATTAAAAACCCTATCCCATGTATATGATGATGAGATTGGAATTCTGACAAGAATATCTATCCTAAAACAAACTAAATAAAACAATTGTAGATACAGAAAATACTTTCACGCTCTCCCTCAAGCTATGCATTCTACCAATCATGCTCAATTTGCCGCACAAAAGAAGATGACT
The DNA here is from genome assembly GCA_018894105.1 of Jacaranda mimosifolia. NCBI lineage: Eukaryota > Viridiplantae > Streptophyta > Magnoliopsida > Lamiales > Bignoniaceae > Jacaranda > Jacaranda mimosifolia. The sequence goes on along the minus strand of CM032118.1, from coordinate 154,837 downwards.
CTAATATATCAAAATCACAGTCCCCCTCAAGCTAAGCATCCTTGAATCCCAGGGAGCTGAGAGAACGTACATCAGTTTGGCATAAAGGAACAAAAAGACAGTGACATGGAGGAACAGAAAATAAGTAACAGCATAACCGATAAATTATGTGAGCACTTAAGCTCTGAGTAGACCAAGATCATCATGAGATCTGGCATTCCCTAATTAAAAAGTCAACAAAATCACAGTATAGACGTGACAGAACCAGATAAAAATCATGACATAGTCATAATAATCAGACAAGGATCACTGAGATTCTACTAAGTCATGAGAGAGTCAGACAGAGATAAGTCATAGTTGTCCAGGCATTATTTTTTTTTTTCGAAAATATATATAAAAAATTGAGGGTTTGGTCAAGCATACATTAGACATCAACTCGAAAGAACAGAGAAAGGGATTAGAGTTTCTGCTGTTTTTCCTTATCTGGCTCTAACACCAATTTGCCATGCCCAGGGCCTATTGGATGGTGACCTACAAGTTCGACTCCAGCACAATGGACTCTGCTAGCAGCTACTTCTCAAATGTTAACCTAAGTTGATAAAGGAGTCTATTGAACAGCTCATACAACAGCCCAATTTAACTCCCGCAAAATGTGGGGTGCTACACTGTCATAATAAGAAAATTCTTCATTCCAACAAAACACATTCATCAAAGACAGTCCATGACTAATTTGTTTCAAGTGAGCAGCTGTGAGATGACTGCAATTAAACAACCAACTCAGTCATCATGTCTTTTTTCACATATCTTAAGATATGTTACTAAATATAAAACTTGAGAAAACCCAATGACTAACATGCCTGGGCAGATTCAACCTGCCACTTCCAAGGTGGCCATATTACTATATTAGATGCAGAATCACTAGTATATATAAAGGCAAAGGAATTCTGCAGTGAACTTGCAACTAATGAGGGTATAAATTGTTCTTACTGTGTCACCATCTTCAACATACCAACTTAGCCGATTAACAACCTGCAGATTTCAACCAGGGCTATTAACTTCATCTGGTACCAAGTCTTCTTACAAAGCAAGTTTAACAGAAACTATAATATAAGGGCGCAGAGATGGTTTTTACTAAAGGCAGGAATATAGCACAAATTCAAATACAAAGTTACTTTGGCTGCAAATCTCACTAACAGATACAGAAAATTAATCCATTTTTTCAATTTATTGAAATGGAATGTCTTTTCACATGTGATTCTCTTCAATCAACCTCGTAAACGTGCAAGTAGTTAGTCCCAAATGACCTAGACCCATAAAGATTATGGTAAAGCTTTACCGTTTAGCAAAGGATTCATGCCACGCACAACTTATTCTTTCAAATGTATCCCATGACCATTAGGGGTCAGTTTAGTTATGACAGGATGATAGATGACTCTTTTCAATTCTCATTTCTAAATAGAGTAAGTTAGCATGATAATACATGAGCAATCATGCAAATGAGGGTAAATTGATAACATGCTAACATGATCTCATTAAAGCAAAATCTTATATGGATACAAACATGAAATACATAAGTCGCTTATAAGAAGATTTCAAACATGAGGTCATCGCTTTAACCGTTGCATGGTGAAATCTCTAAACTGGCTAGAGTTTGGAAGGCTAAGAACATGCAGAATCTAGAGGGAAAATTACACCCTTGTTGAAAGATGAGCATCAGTTGAACCAAACTTCAGGAACAAATTGAATGGCATGAATTCCCAACGCAAAATGTTTGCAAATAATTCCCTATGCTTTACAGAAGAACCAAACAGTGATGCACGTCTAACATTTACCAATGCTTTTTTTCCAAGTTATAAGCAAACTATGAAAATAAAATTGATCATATGGAACAAGAAAAATCTTTACTTACCTGCTTCAGCTTGTCCACATTCGTGAAGTGCCGACCAAAAGATGTATAGCGCTTGCCATGGATAAATGGAGCCAGATAGACCCCTAGCTGCTTCTGAAAAATATAAGCAAAAAGATACCAATAACTTATAGTCCAAGTTTTCCAGAGAAATCACTAAATCATATTAAATAAATGGAAATAGATCGTATTAAAATTACAGTGCAGTGAGAACATATGGCACATGAATCTTAAATGACCATGGTTAAAACAAGTCAACATGGTCATAAAACAGCAACACCATAACTTATCACTGCCATTAGTAAATGAACTTTCACCTCAATTGATAAATGAGAATCTAATCAATCTTGGACTTATTTGCTTGTTTAGAAAAAACCCAAGAAGTTCATTAATGTGGTCTCTTATTCATAAAACTATGCATATCTTGTTGATTATATCATATGGATGGCAATAAAAGTTATTTACTAAAGAACACCCAAGGAATTCATCTATAAATTAGTTTTCATACAAAACTATGGACATCTAATTAGTTATATTAAATGGATGGCAAAATCAAGATAGTCATATGCAAATATGAATAAATAATAATGCAAAAACCACCCCATCAGTCTCTATGTAACTGTCACAATAGCCTGCTTAAATTCAGTGAGAGTTGTCAGTATAGCTGACAATATTACTATTCTGCATGAAGAAACAGTTCTTCTGCTTAGTGTAAAGAGTACAAGCTGCAGAAGAAGAGCATCTGATAAATAAATTTTAGAAATTCTTAACATAATATATTTATAGTACAGAATATCATTTGCATTCGTACGACTGCACGGATCCTACACATCAGTTATAAGTAGTAAGGTCATAATGGTGTAAACCTTCCATTTGAATATATGAGTGAGAACAGCAGGTTCACAAACAGCTTTCGCATCCTCAATTGTACCCCCTTCTTGTAAATTCTTTAGAGCTGCTTGGATAGCCTAGGAAAATCAATAACGAACAACTTGGATCAGAAAAATTGATGATATCAGCAAGCTTTTTAAGACCCAAAAATCTTCATAAATAGCGACATCAAAGAGCATCTCCTCATGAATAACATTACCAACCCACACAGAATATATTTATAATTAATTCCAGCATTGAGTCAGCAAAAGATAATTGTGAAGAAAAGGTGGCTGCAGATAAGAATTCCACCAAACATGTGATGGAGAGTTGTGGGGTTGGGGGGTGGGGCGGTGGGGTGTAATTCTGGGGTTTAAAATTTATGGTAGGTATCAAACATAAAGGAGAGTTTATTATGCTTTGCCAAGAGGTGATATGAAAAATATTCCAATTAGGAGAGGGAAAAAATGCACCTGCAACGAGCGCTCCACCTTTCCCAGGGTAATTGTCCTGCCAACATTGAAACGTTGGGAGGAAGCATGAGCAAATTTCCTCCTTTTTTTGTCCAGAAATTCTTCCACGTTAATGGAAGAAATGGAACTTTTTATCAATCTCTGTATGCTGCAGACAAAAGATCACACCGCACATCATATTCTTCAAGTACATAATCTTCCACCAAAGAAAAGCTAAGAAAACGACGTCAAGTAATAACAAGTTGCAGGTTATCACCGCTTATCCATTTCTGCAGTTGTCCAAGTCCTTGTACTTCCAGTCGGAACATTTTCAACTGCACCCTTTTCCAGAACTCTTTTCACACTTAGCGTTGATGCTGGCTTAGCACTTTCCCGGGGCAACTTGATTTTCTCATTTTTGTTGGTAGAATCACCACTTTGACTAGTCATTGCCTTGGACATTTTTTCCACTTCAACTTCATTTGTTAGAATTCCATATGCCTTACTCCGCCTTTCTGACATCACATTTAATTTGTCTGGATGTAGGTCTGTAGGATGCTGCTCTTTTTTTCCATTAACATCAGGGAATAGTAAATGATCCCTTTTTGGTGTGAGAATTTTACGACAGATCTCATGATCCCTGAATAGCAAATTTGCAATTTATGAGAATTCAGGGAATCTCGGATAATTATTCAACAAAATTTAGATTAACATACATGCAATATATCAAGATTCGATTGGTCAAAAGACCCTCCCAAGCCCTTTGAGGGATATTTTTGGCATCACTGAGCTGGAACGAAATATTCCTGTCAAACTTTTCAACATGTTAGAACTCAAACATGCATTTGTTAAAACAAGTACGATTAAATGCATAATATAATGTCTGTCAGAACAAGTTAGTGAGGGTTACAAAAACATAAAGATAAAATCTTCAAGGCAACCTTGGTAAGCATTTGCGGTGATATGCCTTCGGACAGCGTCGGCATATTGCAAATTGCATCTCAGAATTACTATCTTCTCCTTGTTTACAAACAGAACATTTATGAGCAGGGCATGTAAATGAATCTCCGGCTTTGATTTGCTTCTGGAGTTCTAGAGCTTGATTTTCATCTCCTGGGAAAACCAGCTTCGAGACACAGTGCGGATGATAGAAATGTCCACATGTTGCCGAGACACAAGGGAAGACCTTAAGAGATCAGACAGACAAAGTTTAAGTTGCATATCCACATAATGTTGGATCAATACCAGCAACACCACCCTCCCCCGATCCTGCCACCCAGTTTCCTCCGTAACGAGGCAAACAAAAATAAAGTAGGAAGAAACATAAGATTAATATTGAGAAAAATGAAGCAACGCTATACAGATATATATATATATATATATGGGGGGAGAGAGAGAGAGAGAATCAGTAATCTCACAAAATTATTTGCCAGTAGATACAATACAAAGTCAACAGTGAGGTCAAATTGTTATAATGCTCCACTTTTTGAGATTAGATATCTTAAACTAAGATACATTCCATGAAAAAGAGTAAAAAAAATGATATATCAAGCATGGATGATCTCCATCAATACATAGCACCACCTGCTGTACAACAAATGCAAGGACGATAATAGCAAAGTCATTTATTGACTGATGTTTTATTAGTTGGTGAATAAGAAAGTCTTTGCCTTTTAAAACAGAACAGAGCTAAGTCACTTATCAAAAGACCAAGTTACAAATCAAACTGGAACTTCTTTCGTTATTATCTGAGGCTAGGAAAGATTAATAGCATTATAAATTGTTAGAGCATCATGATGAATAACATGTCAAGAGAAGGAACACTTAAATCATCAGGCTTGATGCATGTTGGACCTACATGTGAACTATGGAAGTCTTATGTTAATCAGTGAAGAAATGGTGTTGGAGTTTGTTCACAATAAAAGATTAAAAAAGCACAGTCGTACAACTCATAAGGGTAGAGGAAAAGAAAACACAATGCATTACATTAACAACATTCCTCAGCTCTCCTAGCACGTGGCAAACAGGTACAACACCGTTAATTTAGATGTCTATTGAGGGAGCGGACAGTTTCCAAGCCTTAACCTAGTAAAATACAATCTTAAAGAACACTATTTTGCATAATTTCCTTTGCAGCCATGTGTTTCTAGTGGCTGGTGAGATAGTTAAATGGGGCAAGCCCTTTCAACATGTGAACCACTAAGTACAGGGAAAGGGCCTCGTCCAATGAGTTCTGAAATGAGACACAAGCAAGCACAAATTACTAAGAGCCAGTTTGGTTTCATTTTCAAACCTCTTTTTCACATTTTCTACCATTTGAAAATTGAAACACATCATTTTTTACACATTTTCACCCAACATCATTTTCATTTTTATTCTCAAAATACATTGTCCAATAACATATGTATCTTCTCCCAATAACTCATATATCTTCTCTCTCTATTTTATTATCATTATTATCTCTCTCCGCCTACAACCTACTAAACCAAACATAATCAGTGCTTTAACAACAATCTATCCAAATACAAATTCATTTTCAACTCATTTTCACTAACTACTTTTTCAAAATTTTAAAATGATGGAAATGAAAATAAAACCAAACGAGCCCTAACAAAAAAGGTGTTGTCATGTGCACTTAAAATTAAAGTTCATTCAACAATTTAATTGAGGTGGATGAGAAATAATTGGACTAAATCTTATGCTACCAAAGTACAAGGCTGACAACTAATTTGTCCCATATGAATGCCTGTAAAGTATCTGAGGGCAAAAGATTATGCAGTTGAAAATATGCCCCTCATATTTATTGTGAATAATACATATAAACTGAAAACACCAACAATCTCATTTGACATACTGTAACCGATTAAGTCGTGATGATTATAAGCAGTTTTAGGCAAGTTAATTGATGCAACTTTCAGTTTCTTATTTAAAATCTCAAGACTTTAAAGCCATGCTAGGAACTCTACTTCCGTTACAATGATAAAGAGCGACAAAATGTAGGTGAGCTACAAGCATTTCAGAGGGTGGAAAATAGAAAAGTTAAAGTAGTCTTCATAAATTTGCTCCCGCAAATTGTCAAAAGTAGTCGCACCTTTGCACCAGATGATTTATCGGAACTGCCAAGCCTACCACAAATAAAGCATTGATGCCGTTGATATTGGCAATTATTGCACAGAAAAGTCTGAATAGCCTGCCAGATAAACAGATATTGTTTAACAGTGATTAATAGAAACCAGGAATGCAGTCCCTTTTCCCAGCTCCCTAGCATGCATACTTGAGCAGCATGAAAGACAGAGGTGGGCTTTTGGGGTAGGTTGGTTTTTTTTTTTTTGGTGGGGGGGTGGGGTGGGGACCGAAAAGGTATATCCATACATCAACTTGTTCACTGCTATAACAAAGAGATTCACAAAAAGAACCAGCCCCAGATTCTATAGTTGGATGAAAGGATCGTATGCACCTCCCTTCACAACTGCATTGAGAGAAAGATAATGACATCAGAAGACCAACTACAGGAGAAAACCAAGAGCTATGGTATAAAGTGATGTATTCTCCTCTGTGCATTATACACTGTGAGGAACTATTGGCATGGTGGTTTGACGTGCATTGCAAAGAAAGTAATCTCTATGTACAATACAGATTAAAAGAAGTAGCTCTTAACAAGAAACCTCTTTACTATATATTGGATAGAAATCCCTTTCCAATAACATTAGAAAACAAAGAGTGATGTCCCCAAAGAAACGTCTTGGAATGTGTTGTCATTATGATATGCAGTAGAACCAAGATGATACATCTCTTCAATCTTTTTAGCACTCTCTCTATTATCTTGTATTTTTAAATGTTATTATCTTTTGTTTTTTGTCTACCCTTTTTCAAGGCAAAAGGGGTGAGATCTCATTTCATTGTCAAAATGTTGTTGTTTAGTTGTTGACATAAGGAATTCATTACATATATTGAAGAGACAAATATTTTATTACAGTCACGACAATCATTATATTTATAGGCATCAAAGTTAAAGATAAAAAAAAGGAATCAATTAAAAACATTAACAATTTATTACAAATGGATTAAAGATATAAAACGGAATCATTTATAAACATCAGCAATTCATTATAAAAGAATTGTAGTTTAGGCAAAGGGCCAAAAAAAAACTGAATTACTACTTTTAACAAATATAAGGAATAAATAGCCATTAGGTTCTAAGCAAATCTATTAAATAACAGGGAGATATGTTTCAGCAATTAAAGAATCCGAGAACAAACAAATTTAGGGATGATATGGTTTCTTTCAAACAAACTAATAACAGCAAAGCTATTATTAGGGTTAAAAGAAAGGTGGAAGATAAAAGTCTAACCATTGCACCAAGATACCAAGGCATTACACCAAGGACCCAATCAAAACTCATGAAGAAAGCTTCAAAAGATATGTAATTGGGTAATTAAATTCTCAAGTAACTAAATTATTAAGCATAGATAGACTTCACTGGCTACTAACTATTATAAGAGTCTAAATTCCTAAACAGAAACTAGATAAATTAGCTAATGATTTTATGCTAATTAATAGTTAAGCAAAAAAGATGTATCTCACTACTAAGAAAACAAAGCATGGTATAGGAAACACCATTTGATAAAAAAAAAGTAATCAGACTTAAAGCTTATTCATAGAAAGCATAATAAGGGCCCGGTTAGATCTATTTTCAGGTATAACATATCACCACCTACTACCCTCCCGTGTTGCATCAAAACACATGCTAAGCCTGTAAATGATGTGTCATTATACACAACAAGACCTCCTGTATAGTCAGGGATAGTGAGAATGGATGTGGATGTCAACCTTTCTTCATCTCCTAAAAAATATTCTCACATTTTGTTGCCCATTCAAGTTTTTGATCCTTTTTCGTCAACCGAGTCAAAGGATCAGCTAATGAGAAAATCCTTCAATAAATCTATGGTAATATCCAACCATCTCTCGAAAACCTCCCAGAGCTCAAAAATGTCCTTTTCAATTACTTTTCCATGACCTTGTGTTGTTTGCATGACAAGAATCATAGCTGAACCTCCACACAAATAAAATACCAACGTCCTAAATCTAAATTGAAGCTAAAGCATCACTGAGCAAGCTGAGTGCAATTTTAAGTATCAAGATAAGAGGTTGACCCCAGCTGTGTCGTGTCTCTGATGCTGATAAAATTCTTGAAGGATATTAGTAGTAAGAAGCTAATTTTGTTAAGTGGACAAATTCCCATTTAAAATTACTTCTTTAAGTTCCCTCGTCTTTACCAATCATGCATCTACAAACATTTTAAAAGCTAAAAAGTACTTGCATACCCCAATAGTTCGCCACCATCATCACATAATGCACAAACATGATCAAACAATTCATCTTTGTCTGCATCACTTAAATCATCATGATCATTGATGTCCTCAACATCCTTATAAACTCTACACCTTGGTTTCTTCCCTGTTCTATTTTCCTGCAAAACAGAGATCTAGGCTCTTGACTAAGATATTAGAAAAGATCACCTGTAAGAGTACTAGTAACAAAGTTCATAATATTTGGGACTGACCTCACAAAAGACTTTCCTCTTTCCAGACATTTTTGAAAGAAAGTTAGGCAGATTCTGTTTCATTAACCAACTTATCATCAACAGAATTACATAAAGACATATCACAAGAGTAAACCAGTTACCAATATCCAACAACTTATGAATATCAAAATAAGTTGTAATACTACTGCAAACTGTTGAAGGGTTAATTTAATGTAATTCTTCAGCAACAAATACAGGTAAAGACCAAAAGAAAACTAAAAGATATTATAAGAAGTTCAGCATATTGTCGAAAGCTTAGCTAAGGAATGAATTTTCATTTTAGAAAATTTCATTTTACTCTTAATAAATCCCCATGTAAGCCTCAAGATACAAGGTATTACAGTGGATAACCATCCAAGGTGCCAACAATCTGACATATATCATACGAACCTAGAAGTCTCATGAGACACTATATTAAATTAGTGAATCAACAAAGAAGTATGATACAGCATTCAGCAAGAAACTTGCATTTTACCAAGCACAGAAAAGCAAATGTGTCATGTGTATCAAATAATGCCATGCTGCTTCAGCAATTAAAGGGAGAATACAAACCTTGGCATTTGCAATGTCTTTATCCCATAAAGCAGCTTCTTCTATCCATTGCATGTGGTCCACTAGATCATTCTCTGAAGGTGGAACCTCATATGTACTGTGTGCAGGTAAATTAGTAAATATCAGACAGAAATAATCAAAAGAATCAAGGAAGAGCTGTAATGAACAATTAGCATACATCTGGCGACACCTACCTAAAGGTCTTACGAATGTGTTTCCATAATGGTTCCCCAGATTCCTCGTCCGAGTTCTTTTTTAGAAAGTGAAGACAGTGAACTGAGATCAAGACACTCCTCACAGTATCTTCATAACGCTTTCGTGGTCTTTGGAGCTTAATCCATCTTTCATACTTGGCAAGCGGAAGGACATAAATTTCAGGAAGGACATGTGAAAGTTCAAATTTCCAGGCAATTACCTTCCTGCGGATCTGACGACGCCCATCTTCCACCATTCCTCGCAGAAGTGCATGTTCAGTAGTGTGTTCCAGTTTTTGCTCAGTGCATCCCTCACCCTCATTGTTGTTCCATTTAAGCGGTAGAGTCGAAAATGATATGGGCTCTCCCTTAACATCAACGAAGTAATAGTTTGTGACACAGTCCAGGACAATTTCACCCTCTTCTTCTGATGATGCCATATGGTCCAGTATAAACAGGATAGAGAAAAAACTGCATTCAATTATCAACTTTCCCTCAAAATTTAGCTAGTCGGAGTCGTGTAACCCTGTAGTCTGTAGAGTCGAAGAATAAGAAGAAAATGAAATAATCATGATACGGTATCATGCAATTCCAACCAAACTCACAATAGCCAAAGAAAAATTCAGAAAAGAAAAGAGAGAGTCTCTCATGCTGAAAAACTAAAAGAGCGAAGCAAATAAAAATAAATAGCGTGAGTTAAAAACAAAAACATGCAGGCGGAGAGAGAGAGAGAGAGAGAATGATAATTGATAATAGAGAAAATAAAAAACTAGTAAAGCAAAGAGCATATATATATATATATATATGTATGTATGTGTGTGTAGGTGAAACTACAAGAAGAAACAATTTGGGGCGACAAAGACACAGAGAAAATAAACAAGTTGAAGTAAACGCACAAAATAGAAGAGCTGATTTCTCTTCGTTGTTCATTTTTGAGTGTGTATGCGTGGAGAGAGAGAGAGAGAGACGTACACAGTTGCGTCCTTTTGCATTGTAACTGCAAAAATGTGCAATGCCAGAGTCGATTCGACTCAGAGAGATAGGTGTCAGATCATGAATTGATGGTTAAATTGAAATGAGCCAGTCATATGTGGGCTTGGTCTTTTGGACTTATTTGCTTCTTTTCTTTGGATTGTATTTTTTTTTTTAGAGAGAGAAGCCCAATAGCAAAATATTAATAATTTTGGATTATTGGACCGGCCCTTTCCAAAGCTTGTTTGCTTCGGCCTTACTCCTTCGAGTTCCTATTGAGAACTCTATTTATTAGGCATTATTAGCTGGAAGAAGCCCATAAACAACATTAACCAAAAAAAGCCCAAAAACAACACTGTAAAACATATTATATTATATAAAATCGTTTTGGATTTGGATTTGGCTTTTGGAGGGGATGGACGTAAATGTTATGTAAGACTGACTTGGTTGGCTGACTGATTGACTGACTGACATCCTACCATTTTCCTCTACCCACTCAACGCCGCCACCACCACCACTGCAACGGCAGCCGACGACGGTAGAGAATTAGAGTCAGAGTACTGTAGTAGTTAGTTACTATTCCATTAATACTTAATATTTAATAGTGATCTCATCGCCATGTCCGAGTTTGACAACATAGAGCTCGAGCCAGAGGACTTCCACTCCTCATTCCCGCTCAAGAAGGTTCCTTACGCCGACCTTTTCGAGGCCTCCCGCGCCGGAGACGTCGATCGCCTCCGCTATTTATTGGACTGCGGTGTCAATGTCAACGCACGTGACCAATGGGACTCTGTTGCCCTCTACTACGCCTGCCTCGCCGGCCATCTCGACGCCGCCCATATGCTTCTCGAGAGCGGCGCCATCTGCTCCGAGCATACATTCGACGGCGACCGCTGCCACTACGCCGCCCTCAATCTCAAGGTTCGAAAATTGCTCAAGGCTTTCGAGGCCAGACCCCCGCCTCTTCACCCTTTGCAGGCTGCCCTCAGAGATACTTTCTTGGCCTGCAAGGCCAACCGAGCCTACCTACAAGATTACTTTAACACCGACAATCATATGAATCCTCTTTTTCCAGGTTAGTCTCCTTTCTCCCACGACCCAATTGTAATTTCTCTCAATTTTCCTTTTTCACTAATTACATCAAAACATTGTCGTGCCTTCTTTTATCCAGAACAATTGTTTTAACTTCACAATTCAGCTTTTTCTAGGCATATCTCAAAGGGGTTTTTTTTTTTTCCCCCAATTGATGATGCCCTCATCCCATTCATCTATAGTTGAACCTCTGTTTGGCTTTAGACACTTCCCTGCATATATTTTCTTGGACGACAATGCGATGTGGACATCAATTTTCTCACTAATACTATACAACAAGCATAGGATGGGCGATCATCCGCGCACAAACTTAAGAATATCATTGCTTTCATAATAAGAAAGCTTTAGTTTTTACTGGGAAACCTTACATGGTCATTCCACATGGAATAGTAGGTAACTCATCAAATGGAGAATCCAGTTCCAGCTACTCTCCCCCTGATATTGTATTTTATGTGCAAGGAAGATCCCTTGAAGCTCACAGACTCATCTTGGCTGCCCGATCACCATTCTTCAAGAAAAAATTTGAGACTGATTGGAAAGACAGAAAGGAAATTCGATTTTCACGTGAAAAGCTTTCTTATCCATCTCTGTTTAGCCTTGTCCACTTCTTCTATTCTGACAGGCTAGAGGTCGCCGTTGATGACATGGAAGATCTTGTTAGAATTTGCCGAGTTTGCAAGTGCCATTCTCTACATAGTCTTCTTCAGAAAGAAATAGTTCATCAAAGACATGCAGAGTATAAAGCCCTAAGACATATAGACAACTCTCAGAAGAGGTTCATCTTGCAGGGCCTTTCCCTTCCCGAAGAAGATCGTCTGCCTGCTGCATTGAGTCGAGTCCTCCAAATCTCTCTTGCCAATTCCTTCAGAGCACAAAACCTAGAGAATAATATCGACGATGTTGTATCTCTGGTTGGTTCAATGCAGACAAGTGATTTAGAAGATGATCTTGCAGATGTTTGTGTGAAGGTAGAGAAGAAGATATTCCGATGCCATCAAGTTGTCTTAGCATCAAGATCTGAATACTTCAAGGCAAGATTATCTCGAATGAAAGATTTTCTTGAGGGAAGAGACTCTTTACCTGATCATACTCTTCCATGTCTTGAAGAACATGACCTGAGCTCAGAGGCTTTTCAGAAAATGATAGAATATATGTACGTCTTCCTTGTCTATGCTTCTCTCCATTCTATGCTACGAGTGCATACACGCGATGAATGTGAACTATTGGATAAACAAGCTCTAAACTTGTTAAAAACATGGGTTTTAGCCTTTTATTACATCAGACAGGTCAGGCGTGGATATAGAAGTGCAGTCATTATAGCACCGCCTTGATGAGTTTTTATCATCATTGAGGTTCTTTAGATTTATTGTGAGTTTACGTACTAGTCGCTACAATTGGCTTGCTAATTGTAGATCTTCAACTCTCTTTCCTGTGCTTTCTTATTATTAAGTGTAATGAATACATATGTTCGAATGTTATTGAATGATGAAAATAATAGGCTTTCATAGCTGTAGAAGAAAGAAGCAGAGCGGAATCTGAGGTTTGTTTTTCCTTGTTCTTACTTCATATCAAAAGCTTTTCTTTAGGAATAGAACATTTTTAGCAACGGATCACCCCTTTCCACTCCTCAAACATTTTTTTACCTTCCACATCATGGCTTGTATGCACTTTTTTGCATTCTTGTGGGCTCATTGTTGGTGATAACTTTACAATGTGTTCTGCACTAATATATAATTTATCAGATTCTAGAACCAAAACATTGCCAGTGGACGTCATGGTTCTCCCCTGGTTAATCTACTATAGCTTCTATCCTAATATAATAATATATTTTGTTGATTCAGGTATACTGATGGTCTGACGGACATAGACCCTGATCAGGTGCGCTTCACGTACAATCCTTGCGGTGCGTGTTATATTTTTCTATTATATTAAATCTTTAATTATGCAGGCTGAAGAGATTTTTGATGCTGCTTCAAGATATCTATTATTTCCCCTTAAACGTGCAGTAGCTGATGCTCTTCTACCACAACTACAAATGGTTTCTCCAGCAGAATTGTGTAATTGGTTGCTATTGTCTGACATGTAAGCATCATTAACAACATTTTATTTCAGTTATTTCAACTACAATAAATAATCTTTTGGGAATGATATATGTGAAAATTACAATATCATGTTCTAGGTGCAGGTCTTGTATCTGCAACTTACATTTATGTGTGATTTTTTTTTTTTTTACATCTAAAGGTATGGTGTCTCGAAGTTTCGTGAATACTGTCTAGATGCTATAGCATGCAACTTTGAGACTTTCGCTGAAACTCCACAGTTTCGGGCAATGCTTTTGACTTTGCCACCTCCATCTGGAGATTCAACACTTCGAACTACAGCACCAAGTGCACCAGGAGCTGAGGCAAATGTAACGGAAGGAAATCTTCTGGATGATTTGCGAGAGAAATGGCTTGAGGCTGAAGGTGCTGAACTTGACAAGAGGGATGAAAGCGCGCTACTTTTTGACAAGCGCCTTGAGATGCTCATGCTTGTGGCAGAGAAGGAGAAATTTATTGACTGTGAAGGTACTCTTGAATGCTCCTCAGGAGCTGTTCTCTCTTCCTCCACCTCCTCCTCTGTTGTCATGAATCCTGCAGGACTTGAACCATAGATTGATTGTTGTTTTTCTTTAGTCTGTAGTATGTCGATGTATTCATACTACCACAGATTTTGTAGGGAAGAAGGAAAAAGAAACAACTGTTTGCTGTTTAGGTACAAAAAATTTCTAGAATCACAAGGCACGGCATTGGCATGCATGCATTCATGGTAATTATATTGGAGCTATCTGCCACAGTTGGTGTTGGAGACTGTAATGACTGAAACCATTGCATACCAGTAAGAAAAATAAGCATGGGAAGAAAGATACGAAAGGCTGTTAGTCTTCAATGAAGCGGTGCCTGCTCATTGATGTCCATGGCAATTGTATTTTACAGGTTCAATGGTATTGTTTATCAGAGTTTAATTTTGGAGGTCAGAACATTTGAAAAATGTTGAGAAAGTTGCACGCTTAATTGGAAATTCATCCATTCTCCTAAGGAAGCTTATGCTAGTTTGTGGAAATTTTAAATGACAGCTTTAAAGAATTACAAGGTTCTGATTTCTCATCCCTTGGTCTTTATCCTATCATTTTGTTGAACAAGATTCTGAATTACAATTTAAAAAAAAAAAAAAAAAAAAAAAGGTACCTAAAAAGGGTAAAACAATCATTATGCAACAACAGTAAAAGCATTGATGACCTTCCTATCTATCTCCATGTTCTACTAAGCCACAGATGTTTTGGGGGCCAAAGAAGAAATTAAAAATATAAAAAATGATCACCCAACAAATAAGTTTGTGGTGCAACCGAAAGTCATCTATCTCTATAAACCTTTCATCTTGTTCACCGGGAGCAGAAGAATCATTTATTCTACACTTTAAGAAGAAGACGGCTCTCCTTCCTTGCTAACTTCAGGAGCCTCAATCGACAAATCAGACATATCAGCTGCTGGAACCAATTCATTGTAACCGTCTGCGGATGCTGCAGGGGATGACTGCCCAGATTCTCCAGCTCCAGCCTTTCGTTGCAGGCTCCAGTACATGATGCTTGCTGTCAAGGTCAGGATCATTTTCTGGTTCACCTACCACCACCAATTAAAAATAACAAGGAAAAAAGACCAGCTTTTAGAAGAGTTATGGACGGTAAGCATATATGCATTGCATATGCAACTTCCAAAACCTGTTAATTTAGAATCTTGGCATACTTAACGCACGAGTTGAATTCTAACACCTAACTTTGGGCTCGCACCAATGCCAGGAGTATTAAAATTCATCCCAATCTAAAACGGTACAAGTCTTGTTCATCCTTTTCTTTGGATACACGTCTTGACAAGTTATCAAAGTAGATAAAAGACAATAAAATCAGAACCAAACAGTAAGAAACCAGTAAAGCAAGTGGCAATCAAACTAATTAACACCACTCTCAAGGATTTAAATAGTTGCATGATCTAAGATACCATGCACACCCTTAAATGTCACAGTAACACTGCGAGCAACACCAGGACATCAAAAATGTGAACTCATGACATCAATGCTACTGGGGAGCACGTACCTCCATGATATCCTCAGGCAATAAAAATATGGTACATCCAAGCTTTCGGGCAACACTGATTATGTACGTTGCATTTAACTTCTTATCCTCATCTGCAGTTACAGTTAAAGCCATTTTCAGTTCACTAGAAATTGTATTTGACCAGATTAGATTGAAGGGAACGCCAAAAACTTGGAGGAGAAGGGACTAACATACAAAGAAAATAAATCCAACTTAAACACATAAAAAGATGACGAGAAAGGGCAGGTTGGGGAAGGGAAACCTAACAGTTTCCAAATGTTTTCATTCATGAGATGGAAACCGCAATCTCAATAATAGCGTGTCCGTTGCCCCAGTTGGGCCCCAAAGAGATATTCCTGATTACAAGTGTCATGCAACTTAAAGACAGATTTTGAATATTCACAAAGCTCATGAAATGCAACAGAAGTTCCTGAATTAAGTCATTCTATCAGGGGAAGGGAAAGAACATATTGTAAGGGTTTAAGCAATGGTCAATGAGAGCTTGCAATACCAGTTTCGCCTTTTGTGACAAGGCTCCAGTTGACCACCCTGGGCTCCACGGCACTTAGTAGTTCAAGAAAGAAAGTACCACTTGAAAGGCTTTTGTCCTGACAATCAAAATAATAATAATAATAATAAAATTTATTAAGAAAGAAAAAAAATCAGAGGATTAAAGCAAATGAACTAAATATGCTACATGATCAAGGTTTGGACATTACCTTGAAGCTTTCCATTTGGGAAGTTCTGCCAGATTTCTTCACTTTATTGTTTGCCCAATTTAGTATGTCAGCATCAGTTATCTCCTTTCCTTGGGAATGAGATCTCAAGTTCTTCAACAATTGGAGCATAGTAAATCTCATTAACTGCCACAGAAAGGCTGGAAAAAAAGAAAAACAGATAAGTTAGTTTAGATATGCCTAAGAGGTTTATAAATCGAGTGAGAAATTAGATCAATAATAACTTAGTGTAAGGACACCAACGGGGCTCTCTCTGGCCTCCTGTCAGAACCAATGCTAGAAATTCTGTCAGTTCATATAATTTAGCCATCCCCTTCCATCATGCTTATCTAAATTAGAATCAAAATAATCCATGCTCAGAGCTAATGCAAGTTCTAACAATTCAGGGGTAAAGTAAATGAAGGCATATAACTGGCTGCTTTCAAGATGCTAACATGACTATGTACACCCCTTATTCAATTATCAAGCATCTTTATCAAATACCACCAAGTTGTCTGCAGAAGCAAGCACAGCACCCTCATATCGAAAAGCATTGCATCATCACAGATGCTTCCTCACCCTTATGGAATTATCAACCTCCATTTTGTTCGCAGTTCTTGCCTGTACAAATTGACTATTATTCCTCCATTGTGTCAGCTTAAAAAGTTGATGGTGTAGCAGAGAAAATTTGAGCAGTTTTCACCAGTTTATTATTTCCAGTGGAACACAGACAAAGGTGAATCTTTCCAACCATCCTCTGCACACACCTCACCTGCTGGGCATTCCCTTAATTTTTCTTTTTACTCATTCTAATTCACTATTATTCATGGATGGGCCTATAGATAATTATATTGATCTGAGTCAAGTGGAGGTGGGTAAGGAATAAAAAGAAACAAGGCAGGCCCCTCTTCAGGGACTCTGTTAAGTATACTTTTGATCCTTACGAAGAAGCCCATGCCCCATGATAATTCCTACCAACAATAGCTAAGACTATCCATAGGAAGCTGAACTCATGATATAAGTTACCTACACCAGAGAGCCTCTTCCACTATTCTTCCCATTCAGTGACAAAATAGTAATTCAGCAACTATGCCGAATAGGAATGTCTAAGACATGAATCTTATCATTTAAATTTTCTCACCCTGTCATCGTGTATAACAAGCAGCATTTGCAATTTTCTAACACTAACAAATTTAATGAAAGAACAGTTAGTACTCCGTTGATTTGATCAAACAAATTGGTAGAGGGTTGTGGACTACATTAGTAGAATAAAGTTTTATACATATACATATAAGCCCATTAAAATTTTGGATTTACTTTTAAGGCATTATCAAAAGAATAAGTTAGAGACATGATGAATTATGTTCCCTTTTTACACAGGAATGAGAAAAGGACATTAAAATGGAATGATGAGCCTGAAGAAGGCAAACATCGACACAGAGAAATGGTTACTGAAACTTAGAAGTTACTTTCAGTAACAATTTTTATTCATCTCAACAGTCAGCTCATATGTTGGAAAGTGGCAATATGGGGGGTCATGTCCCAAACATCAGATCTTCATTAACGATAGTAGGGAACAGAATGATGCTAACATATCTTATTAATATTTATGCAAAATTAGTAGGTGTAACAAATAAGTTAACATGGTAAACCAAGCAATCAATAGTTTACATCCATTCTTGCCAATGCTTTGCCCAGAACGGTCCGCTAACTTTCAAATTATTTAGGAGATCTCAGTAGTGATAAGAAAAGAAGATTTATTCTATGATTGTTGAAAATCATATTGATAATTGATATGGTATATCATACAGAGACAAAATATACAGTTGAATTAAACTGGAATGTACAAGGAGAAACAGTAAGCGAAGCCTAGAACACTTAAGACAGCAATAATGACGTATAACATTCTTCTTTTCAAGTGTCACTGCATTCGCCTGATGCTGTGAGGTGATGAAGTTAGGCATCAGGTTTGTTCTTATCCTTTTGATTTATTGTTCTATCACAAGATATCATCTAACATTCGTTTGTTTGACAGGTCACATGTCTTTAGTAGAATCCACAAATCAAGTCTAAGGTAGGCCTCATGAACATTTTCCTAGAAAGTTCACATTAGAGCTATAACCAGTACTTTCTTGATTTCTCTTCATTGACTGGATATATATATTTTTGCAGGACCTATTTGAGGGGCTGAATATTCTAATCATGCATGCTTTTTTGCGCAGTTCAACATAATTTCAGAGTAGACCTCTTTCAAAGTTTTCTTTGAGTACCACAACTTAAATACAGTGGAATAAAAGAAAGCATGCAAAAGCTAATGTAAATATGAAATATAAAATGATCCTGACCGTCTCCAATAGACCATTAAAAGTTAAAATATTTTACAGTATCTAAAACTCTTTGGAAGAAAAAAGTTCAGGATATCCAAACAAAAAATACAGGTATAAAGTTCAGGATATCCAAACAAAAAATACAGGTATGAAACTTAAACACTTAAACATGAATAAAGCTTTACCATATAGATTATGCTTAAATATAGACATATCAAAATTTCCAATGCTTTCATCTAGGAATTAACAAGTTGGAAGCATCTTACCTAATATGAGCTTCTTGTTTCCCTGAACAATATCATTTCCAGCTACATTCACAAGGGAGAAGTTCAAGTCCTTCCCAATACTAATAACTTGGTTGCAATTCTCAACTTTCCTAAAGGGCATCTTAATTGGAGGTTTTGTAGCTGATTTCCAGTTTACAGACCCAGGAGAAATTTTATCTAGCACTTCCAAAAGAACCCAACTGCATGCAGGATGAATAAAAATCAAACAAAATTCAAAGTTCGATATAATAACAAAGGAATGGAACCTCACCCTGTCCTGACATCCTCGAATAAGTTGTTGACATAAGAGTCAATCCCAAGGCTGTTAATCCACAGCCGGAAGCATCTCTCTTCCCGTGAAGTTTGAGCATCATCTGTCATCATCTCAGCAAAGGAAATCTTTTTGTTGTCCACAGATAGTCCATTTCTGAAACAAAAGTGATATAATAAACATTAAACAGTTATAAACATATAGATAGTACATAAAGAAGAGCATAGCAAAAGATACTAGGAATGAGTGTCGGTACTGAACCTAGAATAGATCAGGAACAGAAACCCTTTCTAATCTTCCTTTAAAATAAGTAACAGAAAATAACTAGAGAAAGATAATACTACATGAGAGTGACAGGTTATAGTCATACCCATAATTTTTGGACACAAGATGGTCTTGCCAATCATCTGAATAAGCACGATATAAATATTTGTAACGAGCATTATGAAAAAATAGGTACTCAGATGATAGAAATCTTAATGTCATTTGTGTCTTTTTCATACTCTAACTACGGGATTTTTACATTCTTGGTCCTGCATCTTTGCAACTAATTCAATTTTCAATCGAAATGATTCAACACTCATCAGATTTAATGTCCCCTATCAATATTCAACAAAGTACCCTCACCTATTCATTAATTGCTTATGGAGTTGCACAGATGCAATGGACTAAAATTGTAAAAATTTCAAACTTAACAGACCAAACGAATGTAAGCTTCAAACTTAAGGAACCAAAACTGTAATATCTCTAATGCTCACGTTCATTATAATTCAACAGAGTTCAAATGTCCTGGACCATTTCTGTTTAAAGAGGAAATATGAGGACGAAATTTGATGAGATATTAAAGGGAAATTAAATTAGTGAGAAAGATGGAGGGCCGAAATTGTAAATATCCCCACGATCTCCAGTACTCAAGGAAGCCAAATGTTCTGCACTACACCTACTTGTTGGAATTATTGCACGTTTGCAGTTTCCATATGATTCTAGATGGTCTCTATTTTTTAGATAAAGAAGAGAATTCTAGAGAAGAACAAAAAATGAGAGTGTTTTAGTCAATTGTCCATATTCATTTATAACATTTCAAATTCTCAGCTTCCAAGGTGAGTTATGTTGCTCCTACGAGTAGGAGCACTCAAATGCACCCATTCTATGCCAACAGAAAATAATGAAAAAGAAAAAGGTTTTATAGTTAAAAACTTAAAATACTGTCACAAATATCCAAGTGTTAGAGCTCTCTGAAAGCAATTCAGTTAAGGCTTTCCTTAGTGAACAAGTGGCATCAGAATATAAGTTCGACTAAATGAGGATACAGCATTTGAAGTCTCTAAAATATCTCACTCCTTCCAATTTTTGGAAGAAAATTATGATTTTTGAGAGCTTTGTAAGGACATGGCCAATGCCTTACAGGTTCCAAAATGTTGTTGATAAAGCTAAACATCGCCTGAACATGAAGGCACACTTTAAAATGAAGAAAAGAAGAAGCCAAGAGGTACATGTAAGGAGGAAGTCGAAGCGCACTTGAAAATTCATGGGAGTTGTGCTTGCAATAGGCCACAGAATAATGGATGCAACCAATGCAATAGGAAACTTGGAAAGAAAAGAAGAAGCTTAGCAAGGCACACTTGAAGTGTTATTGGGAGGTTCCGGCAGCAACATTTCCTGGCATAATGGATGCTGTTGGTGCATAGGAAATTAGGAATCTTGGCAAATTCTAGAGCAAGAATCTCAAAGAGAAAGGAGGTGAATGCCATCAAAATTATGTCTACAAGAGATCAAAAATTTAGAATGAAAGATTCAGATGCTATACAAGCATACTCTTCATGAATGATAGAGATTATGAATCAACCACACTCCATTTCAGAAACTGTCATATCAGAGAATTGTGAAGAGGGTTCTGAACAGCCTTCTATGACGATATGTGTGTTTGACTGAAGAAACTCACCATACATTTACCTTGAAGCTGAAGAAAACTGATCATGGAGCTGCTAAAGAATCAAGATAGCAACTCTATTAGGCTTTAAATAATCTATTGTTTGAGGTCTATTGAAGCAACTTAATCAGGGATTATACATCCAACGAAATAAGTGGAGAAATGTCTATCTGCCCTACGTTTCCGAATTGCGGTATGTCTCATAACATACACCCTACACAAAAAATATATGTACCGCTAGTCCTATTGTGGTGTAATATCATGCTGGAGAAGCTATGGGCATTACATTTGATTTGTTCCTTTATCATTCATTAAGCATTTGGTGATGGATTCTCTCTCCCCTTTCTCTCCAATACAAAGACACTCAAGACATTCTCTTCTTTACTCCGGGCATAGTCATGCATGCATAATCACCCAAAAAAAGAGAATGCATAATCACCCAAAAAAAGAGAACACCAAAATCGCCTGCTTACAGCCCATGCTACAGATACCATTGACAGCACTGTCTATACTCTATGTGACGACAACTTTCTGTAATCCCCAGGAGAAAAAATTGTCGAGGAGCTGTCTTCCAGGCAAACTCCTCACCTGACCCCTCCAACTGTAGACAACCAATAATTTGTTCTATGGTTTAATTGCTCAATTTGAATCCAAGACACCATCTCATATACATATATCAAATTTCCTTCTTCTTTATAGCAACAATAATGGACCAAATAAAGGTAATAACTCTTGTAATGGTGAGCAATATGATAAGATGATGATAGTAAAGCGTATACATGTGAATATTTGATGTAGACATGGTTGGTTAGTTTGCTGAGACATATCGAACAATGCAAATGTCAAATAGCAGAATTGACAGCACCGGATAGTGTATGAAATGGATGCTGTAACAGAAACAAGCATGATGTTTTTAGTTTCTCTCCGGAGATCATGCATACTGTGTCCATGTAAATTACTGCTTGCCCTCCTTTTAGTAAGTAAGTGAGGGAACTTAGTGTGATAAAAGAATAACATAAGGTGACTTTCTGCTTTGTCGAACAAGTTAACTCCAGCATAGAAGATAAACATATTGTTAGTGCTGTTACCATGTAACTTTTTAAAGTTGATGCAACTGAAGCATGTATATTATTGCACGAATCATGCATCAATAACACAATGAACTGCATCCTTGTTGGCGCTTCAAGAGGCTATACACATCAAACCAGTGAGAACTAGATGTTTCTTATTGTTCTATTAGCAAGTCAGTTTTTGTTATAGATATATATAAAATGATCATTGTCTTGAATAAGATAACTAAGAAATCATAACGTTAAATGTAAAATTGAGGCTGCAATCTGAAACTACCTGAACGACTACTAAGTAGCATCTAATCTAACCTGTGTTGAAATATTTGAGCAACAAATGCAAGATTTAAGTTTGGTGAGCCCTCAACAATGTCCTTTGGAGTAACAAATCTTTTGCAATCCAGTTTCTCTGCTTGTTCAAGAATCAAATTTGCTCTTTCGGTAGGATCTTTTGCATCCAGTGTCATAGTTGTGCCGTGTTCTGGTGCAAGAGCATTGAGCAAGTGAGCATAAGCTTCTCCATCCTGCAATTGAAATGAACTTGTGATACTATTTTCAGATTGGGTAGTCTGTGATACACGCCATTTGCTGCCAGGGATAATTATTATGGTGTATAAACCATATGTACATCCTTTTCAAAAGAAAGACTCAAAAAGAACATGAAATGGCAAATTAAACTAAGCACGAATCAGTAATAAATTATCAGGAAACTATAATATCGGAAGCTCAGCCTTAACTTTGGACATGGGAAACTATTTCTCCAATAATAGTATCAGTGAAAGATGTCATTCAAAAATAAAAATCATGAAATTAAAAAGAATCAAGAATTAGAAACATGGAATTTTATTGATAAATAGTTCACTTTTCACTGTTATATGATCTCGTCAAAATGTGCAGCAATACAGTAACGTACAAGAAAATGTAAAATTGATAATATTTTCAGGACTATGACATTTATGGTGCAACTTTCACTTACCACATTTTAACATTTTTTGTAAATTCTTAAAACTGTAATATGCTCGAAGGAAAAACCATTAAGGGGAAAATAATAATGCCAAGACTCATCTTACCTTTAGATCGGATGAAAAATTGGTAACCTGCTTATTATATCCAGCTTTCTTCAGGTGAAAATTCATCCATTTCAGTAGAACTTTCTCTGGGGGCAAGCCAATAAGCTCTTCCACATCCTTCAATTTGTGGAACCAATAATAAGCATATACGAAATAATGAGGCATTTGGTTATCAGAACATGCTAACCAGTCAACAGTTCATTACCTTGCTATCTTCCACCAACTCAACAAGTTGTGGAGTCTTCTTCAGATTAAGATCAGCTAACAATTGTATCTGTGGATTCCACAACATTAAAGGTAATGTAGGTAAATAGCATTCAATCTCAGGATATCTGCAGTGCATATTCGTAACATTATGGAATGGAGAAACTTGATATATGCAGTTTATCTTCATAACAATGTGGAATGAGAATTTTGATTTACCTTGATTATTTGAGATATCAATCCAAGGACTAGATGGGGCTGCAACATAATAAGAAGACTATCACCATTGATTTTCATGCATATCATAAGTAAGATTTGTTGAAATTGCAAGATAACTAGCAATAGATTGCTTACCCTTGCTTCAACCAGGTCTTGTGTGCCAATATTCACCACAGTGCATCCAATTGCCTTAGCAGAATTGAGGCACAGAGTATGGTTTTCATTCCTTTCCCATGGATTCAGCACCCGCTTGGTATTGATAGCCCGCTCATCTATAGTACCAGGGACAGCTACATTAATGAGTTTACTGCACAAAATAATTAAATGGGTCAACAACAACATAGATATTATGCTTGATTTTCTAGGCATGTGCATCTAATGAGTTTACAGAAATCTCGCATTGGCAAGGATTACTGGATAGAGTCCATACCATAAAAGAACACCATCCTTTGCCAAGTCAAAAAGAGCATTTGTTGATGGATCAATAGGAAGATACTTGGATAAGAAAGGGTCGACTTTGAGGTAGCAGTTGATGTGGGCAACATAAGAAGACTTCTCAGATTCACTGATTGTGTGACGAAGTGTAGTTGTAGTGGCTTTGAGGAATGAGGATGAACTTTTGGAATCACCCATTTTTGCTGTGGCTCGAGCTTGTAGGTTCAAATATGCCTCCACATTATTAAATAAAAACAGAAAAAGAAAAAGGAAAGAATGTTATGCTTCGATTCCTTTCCATCAATTCTTTGAACCACCTAATTGTTCTCAGTGTGTGGCACGCACGTGCATGAGCAAAGAAATGATATATCACCAGTGCACATCCATAAATTCACATTCTATTTCCACTAATACGGATACAACTAATGATAATCATATAAAAGATCTATACAAGAAGAAGAAAGAAATTAAAGTTTTAAAAAATTCTCACACATACCCGAAGGAAGGATTCAAAATCAATCCCTTGGTCTAAGTCTGAAGACGACTCACTCAAGATGTCCTTAATTTGGTCCTGAGTTAACATGTCAGCGATGGCCTTCAACTGCACCATAACTGGTGGCAAAGCTCCCAATGTAACCTTCCCAGATTGGTTCCTAGCTGAGAGAAACTGTGGCCCACAATTTGACCGTATTATGTCTCCTCATAGATAAGGAGCTGGATGCATATAAGTTGAATTTTGTTTATTGAAGAAAAATATGAATATCACCAGCAATTCACTATGAAATGACATACTTTAGATTGAAGGCCACGAAGCTCGACTTGAGTAAATTGGCTCTGAAGCCGAGGATCAGAGACAAGAACGCCCACAAAACTGGACATTGTATCCTGTACTTGTCAATGAAGCTCCAGACAGCAGAAGAAAAACTGAGGATCCAAAAACAAAGATCAAAATTGAAAGGACAACCAAAAAAGAAGGAAAGAGAGACGATCAATTTAATCAAGAAAGTGCTATCCACAAACAAGAACAATAGTACAACATGAGAGATCTCATAGTTATCAGAGTATGAATACCCATTTGATTTATTGTAACATGCATGCATGCTTCCGTCCAGAAAACACCTGTGATCTGAGGATCACATGTGTGAGTAAGGAAAAACAAAGAAAGAGATTTCGTATGCCCAACGCACATATACGGAAGCACAAAAACACAACATTATTGGGAACTTAAAAGAGAAGAAAAGAGAGAACCTTCAGATGGTTTGAATCAATTATAACTTGTACGGGTGGGGGTGCAGATAATCAAGAAACCCATTGTTGTCTTATAGTTTTCTTTATTTTTTCTTAATTTCCTTCTTTTTGTGTATGTTTTGTTCTTTTCTTCACTTATTGCAATATGTGAATGTGTGTCGAAATGCAAAATGAAAAGGAAAATGGGAAGGGAGAAATAACCGTTTTGCCTTGCGGACCCGCGAATACTTAGGGAGGCAAAAGCGAAGCAGGGGACGCATCACGGCGCACACGGCGGGTCTGCCACACTGTTTTTGGCAATTTTTTCCCCACATTTATTAATTAACTCAATATATATGTAAGGATTTTCTATTCTTTTTTTATTTTTCCCTTTTTTGTTGTGGTTTGTTTGACGCTATTAATACATTATCCAATCCTAATGGCTTCTTATCAACAGGGAAAGAAAAAAAAAAAGATAAGATAAGAGTTCCTAATGGCTTCCTCAAAAAAATCTAGGAATTTTAATTGCAATATGTCTAATTTTATTTATATATTTTAAAACTTATCTGCCTTAAAGTTCTTCTTGGTCTAGTTTATAAACTACTTTTTTCAATTCCTCTCATTTTCTCTCTTTAATAACTTGGATACTATAAAAAATCATTTTAATAAAGTTTAATTCTCTTAAATTTTAGGAAATTTGCTAATTCACTGAACTTTGAGTTTTTCTTTTATTTCCTTCTTTATCCATCACGACAATATCATTGTAATCATATCATATTATCATATACCATTATCATATTTAAACTATTTATAAGTATGACTACTTATATTTTCCTCATAGGCAATAACAATGACCTCCCTTTAAATTTGTTGAATCTACAAATGATGTGCAATTTATCTATGAAAAACCAAGGCAAGCACTTTAGCCTTCAATAAAGTATACTATTACAAAAGGGCAAAAAAATATCCTAGCATACATGCATATTGATAATTTGATATACTTCAAATATGTCCAAACAACACACTAGTCAAATCTTTCTAAAAAACAAATACAAAAAAAAATAAATGTGAATTATTAAGCATAATAAACTCAATCCACCAAACTCAAATGTTATAAATATCAACACTTAGGAACAAAAAATCTAGTGAATTTATTTTTAACTCGAGCAAATTCTCTAAGTGAACAAACTCTCAAGTCAGATACCCACAAGATTTAGTATTTAATTTTGTAATTTTTTTTTTAGGAGGCCCCAAAAGAACTACATCATTTAGGCATCTCGTGTGGGAACAATCTAATTTGTCTAATGCTAATAATGTAGACAAGATCCAGCACCTAAGATTCCAGTGCCCTATTGATCCTTCTAAGGGAGGAGGTTTATGCAGACGACAGAGAACAACAACCACTCTCATCCTCAGAGAGACCGCCCATGGCATCCCTAACACTCGAGAATCCATTTGCATACTAGAACATACCACAGAGAGGTCCTGCCCACAATTGACATAAGTAGTCTTATTGGCAATAGTGGAATATGCCTCTATGTATGTTATCGCGGAAACCATTGCCACACTATACCGTAAAGCATCCTCAATCAAAGCCCTCGCAATCTTCTCGTAGAAATTAAGAAGCTTTCTCTAATCTAGAGCGAAAAGAGCAAAGGTCGAAAGAAAGATAAAGAGTCGTGCCCTCCATCTCATTGAATAGATACTCGAGCATCCTTCCAGTTACCAATTCTAGGTAGTAGACTACTATCAATGAATCTATCCACTGGACAGTTGTCTCAGAGTGCACCTTCAAAGTTGGTGATGAGTACCTCTTCTTGGTAGTCACTCATCCCAGGCAGAGTTCGTTCTGCCCCACTATAGTAGATTTAAGGTGACCAACCTTCAGGAATTTGATGGAATTGGCAATCCCCAAAAGTATTTGGTAACTTCATGATGTATAGAGCTATACTACCTGAGTGACGCAGCCTTTTGTAAGCTATGAAACTCGCTCTCACCTAGTTCAACGTAACTAACTATCTATTGGAACCATCATAAGACTCAAGTAGCTGACCTACTACTTCCTACATAATATCTCTATTAACTAGATGTACCCCAAAATTGTCGTACATTTGTTCACCATAAAGCAGAAGGATAGGAAATGTGTAGAGATATGCCAACTTATTTGACCAAACTATACATGAGATTCCCTATCTCAGTCTGGAATTTTTTCCTAGTATCATACAACAAAACTTAAGACTCATGAGGTTAATGGAGTTTATAGCTTGAAAGCCTCTAGAAACTTTAGAGAAGCTCCTGACCAAGCCGAGAAGTATATTTGCAATGAGGAGAAAGCGACCCCTATAGAGAATCATAAGTAAAAGGTAAGAAAATAAGAGCCTGTTGGAAATGGGAGAGGAGAAGATTACAGGCATGCACCTCCCTAAGTTCAAAAGGTAAACTATTTGCATTGCACTGAAAGAAAAAATTCTAATAGAAGCTGAGAAGCAAGGCATAGTATAGAGGCCCAAAAAATATGGTGAGCAATCCCAAGATGCAAAATTTGGAGAAGTACTATTGTTTCTATCACGACAGAGGCACAATTAAAGAATATTACCATTAAAAGGATGACTCTAAGAGACTTATCTATCATGGATATCTGAAAGAGTTTGTGACTAAATACTATAGCAGCCGTAGAGAACCTTAGCAATAAGGTGCATCAAGCAGTAGACACAAGTCTTTAGCTCGTTGATCAAAGCCTAAGAGAGATGCCCAATCATAAAATCCTAACAACCTGCCTATCTCAAAAGTTATCTTTGTAATCTCTGAAGAACATGTTGGAGGCAACTCGACGAGTGCCCTAGGATCTCTAGTTCGAGCCACATGGCAATACCAAGCACACTCCCCCAACTAGGTCTTACACGTATATGAGGTTCACCCATTTCAAAACAAAATTGCTTTCGTAGATAATGACCTAGAGGTTGGAGGAGGAAAATACAAAGATACACTAGTAATCTCAGCCTCAGTGGCTAACTTTTGGGTGAAAAAGATCCTTGTGGAGGAAGCTCTATGGACATTCCAATTCTATGATGATTTTTTGTAACTGGCATAGCTAATGCACTGCTTTAGGAGGTCAACATCCCATTAATAGGTTCCAATGGTGAAACAGTGGAAGCCATGGGGAACTTCCTCTTCCTTTTTCTTTAGATGCTCATCTAAGATAGGGTACAAAGATGGTAAAATTCTTGTTAGAGAAGCCCCCTCAGCCTAGAATGTCATATTGTCTTGATTGGCCTTAAACAACTTTTCTAGATAGTAATCTCAATATATTATATGAAAACAAAATTCCCCACATCAATTGATCCTATAAAGGCAGTCGGAAACCAAAGGATGGTAACAAAACGTTATACTTACACACTAAGGAAGCTGTGAGAACATTAGAGAGCTTAGGGAATAAGATAGACTCTCCTAGATACCAGACCTAGGATAAGGGGAAATTTACAATAGAGACCAATTTAGCAGAGATGATGATTTTAGAGCAAGCAACCAGGAATGAAAAATTCAATGAAGTGAATATAGAAACGAAATTCTCATAATAATGAATTTTAGAAGCAGAGAAAAGTTAATGGTCTAGGACTAACAGAAAATCATCAAAGCTTATTTAAGTAGTGGCACCAACTCAGGGAGGTTATAACATAGCCAATGTTTTTTAATATTTATGATTATTTTTCCAATGCTTGGGTTTCTTTACTTTCTAGATTTAGTCATTCCAGTAGAGATGCCTACTGAGTAGCTAACGTGTGTTCCTATTTACCTTTCCAAACTTACTTGATTAAATAAAAATCAGCCCGCATGGTGGCTCGCATTTTTCGTATCCATTATGATGAAAGCTTCACATATTTAATTATTGAATATTGGTGTATATTTTAAAAATTGCAAAGTATTATAAAAACATTGATAGGCTATGGCAACCTTAAAAGTTGGGATTCTTAAAACAACTTAATTCCGCATGAGATTACAAGGGGTCCCAGGAACAATTTAATTTTGCATAAGATCCTAAGGGGTTCACTAAACAACTTAATTCTAAATGAGACCCTAAGGGGTTCCCAGAAGCATCTTACGCTACAATTTACTACGAGCTTAAACTAACGATTAATCAGAAGAATGAGAGGTACACATAAATAAGAATATACAAGCAGTCATATCAAGTAAATTGACTAAAATAAATTCCTACTTTAAAGCTATGATTTGTAATCAGTGGTGAGTAGGATCATATTCCACATGGACTGGTAAATTTTATTTCTTTCAAACTTATTAATAAAATAGAAAAGAATGGGGATTTTTATAGAACAAAAGACTTAGAATTTAAAAACTAAAATAAATCAAATGAGAAATCAATGAGAATGAAATCTAGTCTAAGGTAAAATCTCAGTTTGGTTCACAAATTTGATCATTGATGCAAAGATAAATTCCTCTTTTCTTCAGTAGACTGGTTATATTTACTCGAACGCCCTAATAATCAATCTCTCCTTACTATCTCGATAATTAAGAGAAGCTCGTTAATTATTTTTCTTGTCAATAAACAACCCTAAAAAAACGCTCATAGGATTTAATTTATCAACGGCATTAAAAACTAGAGAGACCCAGTGCTAGCCAACAAACACACACAAGCGGGGTTCATTTAGACTATAGTATGTATCCACATAACATAAATCATGCATATCCCCACACATAACTATGTTATTTGCCACGAGTATTAGAACAATTAAACAATTATGGATTTAATGTTCTAATTGACAAAACGAATATTTTAAGCTATCAAATTTGGGCGCTAAATTTAATAAACCTGAATATTCGTAATGAAAACAGAAGATAAATAAATACTCAAGAAATATGAATAAAATTATTTAAATCTCACAAATACTGAAGAACCCAAACTTCGATAATCCCTTAGGCTAGAACAAGAGTTTCGCAACTCATGTTTAAGAGAAAAACGCAGGAAAAATTAAATATGCTGAATGAAAAGATGTCCAAAAAGCTTCCTATAAAATATTCCTAATTCCCTATAAATAACCTACTCTTTCTAATGCAACTGGAAAACTAATTAAGAGTCCTATTAGAATAAGAAAACTAAAATTCCCCTAATTAAAGAAATAGAAGTTAAAATATTACAAACATATACAACTGCCAAAATAGGTTGAATGCTTCCTAATCAAATTTGCATAAAGTCTTGAGAAGCAAAACATGCCCCGTACTCAAATATTTCCTTCTTCCATTCCTCGTCTCCTAGGGAAGGGAAGAGGCTCGCTGGATTATCTTTGTAAGGGACTTGGATGCCATGTAGAAAACGGAGAACCCCTATCTCTAACATGCTTAAGACTTAGATAGGGCCCCTCGTGGACACCAACTATACCTCTCTGAGTTTTATGAATCTGCTTTAAGGCTACCTATCTTCTTCTTTGTGAAATACAATGAAATCAAATGAGCTTGACAATAAAGAAAGGGATGAGAACAATGTAAAGAGAAAGCATGTAGTCACTGAAATGCTAAAGTAAAGCAACACAACGGAGAAACCTACACCAACAACAACAAGAAACAAGTAAGAAATGTTGCAAATGTGGCAAATAACCCCACAAATCTAAACCTCTAGAAGATCATGTGTGCCCTACGCAATCATACCAATAAGGGTGAACTCCAGACAATAGAAGGGCTCAATCCTCATCCCTTAAAAAGAAAAAAATGATCTTTTACACTCCCAAGAAGATGCCAAACACAAAAAAGAACATATAATTAGGCATACGAAAGAAATTAAAAAAAGGTTGCCTGGAGATTTTGTTAACAATGAACAAAGAATGAAAGTTATCCACTATTGCTGTGAGACCCAACACAGCAACCCTATGTTGAAAACCCATAAAGTACGTAAAGGAGTTCAGAGCAAACCAACTAAGACATCCACTATAGCTTGCTCATAATTACATCCAATAGTAAAGGGATAGGTGGGATAGTAAAACCATCGGCAAAGCAATGATTAAGAATAGTAAAGTACCATAAAGGGGCAACATAAGATGATCCTCTAGGGAAGCAACACAATCTTAAACATACTAGGAAGCTAAATCCTACAGCTCAGAATATTAACTCTCCTACTATGAGCAAAGTTGGCAAGGCAATGACACCGCTCACATCTGGGAGGGACCATTCTTTAGACTCATCATCGACGAACATTCACTCTCCAGCTATAACTCGAATGACTCATTAGATATTGTTTGTTAAACTAAGACTGGCCCACATGTTCCCAGTGCAAATGCACATAAAGTGGGATGGGATGATAAGAAACCAAATGAGACATGTCTCCAATATTAGGGTTTCAAGAAGATGGCAGCATCCCGACAAGCAGGTGAAGGAATAAGCTTTCCACACGACCCATTCTCCCAGGACAAGCACCCTTAGCATGCAAGCTATCGCACAAGAGTGGCCCCACTTAAAGGAAATCGTGCCAAACAAGCAGCCAACTTAGTCACGTAGTGGATGGTCGCCTTCAGAGGCAACACGGCCTTTAGGACAGCCGCGTTAGGGGTTGCCGTTCATCCTCTTTCTCGCTAGACTTATTCCTTCTCTTCTCTTAGGATACACTTAAATTGAGTTAAAAGAGAAGGCAAACACTAAGATAAGGAAGAGATCAAAAAGCTAAGGTAAGAGAAGAAGAAGAATAAAAGATGAACTTAAGTAATAATAATAAGAATAAAAGCAACTGGGTAAATTGCATTTTTGGTCCCATTCTTTATGACTTTTGCATATTGCATCCCATAAGTGCAATTTTTTTGCAATTTCAGGACTCAAAAGGGCTTTCCGTCCAATAATTAACGGAGCAGTCATGTGCCACTCACGTAGCCATTAAATTGTTGCTTTTTTGGTCCCATAAGTTAGGGCCGTTTGCATTTTTGGTCCCAACGATAGCTCCAATAAATTTTTGCAGAAGAAGAAAGAAAAATAGCTGCAAGTGAAGGTACTATTTATTTTTGTGGCACACCATCTTCATTGAAAACCTCATGGACAAATGAAAATCCAAATAGGAGGTTTCATGGTTGTACTTCCATGAATAATAGATGTGGTTCTTTGCTTGGAAAGACCCTCAAATGGCCACGTGAGTAGCACGTGATTGCTCTGTTAATTATTGGACGGAAAGCCGTTGTAGTCCTTAAATTGCAAAAAAAAATGCACTTATGGGATGTAATGTGCGAAAGTCATAAAGAATTAGACCAAAATTCAAATGAGTCTAACTTATGGGATCAAAAATGCAATCTACCCAAAGCAACTCTAAGGATCATAAAATATAAAATATGAGTGCAAAAAATGGTATTAATAAATATATAAAAGAATATAATATGGAATTAAGAATGAAGATAAATATGAATAAAATGAATATAATATTAAGCAACTTAAAAATAAAATAATAATGAAAATCATATAGGTTTTCAATTGAAAATTGGGGGGACTATATGATACACTTCAAATAAACCTTGAGGACACACTAATCAAAACATCCTTAAAGATAAGTATAAAATATTGAGGTAGACTATAGTTGAAGCACTTATGACAAAAAAACATCTAGTTACTTCATTTTTTGCTCAGACAAATTCTATGAGCATACATGTTCTCAAAGTTAGAAACCTACAACCTTTAACATTTAATTGCAAATTTATGAGGGGATCTCAATGACAAAATTGTCCACATCACATCTATATATTCATTCTTTATCTGCATGTATTTTTCTTACATTATATAAATACACATAGAATTTAGTTATATTCTCTAATAGGACATCAGTTATCTTTCAATGTCCTTTTGATCTCATACTCATATAATACCCTCATTATTTCTTTCTAATTCTCACAACTATAATGTAAAGTAACTATTATACTATTAATAAAGCGTGAGGGCTTTAGTGGTATGTTTTCAAATTTTGAGACTAAAATGCCCTTATTCTTATTTTAATTCTTTATAACTATACAAATAACTATCAATTATTTTATTCCATTATCATTTCACTACCATCCACTAACACCATTTCAGTCTCACTTGATAAACAAAAAATATTTCGAGGTTGAATAAACATATCATCAATTTCTGAAGAATTCAATTCATAGTTGTTGCTATTATTTTGAGGTACACTAGCTTTTATATTATGTTGCATTTGTGTCATTCTTTTTGTGTCTTTCTCATAGCATAAGCTTATGCAAAGTCTTACCCCATTAATCTACAGCTTTTCAATAATATTAAAGGTTTCTAGTGGTGACCGACAACAAAAATTTGTAGTGCTTGAAGTTGCATTCAAATTGGTGGCATTTTGTTTTGTGGATATATTATAGATATTTTAATGTCATCACATCTTCTAGAGTCGCCAAAGTCTAAAATGTAAAGATTATTTAAATAAATAGTATTAATTGGTTATCATTCATCTTTAAATATATGTGCCTATACTTTGTTTGTGGACGGATTTTGTAAGAATTTTATTTCATGAATCCAAATTTCTTTATATTAAATTTTGTACTTTATATATGTATGTACATTAACTGTGATCCAATTTTTACGCGCATCGAGTGTGCACCAATAGCTAGTCTAAATAAATAGTATTAATTGTTATCATTCATCTTTTAACATATGTGTCTAGACTTTGTTTGTGGATGGATTTTATAAGAATTTTATTTTATGAATCCAAATTTCTTTACATTAAAATTTGTACTTTATATATGTATGTACATTAACTGTGATCCAATTTTTAGATGCACACGCACCAATAACTAGTTATTTATAACTTACTATTATAACTAATAGCTCCACTTTTGCAACTTTAGTCTAAAATTTTCTTTTTATTATTTAAAGATTTAAATAAATACATCAAAATTATTAAACAAATTGTACTATTATATAAAAAGAATAAATAAAATAATTTTTTTTTATTTTATATTGTGAAAATTAACGCCCAAATGGGGTATACCAAAATCGTTAGTTATCATATAAAGCACCTCAACGTCAAAAAAAGACGACTACTTATAAACTAACTAAAGCTTTTAACTCCTCCACTATGAAATAAGACTCAGTATCATTATAAACCCCCAACTCTTTCTTCATGTAATTGACTTAACCAAATATGAAAATGAAAAATCACCTCTAGTGTGAAACAAATAGCCCGAAATTTTGAGAATGAAGAAAATGCCAATAGGCAGTAATCACTTCTTCAATTAATTTTGAAAGCTAAAAATGAATGAGATATAGGATATTTATATAATGGACCTTGAAAGTCATAATTCTGAATATTAATTTTTTTCTTTAGAATACTTTCCGTTAGACTTGATATATTGTTGGTCTTCATTAGGCCCAATGACTTGGACTTGGCGCAAGCACACTAGCGTCCCCTATTCTTAAGAATTGCACTACATTAAATATTTGTTGACTTTATTTGGGCCTAATGAAGCAATTAAGTAGGGTTCAAGGTCACGAGTACTCAAATCAGATTGGAATCGATTTTTCTGTACCCCTCCCAAAAAAAAAAAAAAAACCACCATTAGCTTCTTCTTTTTATTGTTATTTCTCTTTCTTGAAAAAATTTATACCATTATATTGATAATTTTATTTAAAAATTAAAATTTTTATATAGATGACACTTGAATATTTAGCATTTTTAAAATGTTAATATATATACATATATATATAACTAGAATGCACACAGTTCCCACACACATAGTTCTTTTATATAAAGGAATAATTAATTTTTAAGAATGAAAAAATCATAGTCCAATGTCACATTATAGAGACGCACTCAACAAAGAAGAATTGTGGCAACCAAGAATTTGAGAAGAAGAATTTGTCAATTGCACTAAATCAAAATAATTTTGATTAATTAAAAAATGAAAAATCTAACAAATTTCTAATAAGCTTTTAAAATATTGCTTGTAAATGTCTCACAGCTCTTGAATTATGAAGAAATGCAAGACAATCTACATATCAAATGCTTATCTCTGTGAGATGAGTTTATGTATCCTTCTTATCTACAACATTTGGGGTCTTATTGGTCAATTGAAAATTCTCGTTTTAAAGCTCGTTTGGATTATTTTTATTTTAAGTTATTTTAAGGGGCACTTATTTAACAGTACCAAACATACTTTCAAAGTTTGTGATCAGTCCCCACTTGATTTTTGTTAGAATAAACTCCCTACTTTTGTTAAAAGTTTAGAGATCACTCCCTACTCATGATTTGACAAAAATGCCCTTAAGTATAATATTTTTCATTCATTTTTTCTCACTTCTTCTTCATCCGGACAAGCAAACAGTAAACCCTATCATACGCTCATTACCAGAAATAGAAAGAACAAAGAAAACGCAACAAGCTCCACGACGGGAATGAGAATAATGTCAGAGCCAAAAACCACCAACCCGACAGTTGCATTGTCTTCTTCTCTTTTTATTTTCATCATTTTCGGGTTTCATCTTCTTCTCAATTGCTTCTGAGTTTCTTATATTTTTCCAACAATGTCAACCAGTAGTGAAGCATTCAATCAAATGTTGGGGAGTTGCCGCTACAAAGACCAGTTTCATATAATGTCAATTAAGGATAGAATGACCTTAATGGATATGTACATTAATCTCGCAAGAAAATGGAGTGAAATCAACGCTGAGCACTTCAATTTGCAATATATAGCTCCACATCAAAGATTGTACGTGAGTTTAACTGATGACGACGATGTTATAAATATGGTCTTACTGCATTTGACATTGAAGATGAACATTGTTGACATCCTAGTAAACCGAAAGGATGAATCAAACAGCAGAGAAAAGAAGAGCAGTGATGTTTTAAGGTAATACTTCTATAGAATCTAAACTGTACTGCAGTTTGTAAAGTTTTGTACTTAAAGTATTCTAAAATTGCACTCTGTTTATTTGAAAATATTTCTATACTTGGAGCGTTCTACATTATACTTCATTGCGATTAACATTGTACTTCATCTCACAAAAATTATACTCTGTTTTGTACGTTTTATACTTCAAGTGTTCTACTAATGAATTATCTAAAATTGTACTGCAACTTGTAGCGGTTTATACTTGAAGTGTTCCCAAATTGTACGTAATCTATATAAAATTATACTTTCGATTTTCTAAAATTATACTTCATTTTATGAAAACTGTACTGAAGTTGCTAGGTTTTATACTTCGATTATTCGAAAATTGTACTTTATTTTATACAAATTTGTACTCCTATTATCTGAAATTATACTTCATTTCACCAAAATTGTACTCTATTATTTAAGTTTTATACTTCAAAGTGTTCTACTAATTGATTATCCAAAGTTATACTGCTATTGTTAGCGACTTATACCTGAAGTGTTCAAAAAATGTACTTCTTTTTATCTAAAATTGTACTTCAATTTTTTGAGATTATACTTTATTTTACAAAATCTTTCCTCTATTCATTGAAGGTCTATATTTTAAGTGTTATATTTATCGATTATCCAGGATATACTGCAGTTTCTAAGGCTTTATACTTCAAGAGTTTGAAATTGTACTTCACTTTATCTAAAATTGTACTTTTATTTTCTGAAATTATACTTTCTTTTGTACATCATTTTACAGAAAACTATACTCTATTCATTGAAGTTCTATACTTCAAGTGTTCCTAAATTGTACTTTATTTTATCTAAACTTGTACTTCAATTATCTGAATCTATTATTTGACTTTGAACTTTTCTACTAATAAATTATCTAATTTGTAATGCAATTGCTAAGGTTTTATACTTCAAGTGTTCTGAAATTGTTCTTTACTTTATCAAAAATTCTACTTCTATTTTTTAAAATTATACTTCATTTTATACATTATTTTACTTAAATTTGTACTCTTGTAATTGAAGTTCTATACTTCAGGTGTTCTCAAATTGTACTTCATTTTATCTAAACTTGCACTTCAATTATCTAAATCTATTGTGTAAGTTTTATATTTCAAGTGTTCTACTAATTGATTATACAAAATTGTAATGCATTTGCGAAGGATTTACACTTCAAGTGTTCTGAATTGTACTTTGTTTTATATAAAATGGTACTTCTATTTTTTGAAATTATACTTCATTTCATCTAAAATTGTACTTCTATTTTTTGAAATTATACTTTATTTTATACATAATTTTACCTAAACTTGTACTCCTGTCGTTGAAGTTCTATACTTCAAGTGTCCGAAATTGTACTTCATTTTATCTGAACTTGTACTTCAATTATTTGAATCTATTATTTAATTTTGAAGTGTCTACTAATGGATTATCCAAAAATTATACTGCAATAGCTAAGGTTTTATACTTCAGGAGTTTTAAAATTGTACTTCACTTTATTTGAAATTGTACTTTGGTTTTCTGAACTTATACTTCAGTTTTTACATACTTTCACCTAAATCTGTATTTTTTCATTGAAGTTCTATATTTCAGGTGTTCTGAAATTGTACTTCACTTTGTCTAAAATTGTACTTCTATTTTATGAAATTATACTTCATTTTATACATCATTTTACCTAAACTTGTACTCCATTCATTAAAGTTCTATACTTCAAGTGTTCGAAGTTGTACTTATTTTATTAGAACTTGTACTTCAATTATCTGAACCTATTATTTAATTTTGAAGCGTCTACTAATGGATTATCCAAAAATTATACTGCAATAGCTAAGGTTCTATACTTCAGGTGTTCTAAAATTGTATTTCACTTCTTTTACTTCTTTTACTTCTGTTTCTTAAAATTATTCTTCATTTTATGCATCATTTTACCTAAATCTGTACTCTTTTCATTGAAGTTGTGTACTTTAGGTGTTCTCAAATTGTACTTCATTTTATCTTAACTTGTACTTCAATTTTCTGAATCTCTTATTTAACTTTACAGTGTTCTACTAATGGATTATCAAAAATAGTACTGCAATGCAATTGCTTGCGTTTTATACTTTTATTGTTCTAAAATTGTACTTTGTAAATTTGAAATTATACCACAATGCTGAATTATTCTACATATTGTACTTTATTTTACCTAAAATTGTACTTCATTTGTCAACCTCAAGGGATGCAATCGAGGAGGAAATTGGTTCAACCAATGTATAGCACAATGAATTGGCTTTAATTTGCAACTCAATTGATGCATGGAGGAATTGCATATATGGAGAGGGTCAAACATTCAAGGATGCTCAGGAGTTTAGAATTATGCTTAAGAATTATACAGTATCTACTTTGCGGTCATTTAAATACAAGAAAAATGACAGCAAAAAAATCATATCCGTTTGCAGTGATGAAAATTGCAAATGGAGAATCTATGCATCAAGGCATGAGGCTGATAAATTATTTGGCATTCGAAAATGCAATCTAGAGCACACATGTGGTGAGGCTAATCTTCGGACAAGGGGACATCCTAAAGCTAATTCCGCTTGGGTTGCTAATGTAGTGAAGGATAAATTGAGATCAGAGCCATGTTATCGGCCCTCTATCATATTGAAAGATATCCGCAGAGAATACGGTCTGGAACTTAGGTACCATAAAGCATGGATGGGTAAGGAATTAGCTATGTATGACATCCATGGAGCTGAGAAGGGATCTTATGCTAAGTTGAGGTGGTACTGTGATGTTGTGAATAGGACAAACCCTTAAACTATTGTAGAATGTGAGATTGACCCAATCAGTCAAAAATTTGTCGGCTATTTATATGTTTCTGTGCCTGCCTTCTTAGTTTTCTCAGGGGATGTAGGCCATTGATATTCTTGGATGGCACCCACATTAAAAATAAATGCAAAGGAAGCTTACTCAGTGCTGTTAGTAAGGATGCTAATGATGACTTATTCACGTTAGCATATGCAGTTGTTGACTTTGAAAATGATATTAATTGGGAGTGGTTTTACTTTAAGCCAAGAAGTGTCTTAGATTCTGAATATCTGCCTGGCTTATCAAGGTTTACTTTCTTCTTTGATCGACATCCAGGTCTTCTTAAGGCCCTCCCCATGATATTTTCCGGTAGCCACCATGCATATTGCTTGAGACATTTAGTGGATAACTTTAAGAAACAGGTAAGTATACTTTATCTTTGTTTATGAGACAATTATGTGAAATAAACTCCAATTCATAACATTTAGCACATTATTGTTCTATTATTCTAAATTCAAGTATTAAGGAAGTACCCTCTGCATAACAAGAAACATTGGTGTTCTGTTTTTATGAAAGCTGCATATGCGCCTACAAGGCAGGAGTATACCCGACATATAGATAGCATCTTGGAGTCAATGCCGCTTGCCAAAGACTTTATTATGCAGTCTGACCCACCATGTTGGGCAAATTCCTTATTCAGTGGAGATAGATAGGGGGTAATAAATAATAATCAAGCAGAAAGTTAGAATAATTGGGTTAAACCAACCCGATTTATGCCAGTTGTAGCCATGGTTGATCACATACGCATGCAAATAATGGTTATGATGCATGATAGACGAGAAGAATCTCATAGGATGGTTGGTCAATTATGTCCCAAGCAAGAGAAGAAGTTGGCAATCAATCATATGCGTTCTCGTAACTTAAAAGTTGTCATGTCTAGATATTGGGGCTTTGAGGTCATTGAGCAAGATAAATCGTATGCTGTAGATTTACATAGCAGGGTTTGTTCGTGCAGAGCATGGCAGATTGATAAAATACCATGCAGGCATGATTGTGCTTGTATCGAGTCAAAGTCACTTTCACCGTATGACTTCACCGATCAATACTATCGAGTTGAGATGTATCAACAAGCATACCAAGTAATGATAAACCCTATTCCTACATTTGATATGCATTTATTCCCTTTAGATGATGATGACATCATTCACGCACCTGATTGCCGATCTCAGCCTGGGCGTAGAAAGACCAGATGATTCCATCACAGATTGAGAAATGTGTAATTAAGTGTAAAAGGTGTTGTAGAATAGCGCATAATCATCGAACTTGCAAAGAATAGTGTAGTGTACTTTATTGCCCTCAAAAATCACTCAAATCCGCCGCCCAGTTTCAATTGAATTGAAGTGTACTTCAACGAAGGACATTTTATACTCTGTTTAGTCTGAGTTTGTACTTTGTTTCCCTTGAATTGTACTCAAATTCCCTGCCCTGTTTCAATTGAGTTTAAGTGTTTTTCAGCAAAACACATTTTATACTTTGTTTATTCCGAATTTGTATAATTCATTTCCCCTGAATTATACAAATTCTCTGCCATGTTTCAATTGAATTTAAGTTATAAATAATTAATGGAAAATTACACTTACATACAAAATAATATTATAAACAAAGTATGCTTCAATTTACACATGTATTTACATACAAGTGATTCAAATCCTGGTATTTTCATGAGTTAATATTGTATATGCCATATTTGCATGATATTTATCAATTTCAATTGTTCTAGCATCCCTCCAAAACTCGGGGGTATCTCTAGCAAAACATTCTGCCCAAAGGCATACACAACACGACAATCCACTGTACCCGCTTGCTGCCTGCTTTTTTTTTTCTGCTTTATTTGTTCGTCCACACAACTCCCCAATGAAAGCTTCATGTACCGAGAATAGAATGAAGCCTACAAAAATATTGATCAATTGTTGACTCCCTACTTTATGAAGAAATCATAGGGAAATGAAGTAAACTTACAATGGCAATAGCTATCGGTTTGTATCTGGCGGCCATTA
Source organism: Jacaranda mimosifolia (assembly GCA_018894105.1). Lineage (NCBI taxonomy): Eukaryota > Viridiplantae > Streptophyta > Magnoliopsida > Lamiales > Bignoniaceae > Jacaranda > Jacaranda mimosifolia. The sequence continues at coordinate 113,687 of CM032118.1, read as the reverse complement.
TTGAATTCATGTATAAGAACGAACAAGTTGAGGTGTCGAGGACAACCAAGAACCAGTGCTGGCGCCAGCAAATCAGTAGGATTATGTAACGACACTGGTTTAAAACATCAACCGTGAGCTCTTCCAAATCTTTACAGGTGAAGGTGTTAAGTTTAAGCTTCAACTCCACAAATTTTTCTTCCGTAATATCCTTGATGTTGCGTCCCTCGAGTCGGTCTAATATATCAGCCTATGAAGTATAAAACAAATGGTTAGACTCATTGGAAATGTGAACTAAATTAAGTTAGGAAACTGCAACATACCTGCTTTATTGATGACGTAAACCACACCTTGTGGTGATATTTCTTGCTGAAAGATGGGCTACATAATATCGACATGTAGCAGTCCACTATGTCATCGATAAGTTCTCCTCTAAATAAGAGCTCACAAAAGTTTCTTCCATCAAGAAACCGTCTTGCTCCCTCCTAGACAGTCACCCTACAGAATTGTTAATTGTTAGTTCAGATACCAATTTATCCAACAGAAAAATAATAAGCAAATTTTGTTACCTTAAATTATCTCTTCTGAAAAAGTTGTCGATGACTTCTCGCTCTTCTACTGGAATAAGAGCAAGACCTCTATAATCAGTCCTTCCTTTATAGGGATCAGCCACTTCAGTCTTTGGGTTGGTTGGTTCATCTGCCACTTAGGTACAAAACTCAAGCACATTAGGTATAAAGTGTCAACTATTAAAGTAGAAAAGATAAGCACATGAAATACAAATACCACCAAGATGGAGTACAGAACTCAAGCACATTAGGTATAAAGTGTCAACTATTGAAGTAGAAAAGATAAGCACATGAAGTACAGATATCGCCAACATGGAGTACAGAACTCAAGCACATTAGGTGTAAAGTGTCAACTATTGAAGTAGAAAAGATAAGCACGTGAAGTACAGATACTGCCAACATGGAGTACAGAACTCAAGCACATTAGGTGTAAAGTGTCAACTATCGAAGTAGAAAAGATAAGCACATGAAGTACAGATACCACCAACATGGAGTACAGAACTCAAGCACATTAGGTGTAAAGTGTCAACTATCGAAGTAGAAAAGATAAGCACATGAAGTACAGATATCGCCAACATGGAGTACATAACTCAAGCACATAGGTGTAAAGTGTCAACTATTGAAGTAGAAAAGATAAGCACATGAAGTACATATATCGCCCACATGGAGTACAGAACTCAAGCACATTAGGTGTAAAGTGTCAACTATTGAAGTAGAAAAGATAAGCACATGAAGTACAGATACCGCCAACATGGAGTACAGAACTTAAGCACATTAGATATAAAGTGTTAGCTATTGAAGTAGAAAAGATCAGCACTTGAAGTACAAATATCACCAACATTAAGTGCAAAAGATTAGCACATTAAGTATAAATGTCATCAACTTGGAGTACAAAAGATTAGCACATAAGTACAAGTATCACCAAAATAAAGTATAGGATATCATCCATTAAGTGCAAATATCAACCAATCAAGTATAAGATGTCATAATATTTATTACAACAGACAGTTTACAAATGAAATGCAAATAGCAAAAAAATAAAACATTAAGTAGTGTACAACACCTTCTTCTCTTCTTGTTCTTTATTTTTTCATGCACGAGGACGAGCATGATAGGTCTTTGTCACTTGTCTTGCTCTTTTGGCTGGTGTAGTGCTCGAGGGGTTGACAAAATCTGGAGATTTCTGTTTTGGCTTTATGTTTTCTTGATTGCGCATATTTGTCACGTCGAGGACATGACATTTGCCACTTCAATCTTAGATTCCTCGAACTCAGCCGCTTGAATTGGTATATAATGTTCTGTCTTCAAAGATATGGGGGAATCTAAAGGATCATGACGAAGTTTGGTTCGACTTTCTTCATCCACAATGTCTTCAGAATCATCTCCTTCTTTCTGTGCATCATGTACCAAATCAAGTCCCCCCTCATGCATATACTCACCAACTTCCTGCTCAAGCTCCACCCTATCAGTCTCTTCCTCAGCTACGTGCTCCTCCTCACCCTGCTCCTTCATTGCCATGTATTCGAATGAAGCAATTTTTTCTTTCAATGATTTAATTTCTTCACCTTTTGCTGCAATAATTGTTTCATATATTGTATTATCACAGACATAGGCTTCACTGATGGTAGTACTGGTAGCCGCTGATTTCTGGATCAAAACTGACAATTCTGACTCCTCTGGAGCAGGGTTGAGGGCTACAACCTATTACAATGGAAATAATTATCAAATTCAAATTATTATACAAAAAACTAATAATGAATTATTACAATTATTACCATATCTGTTGTAACTTGCTTTAATTTATTCTCTGCCTGCTCCACATTTTGTGGGAGTTTGCTATCCTTCCACCAGTAAAAGCGTGGAAACTCAAACACACTTATTGGCGAAGCCAGTGATGGGATGCGTTCATAAACCCATGCCTGTCATTCATAAATCAAAAAATTATACTCACTTGAATGTACTAAAAACAGATAATAAACTAACCCTTTTAGATAGAGTGTACTAAAAACTTTAATGTTTTCTACTAAATATGCTTCTAAAATGTACTTTAGAAACACATAATATATACTACACTTTCAATTGTTCTATACTTCAAGCTTGAATTTTTTATACTACAGTTGCTTTTGAAATGTACTGCAGATACACGGATTATATACTAGAGTTCCATTTAATGTATATTGCAGGCTTAAAGGTTTTATACTTTAGTTGCTTCTAAAATGTACTGCAGATGCAAATATTATATACTACACTTTCAGTTAAGGTATAATGCAGGCTTGAATGTTTATGTATTAAGATGCTTCTAAAATGAACTGCAGTAACACATATTATATACTACACTTATGCCTAAAGTGTACTGCCAGTTTGAATATTTTATACTACATTTGCTTCTAAAATGCACTACAGCTCTGCAGATTACTACTCTTATGCCTAAAGTGTACTGTCAGTTTGAATGTTTTATACTGCATTTGCTTCTAAAATGTACCGCAGCAACACAGATTATATACTACACTTATGCCTAAAGTGTACTGTTAGTTTGAATGCTTTATACTACATTTGCTTCTAAAATGTGGTGCAGCTACATAGATTATATACTACAATTTTGCCTAATGTGTACTCCAAATGCTCCTAAAATGTACTGCAGTTATACATACTATATACTATACTACACTACCTTTTTGCCCAATGTGTACTGCAAGTTTAAATGTTTTATATGATATTTGCCTTTAAAATGTACTGTGGTTACCCAGATTATATACTACACTTTTGCTGATGTGTACTGCATGCTTGGATGTTCTGTACTATAGATAACATACTACCACATTCAGATAGTTTTATAGTATAATTTTACCATATAATTTCAGTTAAAAAGAAGTATAAGCCCCTAAAAGGTGAAGTGCAACTTTCATGCACTTTAAGTACAAATCAGAAACTTCTCATCTCACAACAGAAATCATATATATATCAAAGGGGTTCAAGTATTTAACAACTAAAAAAGGAATAAAAACCCTAAACATGAGAAAATAGATAAGAAATGAGTGTAACATTGAAAAATCACGGATATTTGAAATTTCAAATGCAGAAAACATACCTTTGTTTCTTTTCATCACTTCTTTTTGTACTTTGCTTTTTGTTGCAGCTGTTTTTCCTTCCATTATCGCAGAAAAATGGCAGAAATCTTGAAGCTTTTTTTTTTTTTTCCTTCACTTTTTCTTCTTCTTCTCGCGTTGATGGCAGATGAACGGTTTCGCTCCTTTTTCTTTTGGCGCTTAGACAAGTTGATTTCAGGCAAAAATAAAAAAAGGAAAGTGTTCTTCTTCAAGAGAGAACGCATTTCCCATGTATTTTTGTTGTTTTTTTTCCAGCTGCAAGGGTATATAGGTTTTTCTAAAAGATATGGGGAGTGATTCCTAATTTTTGTGAAAAAGTAGAGAGTTTAGTGCGTAAATATTCAAATGGGAATTGAACACTAAATGAAAAATAGGTTTAGGAGATTTTTTTAATTAACTCTTAGTTTAACCAAGTTTCTATTTTTTTTTCTCTTTAATTGTACTTTTTACTGCACATTCTACCACTTTCTTGAGTTGGCCCTATGTTTGGCATTACGAATGATCGTATTATTTTTCTATCTATAGAACTCTATTATGTTTAGGATAAAATGTATTCTACTCTTTAAAGAATTTCAATTTTAATAGTAAGTTTGGAGTTTATTGATGAAAAGGGCTAAGAAAAATTTTAACTCAATTTTTATATTGATATATGAGTATAATTAAAAATTTTGAAGAGTTATACGTTTATATGCTAATATATTTTCTATTTGTTGAAGTTCCATCCCTCTTCAATAAACTGTATAACTAAGTAAAAACTATGAATTAGAAAAAAGAAAAGCTTACCCAACTTATGAACTAATATATCATAATAGTTTTATCAGACACTCATGTTTGTTATATCAAAACACAAAAAGAAACCATTCCTTTAAAATTTGTAAAAACTATTATATTTTGATCCAATCATCGCAATGGCATGAAATAAGGATATGGACGTTTTTTTTTTCTTTCTTTTTTTTTGAGTTAAATTCCTGTAGATTTTATAATTTCAAAAATAATATGATGTTTTAAAAAAAAACATGGGGAACTTATTAAAAAGTACCAAAACTACTTTCAAAATTTGTGTTCAGTCCCCAATTAAAAACTTATAGTGCAAACTCCCTAGTTTTAATAAAAGTTTAGAGATTACTCCCTAGCCACTTGATTTGACACAAATGCCCTTAAGTATCATATTTTTCCTTGTTTTTTCAAGCAAACAGTAAACCTTACAAACGCTCATTACCAGAAACAGAAAGAACAGAAAAAATTGCAACAAGCGGGAAACGAGAACAACGTTAGAGCCAAACGCCACTAACCCGACAACTGCATTGTCTTCTTCTCTTTTTATTTTCATCATTTTCGGATTCCATCTTCTTCTCAGTTCCTTCTCAGTTGCTTCTGTGTTTCCTTTTTTTTTTTTTTTCCCCGACAATGTCAACCAGCAGCGAAGCAAGTGCGCTCAATCAAGTGTTGGGGAGTTGTCGCTACAAAGACCAGCTCCATATAATGTCAATTAAGGACAGTACGACTGTAATGGATATCTACATTAATCTAGCAAGAAAATGGAGTGAAATCAATTCCGAGCACTTCAGCTTGCGATATATAGCTCCACATCAAAGATTGTACGTGAGTTTAACTGATGACGATGACGTCATGAATATGGTCTTACTGCATTTGACATTGAAGATGAACATTGCGGACATCTTGGTAAACCGAAAGGATGAATCAAGCAGCAGAGAAAAGAAGAGCAGTGATGTTTTAAGGTAATACTTCTACAGAATCTCAACTTTACTGCAATTAGTAAAGTTCTGTACATGAAGTGTTCTAAAATTGCTCTCTGTTTATTTGAAAATCTTTCTGTACTTGAAGCGTTCCACATTATACTTCATTGCAGTTAACATTGTACTTACAGAAACATATACTCTCTTCATTGAAGTTCTATACTTCCATTGTTTCTAACTTGTACGTCGCTTTATATAAACTTGTACTTCAAGTATCTAAATCTATAATTCGGCTTTCATGTTTTCTACTAATAAGATATCCAAATTGTACTGCCATTGCTTAGGTTTTATACTTCAAGTGTTCAGAAATTGTTCTCAACTTTGTAAAAAGTGTACTCCTATTTTCTAAAATCATACAACATTTTATATAAATCTGTACTCTTTTCACATAAGTTCTACACTTCTGGTGTTCCCAATTTGTACTTCATTATATTAAAACAGGTAAATCATTCATTGAAGTTCTATACTTCAATCGTCTGAATCTGTACTTCACTTTACTTGAACTTGTACTTTAATTATCTGAACCTATTATTTAATTTTGAAGCGTGTAATAACGTACTATCTAAAATTTATACTGCGAAAGCTGAGCATCTATACTTCAGTTGCTCCAAAACTGTACCTCACATTGTCCAAAATTATACTTCGAATATCTAAATTTATATTTCAGTTGTTAAATAATTTCACTTAAATCTTTATATTATTTTTATTGGGCTTATACACTTCAGGTGTTCCGAAATTGTTCCTCACTTTGTCTAATATTGCACTTCCTTTTTCATCGAATCATACCTCATTTTATATTCATTTAATCTATATTTGTGTTGCATTCATTGAAGTTCTATACTTCAATTTCCTGAATTAGTACTTTATTTTGTGTGAAATTGTACTTTAATATTGCGCTTATACACTTCAGGTGTTCCGAAATTGTTCCTCACTTTGTCTAATATTGTACTTCCTTTTTTCATCAAATCACACCTCATTTTATATTCATATAATCTATATTTGTGCTGCATTCATTGAAGCTCTATACTTCAATTGCCTGAATTGGTACTTTATTTTATGTGAAATTGTACTTTAATTATTCGATTCAATTATTTAATTCTGAAGCGTGAACTGTTGTGTTATCCAAAATCTATACTGCGAGAGCCGAATTTTTATACTTCAGCTTTTTCGCAACTGTACTTAACCTTATGAAAAACTATACTTCCAATTTCTGAACTTATATTTCAGTTCGAACATAAATCCGCTTAATTCTTATACTCTTTTCGTTGCGCTTATACACTTTAGGTGTTCTGAAATTGTACTTCATTTCTTTTATTTATGTTCCTTCATTTTGCAAATCAATTTGCGTATATCTGTACTCTTTTTGTCAATGTTGTGTGCTTCATGTGTTCACAAATTGTACGTCACGTTTTTTTAACTTGTACTTCAATTTTCTGAATCTGTAATTTAATTTTCAAGTGTTCTACTAATGAATTGTACTTTATTGTGCCTAAAATTATACTTCATTTGCCATCCTCAAGGGATGTAGTGGAGGAGGAAATTGGTTCGACCAGTGCATCGCACAATGAATTGGCTTTAATTAGCAACTCAATTGATGCATGGAGGAATTGCATATATGGAGAGGGTCAAACATTCAATGATGCTCACGAGTTCAGAATTATGCTTAAGAATTATGCAGTGTCTACTTTGCGGTCATTTAAATACAAGAAAAATGACAGCAAAAAAATCATAGCCGTTTGCAGTGATGAAAATTGCAAATGGAGAATCTATGCATCAAGGCATGAAGCTGATAAATTATTTGGCATTCGAAAATGTAATCTAGAGCACACATGTGGTGAGGCTAATCTTCGGACAATGGGACATCCTAAAGTCGATTCCGCTTGGGTTGCTAATGTAGTGAAGAATAAATTGAGATCAGAGCCATGTTATCGGCCCTGCACCATATTGAAAGATATCCACAGAGAATATGGTGTGCAACTTAGGTACCATAAAGCATGGATGGGTAAGGAATTAGCTATGCATGACATCCATGGAGCTGAGAAGGGATCTTATGATAAGTTGAGGTGGTACTGTGATGCTGTGAATAGAACAAACCCTGGAAGTATTGCAGACTGTGAGATTGACCCAATCAATCGAAAATTTCGTCGGCTATTTATTTGTTTTAGTGCCTGCCTTCTTGGTTTTCTTAGGGGATGCAGGCCATTGATATTCTTGGACGGCACCCTATATTAAAAATAAATTCAAAGGAGTCTTACTCAGCGCAGTCAGTAAGGACGCCAATGATGACTTATTTACGTTAGCATATGCAGTTGTTGACTCTGAAAATGATATGAATTGTGAGTGGTTCTGCTTAAAGCTGAGAAGTGTCTTAGATTCTGAATATTTGCCTGGCTTATCAAGGTTTACTTTCTTCTCCGATCGACATCCTGGTCTTCTTAAGGCCCTCCCCATGATATTTCCCGGTAGCCATCATGCATATTGCTTGAGACACTTAGTGGATAACTTCAAGAAACAAGTAAGTGTGCTCTATCTCTGTTTGTGAGATAATTATGTGAAATAAGCTCTACTTCATAACATTAAGCCCATTATTGTTCTATTATTTTGAATTCAGGTATTAAGGAAGTACCCTCTACATAACAAGAAACATTGGTGTTCTGTTTTTATGAAAGCTGCATATGCGCCTACAAGGCAGGAGTATACCCGACATATAGACAGCATCTTGGAGTCAATGCCGCTTGCCAGAGACTTTATTATGCAGTCTGACCCAACCTGTTGGGCAAACTCCTTATTCAGTGGAGATCGATGGGGGGTAATAAACAATAATCAAGCAGAATGTTGGAATAATTGGGTTAAACCAGCCCGATTTATGCCAGCTGCAGCCATGGTTGATCACATACGCATGCAAATAATGGTTATGATGCATGGTAGGAGAGAAGAATCTCATAAGATGGTTGGTCAATTATGTCCCAAGCAAGAGAAAAAGTTGGCAATCAATCATATGCGCTCTCGCAACTTAAAAGTTGTCATGTCTAGCGGTTGGAGCTTTGAGGTGATTGAGCAAGACAAATCGTATGCTATAGATTTACATAACAGAGTTTGTTCTTGCGGAGCATGGCAGATTGATAAGATACCATGCATACATGCTTGTGCTTCTATCGAGTCAAAGTCACTTTCACCGTATGACTTCACAGATCAATACTACCGAGTTGAGATGTATCAACAAGCATACCAAGCAGTTATAAATCCTATTCCTACGTTTGATATGCATATGTTCCATGTAGATGATGACGACGTCATTCATGCACCTGATTGTCGATCTCAGCCTGGGCGGAGAAGGACACAGAGGATTCCATCACAGATTGAGAAGCGTGCCATTAAGCGTAAGAGGTGTGGTAGAACAGGGCATAATCATCGAACTTGCAAAGAATCAGTAAAGTAGCCAACATTTGTACCTCAAAACTGGATAATTGTACCTGATTTGGCCCCATTTGCACCCCGCTTGGGCAATGAAGCGGGTGATTTATCGTGAACATAGCAGCCTAGCAAGTTGTTTAGTAAAGTAGGCAACATTTGTACCTCAAAACTGGATAATTGTACCTGATTTGGTCCCATTTGCACCTCGCTTGGGCAATGAAGCGGGTGATTTATCGTGAACATAGCAGCCTAGCAAGTTGTTTAGTAAAGTAGCCAACATTTGTACCTCAAAACTGGATAATTGTACCTGATTTGGTCCCATTTGCACCTCGCTTGGGCAATGAAGCGGGTGATTTATCGTGAACATAGCAGCCTAGCATGTTGTTTAGTAAAGTAGCTAACATTTGTACCTAAAAACTGGATAATTGTACCTGATTTGGCCCCATTTGCACCTCGCTTGGGCAATGAAGCGGGTGATTTATCGTGAACATAGCAGCCTAGCATGTTGTTTACTAAAGTAGCCAACATTTGTACCTCAAAACTGGATAATTATACCTGATTTGGCCCCAATTGCACCTCGCTTGGGCAATGAAGCGGGTGATTTATCGTGAACATAGCAGCCTAGCAAGTTGTTTAGTAAAGTAGCCAACATTTGTACCTCAAAACTGGATAATTGTACCTGATTTAGCCTCATTTACACCTCGCTTGAGCAATGAAGCGGGTGATTTATCGTGAACATAGCAGCCTAGCAAGTTGTTTACTAAAGTAGCCAACATTTGTACCTCAAAACTGGATAATTGTACCTGATTTGGCCTCATTTGCACCTCGCTTGGGCAATGAAGCGGGTGATTTATCGTGAACATAGCAGCCTAGCAAGTTGTTTAGTAAAGTAGCCAACATTTGTACCTCAAAACTGGATAATTGTACCTGATTTGGTCCCATTTGCACCTCGCTTGGGCAATGAAGCGGGTGATTTATCGTGAACATAGCAGCCTAGCATGTTGTTTAGTAAAGTAGCCAACATTTGTACCTAAAAACTGGATAATTGTACCTGATTTGGCCCCATTTGCACCTCGCTTGGGCAATGAAGCGGGTGATTTATCGTGAACATAGCAGCCTAGCATGTTGTTTACTAAAGTAGCCAACATTTGTACCTCAAAACTGGATAATTATACCTGATTTGGCCCCAATTGCACCTCGCTTGGGCAATGAAGCGGGTGATTTATCGTGAACATAGCAGCCTAGCAAGTTGTTTAGTAAAGTAGCCAACATTTGTACCTCAAAATTGGATAATTGTACCTGATTTGGCCCCATTTGCACCTCGCTTGGGCAATGAAGCGGGTGATTTATCGTGAACATAGCAGCCTAGCAAGTTGTTTAGTAAAGTAGCCAACATTTGTACCTCAAAACTGGATAATTGTACCTGATTTGGCCCCATTTGCACCTCGCTTGGGCAATGAAGCGGGTGATTTATCGTGAACATAGCAGCCTAGCATGTTGTTTAGTAAAGTAGCCAACATTTGTACCTCAAAACTGGATAATTGTACCTGATTTGGCCCCATTTGCACCTCTCTTGGGCAACTTTGTACTTAATATCTTCAAATTTTTACTAATATTCTTGGGCAATGAAATTTGTTCAAAGATTTGATTTTGAATTCTTGGTAGTTAATCACCAAAATATTTTATAATATGAATAAAATAATATTAAGAATTTTCAGTTGTTAATCAGTAGTGTTCAACGGATGAATGTTATCAATCGCAGTAATGAAAGAATACCTATGCTTTCATGGATGTAAACAAATGAGAATTTGTCGAACATATCCACCCTATGAAACATAGCAAATCCGTACAACACCAAATCCGATGCTCTCAAATTATTGTACTTGCCCATCATTACAATTAGTGGAGAATAATTATTCATTTACAATAAGTGTACTTGAACAAAACAAATTTTATACTTTATTTGTTGCAGATTGTACTTTCATTTTCCCTGGTTTGTACCTCATTGACCCCAAAATGCTCTCGAATCCGCCGCCCGATTTTAATTCTCTTGAAGTGTACATCCACGAAGCCCATTTTATACACCATCTGTTTCAATTTGTACTCCAGTTTTCATGAATTGTACTCAGGATCCCCGCCTTGTTTCAATAGAATTTGAGTGTCCGTCCCCGAAACACATTTTATACTTTCATTTTCCCTGGTTTGTACCTCATTGCCCCCAAAATGCTCTCGAATCTGCCACCCGATTTTAATTCTCTTGAAGTGTACATCCACGAAGCCCATTTTATACACCATCTGTTTCAATTTGTACTCCAGTTTTCATGAATTGTACTCAGAATCCCCGCCTTGTTTCAATAGAATTTGAGTGTCCGTCCCCGAAACACATTTTATACTTTCATTTTCCCTGGTTTGTACCTCATTGCCCCCAAAATGCTCTCGAATCTGCCGCCCGGTTTTAATTCTCTTGAAGTGTACATCCACGAAGCCCATTTTATACACCATCTGTTTCAATTTGTACTCCAGTTTTCATGAATTGTACTCAGGATCCCCGCCTTGTTTCAATAGAATTTGAGTGTCCGTCCCCAAAACACATTTTATACTTTCATTTTCCCTGATTTGTACCTCATTGCCCCCAAAATGCTCTCGAATATGCCGCCCGGTTTTAATTCTCTTGAAGTGTACATCCACGAAGCCCATTTTATACACCATCTGTTTCAATTTGTACTCCAGTTTTCATGAATTGTACTCAGGATCCCCGCCTTGTTTCAATAGAATTTGAGTGTCCGTCCCCGAAACACATTTTATACTTTCATTTTCCCTGGTTTGTACCTCATTGCCCCCAAGTTTGTATTCAAATTCCCAGCCCTGTTTCAGTTGAATTTAAGTTATAAATAGTTACTGGAAAATTACACTTAGCTACAAAACAATATTATAAACAAATTATGCTTCAAGTTACACATGTATTTACATATAAGTGCTTCAAATCCTGGCATTTTCATGAGTTAATATTCTATGCGCCATTTTCGCACGATATTTATCAACATTAATTGTTCCAGCATCCCTCCAGAACACGGGGGTGTCCCTAGCAAAACCTTCTGCCCAAAGGCATACATAGACACCACAATCCACTGTACCCACTTGCTGCCTACTTTTCCTCTGCTGTAGCTTTTCATCCACACGACTCCCCAGTGAAAGCCTAATGTACCGAGAATAAAATGAAGCCTACAAAAAATTTGTCAATTGTTGACTCCACAAATTTGCAATGGGAAATCGTAGGGAAAGAAAGCAAACTTACAATGGCAACAGCTATCGGTTTGTATCTGGGGGCCATTATTGAATTCATGTATAAAAAAGAACGAGTGGATGTGTCAAGGACAACTAAGAACCAGTGCTGGCGCCGGCAAATCGGTAGGATTATGTAGCGACAGTTGTTTAAAACATCTACCGTCAGCTCTTCCAAATCTGAACAGGTGAAGCTGTTAAGCTTAAGCATCATCTCCACAAATTCTTCATCCGTAATATCCTTCATGTTGCGTTCATCTATTCGGTCTAATATATCAGCCTATGAAATATAAAACAAATGGTTAGACTCATCTCTCACCGTGTACTAAATTAAGTTAGGAAACTGTCATATACCTGCGCTATTGAGGACGTAAACCACACCTTGTGCTGACAGTTGTTGCTAAAAGATGGGCTACATAATATCGACATGTAACAGTCCACTATGTCGCCGGTAAGTTCTCCTCCAAATAAGAGCTCACAAAAGTCTCTTCCATTCAGAAGATGTCTTGCTCCTTCCCAGACGGTTACCCTACACAATTGTTAATTGTGTGTTCAGATACCAGTTTATCCAATAGAAAAACAATAAGAAAATTTTGTTACCTCAAATTATCTCTTCCGACAAAGTGGTCGATGACTTCTCGCTCTTCTACTGGAATAAGAGCAAGTCCTCTATAATCAGTCATTCCTTTATAGGGATCGGCCACTTCAGTCTTTGGGGTGACTTGTTCATCTACCACCAGGATTGGTTCTTTTGCCACCTGGATTGAATCTTGTGCCACCTTGATTGGTTCATTTGCCACCTGGGTTGGTTCATGTGCCACCTGGGGTACAAACACAGCACATAGGAACCAAGTATTAACTATTGAAATATAAAAGATAAACACATGAAAGTACAGACTTCACCAACATGGAGTACAAAACTCAAGCACATAGGTGTAAAGTGTCAACTGCTGAGGTAGAATAGATGAGCACATGAAGTACAAATACCACCAACATGGAGAACAAAACTCAAGCACATTAGGTGTAAAGTGTCAACTGCTGAGGTAGAATAGATGAGCACATGAAGTACAAATACCACCAACATGGAGAACAAAACTCAAGCACATTAGGTGTAAAGTGTCAACTGCTGAGGTAGAATAGATGAGCACATGAAGTACAAATACCACCAACATGGAGTACAAAACTCAAGCACATTAGGTGTAAAGTGTCAACTGCTGAGGTAGAATAGATGGCACATGAAGTACAAATACCACCAACATGGAGTACAAAACTCAAGCCCATAAAAACAAAGTATCAACTGCTGAGGTAGAATAGACGAGCACATGAAGTACAAATACCCCAACATGGAGTACAAAACTCAAGCCCATAAAAAGGTGTAAAGTGTCAACTGCTGAGGTAGAAAAGATGAGCACATAAGTGCAAGTATCAATAATATGAAGTATAAGACATCATCCATTAAGTGCAAATATCAACCCATCAAGTATAAGATATCATAATACTTATTACAAACAGACAGTTTACAAATGAAATGCAAGTAGGAAAAAAATAAAACATTAAGTAGTGTACAACACCTTCTTCTGCTCTTGTTCTTTATTTTTTCGTGCACGAGGACGAGCACGGTAGGTCTTTGTCACTTGTCTTGCTCTTTTGGCTGGTGTGGTGCTGGGGGGGCTGACAAAATCTGGAGATTTCTGTTTTCGCTTCCTATCTTCTCGATTGCGCACATTTGTCACAATCGAAGACATGACATTAGCCACTTCAATCTCAGATTCCTCGAACTCAGCCCCTTCAATTGGTATATAATGTGCTGTCTTCAATGGTCTGGGGGAATCTGAAGGATCATGACGTTTTTTGGTTCGACTTTCTTCATCCACCATGTCTTCAGAATCATCCCCTTCTTTCTGTGCATCATGTACCAAATCAAGTACCCCCTCATGCACATATTCACCAACTTCCTCCTCAAGCTCCACCGCATTAGTCTCTTCCTCAGTTGGATGCTCCTCCTCACCCTGCTCCTTCATTACCATGTATTCCAATGAAGCAATTTTTTCTTTCAATGATTTAATTTCTTCTCCATTCGCTGCAATCATTGCTTCATATATTGTATGATCACAGACATGGACTTCACTCATGACAGTACTGGCAGCCTCTGATTTCTTGATCAAATCTGCCAATTCTAATTCCTCTGGAGCAGGGTTGAGGTCTACAACCTATTACAATGGAAATAATTATCAAATTCAAATTATTATACAAACAACAAATAATGAATTATTACAATTATTACCATATCTGCTGTAACTTGCTTCAACTTCTTCTCTGCCTGCTCCACATTTTGTGGGAGTTTGCTATCCTTCCACCGGTAAAAGTGTGGAAACTCAAACAAACTCACTGGTGTAGCTAGTGATGGGATGCGTTCATAAACCCATGCCTGTCATTCATAAATCTAAAAATTATACTCACTTGAATATAAATATAATCAATGCTATTAGAAAAATGAAGCAAACACTTACCATCAACCCTACTGTACACCCATCAATGTACTTCTTTCTTGTTTTTCCACCTACTCCTAAATGGTTCCTCATATCTTGCACAAGAAACCTGTATGCAGCTTTGCCCCATGCATACAGACCAACTCTGGACAAATTGTCCAAGTATGGTAGGAGAAATCGTGGAGTCCAGTAATTAGATGTTGAAAACAAAATACAATTAAAAACAAAAACTATGTACAACCTAGAAAAATCATTCAAGTCCTCCACACTATCCTTATATACATACTCCTCAAGTTTTTTAGCTATTTCAGATCTAGTTATATTCTGCAGCTTTCCAGAAAAAAGCCGCTCAAAAGTTGAAGACTTTATCTTCAATGTTATGTCAACAGATTGCCCCACATGTGGCAACCCTAAAACCATTGAAAATTCAGCTGCAGAAAAAGGAACCTCAACCCCCTCCGCAAAATGAAATGAGAGCTTTTTTGGGTCAAACCTCCTAAGTATAGCTTCAAGTCGAATGAAACTTGAACTTAACTTCGGCATATCCATGTATATATAGAAAGGGGTCTTCTTCAATGCATCAAAATGTTTGGACCCCATCTTGGACTTCACAAGCTCCAATTTACTATGAAAATATTGGGGGGAGCAACGAGAACAGACCTCACAACGTCTTGGCTTTGCTGCAAGGCCAAAAAAAAAATAGTATATTAACAAATAATAAAGTAACCCTTTTAGATAGTGTGTACTAAAAGCATGAATATTTTCTACTAAAATATCTTCAAAAATGTACTATAGAAACACATAATATATACTACACTTTCAGTTATTCTATACAGATTATATACTAAAGTTCCATTTAATGTATACTGCAGTAATAAAGGTTTTATACTTCAGTTTCTTCTAAAATGTGCTGCATATGCGAAGATTATATATTACATTTTCAGTTAATGTATAATGCAGGCTGAATGTTTATGTACTAAAATGCTGCTATTATATATTGCAGCAACATAGATTACATACTACCCTTATGCCTGAAGTGTACTGTCAGATTGAATGCTTTATACTGCATTTGTTCCTAAAATGTATTGCACCTACAGAGATTTTATACTACACCTTTGTCCAAAGTGTACTCCGGATGCTCTTAAAATGTACTGCAGGTTTGAATGCTTCATACTACACTTATGCCTAAAGTGTACTGCACGTTTTCATGTTTTGTACTACTTTGCTTCAACAGAGATTTTATACTACACCTTTGTCCAAAGTGTACTCCATATGCTATTAAAATGTATTGAATATTTGAATGCTTCATACTGCACTTATGCATAAAGTGTACTGCCAGTTTGCACGTTTTATACTACTTTGCTCCAATGGAGATTTTATTCTACACTTTTGCCTAAAGTGTACTCCAAATGCTTCTAAAATGTAGCACAGATTATATTCTACCTTTTGCCTAATGTATACTGCAATCTTGAATGCTTTATACTGCATTTGTTCCTAAAATGTACTGCACCTACAGAGATTTTATACTACACCTTTGTCCAAAGTGTACTCCAGATGCCCTTGAAATGTACTGCAGGTTTGAATGCTTCATACTACACTTATGTCTAAAGTGTACTGCACGTTTTCATGTTTTGTACTAATTTGCTTCAGCAGAGATTTTATACTACACCTTTGTCTGAAGTGTACTCCAGATGCTCTTAAAATGTACTGCATGTTTGAATGCTTCATACTGCCCTTATGCCTAAAGTGTACTGCCAGTTTGCATGTTTTATACTACTTTGCTCCAATGGAGATTTTATACTACACTTTTGCCTAAAGTGTACTCCAAATGCTTCTAAAATATAGCACATATTATATTCTACCTTTTGCCTAATGTATACTGCAATCTTGAATGCTTTATACCACATAAATTTGTTTCTAAAATGTACTTCTACAAAACAGATTGTATACTGCATTTGTGTCTGAAATGCCCTGCACCTACATTTTTGCCTAAACCGTACTGGCAGTTTGCTTTATACTATACTTATGCCTAAAGTGTACTGCACCAATAGATGTTTTATACAGCACTTTTGGCTAAAGTGTACTCCAGATGCTTTTTAAAGGTAATGCGTTTATTCACATTATATACTATCTTTTGCCTAATGTATACTGCAAGTTTGAATACTTTATATTACATACATTTGTTTCTAAAATGTACTGCTGCAACAGATCATATATAACACCTATGCCTAAAGTACACTACTCGTTTGAATGTTTTATACTGCTTTGCTACTAAAATGTACTGCGCCTACTCAGATTATATTCCACACTTATATCTAAAGTATACTACCAATTTGATTGTTTTATACTACATTTGCTTCCAAATTGTACTGAAGCTACCCACATTATATACTACACTTTTGCTAATGTATACTGCATGCTTTCATGTTCTGTACTACAGATAACACACCACCACATTCAGATAGTTTTAAAATATAATTTTTCCGTACACTTTTTGTTTAAAAAGAAGTATAAATCCCTTAAAGGTGAAGTGCAACTTTCATGACCTTCAAGTACAAATCAGAACTTCCAATCTCACAATAGAAACCATATATCAAATGGGTCCAACTATTTAACGACTAAAAAATGAATAAAAACCCTAAACATGAGAAAATAGACAAGAAATGAGTGAAACACTGAAAAATCACGGACATTTGAAGTTTCAAATGCAGAAAACATACCTTTGTTCCTTTCAGTCACTTGTTTTTTTACTTCGCTTCTCTTTGCAGCTGTTTTTCGTTCCATTGTCGCAGTAAAATGGCAGAAATTTTGTTGTTGTTGTTTTTTTTTTCCCACTTCTTCTTCTTCTTCTTCTTCTCGCGACAGTGGTAGAGGAACGGTTTCGCGCCCTTTTCTTTTGGCGCTTAGAAAGGTTGGTTTCAAGACAATAAAGAAAATAAGAAGCGTTCTTCTTAAGAGAGAACGCATTTTCGAGGTATTTTTGTTGTTTTTTCCAGCTGCAAGGGTATACTGGTCTTTCTGAAAGATATGGGGAGTAATTCCTAACTTTTGTGAAAAAGTGGGGAGTTTTGTGTGAAATAATTCAAATGGGGACTGATCACTAAATTAAAAGTAGGATTAGGAATTTTTTTCTAATTAACTCAAAAAACATTGATGCTAAAATTAAATTTTTTTGTAGATGAGATGTATTTTGGACTTTTTATTTTTGATTATTAATTAAAAATGAAAAGCGCCCGGTTGGAGAACGAAATTGGTTCCATAAAAACTCAAATCTTCCTTATTCCACAAATCATTTTCTTTAGTTGTCCATACATTGTCAGAAACCTACCGTCAGAAAAATTTCTATAGACCATAGTGGCAAATTGGAAAGATCGTGGGCTTTCGGGTGATGCGTTCGCAATTCCTATATTCTTTGTGATCACCAGTAGGAAAGTCATCGACAGCAACCCGGAAGCTGCAGGGTGAGATCGATCGCATACACAAGAAGGTTGAATTGAGGAGAGTATATCTTTTTCTTGTTAGGTTTGTCACTTGGATAGTGCGAATCATAAAATCGACCGAGTTTCTTAATATGATATAATTCTTCATCATTTGTGTTTGATTTCTTAATTTTCCAAAGATATAAAAGTTCCTGTGTTCGTCTGTATCTTGTGCAGGCATTTTAACGGAAAGCAACTCTTAAGCTTAGATTATTTAGTAATTGAAAGGCAGAGAATAAAATTAAAGTTTGAGCACTGCACATTAGATCAGCAATGGAAGGGTCGCACGGAGGAGGAGGATCAGAGAGAGAAAAGTCCAACCCATCTTCATCCTCTACTCCTGTATCTGCTGTCGCTACTTTCTGGAAAGGTGCTTTATCACATACATTCTTTTATTTTCTATACTAATTATCAGTTAATGTTTACTAGGGATAGTTTCTTTTTACTTTCCCAATAACCGCCAGTATATATCTGGTTATATTGCTCCATATTTTAATATGGTGTTGTTTGGAGCATATAATGGTTTGCAGTCATTGAACACAGTAGTTTTGGTATTGTTTCAGGAATAAAGTTAGATCTTTGTGTTGTTTTCTTTCGCACTTGCTGAGTACCATGGAAACTCAGATTTAACTTCACATTCCTTTTGCTCCTTCCAGATTTTGATTTAGAGAAAGAAAGGACCATACTGGACGAACAAGGGCTTAGGATTGCAGAAAATCAGGAAAACAGTCAGAAAAACCGTCGGAAGCTTGCAGAGAGCACTAGGGGTATTTCTTTCACTGTTCCACAATTAGATTATTCTTCAGTATCCTGTGGTTTCTTAACTGTGGACCTCCTAAATTTTCTATGCATCCATTTCACGCTTCCAATTGTTGATTGTTGCTTCAAGTGTTAAGAGAGCATGGATAAATCATCAAATTGTATTAATCTCCAATTTGAAAATGAACTCTTAACAGATTTCAAGAAGGCTTCAAATGAAGAGAAGTTGATGTTGTTCAACTCTTTGCTGAAGGGTTATCAAGAAGAGGTTGATAAACTTACCAAGAGAGCCAAATTTGGAGAAAATGCTTTTCTTAACATTTACCAGAAACTTTATGAAGCACCAGATCCTTACCCAGTTCTTACTTCAATTGCAGTAAGTAACCTTCTCATGAACTTTTCTTTATAATTTTTAGTCATTTCTGTGAATTCCACACGATCTATGCTTTTATTGTAACTAGACATAGGCGAGCTTCCTATGTGTTATGAGACAATAATGACTTAGTTTCCAGAGTGTGATAATATGAGGAAGAGAACATTGTTTTCAGATATCCATTGATAGCAAATTGAAAGGAACTGCCCCCTTTAAAACAACACTAGCGGTCGTTGCATACTTGGTGCGTGTGCATTTAATAGCATAACCGATGTATATAAACACATACATCATATATTTAAAATTATAAAATCTGTAAAAATAAAATTTAAATATCAAGATGGTTGTATTCATCAAACAAACTTTAAATGAAATTTACCCAAATAAATTGTAATAAAATAATATCGGTAAAAGAGAATATAACTGTAATAAGAAGTTAAAAAAGATAGAATTATTTCTCTGTTAAAAAGATAGAATAATTTGCAGAGAAATAAAAATATCTATAGCCTTCATGAGGATTGTGTAGATATAAAGTGGTAGTAATTGGATAGTAGCTCAAGGTTGGATGATATTAGTCTTTGAAATTTTGAATGATTATGTCATCACATAGGAAGCTATTTTGAGTTTGAACCCATGCTTTTGCGGTTCACATATACACCTTACTGTTCCAGTAGGTTTTTAACATCCAAACTTAAGGTTTTAATACTGTAAATGCATGCATACAATACACTGAATGCTCCAAATTTTAAGAATGTATATCATGGAGTCCATGCCTATTCAGTGCAAATGTCCACCTCTCATTGTTGCTTTTATGAACCTCACCAATCTTTGACCTGTCTTAATCATTTGTGTTCCTGCTTCTTTGTGACTTTATCCCCTTTTCTTTCTCTGTGCAGGAGAAGGATGCAAAATTGTCTGAACTCGAGTCTGAGAACAGAAAGATGAATGTTGAGCTTGAAGAATTCCGCACTGAATCAACTCATCTGAAAAATCAGCAGGCAACAATAAGAAGACTTGAAGAGCGGACCCGCCAGTTAGAACAACAGGTCATTCATCTTTCTGTGTTATTCAACAATTTTTCGGCTCTTGCTGTTAGCAGCTATCCTTGCAGTCATTCATGTTATTTTGGGTAGCTTTGACCACCAAAAAGTTACTCTGCTATCTTGATTACAGTTTTTTTTTCCATTATACTCTTAAGAGAAAATAAAGTAGTTCTCAATAGGAGTTGAAACTTTGTTTGAGAATATATAATTTCAGTTTGTTTGACTGGGAGTGAACACTAGTTTTGGAAATGAGTGGTGGGTTGAGTAAGTCATCATGGGATTTAGCATTATTGGAATGACAGAATGGTGAAGGGACTGATACTTGGATTCCTGATTAACTCTTGTGAATCCCCATGTAGATGGATGAAATCCTCATCTGGATATGCTGAAATGCTGCTTCTGTTGGCGAATATTTTTGGTGCCAGATCCTTGAAGGAAAAACGCCTGATGAAAGTGGGTAGTTCATACGGGCTACTAGGTGATGAAAATGAATGGTTTTTTGTGCGTCCATGTGTTTGTTCTTCCGAGTATAACGTGTTGGTCATTTTTTTTCCCCTTCTTCTGTATGTATCCATTTTTCCTTCATTTGGACTGGAGGCTGTGGAGGATGACAAGTTACGGAGGGAGCTGGGGGTAGTCTGGGTTATGTGGATAGCATTGGTGGCAATAGTTGTGTCTAAATTGTTTTATTCCTTCCTTTTGCTCCTTTTGTTCTTGTTGATAGAAATGGGTGTGATTCTTTTCTTTTCTTTTCTTTCTGGGTGGGTTAGGGGAGTGTTGGTAAGGAGGCAAGACTCAAGAGTGTGCAATGCCAATTTTTAGTACAATAAACATTGGGTTTGTTCTCTACTTGTTGGAAATATGCTATGTAGGGTAAAGGGGTGGAAGATTTTCCTTAAATTTTCTCCGCCCCTCTCTATGTTCGGCTGGATTTAGGAAACTTTTTACCCTTAATGCGACTTGATAGATGAGAAGTTGAAGATGGATTACTGCAATCATGATTCCAGTCCTTCCCCATTCTTTCCTCACTAGGACAATTGTGGTTTCTTCTGGGGGCAGGGAATTAAATGAATTTATTGACGAGCAGAATAGTTTCTCTGACAAGTTACTACAAGATCCTTTGAATATATCAAGCAACTGTGGCAGTATTACGGGTGACCCAATCGATAGCCAGTTAAAGCAGTAGTAGAATATATGATATCTTGATAATCTAATACTTTAGTATTGCTTGGACTGATATATGTCAATGTCATTAGTCAGTTGTTATCGACATATAACAAACTTACTGGCATCATAAGAAAAATTAGGAGGCCGTTTGGATATATTTTCTTTTCCATTTTCTATTCTTCAACATTTTTAAAATTTGAAAAGGTAGTTAGAGAAAGCGGGTTGAAAATGAGTTTGTATTTGGATAGATTGTCTAGAAGTTAATAATTGTATAGGGTTGAATAGGTTGTAGGTGGAGAGAGGTACTAATAATGAAAATATAGAGAAGATATATAGTTTATTGGAGAAGATGTATAGATTATTGAGGAATGTATTTTCAGATAAAAATGAGTTGGAATCTTAGTGAAAATGGGGTAAACTTGTTGATAATTCATTATCGAATAATGAGAATGAGTGAAAATGGATTTGAAACCAAATCCAAATGGGGTGTAAAATCATTTGTGAGCATGAAAATCTGTTTTTCCTTGTTGTATGTCCTCAATGATAAGATCACTTTATGGACTGCTTCTGCAATCTTTTGCTCCAGCTCTAATGTATGTGAACTTGTATTGTTTCTATGTCATTCAAGGTGTGGACTTTCGTGGCATTCTTCGTTACTGGATCTCTCTCCAAAAAACTTGCAGTTAAATAGTAAATGTAAACAAATAGCATAAACTACCATAATTTTCTTGATGCTGCATTGATGTGTTTCTTTGTTGTTGATTAAGATGGAGGAAAAAGTGAAAGAAATTGTTGAGATTAAGCAACGCAATTTGGCCGAAGAGAATCAGAAAACAATGGAGGTTCTAAAAGAAAGGTACTATATTCAATGTGACTTCAGATTGCATTTTACTTTTACCTGTAGTTTCTTGGAATTGACGAGACCGTGTACATTACTAACCATGCAAAGTGTGGGAGAGAAACATACCATGTTTCTAAGGCACATCACCTCTTTGTTATAGATTGCAAATAATGTTGCATGTCCTTATAACTATGCAGGGAACGCATGCTGCAAGATCAATTACGCCAAGCTCAAGAAAGTGTTTCCACTATGCGAAAACTACATGAGTTTGCACAGAGCCAGTTGTTTGAACTTCGTGCCCAATCAGGTCAAAATGTTTTTCAGATTTTGTTTTGTTTTGCATTATTATGACATTCTTGATACAAGTTGGCAGTTCAGGGCTTATGTTACATACTTTTTGTTTATTTATTTATTTATGAGTTAATTGAGCTAATCCTCTTCTTGTAGTTTGTTTAATCCTATTGTTTCTGAACCTCAGAGGAGGATAGAGCTGCAAAACAATCGGAAGTTAATCTTTTAATGGATGAAGTTGAACATGCTCAAACTCGTCTTCTAAGTCTTGAGAGAGAGAAGGTGACTCAGAAACTTTATGTTGATGCAGAAATTTCTCCATTCTGAATTTGTCCATGCCATTAGCCTGATATTATTGTTATAGCACATAAGAGTTGATCCTCTGTGGTTTAACTTCGGATATGACCTTTGATAGTACGCATGCATTGGAAGGTCTGTACAATTTAATACATAATGACTCTTGTCGAGTTTAGCTGCAGTATCCATCACAAAGGATCATCATATTTGTTTGTTATGTACTGGAACAGAGAGAGATTATTCATCAAATATCCTGACAACAGCTCATTGTGGAGGAAGATGAGCTTAATTTGATAAGAAACTTAAATGAATGTTATTCTTCATCACATTAGACTGGATATGATATCTGTATGATAAGAAAAACTATGATGTTATCCCTTCACACACTAAGTGTTGGTAGAGGGAAACAACATGCACAAGGAAGGTCAAAAGGTTGAGGTTAATATAACTACTGCATTCATAAAGCTAATTTTGTCTCCTGGTGCATAAAAGCACATCAAACGGAGATGCTTTTGGCAGATTGAATTAAGTGCTGATTGAAAATAAGTAATGTCACATTATAACTTAAGTGAGACAAACCGAGACATTATTTGTGTACATCCAGAAAAGGAAATGGGACCACTTAATTTGGGGACGGAGGGAGTATTTAAAGTTTCTGCTTGAACTTATGCCTGCCAAATATGAAATATATTCTCTTGAGCGTGCCCATCTGTATCTTTCTAAGCTTCAAATATAAATGTTATGACTGACAATTCCTCTTGTATTCCTGATCAGGGTCTTTTGCAGTCTCAGTTGCAATCAGCTAACGAAGAGAGTGGACATAAGAAAAGGTGCAGTTCTAGTATTTTGCTGCCTAGATAATTTTCTTATTTTCATTAATCTGTGTGTTTCTGACTGCTAATCTGAAGTCAACAACATACTGCATAAGAATGTATACCCCGTATCTTTTATATCATGGAATAGTCTGGAAAAACTATTAACTATTATACAATGGTGAAATCTCTTTGCTTTAAGGGAGTGCAGGAACTGGCAATTTTTATAGTATCTCTTTTACTGGTGGAGTCTGTAATTTCGGTTTTGTTGAAAGCAGTAGCTGGGTTGGTGTATCCTCTTGTAAAATGTCCGCCATAACTGTCATGACTAAGCATGTACCCATCTTGAAGAGTAAGTCATAACTTACGGAAACTTACATATGCATTTGTATAAATTATGGTCATACTTGTGTTTGGGAAGTAATGCATAATGGATTTAAAACAGCTGCCAATTTTGGTTGCTCATTAGTTGGGGGATATCCCTGGTCATTCAATCTCCTGCTCAAACAAGGAGGGTAAAAGGATAAGGACCATATTTTGTTGTAACAGGATACTGTATTGGTGCAAGCCTCTATACCTGAAAAAACTGAATGAATGGAGAGAGCATACAAGCAGCTAAATTTTGTTACTTTTCTTGTTTTTCTATTCAGTGATGACCATGCTATTTCCCTTTCTGATCTAGGCCATGGAGCTGCCCTGCTTTCAGTTTGCATATTTGGTTTGAATCTTTTGTTGCTTTTGCTGTAGTGATAATCTGGATGCAAATACCATGCTTGAGAATTCTCTTAGTGCAAAGGAAAAGATAATATCTGAATTGAATATGGAACTTCACAATCTTGAGACAACACTATCAAATGAACGGGAATATCATTTGAATGAGCTGAAGAAGTTGAAGGCATTGCTAAATGAAAAGGTAATTTCTTCGTTCTTCTTTATGAAGTTAAGTTTTGTTCCAGGGGAGCCAAGTGGATGCTTTTCATATAGATAACTACTATAATAAATTTACCAATAGTTATAAATATCATCATAACCAAATAAGTGATTTACAACCATAAATGCATGTTGCTTAACTGAGAAAATACATAAAGTCCTTAGGCACAGAAATGAAAATTCTCTTAAAAGGATTCGCAATTTCTCTCCTTCTGGGAACTACAAGAAGTTGTTGAGGAAGCTTCCCAGTGATTCTTAACCACAAATTCATGTTGCTTATCTGAGAAAATGCATAAATTTCTTCAGCACACAAATGAAACTTGTTCTCTCAAAAGAAATGGTGATTTCTATTCTTCCTGAAACTACTAGAAATAGTTGAGGAAGCTTCCCAGGCTGCGCTTGCTTGTTGGATAGATTTCGGTTTTGCCGTCTCTTAAACATGGAAAAGGGAAAAGTTGTGTTTGGATGTGAAGTAGTCTTGTGTTTAACGGACATTACCTCAAAAGCCTACCTCACATGCTCTCTATCACTCTTATCCCTCTCTCCCTTTGTCTTATCACACTTCATTTCTCTCTCTCTCTCTCTCTCAATCTTAATAATTACAACTTGAATATAATTAATTAAATGATTAAGTATTATGGTAAATTAATTAAACAAATTGTGAATTAAAAATGTAAAACTGTTATACAAAATTTAAAATAATGAACAAGATTATGTGATACGTGTCTTTTATTATTTTATAAATAAATAAAAGATGAAAAATGAAAAATCTAACTAATCCGATTAATATGAAATTTGTTAAAATACAATGCATGATTAAAAAGAATGTTGTTTTCATAGTTGGATTAATTTTCCTTAATTAGTAATAAAAATTCCAATCACAACCCATTATTAAATTTGTATTTTAAATAATTCATAAAATAAATAACATTTATTAAATACATTTTATTAACTTTATCTATTATTTTAATTATTTAAAATATTCCTCAATCCCAAACAAACCCAAAAACCAAAACTCATAAAATAATCTCATTATCTCAAACAAATCTATCAAACATATTTTAAAAAACAATTTCACTACAAACCAAAACTTTACATCACATCAACCCATCATATCACCATATACAATCATTACATTTTATCTCATAACCAATCAGAACCTCATTTTCCAATCTCATATCACTAAAACACCAAAACAACCTCAAAATCTCAAAAACATGAAAAATGAGGCATTACCTCACAAGCAATCACAGCCCCAGCTTTTCTCATTTCTCATTTATTACTGAATTTGACTTAAGTCACATATTAGTCAGAGTATCAGAGATAGATCTAACTATGAAGGTCCTTTATATGATTTGCCTGATGTCCCAGGTCAGATTCAAATTGTGATTTGCCTGAAGTGCTAGGCAGATTCAAATTGAATTTTATGATTCACTTCTGATTTTATTCAACAATATAGGAGATTAAGTATCGAGTCCCATTATGTTAGGCTTATGATCAGCCTACATACCGTCCTTAACTCCAAACATGTGCCAGAATCTTTTCTATCTTGCTTAGGATTCTGTTAGTTTTACATGGATGTGTACTCTATATTTCTGGTGACATTGGTGTAGAAGTTATTAGCTTCAAAATTCTATAATTTTCTTAGCTGCTTCTTTACTTATAATAGTTCTTAGTACCCCACAAATTGCTCATGTTACCATGTAGGTATGTTTTCACGGATCCCATTCTCTATTTTCTTTGGTGATTTCAGTATAGCCAATTAACTTAGGGAAATATTTAGTTGACATCTTGTTCTTTTCAAATTGTCTTTGCAAATGAGTGCAGTGAATTCCCTCAGATCTAGCTTCTTTTCATATTTAGCCATAATTTTGTCTCAGTTTCTGTTTCCTTATTATTCTTTTTGTTGGTAAAAATGCGCAGGAAGTTGAGCTGGAGGAGTTGAAGAAAGAGCTTCAGGCGAGGCCAACTGAAAAACTAGTCGATGATTTGCGAAAGAAAGTAAAAATTTTGCAGGTGATTTGAACTTCACTACTTTTATGAAAGAATCTAACATTAGCTCTCTTGGACTTGACTGCTTAAACTGTGAATACATAAATACGGGCTAAAGGAGGTCTTTGGATAGGGAATGCATAACATTTAACCATTCAAATGAGTAGGAGCCTCTTTTCCTAGAGACCTTATATTTATTAGGAACCACAATGGCACTTTTCTCAATATACTCTGTGGTTCTTTTTATCAATATACTCCGAGTTTTATATTGATAAATAGAAGACTGTGTTTTTGGTGCTAAATTATTCAAATTCTATTCTTGTTTTATACATCAGTGAGTGGCATAAATCTCCTCATTCATCACATGTAAGTCTCTAATAAATTTGCTGAGCCATTTATCCTAGCTTTTATTCTAACCCATATGATGTTCTATATATTAGAAGTATGGATATCCAATTTTTAGCCTTTCCAAATGTAGAATGAGTATATCTTTCTTTTCATGTGAGTAAAAGTTAGTGTCTAAGTCTGATGTTTGTGCTATTAAGATGACAAGAACCTTGATTTTCAGTTAATTTATGAACTTCTCTACCTCTTCTATTCTCATTGTGGACTTTACTTCCCTTCCAATATCCTTTGTGAAATTTACAAAATGGTTTCTTGCAAAGACTGATGACTGATCAAATAATTGGAGTTACTCTGTAAATCCTTATTCAAACATGTACTCTGTGGCGCGCACACATGCTTCAATAATAGCTAGAGGTTTTCTGAACTCTCTCTCCCAAAAGAATTCTTAAATGATCGTATTGAAAATATCACCAAGGGTGCTCTATCCATTTTCAGTCTGACAAACTATTGTAATACTCATAGGCTGTCGGCTATAATTCAATTGAAGCTGAGGATTGGGAAGCAGCTACAAGTGGGGAAGAGATGAGCAAACTGGAATCATTACTTCTTGACAAGAACCGGAAAATGGAGCATGAACTGACACAATTTAAGGCATGACGCTCTGCAGCAGCTGATTTTCCATGAGGAAATATTTACTTGTTATAACTTTATTCTAAACTAAGGGATGAAATTGCGAAAGAGTAGTTTTGCAAATAATTGAACGTTGTCTTTGCCTGTCAGGTCAAAATTGCCGAAAAGTCATCTTTGCTGGAAGCAGCTGAAGTTAAGATCAGAGAACTAACAGCACAGATCAACGAACAACAGAGGCTTATCCAAAAGCTTGAGGATGATATACTGAAGGTTAATTCTCTATTTTTCCATATTGTCCTCCAGAGCCGATCACTGTATTCAATAACTATTTAGTGGATGCTGTTTCTCCATTGAAATACGATCATGATTTAAGATGTAATGTGGTGATGGAATGGATTTGTCCTCTCTGCCAATTATTTTGATTCGTAACTTAAAAATGCAGGGTTACAGTTCCAATGATAAAAAGAGAAGTTTTTTTGATGACTGGGACCTGTCAGATTCCGGAGGCGTGAACCAAGTTGAGGTAAGTTCTGTCATTCTTGGTTCCTTGTATGCTTAGCTCCAAGTGATTGACATTGCAATGCATCAAACTTTGCTGATATGCGTTCTGCTGCTATCCTCTGCTTGCTCTTTATAAACTTCTTGACATTTTGTAGGCTTCTATTATATTCCTTCTGGTGGCTTATATAGTTTTGTATTTCATAGACTGATCTATGATTTAGGGTCTTCCTTGACTGCAAATTGTTCCTATAAAATGATGGCTTGTTTGAAGTTTAAATAGAAACCGACTTAAAATACTAGAATTGGAGAGCAATATGCCCAGTCCTTTGGGCTGACTGCTACATGCTACTTTGAGTAATAGTATTCAAGGTCACTCTGCAGTGATTTGAATTGCAATATTCTTTAGCAGAGTAATCTAATGGTTTTGTTGTAGGAAAGTTGGAAAGAATAACCCTATTCGGGGCTGATGTCTTAGGGGACATCATGATTATTTATGCTATGATTAGAAATCCTGGAGCGAGAGGAACACGAGAAATATGGAATAATGTTAAGTATGTAATACAATTCAAGGGGCGGTTCAAAGATGCTTTTTGTTTGTGCTCTCCTTCAGTCGTTAATTAATTTATTAGAACTTCCAAATATGATAATCATCGATCGCATTCCACCATCCATACTTAAGGCATCTTAAAAAAAGAAAGCTTTCTTGCCCTTAGTGATTACAAGTGAAAGCCTCCTTTTATGATCCACATTCTTCGCTTTTACATCGGAGCTTAATTGCAGAAGATAAACATATATAGTCAACTAATCTTTAGTGAGTCACTCTCAAATGTTATTTAAAGATATGCACTTTACTTATTTGCAGAAGATGATCATAGAGACGGTGTTATATATACTTGTAATGGATTGTTTTACTATTATACCATAACAGAAAATAATCACATTCCATCTTGCAGAACCGTCAAGTCAATATCAATGTAATAAAAATTGACCTGTAATTTGACAAAGAATAGATAACAAAAGAGGGCAGTTGAAAAGGGGTTCAACTAACGTCCAAAATATTTTGATGAATCAGGGCTTCTCTTTTTTTACATTTTCTTGGTAGATGTAGGTTAATACCTAATAGATTAGATTTTAAATCTTATATTTGTTATTCTTATGTTATGTGGGTTGGATTGATGGGTCATTCAAAAAGCAATTTTGGATTTGGGTTAGGAGGGTCAACTTGCAACCCCACCCAAACTTATCCAAAATTTTTGAGATGTGTTGTGGGTTAACTTGATTTTGACCCAACCCAATAGGCCTCAATCCAAACCCAGTAATTTTTATTAGTTCCGTGTCGTGTATTCATGTCGGATCATGAATTGCCACCCCTATTTTTCCCAAGCAACACCAGACCAAATTTTTGTTTTGAAAATAGAAAAGTTTATAATGAATAACAATCAGTAATCATTATGGAAAATTGATTCATTCTTGAGTTCAGTTGTTTAAACCTATTGTGTAACCTGTTATATAATTTTAATATTGGATGCACTTAGATCTTAACCATTATGTAAATCGAGAAAATGGCATGTTGATTCTAGAAGTATGATTGATAGGTTATTGAATTTTACTAATTAGTTCCTTGTCAAATCATTGTAAAATGTGAAAGCACATATCAGGTTGTATACATGTATTGAAATTCTGATGCTTAGTTTTTTAAATGCATCTTTCTTAATTTCATAAGGCTCCATATATGAAGGATATATCTGGTGTGAAGTCAATATGGTATCTAGTTTTAAAGTATGTGCTAAATGAGTATTTTTTTTTTTTTTTTTTACTACCACCCTCCCCCTCCACGGGTAAGGGTACTAAATGTTGAGTTGCCAATCATGTCAATTGGTTTATTACTTTATGCATGCGACCTTTCTATATCAACTGTTGTGGCTAACGCTTCCTTGGACAGAATGCAGAACAAAAGCGTGCTCCCTCCGATCTAGATCAAAGCTCTATGCTTAAGGTGATCTGCAATCAACGTGATCGATTTCGGGCACGTTTGCGGGAGACTGAAGAGGTTTGTACCCCTCCCTCCTTTTCTTGCTCGGTGCCTGAAACATTATACAGTTAATTTTTCAGTTTTAGTTGTTTTATTTGTTTTATCCACTAAATTAACCTCGTGCCAGGAAATAAGAAAACTGAATGAGAAGATTGGAATGCTGACGACTGAGCTTGAGAAAACAAAAGCAGATAATGTCAAACTTTATGGGAAAATTCGATATGTTCAGGATTATAATTCAGAGAAAGTAGTATCCAGAGGATCAAAGAAGGTGCCTAGCAGATGCTACCTTAAATTTGTAAAATTGTAAAATTGTAATTCAGTTTATACTTAACTTAGTTGTGTCCTTATTTTCAGTATGCTGAAGATCTGGAGAGTGGTTTTAGTTCTGACGTCGAATCCAAGTATAAAAAAATATATGAGGATGATATTAATCCATTTGCAGCATTTTCAAAGAAGGTGGATCTTCTTTTTGTCTTTTTGATTGTTTCCTTGGTGGATATTCTTCTTCTTTTTTATGAATGATCAGTTTTTAAAAATCCATGGCCACAATTTTTTTTTTAAAAATAATTTATGGTTAATTGCTGAATTTGACTGTAGTTTTTCCTGGCCTTTATAACTTGAGAATTATAAGATGCGGACATTATAATTATAGATTGCATGCAATGATTATGTCACATTCATTTTGTCTGAAAATGATGCTTTCAGTTAGGGTATATTGTGTATCCTATTGACTTTTGTCTGTATACATTTGAGTTTTATAGGAAGCATCATATTGAGTGGCTTATTCTTTCAGAAAGATCGGGAGTTGCTTCTCTTCTGTTGACATTTTTGCGACTTTATGCTGCATAACCAAAGCTTTAATAATATGAGTATCCTCGTTTTCAGTTTTGTTTTTTCTTTAAACTTTCCAGCTGAATTTCTTTTATAATTTTTAATGTTCAATAAAAATAGGAAAGAGATCAAAGGTACAAGGAGCTGGGATTGAGAGATAAAATCACCCTTAGCAGTGGACGGTTTCTTCTTGGTAACAAGTATGTTTCCCAATTCTTTGGCTTTATTTTATGTAACTCTGCTTATTTGAATGCCTTGCTCCTGTCCATGCTGGTTGTTCTTTTAATTTTGCTAATGTTCTTCGATCACCTCTTCTCCTGATATCCTTCTAGTCTATCTTAGTACTCACTGATAGATTCA
The DNA here is from genome assembly GCA_018894105.1 of Jacaranda mimosifolia. Classification (NCBI taxonomy): domain Eukaryota; kingdom Viridiplantae; phylum Streptophyta; class Magnoliopsida; order Lamiales; family Bignoniaceae; genus Jacaranda; species Jacaranda mimosifolia. The sequence continues at coordinate 82,404 of CM032118.1, read as the reverse complement.
TATGGACCTAAATCTCATAATTTGTTCAAAGGGGTTTCCACTTGCTCTTTGAATCACAAGCTGGCCCTTTGAGTGCAAAGCAATAGCGTTATAGCTCCAAATTTTTTTTCCTTAATTTGAGTATAAAATATCAAGTTGATAAAGTAAGAAACTACAGTTTTGTTTTCCTATTTTTTTTTTTTTGGGTAGAGAGTGGGGGGGGTGGGGGAGTTGAGGCATCGAGGGAGATTTGAATAGCCAACTATCTCCTGCAAAAACTGGGTAATTGCCATATTCACAAGTGACGATTTGGGTTGTTGCAGGTATGCGAGAACCTTTGCATTTTTCTACACCATTGGGTTACACATATTGGTGTTCACCTGCCTGTACAGGATGTCTGCCTTAAGCTACCTCAGGTTACCTGGATTATTTCATCTTTTTCCAGATACCTCTGCTCAAAGCAAATTGAGATATCTTTATTCCTCAGGTTTATTTGATTTTGAAGTGTGATATTGATTAGCTTATCTGTGTCTTTGCAGCCATGGACCTGAGGAAACCCTTATTGGAGACAACGTCAATCTTCCACATCCTCAATAACCTTCAAAGCTAGTTTCTGTTTGCTTTGCTTTATTCTGTTGTTTCTAAATTTGGACTCTTGAAGCCCCTTTTGTATACTTAGGTAGGGAAGGCGCCTGGGGACAATCTAAGTTGAACAGTTTTTCAATGTCAACATATGTCTTGTATGAGTAAGGATTAAATGATTCAGTACTTTGAATTGCTAGCCTGGCAGTGTTGAGGAGTATTGTTAATTGTCCATCTATGCTTAAATCTTATATCTTAAACCCTAATCAGTGGATCTAGTTCTTGTATGTATATAATGTTATTTTACTGCTTTTGATGTCAATCAAGAATTGTTCATGTTGTGCATGCTAAAATTTAGAATGGCGAATAAACGTTTTGATGACCAATGTCAATTTCAATGTTGATATCTCTCTATCATGAGAATTGTTGTTTTAGTTGTTATGACGGATGGAAAAAAGTGTTGGTGTTGGAATCTGATTCCGATCTCTCAGTCAAGACTCAAGAGACAGAACATGTCTATTTTTTATAATATTTTTCTGTTAAGCCAAACTTTTGATGGCCTTAATCCTAGAAAATACAAGGATATGTTTTGTTACCAAACTTGAGAATCTGTCAATTTTCAGGAATGTTAACCAATGCACCCAGCAGCTAAGCTAAATAAACACTCTCGAACACAAATCTTTTCCTATTCAAATTCTGTTTGGAATGTTGCAGTTCAAAAGAGTTGATACCCAAAAGGGCAAAGGGTGATCAAATCAACTGCAGTGATCTTTGCTTTATCCAAAAAGGGTTTTGTACAATTTGGAGTGCGACGGTAAATATATACTCAACTCTCTTACATAGTGTCTTCAGTCTCCCCACTTTCTTTTGTTTTTTTGAAAAAAAAAATCATTCCACTTCTAGTTGAAAATGCCGCAAAATCTCGAGTAAATTTGATCTTGAAATTTCAAAGTAAATTAATTTTTTTTGTTTTTTTTTTAAGAAAACAATTTCGGTTAATTAGAAAAAAAAATTTAACCCTACTTTTATTTTAGTGATCAATCCTCATTTGAATTTTTACACATTAAACTTTTCACTTTTTCACAAAACTTAGAAATCACTCCCCATATCTTTTAAAAAGACTCATATATCTTTGTAGCTGGAAAAAATAACAAAAATACCTGAGAAATTTGCTTTTCTCTTCAAAAAGAATGCTTTTGTTTTTTTTTTTTGCTGAAATCGATGAGTTCTCCAAGCGGCCAAACAAAAGGGCGCAAAATTGTTCCTTTGCCATTGACGCGAGAATAAGAAGAGGAAAAAAAAATAAAACACACCAAAATTTCTGTCATTTTTCTGCAACAATGGAAGGAGAAACAGCAGCAACAAGAAGCGAAGTACAAAAAGAAGTGATCAAAAGAATCAAAAGGTATGTTTTTTGCATTTACAGTTTTAAATGTCCGTGATTTTTCAGTGTTACACTTATTTCTTGTATATTTTCTCATGTTTAGAGTTTTTATTCCTTTTTTAGTTGTTAAATACTTGAACCCATTTGATATATATATATATATATATGATTTTTGTTGTGAAATGGGAAGTGATGAGGGTTCGTTTCGTTGGGCTAGGGTCCCGGCTAGAACGATGGTAGAACTCGACCCAGATGGATCACGCTCCTGTTAAGATAGGGAAAGAATCCTGCATTCACAGTAAACGTTAGGCTAGCCGAGTGGCCCTCGGCTTAGGCCCTCCGACGATCAAGTCAATAAGATTCGACCTCAACGATCGATCTAAGGGGTAAGGGCTTTTGGGTGTATATGAGTGCGTACCTCTGAAGGGCAGGGTTGAGGGTATATATATCCTTCTCTTCCTAGGAAATGTCCGGAAAAACCTTAGGTATTTCCCCGGGCCACTAATCTTGGGCCTGGGGTGTTTAGTCATTTCCCCTATTTGAATATTTCCAGCCAGCTGCCCTTCCAGGTTTCAAAGACAAGATAGTACACTGTAGCGGCCCCTGCTGTGCAGACGGTGAGGGGAACGGCATACGCCATTAATGCGGAGGCGTGGCACTTGCCAGTGTATTAAATGCGATGGCAGAGCACTGTACTGGACTCGACGTCATAGGAGGTCGAGGAACTTTCGCAGGTCCAGGGAACCTAACTGGACCTGTGCAGATCTGGTCGAGTTAAGTCGATGAGACGTATAGGCCCCGAGTCCAGTCGAGTGAAGTCGACGAGACGTATGGGCCCTGAGTCTCAGTTGGGCCGCCGTCTCTTGCTGGGCTTTGCTAGTTTGGGCCCAAGCCTTTGGGCCACCCCATATCATGAGTCCCCCCACTTCGCAAGGCTGAACAGGGTACCGATGAGAAGCGTTGGGAAGTAGCGAAAAACGGTTCTGGTGACAGTTGACCAGGGTTTAGTGCATTTATTGAGCGGTTACATCGTGGCTAGTACGGGACGGCGTGGCGGTTACAGTCATTATGGTAGACGTCATTATGGAGACGTTTGATTTACCGCGCCTCTTTCCCTATAAATAACCACTGTAATTCTGGCCATTTTTACTTTTACTGCTTTAGAATCCGCGCGTGAGCTTGTAGAAAAAACTCTTTGGCGCCTAGGGCTTCTGAATCTAACCTTCGCGTTTGCTCCCCCGGTTTCCTGCGTTTAACTTTCATTTCCAGTAAGTGTACTGCTGTTTTGACTTCTTATCGTCTGCTTTTCTTTGAAACATCATGCTGGGATTGTATAGTTCTGAGGGTAGTTAGGGGGGGATAGTGAGGCTACCCCGTCCGAAAGGCGTAGGTACCTGCTCTGTGGCGTCTAACGAGTCGTCGCATGATGATTCTAATTCCAGTAGCTCGAGCTCCAGCAGCTCGAGCAGCAAACGCGGTGCGAAGGAGGCTGGGCCTAGCCAAGTACCCCCGTCGCGAGGTCGATTATTTACCCGCAGTCATTTTAGCAAAATAGTGCCTACCATGAACCCTGGGGACTTGAGACATCTTATGGAGCTCTATCATATTCCCCCTGAATACCAGCTTTTAGTCCCTGGGCCAATTGGTCGAATGCATCGCGCCCCTGCGGGTTGCATAACTGTGTTTGAGGACGCCTTTAGGTGTGGGCTTAGGTTCCCCCTAAGTGACAACATGATAGGTCTGCTTAGGGGTCTTCAAGTATGCATAACTCAACTTCTGCCCAACTGTTTTTCTACACTCTGTAGTTTCATAGTTTTGATGCATCTGTTCAACCAACCGGCCAGTTTCGAAAACTTTTCCAACATGTTTCATCTTCCCATGTCTCGTAAGTATGGCAGTGCCAACGAGTCGGGGTCCTATTACCTCATTGCTCGACCTCATCGGAGATTTCTGGTAGCCCCCTCCACTTCATATGGTCAGGCGTGGAAAAAACGCTACTTCTTTGTTCGAGTGAAGGGGGGTTTTAATATTCCTCGGGGTTGGTGGAGGGGGCATGTCGAGATGCACGAGCACATGACTCCGACATAGCCGAACACATTCGTGCAGGATCTTGTCAAGTTTGGCCCCATCGAGGCCTCCGTCTTGATTGATGAGAGGCAGTTAGTGCTGGCCGGGCTGTCACCGGCCCCTATAGATTTTCCTGCTGATTATGAGATAGGTAGATGGAGTGTGCTTTGTGCTTTATTATTTACCTATCTTTGATGATTTGCGCAACTCTTTTGATTTTGAATGCTGTTGAATTCGTTGTGCGAAGATCGAGCAGAGATCATGAACAGATCAAGAGCCGAGGCGCTAGCCCGAGTAGAAAAGAACAAGTAGCGCAAAAAGAGAGCTGTTTCTCGACAAGAGTCTTCAGCAAGCGACGAGCCGTGTCGATTGGAGGTAGCTCCAACCCCCTCGCTGACCCCCTCGCCTGGTCGAGCAGCAGCCACCTCGAGCGGGGTCCCTGCTGGTCGAGGAAAAAGGCCGATGGGCGAACGGAGTAGTCCCCCGCCTAAGAAAATTGCAGCGGGGAAAAGTAAAGGAAAAGGCATGGGGTCGAGGATGCCGACGGGGAATGATCTTTTTGGAGATCGAGGAGCCGATGCACTATTTAACCTGCGAAAGTTCCCGTCTCCTCGGTTCGGGACAGACCCGAGCCTCGCCGTAAGCGACTTTTCTAGCATGCTCGCATCAGGGGCCCACCGGGGTGGATGCCTTGAAGGTGCTGATGGCTGGTCAATTCTTGCCTGACCACAAGAAGATGATGGGCATAAGCCAGGCTGTTGCCCTTTGTGAGTTCGCATATCACACAATCATGGTAAGATTTCATTTTCAGCGTCTCTACGTATTCATACTTTTGTTGGTTTGACAGTTGTGACCTTTATGTCTCAGGTTGGGCAACTGGGCTACCATCTCTACCGCCGCTCCGAGCTGGCCCTTGCTGATCGAGAGCAGTTGGATGCTGGCGGTGATGCTGAAACTTTGAAGGCTCAGCTGGAGTCTTCCCAACTGCGACTCGAGGAACTGGAGAAGCAAGTTAGCCAACATGCCCGGGAGATGGAGGAGAAAGACAAGCAGGTCCTCCTTGCCATTACAGAGAGGACCAAAACGAACGCGAAGCTGGAAAAATTACAACTGGACGTGCAAGTTGCTTATGAGTCTGGTCGAAGCGAGCGTCTGGTTGAGGCCAAGGCTGAGTTTGCTCGGATATTATCGGAGGTGCGTCGGGAGGCCGTGCAGCAGTTCATGGTTAGTCCGGCTTTTCAGGATGCAAGTGTTGTGCTGGCTCTGGATGATGCGCGGGACACCTTCGAGAAGGCGATTCAGCAAATACAGTTCTTGGGCCATGCTCTCCGGCCTGAGGAACTCTCCAAAATGAGCTACACTCTTGACGAGCAGCTGCGTCCATACGCCGAGGAGAGTGCCAATGCCGGGGAAGCCGCCGTGGAGGCAGGTTCGGGAGTCGAATTGTCGCCCGAAGAGAAGAGGCGGGCTAAACTTGATGAAAAGCTAAGGCAGTAGCCCGGGAGTTCGAGTTCACCGGCAACCTAGCTTACGACATATCAGAGGGAAAAGTTGATGCGGCCTCTTTCTTCCCGGCTACCGAGCGGCTATTCCTACAAGCTGCAGTTGGCCCCTTTCGGCCCGTGACCGCTGCTGTCCTTGTTGCAATGGCGCCGCCCGAGCCTCAGCCGACTTCTGCTCCAATCGGTGTACCTGCCCCAACCCCCAGAATCGAAGAGACGGGCAGCTCCAATTAGGCTCGGCTTTTTGTTTTGCTTTTGATGTATAGGCCCTGCTGAGGCCTTTAACATTCACTGAGTTGTTATGGAATTTAATTGCAATTTTGATCATTATCGTGTTTGCGTTTGCGTTGAATTATTTTGACGGCTGGCCACGAATGTGGCGAGTAGCTTATCCTCTTGCCCTTCATTAGATGATGATTTGCTTTTCTGACTTGATATTTAGCTTCTGTAGGACAAGTTGCCCTAAAATCTAACAAGATAATAATTAACGTTTGAGTTTGGAACGTCTTTCGTATAAGTTTATCATCGATAGCTTAGTTTTGGCGCACGGGCCTCGACTTTTCAAGCGGGAAGCCTCTCGTCGACTACGGGGTCGACTTCTTGGTCTTGGCGCACGGGCATCGACTTTTCGGGCGTGAAGCCACTCGTCGACTACGGGGACGACTTCTTGGTCTTGGCGCACGGGCCTCGACTTTTTGGGCGTGAAGCCTCTCATCGACTACGAGGTCGACTTCTTGGTCTTAGCGCATGGGCCTCGACTTTTCGGGTGTGAAGCCTCTCGTTGACTACGGGATCGACTTTTTGGTCTTGGCGCATGGGCCTCGACTTTTTGAGCGTGAAGCTTCTCGTCGACTACAGGGTCGACTTCTTGGTCTTGGAGCACGGGCCTCGACTTTTTGGGCGTGAAGCCTCTCGTCGACTATGGGGTCAATTTTTTGGCCTTGGCGCACGGGCCTCGACTTTTTGGGGGTGAAGCCTCTCGTCGACTACGGGGTCGACTTTTTAAAGGAAGGTTCGCTCTGCTGCACACGTTTGGACATTTTTGGCATTTCATTTCCTTCAGTAATACAAAGGTCATCGGAGACCGATTATACAAAAAAAAATTTCAAGTTTATGGCATTCCATGGTCGAGGTAGCTCACGACCTGATGCATCAGCTAGTTGGTAGGTATTATTTTTAGCCACCTTGATCACCGAGTACGCTCCTCCCATTTTGGGTCGAGTTTCCCGACAGGCTTGGATTCTTCCACTTTCTTGAGAACGAGATTGCCCACTTTGAAGCTCTGCGGTCGCATCGACCTGTTATAGCGATCCGCCATCTTTGAACGATATCGCTGCATGGCGTTGTTCGTCGACAGTGATTAGATCTAGCGTCCTCTCCGACGCGTTAGTTATCGGGTTGTAGTGGATCACCCTCGCTATATGCTGGATTAATTCTGACGGGATCACTGCCTCAGATCCGTAGACTAGGCTGTACGGGCTGTGACCTGTGGCTGTTCGAGGAGTCGTTCTGTAAGCCCAAAGAACACTAGGGAGGTCTTCCGCCCAGCTGGTCCTTGTCCCCGCTATTCGACTCTTGACGTGGTCGAGGACTGTCCTGTTGGTAACCTCAGTTTGTCCATTGGCTTGCAGATTTCCCATCGAAGTAAAGTGCTGGGCGATCCCTAAGGTTTCGCATCATCTCCTCGTATTTTTGCTCTGGAATTGGGTGCCGTTATCTGATATCACGACCTTAGGCAGTCCAAATCGGCATACAATATTCTTCCAAATGAAACTTTTAATGGCGGCATCGGTGATCTTCGGGACTGCCTCGGCTTCCACCCATTTTGTAAAGTATTCGACGGCCACTATGATGAATTTTCGCTGGCCGGAAGTTTTTGGGAGCGACCCTACTATGTCGATCCCCCACTGGTCGAATGGCCAGGTGATGTTAACATTGGTCATCGGTGCGGCTGGCTGGTGATGGATGTTTGAATGAATTTGACAGGATGGGCAATTTTTAGCAAAGTCGACAGAATCTCTCAACAAAGTTGGCCACAAATACTCGTAGCGAATGACCTTATGTGCCAGGGATCGGCTGCCAGAGTGGTTGCCGCAAATATTGGCATGTACTTCCTGTAATACTTCATTAGCTTGGTTGGGATCCAGACACCTGAGTGGCGGCCCTGCTATTGACCGCTTGTACAATTGTCCATGCTCATCTAGCGTGTATTTAGGTGCTAAACCCTTCAGCCTGCGGGCCTCCTTATCATTGTCAGGCAGGGTGCCGCGACTTAGATAAAGTTTGATTGGGTGCTGCCAAGAAAGGGCCATCTCGCCGAGGCACCCGACCATAACCTGGTCGGGTGAAGGGACGCAAGGCTGAGCGGCAACAAAAAATGTTATTATCTTTTCTCTGGTGCTTTTCGTCGAGCTGGCCAGCTTGGAGAGCGGGTCTGCTCGCTCATTTTCTGATCGAGGTATTTAGCTCAGCGAGAAGTTTCTGAACATTTGCCTCACTTGGCGCACTTCTGCCAAATATTGGGACATTTTATGTTCCTTCGCCTCGAAGTTGCCTTCGACCTGTTCTGCACGAGCTGAGAGTCAGTGAATGCCACTAGTTGCTCAACCCCACGGTCTCTGGCCATGCGCATTCCTGCAATAAGGGCCTCATATTCTGCTTCGTTATTAGTGATTGGGAAGTCGAGTTTCACCGCGAAATCATATTCCTCGACCAGTGGGGATCGGAGGGATATCCCTATTCCTCCGCCAGATGAGGTTGCGGACCTGTCGACATGCAAGGTCCATCAGATGGTGCTTTCGACCTCCTGCGCCGGGAGGTCGAGCCTTTCAACGATAAAGTCGGCCAACACCTGTACTTTAATGGCGGTCCGCGGTTGAAATTGAATGTCGAATTCCCCGAGCTCAATGGCCCATTTGGTGAGCCGACCAAAGGTGTCTGGCTTCGACAACACCTATTTTAGTGGTTGATTGGTCATCACCAAAATCGAGTGGGATTGAAAATAAGGCCGCAGCTTCCTGGCTGACGTAACAAGGGCCAGAGCGAACTTCTCGATCTCTAAATAATTATGCTCGGGTCCCTGGATAGCCTTGTTGCAATAGTGTATTGGATAGGGGTTTCCTACTCTCGTCGTCGTCAACACTGAACTAATGGAGACCGAAGAGACTGCCAGATATATCTGTAGTACTTCCCCCACCTCGGGTTTGGCAAGCATGGGTGGCGAAGAGAGGTATTGCTTGAGGTTGAGTAGGGCCTGATCACACTGTTGGTCCCACTTGAATCCGGATTTCTTCGTGTTTCGCAGGATTTTGAAGAAAGGTAGGCTTCTATCTGCTAGTCGAGATATGAATCTGCCCAAGGCTATGATCCTGCCGACCAGGCGCTGGACATCCCGAACCGTGCGAGGTGGGGCGATGTCCAAAATTGCTTGAATCTTCTGCGGGTTGGCCTCGATGCCTCTTTGGCTGACCATGTAGTCGAGGAATTTGCCTCATCGTACCCCGAAGGTACACTTGCTAGGATTGAGCTTCATTCTGAAAGCTCTCAAAATGGAAAAGGTGTGGCTGAGGTCGATCAGGTGATCTTCAGCCTTTTCTGTCTTTACAATCATATCATCAACATAGACCTCCATCGATCTCCCAATTTCATTCTTGAACATATAATTAACCAGTCTCTGGTAGGTTGCCCCTGTATTTTTAAGTCCAAATGGCATAACCAGGAAGTAATACACTCCATTGGGAACGACAAATGCTGTTTTGTCCCTGTCCTTGGGTGCCATGAATATTTGATAATAGCCTTGAAATGCATCCATCATGCTAAGCAATTCGCAGTCAGCAGTAGAGTCAACAAGTAAATCAATACGAGGCAAGGGGTAAGGATCCTTAAGGCAAGCTTTATTCAAATCTGTAAAGTCATTACACATCCTCCACTTTCCCTCATTCTTGGGAACAAGTACAACGTTACAAAGCCAAGAGGGATATTGGATTTCTATAATATAACCTGCTTGCAAAAGCTTGCTAACCTTCTTGTCGATAATCTGGCTCCGTTCAGCATTGAAGGTTCTTTTCTTCTGGCGCACTAGCTTGTGGGTTGGGTCCACGTTGAGGCTGTGGACAATGATGTTGGGATTGATGCCTTGAAGATCCGCCGCCTTCCAGGCAAAAACATCGACGTTCCGTCGGAGGAAGTCGACCATAAGACATTCTAGTCGATCTCCTATCTCGGTCCCAATTCTGGTGGTTTTCTCTGGATTTCCCGGTTCGAGCTTGATCGTTTTGAATTCCCCAACGGGCTCGACCCTTGTGTCATCCAACTTTCTCTTTTTCGACGAGGATCCCTCGGGTTTCGCTACAGGGGTGTCCCCCAAGGGCTTCAGCGCGGGTCGCTTCTTCTGGTCCGTTAAGTCGACAGAGATTGTGTAGCATCGCCAAGCGTCCTTAAGGTTGCATAAAAGCTCACCCACTCCGGCTGGGGTCGGGAACTTTATCTTCATATGATAAGTGAACACAATGGCTCTGAAATCATTCAGGGCTGGTCGGCCCATGATAACATTATAGGCGAAAGGAGCGTCGACTACCAGGTAACTGATCATTCGCATTCAGTTGCACTGTCCCTGCCCGAACGTGGTGGAAAGACTGATGGACCCGACTGGAATAATCTCGGACCCACCAAACCCGACCAAGGGCGTTATGACCGGATCAAATTTCAACCGTCCCAATTCCATTCTGCTCAAAGTCGATAAGAATATTATGTTCACTGAACTCCCGTTGTCGACCAGCACCTTCCGGACCTCAAAATTAGCAACTTCCAGGGCGATCACCATCAGGCAATCTATCTTACGGTCGGCTTTCTCCAGGTGGTCCAGATCTGTGTCGGTGAAAGAAATTGGTTCGGTACTGGTCGTCAGCTGAAAGACTGCTTCGACCCTAGGTGGCCTGGTTGAGTCGAGCTGCCTCTGTGTTTGCTTTCTCGCATTTCGGGAATCCCCTCCCGTGGGCCCTCCGGCAATCATGTCAATGACACCCCTGATGAGTGGGTTGGGTTCATGGGTTGGTCTCTTTCCTTTATCCTCTCTCCTCAGGCTGATCGACCTTTCTCTTCGGGGAGTCCGGTCGGTCAGGCCTTCCTCTCTTCGGGCCTGCTCCTCAACGAATTTCTTTAAGTGGCCCTGTCTAATTAGCCTCTCAATTTCGTCTTTCAAATTAAAGCAGTCTTCGGTGTCGTGTCCTTTCTGCCTATGGAAATAGCAGTACTTTTTTGACTTCTTCATAGCTTCGGTTTCTGTGATTTTCTGTGGCTTCTTGAGCAAGTTGTCGTGTTGAATGGCAAACAATACTTCTCTCCTCGGGAGGTTCAACGGAGTGTATTCATGGAAGCGTTTGATCGGGGAACGGCGTCCCTCCTTATTTTGTCTATCATCTCTCTCTTTGCCCCTCTTCTTATCGGCTTCCAGGCTGCCGTATTTCATCATGTTCATCTGCTCTTGGGTCATATACCTCTCGGCTAGGTCGAGGAGCTCCTCCATCGTTCTGGGCTGCGCGCGCACCAGGGCATTGGCGCACTCCTTATGCCTCAAGCCCAAAAATAATATATCGATCAGAAACTCGATCCTCGGGCTATCGATTTTTAACACCTCTGTGTTGAATCTGGTGAAAAAATCCCAAAGGGATTCTCCCTCAGCCTGTTTCACTGTGTGTAAGTGTGTGTGTGGAAGCTTTGCCTTTTTCCTGCTGGCGAACTGGTGCAAAAACTTATCACACAACTGGTCGTAGGAGAAGATGGATGTTGGCTCCAGTTTTACAAACCAGTCCAAAGCCACTCCCTGGAATGTAGTCACCAGCATCTTTGCATGTATATAGTCATTATGCCCATGCAACTGCATCATATGCTCAAACTGCAGCAGATGCTCATTCGGGTCCATGGAGCCATCATACCTTGGAAGCCCCGTAGGGTTCTTTGCATCGACAGCGATGCGCTCTTCAATGATCTCTTGGACGAACGGCGAATCCTGCTCCCTTCTGAACCTTTGTGGCCCGTCTGGCAGGGCCACCCTATCCGCATTCCTTCTCGAGATCTCCTCCAGGTGCCTATTCAACTGTTGCACCTGGTGAGATACCTCCTCCCATTCTTGCTGATCTGCTTGAGAGGCACCTCTGCCCGACTTGTATCTGGAACGCTTGGCCCTATCACACTGCGGGGTGCGAATGGGCCGCACGTTATGATCCACGGAGTTTGCTACCTCCTCCCTCGGCGGGGGGACGGGCTGCTTCTCTAGGGAAACGGCCAAGGCTGGAATCTCTCCTGAACTGGTGTCTTGGCGATTCCAGCCGTTGAGAAGGCTCTTTAGGCTGTGCTTTCTCTGGGGCTGCGGGCTATGGCGTGGCGCTGACCGCCGGCTCCAGCTACACCGTATGCCTGTTTAGGGCGGCGAAGAGTTGTGCTGAAATCTGCGTAGAAATTTGCTTACTAATAAGCTGCATTAGCTGCGGCATCGTGAGTGTGACCACCGGCTCAGGTGGAGCGCTTGGTCCTTGTATATTCGGCTCCAGGTCCTGACGATGGGGGGAAGCTGGACCTCCTATTTTCATCTCTTCCCGATAGAGCTCGCCTAGTGTTTACCATATTCCGACAGAGGATTCAAGTTTCCCATAGACGGTGCCAAATGATAAGGGTTTGTTTCGCTGGGCTAGGGTCCCGGCTAAAACGATGGTAGAACTCGACCCAGATGGATCACACTCCTGTTAAGGTAGGGAAAGAATCCTGCAGTTACAGTAAATGTTAGGCTAGCCGAGTGGCCCTCGGCTTAGGCCCTCCAACGATCAAGTTAGTAAGATTCGACTTCAACAATCGATCCGAGGGGTAAGGGCTTTTTGGTGTATATGAGTGCGTACCTCTGAAGGGCAGGGTTGAGGGTATATATATCCTTCTCTTCCAAGGAAATGTCTGGAAAACCCTTAGGTATTTCCCCAGGCCACTAATCTTGGGTCTGGGGTGTTTAGTCATTTCCCCTATTTGAATATTTCCAGTCAGCTGCCCTTCCGGGTTTCAAGGACAAGACACTGTAGCAGCGCCTGCTATGTCAGACGGTGAGGGGAACGGCATGCGCCATTAATATGGAGGCATGGCGCCTGCCAGTGTATTAAATACGGTGGCAGAGCACTGTACTGGACTCGACGTCATATGAGGTCGAGGAACTTTCACAGGTCCAGGAACCTAACTGGGCCTGTGCAGATCCGGTCGAGTTAAGTCGATGAGACGTATGGGCCCCGAGTCCGGTCGAGTGAAGTCGACGAGACATATGGGCCCTGAGTCTCAGTTGGGCCGCCGTCTCTCGCTAGGCCTTGCTGGTTTGGGCCCAAGCCTTTGGGCCACCCCATATTAGGAAGTTTCTGATTTGTACTTGAAATGCATGAAAGTTGTACTTCACCTTTTTGGGGTTTATACTTCATTTTACCTAAGATTATATGGTGAAATTATACGGTGAGATTATCTGAAAGTGGTAGTATATTATCTGTATAGTACAAAATATTTAAACCTGCAGTACGCATTAGGCAAAAGTGTCGTATATAATATGTGTAATTGCAGTAATTTTAAAAGCAAATGCAGTGTAAACAATCAAGCTTACAGTACACATTAGGCAAAATGTAGTATATAATATGTGTAACCTGTAGTATAGAATATAATCTGTCTAACTTGCAGTATAGAATATAATCTATGTAACTGCAGTACATTTTAGAAGCATTTGTAGTACAAAATATTCAAGCCTGCAGTATAGAATAACTAAAAGTGTAGTATGTAATTTGTGTATCTGTAGTACATTTTAGAAGCATCTGTAATACAAATCATTCAAGCCTGCAGTATACACTAACTGAAAGTGTAGTATATAATATGTGTAACTGCAGTACATTTTTTAGAAGCATCTGTAGTACAAATTATTCAAGCTTACAGTATAGAATAATTGGAAGTGTAGTAGTATATAATCTGTGTAACTGCAGTACATTTTAGAAGCATCTGTAGTACAAAAACATTCAAACCTGCGGTATAGAATATAATATGTGTAACTGTAGTACATTTTAGAAAAAATTATAGTACAAAAATATTCAAGCTTGCAGTACAGAATAATTGAAAGTGTAGTATGCAATATGTGTATCTGTAGTACATTTTAGAAGCATCTGTAGATTAAATGAAATTGTAGTATATAATTTATGTAACTGCAGTACATTTTAGAAGCATTTGTAGTAGAAAACATTCAAGCCTACAATATATAATATAATCTGTGTAATCGCAGTACGTTTTAGAAACATTTGAAATACAAATATTCAAGCCTGCAGTATAAAATAACTGAAAGTGTAGTATGTAATATGTGTATCTGCAGTACCTTTTAAAAGCATCTGTAGTACAAATTATTCAAGCCTGCAGTATACACTAACTGAAAGTGTAGTATATAATATGTGTAATTGCAGTACATTTTTAGAAGCATATGTAGTACAAAAATATGCAAGCCTACAGTATAGAATAACTGAAAGTATAGTATGTAATCTGTATATCTGCAATATAGTATATAATATATGTAACTGTAGTACATTTTAGAATCATCTATAGTACAAATCATTCAAGCATGCAGTATAGTATATAATATATGTAATTGTAGTACATTTTAGAAGCATCTGTAGTACAAAAATATTCAAGCGCGCAGTATAGCATAACTGAAAGTACAAATCATTCAAGCTTGCAGTATACATTAACAAGCCTGCAATATACACTAACTGAAAGTGTAGTATATAATTTGTGTAGCTGCAGTACATTTTAGAAGCATCTGTAGTACAGAATATTTTAGAAGATTTGTAGTACAAATCATTCAAGCCTGCAGTATACATTAACTGAAAGTGTAGTATAAAATCTGTGTAACTGCAGTACATTTTAAAAGCAACTGTAGTACAAAACATTTATGCCTACAGTATACATTAACTCAGAGTGTAGTATATAATCTGTGTAACTGTAGTACATTTTAGAAGCAACTGTAGTACAAAACATTTATGCCTACAGTATACACTAACTGAAAGTGTAATATATAATCTGTGTATCTGCAGTACATTTTAGAAGCAATTTTAGTATAAAATATTCAAGCCTGCAGTATACACTAACTGAAAGCATAGTATATAATATATGTATCTGCAGTACATTTTATAAGCATCTGTAGTACAAAACATTCAAGCTTTCAATACACATTATCTAAAAGTGTTAGTTTGTAATCTGTTTATATACTAATTTTTCTTTATTTGATTGCAGCAAAGCGAAGACATTATGAAGTCTGCTCTCGTTGGTCCCCTCAATATTTTTAGAGTAAATTGGAGCTTGTGAAGTCCAAGATGGGGTCAAAACATTTTGATGCATTAAAGAAGACCCATTTCTACATATACATGGATATGCCAAAGTTAAATTCAAGCTTTATTCATCTTGAAGCTATACTTAGAAGGTTTGACCCAAAAAAGTTGTCATTTTTTTTTGCGGATGGGGTTGAGGTTCCTTTTTCTGCAATTGAAATTTCTATGGTTTTAGGGTTGCCACATGTGGGGCAATCTGTTGATATAACATTGAATATGAAGTCTTCAACCTTTGACCGCCTTTTTTTGGGAAAGCTACAGAATATAACTAGATCTGAAATAACAAAAAAGTTTGAGGAATGCATATATAAGGATAGTGAAGAGGACTTGAATGATTATCGTAGGTTGTACATACTTTTTTTTTTTAATTATTTTTTGTTTCCAACATATAATTATTGGACTCCATGATTTCTCCTACCATACTTGGATAATTTGTCTAAAGTTGGTTTTTATGCATGGGGCATAGCTGCATACAATTTTCTTGTCCAAGATATGAGGAACCATTTAGGAAGACGTGGACAAAGAACCAAGAAGTACATTGACGGGTGCACAGTCGATTTGATGGTAAGTGTTTGCTTCATTTTTCTAATAACATTGATTATATTTATATTTAAGTGAGTATAATTTTTTTATTTATGAATGACAAACATGGGTTTACGAACACATCCCGTCACTGGTTCACCAAAGAGTTTGTTTGAGTTTCCACGCTTTTACCGGTGAAAGGATAGTAAACTCCTAAATAATGTGGAGGAGGTAGAGAATAAATTGAAACAAGTTACAGTAGATATGGTAATAATTGTTATAATTCATTATTAGTTTTTTGTATAATAATTTGAATTTGATAATTATTTTCGTTGTAATAGGTTGTAGCCCTCAACCCTGCTCCAGAGGAGTTTGAATTGACAGTTTTAATCAAGAAATCAGAGGCTTCCAATACTGCTATCAGTGAAGTCCATATTTGTGATCATACTATATATGAAGCAATTATTAAAGCAAAAGATGAAGAAATTAAAACATTAAAAGAAAATTATTGCTTCATTCGATGCGATGCCAATGAAGGAGTAGGGTGAGGACGAGCATCTAGCCAAGGAGGGAGAGCATGAACAGGAACCTGGTGAGTATTTACATGAGGGGGGATATGATTTGGTAGATAATGCAAAGAAATAAGGGGATGAATTTGATGGTACGGTGGATGAAGAAAGTCAAACAAAACACCATCATGATCTTTCAGATTCCCCTATTCCAATGTACCAATTCATGTGGCAGAGTTCGAGGAATCTAAGCTTGAAGTGGTAAATGTCATGTCCTCTATTGTGACAGATGTGCGTAATCGAGCTGACAGGAAGTCAAAAAAGAAATCTCTAGATTTTGTCAGCCCCCCGAGCACCACACCATCTAAACGTGCAAGACAAGTGACAAAGACCTATCGTCCTCGTGCTCATGCACAAAAAAACAAAGAACAAGAAGAGAAGGTGTTGTAATCATTTGAAATTTATTGATTTTTTGCTATTTGCATTTCATTTGTAAACTATCTGTTTGTACTAAATGTAATGATATCTTATACTTGATTGGTTGATATATGTACTTAATTGATGATATCTTATACTTATATTTGTACTTAATGTGCTATATTTTGCACTCCATGTTGGAGATATTTGTGCTTAATGTGGTGATCTTTTGTACTTCACGTTGGAGATATCTATACTTAATGTGATAATATTTTGTGCTCCATGTTGGAGACATCTGTACTTGATTTGATGATATCCTATACTACATGTTGGTTATATTTGTACTTAATGTGATGATATCTTGTACTTGATGTGCTGATCTTTTGTACTCCATGTTGGAGATATATATACTTGATGTGCTATATTTTGTACTCCATGTTGGAGATATTTGTGCTTAATATGTTGATCTTTTGTACTCCATGTTGAAGATTTTTGTGCTTAATGTGTTAATCTTTTGTACTCCACATTGGAGATATCTGTACTTAATGTGATAATATTTTGTACTCCATGTTGGTGATATTTGTATTTAATGTGATGATATCTTGTACTTGATATTGGTGATATTTTTACTTGATGTGCTGATCTTTTGTACTCCATGTTGGAGATATATGTACTTGATGTGTTGATCTTTTGTACTCTATGTTGGAGATGTATGTACTTGATGTGCTGATCTTTTGTACTCTATGTTGGAGATATATGTACTTGATGTGCTATATTTTGTACTCAATGTTGGAGATATTTGTGCTTAATGTGTTGATTTTTTGTACTCCATGTTGGAGATATTTGTGCTTAATGTGGTGATCTTTTGTACTCCACGTTGGAGATATCTATACTTAATGTGATGATATTTTATACTCAACATTGGAGATATCTGTACTTAATGTGCTGATATTTTGTGCTACATGTTGGTGATATCTGCACATCTCCATGTTGGAGATATATGTACTTAATATGCTGATATTTTATACTCCATGATATTTATACTTAATGTGCTGGTATTTTGTACTTCAATAGTTGATACTTTGTACCTAATGTGATGTGTTTTGTACCCCAGGAGACAAAAGATAGTGGCCCAATCCAGGAGGCAGATGAACCACCCAACTCAAAGATTGAATCGTCTGATCCCTATAGAGGAAGGGATGATTATAGAGGTCGTGTTAGTATTCCAGAAGAAGAGCGAGAAGTCATCGACAACTTTCTCAAAAGAGATAATTTGAGATAACAAAATTTGCTTATTATTTTTCTTTTAGATAAATTAGTGTCTGAACAAACAATTAACAATTGTGTAGGGTGACTGTCTGGAAGGGAGAAAGACGCTTTCTAGATGGAAGAAACTTTTGTGAGCTCTTATTTGGAGGAGAACTTACCGATGACATAGTGGATTACTACATGTTGATATTATGTAGTCCATCTTTCGGCGACGAGAGTCACCACAAGGTGTGGTTTACGTCGATAATAGCGCAGATATGTGGCAGTTTTCTAATTTAATTTAGTTCACCTTTCCAATGAGTCTAACCATTTGTTTTATACTTCATAAGAAGATATATTAGACCGACTCGAAGGACGCAACATCCAGGATATTACAGATGTAGAATTTGTGGAGCTAATAAATAAACTTAAGTCCTTCACCCGTAAAGATTTGGATGCACTCACGTTGGATGTTGTAAACTAGTGTCATTTCATACTCCTATCGATTTGTCGGCACCATCACTGGTTCTTGGTTGTCCTCGACAGCTCGACTTATTTTTTCTTGTACATGAATTCAATAATGACCCCCCGATACAAACCGATAGCTAGTAAGTTTACTTCATTTCCCTAAGATTTCTTCATAAAGTAGGAAGTCAAAAACTGGTCAATATTTTTGTAGGCTGCATTCTATTCTCAGTACATGAAGCTCTCGTTGGGGTGTCGTGTAGACGAAAATATGAAGGTAAAAAAAAGCAGACAGCAACAGGGTTTAGTGGATTGTGGTGTCTATGTGTGCCTTTAGGCAAAATGTTTTGCTATAAACACAGTTGAGTACTGGAGGACTGCCAAAACAATTGACATCGATGAATATCGTGGACATATGACATATACCATTTTAAGTAAATACATATGTATGTAAATAACACGCTTGAATCAGACTCTGTATGTAAATACATATGTAAATTGAAGCATACTTTGTTTATAATATTTTTTGAAGCATACTTTGTTTATAATAATATTTTTTATGTAAGTGTAATTTTGCTATCAAGTATTTATAATATTTTGATTTCAGTATAGTATGATGGAAATGAAGTACAAACCTAGAACAAACAAAGTATAAATGGTGTTGCGTTGAAGTACAATATAATTCGTTTGAAATTTGGCAGTTAAATTGAATACAATATCAGGAAAACGAAGTACAAACCCAGAATTTACAAAGTATAAATGGTGTTGCGTTGAAGTACAATTCAATTCATTTGAAAATTTGCAGTGAATTTAGTACAATATAAGGGAAATAAAGTACAAATCTGGAACTAACAAAGTATAAATAGTGTAACGTTGAAATACAATTTAATTCATTTAAAACTGGACATTGAATTTGAATACAAATTGGACATTGAATTTGAATACAATGTGAGAGAAACGAAGTATAAACGTAGAACAAAAAAAGTATAAATGGTGTTGTGTTGAAGTACAATTTAATTCATTTGAAATTTTGCAGTGAATTTGAGTATAATATGAGGGAAATGAAGTACAAACTTGGAACTAACAAAGTATAAATGGTGTTACGTTGAAGTACAATTCAATTCATTTGAAACTAGACATTGAATTTGAGTACAATATGAGGGAAATGAAGTACAAAAGTAAACTTCTGTTAAAATGAAACTGGACCGCGGTTTTGAGTACAATATCATGTAAATTAAGTACAATTGTCAAGAAATCAAGTATAAATCTCCTAGATTGAGGTACAAAATCACTGATATCTTGGACAATATGCAAAATTCACGCTAAATCAAATATATAATTGCCTAAATGAAGTATAATTGTCAAGAAATCAAGTATAAGTCTCTTAGATTAAGGTACAAAATTTAGCTAGTTTACTAATTCTTTGTATGTCCGATGATTATGCCCTGTTCTACCATACCTTTTACACTTAATTACACATTTCTCAATTTGTGATGGAATCTTCTGTGTCCTTCTACGCCCAGGCTGAGATCGACAATCAGGTACATTAATGATGCCATCTTTATCTAGAGGGAACACATGCCTATCATACATAGGAATAGGATTTATCACTGCTTGGTATGCTTGTTGATACATCTCAACTCGGTAGTATTGATCGGTAAAGTCATACGGTGAAAGTGACTTTGACTCGATACAAGCACAAGCATGTTTGCATGGTATTTTATCAATTTGCCATGCTCTGTACGAACAAACCCCACTATGTAAATCTACAGCATGAGATTTATCTTGCTCAATCACCTCAAAGCTCCAACCGCTAGACATGACAACTTTTAAGTTACAAGAATGCATCTGATTGATTGCCAACTTCTTCTCTTGCTTGGGACATAATTGACCAACCATCTTAAGAGATTCTTTTCATTGATCATGCATCATAACCATTATTTGCTTGCGTATGTGATCAACCATGGCTGCAACTAGCATAAATCGGGCTGGTTTAACCCAATTATTCCAACATTCTGCTTGATTATTATTTATTAGCCCCCATCAATCTCCATTGAATAAGGAATTTGCCCAACATTGTGGGTCAGATTGCATAATAAAGTCTCTGGCAAGCAGCAATGAATCCAAGATGCTGTCTATATGTCGGTATACTCCTGCCTTGTAGGCGCATATGCAGCTTTCATAAAAATAGAACACCAATGTTTCTTGTTATGTAGAGGGTACTTACTTAATACCTGAATTTAAAATAATAGACCAGTAATGTGCTAAATGTTATGAATTAGAGTTTATTTCACATAATTGTTTCACAAGCAAAGATAAAGTTCTTACTTGTTTCTTAAAGTTATCCACTAAGTGTCTCAAGCAATATGCATGGTGGCTACCGAAAAATATCATGGGAAGGGCTTTAAGAAGACCTAGATGTTGATCAGAGAAGAAAGTAAACCTTGATAAGCCAGACAGATAT
This sequence comes from Jacaranda mimosifolia, assembly GCA_018894105.1. Taxonomy (NCBI): domain Eukaryota; kingdom Viridiplantae; phylum Streptophyta; class Magnoliopsida; order Lamiales; family Bignoniaceae; genus Jacaranda; species Jacaranda mimosifolia. Next base: position 61,882 of record CM032118.1, on the reverse strand, counting down.
TGAGAATTTAAGACACTTCTTAGTTTAAAGCAGAACCACTCCCAATTAATATCATTTTCAAAGTCAATAACTGCATATGCTAGCGTGAATAAGTCATCATTAGCATCCTTACTAACAGCACTGAGTAAGCTTCCTTTGCATTTATTTTTAATATGGGTGTCATCTAAGAATATCAACGTCCTGCATCCTTTGAGAAAACCAATAAGGTAGACACTGATACATATAAATAGCCGACAAAATTTTTGACTAATTGGGTCTATCTCACAGTCTGCAATACTTCCAGGGTTTGTCCTCTTCACAACGTCACAGTACTACCTCAACCTATCATAAGATCCCTTCCCAGCTCCATGGATATCATGCATAGCTAATTCCTTACCCATCCATGCTTTATGGTACCTAAGTTCCACACCGTGTTCTCTGTGGATATCTTTCAATATGGTAGAGGGCCGATAACATGACTCTTATCTCAATTTATCCTTCACTATGTTAGTAACCCAAGTGGAATCGGCTTTAGGATGTCCCCTTGTCCGAAGATTAGCCTCACCACATTGTGCTCTAAATTGTATTTTTGAATGCCAAATAATTTATCAGCCTTATTCATTGATGCATAGATTCTCTATTTACAAATTTCATCATTACAAATGGCTATGACTTTTTTGTTGTCATTTTTCTTGTATTTAAATGACTGCAAAGTAGACACCGCATAATTCTTAAGCATAATTCTGAACTCTTGAGCATCCTTGAATGTTTGACCCTCTCCATACATGCAATTCCTCCATCATCAATTGAGTTGCTAATTAAAGCTAATTCATTGTGCGATGTATTGGTCGAACCAATTTCCTCCTCAACTGCATCCTTTAAGGTTGACAAATAAAGTACAATTTTAGGTAAAATAAAGTAAAATATGTAGAACAATTCAACAATTCAGCATGGTAGTATAATTTCAAATACATGAAGTACAATTTCAGAAACAATAGAAGTATAAAACGCCAGCAATTGCAGTACAATTTTGGATAATCAACAAGTGAAGCACTTGAAGTATAGAACTTTAGCTAAAATGAATTATAAAAATTAATAGAACTTTATAAAACTTAAATAATGTAGTACAATTTCACGTAAAAGGTTAAGTATATTTTTAGATAAAGTGAAGTATAATTTCAGAACTCTTGAGGTATAAAACCTTAGTAATTGCAGTACAATTTTTGGATAATCCATTAGTAGAACACCTGAAGCTTAAATAATAGATTCAGATAACTGAAGTACAAATTTAGATAAAATGAAGTACAATTTCAGAACTCCTGAAGTACAGGACTTCAATGAATAGAGTACATGTTTAGGTAAAATGAAGTATAATTTCATAAAATAGAAGTACAATTTCAGAACAATTGCAGTACGATTTTGGATAATCTATTAGTAGAACACCTAACTTATAAAACTTAAATAATAGTTTCAAATAATTGAAGTACATGTTTAGACAAAATGAAATATAATTTTGGAACGCTTGAAGTGTAAAACATTAGCAATTGCAGTATAATTTGAGATAAAGAGAAATACAATTTCAGAACTCCTGAGGTATAAAAACTTAGCAATTACAGTATAATTTTTGAATAATCCATTAGTAGAACACTTGAAGCTTTAAATAATAGGTTTAGATAACTGAAGTACAAGTTTACACAAAATGAAGTACAATTTCAGAACACTTGAAATATAAAACTTCAATGAATAGAGTACAGGTTTTGGTAAAATGAAGTATAATTTCAGAAAATGGAAGTACAATTTTATATAAAAAGAAGTACAATTTCAGAACACTTGAAGTATAAAAGTAGTTTAGATTTAGACAATTGAAGTACAAATTTAGATAAAATGAAGTAAAATTTCAGAACACTTTAAATATAAAACCTTAGCAATTACAGTACCATTTTGGATAAGTGAAGTACAATTTCAGAACTCTTGAAGTATAAAACCTTAGCAATTGCAGTACGATTTTAGATAGTCCATTAGTAGAATTTTTGTGAGATGAAGTACAATTTCATTTGTAGTGAAATAATGTAGAACGCTCCAAGTAGAGAAAGATTTTCAAATAAACAGAGTACAATTTCGGAATATTTCAAGTACAAAAATTTACAAACTGCAGTACAGTTTAGATTCTGTAGAAGTATTACCTTAAAACATCACTGCTATTCTTTGCACTGCTGCTTGATTCATCCTTTCGATTTACCAGGATGTCAATAATGTTCATCTTCAATGTCAAATGCAATAAGACCATATTCATGACATTGTCGTCATCGGTTAAAGTCACGTACAATCTTTAGTGTGGAGCTATGTATTGCAAACTGAAGAGCTCGACGTTGATTGTACTCCATTTTCTTGCAAGATTAATGTATATGTCCATTAAAGTCATACCATCCTTAATTGACATTATATGGAGCTCGTCTTTGTAGCGACAACTCCTCAACACTTGGTTGAACACTCATGCTTCACTACTGGTTGACATTGTCGGAAAAATTCAAGAAACTCGGAACAACTGAGAAGAAGAAGAAGAAGAAGAAGAAGAAGAAACCTGAAAATGATGAAAATAAAAAGAGAAGAAGACAATGTAGATATTGGGTTGGTGGTTTTTGGCTCCGAAGATTATTCTCGTTCCCGCCGTAGTAATGAAAGTACATATGCTATGTTTTACTGTTTGCTTGTGTGGATGATGAATAAGTGAAAAAAAATGAGTGAAAAATATTATACTTAATGTTATTTTTATCAAATCAAGTGAGTAGGGAGTAATATCTAAAGTTTTAACAAAACTAGGGAGCTTATTATAAACAAAATAAAGTAGAGACTGATCACAAATGAGAGAGTGCCTTTGGTACTTTTAAATAAGTGCCCCAAACAATTTCTCAAATTTAAAATTTTATGTTAATTTGGATTTAAAGATATCAAAGCAAAACACAAACACAATAAAATGTTTGAAAGTAAAAATACAATATATGTTGTATTTCTTTTTATTAATATTGCATGAATGACTTTTAAAATATGTGAAAGTATATTCCTTACTTTGTATGATTTCATTTATGATTATAGTCTATGTTAAACGTATCCTTTACTCAATCCAATTTATCAAAATATTATTTTTGTTCATAATATAAATAATTTGAAATAATGACTAAAATAAAAATTTCAAATGACTATGCCAACGAATGATTGTCCTTCCCACACCACTAATGTATAGCACCGAACGGACCAGTTTACGACGGCAATTTCCGAGTTTTGCATTGCGGAGGTACAATACCTTCTTCGCTTCTTCTCCCACTCCCTCTTGATAACCATAGGGTCTTTGCAAGTCCATGGCTTTTCTTTCCTTCTTTTTGTGAAAGATAGAGCCCCCCTTCCTTATTGCAATCGGGATCGAATAGGCAACGCAACTAGGGAAAGGTACACAGACATAGATAGGTACTTGATCGCAGTTGTCATTTGACACTGAGTAAGCGAGCTGGGGATTTGATAGTTCGGGGAGGGTTTCAAATCTACCTTTGCTTCAAATTCTTGGGGGACATCACCTCGACTTTCAGCTCCAGGGCCGTCAAGATCAACATTGTGATGTCACTTTAATTAATAGGAGCCCAGGTGCATTTATGTTTCTATTGGTAGTATATGTCCTTTCTGGGAAATGCCATGCGTCTATCTTTCGATTCTATTTTAATTTTCTTTTTGATTTTTCACTAGTAAGCAAATTGGTCTGGTCTATAGAAGAAAAGAGAGAGAGAGATGGAGAATGGAGAAGGCAATTTAGAAAGCAAATTTTCAGGGTTGAAGCTAAGCGATCCCTACAATATCAACGGCAGTGATGGATTGTTTCAGGTTATGAAAGCCGTTGAAGCTGCTGAGGCCACCATCAAGCAGCAGGTATTGTCCTCTTTCTTTTTAATCATATCTTCCATATGCTACTCGACCAGGGTTTTGATGAATTTATGATAGGCAGTCTGAATATACCATTATTATTTCCTGTATTGCTCATCACAGGTGGAAGAGAACATGCGCTTGAGATCTGAGCTTCAGAAAAAAGATGACGAACTTGAGAAATATGTAAGAATTTTGCTGGATGCTTTATCCACAATTGTATAGGTTACGAGTGTTTATTTGTTTGTTTTTATACCTTTTGTCTAATAACTAATTTCAATTTATTATCAGAAAACGAATACATCCTGTTTTCAGTAATCCATTTTCTCTTTCAAATTGTTCTATTTCTTTACTAGCAATTATGGATTCATGAATAAGTTCAAACAATTCAATTAGGGGTGGTTAGATGAAGATCGGGTCATTTTTGCAGACTGCACTCCATTTTCTTATATGTGTGTACTTTCCTGGACTATTTAGGCCTGTAACTGTCAGTTTTTATGCTTCCTCATGTGGTCTTTGGATGTTGTGGTGGTAAAAGTTAGAGTTAGTTTAGTATGGTGGCCTTATATAATAGAAATAGTAGTATATGAGTATCCATATTGCATGTGGATACATAGTCCTTTTCATTTGGAAATGGGGACGGTAGTCTCCAAGTTCATAAGCTACCTTAGGTATATATCAAAAAGATGGCAAATTAGATCTATTTTATTTTCCGGTTCAGTAGAAGCTCAGAGAGATGAATGGGGCCTGAAAAATAATGAGAAAATTAGCCTGTCCTGATCAATTTGAAATTGAATGAAAAAACCCATGGAAGCTTTTAACTGCTTTTCTATTTAGGACTCTTAAGTTGAATTGAAGATTTCAAGCTAAATTGTGGGAGGTTTCGTGTCTTGAATAAGCCGGTGCAGTGATTAGATTAACTTTTTTCGATTTAATAGATGAAGACTGTTATATTTGCAATGTCCTAGAATATAACTGCATAACCACGCCTGTTGAAGATGACAATTTTCTAGATTGTATGTAAGTTGTTAAAGATGACCTTTTGATGTCTTTGATATGTTCTGTGCTGATGATTTGACTATGAGGACTGATGATGTGAAGTCCACTACTCTAACCTAGGAGGATAGTTCAGTTATGTGTGACTTACTGAGGATATAGACCATCAATATAGTAACTAATTTGTTTAAGGTTTTGACCTTGCCTGAGAAATATATAGATTGTCTTCTATAGTTTCATATCAAAGTGTTTATGGGTAAGAAAGATTAAGTTTTGATGCTTCTCTTACAGATAATCACATGTTTGACTGAAAAATTCCTCGATAAAAGAATATTAATAAGGTAAGGGCTGTTTTACATAAATATCCTATATTCTGTAAATGTGGAATGTGTGCCTTTTAAGAGATGAGGAGTTTAGTGAATTTAAAAAGGAAACATAAATGTATAAGCTTGAGTGATTTTCAAGCATTCGTCACTTCAGAAGTGTAGAGTAGAGAGAACAAGAAGCAATTAAAGAGAATAAGGGTTTATCGAGGATGCATATTGCACTATTTCCTGTATGATAAGTGAAGTTTCTGGGAGTCTTTCCTCTCCCAATATCCTCTCTCTAAAAAGATAAGAGGATATGTACTGCATTTTGTCTCCTGTGTTGTTGTGTGAAGCTAGTAAAAGCCTTTACCTTTCATATATTCTTTCTCAAGTATTTAGAGGGAGTCTTGAGCTGTTTTGTAAAACCCAGGGGTTTATGGAGGACACGAATTGCATTTTCTCTTGTATCATCGAGCAAATTCTATAGAAGTCTTCTCTCCCTCTTCTGTTTCTCTTCATTTAAATTTCTCTTCTTCAGCGTTTTGTTTTGTCCCTATCTGAGTGGATGCATCAGACTCGGTGATATTATCCAGCTCTTCTGCTGCCTAAGGTGATAAATGGATGCATCCGAGCTGGTAAAACCTGATATATACCGGGTGGTCTTCTTCAAAATGTTACTGCCAATTGAGATGGGGTGTAGATTGAAAAATTTGAGAGGAGCCATGATTACACCATTCTGAAATGAGATAATATTTCTGCAAATCAGGGAGGGTCTGACTATCCATATCTTTACGTCTTCTTTATGAAATCTGTTTTCTGCTTTGAATTGGATCCATATCCATACTATACGGTAAACCTTTAATGTAATCATGAGGAGGAAAATGGTGGAACTTATCCAGGAGTAAAGATGACAAAAATGGAATTTCTACGTGTGACATGGAACTTATCCAGCTCCATTTTGAATGTTTGGGGGTTGAGCCCTGATACTTTGCCTGGACTTTGATTTCTTCAGCAATCTTAATAGGTTTCTAACTGGACAATATGGATCCTGCATTTGTCACTAATGTAAAATTGAAGCTACATATCCTCACAGGAAATTGCTTTGGTGTGCTTATCTTTGTATTGGATTTTCTGTGAGCGTGTAAGAGTTTCTGATAATTGTATGATTGTATCTTCTCTTGTACCAAGGACATTTTTAAACTATTCATCATATCTCGCGTGGCCTTTATTGACTTTCTGGATGGAAGGATGAAATAGAAGATAGCAATGCTTGCCTCTTCTCCTTGGTTCAGCATGTTCGCCTCAAGAAAGTGATCTAAAAACGAGAAAAATATAGAAATTTTCTACTGTTCTTTATATATGGTAAATGGAGGCTCAAAACTGTACCTATGGCGGTGAAAATTGTTATAATCTGTTTGAACTAAAATACTACAAAATTTGGAAGGTTTTTCAAAATTTTGCTGAAAATTGTCATCATATTCCCTGCTCCAAAACTCCTCGATTATGCATGGTTGTTCCACTACATAGGTCTAGATCTTACCATTCTGAAAATTCTTGATGCACATTTTAAAGCAGATGTTCATCATTGAACTCTGTTTAATATATTGTTTTTCGCTGCAGAAATCAGGTGGTGTGAAATATCAAGCTCCTCAGTCGGGCGATTCATGGGGTGACCATGTTAATGAATTATATAGAGCTGATCAAATAATTTTAAATTTAGGAAATCAAATAGGTGGGGCTGGAAATGTGGACATCAATTCTGGACATGGTTTGCCAAATTCCGTTGTTCATCAAACAGATGTAATCCAAAGTGCTAGAGACCATGCAATGCAAACTCATATAGAAAACCAATTTGATAGCAGCAAGGTCAATGGATCATTGAACGTGATTCATGGTGGTCAGGTTGCGTCAAATGATTCTGGTGCCTCTCAGATTGTATCACCATCTATTACATTATTTACCCCTATCAGGTATATCAGATGCAAAGAGCCGATGAGTATGGTATGATCTGAATATAGGTGGTTGTCTTGGTTGCTAATTTGTATTCACTTTTCTAGTTACCAGCAAGAAGGAAATTCAGATTCAGAGTTTGGATATAGGGGTTCAATGCCAATGGCTGAAATTAACAATACTAGTTTAAAGCAGGTATCTTTTTATGACTCAAGTGAATTATCATTTCGTAGGCACAGAATGCAACCAAGGTAATAAGCAAAAACAGAGTTCTTTTAGCTTTATAGTTATCAGCTGCTTCAGATTTGTTTGGAGTTCTTTTAACTGTCTGATAGGAAAATATTATGAGAGATAATAGTCACCTAGCATTATTTTTGTGGATACACCTGTGCAGGATATTGTTGTAAAGATTCAGGAACACGAAGAGGAGATTTTGCAATTGAGGAAACATCTTACAGAATTCTCAATGAAGGTAGGAAGGGAAGAATATGTTTTGAGTACTCTATTAATACTTATATTTATGCTCACATGTTCCCACTACCTTTGTAATTATTTTTTTTATTTTTATTTTTATTTTTTTTTTACAGGACACACAAATTCGCAATGAGAAATATGCCCTGGAGAAGCGAATATCATACATGCGTCTGGTAGGCAGGATTTTGTCTAATTACTTGTTTATGAAACCTTTTGTATTCTGAATAGTGATGTAGGTTCTGCATATTTATTTCTTCCAAAGGCCTTTGATCAGCAACAACAGGATCTCATTCTTGCTGCATCTAAAGCAATTTCCTACAGACAAGACATAATGGAGGAGAATGTTCGTCTTACATATGCATTACAGGTATATGTATCCTTTTAAATGCTCCTTTACTTTGTGAGGAAATTAAAATTTCATCTGTGCAATCATATTTGTTCGTCTTACATATGCATTACAGGTATATGTATCTTTTTAAATGCTCCTTTACTTTGTGAGGAAATTAAAATTTCATCCGTGCAATCATATTTGTTCGTCTTACATATGCATTACAGGTATATGTATCTTTTTAAATGCTCCTTTACTTTGTGAGGAGATTAAAATTTCATCTGTGCAATCATATTTGTTAACATTGATATATTGGCACTAGTAATATCTGAAGCAACTGATATTATGTTTCATCTTGTAATAGTTTTGTTCTCATTTATTCTCATTCATGTTCTTTTGATTTGATAGACTGAATCACTCACCTTCATTTTTAGATTTACTATTTAAAAACAGTTCAGTTGTTCACATCCTTTCTTCTAATCATTGCCTTCTCGGTGTGTGTTTCTCATTGCCTCCTGATCCTGTCCTCTGGTGGTCCAAATGACATTGTACTTGCTGCTTTTAATCTAAATGCCTAATACAGCATAGATATGTCAGCATGCTAGAGTGTTCTTATACTTTATAACATTTGTTAATGGCTCAAATAATAGACATGACAAGTCAATTGGCAATACCAGCCTTTGGCCTCTCCCTTCTTGACAGATGTCAGCAAAATATGTAATCAGGCTCAATTTTGCTCTTCCAGGCTGCACAACAAGAAAGATCAACTTTTGTAACTTCTTTGATGCCTCTTCTTGCGGAGTATTCTCTTCAGCCACCTGTTGCTGATGCCCAGTCCATTGTCAGTAATGTCAAGGTTAACTTGCTATACCCTTTCAGTTGTTTGTTGTACTTGTTGAGGTTAACAAGAGTGCTTGCTGGCTTTCTTGAAGATTGAGTAGGGGTGGGCAACGAGTGTGGTAATGTGGTTTCAGGTAGCAAAACTTGCTGACATTGACTCGAAAAATCAAGCACCGAAATGTTGGGTACCCAGCATGTTTGGGTCTGGGGTGCCTAATTTCTGGTTTATTATTATGATATATATATATTTAAATTGTCAAACTTTTCATTTTCTTGCCTCTGTTACTGAGGCCCTTTTGTTCTTTTTATTATTATTTGGGACCGAGCTACCTGACCTTTTTGTTTTGTTTTTTAATTTTATCTGACCCGATTTGACCGGGCAGGGACCTGACTTACTCGCTCCAATGCCCCCACCCCAAAGATTGAGCAGGAGTTAGACCTACTAGTAGGGATGTAATGAGCCCAGATCTGATACTTAGTACTCATTATTGGCCTTGTTATCATATGTAGCTTTATGAAATGGCAATAACGATTTGGTTGAGAAGTACGTTTGAGATTGCCGCTGCCATTAAATTGTATCGAAATTTTGGATTGCAGGTTTTGTTTAGACATTTGCAGGAACAGCTTCTTGTGACTGAGGTATGTTGTATGGGCTCAAAAACTGTTCCAGATGTAATTCAAAAGGGATATATATCCTGGTGACTGTAGTTGATGCTGCATACCGCTATGTCTTGCCAATTTCTTGCCTCATTTTTTGGTCAATTTCTTTGCAGGGGAAGCTCAAGGAGTCTCAGTACCAACTAGCACCCTGGCGTTCTGATGTGAATCCCTCCAATGCGCAGTCACCAGTTTATCCTATTGAGGTATGGTTGACATGTTAATCTGGTTAACTAATGAATAGAACATATTTGATGCTTGGCATTTTACAAAAATATTGATTTGGTATAGAGCTTTCTCAAATGATTGAGTTGACACCTGAGTTTTTAGATGATTGTCAATTTAGTAACCAGTAACAGCTTCTATGCAAGTCTTCACACAACTGGGTGTCTCAACATCTCAATAACAGCAGACATAAAGATTAAAACCCAAATGAACTAAGTAAGGACATGTAGCAAATGATGTCAGAATATCTTTCTATTTGGGGGCTAGAAGGGGGTTTGGGGGTGGGGGTGGTGGAGCCAGGATCATGGATTAATGCTTAGGAGTTTAGGAAGATCAAGGGGTTGTGGATGGGCAGGCATACTTGCTGGGTGAGACCGGAAGAGCTTGTCTGTGAAGTTAGGGGATGAAAAAGGATGCAATGGTGTTTGATTTTTATCTTTTGGTGGTTTTAATGATAGTTCCAAGCTGTTGGAATATTTCATGTATTGGCTTGTTTAAATAGTCAAAAATTACATTTCTTTTGGTATATTGTGAAGTATGTTTTAATTTCTTTTAGTTATGAATTATGGTGGTGGCAGAAGTTGGCTACTTTTGCTATACACTAGGGTACAAATTGCCTTCACAAAAGGTAGAAGGAGACTTGGCTATAGTCCTATAATGTTACCAAATTGACAATTACCGAAAACATTGTGAATTCATTCAGGCATTCATTAAACTAAAATACCAATTCGACTTATGTGAAGTACTGGGGGGTTTGATATTTCACTCTTGATAAGTAATTTGGGCACAATATAATAGTGGATATCTCAAACTCTTCAATTGACCTGCCAGATAAAAAATGGGCTGGAACTCGTTCCACAACCAACATATTCGGATGGCAAGATGCCATCTTCAGATCCTCAGACAGCAATGGTTGGAGATATATTGGGTCTTCCTCAAAGTGGGCTGGGCGATTTGAAGAATTTGGAGCATGATGAGTTGGGGAGGCATCCACCTCTTGTGAGCAGGTGAGCTGGTCAAATGAAGACTGCGACTCTGAACTGCATGTGCAATTCCAATCCTCTGCTTTTGGTGGTGGGTTCTGGTGTCATAAAGTTTTTGTGTTGACTGTCATGTTTAGAGTGACAGCATTGCTAAGGGTGAAGATAATTGTTGTCTCTTATAGTTGGAGCGTATGGTCATCTAATGCCACTCTGAATTGCATGTGCAATTCCAATCCTGTGATTTTGATGGTGGGTTCGGGTTTCATAAAATTTTTCTGTTGATTGTCATACTTGGAGCGATGACATTCCCAAGGGCAAACGATAATTGATCTCCCTTCTGGTTGGAAAGTGTGGTTATCTTCCTCTTTAGCATGTATGGATCAAGTGATTATCTGCATCATATATTTACAGTGCGGTCTTTCTGAAAAATTAATTTATGGTACTTTCCAAATATGTTTTAAGTGGTGTAAGTATAACCACTGTACAAATTGATTTGTATCCCCCAAAGAGGAAAGAAAAAAGTTATGCCTGATATAATTTCTTAACATAAACATTATTTTACAAGTATTGGAGAGAAATGGAGAAGCTAAAATAATTATATTTTTCTCATTTAATATAACCTGTCACAGCCTATTTATTTCTGCACTGGCCAATGCCAATGTAACTAAGAATTTGGGTAGGAATTTCATATACTCTTGTTTCTATGTTACTCTCTGTTAGATTTCTGATATAGTTAGAATATTGAGGTTTGTTAAATCACGAAATTCATAATTCCAAATTGTTCGTTTGTGCGATCAAGATAGATGCTGGCATAAACTTAAATAGTGCTGCATTCATTTTGTGGTGCATGACTAAAAAGTTCCGGATGTTGTCTCTTTTTAAAATTTCAAAAAACCAAGGATATCTATGCTAGACCTTGACCAATGGCGATCATTCAATTAGTTTGTTTATCACCTGCAGCTCTTTTTGCTCTGTGATTATAGAGACAAAATATATGAGGACCACTGGTCTCAGAATAGCCTACATTTCTTCAGAACATGTTGATAATCTTGTGTGCACAGACTTCCCCTGTAAATATTTTATGGTTGTGAGTGTATGTGTGAGAAAGATTGGGGGATGGTTTATGGCACACATTATTAATGATACTCAAAAGGCAAACATTGTAGAGATAGAAATACAAATGCGGTTAGCAGGCATACATTCGAGCAGCTGAAAATATTGGCTGGCCATTTGAGTATAATATTTGTCTTGTTATCAGTTTCCGTCAATCTTATACTTAAAATTATTACTGCTTTCATTTAATTTTGACTTCTTATCTACATGTTTACATTGTGGAAATCTATGTGCACTCGATTGCAATTGGCAGACAGTACTTTGCCTCTCTTTGGTGCAAGGCATTAGGTCTCTTTAGGGGGGGACGTTCACAGAGATTGGCTAAGCAATTTTTAAGTGACTTATGTGCTTTTGAGGACTTTTTGTCCTCTTCATTGTAATCTAATCTTTCTTTCTTTCTTAATGAAATCTATTTTTAATAAACATATATATATATATATATATATAGTGTACTCAATTGTGGTATAGTTTCATGAGAACTTCATAGAAGTTGGTTAGATATGGTTGACATCTTCTTTAAATGATAAGATCAGCCTGTCAAACATAGTTCTCCAGTCAAGGTACCCCCTTTTTTTTCTTTTCCTTCCCCCCCCCCCCCCCCCCCCCCCCCCCCCCCTTTCTTCTCTTCTGGGCATATCCAGAAATCAAGAACTCATAATCAAAATAATCAAAACATGGTTTCCTATATTTATGATGTATTCCCTCAATATTGGTTAGTTTATTTTAAAATTATTTCCATTTTTCTCTTTAGGAACACTGGATCCTATGATGCACCTTCACAGTTTGCATTTGGCCAAGCTGATCCACATCATGTCCGAAATAATGAAGGCACGGTCAGTAAAAAAGTCACGTTTGGTGACCTTGTGAGAAGTAGTGAGATGGATGAACCTGACAGTAGAGGACACCAGAATGATAAAGATCCTTCAGTTAATTGGAATTCTAAAGCTTCAACTACAACGACTTCAGATGATCCCAGCTCCTCATATTCTCCTTATCTACCACCAGTTCTTGAGGAACCCTCGTCCTCTTTCTCTGAGGGTCTGAATTTTTTGAATTCTGCTTCTTTACCGCCTTAAGCATGATTTGGTGTCCACAAATTCTAAATTTGCAAATAATGACCAGCTGCAGATGATGATCCTCTACCAGCAATAGAGGGTCTCCAAATATCAGGTGAAGCATTTCCTGGACAGCAACTCCAAGCATGTGGATATTCTATAAATGGAACAACCAGTTGTAATTTCGAGGTGCTTCAACTATCATTCTTTTTTAACTTTTCTCCTTTCTGGCAATTGAACTAGATTATTTTCCGATTTGCAATGGTTTATTTCGGTAGAATTTCTTTTTCTGTTTTTAGCTATAGTTTTCCTGAATTTGCAGTGGGTACGACATTTGGAAGATGGATCTTTTCATTATGTTGATGGTATTCATTTTATTACTAATTTTTGTTTCAATTTTGTTTTGCTTTTTCTTTCTATTAATACCTATCTGTTATCTGCACATAATGCATCACAGGAGCGAAGCAACCAAATTATCTTGTTACTGCTGATGATGTTGATACGTATCTTGCCATTGAAGTACAGCCACTGGATGATAGGAAGCGGAAGGTACTCTGGGTGTGCAAGGGTGGGGCATGGATGGAGTTTCAGTTTAACTAGATTAGCAGTAGTAAATACTGAAACCTGAAACAGAATTAGGGTTTTAAGGATTTGGGAGCAAAAGCTATGTCTTTTTGTTTTTGGTTTTTTTATTGGGTACGTGATTGGGTTGTGTTTGACTTTGACCTGAGGTTCTAAATCGTTTTTGGATAACCACCTTCCACTTTACTAAACCTGATCAATTGGCTAAAACTCAGAAGCCATATTTTTTCAATAGGTTGTAGGTCTCCTCCTATTGTATCTTCTAAGATTCAAATTTTTCTGCTTTTCTGAGCTCCCAATTTTCTATTATAAACATATTTCTTGGTCCATATTATGCACAGATGGTTGGAGTCAGATATGTCTGCCTTATGGTTGTGGTGGAGTTGGACTTGAATAGTTCCTGCATCTGTATGTGGTTTGCATATGAATTATCTGCTCTAGGCAAAATAATTGCTGAAAATGCTATACTCATTCTTCCTTTAGCAAAGAATGTTTCAATGTTTTATCAATCATCAGCGTGCTTACTGTCAAATTTTTGGTGGGTTTGGTTGCTGGCAATTTCTGAAGGCTCTGTTTCTTTGTATTTCAGGGTGAACTTGTGAAGGTCTTTGCCAATGAGCATAGGAAAATTACTTGTGGTAATGGATACTTTGCGAATTATAACCATAGTTTGACCTTTATATGTGAGGTTTAAGATGCACTGGCTGTACAATCTTCAATTATCCTTAAATGATTTATATTTCTGAAACTGCAAACTATTAAAGCAGACATCAAGTGTCAGGAAAAAAGTGGGTGAAAAAGTTTTCTGCCTAAAAATTCACCCACATGCTTCCAAGAAACAAAAACTGAAAAGAAAAATGCAGTTATACTAGCAAATGTTGCCTGGGCATTTGCAATCTGGTCTTAACTCTTAATTCTGTGGGCCTGCCAAAGTGATTTATTTTTCATTAATACTTGTTAGTGTTGATTGATTTTTCTTTAATACTTGTTAATGTTGTGCTTGATTCTTCAAGTAATTGTACGCATTTTTTTTGACTATTTCTGCATATTATGTTGAGAATTTTGAAGGCATTTAGTTACTTATCAAGTGATTTTTAGAGAGAAAATGTGATTTGAGGAATGAAACATTTGGTTGATTTATTTATTATTTTGGGTAAATTGGTTCTCTTTAATGATCATTCTGCTTGTTTCATGTACAACGAGGCTGTAGCTTGAGTTTTTCAATTTTTTTCTTTAGTTCCCTACGATATGCTTTATTACCTACTCTGTTTCTTAGCTTGTCAAATGTGCCTAGGTACACTAGAGTCATGTCTGAGTGTAAATCAAATCCTTTTTGCACTTTTCATGCTTTTTAGCACTTGGCCTTGTATCTCCATGGTTGTCTCTAGAGTCCTATTTGTCCTTTTTTGTTGTCCGAGTTAGATATGTTCCTTAGTAGAAATATCATTGCTCTTTCCCTTTCTCTCTCTCTGTCTGTGTGTGTGTGTTTCTGATACTATCCGTCCAACATATCATTTTCGTTCCTGTCCTTTCTATCACCATCATATGTTTTGCTCTTGATGTAGGCATTGGAAGTTCTGCTATGAAGTTGTAGGCCCAAGTCATGGCACTTTTCTTCTTCTATGAATCTGTGAATTTGTTATTTAAGGAGAAAAAGAAAATGTGGATAAAATTTATTAAAATTTCTTTCCATGATAACTCTGTGCGAGTACACTAGAAACACAATTAGACCTGGCAAAACAGTAAGACCACTTACAAGCTCAGTTTTTGAAAAATGTGTATGCAATATATATATGCTTCATTGATGTCTTTGTTTTATCTAGATTATGTTTGCTTCTTTGTTGTGGTTCATTGGAGT
Source organism: Jacaranda mimosifolia (assembly GCA_018894105.1). Taxonomy (NCBI): domain Eukaryota; kingdom Viridiplantae; phylum Streptophyta; class Magnoliopsida; order Lamiales; family Bignoniaceae; genus Jacaranda; species Jacaranda mimosifolia. Next base: position 46,625 of record CM032118.1, on the reverse strand, counting down.
AAGATCTCATAACTGTGCAGACTGAAAGATTGTTAGACGAAATTCTTTTCTGGGTTGATCTTGGAAGTTATCTCTTTTAAGAGTCCTTGATTCATAAAAGAGAAGTATTTTTTTGAGCTTCAAGTGTGTGGTGGTCAACTCATTGTCATTCTAGCATCACATAAAAGGAAACTTCCTTCTTCATGTTTTCTTTAATATTCTTTTTGATCAGTTGATGCACATTTGGTGCTCCAGAGATATAATATGTTTCTCACGTCCCTCTTCCAGATCCTGTAATGCAGAATTGCATAGAGAAGACCCTTTACACTGGTCATGCTTCATACAAGCTATCCTTGTCGGTATGAATGCTGATGATATTTTTATTATTTTCTAGTTTTAGTTACAAAAACATCTTGAGTTTTGGCCTAATAACCAAAAAGTTCATCTAAATTTCAAAATTACAAATAACCCCAAGTCCCAACATGACAAACGGCGCTTAAATTATCTGGGGTGGCGGTGAATTGATAGTGGGATAGGGGCGGTGGTGGCTGTTGTTCCTGGGGTTGGGTGGCCAGTGGCGAGAAGCCAGGTGTTTTGGGCTATGTGAGGTGTGGAAGAATATGCTCTTCCTCCTATTTTCTAACCTCTTTCTAATCCTTTTTAGCAATTAGGAAAAAATTGATTTTTTCTTTCATTGTCCAAAGTATTTTCTATTAGTTAATATTTTTTACTAATATTTATGTATTCAGTTAAATTTATGATTAGTAGAAATTCATGATATAGTTTTTTTTTTTTTAAATTTATATCAAAAGATTATAAATAAAAAGAAACATCTATTTTGTCATACATTACATGTGTATGTCTACATTATTTTAATAATACATAAATGATTGCACAATTTATTCAAATATTATGTGAAACTTATAAAATGGGGAAAACTGAAATAATGGAGTTTCATATATTGACTTGTTGAATTTATTAAAAAAAAAAAATATATATATATATATATATTTTAAATTTCTTTTAAGGGAAAGGTTAGGAGCATAATTTACCCATATCCTAATTTATTAATTCCTGGAAAAAAAAAAAAAATTCAATTTGTTCATGGGGGGTGGTCTGAGAGTCAATTTCACAACATGAAAAATATAAAAAGGAGTTAAAAAATTGCTCAAATGGCCATATGAATCAATAAAAGAAACTGTAACAATAATGCCCCCAAGAAATTGAAAATATAACAATTAGCTCCAAGGCCATTGCAGTCTCAACTCTCAACATACTTCATGAAAAGTACGTCAGGGCAATCAGGTTTCCTCATCTTGTTTTGGTGATGTCAGCATTTTTCATGATGGCAATATGATGGGTGCAATTAGTAAGATGGAGACAAATTTCAAACGAGATAATGGAATTTCAAAGCATAGAGGGGTATATTTTGTTATCAGGCCAAACCTCAAGGGGTATCGTCGTTAATGCCATTTCTTGACCTCCTATGTGTGATTTCATTTCAAAAAGACATTTCTTAACTATTATCATGAAGGATTCTGTTAATTGACTTATTTTATGTTTACTTTTCTTTTTTGGTGACGAAGACTGGATATCTTGATATATGGGAGCCAGCTACATTGGCCATTAAAAGGGATGGTTACAGCATAAAGTGTAGCGGGCCTAGTGGTGTTGTAGTCCCTGGGAAGTTTTCATCATCCACAATTGTATGTCTTCTTTGATCTGTTTTGCCTTCTCATCTTACATTTTTTCCCACCCTTCTTAAGAAAATGATGCAACTAAGAAGTCATAAGAAAGAGAGGTATACCTACAGAAGTGCTTGCCAAAATTTAGTGTACTAGGTCTCATTTATTGGAAACACATTTAGATTCTTCCCTTTTGGAGATATGAAATGCATTGACATGGCGTGTGGGCAATTTTGAAAGCATGTTTACATACCTGCAAAAACAATAATGGTCATTCCGACTGTTATTGTACTTTTTCTTTTATTTGTGGCTCACAATGTCCCAGAAACTCTTTTTGTTAGTTTTAGTTTCTGTACTTTTCTAAATAAGCGGGCCACTGTTAATTATCTGTAAAGTCTTAAAGAAATTGTTTCGTGTTCTAGTATTTCTTCCTATTGTGTACAGGTACTCTTGTTTGTTCATTGTCAATTTCGTTTTTAAACTTTTTAGGTCTCTATTCCATATGGAAGTCCAACAGAATTCTCCATAGTTGATTCTGAGGGGATTGAACGCCTTTTGAAGGCGGACAGTAGTTTGACGGATATAAGTTGGTAAGCTGCAATCATTTTGTTTTCAATTGACATATGTGATTATTGCTATCACCATAAAGTCAATCTCATAGTTTCTAGTTTAAAAAATGTGAATGCTAGTATCATGTATGATTCCAATTTCCAAATTAAATTCATCTAAAACCCTATGATATAATTAAAATGAAAGGAAAAACTGCATTTTGTGGACATTATAGAATTGTGATTGCATTTTCTGAAGGTTTTGGTGGAGGGAAAATTCCTTTTCTCTGAGAAAACATACTTGATGAACTGAGAGCTTATTAATTTTGGTGGTCTGTTATTGCTGTGTGCAAGAGTTGGTTGTCTGAACTCTTCTGGCTAATTTGGCTGGACAATGAAAGTGAAAGAGATTTTGGATAAAACTCGAATGAAAAAAATGGTTATGGAAATCTAATGAAAAATATTTGATGCTGAAACAATAAATTACTATAGTACATCTATATAGTATCATTTTGAATGTGCTTCATGAGATATTTAGAATCGCCATGATCGCATCAGTTGGCAAATGGTTCCTCGGAGAACTGTTAAAAGTAAGAAAACAACCTTTAGGTGTATTTATTAGAACTTGGGAGGGTGAAGGGGCTCAAAAGCTAAGACGAGTCTGTAGAGTTTTGCAACATCTGATAGTAGATCTCTTGTCCATTATTTGTCCAGACATGATCTCTGTCTTTTCTATAGCTTTTTAAGTTTCCTAATAGTATGTTCAAAACTGAAGTGCTGCTGTAGATCGGATATTCTCTGGAGTTCTAATACATATTATCTGTTGCAAACATGATTTTGAGTAAGTGTATTTCCCTATGCATCTGTTGTGAGCATGCAACACCGTAGTTCGCTTGTGCTACTTTGTCAATCTTTTTGGATTGTGTTGGGTAGTTAAGCTTTGCTAGTTGTCTAATAGATTTTAAATCATGTTGCTGGGATTTTGTTTGTTAGGCCTCTCTGGTATACAAAATTGCTTAGAAGGAGAGAACATTCCTCCTTGAATCAACCTAAAATTAGAATTTACATTTTGTTGTATGGCGGCAATTACAGATTGCACTATCTCCTTTTCCCTTTTGGATCAAAATCCGAAAGTCTTCTTCGAATTACAGAAAATCCAAGGACATCATTGCAAAATATTCCCAATTTGGAACACCAAAATTTCACAAAAATAACTTAAAAAATAAATTGAATGAGCTAAGCCAAAACATACAAGCACAGAAATTTGTTGTTTTGGCTTATGTCTTGACTGTGCTGCTGGAATCCATGTGGAAGCCGGTATTGGAGAAAAGTCAGACCCATTTCTTTGATGTTATAAGTTAAAGTAAAAGATGGCATTAGAAATTGACAGGAATACTATCGTAGCAATTTTTTTATGGTTGAATGGCTCACTGCAGGTGAAAGATGAGTCAGTGATTATAGAAACAAAAACAAACCAGCAAGAATGGACTGCCATTGTGGGTGATGGCGTAATTTTTTGCATAAGAGAGAAGAAAAGGGTGGAGGCAGAGGAATGGAAAAGATGAAACATTGGAGACTGATGAAATCTGATGATGTGTGGTGAAGGGGACCTACAAGGTAGAATCCAAGGTGTTTGGAGCAAAAGAAGGGAAAGATGCAAAGGAATGGAGATTATGTGGAGACAGTGATGGCTGGGTAAAGGTGAGAATTGAAATGGGTGGTGGAGATTGGATTCATATATTAGTTTAGGGTGGCAAAGAAGTGAAGGTCACTAATTTGTGTTTTGGGAGAGACTGGAATATGTCTGGTTGGGATTCGAGAAGTGGATGTGAGGATAAATGGAGGGTGAAATATTGTTAAATACATAAATTATCCCTTGTTTATGTTGTTGGAGTAGGGATTTCCTAGATCAGATGGATCCAGTGTGTGTGTGTGTGTGTGATTTTTGGGTGGTTTCGTTTGCCTCACCAGTGGTAAATATTTGTAGCGGTTTATGAGATACATCTTAGACGAAAGGCATTGTTAGAAAAGGCTATACGTGTGTTGGGGTTATGTTTGTAAAATTTTATGTGCAAACTATGTGTACCAACTGAGTCTTTTATACCGACGCATCTTCCAATATATGAGATGACACTTTGAACTGCCATAATTGTTAAGATGTCATTCTTTTCCTAATTTTAAGTGTGTCTTCGACATCTCTGTTACTGTTTGGACAATTTTAATGATGGGTATTTTCTTGTGTAAGTTTTTTTTAATGCTTTCTCTGCGTTTGATGTTTTTTGTTTTATTTATTTTGCAGTTCAAGAGATACAATAGTTCTCATCTTGAGGTTATTCATCTTAAAGGTAATAATTCCTATATGTTACGTGTTCATTATGCAAGAAAACATTTGTACATGTTGTGGATGTAAAGTAGCAACGTCATCGGGTCATAAAATCTGAGCTTTTGAAGGGCATCAGGTCATATATATATATATATATATATTTGTGTTGAAATCTGCTGTGATAGGATGAATCTATGTGATAGTAATAATGCAGGCTGGTGAAAAGAAGAAGGGGAAGAAGAGAAGTCTATTCTTTAACAAGTAAACAGCCGACAGCCTCATATAAATCCAATCCTATCCAATCCAATCTTGTCCTCGGCGGCAATTGTTCAACTGATGATTCTGAAGGGGATTTTTGTTTGATACTACATACATACGTACATACATATACACATATATGTTGTTAAGTATTTGTTTTGCTGTAGGAGCTTGTCTGTTATTAATTATTATACTCTATTGTCTATGCAATTATTATTAACTTGTATGCATAGAAGCAGAATTCAATTTGGGATTTTAGTCGATTTGCAAAATCATATGCCTTTTCTTCACTGAAACCCTCTCCCGAAATTCCTTAATTATTCATCAACGGGGAATATTAGTATTGTTACTTTTGGCTTGATTTTCAATTTCAAAGATGTAAAACTCCAGTCACCACGCACTAGTCATAATCTAAAACTAAATATCTTGCATTAGACATGGTTAAAATAAATGTTAATCAATCAATTATACTATGGTCTTGCCAAAATCATAAATTTTTTTGATTGAATGATAATAAATCTCATCCAGCTCATTTCCAAAAAATTGCAAGCTAATGAATAGAAAAGAAATTGGTCATAAATAAATGATGAAGATGAAAAAACAAGTTCTTGTGAGCGGAGCAGGTCGCATCGCAGGTGTTATCGTGTGCGTCGACTCTGGCTAATTAATCGGCAGTCCGTCTTTGTTTTCATTTGGAAAATTAGAGAAGGAACATAAGTCTTCAGTGATCGACTCAAATTTCGCTTTCTGGACAAATCACAAAACACTAATTGGGCTGGGCCGGGCCGGGCCGGACAGAGTCAATCTTTTATGTGTGTTAGTATATATACGAACGCTGTAGAGATTGCAAGACCCATAATTAAATATGGCCCATGGCTTTGGTTTGGGCTCCCAGTTGAGATTGACTATTTAATTTAAATCCGAGTGACTTATTAACAGAAACAACAGGTGATCAGTGATCTTTAATCTTCCGCTCTCGAAGCCTTCTTCTCCCCCCTGTTGGCATTGCTTCCTGCTTTTCCCAGGTAGTTAGTTATATAGCTAATTTTGCATTGCTTACTACGAATTTCAGAAAATTTCCCATCCTTTTATATCTTTTCTATTTTCTCAAATTTGTTATTCTCGTTTGTACCGTATCATGTGTACTGAGACATAATCCAATAATTTTCCTACATAATATTTCTGTTGAATTGAACCTCTGCAAGAAATATTCATTGTGCCTGTGCAATCGACAATTTTGTCTAAAACATTCTCCTGTAGTTATGTTTTTTATATTCTTCAATGTAACTGTTGGTATTTTGAGGTGGGTTTTCTGGTTCTGGTCGGGCATTGGTAAATAATAGAAACACAGATACATATATAATGCACAGTGGGAAGCCCTATTTATTTTGTTCCTTCATCATTTATAAAAGAGCGCAATTGGTAAATTTGCCAGAGTTCTATTGTTTTTCGAAAAAAGGAAAAACTCAAACCCATCTTCCAAATCAATTTCTCAAATAGTCGCGCTCAGATCAACTGTCCCAGCTCTTCAGTCAGATGTAAAATGCAAATTTATTGCATCTGATGTTATAGCTAGCCTAGTCATAACCTTGTTATAATATTTCTCAAACTTTACAAGTTTAGAAATATAAATAAGCGGAAAAAAGAATTTTCTTGGACCTAAACCAAATGAAACCATGGATTATATTTTCTAAATGTACTGGATTTATGATCCAGCAATAAAATCCTTTTATACCTATCAGCCTTTATACCGGCTGCGACAGTGGAGAGTTTTTCTATTAGACTGATTTTTCAGCACAGGTTAGACGTGTCAAAGTTTGAATTTCCGCTAAGAGTTTACGAGCTTTGTTATGAACTTATGACTTCAAAGCTAATTTATTAGTTTTGATCATCATCTCTCACCTTGTACAAAGTGCTCGTAAAATTTTATCTATGCTTATCTAGTTTGTTCTTTCTAACTCACTTGTTTCAAGTTGAATGATAAACTTTGTTCATTCACGACTCAATATTGTGATGCTGTGGATTGGGTTCTGCCGTCTAAAGTAAAGAGATTTGTGTTTTTCATTTTCTTTTCTTTTTGTCAAGAACTAAGAAGAGCCATGTCACGGGAGAGAGCTAAGCGGATTACACTGGCACCGGCTCAAGAGGTTGGACTTTTCATGATTGTTCCCTTTTAATCTCTGTATCAATAACGGAAATATCTGCCTGTAAATTTGTAGTATATGTTCATTTTTTCCATTTTCTTTCCTCTTTTGAATATCTGTGCTGCTGTGGATCTGATTAGTTTCTGTGTTCTAAATGTGATATATTTTGCTTCCGTTTTATTCTGAACTTTTGATTTTTTTCAATTCTCTATTGCAGAATATTGAGAAGATTAAGAAAGTTGTAGATGAAGGCAACTACTATGGGGCTCAACAGATGTATAAATCTTTTGGTGCAAGGTAAAATCCATTTATTTGCAACAAGGAGAAGGCAATTCCTATGGCACTCAATTGATGTGTTGAGGGGGAGGTTCTTATGTTTGAATAATTCCAGTCAAGTTCTGCCAATGTGACACTTTTTCTTTTTTCATTTTTTTTTTCCTGGTATATGTTAATCATTTTTCTTTTGATTGGTTGCAGATATATTTCATGCGATAGGTATTTGGAAGCCTTGGATATTTTTCAGTCAGGTGCCTGCATACAATTAGAGAATGGGCAGGTCAGACTTCTGGTATTATGGGATTTTTTATTGCATATGGCTGATGCTATCTAGTTATCAACCATAGGCACTGCAACAATGGATCACAATTCAATGATCCTACTTTATGTTTGTGTAGTTATCTAGGTTGATTCCTCTGAATACCTCTCATATACATTTATCCAGAAAATTTCTGTAAATAATGATTTTGGCATAAGATTCTGTAATGGATAAATACAGAAAATCATTCATTACCATATGGAACATTTAATTAGCAAGGTCATTTGATTTACTTGTATTGGAAATTTGATGCTTCACGATTTCGTTATTTTTGGAAAAGTGACATAGTAATCAAATCTGATGTTTCTGTAAGTACAAATTGCATATGAACTATTTTCATGCTCAATTTCAGATTACATGTGGAGCTGAGCTTGCTGTCTTGTTTGTGGACACACTTGTGAAAGGGAAATTTCCTTACCACGATGAAACTCTTGGTCAGTTCCTTCTTTCAAGATTTAGTTCTTAGTGTTCTCACTGCTGGCACTGGTTCTTTGTATTAACATTCTTGCAAATCAATTTAAGGTGTTGCCATTGGAACACTTCAATCATCTTGTTTATGACTGTATTGATATAAAACCAAGTTACCTCTGTTGGAGTGAAACTAAGAATTTGGGCATTGTCAAAGATGGTGGAGCCAGCCTGATGCTTTACTATCAGTTATCTAACTATTATCATTAGCTTTTAAGGGAAGTTGTTGGTAGGGTATGTATGTTATCAAGATTTTTTTTTTTTTTTTTTTTTTTTTGAGGCGGGGTGGGGTTTTGTGGAGGGAGAGTGATGGTTTAAATGATTCCTTTTGTTTCTCTGGGGGAATATGAAACTATCCATGTTATTTGCTATTATGGAAGAGAAGTAAAAGATCTCCCATTTTCTGTATTTTGCGTACTAGAAGAAACATGGGGAAGGGAACACTTGTGTCTTTTACAGCCAATCCCTATTCCAACTCCCTCATAAGTCATATTTGATGGGGCTGAGGTTTGTGTAGGAAGAGGGCTTGCCTTATCTCTCCATTCCCTTCCGCTCTCCATCTTCTTCAGACTATGCAAAAGGGAGGTGTGTATTGTTTCCCCAACCCTACTACGACAGACTATCATGAACATTCTCTAGTCGCCAAAATGCTAACATAGCAAGTATTTCTTCTGTCCTTTACTTTTTAACGAATTGTAGCCCATCTTGAAAGTATAATTAGTTCAAAAGTTTCCCTTAGCGTTGCAAAACCTCTAAGCATGATTGGGTGTTCTACTTTTTCATTATTGGATTGGCCAGAAATTTGAAATCTGAAAATTAATAAATTAGTAGAAAGGAGAAAATTTTCTCACATTTGCTTCTCTAGAGAAGTAGACATATATATATATATATATTTATTTATTTTTTCTTAAATTTGACGAGAAGGTATAGAAGGATTTGTTTTGTATACTCTATTTGTTGCATAAAAAATGCAAATAATGGGATGTGGGACTTTGTCCAACCCAAATGCATCAAACTTGGGTAACATCATGCCTCCTTGCGCTATTATGTACATGACATGAAGATGTAAAGAGCGAATCTTCATATCAATTTTAGTACAAGATTGCGTAAAGAACGATGCTGAATGTTTGTTTATGGAAGCACTATAGTAGTCATGTTGCGCATGCATTTCGGATTAAAAATTCTCTCATTTTAGGAGGGTGCATCTCACCTGTGGTTTAATATTGACATAGGAGGGGTGGGTGGTGTTTTATTGTTGTTAGATTCTCGTATCAGTTAAGTAAATGAGTAGTGGTCTCTATATATGGCATTGGACAATCCTTATCTCTTGAACTAACTTTTGGGGTGAGTCAGGCCCAATGGCCATTCCTTAACATGGTATTAGAGCCACCAATTCTTGATGTTGGGCTACCTAGTGTTCCCCATTTCATGTTATTCCACGCTTCAAATGTTCATTTCTGGCATACAAAGAGTGTGTTAGATAATATGGGTAATGATCTCTATATAGGCATTGGACGATCCTCATCTCTTGAACTAGCTTTTGGGATAAGTTAAGCCCAGAGTTTGTTCTTTAACAATTGTTACTTAACTGCAATATGAGGCATATTTTGCTTCTTTATTAAATAGATGTTCTGAATCTGGACTGTAGCAATTATTGCTAGGTGACAATAGCAATGACTTTAGTCCCAAAGATGCATGCTGATTTTTGTAATGGTATCATCTTAATCTGAGTATGGATCTTGGACATCTTGCGTTTTCTTATCCTTCATTTTGTCATCTCCAATAGTCTCTTGGAGCGTCATCAGGTTCTTCCCCATGAAAAAAAATCAGGTTTTAGATCAGTTGGTTTATCCCCCACACAAAGAGTTAGATTTAACAATTGGCATTCTTGTCGGCTGCTCAATGTTGAACGTCAGAGACTAGTTGTGTTTGCAAGGTTTGTTCTCATGTAAGGCAAAAGAGTGTCTACCAAGTGCATACACGGTTTGCATATTTAAAAGTTTTGGCGTGAGTTGAAATTTTGCAAGTAATAACTTAACTGGAGGTCCAAATTCTTTTATGGTGAGTTTGACGCAGCCAATCCAACTTCTTCATGAAACCTGAAGAAAGGTTTGAAGATGTTTAAAATGTTGCTCAATATTCTAGGAGAATATAAGAACATCTTCTCTATGGACAATTGTAATGTTAAAATTCTTTTAGCCAAATGACATAACATTGCATTATTTGTAGCTGGGCTAAAAATTGTTTATGATCAGGGTTTTTTAGAAGGATTTGCGCCTTGATGCTTAATTTGCTGATTGTGTAATAAGTACAATGCCCCATCTATAGGAAAGATTTGTTACGGCTGAAATGCTATGAACCATGAGATATTAATGGCAAATGGAAAAAAGTTGGGCAAATCTCTAATTCACTGAAACTATTATGCCAAAAGGAAAGTTGGACATTCAAGACCAAGGCTTATGGATTGTGATGAAGAGGGTCTATAATGAGGCATGCATATAATGATGCTGTACTGTTATCAAATGACTGCTTCATCGTCTCTGTTATTTGTAAGAATCCTTCTTAGGAAGCGGTAAATTAATGACTTATTTTCCTTCTCTTATCGATAATTAGTCCTGTGGATTGACTTAGCAACAATTAATGAGGGAAGTATTTGAGTTTGATTAGATACTTTCTTAACCTTCATTATTCTGCTCTCATAACTTAATAGTTTGGTTTTCTCTTACATAAATTCTAAGAGTCTTGTTCAGATCGTATCAGGAAAATATACAAGAAGTTTCCTCGGATATCTGTGCCACAGCATTTGGACCTAGCAGATGATGATGATATGCAGCAACTTTCTGAAGCTCTTAGTGCTGCAAAAACACGAGCAGAGGGTTGCTCATCATTTTTGAAGGCTGCTATCAGGTGAGATATCTGCTTCATTTTCTCTATCTGTCACTCCCACTTTATCTTTTGAAGCAATACATGATATTTTAAAAATTATTACCTGTACAAATCTAGCAGAAGCCATCCCAAATCTCAGAAGCTTAGTCCAAAGTGTGAAATATGTTGCAAAAACCTGAACAATTGATAAAATTGGTCGATTATAAGACCTCAGGCCCCTGGTTGATGCTTGAGTTTGCATTTTCTAGCCACTTTTTTGTTGGATATTTTTGAGAAGTGAGGTTTGATTGGGGGCTTTTATGTGCAGAGCATTTTGGAATTATAACGAAATTGAAAATGTGTTTTCACGGGCTGACAAATTTTATTTTGGGAATAAGTCATATTGTGCATGTGAGTGTATGAATGAAAATCAGGACTATTAACTACAAAATTCATTAGATGTCATGTTAAAAAGAATTCCTAATGTTTTAATTTTCTTTTCCTAATTATTGTTTGGATTCCCTTCTCTCCTAAAATTATCAGATCTTGACTAATATCTGATTGTGGAGAAAAGATGAAGCAACAATAGAAAAGAAGGGAGGCTGGAAAAAAAAAGGGCAAGTCGGCTCTAGAGCTTTGATCTCACCAACAGCTAGAGACATGGGTAATGGTTGTGGCTTAAAGGAGAACTGGACCACTAGATCTAGTACATGATGAATGGAGAACCATTGGAGGGGAGATGGTGAGGAAACATAAGATTTGCTTGGGAAGAAGGAAGTTATGGGAGGGTGTAGTGCAATAGAGATGAGTGTTTGACATGGGAAGGGTTCTGCCATGAGGATTGTGCTAGCCATGGGACGAGGGTGGAGGAAGTTTTGAGGGGGAGCAAGAAGAAGATTGTAATCAGTGGGTGGGGTTGACTAGCGGATTTTGGTAAGTGGTTGGCGAAGGGCAGGGATCCTAGAGAGGAGGGTCTTGTAATAAGGGGTAGGGGACAGAAGAGTTGGGGCTTGGGTTTTGGTGATGCAGCATGATGGTAGCAGCGGGGGGTTGGTGGTGACTGGGGGAAGAAGAAGATAGACGGAAAAGAGAGACTGGTATTCATTTGGATGGGGAGGATTGTGGAGAGTTGAGTGACAGATTGGAGAGCACCATGAAACTAGCATTTAGTCAAATTAACCATCTTTTCCATTAAACAAAAATACTGGCTATACTAGGTTTCCAATCTTTTACAATGAGACAAAGTTTCCAGCTATTTTGATTAGGAAACCATTTTCACTAAATAATACTAATGACCAAACAAATAAGAAAATTAGAACACATGGATATTAGTTCCAATTTGCAAATTAATTTGTGATACAAAGACTGATGTGGGTGGGCATGCTAAATTTTATTTGTTGCAAGGTAGAAATATTACTTGACCTTCAGGTTTAGGATTGAGTATTTCTACCTTAAAGTTTAGAATTGATGATTTTTAACTTCTTGCAAGTTTGCCTTGTTTATCATTTCACTTGGAAATTTCGCATGTTTACGTGAATGGATATTTGGTTTTATTTTACACAACATTAGCCTTTCTTTCACGACGCTTTTTTTTTTTTTTTTCCCCCACTTTCGGGTGCGCGCGCGCAAAGTTAATGCTTAGTAAGACAGTGTAAGTGATGTATTGGTCTTCTTCAATTATGCTACATTGTGATTTTGATCGCACCCATTAAAATATGAAGGAGAGTGTAGCACAAGGATCCATGCAATAAAGCAAAAATAGCTAAATCAAAACTTGACTATACTCCATCCAAGGATCAAATCATGCTCTTAAGATGGATTTGGAAGAGGATAAATACCTTGATCGCTTAAAATCCAAGGTTGAACTCTTCAAAGCTGTCTCCTCCTGGCGCAACAGAAATCCAACAACTTTTGCCCGAGCAAATCACCTCCGATTTGGCTGAAATTTGGACAGCACCTCCCCAACACCTTTAGGAATATCTAGTGAAAATTTCAGCAAAAACAAAAACCGGCAAGTGCTCGCCTCCAAACAATCTGCACCGCAGTGGATCTTCAAGAGCAAAGCTATCCAAATGTCCAGCCTCTAATGAAATGATTCACACACCCAAGGTAAGCTCCAATCAACCTTTAGTTAGCTGGATCACCAAAGGATGAAGAAGAGATTAAGGCCGAATTTAGGAGGAGAAAGTGAGGAGAATGTGTGTGAAACTTCAATACATGAGTGGATCACACTTTTGGAGGGAAAAAGAGAATCTAGCATGTTGGTCGCTCACCCTCTATATATAGATGAGGAGGTGTGATGCCAACTGGCATCACACCTCCCATGAGGTATGGTGCCAACTAAGCAAGATAACTTGCATGTGAAATGTGAATTTCACTTTCATTTGAATTTCATTTGGAGTCTTCATTTCATCTCATGAAATATCATCCAAATTAATTCTAAATGCACCTCAAATGAACTCCTTCATTTGAATTTTCTTCTAAAATTAATTCTTCACATTAATTAAATTAACTCCTTAATTTAATTAATTAGTTTTGACTTAACTCCTTAAGTTGACTAACTTAACTTCTTAAGTTAGATTAACTTAACCCTTTAAGTTAACTTGACTAATTAATTTTCGTATGACACCAATTAAAGTAACTCCTTAATTTAATTGGTCTAATTTACTCTTTAAATTATTTTGATCAATTTAACAATTAAATCAATTAAGCTAAAATTAACAAAAAAATTAGCCAACCGTTTTCTCCACAAAATCGGTCACCAGGAATTTTTCTAACTCTTAGAAAATTTCCTTCATCAAATAGAACTTTCTTTAGGCTTTTGTGTGTGACCCATTAGGTTCTCCCATTCATTGGACATGTGCTTACAACTCTTGAGATATTTTGAATATCGAAATATTCACATTAGTTTAAATTCTTTTAAACTAATAACTCAATTCAATTAATCTCTATTAATTTAAGAGTACCCAATCTCTATGGTCGATGTCCAACCGCAAGCCCATGGAGCCTAACTAATTAGTCGAAATGAATATGCTCTTGGTGAACTATTCTAGCTCTACGCTTGCAATGCAAATATGATCATTCCGTCTCCTATCTCCTGAAAGAGGCCTAGTGCAAGATATTTGCCGGCTTCCTAATAGCCTTGATAATTATGTGTCTATTCCTAATGTTCAATTCCTCTTTATGACTTCATCTTTAGAAAATTCCTTTTCCAAATTATCATACTATCTTACGCAAGGATTTCATAGAATCGATCATTATAAAATACATAGAAGATGCACTCGCCTTTCACAACGACGAGGAGATGGATCCCATCTTAGATCTCACAAATCTCCATGTTGGAGTAGCTCGTACCCAAGCTCAACCTAGATGACCTACAGAGTGGTTAAGGAAGAGTCAAAGCATTATAACCTAAACACAAGGTTACCATGGATCCTCGGGTCTAAGGACTAATTATATGAATTAGCGTAAGCTAGAGAACTTGCCACTACCGATTTGCTACTACGACTATCTGGTGGATTCTCTGGGCGGGCCTTCAGTGAACTTGTTATCTAACAAGCACTCATGTCTAACATGAATTGCTCACGAAATGGAGCAATATCTAACTCCTTGGATTTATACATCATTAGCGCAAGTTTATCCGAATCTTAAATGCCCTGTCTCATAAAATTCTACAACTTGGAATATTTTAAGATCACGACAATATAAGACTTGTTTCATGATCACCACCCAGTGCATGACCAAGTCCCGTAGTCTTGTGTGATTTAAGGGCTTCAACCAAATGCTAGTGAAGTAAAATAAGTATAAGATGAAGATGGCCGTTAAAATATGAATATCATTCAATTAAGATTGTCTCACAGGTGAAATAGTTTAACATGCTAATCTAATTGGCTGTGGTGCACTATTCCAACAAAATGTTCCTCTTATATGGAACAACAATATACTTTTGCTGGTGAGTTTTGGTATTCTTAGAGTTTGATTTATTTGTGTATCTTCATTATATACTTTGCCATATATTTATATTCATAAGACTTTGATTACAAGAAATTAGAATATTTACATTTATCTCCTATATGAAACTAATGAAGGATAAGGTATATTAAAAGATATGATCATGTCAAGGATAAGGTATATCATCATATCAACACTCCCCCTCAAGTTTGTGCATATATGTCATATGCATCCAGCTTGTTACACATGTATGCTACCCTTAGACCTCGGAGTGATTTGGTGAAGATATGAGCTAACTGATCATTAGAATTTATAAATGTTGTAGGATAAATGATGGGGGAATTCACATATGGCAAGGGCCATATCTCGATATTTAGCTTTTATGCTTGATCTCAAGAGATGAGATTGCCTCCAACTAAAACACAATATTTGAAAGTTGATCTTCTATTACTTGGTGATCCTGCCTAATCTGCATTTTGTATATGCAATAATATCTTTGTGACCTCTATTTTCATACACTAACCCTCTTCTAGGGGAACCCTTTATATATCTCAAGATTTGAACTACTACAGCCCAATGACAACTTTGCGGAGAGTTAAGAAACTGACTCACAACATTAGAGAGTTAAGAAACTAACTATCCTGATGTGGTAGAAGTTTGACTTTCAAATCCATAGGAGTATTAGTTGGCTTACAATCCAACATTCCTATCTACTCCAAAATGTCTAATGCGTACTTTCTTTGGGAGACGGCAATGCCTGCACTAGATTGGGCTACTTCAATTCCAAGGAAATATCGTAACCTCCCCAAGTTCTTAGCTTTGAGGTGTCGAAACAAATATCGCTTCAAATTCTAAATACTGCCATGATCATCTCCTATAATGACAATGTCATCTACATAGACCACAAGATAGATGCATTTAGAGGACTAATGTTAGTAGAGCACATAATGATCAACTTCACTACGAACCATGCCAATTTGCTGAATGACTTTACTAAATCTTCCAAACCAGGGCCCTGGGTGACTATTTGAGACCATGTAAAGATTTATGTAACTTGCAAATTGGTATGCCCAAACTTGTAAGAATGCATTCTTAATATCCAAATGAGCTCCCCCCTGATCTTATTGGACTGCTTCTTTTTGACTTAGGAACAAAGAAGTCTAGTTACATGGGAATTGAAAACTACGGATTGCTTGCTTTTGGAACCCCAGACATTTCTATTTCAATTTCCTCCTTCAATAGTTTGTGATGCGCTTAAGGCCGGCTGTTAGCAGGGATTTATTAGCAACTGTAGCTGTAGAAGTCCGTTCGGTATAGGTAGGGCCCTATACTCCTTTTTTCTAATTCGATTCTCCTCTCCTTACTTGTGATTCAACCAGGAGTTATTCACTACGAAGGAAATAAAATAGAAGCTTTCTCAGTCAAATTTCTCAATTTCAATGTTGTGCCTTCTTAGGCCAGTGAGAATAAAGAATATGAATAGCAAGCTACATAATCCGGGAAGGCTCACGGATAATCAGCAATTTTCTCCATCCCTGTATGTAAATAACCCAATATTGGTTCACAGTCCCTTCCCGAGTCTTGGTTTGGAGTTTACCCAGTAGCAGGAGTTGAACATAGCTGATATTGATCCGCCGAAAGATCTGTTTCCAGTTCCGATCGATGGGATAGGCGTGAAGTGAAGGCCAATCATTCTGGTTATATGACTTTCCCTCGACAATACCGGAGATGTTCTCAGATGCTCTCGCGATTGGGGGTTGAGTTGGCATATCATAAGGTGGTATAAAGGTCAATAGTTCATAGTAGCTATAGATAAGAACAGATGAACTCATAGTTGTCAAAGGCGATTGCCTCTCTCGCCTAAGGCGAGAGGCGACATGGGCGAGGGAAAATCGCCTTTTCCCTCGCCTAGGTGATGCAGTTTCAAAAGGCGAGAAAAGGCGCTCGCCTTTTGCCCAGGCGAGAGGCGCGCCTTTCCGAACCCATTTTATTTCAAGAATTTTGAGGTGGTGTTTTGTGATAAAAACGCGACGTTAAGGGAAAAGAGAAGAGAAAAATGGGAAGAAAGATAAGATAAAGAAAGCCCTAAGCAGCCAAGCAGACAGGTTGCAAACGGGGAAAAAAAGTAATATCGCTAAGCTTACCTCCCCTTCCCAAGACCGCGCGACTGCACCTACCGGTTCCATTTCCCGCCGACGGCCGACCCAGATTCCGGTGACCCATTTCCCGCGTAACGCTCCGACTGAACTTTTTTCTTTTTTCTTCTCCTTTTCTGTTCTGTTACTCTGTCTCTTTTTCTTCTGTTTCTTTCTCTTTTTTTTTTTTTTTTTTTTTTGGTTTGTTCTCTCAGCCAGTCAGCCTTATGTTGTCAGTTTAAGTGTGTTAGCAGTAAGCTTGTATTTATTATGTCTTTTTAGTTCATTTCATTGAATAAACTTAAGTGTATTTTTGGTTCATTTCATTTAATAAAGAACTTAAATGTATTATGTAGTATGTCTTTTTATAAATACATAATATATTTTATAAATTTTTATTTTCTAGCCTCGCTTCAAAAAGGCGAGCGCCTTTCGCCTCGCCTCTCGCCTCGGGCACTAGAGGCCTTGTCGCCTCGCACCGCGTTTCGCATTTAACAACTATGGATGAACTGATGTCATTTTAGCAACATGAGAGAAAGTGTCTCCATAATTGAGTCCAAAAATCTAAATATAGCCCTTAGCCACAAGGCGAGCTTTCAAACATTCTACTTGTCCATTAAATAACCATTGACAACCAAATATAGATTTTCCAGGAGGAGGGTCAACTAGAGTCTATTTATGATTAGAATCCAAAGTAGCCATCTTATCGATCATTGCTTGACGCCATCCTAGATGTGACAGTGCTTCCTGAACTGTTTTAGGAATAGAAATAAACCACAAAGAAGATACAAAGGCATAATGGGATGAAGAAATAACCTGCATTGAGAACATCATCCCCAAGCTTTAAGGGTGCATTAGCATGTATCAAAACAATGTGAACTGTTTCAATAATATGACGGTGTTCTTTTTGCTATTCCATTTTATTGTGGTGTGTGTGGACAAGTAAACTGATTAATCGTACCACGAGATATCATGAAGGAATTGAAGGTTGTATACATAGTTATTAAAGGTGTGAGGTGAGGGGCGGGCGAGAGGCGAGGCGAGGGGCAGGTGACCAAAAATCGAATGAGGCGACAATTAAGAAAAAAAAGTTAAAATATATTTATATAGTACAACAAATTTAATTAAGTGAAATATATTAAGTATTAATAGATTAGCATATTAACATATTAAACATTTTTAGTTTTAAAATAGCAAATTAATTAAATATATTCAGATTTAGTTTAAGTATTAATATATTAAACAAATTGAAAAAGAAAGATTCAAAAAAATCAAAAGTGTTGTCTCTATGAAAAAAGAACATTAAGAAAAAATACAGAAGAGAGAAGACAACTTGGAGTCTAAGTTGTTGGAATCAAGGTGCTGGAGGGAATGCCTTGATTGTAGGAAAAGGCTTGGATGCTTCTTAATTGTTGGTTATTTATTACAAAAAGTCAAGGTTCTTGTAGGAGGTTCATTTATTATTATTTTTTAAAAATTGAACCAAAAGTGACAGAGGCATCCAAGGCGACAGCGGCGACCAAAGCGACAAAGGCGGTCGCCTCATCTCGCCTTATGGTGCTCGCTTGGCCTGGGGTGAAAGAGGCGACATGGGGTCACCTCACCACCCCTCTCGCTTGAGGCGAGTGAGGCGACTGCCTTTGATTACTATGGTTGCATAAAAATATTCTTTTGCATTATCACTATATAAAATGTGAATGGAATGCCCAAATTGTGTTTGAATGTTGTTGCAAAAAAGCTTTGAAAAATAGAAATAAATTCAGCACAATCTTTCATTAAAAATATCCAGGTACACCTTGAAAATCCGTCAATCGGAGTAATAAAATATCTATATCCTAAGACAGAATGAACAATGCTAAAAGTTGACTATGTAAATGGGAAAAATGTGGAACCATCCTTCTTAATTTATTTAGACTTGGATGATCTAAACGAAGATGAAAGAGATTTAGAGATTATGTGACAACACATGTAGTGGAAAGTGGAGGTTGGCTGTTGTCTTTTCGTTTTCATCACCAAGTAATAGAAGTCTCATCTTTTGAATCGTGGATTGAGCTTTATGCAAGTATGGTGATAGCTCAAGGTCCGTCATAGTTAGTGTTACCAGATTGTGAATCATACATACCTTGCATATATTGGAGCAGATGCTCCGGGCCTTTTGCCATAAGTCATAGCAGGTTTTACTGTAGCGAAAGCATACCGATAATGTTGGCTCAATGGACTATCATAACAAAGAAACTAGTTGATAATCTACCTTCTTCTAGTGGTGCCTTTCCGATTCTTTAATATCTTCTAGTGGCATGCCAATCTAGATAATTTTACCATTGAGTTTCTCGGATGTAATAACTAGAGTACTAGAGAAGGCAAAGGAATCATTCCCCATTTTGAGCCATCAGCAATTGAGGATAATTTTGAGTTTGAAACCATGATTGACAAAGAAAAAGGCTAAAGAATTGACAAGCAAACAGATTTGCACAAAAATAAGGGTAAAAACGTACTTTACAGGTTTGTGCGTCTGAGATGGTTGGAGATCAAGTTGCCGGGGCCGGATTTGGAATGGGAATAGCGCTATGAGCTTTTATGGGTTGATGATGGCGGTGTATAACCTTGCATGTGCTCTCATTCTTTGCATGTGAGATGATGGCTGGGTTTCTCGGGTTTGGTTAGAAATTGAGCGGTGGTGGTTAAAGGTGATTGCTTTGTCGCCTAAGGTGAGAGGCGACAAGGGTGAGGCAGTTTTGAAAGGCGCTACAGTGGTGTGCCTTTGCTTGCCTTTTTCTCAGGCGAGAGGTGAGCAAAAGGCGTGCCTTTGTGAAGCTAGGTTTTTCACAAGTTTTCAATGCCAAATTGCAAAATAAAAAAAGCCCAAATTGGAAAAAAAAAAAAATAGAAAAGAAAAAGAAAAAACCAGAATACACTTGAAAAACCCTAGCAAGCGGACAACATCTTCGCAAAGGAAAAATTGGGCGCCAAAATCACTTAACCTATCTTATTCCTTTACCCTTCTCATGTCCCAACAACCAGCCTATGCAGCACCACTTCCCGGTGACCACTTTGGTTTAAAATTTTGGATATTTTTTGATTTTTAATTTTCTTTTAAGACTTTGTTGGTGATGATTTGCACTTATTGCACTTAAAACTTGATTAACTTGAGTTTGATTTTATCATCTTATATTTGTTGCATATTTTATAGGTTCTCTACTCTATCTACACTGAAATTTAAATACATAATATATTTTATAACAATTTTATTTTAGCGCCTTGCTTCAAAAAGGTGAGTGCCTCTCGCCTCGGGCACTATTGGGGACCTTGTCGCCTCGCACCACCTTTCGCATTTAACAACTATAGGCGCAGGTGGCATTGATGGATCGGTGCTGTAGAGAGGAAACTGGACTATGACAGTAAAGGGCGTCCAAGTTTAGTTCTGCCCTACGCAACAGTAATCAAGGATAAGATGTATTAATATATATCATCATATCAACATATACAATTGAACTTGGCTTGACCTCGAAAATTTTCAAAAGCTCGACCCATTTGTACCCTTAAATGGAAATCTAGATGACTTTTCGGTACATGTGGGGAAAACTGAAATCAAAGCTAATCACAATAATTGCTGAATTTCCTCACTAGAAACAGTCAAGTCAGACACTGATTCAGGCGCTCAGCAATTAATTTTTATTACGAAAGTTTTTTTGATCTTTTTGAGAATTCTATTTCTATAGTCTATTTAAATATTCTTATTATATGATGCACACAATAACTATCTATTAAATTATATGTGGTGAAATTAGATACAGCACATACAAAAACATACATTTTTGTTATATGTTGGATAAGAAAGAAAGTATAAAATGAAAGATGCCATCAACTAGGCCCCTTGAGTAAATGAAAATTTGGTCCATATCATGATGGTTAAAGATGAGACTGTCAATGTGCACCATCTAGATAAGATAAGAAAGGGAAAAGAACATTACAATCACCACTCTCCTGCTGCTGCTACAGTGCTACTTTACCTTGCCTCTCTCCCTGAAGTTCTCCATGGTGATCATGTAACAAGTACGTTAGTGCTGCCTGACGATGCAGATCTGGAAATCCTTGCTCCAACTCTCAAATTGAAACTTGATCCTACTTTTGGGAATTATTTCAACAGGCTTAAGTATTTTGTGAGGATTAAGATTGACAACAGATGTTTATGGATTAAATACTCAAATTTCTTTCATTTGGTTAGCCACCCGATAAAGATGTCTTCACTGACACATTTTATGAATTTTCTGCCAGAACTGCCATCTACTGCAGCAGGATCAGATCATCAAAATTTTGTTTTTAATTTTAATTGAATGTTGATATCAAGTATTGGAAAGATCATAGGGTTCTTAAGCTCATCTAATCCTTTTTTAAGAACTTCTCATATTTGAGACAGGTTTGATGATTTATGATAGATCACTGAATCAGGGTTTGGATCGACAAAGCTTTGTTACATAAAACCTGTTATCCTAGTGCTATGTCCAGAAAACTGTGGGGCTAATTTCCAATAGGCAAAAGGGAAGGCATAAATGTAAAGAAACATGAGACGGGATGATGGTGAGGAGAATAAGCTTGCGTTCAAGCAGACCAAGGAAAGAGTGCAGGTATTTGATGAGGTGTAGAGTTGCAGTGAGAGTAAAAATGGACGAGGCTATTTATCATGAGTAATACATTATAGTTCCATTGAATGAATGTGCTCGAGTCCTATATGAAGTTCTAGTTCTTTGGAAATTCAATATAGTTTCCAGGATGCTATAAATATTGGCATTAGTATCAGTTTCTTTTCTGTTATTCTTACTGTTATTTAGCGGGAAAAGCAGTAACGAATTTGTTTTATTCTCTACAGGTGGTCTATTGAATTTGGAGCACATAGGAATGGATCTCCTGAAATTCATGACATGCTTGCTGATTATATATATTCAGAATCTCCTGAATTGGTATCTTGTTCTACTGTTTATGCTGTTTAGAGAAAAAACATTTCTCTAGGAGTCCATGATTCCAATGATTTTTAAGATTATGTTTTCACCACTCAGTTGTAAGCTTATCTTTTCTGAAGGACTCCCCACACAGAGAAAAGGGTGATTATCAGAATTTTGATGGACATCTGGACCCCTACTTATAAATTCTCTCTTCGTCTTGATGTTGCTATTCTTGAGCCATTTTTTTTTTTAATGGATAGCTTTGTACATGCCCACTAACTCTGTACAATTGAGGAGTTAATCTTCTCAATCTAAATGACTTTTATTCATGCCCTAACCGGATCATTTTAGAAATGCCTTGAAAGGACGGCATAATATTTCACCTTTTTCTAGTTACGCATTCCATTTCAAGTTCTTTTTCTATTTGTTATGACTATATATATGTCTAAGTATAAGATTTTACCATTAGGGATGTGATTTTCTATTGCTTTTATATAGTTAAATATGCTTCAATGTATGTGCTCCATTGCAAATATATTGGCAAAAGTACAACCATCCTTACTGTTCATTTGATATTGATTGCTATGTTTCTCCATTGCAAATATATTGGCAAAAGTACAACCATCCTTACTGTTCATTTGATATTGATTGCTATGTTTCTTTATTGTGCTATAAAAATCTTGTCTATTGTTACAGGATATGGCTAAAGTGTCGTATCATTTTGTTCGAGGGAAGAACCCGAAGAAATTTGCTTCAACTCTAGTCAATTTCATGGGCAAGGTCCGCCCTGCTAATGATCAATTTAAGCCTATTTCTTGTAAATTGGAAATATGAATTTCATGAAAGGCATTGACTTATCCAGTTTTTTCCCTATCATACTGGAGTAATAAATTTTTGTATTTTGGCATATTTCTTATCAACAATTCTTCGTAGAAGATGACTCTTTGGAATATATATTAAGGGCATTATCTGATGAAATACTATAATATTGTTATACTGGAATTAGCCTTTTGAATACTTCTGCTGGAGGACGTGTGATAGACCACAATGATATAATGTTGTCAGATACAATTTTGTATTGTATTGTCTTTCAAAAAGATCGTATACCATTTCTAATATGGATCTACTTTACAACAATAAACATGCAGTGTTATCCGGGAGAAGATGATCTTGCTGTTGCACGTGCAGTTTTGATGTAAGTAATTAGAATTAGAACAAATGTACTTAACGGTTGCTATTCGCAGTTGCACTAGTCCCAATGTTTTTGATTAGAATTTTGGATAAATACAATTTTTGGTGAATAGTTATAGTTCCTAGTTAGTCTCTTCTGTAACTGCCTGCTTCTCCCTACTGCCTTTCTCAGTTTCCAATTCGCTGTACATATATTCAACAGGTAGCTCATACGTGGAGAGAGTCCTTTGTTATGCCACATTAAAGTTTGTTGGAAATAGAAAGATCTTAATGCATGCGTTTTTATGTGCTCAGTTGATTATGCATTTGCCTCTAGTTTTGGTCAATTAGGTCAAATTAAAATTTATTGGATTTCAGTTGATATCCTGTTTATTTTATTCACCAAACTCTTGAATTGTTTATATTCATTATTTGCAAAAGTTATTCCACTAATGGAGCAATTACTGAATGGGTTTTCCTGTTAGAAATATTTGACTTGGATTTGAACTGCATCTATTTGTTGTCAATTGCTCGCAGAACTGTGTAGTTGGTTCCATATAGATATCAGATATTTACATAAATATTTGTTGATCCCCACTATATTTTACATGTTTAATGCTGTTTAAAAGCATCTTTTTTGTGTGCAAATTAAGAACTCTTTCTCAATATAGGTATTTAGCTCTAGGTAATCTGAGAGATGCTAATGTGATTATGGATGACATGAAGAAGCAATTGCAATTTCGATATATTGAATTTCCTCGGTCAGAATTGATGCAGCTCGTCAATTATCTTTTAAAAACGTAAGTTGGCTTAATTTGTTGATCTTATTTTCTTGAGTAGAAATCATTACATTCTGTTACCGCAATGTAGGCGAGAAAAATTACTCTCTCTCCTGATTGTAATTGGTAAGTAGAAATAACTGATAGGCATTCATTCCATATCGTAATGCAGGTTGCAGAGAGATGCTTTGCCTCTTTTCAATATGTTGAGACAACGTTATAAGTCGAGTATAGACAGGGAACCTATCTTTAACGAAGTACGCATTTTTAAAGTCCTACTACCCCTTTTTACTGTCTTTTTTGTATACCCTGTAAATAGCTGGATAGTTAATTACATTACATTACATGTTTCTGTTGTTGACCTCATGGATTAGTTGCTAGATGAAGTGGCAGAGAAGTTTTATGGAGTACGACGTAGAAATTCCATGCCTGGAATGTTTGGGGAATTCTTTAAGGTAATAAATACATGCTAATATGCTTTCCCAATTTGTTGATATATATGGTTCTTTCCTATGTGACAAATAGATGCTATTCTTAATTTCGAACTATAACTTGTGTCGATTTTGCAGATGATGGCAGGAGATTAGTGCCTTACCATGTGTGCAAGGATGAATTAGTTGATCAACATTTCGTCCAATAACTTGTTGAAAGTTGAATGTTAACTTCAAAACTTAACTACAGTTTTATTCTCCATTATTGTTCCTAAATATTGGTATAACTACGTTTTTGCCTCATGAACATATTAGTAGATTGTAAATGACTTGGTATACAGGCAACTTCCGCAATTGTTTCAGTAGCTCTCCTCTATGAAGCTGCGGCAGCCGCCTTGACCGATGTGGTTTTCATTGCCATGTAGCCGTTATCAGATTTTTCTTACTCATTATTCCATTTTCCTCCACCAATTTTCTTAATCTTGATGTTAATTTAGGTGAAATGATGTTGAAGACACCATGATTTTTAAGAAGAGATGAAACAAGTTAATAGTAACAATAAATCGAGTTCGATCCAATTCATTAGTACATGCGCACCCGCACCCGCACACATACACAAACATGCATATACAAACATGTGCAGACACATATGTTCGATAACAAATGAATATGTTAAAAAACTTAATAAACAAGATTTTTGATTGTATTTTTATTATTTAAGAAATATAATTATCAAGGATCTTTGATTATATTTTCATTATTTTCTAATTTTTAAATTTGAAATTTCAAGGGAGCGTTTGATTCATGTTAATAGCCCCAATTACATAAGATAATCTAGGCTAATGGGTTGCTTGATATGTAATATTGCTAGTGTGGGTTGGCTTGTATTTTATCCCTGGCCCATTATTGTAGATGCCAT
Source organism: Jacaranda mimosifolia (assembly GCA_018894105.1). NCBI lineage: Eukaryota > Viridiplantae > Streptophyta > Magnoliopsida > Lamiales > Bignoniaceae > Jacaranda > Jacaranda mimosifolia. Next base: position 21,435 of record CM032118.1, on the reverse strand, counting down.
TAGCCATTATTGGAGTAGTGGGTTCTTGGGTGCGATTATCAATTGCACCCAATTTCATCTTGTCCCCTCCTTACCATAACATACAGATTCATCAACAACAGCATTTTCCCATTGTTGACCCATTATAAAAAATTGGGTAATAAATTTTAATATTATGCAATGACCTTGTTTATTAAATTTTCCTATATATTCATTTGTTATTGAACGCGTGTGTGTTTGTGCATATTTGTGTGAGTATGTGCACGTGTGTGTATATGTGTGCATGCGTGTGTGTGTGTGCATGTATGGATTTGGGTGTTGGTGTCTCTGAAATTGTGAATAAAAAATAAAAATATATTGCATCAAATAAAATCATATATATATATATATCCCTTCGTAATTTTCTTGAAATTTCTAGTTTAAAAAATAAAAAATAATGAAAATGTTACTAAAGATCCTTACTCATTATATTTCTTAAATAATGAAAATACAACTAAAGATCTTGTTTATTGAATTTTCTTATATATTCATTTGTTATCAAACACGCGTGTGTGTGCGTGTGTGTATGGGGAGGGTGTATGTGTGTGTTTGTGCGCGCGCATGTGTGTGTGTGCGTGGATTTGGGTTTGGATGTGTCTGAAATTGTTAATAGAAAATAAAATATATTGCTTCAAAGAAAATCTTATATATACCCCTTCACAATTTTCTTGGACGACATTTGATTTGGAATTTTGGTAATAGGGGCTATTGTAGTAGTGATGAGAGTTCGATTCGTCGGGTATGTGTCCAACTATGGATTTGGATGAGGCTCGACCTGGATGGTCGGGATCCTGATTTAGGTGGGATGAATCTTGCAATCACAGTAAACGTTAGGCTAGCCGAGGAGCCCTCGACTTAGATCCTCCGACGCTTAAGTCAGTAGAAATTGACCTCAAATATCGAGCAACGGAGTAAGGGCTTTGAGTGTATATGAGTGCGTACCTCTGGAAGGCTGGGGTGAGGGTATTTATATCCTTCTCCCTTCGAGAAAATGTCTGGGATGCCCTTAGTACACCCAGGGGCACTGAGCCTTGGGCCAGGGGTAATTAGTCATTTCCCCGCCCGGCATATCTCCATCTAACTGCCCTTCCAGGTTTCAAGAACATGATAGTACACTGTAGCGGCGCTTGCTATGTCAGGCGGTGAGGGGGATAGCATGCGCCATTAATGCGGAGGCAGGGTATTGTACTATCTCGACCTCCAACTCGACCTCACTATGGTCGACTGAGGTCGATGAGGCGCATGGGCCTCGGGCGCCTAACTGGGCCTAGCGCTGTGTTTCTGGGCTGGCCTGGTCGACTGGAGTCGATGAAGCATATGGGTCTCAGGCGCTTGACTAGGCTATCTTGGTTTGGGCCTAGGCACCTGGGCCGTCCCATATCATGAGTCCCCTCACTTCGCAAGGCTGAACGAGGATTTGACGAGAAGTGTTGGGAAGTAGCGAAATCGGTATTAGTGATAATCGACCAGGGTTTTTGAAAATCGACCAGGGTTCGGCGCATTTATTGAGCGGTTACATCGTGGCGCGCGTGGGGTGGCGCGGCGGTTACAGACATTATTGCAGACGCTTGGTTTGCTGCGCTTCTTCCTCTATAAATACCCACGGTAAAATTGGCCATTTTTACTTTTACTGCATTGGCTTCTGGTCGAGCGCTTATCCAAACATCTTCGCTTCCAAGACTTTCTGAGTTTAGTCCTTGCATTCAGTAAGTGTTCTTCTGCTTCTACTTCCTGTCCTCTAACTTTCTTTGAAAATCATGCTGGGCTTGTATAGTTCTGAGGGTAGTCAGGGGGGGGGGACAGTGAGGCCACCCAGTCCGATAGACGTAGGTATGCTTCTGGGTTTTCGAGTGAGTCCTCGAGCGATGATTCCAGTTTTAGCAGCTCGAGCTCCAGCAGCTCAAGCAGCAACCGCGGGGGGAGGATACTGGGCCAAGCTAGATTCCCCCGTCGCGAGGTCGACTGTTTACCCCAAGCCATTATAGTGAAATCATATCTACCATTAACCCTGGGGACTTGAGGCGTCTTAGAGAGCTGTATCATATCTCTCCCGAATATCAACTTTTGACCCCTGGACCACTTGGTCGAATGCATCGCACTCCTACTAGCTGTATAACTATTTTCGAGGACGCGTTTAGATGTGATCTTAGGTTTCCCCTGAGTAATAGTATGGTTGGTCTGCTCAGGGGTCTTCAAGTATGTATAACACAACTTCTGCTCAACTGCTTTTCTACCCTTTGTAGTTTTATAGTTTTGATGCGTTTGTTTAATCAGCCTGCCAGTTTTGAAAAATTTTCCAACCTTTTTCATCTTCCCATGTCCCGCAAGTCGGGATTCTACTACCTCACTGCTCGACCCCACCGCAAATTCCTCGTAGCCCCTTTTTCTTCGTATGGGCAAGAGTGGAAAAAGTGATATCTGTTTGTTCGGGTGGTGGGGGGTTTCAATATTCCCCAGGGCTGGTGGAGGGGGCACGTTGATATACCGGGGAATCTTACTCCGACCTAGCCGAACACATTTGTGCGGGACCTGGTCGAGTTTGGCTTAATGGAGGCCTCTGTTTTCATCGAGGAGAGGCATTTAGTGTTGGCTGGACTATCACCGACCCCTATTAGATTTTCTTGCGCATTATCAAACAGGTAGATAGTGTATCTTGCGATTTGTTATCTTTTATGTCATGCATGATTCTTTGTTTCTAACCGTTGTTAATTTGATGTTGGGCAGATCGCGCAAACATCATGAACAGAGGTGCTGGCTCAAGCAGAAAAGAATCAGCGGTGGCGACAGGGGACTGCTGCTTGTCGAGCAGTTGTTGCAGCTGAGGAGCCATGTCGGGTGGCCGCGGCGCCTATTCCATCACCTGGTCGCCCATTAGTGATCGTAAGTGACAGCCCCGCAGGTCGGGGTAAGAGGGCCATGGTCGAGCAGGGACGTCCTGCTCCTAAGAAGGCTGTTGCCGGGAAGGGCAAGGGAAAAGTAGCTGGGTGGGGGCCGCCGACTGGTAATGACCTCTTCGAGGATCGAGGGGATGATGTATTGTTCACCCTACCGAAATTCCCCTCTCCTCGATTTGGGGCAGAGCCCAGCCCCGTCGTACAGAATTCTTTATGCATGGACACGGCGGGGCCAATCGAGGCCGCCCATCTGAAGGTGTTGCTGGCAAGTCAGTTCTTGGCTGACCAGAAAAGGATTATGGGGTAGAAACAGGCTGCGGCCCTTCAAGAGTTCGCCTACCACGCCAACATGGTAGGGTTTTATATCTTTTATTCTTGTGTGTTTACACTTTGCTCGAGCAGATGGTAATGACTTTTATGTTTCAGGTCGGGCAACTAGGCTACAATTTCTATCGCTGATTCGAGCTGGCCTTAGCTAATCGGGAACAGTTGGAGGGCGGCGGGGACGCAGAGACTTTGAAGGCTCAACTGGAGTCTTCTCAGATGCGGGTCGACGAGCTGGAAAAATAGGTCGGCCAATTGACTAAGGAGTTGGAGCAGAATGATGACCAGGTCATCCTTGTTGTTAAAGAGAGGACCAAGATGGATGACACGGTCAAAAAACTGCAGTTGGATATGCAGGTGGCTTATGATTCTAGTCGATTAGCGGGCCCGAATGCATGCTTGGGAGAGGCGCGGGCTGAGTTTAATCGGGTACTGCCGTAGGTGCGTTGGGAAGCTGTGCAGCAGTTCATGGTAAGTCCGGCCTTCCAGGATGCAAGTGTTGTGTTCTCCCTGGACGACGCCCGGAATGCTTTTGAGAAAGCCATTAAGCAATTGTAGTTTCTGGGTTACACCTTTCGGGCCGAAGATCGATCGCGCATGAGCTACGCATTCGACGAACAGCTGCGTTCGTACCCCGAGGAAGAGGGTGATGCAGAGGAGCCAGTCGTCGAGGCCGGTGGGGTGGAAGACGCGCCGGAGGCCGAATTGAATGCCGAAGAAAGAAGGCGGGCTGAAATTGAGGAAACTGAAAGCGGTCGCCAGGGAGTTTGAGTTTGCTGGCGACCTCGCCTTCGATGTGTTAGAGGGGACTGTTGATGCCGCCACCTACTTCCCAATCTTCGAGCGGCTGTTTTTACAAGATGCTGCTCGCCCTTCTCGACCAGTGATTGCTGCGGTCCCCGTCTCCATGGCCTTGCTCGAGCCCATGCCATCCGCTGCCCTTGCCCCTGCCCTCGCTCTTGCTCCTGAAGTAGAAGAGGCCGACAGCTCTAGCTAGGCCTGATCCGTATTGCCGTTGTTTGTTTTTATTTTTTTATTTTTTTATTTGTTGAAGAGACATATATGCCTCGATGAGGCTTTTAAACGATGGTGGAATTCATGCCTCAATGAGGCTTTTGCGAATGATGAATGATGATTGCTATTTTCCTTTACTATAGTTTCGATGATAATTTTTCTTACTTTGGCTATAAATCGCTTTCGTTCGTGTGTATGTGTCTTGCAGAGCTTTAACTGGAGTGTTTGCTATTCTGTATATTGGAATTTTTAGGTGAATTTTCATTCATGTTCTTCGTCGAACAAAGACTGCTTTGCCAAATTCATTCTTGGCTCTTGTCGAGCAAATTATAATTAATTCGCTAGCATAATAGCTAGCCTTTAGGTTTTGAATGATCTTAACGATTGTATAGTTGGTTTATAACCATTGTAATTGTAATAGACAATTGTAATTAACTCGGCGCATAGGCCCCGACTTCGCTACGTAAAGTGCTGTTTTGTCAACTACGAGGTCGACTGCTTTGTCTTGGCGCATAGGCCTCGACTTGGCGGCGTGAAGCCTGTTTTGCCAACTGCAGTGTCGACTACTTGGTCTCGGCGTATAAGCCTCGACTTGACGGCGTAAAGCCTATTTTGTCGACTACGGGGTCGACTGCTTGGTCTGGGCACATAGGCTTCGACTTGACGGCGTAAAGCATTTTTGTCAATTGTGGGGTCGACTGTTTGGTCTTGGCGCACAGGCCTCGACTTGACGGTGTAAAACCTTTTGTCGACTGCGGGGTCGACTGTTTGGTCTTGGCGCACAGGCCTCAACTTGACAACGTAAAGCCTTTTTGTCGACTGTGGGGTCGACTGTTTGGTCTTGGCGCACAGGCCTCGACTTGACGGCATAAAGCCTATTGTCGACTATCGGGTCGATTATGTGGGAAAGATTTAGTTTGTTTCATGTGGTTTGAACATATCATAATTTTATTCTGGCAGGGGGATACAAAGGTCATCGATGACCCGTTACACAATTTTTTTTTTCAAGTTTACTGCATTCCAAGGTCGGGGTAGCTCGCGGCCTGATGCATCGGCTAGTCGGTAGGCGTTGTTTTTCGACACCTTAACCACCAAATATGGTCCCTCCCACTTTGGGTCGAGTTTTTCTACGTTCTTAGACACTTCCATTTTCTTGAGAACGAGGTCGCCAACCTTAAAGCTCCGGGGTTGCACTATTTTGTTATTGCGCTCCGCCATCTTAGAGCGATATCGCTGCATTGTGTTGTAAGCTGCATGGCGCTGCTCGTCGACAGTGATTAGATCCAGTGTCCTCTCCGATATATTTGTTATCGGGTTATAGTGGATCACCCTCGTTGTGTGTTGAATTAATTCTGACGGAATTACTGCCTCGGAGCCATATACTAGACTGTACGGGCTGTGGCCCGTGGCCGTTCGAGGTGTCGTCCTGTATGCCCAAAGCACACCTGGGAGGTCGTCTGCCCAACTGGCCCCAGTCCTCGCTATTCGACTCTTGATGTGGTCGAGGACGATTCTGTTGGTAACCTCGGTTTGTCCATTAGCCTGGGGGTTTCCCACCGAAGTGAAGTGTTGGGTGATCCCCAAGGTCTTGCACCATTTCCTCGTGTTTTTGCTTTGAAATTGGGTGCCGTTATCCAAAATTAAGACCTTAGGCAGTCTAAATCGACATATTATATTCTTCCAAATGAAACTGTTGATGGCCGTGTTGGTGATCTTCGGAACTGCTTCGGCTTCCACCCATTTAGTAAAATACTCGACGGCCACTATGATGAACTTACGCTGGCCGGACGTCTTCGAGAGCGATCCCACTATGTTGATTCCCCACTGGTCGACTGGCCAGGTGATCTGAACATTGATCATCGGTGCGGCCGGCTGGTGCTGAATGTTCAAGTGGATCTGGCATGATGGGCATTTTCTAGCGAAGTTGACAGAGTCTTGCAGCAACGTCGGCCAGAAATACCCGTAACGGACGACATTGTGTGCCAGGGATCGGCAGCCCGAGTGGTTGCCGCAGATGCCGGCATGTATTTCCTGCAATACCCTATTTGCTTTGTCGGGTTCTAAACATCTCAGTGGAGGTCCTGCTATCGACTTCCGATGACACAAGGCTTGTCGGCCACCAAATATGTTATTATTCTTTCTCTGGTACCCTTCGTCGAGCTGGCTAGCTTCGAGAGCGCGTCTGCTCGTTCATTCTCTGACTGGGGGACTTGGCTCAGCATAAAGCTCTTGAACATGTGTTTCAATTGGTTCACTTCTGCTAAATATTGTGCTATTTTGGGTTCCTTCGCCTCAAAGTTTCCTTCGACCTGTTCCACAACCAGCTGGGAGTTAGTGAATGCTGCAAGCTGCTCAACGCCGCGAGTGGTGACTATACGCATCCCTACTATGAGAGCCTTATATTCCGCTTCGTTGTTGGTGATCGGGAAGTTGAGTTTCACTGCAAAATTATATTCCTCGGCTTGTGGGGATTGGAGGGATATACCTATCCCGCCTCCGGATGAGGTTGCAGACCCGTCGACGTGCAATGTCCACGTGGAGGTGTTTTCAACATTCTGCGTCGGTAAGTCGAGCCGTTCGACGATGAAGTCGGCCAGTACCTGTGCCTTAATGGTAGTCTGTGGTTGGAATGTGATGTTGAATTCCCCAAGCTCGATGGCCCATTTGGTGAGCCGACCCAAAGTGTCTGGTTTCGACAACACCTGTTTCAAATATATATATATATATGCATGGTAGAACGAGACAATGAAGTACAAGTGGGGATATGGAGCGTAAAAAATTCAATTTTTTAATAATTTTTTATTAAATTAATATTCTTATATATAATATCAATATAGACTTTTAAATAAAATCTATATATTATGTTTGCGTAATGTCTATACTATACTATTGATATTGAGCCTCAGTACAAATAATAAAAGGGGAATATAATGGGAAATAAATGCTTATTATTCTAATATTTAACTTTGGGTTAATATGTGATAAAAGTTGTTAAAAACTCAAATTTAATTCAATATTTTTTATACAACTTTGTAAAATATTTTTATACAATCTAAAAGGAAAAAAAAATTAAAGCATATTAATTTAGGTCCAAATTTTTTTTTTTCGAATTTCAAATTTTCACTTAATTCGAATATAATATGAACTAGCAAAGATCCTATAGAATAGTAAATCGAATTCAGGTATGATTTTCAATAATTAAATTTAGATATGACTAATTCGATTCGAGCTAGCATCGTTGTTTCATAATTAAGAGTAAATCCTAATGTTACTCAAGTGAAACACCATCAAGAAGAAAGTACTAAGAAATACAAGCCCTTGTTTCATAATTGTGGTTGAGAGGGATTTTTGAGCATGAGGATGCATGCAGCAAAGTTGAATTAAATGTATGTGCATATAACTCCAAAAAATAAACACTACAAGAAGTGTCAAAGTGAAGAAATTGGCCCACGGATCGCCCCAAAAAAGCATGTTGCATGGTGCACGGCATTTGGATAGGGAAAATAATTTCCCTACGTACCGCATTTCTCATCCAACAATATGTTTTGAAAAGGAGACAATTTCGTACAAGTGGGAAAGGATGCATGTTCATACATACAATATTATGCAGATTTGTTGTGAGATTTTGTATTGACATATATCCAACAAGTGTTGAGTTTGGTCTCAAGGTTCCAAAGTGTGTTCTATTTTCCAATGTGGTAGCCATTTTGCAGTAGTTGTGACACTAATATTGTCACTTTAGATAACATTTTATTGATGTTTTGTTGTTAGTAATCATGATATTAGGTGTGCATCCAAGCACTAGTTATCTGCTGTAGCTTAGCTTAGGAATGAATTTCAACTCGAAAATGTTGCATAACTCAAGGGGAGAAGTTTCTGACTAGTTGAAAAGGTAGCAATAGCACGCACAAAGAAATGCTGATCTTTCTCCTCTATTTTCTCTGCATATTTTAGTTCCGACAGGCTAGCTGAGAAGTGATATGAAGAGATAATTTACTAAGAAATACAAGTCCTTGTTTCTTATTCATGCTGCCATTAGAGATAATTTTCACAAGAATTATGGCTTGTGAAAGAGGAAAGAAACCTAGGACAGTTTGAAAATAGTTGTGGTTGAGAGGGAGCATGAAAATGAGCATGCACGCAGCAAAGTGGAAGTAAATGTATGTGCATATAACTCCAAAAAATAAACACCGCAAGAAGTGTGTTGCGCAGTGCATGACCTTCGGAATGGGATAACTCGGCCGTCGGACCACCATTTCGGCATTACGACCACTCGTTTTGGGGTAGCTCGATGAGATCTCGGCATCGGTAATGGAGTTGGGGGACCCTCGGGAGGCGGGGAAGGGGGGCAGGGCGTTGCGCGGGGGCGAAACTTCGAAAGGGCATAACTTTGCGTAGAAAAGTCTGTTTGGGGTGAATTTTTTTTTGATTTGGGGTAGCTCGAGGAGATCTACGCGATGGAAAACACACGAAGGCGGTTTGGCCCACAGATCGTCCCAAAAAACGCCTTTTTTCAGTCTGAATTGGATTTTTTAGCAAAATCACTAGGGTTTTCAAGTTTTCGAACCCTTCCGTTCCCATCAAAACTAAGTTACAATCACGATTTAAATTTTTGGCAGCCATGCTCTCGAGCTTAGTTTTGCATGTGATGGGCCAAACCTTGAAAATGAAATAGAAGAGATTAAGTGAAGAACTTAAAATTAATTAGTTGCATTGTGTCACAAAGCATATCTTGGTGTGATGGCAGAGAGCATTTCATTTTAATCTCAATGAAGAAGAGGTCCTGAGTTCGAATTCCACTTATGGCGAGGCTTTTTTCATTCTATTTTGTGCACATGCTCAATAGAAATTTTCATTTCTTTCCATTATTTTTCAGCACAATAGCAGGAATGGAGCGAATAAAGAGCGTGATGCCACAAGGTCCTCAACCACCAATAGAGAAACATTCAATCAAGTTCAATGCCATGTGCTACTTTCAAAATGCCACCAACCATTAATATATTAGTTTCACATGATGCCCCAAATGCCAATCCGAGAACTGAGTTTGGGGATATGACTTTATCCATTCCGATTTAGGCCAACATATTTCCAATACCATGTGCTCTATATATATTTACTGAAAAATTGACCTTCACACATGAGAGGTGTCACGATGTATGCAAACTATGCAAGCAAATAGAGGAACAAATGTCGGGCCTCACATACTTGTTCCACTAAATTGGTGGGTACCGCGTTCTAGGGTCCCCAAAAATCCCCTAAATTGTGCGCCCATCTGTAGCCTAACAAGGGTCTTATACAAGGTTTGAGAGAATACCCACACCTTCCGCACGTAAGCATACACACACATGAAGAACATAATAAGGAAAAATAGGAAAAATCCTTGAAAAATTCCGAAAAAAAGAAAATGATTTTTTTGTGAGGATGGAATTTGAATTTGAACTCGAAAAAATATATTTAATCAAATTAATTGATTAAAAAATACCAATAAATTGTAAAAAATAGGAAAAACCATTGAAAAATTCTGAAAAAATAGAAAATGATTTTTTTGTGCGTGATAGAATTTGAATTCGAACTCGAAAATATATATTTAATCAAATTAATTGATTAAAAAATACAAACAAATTATAAAAAATTAAGGAAAAATAGGAAAAACCATTGAAAAAATACAAAATGATTTTTTCGTGTGTGATAGCATTTGAATTTCAACTCGAAAATATATATTTAATTTAATTAAGTAAATATAGGAAAAAATAGAGAAAACAGATCGGACGAAAACTAGGAGTGAATATTGAAAAATCATGGAACTGTATCATTGTGTCCAACTGAGTTTACGTACAACCGAATGAACGAATGTGCCGCGAGTTTGTTCTCCGTTTGATTAATACCAGATGCTTCTGCTCGATTGAAATAATAATAGTCGGCCTTTTCCCTCTGCTTTGCAATTCCGACAAACGTGAAAAGGCGTGCGGGCACGTCCCGGCACCACCCGACAGTTGTACGCACACGTCCCGACGGCGTGCGGGCACGTCCCGGCACCACCCGGCAGTTGTGCGCACACGTCCCTGCACGTCCCGACACTACCCGGTAGTTGTGCGGGCACGTCCCGGCACCACCTGGCAGTTGTGCGCACATGTCCCTGCGCGTCTCGGCACCACCCGGTAGTTGTGCGCACACGTCCCGACGGCGTGCGGACACGTCCCGGTACCACCCAGCAGTTGTGCGCACACGTCCCGGCACTACCCGGTAGTTGTGCGGGCACGTCCCGCCACATCCCCGCAGGCGTGCGGGCACGTCCCGGCACTACCCGGTAGGCGTGCGGGCACGTCCCGGCATAGTTGTGCGGGCAAGTCCCGGCACCACCCGGCAGTTGTGCGCACACGTCCCGGCACGTCCTGGCACTACCCGGTACTTGTGCGGGCACGTCCCGGCACCACCCGGCAGTTGTGCGCACACGTCCCGGCACCACCCGGCAGTTGTGCGAACACGTCCCGGCACGTCCTGGCACTACCCGGTACTTGTGCGGGCACGTCCCGGCACCACCCGGCAGTTGTGCACACACATCCCGGCACCACCCGGCAGTTGTGCGCACACGTCCCGGCAAGTCCCGGCACTACCCGGTAGTTGTGCGAGCAAGTCCCGGCACCACCCGGCAGCTGTGCGCACACGTCCCGGCACCACCCGACAGTTGTGCGCACACGTCCCGGCACTACCAGACACACGTCTCGGCACGACCCGGCAGGCATGCGGGCGAGTCCCAGCATGTGTGCGGGCACATCTCCGCACTACCCGGTACTTGTGCGCACACGTCCTGGCACATCCCGGCAGGCGTGCGGGCACGTCCCGGCACTACCCGGTAGGCCTGCGAGCACGTCCCGGCACCACCTGACAGTTGTGCAGGCACATCCCGGCACCACCCGACAGTTGTGCGGGCACATCCCGGCACTACCCGGTAGTTGTGCGCACACGTCCCGATGGCGTGCGGGCACGTCTCGGTACCACCCGGCAGTTGTGCGCACACGTCCCGGCATTGCCCGGTAGTTGTGCGGGCACGTCCCGCCACATCCCCGCAGGCGTGCGGGCACGTCCCGGCACTACCCGGCAGGCGTGCGGGCACGTCCCGGCACCACCCGACAGTTGTGCGGGCACGTCCCGACGGCGTGCGGGCACGTCCCGGCACAGTTGTGT